>CM075671.1:80009166-81290000 GCA_037962975.1 Clitoria ternatea | reverse complement strand
GACTTACAAATCAACAACATGGCCTCACTTGCCAAAAGTGCTACGGGCCTCTCCCGAACACACATCGAGAGAGCCGTGCCCCGTCAGACACCGAGGTACTTGCTCATCACAGAGCCGCCTGCCCACTGGGCCAGCCACATAGGGTGCCTCGTCACCAAACTAAGGGCAACTTTGTGACTCACACACCGAGTCACAGGGGAAACAACAAGAACGCTCGTGTACTGAGCCACCCTCCCATTGGGCCAACCGGGGGAACTCCCTAATATTCCTTACTGGCAGTGTATGATATGCCATGGATACAATGCAATGCAAATCAAATGCATTTCTCATACTGTGCATCCTAAATACCACTCATCAATCATCATCATTATAATCACCAAAACCACCACACTCATTTTAGTGGATTTTATCATTTATTGGTTTATTAGCCATTGTTTCGAGTTTTATATGTGGCATTTCATTTTGATATCTTTAATATATGTATGTATCTCATATTGTATATGTAAGACAATACTTGCAATCAACCACAATGGCATCACATAAATTATTAACATTTATCCATTATTCATCAATATCACCACATAATTAATTAGTTGATTTTCATCTCATTATTCATCACCATTGTTTCATCTATATATAATGGTGTGGCATTCATAACATTTTATTAGTATAACTCAAGCCACACATGCAAGATCACAATTATATAAAATACAATGGCAATCACAATTGTCAATAATAACAAATATCCTTTACTTAAGGAAGTGATCAACACCTCGTTTATTTTTACATATCATCGATATTATTTCCAATTCATCAGTTTATAATATTTATTATGTCATTCAATCATCTCCACATCTATTTAACATTCACTCAAGGATGTATCTTACGACACCATCATGTATCCTTTTATTTGTACCCATCATATCATATTATTGGTGGTGAACATCCATGTGTTCATAATATATCTTTGGCACATATACATATAAGGTTTCCAATACCTAAATCGATATAGAGTACCACCATAGATGCCACCATTGTATGCCCCTATCTTATTTTCCTCAGTTTTTCATAATAGAAAGGGATTAAATATCAACCAAAACAAGAAAATAGTATAAAATGTTTCATTGGGCAACTCGCTCAAGCGAGACCCACGTTCGCTTAAGCAAGATTGAGGTGGGTCGCTTGAGCGCCCAAACTTTTCCCTGAGCGAAGAGATTTTCTAGATATCAGGCCCCGATCTCGCTTGAGAGGGCCACTCTCGCTTGAGCGAGATTCCTCCAGTGTCTCATTTCAGGCTCGCTTGCTCGAGTGAGGCTCCTATCACCTACATGCTCGCTCGGGCAAAAAATCCAGTATCCAATTCCCCACTCGCTCGCTTGGGCGAGACTCCACATGCTTCATTACTCGCTTAAACGAGGTCCGTCTAGAACCATTCCTTTTTCTTGCTCGCTCAAGCGTGGCCACACCCGCTTGAGCGAGATTCGTCTAGTAAGCATCCTCCTATTACACACGCGTCCCGCTTGAGCGAGACTCCTGATCGCCTGAGCGAAATTGGGCCAGAGGCCACCCCTCTGATACAGGGGACTCTCGCTTGAGCGAGATCCTAACTCGCTTGAGCGAGATCAACATTACACGCCCAAATCTCAAGTTTTTCGCTCCACTTACATATCACTATCCATCTTATACATATGGTTGGCCTAATTTAACACGCTACATAGATAAAATCATGCCTTTGGGCCTAACCCAACAAGCCACACCTCTTCACTTATAATTCTAATTCATTTAACTACATAAAAAGGATTCCTAAACCATTTTTCATCACATTCACACATGTCATTATGCCTAATTATTATGACCACTCCTCCACAACTCAAGTAATTTTTCTATTCATAAAATTTCATCAACAAATAACTCATGCCCAATCAAGGGGACAACCTAACACACATTATTATCTAATATATATACATATACATCTCCGTAACATTGAATTTTTGGCCAAGCCATCATTCATGTAACACCCTAAATTTTAAAATAAAGGATTAATTAAGGAGATAAAATACTAAATAATTATATTTGGGTTATTTAATGTTCCAAAATATTAGGATGATATTGGTCAGGGCTATTAAGGATATTATTAGGAATCCTAATAGGTGTTTGGAATAATTTTTGGATAAGGTATTGAGCCCAAACAATAGTCTGGTTTATCATAAAATGATGAATATTTAATGAGGGATAAAAAATAAAGCCAAATGGCCCATTTTTCCCTTCTTAATCCCATCAGCCTTTTTGGATTTTTCTTAACATATACTTTGCTTTTACTTCTTCTCTACTCTTCTCCTTCACTTCGTCTTCTACTTCTCTCCTAAAACCCTAAGCAAAAAGAGTGATGGCTTTCTTCCCTTCTCTCATTTTCGTTCTTGGAAGAGCTTGGAAAGAGTTTGGAGCTTGAAGTCTCACCTTTCCTTCTCTTCATTTTCGTGTGGTTTTCCCTCTCTTGGAAAACTCTCTCATTTATTCTCTTGAGGTAAGATCTTGTTATTTTTCAAGAGTATGAACTATGGATTTTTTGAGTTTTGATGTTGGGGAAGTGATTTAATGAGTGTTGTTGGGTTTTTAGAAGAAACCCTAACCCTAAGATTTGGGAGAAATGCAAAATATGAATAGAGAAGTATCAATTGTGTTAAATAACTATTTTTGGTAAGGTGAAATGATGTTGTTAATGGTGAATGGCCATTAATGAAGTTTAATGGTTGTTGGGAACCATTAATTTGGGAACCCGGTAATGGGTTTGGCATTAAATGTGCGTAATAATAAGCATAGATGCCTAAACCATGGTGGTTGTGGTGGAATAAGTGAAATAAATAGGGCTTGAGAGTTAAGATGTCGGAAAACATCAAATGAATAAATATGAACGTTAAACTGAGGTGGTTGAATAGAAAATGATTGTGTGATATGTTGTGATGTAGGAAATAACCCCAGTTTCGAGGCGGAACCATCTGACTATAGTGATTACTACTTCTCTTGAGGTAGGCGGGGATAACTATTCTAAATGCATGATTTTATCCATTAATGATGTGAAAATATATGTATATGATTGTGCTTATTGACTGCTTGTGTGGACAATATGATGATTTCATGATTTGAGTACATTTAGAATGATTAATGTTATGAGGTATGTATTTGGAATGATGAATGTGTTATTAAACTGGTCTGGGCCAGAGTTAACTGTAACATCCCAATTTTGAAGTTAAATATCGAATGAAATAAACCATTAAGACCTTGATTTCAAAATGGGAAGATAACTGATAATTATAATCAATTTAATTTAAGGAATAATGACAAATTAATTTAGTGGGTAAAAGATGGCTTCTTGTAATTGGTGAGTCACGTGAGTGGACTGCGATTCACGTTTTCCCATCCCACTTCCTTCTTTTCACATGCATATACATATACCCTGTATCACCGTGATATTCATTCTTCCTTACTGCTTCATCCTCTCTTTCCTTCTTCTTCATCTTCGTCCTCTTTTCTTCCCCTGTTTTTATTCTTCGTCTCTGGGGATCACGACGACGGTACTGGAGAAAGGTCATAGCCCCTCCGACTGGTGAAGGACGATCACTAAAGCAGAGAAAGAACAACTCCCCATCCCCGAGCCGATTGCAGGGTACGACGGTGCGAAGGGGGGCTGGACGAGTCAGAAAGGGCGTCAGACCAAATGTCAGAGAGCAGAAGAGCTTCTTGAGTTCCTTCAGTAGGTAGGGGGCACTTGTATGTCAAATGCATGGTCCACGAACGGTACCAGATGAATGTACTACTTTAAGTGTGTGCGTGTGTCTGTGACGACTGTATGCTATACATGATTGATAATCTTAGATTCCATGTGTATGATAGTAGTATCTTGTTAGTAGTTATAGAATAACTGTATGCAATCGAGATGGTGGTAATGTAGTCTGTCAACCTTTCTGATATAGATGAGTGAGATGCGTGGTTCTATCTCTGTTAATACTGTGAGACATGAATATGTGGCTGTTAGTTGATTCGTCTGATGTTATTACTCTGAACATTTGATTGTTGTGCATGCTGGTGTGATTGACAAAGTAAATATAGGGACTATATTGACTCAGTTTCTACCTTGGTGGTTACGAAGGAGGTATCGGTTGAGTAACGATGCTTGCTAGTAAGACGCATAAGTTGCGTGTGTAGGAATGGGGTGACCCGTGGAAGGTCAAGAGCCCCGAAGGAATGGCTTCCAGCTACAGACCTTGGCTAGATCCTGTGAGAGCTCGTGGTAGCCGTGGGAGCTAGAGATGAGTCTCGAGACGTCAATGAGAGGCCGGTACCACGCAGAAAGAGCTGATGGACGAGCGGCCAGTAAGGGGAAAGTGTAACTGAAAGTCATTACTTAAGTCGGATCCGCAGGCATACATGTAGATATGATGTTGATTAGGATAGTATGCATGGCATGTGTTGGGTGTTATGAATGAATTTCGAGTGTGCGGATGCATGTGTATGTGTGAATAAGGATGAACTTTATGTAGTATGTATGTGAGAGTGTGTTATTAATATTATTCCAATTTGCATGGCCTTTGTTTAATCTGAATGCGACCGAGTGAACGTAAGTGTGCGTACTGACACTGATACCGAGTCATTGACTGTCATTTTATATGTAAAAGCTCACCCCTACTGTGGCTACATCTTTCAGTGAATATCTCTCGGAATGAAGGATGAAGAAGGAGCCGAGTACAGAGCGGAGCATCCGAGCGCTGTTGAATATATGTGTATACGTATATACTATGTATAAGGTCTTGTTAAGCCTTGGCCGACTCGTATTTTGGTTTTAGTCTTTATATCAGACCTTGAACACATTCGGGTGAAAAGAACATGATGATGCGTTTGTAATTATTTAAATACATCTTTATATATATATATTGTGTGTTTATCCTACGCTATGAGTGATGTCCGAGTGATAAATATGGGTGTACAAGTATACTCTCGAGCGTATGAGGTCGGTGTTGTTGGTGTATGCACTACGACCTATTAATGTATCAATTTTAACTTATTAATAAAATTAGTATTTTCAGTTTTAGACAAATGCTATTTATCCTGGAATAATAGGTCATATGAGAATTATTCCTAAAACGTCCCTAATCAAGTATTTACATGGGGACATGTAAATACATTAAGATTAGTGTGTGAATGTACTGATGGTTTGATCTCACAAATCATGGATATATGGTATCAAGTCTTTACACGGGTACACATTAAGAGTAATGTTGTACTGGACAGACCCATCATGAGAATGTTGCATGGATCGTTACATGAGTGTCATAAACGGTTCTCAATGTGATAATGGTATGTAGTCCTTCGACCTGAAGTCACTACGATTCCTACATAAGGAGTTTATTGTTTTAATACAATCAAACGTTATCTGTAATAAGATGACCATAAAGATTGTGATTAGGCAATAGATAAATTATGCAGAGGGATGTGAGTGATGTAGATGGAATTTGTCTCTCCTATGTGACAGGAGTGATATCTATGGGCCACTTGATGGAGTGAGACTAATGAAATGCATGGCCATGCTAGGACAAATAAATATTAGATATTTATTCTATAAAGTCTACTATGGTATCAAGTAAAATGAATTGGGCCATACAAGGATGACGACGACAATGCCTTGGGCCCAATTAGATATCGTGACAAAAGGAATAGATATATAAAATAATTATCACTTATAGGTCATGTCGATGATAAATAATATTCGGACATAATGATGTATTGCTAGATACCGCTTTTATTTTATATTAATAATAAAATAGCTTATTATTAATATAACCGAATATTTTACCTATAGGGTCACACACATAGAGTAAGCCCACCAGAGGATAGTTTTATTTTAGTTGGACTGAAAATAAAACTATTTGGGCCTAACTCATTTAGAATGAGTCAGGAGCCCAATGTTTAATGAGAGCTCAGGTCAAGACCTAAGTCTATATATAGAGCATGAGATGCTCATAGGCTGGGGCTCAGAAATTAGATTACACTAAAATTCCGTACTAGCATTCGGATCGTTAGTTTTCTGGTGGGAGTGCTCGTGTGGACTCCTAAGGGAGAAACTATAATTGCTTCGATCGAGGATCTTGTTCTGCGTCTACAAGAGGTAAACCCTAATTAAAATTTTAATTTAGCATAATGCTTTGAGACATACGTGTTTGCAATTCTTTCTTGGGAATCCTTTGTGTTTTCCGCTGCCTGACCCTAATAGGATTCCCTAACAGTGGTATCAAAGCCTGATTGCAAAGCTATGTTTTGGGCATTTGTTTACGTTTCATGATGGCATGTTTTTCATTCTGCAAAAGCTTCTAAAAATTTTGATTTATGAAATCATTTTCTTGTTATAAGCTTTATGTTCTGTTTTGCGAAATTGTTTGCGAAACTTGTTTTGAAAAACATTCAAGCATGTTATGTATGATATAATATGATGATTCGTATGCTCATATGTTTTCTGTAAATTGTATGAGATACTGTTTATAGGCTTTCTCATTTGAAGTATGCGTTTATGTTATTTTAGAGGCTTGTATGATATTTACGTTTTCAATTTTCGTATGTGATACATGTGTTGAATTCGTTAATATTCTTTGTTGTCATACAAACTGTGTTTTGATAATGCGTTCATCTCCGAGCATGAAAAGTTCATGTTGTGGGGCGTCAAGTGATAAGGTTTAAGTGTTAAACCTTGGCCGTTCCTTAACCTAGGGTTCAAACGTTGAAACCTAGGCAGCCGTCATGAGAAAGGTGCAATTTGAATTCTAGGTTTTGAAACCCTAGACGGCGCTGCCTACATGTGCCTTAACGGCTGCGTTGTGAAGTGTTCGCAACAAGGAATTAGGGTTTCAAAGTGGTTGAAACCCTAGCCGAAATTTTAGAGCTGTTAATGGTCAGTAGGACGTTCTGGCTAGGAAAGATTTGGTACTTAAGCGGTCACACCAGACCCACCTCTCTTTCTTGGGAACCAACCTGACTACAGTACTAAATTTTCGGGTCGGGGCGCTGCCCCGCACCCCTCAAGGGGCGGCCCCCGTACATTCTCTGCGTAGCGCCTTATTACCGACCCACGTGTTTAATGGCCCGTTTAAAAATTTATTTTTTTTAAATTCTTTCAAATGGGTTATAATTAATTAATTAACACGTTGCATGGTGAATGGTTATGGTCTTAGTTATTTTATTTAAATACAGCCTGCGTGCTGTGCCTCTCTTCATTCTGTTGTATTTCTTTTCTCAACCCTTCACTCGTATGTAAAGCGAGTTTCTTTAAAAATATTGTAATCTTGATCGAGGCAACAAAGTAGAGATCTAGAAGAAAACTAGAGTGGTGACTCTAAGCGCTTTTGTCTTTGAAAAGGAACCAAGGAGTGGTGACTCCAAGAGAATGGTGGGTTCAAGAAGTAGGACTTCATGAAGCCTTGGCATATAGTTCCTTGAGGTTTATTTATTTATTCTTCTAGGAATACCATAACCATCTCACAATTTCGTTTGCATGCTTTGGGGATAATTTTATTGTGTTAAAGCGTTTAACAAAGACGGTAATTTAAAATAAATTAAAATCCCTCAAAATAATAAGTTACAAACGCCTTCCAATAAGTACACTCGTCAATACTAATGTCAATGAATAGTGGGTCTGCCAAAGCAGGGTACTATCATTTATATTAGTAAGACGCGATGGGATAATTGTAATATCCAAAATGTTTTATTGGGTTTTAACTTACTAAGTTATCAATTGGATTGACTAAACTTAGAGGCGTATATATTGAGCTAAACTTTCATAAGATGAATGATCGGTAATGGTTACCTAACCCAATGTCTAAGAGTTGTATAAGATACAATTGGAAAGAAGTTTCCTACCTAAATAACCAAATGTTAAGTGATCAGCCAAAGCTGACTTAACATTAGGCCAAATATGGATCTTTGCCCACTAGAAAATCTTCCAACGGGATTTTCTGATTCGTAGAGGGTAATTTTATTTTGAATTAAAATATGGGAGACGTGTTTAATTTTAAGACCAAAAATTAAATATGTTTTTAATTGATACTTACTACATATCTTTCTATTTTAGATAACCATGACATCAAACACGCCTTCAAACCTTTCATTGCGATCGATCCTAGACAAAGAAAAATTGTCTGGACCCAACTTTCTAGACTGGTATAGGAATTTGAGGATTGTCCTCAAACAAGAGAAAAAGCAGTATGTCCTGGAAAATCCGATTCCGGAACCACCCGCGAACAATGCCTCTAAAGCTGACAAGGATGCTTACAAGAAGCATCAGGATGACGCTTTAGATATCCAATGCCTTATGCTGGCAACCATGTCTCCTGAGCTTCAGAAGCAACATGAGCATATGGAGGCTTTCGATATGATCGAAAACCTAAGGAAACTATATCAAGGTCAAGCTGACCAAGAAAGATATGAAGTTTCTTCAGCCTTATTTAGCTGCAGACTTGAAGAGGGAGGTTCTGTAGGACCTCATGTGCTCAAAATGATTGGGTACCTGGAGAATCTAGCTAGGCTAGGATTCCCCTTCCCTCAAAAGTTAGCTACTGATCTCATTTTGAAGTCATTACCTGATAGTTTTAAGCCAGTCATCATGAATTATAACATGAATGCATTGGATAAAACATTGCCAGAGCTACTCAATATGTTGAGGACTGCTGAGCCCAATATTTCTAAAGGAAAGGGCAAGGCCATACTGATGGTCAATTCTGGCAAAGGTAAAGGAAAGGGCATGTATAAAGGAAAAGGAAAGGCTGTTATGGGAAAAGGCAAGACAATTTGGAAAGGCAAGGATAAGCCAAGTACATCAGCCTTAAAACCTGTGGGTGGGGTGGCTAAGGAAGGAAATTGTCACCATTGTGGACAGAAGGGACACTGGAAGAGAAACTGTCCAAAGTACCTGGAAGAGCTTAAGAAGAAGGGAAGTGAGACTTCCACTTTAGGTATTTTTGTTATAGAAATTAACTTGTCAACTTCAACATCATGGGTATTAGATACTGGATGTGGATCTCACATTTGTCTTAATGTGCAGGATCTAAAAAGGAGTAGGCAGTTGATGAAGGGCGAGGTGGACCTACGCGTTGGAAATGGAGCAAGAGTTGCTGCATTAGCTGTAGAGACTTATTTTTTATCCTTGCCCTCAGGGCTTGTTCTTGAACTAGAAAATTGTTTTTATGTTCCGGCAATAAGAAGAAACATTATTTCTGTTTCTTGTCTAGATAGGAAAGGGTTTTCCTTCATAATAAAGAACAATAGTTGTTCTGTTTATTTGAATGACATGTTTTATTGTTGTGCAAATTTGAGTAATGGACTTTATGTTCTTGATCTCGAAACCCCTATCTATAACGTTAATACTAAAAGGGTTAAACCAAATGATTTAAACCCAACTTATCTTTGGCATTGTCGCCTAGGACATATAAATGAGAAACATATTTCTAAACTCTATAAAGATGGATATTTAGACTCTTTTAATTTTGAATCAATAGATACATGCGAGTCTTGTTTATTAGGGAAGATGACTAAGACCCCATTTACTGGAATGGGTGAAAGGGTGAGTGATCTTCTAAGCTTGATACATAGTGATGTATGTGGGCCAATACGGACAATGGCTAGGGGAGGTTTTAGCTACTTTATCACTTTTACTGATGATTTCAGTAGATATGGATTTGTGTTTCTAATGAAGCATAAATCAGAATCCTTTGAAAAGTTCAAAGAATTCAAACATGAAGTAGAGAACCAACTTGGCAAGAAAATTAAAGTACTTCGATCTGATCGAGGTGGCGAATACTTAAGCCTGGAGTTTGATGAATATCTTAAAGAATGTGGGATTGTCTCTCAACTCACTCCTCCTGGAACACCACAATGGAATGGTGTTTCTGAGCGGAGAAATAGAACCTTGTTAGACATGGTTCGATCAATGATGAGTCAAACTGACCTCCCTAACTCCTTCTGGGGACATGCTTTGATGACAGCAGCTTTCACACTTAACCGTGTTCCATCTAAGGCTGTCATAAAGACACCATATGAGATATGGACTGGGAAACGACCCAGTATGTCTTTTCTTAAGATTTGGGGCTGTGAAGCTTATGTAAAGCGTCAGATTTCTGACAAACTTGGACCCAAATCAGATAAATGTCTTTTTGTGGGATACCCAAAGGAAACTAAGGGTTATTACTTCTACAATCCTACCAAGGGAAAAATGTTTGTCGCTCGAAATGCTATATTCTTAGAAAGGGAATTCATCTCTAAAAGAATCAGTGGGAGGAAAGTAGAACTTGAAGAAGTTCAAGACCTACAAGGCATTGAAGACCCAATGGTGGAAATAGAGCCGGAACCACAAAATGTTGTGATAACCAACTCCAGTAGAACAAGACTTGCGTAGATCAGGTAGAATACGTCAACAACCTAAAAGATATGGATTTCTTGTAACTCAGGAAGGAGATGTGTTGCTAATGGATCAAAATGAGCCAACATCTTATGAAGAGGCCATTGCAAGTCCAGAATCTGAGAAATGGCTTGAAGCCATGGAATCTGAAATGGACTCCATGTACACTAATCAAGTTTGGTCTTTGGTTGATGCACCCGAAGGGGTAAAACCTATAGGATGCAAGTGGGTTTTCAAAAAGAAAACTGACATGGATGGAAATATAAGTACCTATAAGGCAAGATTGGTAGCGAAAGGTTTCAAGCAAATTCATGGTATAGACTATGATGAAACCTTTTCTCCAGTCGCTATGCTAAAGTCTGTTCAGATTCTGCTTGCTATTGCTGCATACCATGATTATGAGATATGGCAAATGGATGTCAAGACTGCTTTCCTTAATGGAAATCTTCTTGAGGAAGTGTACATGACACAACCCGAAGGCTTTGTTAAGCCTGAAGTATCCAGGAAGGTGTGCAAACTACAACGTTCCATATATGGACTTAAGCAAGCTTCCAGAAGCTGGAATCTTCGTTTTGATGAAGCCGTTAAACAATTTGGCTTTACTAAAAATGAGGATGAACCTTGTGTCTACAAAAAGGTTAGTGACTGCACAATTGTTTTTCTGGTCCTGTATGTTGATGACATACTACTCATTGGAAATGACATTCCTACCCTTCAGTCTGTGAAGACTTGGTTGGGAAGCTGTTTTTCTATGAAGGACTTAGGTGAAGCAACCTATGTGTTGGGAATTAAGATCTATAGAGATAGATCAAGAAAACTTCTTGGCCTAAGTCAGATTACATACATAGACAAAGTGTTAAAAAGGTTTAACATGCAAGATTCCAAAAAGGGAACTTTGCCTATGGCTCATGGCATAAGCCTATCAAAGGCTCAATCTCCTTCCACTAAAGAAGAGAGAGAACGGATGAATAAGATTCCATATGCATCTGCTATTGGATCAATCATGTATGCCATGATATGTACCCGACTAGATGTCTCATATGCTTTAAGCATGACGAACAGATACCAGTCTGATCTCGGTGAAAGTCACTGGACTGCTGTCAAGAATATCCTAAAGTACTTGAGAAAAACTAAAGATTCATTCTTGATATATGGAGGGGAAGAAGAGCTCATTGTAAAGGGTTACACTGATGCTAGCTTCCAAACTGATAAGGATGACTCAAGATCGCAATTAGGGTATGTGTTTTGTTTAAATGGTGGCGCTGTATGCTGGAAAAGTTCGAAGCAAGAGACAGTTGCTGATTCTACTACAGAATCTGAGTATATTGCTGCCTCAAATGCTGCAAAAGAGGCAGTATGGATCAAGAAGTTTATAACAGAACTTGAGGTAGTTCCTAGCATTGTGGACCCTATAAGTCTCTACTGTGACAATAGTGGAGCAATTGCACAAGCCAAGGAACCTAGGTCACATCAGCAATCCAAGCATATACTTAGGCGTTATCATCTCATCCGAGAAATACTTGAACGAGGAGATGTTAAGATATGTAAAGTGCACATTGATGAGAACATTGCCGACCCACTCACCAAACCTCTTGCACATCAAAAGCATGAGGGACGCACTAGATCATTAGGCATTAGGCAAATGTCTGATTGGCTCTAGTGCAAGTGGGAGATTGTTGGTGTATGCACTACGAGCTATTAATGTATCAATTTTAACTTATTAATAAAATTAGTATTTTCAGTTTTAGACAAATGCTATTTATCCTGGAGTAATAGGTCATATGAGAATTATTCCTAAAACGTCCCTAATCAAGTATTTACATGGGGACATGTAAATACATTAAGATTAGTGTGTGAATGTACTGATGGTTTGATCTCACAAATCATGGATATATGATATCAAGTCTTTACACGGGTACACATTAAGAGTAATGTTGTACTGGACAGACCCATCATGAGAACGTTGCATGGATCGTTACATGAGTGTCATAAACGGTTCTCAATGTGATAATGGTATGTAGTCCTTCGATCTGAAGTCACTACGATTTCTACATAAGGAGTTTATTATTTTAATACAATCAAACGTTATCTGTAATAAGATGACCATAAAGATTGTGATTAGGCAATAGATAAATTATGCAGAGGGATGTGAGTGATGTAGATGGAATTTGTCTCTCTTATGTGACAGGAGTGATATCTATGGGCCACTTGATGGAGTGAGACTAATGAAATGCATGGCCATGCTAGGACAAATAAATATTAGATATTTATTCTATAAAGTCTACTCTGGTATCAAGTAAAATGAATTGGGCCATACAAGGATGACGACGACCATGCCTTGGGCCCAATTAGATATCGTGACAAAAGGAAATATATAAAATAATTATCACTTATAGGTCATGTCGATGATAAATAATATTCGGACATAATGATGTATTGCTAGATACCGCTCTTATTTTATATTAATAATAAAATAGTTTATTATTAATATAACCGAATATTTTACCTATAGGGTCACACACATAGAGTAAGCCCACCAGAGGATAGTTTTATTTTAGTTGGACTGAAAATAAAACTATTTGGGCCTAACTCATTTAGAATGAGTCAGGAGCCCAATGTTTAATGAGAGCTCAGGTCAAGACCTAAGCCTATATATAGAGCATGAGATGCTCATAGGCTGGGGCTCAGAAATTAGATTACACTAAAATTCCGTACTAGCATTCGGATCGTTAGTTTTCTGGTGGGAGTGCTCGTGTGGACTCCTAAGGGCGAAACTACAATTGCTTCGATCGAGGATCTTGTTCTGCGTCTACAAGAGGTAAACCCTAATTAAAATTTTAATTTAGCATAATGCTTTGAGACATACGTGTTTGTAATTCTTTCTTGGGAGTCCTTTGTGTTTTCCGCTGCCTGACCCTAATAGGATTCCCTAACAGGTGTGACTATGGGTAGAAGCGGAGCTCAGTTGTTGTTGGGGAAAGCGAGATAGGGAGATTTTCTGAGTGATGAGGAGTCGGGTAGCACCGAGTGAGTGAGGTCATATCGCCTGGAGCGGGAATTGGTTTGAATTCTTTAAGTGATATCTGTGAGATTTTCTGAGTGGAGATTAATCAATGATTTCTGATTGAGAATCCGCCGAGTGAGAGTTCACCGACTAGGGAACGACACCTAAGACTCTAAGTGGGCCCATAGTAATAAATTAGTGAATAGCTAGAGAACCCGAGCGCGCCTTGACTTAGTGGGAAAATCAGAGTAGGAAATATTATGGACACTGAGTGAAAAGTGAGTGGAATGTCCCGAGTGACATGATGGGCATGAAAGTTGTTTCGAGTGAGAAGTCTCCATGGACTCCGAGTGAGCGGCTTTGGGGATCATTTTCGGGTTGCCAATATATATATATATATATATATATATACATAATCCGATCGAGTGAAGCCACGGAGTGTGATAGGCTGTCTGGATGAAACCAGTATGTATTAGGGTCAATCCGAGTGAATTAAGAAGTGGACCTTCCCGAGTGAACCATACGTATGAAATCCGAGTGGGGAAAACATCGAGTGGAGTGATTGGATGCCGAGTGTAGTTTCGCTTAAGCGCTTCCCCTTTCGCTGTGCATTGCCCATTTCCCTTGTCTTTTTCCCCTCCTTTTTCCTTGTTGCGCCTCGTTTTGTTATTCAAGCAGATTATGTATGGTTTATTAACTTTAGAATTTGGAAAAATTTCCCTGTTGGTTTAATTTATTTAATTAAAAATTAGGGTGTTACATTTTGGTATCAGAGCAGACCGAAAGGTCCAAGGCCAAGGTATGCTTACCGAGTGTGGGCGGTTGTATGTATCATGATCGAATGGTCATCATTATTGTGATATTGTTGAACCTGATTGATACTATGATATTGATTTGTGGATAGGAGGTTATTCCTCCTGGTCCGACTGATTGTGTAACATATAGGAATGGCATAATGTACTAAGTTACTGAATATTAG
Source organism: Clitoria ternatea (assembly GCA_037962975.1). Lineage (NCBI taxonomy): Eukaryota > Viridiplantae > Streptophyta > Magnoliopsida > Fabales > Fabaceae > Clitoria > Clitoria ternatea. The sequence goes on along the minus strand of CM075671.1, from coordinate 81,275,582 downwards.
GCTGAGATACGATCGGTAGTAAGTGACTTGGTATACTTATCCTTGAAGGGGTGTTAATTTCAGGATAAGGGATGACGCATCGCCAAAGCATGGAGACTATAGCCACAGCATTCCAACGCTTTGCAGACGTGTTTGAGAGGCAGGGAAAGCCTCGAGCTGAGGACGGCCAAGTGCTGGACCGCTTCCTGAAGAGGAAGCCGAGTGAATTTCAAGGAGGGCGTAACCCTGAGGCAGCTTTTAAATGGACTCAAGAGCTGGAAAGGATTTTTGGGAGTCTTCGCTGCACCGAGGCCCAGAAGGTAGAATGTGCAGTGTATATGCTGCGAGACGAGGCGGAGAACTGGTGGAAGATAGCCAGAAACCGATTTCCTGACGATGATACTCAGCTGACCTGGAACAATTTCAAGACATGCTTCTTAGAGAAGTACTTCCCCGACACAGTAAGGAGTCGGAAGGAATTAGAGTTTATGGAGTTGAAACAGGGTTCTATGACTGTGGAAGAATACGCGGCCAGATTCGAAGAATTGTGTCTATTCTACCCACCCTTCCAACAACTGGGGACAGAGAACTCCAAGTGCCTTAAATTCGAGAATGGATTGAGGTCAGATATTAAGAGAGCCTGCAGATACCAAGAGATTAGGAGTTTTCCTGCATTAGTGAATAAGTGTAGAATATTTAAAGAAGATGACAAGGCCCACTCCAGCCAAAATAGTAGAGCAGGTTCCTCCTTGAGGCCTCAACAGTCACGCTTCAAGAGGCCAGGTAACATGGGAAAAAATGGACCCTTTACTAGATATCAAGATCGCAGTAACCAAGGGAGGAAGATAAGTGGACGACCAAAATATGGCAAGTGTTTTAAATGTGGTGGCGACCACTTTGCTCAAAATTGCGATAGTGCGGATGTCAAGTGTTTTCATTGCCAGGAGAAGGGGCACATTCTCCCTGACTGCCCCCGACTCCGTCAAACAAGTGCCAATGTGCGTCAGGGAGGATTCCAGGTGAGGAGCAGTAGGAATGATGGTCAAAGTTCGGGGGGCGGAAGCAACAGAGCCTGAGGAAATATAATGGTTGCCCCAAATAATAGGAGGAGAAACACCGATCAACCAGCTACTGGGAGAGTCTATGCCATCAGTGCTGAGGAAGCTGCACAGGCGAATGACTTAGTACAAAGTAAGTGCCTACTCGGTAAATATACACTTAGTGTAATTTTTGATTCTGGAGCCACCCACTCCTTCGTAGCTGATGAGTGTGTGAGACGATTGCGATTACCGACTGTGGATATGGATCGGATTTTGGAAGTAGCCAACTCGACTGGCCCTAAGGTGTTGACATCAATGATGTGTAAGGACGTAACGTTTGTGTTGGACGATTAGAGTTTTACCTTCGATCTTGTGTGCGTGCCTTTGAAGGACCTTAATATCGTGCTCGGCATGGATTGGCTTTCAGCCAACAAGGTGTTAGTGGATTGTAGAAACCGAAGGGTAATCTTCCCGAGGCAACACAATGAGGACTACACGGCATAAGGTATAGCTCAGCTGTTTATGATGCTTTGTTTAACCGAGGGTGAGAGTAAAGCCCGAGTGGATGAAATTCTAACTGTCTGTGAATTCCCAGAGGTGTTTCCCGAGGATGTACCGAGTGTCCCTCCCAATAGAGAAGTCGAATTCTCTATAGACCTGATCCCTGGAGCCGAGCCAGTCTCTAGTGCACCTTATAGAATGTCCCCAACAGAATTGGCCGAGTTGAAGAAGCAGGTGGATGAGTTACTCGGAAAACAATTCATTAGGCCGAGTGTGTCACCATGGGGCACACCTGTACTGCTTGTTAGGAAGAAGGATGGCAGCATGAGACTATGTATAGATTACCGACAGCTAAACAAACTCACAATTAAGAATCGGTACCCATTGCCCAGAATCGATGATCTAATTGACCAGCTGCGTGGCGCTTCCGTCTTCTCCAAGATCGATTTACGATCGGGATACCACCAAATCTGGGTGAAGGACTCGGACATTCCTAAAACTGCCTTTAGGACTCGGTATGGCCACTACGAGTATGTAGTGATGCTGTTCGGTGTGACAAACGCCCCTGCTGTCTTCATGAATTACATGAACAGCATATTCCACCCATATCTAGACCGATTTGTTGTAGTTTTCATTGATGATATCCTAATCTACTCTAAGACTCCTGAGGAGCATGAAGAACACCTCCGAGCGGCACTTCAGGTGTTGAAGGAGAAGCAGTTGTTTGCAAAGCTCTCAAAGTGCGATTTCTGGATGGATAAGATCCACTTCCTCAGACATGTGATTTCCGAGGAAGGTGTCTCGGTGGACCCTTCGAAAGTAGCAGCTATAATGGCGTGGGAGAGACCCAGGTCGGTCTCGGAGATAAGGAGCTTTATGGGCCTGGCTGGTTATTATAGAAGATTCATTGAGGGTTTTTCTAAGTTGGCCTTGCCACTGACTAAATTGACTCGGAAAAACATTCCCTTCATATGGAGTTCTAAGTGCGAGAGCAGTTTCCGAGAGCTGAAAGACAAGTTGACGACTACTCCAGTGCTGGCATTACCTAACTTGCAAGAGAGCTTCGTGGTTTACTGTGATGCGTCAGGACTCGGATTGGGATGCGTGTTAATGCAGAAAGACCGAGTAATAGCGTATGCCTCTCGGCAATTGAGACCTCACGAACAACATTACCCGACCCATGACTTAGAGCTGGCAGCCGTAGTCTTCGCATTAAAGATCTGGAGGCATTATTTGTTCGGGTCTAGATTTGAAGTATACAGTGATCACAAGAGCTTCAAATACTTATTCGACCAAAAGGAGCTGAATATGAGGCAGAGAAGATAGATGGAATTTTTAAAAGATTATGATTTCGAGCTAAAGTACCATCCGGGTAAGGCGAACGTTGTTGCCGACGCGTTGAGTCGGAAATCTCTCCATATAGTAGTGATGATGGTAAAGGAAGTGGATTTATTGGAACAGATCCGAGACATGAACTTACATGTTGACCTCCCCTCCTCTCGAAAAATAACAATCGGTACGTTGAGAATCGCCAATGAATTCCTGAAATCCGTGTACGAGCAGCAGCAGTCAGATTCCTACTTGGCTGAAATGAAGGAGACTCAGGCCAAAGGAAAGGACTTGTCCCTGACCGAGGGATCGGATGGAATCTTCTGAGTGAGAAACAGAATATATGTACCGGGTGGAGGAGAATTGAGAAGTATGGTGCTTGATGAAGCTCACAAGAGCTTGCTAAGTATCCACCCGGGTACTACGAAGATGTACCATGATCTAAGAGCACAGTTTTGGTGGCCCGGGTTAAAGAGGAATGTGGCAGAATACGTGGCTCGGTGTATTACCTGTCAGAAATCGAAAGTCAAGCACCAGAAGCCATATGGTGCATTGCAACCCCTGGAGATTCCCGTGTGGAAATGGGACTCAATTGCCATGGACTTTGTCATGGGATTGCCAAAAAACCGAGCGGGCCATGATGCGATCTGGGTCATTGTTGACCGACTGATGAAGAGTGCACACTTCCTACCTGTGAATATGAGATACCCACTGCATAAGTTGGCCCATATTTACGTACGCGAAATTGTCCGACTGCATGGAGTGCCGACTTCTATCGTATCGGATAGGGATCCTAGGTTCACATCCCGGTTTTGGCCCAGCCTACACCAGGAATTGGGTACACAGCTTTGGCTAAGTTTCGCTTACCACCCCCAATCGGATGGACAATCCGAGCGAACGATTCAAAGCCTGGAGGACTTGCTAAGGGCGTGTGTGTTGGAGCACGGTGGAAATTGGGAGCAGTACCTTCCCCTGATCGAGTTTACATACAACAATAGCCACCACAACAGCATTGGTATGGCACCCTACGAAGCACTTTATGGTCGAAGATGCCGAACCCCGCTCTGCTGGTCGGAGACGGGTGAGAGTCTGCTATTGGGGCCAGAAATTGTAAAGCAAACATCAGAACAGATCCGAGTGATAAGGGAAAGGATGAAGGCGTCTCAGGATAGGCAGAAGAGCTACCATGACAAACGAACCAAACCATTAGAGTTTTCAGTCGGAGACAGAGTGTTTTTGAAGACTTCACTGAGTAAAGGAGTCGGGCGAGCCTTGAAAGGTGGGAAGTTGAGCCCCCGATACATTGGGCCTTATGAGGTGTTGGAACGAGTCGGCTCCATGGCATACCGAATAGCATTACCGACTCACTTATCCCGATTGCATAACATGTTTCACGTGTCCCAATTAAGGAAATATCTACATGATCCCAATCACACAATGCCTGATGAGGAAGTGGAAATCAAGGAAGACCTATCCACTGTAGCTATATCGATTAGAATTGTGGACCGATCGGTAAAGCGTTTGAGGAGCAAGGGCGTACAACTAGTTGAAGTGGAATGGCAACAGAACGGGACTACCTCTTGTACCTGGGAACGCGAAGAGGCCATGAGAAAGCAGTACCCCGAGTTGTTTAACCAAGGTGAGCTACCGACTGAATTTTGAGGACGAAATTCTTTTGAGAGGGGGAGAACTGTAACATCCCAATTTTGAAGTTAAATATCGAATGAAATAAACCATTAAGACCTTGATTCAAAGTGGGAAGATAACTGATAATTATAATCAATTTAATTTAAGGAATAATGACAAATTAATTTAGTTGGTAAAAGATGGCTGCTTGTGATTGGTGAGTCACGTGAGTGGACTGCGATTCACGTTTTCCCATCCCACTTCCTTCTCTTCGCATGCATATATATATACCCTGTATCACCGTGATATTCATTTTTCCTTACCGCTTCATCCTCTCTTTTCTTCTTCTTCGTCTTCATCCTCTTTTCTTCCCCTGTTTTTATTCTTCGTCTCTGGGGATCACGACGACGGTACTGGAGAAAGGTCATAGCCCCTCCGACTGGTGAAGGACGATCACTAAAGCAGAGAAAGAACAACTCCCTATCCCCGAGCCGATTGCAGGGTACGACGGTGCGAAGGGGGACTGGATGAGTCAGAAAGGGTGTCAGACCAAACGTCAGAGAGTAGAAAAGCTTCTTGAGTTCCTTCAGTAGGTAGGGGGCGCTTGCATGTCAAATGCATGGTCCACGAACGGTACCGGATGAATGTACTGCTTTAAGTGTGTGCATGTGTCTGTGACGACTGTATGCTATGCATGATTGATAATCTTGGATTCCATGTGTATGATAGTAGTATCTTGTTAGTAGTTATAGAATAACTGTATGCAATCGAGATGGTGGTAATGTAGTCTGTCAACCTTTCTGATATAGACGAGTGAGATGCGTGGTTCTATCTCTGTTAATACTGTGAGACATGAATGTGTGGCTGTTAGTTGATTCGTCCGATGTTATTACTTTGAACTGTTGATTGCTGTGCATGCTGGTGTGATTGACAAAGTAAATATAGGGACTATATTGACTCGGTTTCTACCTTGGTGGTTACGAAGGAGGTATCGGTTGAGTAACGATGCTTGCTAGTAAGACGCATAAGTTGCGTGTGTAGGAATGGGGTGACCCGTGGAAGGTCAAGAGCCCCGAAGGAATGTCTTCCAGCTACAGACCTTGGCTAGATCCTGTGAGAGCTCGTGGTAGCCGTGGGAGCTAGAGATAAGTCTCGAGACGTCAATGGAAGGCCGGTACCACGCGGAAAGAGCTGATGGACGAGCGGCCAGTAAGGGGAAAGTGTAACTGAAAGTCATTACTTAAGTCGGATCCGTAGGCATGCATGTAGATATGATGTTGATTAGGATAGTATGCGTGGCATGTGTTGGGTGTTATGAATGAATTCTGAGTGTGCGGATGCATGTGTATGTGTGAATAAGGATGAACTTTATGTAGTATGTATGTGAGAGTGTGTTATTGATATTATTCCAATTTGCATGGCCTTTGTTTAATCTGAATACGACCAAGTGAACGTAAGTGTACGTACTGACACTGATACCGAGTCATTGACTGTCATTTTATATGTAAAAGCTCACCCCTACTGTGGCTACATCTTTCAGTGAATATCTCTCAGAATGAAGGATGAAGAAGGAGCCGAGTACAGAGCGGAGCATCCGAGCGCTGTTGAATATATGTGTATACGTATATACTGTGTATAAGGTCTTGTTAAGCCTTGGCCAACTCGTATTTTGGTTTTAGTCTTTATATCAGAACTTGAACACTTTCGGGTGAAAAGAACATGATGATGCGTTTGTAATTATTTAAATACATCTTTATATATATATATATTGTGTGTTTATACTACGCTATGAGTGATGTCCGAGTGATAAATATGGGTGTACAGGTATACTCCCGAGCGTGTGAGGTCGGTGTGACTATGGGTAGAAGCGGAGCTCAGTTGTTGTTGGGGAAAGCGAGATAGGGAGATTTTCCGAGTGATGAGGAGTCGGGTAGCACCGAGTGAGTGAGGTCATATAGCCTGGAGCGGGAATTGGTTTGAATTCTTTAAGTGATATCTGTGAGATTTTCTGAGTGGAGATTAATCAATGATTTCCGATTGAGAATCCGCCGAGTGAGAGTTCACCGACTAGGGAACGACACCTAAGACTCTAAGTGGGCCCATAGTAATAAATTAGTGAATAGCTAGAGAACCCGAGTGCGCCTTGACTTAGTGAGAAAATTAGAGTAGGAAATATTATGGACACCGAGTGAAAAGTGAGTGGAATGTCCCGAGTGGCGTGATGGGCATGAAAGTTATTCCGAGTGAGAAGTCTCCATGGACTTCGAGTGAGCGGCTTTAGGGACCATTTTCAGGTTGCCAATATATATATATATACATAATCCGATCGAGTGAAGCCACGGAGTGTGATAGGCTGTCTGGATGAAACCAGTATGTATTAGGGTCAATCCGAGTGAATTAAGAAGTGGACCTTCCCGAGTGAACCATACGTATGAAATTCGAGTGGGAAAACACCGAGTGGAGTCTGGATGCCGAGTGTAGTTTCGCTTAAGCGCTTCCCCTTTCGCTGTGCATTGCCCATTTCCCTTGTCTTTTTCCCCTCCTTTTTCCTTGTTGCGCCCAGTTTTGTTATTCAAGCAGATTATGTATGGTTTATTAACTTTAGAATTTGGAAAAATTTCCCTATTGGTTTAATTTATTTAATTAAAAATTAGGGTGTTACATTAACTATCCGGTGTGGGACCAGCCACAGGAGTCAATAGATGACTCAGGTTTTATACCAGTGTTGTATGTATCTGGTATGATTATCTGGTATCCTAATGAGAGGAGACCGATCTTGATGTTTGATGTTTTATCTGTTGAGTTTGTATTGCATACAGAACAAATGAAGTGATATCCATACGTTAGAACCAGTATTGAGACCGGATTTGTTATTATGTTGAATATGTTGATGAAGTATGTTATGATGGTTTGAGATCATGTTTTGAATTGAAATCGATGATGTGAAATATCCCAAACATATATTGAGGAATTGATGAATGTGATTGCCACTAACTACCGATGTGTATGAGTTCTGACGAGGATTGGTAAAGATTGAGAATATTGAAATCCACTAAGTGGTAGTCGTGAATGGATGATTGATTGAGTGGCATTTAGGATGCACAGTGTGAGAATGCATTGATTGGCATTTGTATCCATGGTATATTATTCGTTGCTTATATGGAATGAGAGGGGTTCCAATAGGCAAGCCCAGGGGGAGGGCGGCCCAGTGCACTAGTATACTGTTATTGCTCCCTAGTGATTCAGGGAATTACGAAGCTGCCCTTAGTTTGGTGACGAGGCACTCTATGTGGCAGGCCTTGTGGGAGGGCGGCTCTGTGATGAGCTGTTGACCTTGGTGTCCGACGGGGCACGGCTCCTTTGATGTGTGTTCGGGGGAGGCCCATAGCACTTTGGCAAGTATGACCATAATGATGATCTGCAGTCACGGGGTGACTAGTGCTACAGATGGGCGAGAGCGGTTTGGTACCAGTAAAATATGTTGTTGAGCATGCATGAAATTGGATATAAGTGTATACATTTTACTACTGCAGTAGGGGCATAGTAGCACACCTATGCTTGTCCCACATTTGATATATTGATGTTTTCCCACAGTCGGATCCGCACTTGAAAATAATTCTGTTGTGCATATGCATTAGCTTTAAGAGCATTTGCATATAGCCTGAAATATACCTAGTTGATAGCCCGTGGTGGCGATGGATGATTGTTAAATAGAGCGGATGTAAGCTGAGGTACTAACATTAAAAGTGTGATAATTATTGAGAATGTTAAGGACATAGTATGTGTGATATTGCCTTGTGAATATACTGTGTCGAGATGGAATGATGTATCATGTGTGTGAAACTTGTGATGTTTTCTTGAAAGGTGAATATAATGCACACATGTATAAATCTCATCATAATGTATGACTTTAATTTATTTGGATTATGTTACTCACCTCCTTGTTGCCATTTTTAAATTGGATGTAGGTATGAAGTAAAACCATACTCTTTTAGAGGTTGAGTATTGGAGAAGGTAAATATGAAAGGAATGTGGGTGAGCCTTGGCCGACATATATGTATTCATTTTGTACAGCATACGGTGTGTGTATGCTTATTTTGAAATTAATTTGATAACGGTTGATTTTGGAGGTCATGTAGGAAAATTAGACCGGATGTGAATGGCTAATTTTCATTAATGACCTTGATAATGTATGAATGATATTGTTATTATGAAATTATATTTCTTTTGCTTAACAAATCGATGAGGCATCTTCCATCCTCTTTTTGATAGATATCTTAATCACTCTTAAATTTAATATCATCTTCCGCTTTTCCCTTGTGACGACCTCAAGTCCGGTCGTTCGAGGTGCACTCTGATACCTTTCTCATATCTTCATATATGAGATCGGTTATTAATGATCCGAGGTAATTGCTTGGTATTATATATATATATATAGAATTTCTTCTACTTTTAAATATTTTAAATCGTGAAAAATTTACCCCTATTTTTAGAATCGGGGCGTTACAGTCTGGTATTAGAGCATTGATTGCTCATTGATGAATTATGTGAGTTAAATGTTGTTAAAGAGTAATTGTCACTTAATGTTGACATGCTATAACTATAGTTAAGCATTATTGGAGCTTGAATTTCTCACTACTTCATATTGTGATTGATATTTATCCCGGCCAGGCATTTCCTTCCTCATATTTACCTTCAAATTGTGAATATATTATGATGATATTTATATTAATGATAGTCGATGATGACTGGTATATGTTGAGGAAAGAAACATAAGGTTTCTGATTATGTTTGTGTTGTGTGTATAGAGTAACTGATGGCGAATAGTCGTAATGTTGACGCAACCGCTATGGCTAAAGCCTTCAATCGGTTTGCCGATATCCTAGAACGGCAACAACAACCCGCTGGTCAGCCAAATCATGGTCTTGACCAATTTCTCAAGCGAAAGCCTTCCAAATTTCATGGAGGCTATAAACCGAAGGACGCTTATGTTTGGATCCATGACTTAGAACAGATATTTGCAAGTATGGAATGTTCAGAAGCTCAAAAGGTTGAGTACGCAGTGTTTATGGTCTGAGATGAGGCTGAATCTTAGTGGATTCTCACTCGTGGGTGTATGATTGCGGCTAATACTCCTTTGGATTGGGAGAACTTTAAGGTGGAGTTCCTTAGGAAGTACTTTTATGAGAGCTACAAGAACAAGAAAGAGCTTGAATTTATGGAGCTCAAACAAGGAAACATGTCGGTGGAGGAATATGCCTCAAAAATTCGAAGAGCTGTGTGTGTTTTACCCTCCTTTCCAACAGGAAGGTACCGAAGCTTCAAAATGTGTTGAGTTTGAGAATGGATTACGCCAAGAGATTAAGAAGGTGATATGTCACCAAGAGATTAGGAGCTTTCCTACCTTTATGAACAAATGTAGGATCTTTGAAGAGAACGATGTGGTGCCCAAGAATTATGCTGGGCATGATCAAAGATTGAAGGGTCAATCCCTTAACTTCAAGAAGAAGGGCAACTTTAAGAGTAATAGACAATTTGTACGTGGATCCTCTTCTTTTAGAGGCGGACGAGGTGGTGAAAGGCATGGTACAAATGGTGGCTGAGGTAATGGCCAAGGACTTTGTTGTTTCCAGTGTGGCAGAAACCATTTGGCCCGTGATTATGGTAATGAGGAAACGGTGGTGTGCTATAGATGCAACCAGCCAGGGCACATTCGTCCCGATTGTCCTTTAAATGCCACGGACGTGGTGGCATGTAATGATGGAAACCAGGGTGGCTATGGTTCTTTTAGAGGCCGTGGTCGTGGAACTCGTAATGGCGGCCGTAATGGTGGTCGTAATGGCAACGGAAATGGTGGCAACGGTCATGGAAATGGGAACGGCCAAGGTAATGGCAACGGTGGCCAGAATGGTCACAATCATGGTATTAACCAACAAACTGCTAGAAGAGTATTTGCTGTGACCGGTGAAGAAGCAGCTCAAGCCGATAACCTAGTTGAAAGTAAGTGTGAAATACTCAGAAAATCTATGCATGTTATTTATGATTTGGGTGTGACCCATTCTTTTATATTCGAAGATTGTGTACGGTGATTGAGATTGTCGGTGTGCCTAATGAAAAATGACCTTGTGGTTACTACACCAACCGGTGCTTGCCTCAGATCGGTTAACCGATGTGATAATGTCAATATGCTCCTAGAGGGAAGGAGGTTTGTTACTTCTTTCATTTACCTACCTATGAAAGGCTTGGAGATCATTCTTAGTATGGATTAGCTCTGCGCCTATAAAGTCTTGGTTGACTGTTAACAATGGACTGTCATTTTCCCTTCCTCAGATGTGGGGAGATTCGATGCGCAAGGTATAGCTCAACTTTGCATACTATTATCTCTTACCGATGGGACAAATGGTCCCGATCCCTTAAATGTTCCCGTTGTGTCCAAATTTCTGGATGTATTTCCTGATGAGGTACTTGGTTTACCTCTTCCACGAGAAGTGGAGTTTTCTATTGATCTTGTTCCTGGAGCAGAACCTGTTTCCCGCGCGTCATATCGGATGTCTCCTATGGAATTAATAGAGTTGAAGAGACAAGTTGAGGAGTTATTGGAACGAGAATTTATTCGCCCAAGTGTGTCTCCTTGGGGTGCGCCTGTTTTACTGGTGAAAAATAAAGATAGAAATATGAGGTTATGTGTGGACTATTGACAACTTAACAAGTTGACCAATAAGAACCGATATCCTCTACCCCGCATTGACGATCTTTTAGATCAATTGAAGGATGCCATTGTATTCTCAAAGATCGATTTACGTTCTGGATATCACCAAATTCGGGTAAAGACTGAAGACATTCCTAAAACTGCCTTCCGAACTCGATATGGGCACTACGAGTTTGTAGTGATGCCATTCAGAGTGACAAATGCTCCTGTGATATTCATGGATTACATGAATCGCATCTTTCATGAGTATCTCGACCGGTTCGTGGTGGTGTTTATCGACGACATTCTTGTCTATTCCAAGATCCATGAGGAGCATGAAGAACATCTTCGTCTTATATTGAATGTCCTTCACAAGAAAGAGTTATATTGGAGCTTTCCAAGTGTGAATTTTGGTTGTCCGAGGTCCAATTTCTTGGACATGTTATCTCCAAAGATGGTGTGGCAGTTGATCCGTCTAAGATTGAAGTCATGTTGGCTTGGGAAAGACCGACGTCTGTGACCGATGTAAGAAGTTTTCTTAGTCTTGCCGATTATTACCGAAGATTTATTGAAGGATTTTCTAGATTGGCTTTGCCTTTGACGAAGCCAACCCATAAGAATCAGCCATTTGTATGGAGTCTTGATTGTGAAAGGAGTTTCCAAGAATTGAAAGTTAGACTCACTTCTACTCCTATGTTGGCGTTGTCAGACTTATTGGATGATTTCGTGGTGTACTGTGACGCTTCTAAGCTTGGTCTTGGTTGCATGTTGATGCAAAAAGAGTGTGTGATAGCCTATGTGTTGAGACAGTTACGACCGCATGAGGTTAACTACCCCATACATGATCTTGAATTGGCGGCGGTGGTGTTTGCCTTGAAGTTATGGCGGTACTATTTGTATGGCTTGAAGTTTGTGGTCTTTAGTGATCATAAGAGTCTCAAATATCTATTTGATCAGAAGGCGCTTAATATACACCAACGAAGATGGATGAAGTTTCTAAAAGATTATGAGTTCGAATTGAGGTATCATCCTGGAAAGGCAAATATGGTTGCCGATGCCTTGAGTTGAAAATCGTTACATGTTTCCGCTATGATGGTGAAAGAGATGGAGCCTATCGAGCAATTTTGAAACTTAAACGTGGGTGTAGAAATATATACCCCAAAAAAGATATCTCTTGAGGTGTTGAGAGTAGCAAATGTATTCCTTAAGACCATGAAGTTGCAACAACCGAAAGATGAGTATTTGATCGAGATGAAAGAAGCTCAAGCTAATGGGAAAAATTTATTTTTGACAGAAGGCCGTGATGGCATTTGGCCTGTGAAAGGCCGGATTTATGTCCTATCTGGTGGTGATCTAAGAAGGTTGGTACTTGAAGAAGCTCACAAGAGTGTGTTGAGCATACATCCTGGTGCCACGAAAATGTATCAAGATCTGAAGAAGAATTTCTGGTGGCCCGGTATGAAGCGGGATGTGGCTAATTGTGTAGCCTCTTGCATTATTTGTCAAAAAGTGAAAGTTGAGCATCAGAAACCATCCGGTTATCTAAGACCCCTTGATATTTCGGTGTGGAAGTGGGACGACATTGCTATGGACTTTGTTTTTGGGTTACCCAGAACACGTACTAGAAATGATGCTATATAGGTGATTGTAGATTGGTTAACGAAGTGTGCTCACTTCTTGCCCATGAATATGAAGAGTTCGTTAGAGAAATTAGCCCGGATATACATAAAGGAGATCATTAGACTACATGGTGTACCTTTGAGTATTGTGTCGGATCGTGACCCGCGATTCACTTCCCAATTTTGGGGAAGCTTACACGAGGCAATGGGTTCCAAGCTGAAACTCAGTTCGGCGTATCATCCCCAAATGGATGGACAATCCGAGCGGACAATTCAAAGCCTTGAAGATTTATTGTAGGCTTGTGTATTGGAGCACGGTGGTTGTTGGGAAAGATTCCTACCACTAATTGAATTTACATACAATAATAGTTACCACAGTTCTATTGGTATGGCTCCCTATGAAGCGTTATATGGTTGGAAATGTAGAACTCCGCTATGTTGGCTTAAAATCGGAGAGAGTTTGGCTTTGGGGCTGGAGTTGATTGCGGAGACAAATGAACAGATTAAGATGATACAAGAGAAAATGAAGATTGCCCAAGATCGTCAGAAGAGTTATTATGATAAAAAGCAGAAGCCACTTGAGTTCCAAGTTGGCGATCACGTGTTTTTAAGAGTGTCAAGAGATACGGGCATTGGAAGGGCGTTGAAAAGGTGAAAGTTGAGCCCTAGGTTCAATGTACCCTATGAGGTTTTAGAGCGGATTGGCGACGTTGCATATCGGATTGCACTTCCTCCGCACCTTGCTAATCTACATAATGTGTTCCATGTCTCGTAGTTAAGGAAATATGTCCATGATCCTCTACATGTAATTCCTATAGATGATGTTGATGTGCGTGACGATTTGTCCATTCTTCCTGTTTCTGTTATCATTGTTGAACGCTTCATGAAGAAGCTACGGAACAAATTGATACCCTTGGTGAAAGTTGCATGGAAGCACAGAAATACAGAGACGTTTACATGGGAACGTGAGGACGATGTACGAGCACGGTACCCCGATGTGTTCAAATCCGGTATGTTAAATTTCGGGGACGAAATTTCTTTTTAGGTGGGGTGGATTGTAACACCCTAAATTTTAAAATAAAGGATTAATTAAGGAGATAAAATACTAAATAATTATATTTGGGTTATTTACTGTTCCAAAATATTGGGATGATATTGGTCAGGGCTGTTAAGGATATTATTGGGAATCCAAATAGGTGTTCGGAATAATTTTTGGATAAGGTATTGAGCCCAAACAATGTTCCTGTTTATCATAAAACACTGAATATTTAATGAGGGATAAAAAATAAAGCCAAATGGCCTAATTTTTCCCTTCTTAATCCCTTTAGCCCCTTTGGATTTTTCTTAACATATACTTTGCTTCTACTTTTTCTCTATTCTTCTCCTTCACTTCCTCTTTTACTTCTTTCCTAAAACCCTAAGCAAAAAGGGTGGTGACTTTCTCCCCCTCTCCCATTTTCGTTCTTGGAAAAGCTTGGAAGGAGTTTGGAGCTTGAAGTCTTACCTTTCCTTCTCTTCATTTCTGTGTGGTTTTCCCTCTCTTGGAAAACTCTCTCATTTCTTCTCTTGAGGTAAGATCTTGCTATTTCTCAAGAGTATGAACTATGGGTTTTTTGAGTTTTGATGTTGGGGAAGTGATTTACCGAGTGTTGTTGGGTTTTTAGAGGAAACCCTAACCCTAAGATTTGGGGGAAATGCAAAATATGAATGGAGAAGTATTGATTATGTTAAATAACTATTTTTGGTGAGGTGAAATGATGTTGTTAATGGTGAATGGCCATTAATAAAGTTTAATGGTTGTTTGGAACCATTAATGTGGGAACCTAGTGATGATGCATGATTTATCTTTAATTCTTTACTTTAAATGTGTATAATTTACCATCACTTAGTGTGTAATAAATTGCATTTTAACACATTTTCATCATTTGAGCTTTATGTAATATTTGATTTTTAATATGTGCCAAAAGAAAATGGATCCAAGAACTCAAGAATTCCAATCCAAAATGAAGATCAGAGTGCCTAAGGATTAAGGGAATCAAGGAATATGCAAAAGGATCTCAAAAAGGGTGGAAAAATACACAAAGAATAGAGAATTAGGTGGATGAATCGATTCATCCCCCACTTGAATCGATTCATACGGTTTAATGCACCCAGGATGTGAATTTTTGAAGCTTGAATCGATTCATCAGCATTTTGAATCGATTCATTCGGGTTTTAAAGGGTTGAATCGATTCTTCCCACATTTGAATCGATTCATACGTTAATTTTTAGGCCAGAATTGCATTTGGAACGCATGAATCGATTCATTTCACCATTGAATCGATTCATGAGTGAATTATGGGCCCAGGATCACGTTTTCGAGCTTCTGGATGGTGGGCAAGGCACTGAAGTTGATAATGGAGCACTGAAGTTGATAATGGAGCACCATGGACTTGTTAATTGAAGAGTGCACCTTCCATTACAAATTGTTTATGGCATTGGCTTGCTTTTGGATTCCTATAAATAGGCACCAAGAGGAAGGTTTCAGACACACCATTTTTCATTCAGAAGACCATTCCTTCTTCCTTCGTTTCCTTCTCTGTTCTTCTTCTTCTAGTCAGTTCTTCATTTCCGGGTTAGGTTCTTTTTATTTTCAGTTTGTTTTAATTATGGAGAGCTAAAACCCTTAGATTGATTTTCTTGGAGAATATTGTAATGTAATTTTGAGG
This sequence comes from Clitoria ternatea, assembly GCA_037962975.1. Taxonomy (NCBI): domain Eukaryota; kingdom Viridiplantae; phylum Streptophyta; class Magnoliopsida; order Fabales; family Fabaceae; genus Clitoria; species Clitoria ternatea. The sequence goes on along the minus strand of CM075671.1, from coordinate 81,260,092 downwards.
TCATTATTTTTAATATAGTATGTTTTTATTATTGTTATTTCTTCATAATCTTACTCTGCTTATTTAATTCCATTCTGTTTAATTAAATTTGTATGCTTAATCGGTTTAATTATTCAAATGGAATAAAATAAGATTTTAAATTAGAATGGATTAAGGAAATATGCATGCTTAATGAATATTTTCATAATCACTTTTAATAATTATGGTTTGCTTAATTCCATAATTTGAGAATAGATTATGTATGTAAGCGATGTTCTTACATATGCTCAATAACTCCTAGATTTTATGATCTTGACTCCTTTTGCTTAATTAGGATGCTTGATTAAAATATTCATTTTTAAATGAAAGTAAAGGAATTATGAATTGAAAAAGACGCTTAGTTGATTAATTCAAATTGAGCTAAGAAATTAACAGTAATGAAAGTATACAAATTATCTTTAGTGAACCAAGGATAAATTTATTTACAATACTCCAAGAAAATCAATCGCTTGTTATTTATTGTTTTAAATCCTATATTTACTTTGTTTTAATTTTAATTGTGACAACAAAAATCAATCAAACCCCCCCCCCAATTGTATGCTTGTTGAACTTATGTTTGTAAAAAATTTAGTTGTTGAGTTTTTATTTTTAATTGTTAAAAATTAGTTTAAGACTTGATTTTTCCTAAATTTTTGTGTTGATCCTTGAGAGAACGACCTAGGTTGACACCCTAGTACTACATTAATTAATTTTAATGTACTAATTTGACGGAATCATGACTGTAAAAATATTCACGTCAAATTTTAGCGCCGTTGCCGGGGATCAACGATCTTTAGGAAAAATTCTTGTTTTAGATTAATGTTTTTTTTGTATAAATTGAAAAAATAAAAATAAAAATAAAAATTTTTTTTTTGTTTGTTTTATTTTATTTCTTTTGCATGATTTAGGATTCTTATGATTTATTGCTCATGATGATCAAATATCTTGTTGTATGCTATGTATGACTAGAAGAACTTTTGAGCATTTATATTCATTTGATCCTGAAATTGAAAGAACTTTTCATAGGTTAATTAGAGAAGCTAGATTTAATAATAACTTTGTTGATATTGATAGTGATAGTATCTTTTCTGAATCTGCTGAAAGTACTACTGCTAGTTTTTCTGATATGGCTGAACCTCGTGAAAGAACTCTTAGAGAACTAGCTGCACCTGAATTCACATACGAAAGTTTGTGTATTCAATATCCTGATGAGGATGTCCCTTTTATACTTAAGACCGGACTTATACACTTGTTGCCTAAGTTTCATGGTCTTGCGGGTGAAGATCCGCACAAACACCTCAAAGAATTCCACATTGTGTGCTCCACAATGAAACCCCAAAACGTTCAAGAAGACCATGTCTATCTTAAAGCGTTTCCTCATTCTTTAGAGGGTGTTGCTAAGGATTGGTTGTACTACCTTTCTCCAAGATCAATCACAAGTTGGAATGACTTAAAGAAAATGTTCTTGGAAAAATTCTTTCCTGCCTCTAGAACAACTGCAATCCGTAAAGACATATCTGGCATTAGGCAACTCTCTGGAGAAAGTCTTTATGAGTATTGTGAGAGATTTAAAAAACTCTGTGCAAGTTGCCCTCACCACCAAATTTCTGAACAACTTCTTCTTCAGTACTTCTATGAAGGTCTACACCATGTTGATCGCAACATGATTGATGCGGCAAGTGGAGGAGCTTTAGGAGATATGACTGCTGCTGAAGCAAGAAATCTGATTGAGAAGATGGCATCTAACTCTCAACAATTTGGTGTGAGAAATGATTCTTTCAAACCCATGTTTGATTCTAATTCTAGTTCATCTGGAATTAAATTAGAGAGCAAACTTGATGCTCTCACCACTCTGGTCACACAATTGGCAGTAAATCAAAAATCTATGACTGCTAAAGTATGTGGCATTTGCTCTTCACAAGAGCACCCCACTGATTGTTGTCCTTCTCTACAAGAAAAGGATAATAATAGTCCCCAAGCCTATGCAGCTAACATCTACCATGATAGACCTCCACCACCACAACAACAACAAAACCATGACCTTTCCACCAACAGATACAATCCAGGTTGGAGGAACCATCCAAATTTGAGATGGGGCAACCAACAACAAAATCCCCATCCCCAACCTCCATTTTAAAACAATGCACCAACCTTCCAAAGACCTACACCTCAACCATCCATAAATGGCCCTTCTTTGGAGGATCTGGTGAAATAAATGGCTACACAGAACTTAGAGTATCAACAGAGGAATGATGCTACCATCCAGAGTTTAAGCAACCAAATTGGGCAATTGGCTTCATCATTAAGCCAGTTACAATCTCAAAACTCTGACAAATTACCATCTCAACCAGCTGCAAATCCAAGAAATGTGAGTGCAATTCAGTTAAGATCAGGTAAGAACCTTGAAGTACCCATACCTAAGGAACCCGAAAAACAAACAACTGAGCCTGAAATAGTTGAGAATGATGTACCCTCTTCAAGCAAATCTGAGATACAACCATCCCAAATTCCACCTCATATCCCTCTTCCTTTCCCACCAAAAGCAATTCCAAGTAAGAAGATAGAAGAAGTGGACAAAGAAATTTTGGATACTTTCAGGAAAGTGGAAGTGAATATACCTCTTCTTAATGCAATCAAGCAAATTCCCAAGTATGTCAAATTTTTGAAGGAGTTGTGTACTCACAAGAGGAGACTCAAAGGGAATGAAAGGATAAGCATGGGAAGGAATGTATCTGCACTGCTTGGTAAGGAAATTTTAAATATTCCTGAGAAATGCAAAGATCCAGGTACGTTTTCTATACCTTGTATCATAGGCAATAACAAATTTGAAAATTGCATGTTAGATTTTGGAGCTTCAATAAATGTTATGCCTATGTCTGTTTTCAAATCATTGTCTCTTGGAAATTTACAACCTACTGGTGTAGTAATTCAGCTAGCCAATAGGAGCACTGCTTACCCTGCTGGAGTTATAGAGGATGTTTTGGTTCAGGTAGAACAACTTGTTTTCCCTGCTGACTTTTTTGTACTTGATATGGAAGAAGGTATGCCTCAAATTCCTGTTCCTATCATTTTGGGAAGACCATTTTTGAAAACAGCTCGAACCAAAATAGATGTTCATTCTGGAACTCTCTCTATGGAATTTGGTGATACGAGAGTTCAATTTAATATTCTTGATGCCATGAAATACCCATCTGAAAATCATTCTGTTTTCTAAATTGACATTATTGATGAACTAGTTTTTGAACATTTTTCTAATATTGATTTGGAATACATGGATGATTCAAACAAATGTTTTGCATGCAATGATTCTGGAAGTTGTGATATTTGTGCTGAAATAGATAAATACATAATTTCTGATTCAGAGTCTTTAGATATACCTGTTAACCATAAGGAGCTGAATGCAGGATTTCAAGAAAATTCTAACAAAATTTTTGAGTTGCAAACAGCAGAATCAAAATCTACTTTGTTAGTTCCATCTGTTTTGCAGGCACCCAAGTTAGAATTGAAACCCCTACCTGAGAACCTAAAGTATGTATACTTAGGGGATAATGAACAGCTCCCGGTGATAATTTCCACTTCTCTTGATGAAAATCAAGAAGAAAAATTGTTACAGGTATTAAAAAGACATAAGAAGGCTATAGGATGGACATTGGCAGACATTCCTGGAATTAGTCCATCCATGTGCATGCATAGAATATTTCTGGAGGAAAATACTAAAGCAGTAAGACAGCCCCAGAGGAGACTCAACCCTGTAATCCTTGATATGGTTAAGAAGGAGATTACCAAGCTTCTACAAGCAGGAATCATTTATCCTATCTCTGATAGCCGATGGGTGAGTCCGATTCAAGTGGTTCCTAAGAAAACAGGGATCACAGTTGTGAAAAATGAAAAGGATGAATTGATCCCAACTAGAGTGCAGAATAGTTGGAGAGTCTGTATTGATTACAGGAGACTAAACAGGCAACAAAGAAGGACCATTTCCCTTTACCCTTCATTGATCAAATGCTTGAGCGTCTTGCAGGTAAGTCTCACTACTGTTTTCTTGATGGATTCTCTGGATATTTTCATATTCACATTGCACCTGAGGATCAAGAAAAGACCACATTCACCTGTCCCTTTGGCACATTTGCTTATAGGAGAATGCCATTTGGCCTATGCAATGCTCCTGGAACTTTCCAAAGATGCATGATAAGTATTTTTCATGATTTCATTAAAAATTGCATAGAGATGTTTATGGATGATTTTACTGTCTATGGATCTTCATTTAATGCATGCCTTGATAGTTTGGATAAAGTTTTGAACAGATGTATTGAAACTAACCTTGTCTTGAACTATGAAAAATGTCATTTTATGGTAAAACAAGGAATAGTTTTAGGGCATGTAATCTCTGAGAAAGGAATTGAGGTAGATCCTGCCAAAATAGAAGTTATATCACATTTGCCTTACCCCTCTTATGTTCGAGAGGTTTGTTCTTTTCTTGGTCATGCAGGATTCTACAGAAGATTCATAAAGGATTTCAGCAAGAAGGCTAGGCCACTATCCAGTCTGCTTTAAAAGGATGTGGCATTTGAGTTTGATGAAAAGTGTAAGGAGGCTTTTAATAGCCTCAAGCAAGCATTGACCACAACCCCAATAATTCAAGCACCTGTTTGGACAGCCCCATTTGAGTTGATGTGTGATGCCTCTAATTATGCATTGGGAGCTGTCCTTGGTCAAAAGATTGACAAGTAGCCTAGGGTCATCTACTATACATCTAAAACTTTAGATGCTGCCCAGGTAAATTACACCACCACTGAAAAAGAGCTCTTGGCCATTGTTTTTGCATTAGATAAGTTCAGATTTTACCTACTCGGTTCTCGAGTAGTTGTCTTTACTGACCATGCAGCTCTGAAGTACTTGTTGAAGAAAGGTGAGTTCAAGCCAAGATTAATTCATTGGATGCTTTTTCTCCAAGAGTTTGACTTGGAAATTCGTGACAGAAGTGGAACACAAAACCTTGTGGCAGACCATTTAAGCAGAATTGAGAATGCTCCTGATTCGGCACCTATTCGGGACCATTTTCCCGATGAACACCTCATGAGTATTTCTAACTCTTTTGATTCACCTTGGTTTGCTAACATTGTAAATTATCTTGTTGCTTCTGTTTTTCCACCATGTGCATCCAGAAACCAAATTTCAAAATTAAAAAGTGATGCAAAGTATTATATTTGGGATGACCCGTATTTGTGAAAATTGTGTAATGATCAGGTGATTCGAAGATGCATTCCCGATCATGAAATAGAATCAGTTCTTCGATTTTGCCATGCTTCACCAGTTGGTGGACATTTTGGTCCACAAAGAACAGCAAGGAAAGTGTTGGATTCTGGTTTATATTGGCCCATAATTTTTAAGGATGCATGGAGAATTTGTAACACCTGTGAGAAATGCCAAAGAGCTAGTAATGATACCACATGGAGACAACAGATGCGTCAGCAACCTATGTTGTTTTGTGAAGTATTTGATGTTTGGGGCATTGATTTTATGGGTCCATTTCCTCCATCCTTTGGTTTTACTTACATTTTATTGGCTGTAGATTATATTTCTAAATGGGTGGAAGCTAAAGCCACCAGAACTAGTGATGCTCGAGTTGTTGTGGATTTTGTTAGATCTCAAATTTTTTACAGGTTTGGCATCCCGAGAGCAATCATTAGTGATCAAGGAACACACTTCTACAACAGGACCATGCAAGCTATGCTCAGGAAGTATGGGGTTGTTCATAGAGTCTCTACTCCATATCACCCCCAAACCAATGGACAAGCAGAAGTCTCTAATAGAGAAATCAAAAGAATCCTGGAAAAGATAGTACAGCCTAATAAAAAGGATTGGAGCAGGAAACTGGATGATGCTCTTTGGGCACATAGAACAGCTTTTAAAGCACCTATAGGAATGTCTCCCTATAGAATTGTTTTTGGTAAAGCATGTCATCTTCCAGTGGAGATTGAGCATTGTGCCTATTGGGTTGTAAAAGCTTGCAACTTAGCACTTGATCAAGCAGGTAAAGAAAGAAAATTACAACTGAATGAGCTTGATGAGATCCGTTTGGCAGCTTATGAGAACTCGAGGTTCTATAAGGAGAAAACAAAGAAATTCCATGATAGCTCAATAGCTAGAAAGGATTTTACTGCTGGACAGAAAGTGCTACTGTTTAATTCCAGGTTGAAACTGATGGCCGGAAAATTACGCTCTAAATGGGAAGGACCTTTTATTATTACTAATGTATTTCCCCATGGAGCTGTGGAAATAAAAAGTGAAAACTCCAATAAAACCTTCAAGGTTAATGGACAACGTTTGAAGCCATTTCATGAAAATCCTTCACTTGTGGATGTTACAATGGAGAAACATGCTTTGGGGGAACCACTTCTTGATCCCCCTTGAGGGAGTTTTTCTTTCCCATCTCTTTACTTTTTCATTATATTGTCTATTTTGTATGCTTTGTCTCACATTGAGGACAATGTATGATTTAAGTGTGGGGCTGGGAATATTCTTGTATATTATTGTGTTGTTGTGTGATTAATTTTGTGTGACTATATTAAAAAAAGAATTAAAAATAAAAGATTTTGTGTGTGTTTTTGTTTTAAAATGGCATGTTTTATTGGAATTTTAAGATATGCGTGAGTAACAGGTAAATTCTTTCATGTATGATATGAGCTTAATGATATGTTATAATTTGAACTCAAGCAATTTTGGTATGATGAGAATGACATGATAATTGATAGATGATCATATATGATAGAATTATACCTTGTGAGATTTTTGAGCCTTAAAATTTGATGGATCACTTTAAACCATCTTAATCCTTTCATGTGTGATTAATTCCTGAAAGCTTACATCCTAATTTTTGTCTTGTTTCTTGATGATACTTGAAACTCATATGAATGTATTTGAAATGATACAGGCATTTTGTTCAATTGAGCCACTAAGCCAGATAAGCCTACCATGAATAAATTATCTCTTGCTAGCCATTTTGAGCCTATTTAACTATTTCCTTGTTGCAGCTCAAATAAGCCGTAGATGAAAAACCAAAAATATACCTACCTTAAGGAATATATTGGAGCTTTGGAATCAAGTCAAAAACAGGCATTCAAATAAGTGTGGGGGTGTGCAAAAAGGAATTACAACTCTTGTTCCAAGTGTTATGCAATCTCATTAATAATAATTAAAAATAATAATAATATTATGATTGCGACCTAATATCATACAATAAATGTTTTACCCTCACTGTTTGCCAGTTAAATTAATTGCTTCATCATTCTTGTTGGTATTTAAAAAAAATAAAAAAAATTTCCATCCATTTTAATCTTGGCCACATTACAACCCTACAAAGCCCTGTTGATCTATACATGCATTTGTGTTGATTGTGGAATTGAGAAACTTGCCAAATTTTTAGACTTTTTGTTTTTTAGGAAATGTTTAGAGAGTATACACAAACCTTAAACACTTGAGAGTTGAGAGTATGTCTTGTGAGGTTCTATCACTTATGATCTTCTTTTCAGTTTAATTTAATTTTCACATGCCTAAGTGTTTGAATGATTTTTATATATATCTTGATGCTCTGTATCTTGCATGTTGAATAACTCTTGTTTTTCTGTATATTCCTAAGATTTCATGCCAATTTTGTGTGTTGTTTTCAACTTAATAAATTGTGATACTTGTTTTTTATTTTGATTTTGCCTGGGAGTGCAAAAGAATAAGTGTGGGAGTATTTGATGATGCATGATTTATCTTTAATTCTTCACTTTAAATGTGTATAATTTGCCATCACTTAGTGTGTAATAAATTGCATTTTAACACATTTTCATCATTTGAGCTTTATGTAATATTTGATTTTTAATATGTGCCAAAAGAAAATGGATCCAAGAACTCAAGAATTCTAATCCAAAATGAAGATCAAAGTGCCTAAGGATCAAGGGAATCAAGGAATATGCAAAAGGATCTCAAAAAGGGTGGAAAAATACACAAAGAATGGAGAATCAGGTGGATGAATCAATTCATCCCCCACTTGAATCGATTCATACGGTTTAATGCACCCAGGATGTGAATTTTTGAAGCTTGAATCGATTCATCAGCATTTTGAATCGATTCATTCGGGTTTTAAAGGGTTGAATCGATTCTTCCCACATTTGAATCGATTCATACGTTAATTTTTAGGCCAGAATTGCATTTGGAACGCATGAATCGATTTATTTCACCATTGAATCGATTCATGAGTGAATTATTGGCCCAGGATCACATTTTCGAGCTTCTGGATGGTGGGCAAGGCACTGAAGTTGATAATATAGCACTGAAGTTGATAATGGAGCACCATGGACTTGTTAATTGAAGAGTGCACCTTCCATTACAAATTGTTTATGGCATTGGCTTGCTTTTGGATTCCTATAAATAGGCACCAAGAGGAAGGTTTCAGACATACCATTTTTCATTCAGAAGACCATTCCTTCTTCCTTCGTTTCCTTCTCTGTTCTTCTTCTTCGAGTTAGTTCTTCATTTCCGGGTTAGGTTCTTTTTATTTTCAGTTTGTTTTAATTATGGAGGGCTAAAACCCTTAGATTGATTTTCTTGGAGAATATTGTAATGTAATTTTGAGGTCATTATTTTTAATATAGTATGTTTTTATTATTGTTATTTCTTCATAATCTTACTCTGCTTATTTAATTCCATTCTGTTTAATTAAATTTGTATGCTTAATCGGTTTAATTATTCAAATGGAATAAAATAAGATTTTAAATTAGAATGGATTAAGGAAATATGCATGCTTAATGAATATTTTCATAATCACTTTTAATAATTATGGTTTGCTTAATTCCATAATTTGAGAATAGATTATGTATGTAAGCGATGTTCTTACATATGCTCAATAATTCCTAGATTTTATGATCTTGACTCCTTTTGCTTAATTAGGATGCTTGATTAAAATATTCATTTTTAAATGAAAGTAAAGGAATTATGAATTGAAAAAGACGCTTAGTTGATTAATTCAAATTGAGCTAAGAAATTAACAGTAATGAAAGTATACAAATTATCTTTAGTGAACCAAGGATAAATTTATTTACAATACTCCAAAAAAATCAATCGCTTGTTATTTATTGTTTTAAATCCTATATTTACTTTGTTTTAATTTTAATTGTGACAACAAAAATCAATCAAAACCCCCTAATTGTATGCTTGTTGAACTTATGTTTGTAAAAAATTTAGTTGTTGAGTTTTTATTTTTAATTGTTAAAAATTAGTTTAAGACTTGATTTTTTCTAAATTTTTGTGTTGATCCTTGAGAGAACGACCTAGGTTGACACCCTAGTACTACATTAATTAATTTTAATGTACTAATTTGACGGAATCACGACTGTAAAAATATTCACGTCACCTGGTAATGGGTTTGGCATTAAATGTGCGTAATAATAAGCATAGATGCCTAAACCATGGTGGTTGTGGTGGAATGAGCGAAATAAATGGGGCTTGAGAGTTAAGATGTCGAAAAACATCAAATGAATGAATATGAACGTTGAACCGAGGTGGTTGAATAGAAAATGATTGTGTGATATATTGTGATGTAGGAAATAACCCCAGTTTTGAGGCGGAACCATCAGACCACATTGATTACTACTTCTCTTGAGGTAGGAGGGGGTAACTATTCTAAATGCATGATTTCATCCATTGATGATGTGAAAATATGTGTATATGATTGTGCTTGTTGACTGCTTGTGTGGACGATATGATGATTTCATGATTTGAGTGCATTTAGAATGATTAATGTTATGAGGTATGTATTTGGAATGATGAATGTGTTATTAAACTGGTCTGGGCCGGAGTTAACTATCCGGTGTGGGACCAGCCATAGGAGTCAATAGATGACTCATGTTTTATACCGGTGTTGTATGTATCTGGTATGATTATCTGGTATCCTAATGAGAGGAGACCAATCTTGATGTCTGATGTTTTATCTGTTGAGTCTGTATTGCATACAGAACGGATGAAGTGATATCCGTACGTTGGGACCGGTATTGAGACCAGATTTGTTATTATGTTGAATATGTTGATGAAGTATGTTATGATGGTTTGAGATCATGTTTTGAATTGAAATCGATGATGTAAAATATCCTAAACATGTATAGATGAATTGATGAATGTGATTGCCACTAACTGTCGATGTGTATGAGTTCCAACAAGGATTGTAAAGATTGAGAATATTTAAATCCACTAAGTGGTAGTCGTGAATGCATGATTGATTGAGTGGCATTTAGGATGCATAGTGTGAGAATGCATTGATTGGTATTTGCATCCATGGCATATCATTCGCTACTTATATGGAATGTTAGGGGTTTAAATAGGCAGGACCAATGGGAGGGCGGCCCAGTACACGGGTACACCATTATTTCTCCCTAGTGATTCAGGGAATCACGAAGCTGCCCTTAGTTTGGTGACGAGGCACCCTATGTGGCAGGCCCTATGGGAGGGCGGCTCTGTGATGAACAGTTGACCTTGGTGTCTGACAGGGCACGGCTCCCTTGATGTGTGTTCAGGGGAGGCCCGTAGCACTTTGGCAAGCATGGTCATAATGATGATCCGCAGTCACGGGGTGACTAGTGCTACAGATGGGCGAGAGCGGTTTGGTACCAGTAAAATATGTTGTTGAGCATGCATGAAATTGGATATAAGTGTACACATTTTACGACTGCAGTAGGGGCATAGTAGCACACCTATGCTTGTCCCACATTTGATATGTTGATGTTTTCCCATAGTCGAATCCGCACTGGAAAATAATTATGTTGTGCATATGCATTAGCTTTAAGAGCATTTGCATATAGCCTGAAATATGCCTAGTTGATAGCCCGTGGTGGCGATGGATGATTGTTAAATAGAGCGAATGTAAGCCGAGGTACTAACATTAAAAGTGTGATGATTATTGAGAATGTTAAGGACATAGTATGTGTGATATTGCCTTGTGAATATACTGTGCCGAGATAGAATGATGTATCATGTGTGTGAAACTTGTGATGTTTTCTTGAAAAGTGAATATAATGCACACATGTATAAATCTCATCATAATGTATAACTTTGATTCATTTGGATTATGTGACTCATCTCCCTGTTGCCATTTTTAAGCTGGATGTAGGTATGAAGTAAAACCCTACTCTTTTAGAGGTTGAGCATTAGAGAAGGTAAATATGAAAGGAATGTGGGTGAGCCTTGGCCGGCATATATGTATTCATTTTGTACAGTATACGGTGTGTGTATTCTTATTTTGAAATTAATTTGATAACGGTTGATTTTGGAGGTCATGTAGGAAAATTAGACCGGATGTGAATGGCTAATTTTCATTAATGACCTTGATAATGTATGAATGATATTGTTATTATGAAATTATATTTCTTTTGCTTAACAAATCGATGAGGCATCTTCCATCCTCTTTTTGATAGATATCTTAATCACTCTTAAATTTAATATCATCTTCCGCTTTTCCCTTGTGACGACCTCAAGTTTGGTCGTCCGAGGTGTACTCTGATACCTTTCTCATATCTTCATATATGAGATCGGTTATTAATGATCTGAGGTAATTGCTTGGTATTATATATATATAGAATTTCTTCTACTTTTAATTATTTTAAATAGCGAAAAATTTACCCCTGTTTTCGGAATCGGGGCGTTACAATTCATCACATCATCAATTCAATATTTAACACAGTCATGGCAAGGCAATGCATGAGTTCATACATATACATAATTTAACAATTATTCACTCATGCAATTTGAAATGCAAGCTCCTCTCCTACCTCGAGAGAAGAACCGTAATCCAAACGCTCTGATTGCCTCGATTATTCCGCATCATCGTCCGGAATACAATCCTATCAACAAACACATATTTGTATATGAAATTAATAAGCCATCATAAGGCATCATTTCCTTAAAACTCATTATCAAGTCCTAGACTTGTCTAAACCCCAATTCACACGCTTATGTTAGGCTTCAGGAATTCCTTTCCCAAAATCAAGATTCTCTAGGTTTCAAAAGGCTAACCAAACCTAACAACCACAATATTATATCCCTTATCCTTAAGGCATCCAACTCATCATGTGAATCATCCAATTGTCATCACTGTCACTCAAATTCATTATAAGCCATCTTAGCTTCACTTAAACCATCATCAATCAACAAATTTCAAGTGACACATATCATGGCCTAAGGCCTCATCAAATCCTCATCAAAATCCAACAACCTCTAATATCAACTCCTCTAATTCTCATATATCTTCATATACATATATCTTTCAACTTTAAGATTGGAACCTCATCAAAACTCAATAACTCTAACAATTATGACCAATCATTCCAATCATTTTCACATATCATCATAAGCATGTTATCATCATCAAAGTGCCAACCAATGTAAACAGCACACAATGTTCCCAATGGTCATCTACCCTATAATTTGGGTTTCATATGCATATATCATCATACATACATTTTGGACTTAGTTCAGAATTTCATCAACCTCAATATTCAATTCCAATACTTCTAGAAATTCATTTTTCTCATATAACTCATTCTAAGAGCATCCAACCCATTAATATCACCAATTTAGCCAAAACCCCTAAATTTTCAATACTTAGGGTTTTTCATCTAAAATCGCTTAACAACAATCCCAATCAATCTTCTTAAATCATCATGGACATTATAACTCTCCACACCATACAACATCAAACCATATTCAAAATCACACCTCCATTATTCATACTTAGGGTTTCAACATTTCCTTCATCACCCATACAATCCAATGCCAATATCCCAAACTTTTGCATTATAAAAACTAACAATGAAATAGAATGGGTTCAAAATCTTACCTCACCATCCAAGCTAAAGCAAAAACCAAAAATGAAGGAGAGGAAGAAGAAGATGACCCAAGCAAAGCTCCTATGTTCCTTTTGATGTTCACAAATCCAAGCTCAAGTGAAATTTTTGATGAAAAATGGGTACCAAAGGGGGAGGTCGCGGTTTAGCCAAGAGAGGGAGGAAGAGAAGAAAGAAATGGAGAGTGATGGGAAAAGAAAAGCCTACGGTAATAGAGAGAAAGAGAGAAGGAATATGCAAAAATTGGACCTTATCCAATGGTCCAAAAATCCTATTACCCCACGGATAAAAGAGAGTAAAGTAGAGTGCGAAAGTGGACGGTGGAAATGGAGAGGGAAAATAGGATTTCATATTTTCTTTTAATTCTATTTGGCTCATATATTCCCCGTTTAGTAACATATGTCGAGTCCAATTAATTATTTCCTGAACACTAAAAATTATTTCAGCTATACCACTATAACCACAATAATTTTCCAAACATTCTAGACCCATCAATTATTTAATTTGACCAAGTGGGTCCCACATCATCTGTTAAATCACCCGGTTCCAGTAATTCTCAATTTACCGATAATTCACCTCTAATGTCAAATTAATTCTCCCACAATTATTGGACCATAAATAATTAATTATCATTATTCAATAAATTGTTTTCTTTAAAATTTAGGCTAAATACACCTTTTGGTCCTCTATATCTTAAGTTATTTCCAGATTGGTCCTCTATCATTTTTTAATTCAAAATGGTCCTCTAACTTTTTAAAAAGGTATCAGTTTGGTCTTTTTTTTGATTCAAAATGGTCCCCTAACTTTTTTAAAAAGGACCAAATTGACACATTTTTAGAAAGTTAAGGGACTATTTTGAAATAAAAAAATAATAAAGGACCAATCTGAAAATAACTTAAGAGATAGGGGACCAAAAGGTGTATTTAGCCTAAAATTTAGGGTGTTATATTATAACTTGAGTGACATATTTGAATAGAGAACAGAGACACTTTTGGCTAATCTAGGGTATTTGCTCTAGTTTTCTATAATATCTACCTCTATTTTTGAACATCTAATTTAGACTCTGCCATAGCGCGTCCAGATTAAACATTCTCCAAGTCAGCCTTTACTCGGGTCAAATCATCCTTCAACCCACCCATAGCCTTCATCGTATCCCGCAGCTGCAAGGATGACAATTTGTTAGCAGCCTTCAGAGATTTGTTTTCCCTCTTCAAAGACGCATTCTCTGCCCTCAAAACCTCTAATTCCTTCCCCTGAGCATAAACCTATTTCACTATATATTGAGTCATAGAGGTAGCACAGAGGTTAAACATCTCCACAACCTGACACATAGCCACAATGTTTAAGGCTCCATACTTCTCCTCGTCCTCTTTGAATAACAGAGTTCGATCCATAAATTGAGGAATTGGAAAGCGAACATCCCACAACGAGTGAGCCAGATTCTTATCAGAATGCAAAGATCCGTTCACAAAAGCCTCCCACTGACGCCCGATAGCTTCCATATCACTAGGCAGCGAGCTTGCACTCTTTTCAGCAGTAAGGGTATTGACAGAATCCCCAGAAGCCCTACCCCGAATCACAAGGGGCTCAGTCTCCTACTCGGGACCCTCAGACACCAGATTGGTCCCTAAAATAGTCTCTAGTTGGACCTTAGCCTGGGCAGTTGATGGCATTACACTCTCCACCGTCCTTCGGGTTTGATTTTACAACACTAGCTTACCCTGACGATGTTTCTTCATTGAGAGGCCTGACTCCCTCTCCAACTACGACCCCGCAGGCACCATAGTAACTGGCTTTGCTATGGTAACCACAGAAATTTTGGGATTAACTGCTAGGCAGCAACTACGACTTTCTTGATGCCTCATTTCTTCCTGGCAGCTTTAGGCCCGTCACCCGGGTAGTGTTTTTTTAGGTATTTAATGACAGATTATGAGGGGCCATGTCATCTGCATACATACAAAGAATCAGTAGAAAACCAAGTTAGAAAAATTAAACTACACAACAAAAAAACAAGCTTTACTTACATATCCAGGCGGCCAAGGTGCTCGGATAAGGCGATAGGGAAATTAGCGCCTGTGTACTAAAGTATAACTTTACGTCCTCAAGGAAAAATTTTGCATCCGACCACTCGGACAACGACAGATTCTCCCAGGGCACTTGGAATTAGATCGGTGTAGGGTCCAATAAATGGAAAATTAGGGACGAGTGTCAGAGTAATGAAGAAAGTCCTCCCCGGGAAGATCAAGGACGACTCGAATCTTAGAAAACACAGTTTTAAAGTTCTTATATGACTGGTCAAAGGCCCGAATTAGGTTACGATGGGCCATTCCATTTAGAGAAACCTAGCTCAATAACACCCCTACCTTCAGAATTTTAGCATTAAAAAAATAGAAAAAGAGGGGTACAGAGGGAAGATTACTCAAACAATATTTTGAAAGCCTTCATGAACGCCCACCCATTGGAGTGGAGTTAAGTGGGGGAAATGTTCAGAGCATTTAAAACCCCAATCTCAAACTCAAAAAGGAAAAGAAAGGGGAAGGCGAGAAAAAAGGTTTCATATACAAATGTAAAATCTGGCTCACTCAGATCTGTGCGCTCATGGCAAACCCAATCAGATGATGAATAATTAACACGCTCCACATTACAAGCTAATGTGGAGTGGCTGAAGGTTCCCCCTCCCACAACTTGGCCACAAACTCTTCACTCTAAAGGGACTAAGGGATAGCCAAAACCTCATGCTTTACCCAGTTATACACATCCCCAACTGACGACGCCATGAAACCTTAACAAAAAGAAAACAAGAAGGAAGGGAGAACTAACCTGATAAAGCAAAGTAGGGAAGAAGAAGAAGAAATACTATGGAGAAATGAGGAACAAGAGCTCTAGTAATCACTCCTTATAAGGTTACGCTGAAGATTTCAAAGAAGACAAGAAATTCTGACAGAAGAAACAATGGAACGTATAAGTGGGAAATGAAGGGGAAAAGTAAATTTATAGGAGAAGAAAGTGACTTTTTAGTGCATCAATTCAAATGGTTGGGGAACAGAAGTCTCAAGCTAAAGGACACGATTGTTCAGACAGTCTCTTTAATGAAGCAACGCCCCATATCCTAAAAAACACACCTTTAATGACCTAGAGATGTAGAAACGACATAATCATGATAGGAGTATGCAAACACCCCCATAGAAAGAAGAAATGACGGTTAGCAACCCTCCACCACATGGCAGAGAAGTCATCCACATGGGAATAAGATGCGTAACAGTAAAGGTAAGGTGAGAAACTATATTGCTTAGATTTCTTTCCACCTAAGATCTCCTTTTACTCGGGTCGGAACAAACGCATCTCTCAGATTTCCTTATACTCGGGTCAGAATAAAGGCATCTCTCAAATTTTCTTCTACTTGGGTCGGAATAAACACACCTCTTAGATTTCCTTCTAGCGCCAAGGCTACACCACCTAACCATAAGGTACCCAGACTTGGGTCTCAACAGTACTTAGTCACTCGGCCTGAGCTCCGCTCAAGCGCTCAGGACTAGAGGGCTCATGTTCCCCCCATGTCTGATAATAGAGCATGTGCCCGTATCCTCATCGCCTCTCTCCTAGGATATAGGAGATCTGGAGCCTATTTTCATCCCACAATTCCAACTGAGCGTGTTGGATCCCTTTCCCTATATTCCTCAGACCCGAATTTGCATAAAGGGCCCTGAAGTCCCCATTGTAACTTAAGTGACACATTTGAATAGAGAACAAAGACACTTTTGGCTAAGCTAGGGTATTTGGTCTAGTTTATTATAATATCTACCTCTATTTGTGAACAATAACAATATAAAATCAAGTAACAAGTGATTAATTTTGAAATATTTATCCAAATAATTATTGAAAAATATAATAACTTATCATATTTAATTAAATGATTGTCAAATAACCAAATAGCTATGAAAAATTTCTCAACGAATTAAATAATTACTTAAGTACACAATTTTAAACAAGAAAATGAAATAACCATAATCGCTTATATACCTTATTCAAAGAGCTTTAGCATCAATCATCAAATATTAAACAAATTATTATTAACCAATTTATGTCGGGATCGTCATAAACTACTACTTCTCATATTTAATCATAATCATCAGAAATAGAAAATTTTACTAGTTATCATTACCAAATCAACTAAATTAGATAACTCTCTTACTATGATCCTCTCACCTTAGTCTTTCTCTATTCACTGATGCACTCCTTATTCTTCCCTCTAGTTCTCAATACCCTTCTAGATTGAACTTCTTACTCATAACTACTTGATATATTTGTATTCACTGTAAGGGAACAGGCCAAAAACGTCAAGCTTTCTATTGAAAGCCTAATAGAACATTCTCAGGAACTATGAGGGTCTGGCATCCTACTCTTAAAAACCAAGGTTGTTACATCTTGGAAGTATACAATATAAGTCATACAGGACAACACGAAGAAAGGTGCTTCAGGGGCAGTTATGACCAATGTCTCCAGGGTCGGTGCAATGACACGAAGTGGAAGGATCTATACCCATGTGGAGCTTAGAAAAGAGAAAATGGTGGATACAAGCAACAGTGAAGAGGATACTGTAGTGAAGGGGCAAGATGAATGTAAGAAATGGGTATCTGATAAAGAAATTGATGAGTTCTTAAAAATCATCAGACAAAATAAATACATGGTGGTCGACCAGTTGGACAAGACTCCTACCAAAATATCACTGTTGTCTCTGTTGATGAACTCTAAGCCTCATAGAAAGGTATTGATGAAAGTTTTGAATGAGGTACACGTCTCACGTGACATTATAGTAGACAATCTAGATAGGATTATAGGCAATATTGTCGCTAATAATTACCTGACTTTCACTGATGATGAAATCCCGATTAAAAGGACTGGTCATAACAAAGCTCTACATATATCAGTGAAATGTCAAGACCATGTAATGGAAAATGTTCTGGAGGATAATGGCTCCTCTCTAAATGTCATGCCTATGATTACATTGACAAAACTCCCATTCAATTCATCACATATGAAGGCAAGCAACACAATAGTAAGAGCCTTCAATGGGATGAGGAGAGACGTTATAGGTGAAATTGAGTTGCCTATGCAAATTTGCCCTTATACCTTCAACATCACCTTTCAAGTGATGGATATCGCACCTGCGTATAGTTGTTTACTTGGACACCCTTGGAACTCTATTGGGGTAGTGCTTTCCACGTTGCATCAAAAAATCAAATTCATTATAAATGACAAACTGGCAAATCTAAGAGGGGAAGAGGATTTATTGGTAACCAAACCAATGACCACTCCTTACATTGAAGCAGATGAAGCCAATTCAAGCTATATTAAAGAGAGGTGGCCACTCCCTACCCCACGCTTGTCAAGATTATCTGTCATGGCTATCAAAGTAATGTTGGAAGGATGGTACTACCTGAATGCGGAAAATAGAATACGATGAGACAACATCTTTGATTTCCTTAACCCTTATGACTATAAAGATAGGGATGGTTTGGGATACAAACCTACCAGAGCTGATAAAATAAGAGTAGTAGAGGAAAAGAAAGAAAGAAGAAAAGTAATGTTGGAGGACCAAAAACCAAAGATTGAGAGGATTCTTCTTTGCCATATTAGTCAAAGTTTTAGAAGTGTTGGTCTCATTCATGTTGATCAAATAATAGCTGCAGGAGAAGAGTTGTCTGAGAATGACCAAGTCCTAGTATACCCAGTACCACCAAGCTTCAAGCTAAACAATTAGGAAATCATTGAGTTACCTATAGTTCTTTCAAAGTAATTATCTGTAGTATAATTCCTATAAGTTTTGTCTAAGGCTTTAGGATGATTATTTGATGAAAGGGGAAAACATTTTAGTTGCTAATTAATGCATTTTTTCCATTTGGTTTTTAATTATTTCTTGTTGTTTCTTCTCTTTTATTCGTTTTACTTTTCTTTGGTTGCTCATAAATAAATATAACTTTCTCCAAAATCATCTCATTATCCTTTTTCAAATAAATCCAGGTCCAAAAATAATGTCCTTGAAAATAACTGCCAACTGTCTACAAATTATGACTTTGATAAACTCGTTAACCAAACTGAGGAAAAATATGAGATTGAATGGGAGCTTCCTACTGAATTGAAAAGGTTAGTGGACCAGGAAGATAGGGAAATAGTTCCTCATCAAGAGGTGATTAAAACAATCAACCTAGGAACTGAATATAAAAAAAAGGAAGTAAAGATTGATACCATGATGAAAGAGAAAAATCGTGCAAACTTAGTCTAACTCTTAGCTGAGTTTGTTTATATTTTTGCATGGTCATACCATGATATGCCTGGGCTTGATAAAAGTATTGTAGAACATAGGCTACCCCCAAAGCCTGAATGTCATCCGGTAAAGCAAAAGTTGAGAAGAATGAAACCAGAAATGTCCTTGAAAATTAAAGAGGAAGATCAAAAGCAGCTTGATGCCAGATTCTTAGCAGTTGCCACTTACCCCGAATGGGTGGCAAACATTGTGACAGTGCCCAAGAAAGATGGAAAGGTGCGTATATGTGTGGACTATCGAGATTTAAACCATGCCAGTCCCAAAGATGACTTTCCCTTTCCTCACATAGATGTTCTAGTAGATAACATCGCCAATCATGCCTTCTTTTCCTTTATAGATGGAATCTCAGGTTACAACCAAATCAAGTTGGTCGAAGAAGATATGGAAAAAACCACTTTCATTACTCTATGGGGAACTTTCTATCACAAGGTAATACCTTTCAGACTTAAAAATGTTGGGGTAACTTATCAAAGAGCCATGGTGACACTTTTCCATGATATGATGCACAAAGTAATTGAGGTTTATGTTGATGACATAATTGCCAAATCCAAAATAGAAGAGGAACATGTTGATAATTTGGGAAAGTTGTTTGAATGACTCAGGAAATACCAGTTAAGAATTTATCCTGTAAAATTTACCTTTGGGGTAAGATCGAGCAAGCTTTTGGGATTTATTGTTAGCCAAAAGGGAATAGAAGTGGATCCAGATAAAGCTAACTATCATCAAAATGCCCCCTCCCAATACTGAGAAGGAAGTACGAGGTTTCTTAAGGCGATTAAATTATATTACTCGATTTATCTTAGTTGACTGCTGCATGTGAGCCAATCTTCAAACTGTTGAGGAAGAATCAACCCATATAGTGGAATGGTGAATCCCAAGAGGCTTTCGATAATATAAAAACTTATTTACAAAATCCACCAGTGCTAGTGCCACCCAGGTCGGGGAAACCCTTTATAATATACCTCGTAGTGCTAGATCAATTAATGGGATATGTTCTAGGGCAACATGATGAGACAGAGAGAAAAGAACATGCCATTTATAACCTAGGTAAAAAGCTTACAGGTTGTGAAGCCAGATATTCCTTGGTAGAATAGACATGTTATGCCTTAGCATGGGCAGCTAAACTTTTACGATAGTAAATGTTGAATAACATTACTTGGTTGATTTCTAAAATTGACCCTATCAAATACATTTTTGAAAAGCCAGTATTGACGGGAAGGATCGCTCGATGGTAAATGTTATTGTTAGAGTATGACCTCATTTATGTTACTCAGAAGTTAGTTAAAGGTAGTGCTTTGGTTGATCATCTGGCCCACCACC
Source organism: Clitoria ternatea (assembly GCA_037962975.1). NCBI lineage: Eukaryota > Viridiplantae > Streptophyta > Magnoliopsida > Fabales > Fabaceae > Clitoria > Clitoria ternatea. The sequence continues at coordinate 81,239,548 of CM075671.1, read as the reverse complement.
CTGTTAATGATTACTAATCCATGCATCATGAGGTTCCTGATGAAGATATCATGGTAATATCTTAAGAAGAATATCAGAATGGTAAAAAGTAGAAGTTATGGTTTGACGGTGCATTGAATGCCCTAGGACATAAGGTCAAAATATCGTTGATTACCCTAGAAGAATAGCTCATTCCCATCACGCTCGCTTATGCTTTGATTGTACAAATAATATGGCAAAATATAAAGCATGCACATTAGGCGTTATAGTAGCCATTGATGCCAATGCAAAGATTTTAGAAGTGTATGGGGATTTTGCTCTGGTCATCCACCAATTGAAAGGAGAAATAGAGACCAGGGATAATAAATCAATCCCTTATCAAAGCTATATTCTGAAAATAGCCAAACCCTTTGAAGAAGTTACCTTTCATCATGTCCTTAGAGTGGATAATTAGTTGGCGGGTGCTTTGGCCACCTTATCCTCAATGTTTGACGTCAATCAGAGTAATGATATGCCCCTGATTAAAATTCAGTTGCATGACCAACCTACGTATTGCCAGCTAGTAGTAGAAGAGTTGGACGAGCGACGTTGGTACCATGACATCAAGTGTTAGTTGTTGAATAAGGAGTATCCTCTAGATGCCTCTGAAAAAGACAAGAGAACCTTAAGAAGTCTGGCATTAAATTTTCTTGTGACCAGGAACATGGTTTATAAAAGGAACCTTGACATGATGCTGCTTCGATGTGTTAATGCTACAGAAGCAAGTCAAATAATGGAAGAGATTCACGAAGGTTCTTTTGGTACACACATGAATGGACATACCATGGCTAGAAAAATTCTAAGGGTTGGTTATTTTTGGTTAACCATGAAGTCGAATTGTTTCCAATATGTCAAAAAATGCCATAAATGCCAAACTTACGTTGATAATAATAGTGTCCCACCAATACCCTTGAATGTTATAACAGCTTCATATCCATTTTCAATATGGGGAATAGATGTTATCGGGCCCATTAAACCTAAAGCCTCTAACAGTCATCATTTCATTCTAGTCACGAGAGACTATTTTACAAAATTGGTTGAAGTTGCATTATACACCAATGTTACCAGAAATGTGGTAATCAAGTTCATGAAAAAGGATTTGATTTAACGTTATGGGTTGCCAAGTAAAATCATAACGGATAACATGTTAAATTTAAATAATAAGATTATGAGTAAGCTATGTGAAATTTTCAAGATCCAACATCATAACTTATCTCTATATCGACAAAAAATGAACGGGGCAGTAGAAGCAGCAAATAAAAACATAAAAAAATCATTCAGAAAATGGTGGTAATATTTAGGGTTTGGCATAAAATGCTCCTATTTTCCTTACATGGGTATCACACTACTTTTCATACTTCAACTAGGGCAACCCCTTTTTCCTTGGTGTATGGTATAGAGGCAGTATTACCATTTGAGGAAGAAATTCCTTCCTTGTGAGTCCTAAAGGAAGTCAGATTAGATGAAGCTGAATGGGTTCAAACAAGGTTTGAACAACTTAATTTGATCAAAGAAAAAAGAATAATGGCCTTTGTCATGGTCAGCTATATCAAAAAAGAATGAAAATGACTCATGAAAAGAAGGTTTGTCCTAGGGAATTTCATGAAGGAAACTTAGTGCTAAAAAAGATATTGCCTGTTCAAAAATATCATCGAGGGAAATAGATGCCAAATTACTAGGGTCCTTATGTTTTTAAGAAAGGCTTCTTAGGAAGAGCTCTTATTCTCACCAACATGGATGGTGAAGAGCTTCCCTACCTAGTGAATTTAGACCCTATTAAGAAATATTATACTTAAAAATGCTCGCTAGGTCAAAAACCTAGAAGGCGGATCAAGGCAAAAGTTAGGGCTTTAAAGTTTGAAAAATAAAAGTGTTTGTTAGGTCAAAAGCCCGTCAAGGCAATCTAGGAAAAAGTAAGGGCTTTAAAAAATGAAAAATAAAAAGGCTCGTTAGGTCAAAAACTCGTAAGGGCGATCTAGGCAAAAGTTAGGGCTTTGGAAAAGAAAATGAAGCGCCTACTAGGTTAAAAACCCGAAAGGGCAACCTAGGCAAAAAATAAGGATCAAAAGGTTGGCAGTAAAAGGCATATGAACATTCAGAGGTAGTCATTGTTCTGAAGTTTAGTCAGTGGGTGCATCAAAGTCATAGTTTGTGGAGGAATGACAGTTAATTTTAAGGACGTGACTATTCAAAATTTGTTTCACTAGATTCTTCCATCCATTTAGTTTTCTTTATACCATAAAAAATTCCAAGTTTTTATCATTGAATTATCCACTCCATTTTCTGTTTATTTATTTATGAGCATGCATGACTTAACAACTGAAATGTTAAAATAAAACAAAAAAGAAGATGCTACGGTTACATCAACGATGGTTTAGGTAACAAAATAATCCCTTATGTAAGATTATGAAGTTACTAATTATTCTGTTGCAAATAAAAGATGAGGTGAGCATTACTTTATTATTTTACAAAAGGAACATTAAATCAAGCCTAGCCAAATTTAAGAATGATGAGGTTTTGCGAGTGATGGGGAATTAAATTGACTTTAGTTTTCTAACAAGAGTTGCTTTTTGTTGTGTTCCCTGCCGTACGTGTCGTACGTGTCGTACGTGTTGTGTTCTCTGTCGTACGTGTTGAGTCCCCTATTGAATGTGTCGTATGTGTTGTGTTCCCTGTTATATGTGTTGTGTTCCCTGTCATATATGTTGTATGGTTGTGTTCTCGCCATATGTGTTGTATGGTTGTGTTCCCTGCCGTTCCTGTTGTATGTGTTGAATTTCATGTCCCATGTGTTAAATTCCTTGTTGTATGTGTTAAATTTCTTGCTCCCACTATTGGTGTTAAGTTTCTCGTTGGTTATGTTCTTCACCCTTTGTGTGTTAAAATTCCTTATCGTATATGTCATGTGTTAATATTACCGGTATTCAGTTTTCGTGATTGCTTTTGAGATCCCAGACAAAATTAGTTCGCTCGGTCTTTACTTATGTCTTACTACAACGTAGTAAGAAATAAGTAAGAGGGGCAAGCTGTTGCTACGTAATTTTGTCCGGGTCAGTTAAAAAATTTTTAAAAATAATTAAAATATGTTGTAAATTTTTTTTTGGAGATTTAGAGTTTAAAATTTAAAGTCTGACTTATCAATTTCTTTTTTATTTTATTTTATTTTATTTAAAAAAACTTAAATTATAAGTTAAAGAATTTAAATTTGGAACCTTAAATTTTAAATTTTAAACTTTATTATTATTATTTTTTTAAAATCAAGATAAGATTTTAAAGTTGGTTACTAGATATTTTAAAATAAAGATAAGATTTAAAATTTAGAGTTGGTTATCTGATATTTTAAAATTCATATAAGATTTAAAATTTAAACTCGGTCATAAGATATTTTAAAAAAATAAAGATAAGATATTAACACTATCAGAAATTCGCTAATTAGTAGGGGTTCCATAAACCCCTGCTAATATTTAAATAAAAATTAAATCCCGTCCCTTTCTTTAATCGCCGCGAAGTCGGTGAAAAATTGTGCAAGGTGTTCCCCCTGAAAATGAAAAGACTTCATAAAAATAATTGTTTTTGTTATGAAATATAGTGACAAAATGAGGGAGACGAACAAATTTAAGAAGAGGAAGCAAAGAGTGTTAGAGGGAGTGATGGAAAAATTTCTAGTGTTTCATAAGTGAAGTTTTGGTTCTATTTATAGAACCAAATGAGGGGACATCCACTAATAAAATATATTTATAATACTCCCCTTGGATGTCCATATTTTAGAATGTGCCTCGTTAAAACCTTACTAGGAAAAACCTAGTGGGATAAAAACCTAGTGAAGGAAAAAGAGTACAACATTCTTTACAAAGTAAATTCATGGATAAAATAAATAATTAAATATACAAGTATTTAATTCTCTCCCTCATTAGAATATCCATGTCTAAACTACCGAAGACCAATCTTCTATACTAGTTGCTCGAAGACTTTGGTTGGTAATGATTTTGTAAAGATATCTGCTAGATTCTCACATGATCGGACTTGTTGGACATTTATTTCACCATTCTTTATAAGATCATGAGTAAAGAAAAATTTTGGTGAAATATGCTTTGTCCTATCTCCTTTAATGTAACCCTCCTTTAACTGGGAGATACAAGCTGCATTATCTTCACATAAGATTGTTGGTGGTAATTTTTCAGCATGTAAGCCACAAGTTTCTTGAATATGCTGAATCATAGACCTCAACCAAACACATTTTCGGCTTGCTCCATGTAATGCTAGAATTTCAGCATGATTAGATGATGTTGTTGTGATCGTTTGTTTTATGGATTTCCATGAAATTGTTGTACCACTACATGTGAACAAATATCCTATTTGTGATCGACTATTTTGAGGATCAGACAAATACCCCGCATCTGTATAACTAATTAGGTTTGCCTTAGATGCATATGGGAAAAATAAACCCACGTCCATTGTACCTCTAAGGTAGCAAAATATGTGCTTAATCCTATTCTAATGCCTTTTTGTAGGAAAAGAATTATGTCTTGCTAACAAATTGATAGCAAATGATATATCAGGTCGTGTATGACTAGCAAGATACATTAGTGCACCAATTGCACTAAGATATGGTACTTCAGGACCAAGTAGTTCTTCATTTTTCTCTTGAGGTCGAAAAGGATCTTTGCTCACTTCAAGTGACCTTACAACCATTGGACTGCTCAATGGGTGTGACTTATCCATATAAAACCGCTTTAGCACCTTTTCTATAAAGTCTTTTGGTGCATTAAAATTCCTTCCTTTAAATATTCTAATTGTAATCCAAGACAAAACTTTGTTTTTCTCAAGTCTTTCATCTCGAATTCCCTTTTCAAGCAATTTATAGCCTTTGAAATCTCTTCAGGAGTTCTGATGATGTTTAAATCATCTACATAGATAGCAATTATAACAAACTCTTTCCCAAATCTTTTCATAAAAACACATGGACAAATTGGGTCATTTTTATACCCTTCTTTCAACAAATATTCACTAAGACAATTATACCATATATATAACACCCCTGATTTTCAGTACTCGAATCCCGATGTAATCGTCATAATTAATTAAATAGCGAATAAATTTTTCATGTTTAAAAATAAACATTTCCAAGACATCACCATGATCACATCAAGACCCAAATCACAGAAAACCAAAGAGTGAGATTAAGTAACCTATAACTGGATCGATAGATAGTCTGCCCATTCGGTATACAAAAATAACAGGGTTTACAGCGGAAGAAAAATGTGTATACCGGGCACATGCCTAGTCCCATATATGAAGATATGAGAAAAGGCTCAGCAAGCATGCAATGCCTACGATATAAGTATATACATATCTATATGGTCATGCATTATACATCATCAAGGTTCATATTCATAATAGACCATAATCAGTCCACTCTCAATCCATATATCTCCACTATTAGTACATCATCCGAATGTATAATTATATTCACAATTTGTCCATCAATGTCAATAATTACAACATCATGCTATTCATCATATACATAACTCGTTAAATTACAAGGCTGCCGGCCAAGGCATTCCTCTACAACTATTTACCTTCCCAAAAGCTTTATTTCCTAAACATCCTCTTCCCATGGTTTTCCTGCACCAATACTAAAAAGTAGACCACATGGGAGAGTGAGTTATACATTTGAAATGACGATATGAACATAATTGAAATTATGTGTATATGCATATCAACATCCTGTATGCTTTGCTAAACACATCAACAATCATCATATATCATTAACTCATATATATATACTTATACGTCAATCATAGCAAAGCAAGCATATACACATTCATCACACCGCCACAATGGGCCAATACATATCTATCACATCGCCACAATGGGCCAACATCATCAACATAGACCATTCTGGTCTTTTATCAAACCACCATGGGCTAACATCATCATTTCCAATCATAAACAAATACGCCCTTCATTACATTGGGCCATATCATACATATCGTCATATTCATCATTATTTCATACATTCATATCATTTATTACTTTTATGTGGTCTTTCATTATATTAACTTCTCATCTCATCAACATCAATACCATCATCTCAATCATCATCAATCATCATCATATTCTGGCATATCTCCGTGCTATATGCAGATGCTCTTATGGCTAATGCATATGCACAATGGAATAATCAACAACAAATGCGGATCCGACTGTGGGAAAATAACACCAAGTTGTGGGTTCAAGCATGATCACATACCATGCCCCTACTACAGTAGTAAAATGTGTACACATATATCATAATGCATGCATATTCACCATATTTTTACTGGTACCAAACCGCATCGCCCATCATGCAACACCTGGTCATTTTCACTATGACCGCGGTATACAACATATTCAACATATGGTGTTGCGGGCCGGCCAGATATCAAATCATGGCGGCTGTGATCCCAAGGACCACCGGGGTCACCTGCTCATCAAGAGCCACCCCCATAAGGGTCGGCCACATGTAGCTCCCCATAGCAATACATGGGCGGCTTCGTGACTCACACCGAGTCACAGGGGATACAACAAATTGCTCGTGCACTGAGCCGCCCTCCCACTGGGCCAACCGGGGGAATCCCCTACTATTCCAACACCGGCAGCTATGATATGCCATGGATGCAATGAAATGCAAATCAAATGCAAGCTCACTCTGTGCATCCTAAATGTCACTCATCAAACATCATCATCATCATCATAATCACCAACACCACCACACACCTTGGTGGATTTCAACATTGTTTGTTTCATAATTATTATTTTCAAGTTTTAATGTGGCATTTCCATCTCAACATATTTCACATATATTTCACATCATATACGCAAGTCAACACTTGAATCAATCACAATGGCATTTCAATATTACATAATATTCATCAATATTATCACACTTTCATTTAGTGGATTTTCAGCTCATTATTCATTACCATTGCTCAAGTATACTCATATGTATATATAATCGTGTGGCATTCACAACATTTTCAATTTCATATTTCATACCACACATACAAGACCATGCTTGTATCGCACACAATGGCACACAACAATTCATCATTATAAATATACACCTCTTTGTGCAAGAGAGTGTTCAACATCATCATCAATCGTTGCTTAATGTCATTTAATTATCATTCCTTTAATTTCAACTTTGCTCTAGGATTTATCTCACAGTCCTGCCATCATAATCTCTTTATCATCCTCTCATCATTTAATTTCAGGTGGCAAATATATTATACCTCATTATTTTAATACAGGTGGTAAATACATAGTTAATTAATTAATTCCCATGTGCCAATCAATCTTAATCCCCACCATGTTTACTATCATCACATTATCTCTCATATACCCCCATATTCGTCTCAGGTATACCACACAATGCCAAGAAAGAGGGTTTAAAAATAAGCCTGCCACCACTAATATCGAGAAAAACCATACTGGTGGAAACTCGCTCAAGCGAGATACACATCCGCTTGAGCGAGACAGGTCGGGTTCGCTTGGGCGACCCCCTTTCGCGTAAGCGAACAACTTCCAGTAGCGTGTTCACACTCACTCGCTCGAGCGAAGCACCTTCAGACTCGGTCACTCGCTCAAGCAAAATTATACCAGTAATCATTTCCACACTCGATTTTCATTCGGTAAATTAATTCAAAACCGACTCCCAACATTCAGGTTTTCACTCGGCAGGATCTCCTTGGAACCGGCTCAAGGCACTCAGGTTTTCCACTCAACAAATTAATCCTGACCGACCCATCATTCACTCAACCAAAACATTCCAGGGCCGACTCACACTCACATAGTCTATCACTCGGCTAATTACTCCAAAACCGACTCATCACCTGATCGGTCCCCACTCGGCAATTCATCACATCACCGACTCAACTCCTGATCGGTCCTCACTCGGTGAATTATTTCAAAACCCGCTCTTCTCCCTTGTAGTCTTTCGCTCGGCAAATTAATTCAAGACCGACCATCACTCACCCAGACTTCCACTCGGTAAATTCATTCTAAATCTGAGTCTTCACTCACACAGGGTTCCACTCGGTATTCCTTCACTCGGAATCAGGGGTTCTATTTACTCGGGTATGATGGCTATTCCACTCGGAATCCATAAACTCTCCTCACTCGGAATAACTCTGACTTCTCATCACCCGGAGGAGTTCACTAAGCTGTTTCACTCAGATTTATTTAAATCTTAACCACTCGGGATATAGAATCTCATTCACTCGGATTATGTATATCTCATACACTTAGAATATATCCCAATCTCAACCATTACAACATTCCTTACCTCTGAGGTGGTTCACTCGGATTTAGCTAATATTTAGCCACTCGGAATATTTACATAGCCTTGATCGCTGGGAAAAGGATTTCCTAAGATACCCCAATCAGAACCATCATAATCACTCTTCCTTCGGGAGAGGTTCACTCGGGATTTCCACTCGGAAATACCCAAACCCTTCCCCACTCGGGGTTTTATTCATGCTTTTCACTCGGCAACTCATGGACTAGTCTTCCCTCGGAAGTAGCCCCCTTCCTCACTCGGAAGGTTGTGACTCGGACTTGGGTCACTCGGAATTCACTCAGAAGTTTCACCACCTCTTAGTTTTATTTTCAAACTCCCACTTGGGCAGGATCCATTCAGGAACTCACCCACTCACCATCTAATGGTCTCGCCTGGGCGAATGGCATTCCCCAGACCCTTCGCTCGGGCGGATTTCGTCCAGTAGCTAAATCCCTGATCCTCCTAGCATTCTCGCTTGAGCGAACTGGTCATTCGCCTGAGCGAAATCGGACCAGTAGCTAATTCCTTCGCCCTCGCTCGGGCGAAGCTCCATTCGCCTGGGCGAATTTACTCCAGAAGCTAATTCACTGAAGCAGGGGACTCTCGTTTGGGCGAGATCCCATCTCGCTTGAGCGAGATTATCAGCACATGTGCAGTAATGAAGATCCTAACACTCGGAATCTCATTCTAAGCCAACATAATCACCTCCAATACATCATACACATCACATGAGGCATATATAACTCACTGTAACCATTCATACTCGGAAAATCTTCATCTCCACTCATCAATCACTCTTTTAAATTCGGATTCATCAACTATAAAAATGAAGGCTTTAAAACACCTCTCATTACCATATTACTCATCTCAAAACAGTCCTCCGCACTTTATTTAACTCATTCATTCATAAATTTTTACCATCATTTAGTTCATGCCCAACCAAGGGACCACTAAACACTTATCATCAACATCATACATATATACATACATTTTTATAACAATCAATACAGCCAAGCCATCATTCATCACTTCATCAAATTAAACATATAACACATTCATGGCAAGGCATTGCATGAGTTCCACATCAACATAATTAACAATTAATTCACTCATGCGATTTGAAATGCAAACTCCTCTCCTACCTCGAAGGAAGAACCGTAATTCCAACGCTCTGATTGCTTTGAATATTATGCATCATCATTCGGAATACAATCCTATCAACAACACACATATGTACATGAAATTAATAAGCCATCATAAGGCATCCAATTTCAACTTAAGTCACCATAGATTCTCTTAAGCCATCATTAATCAATAAACCCTTATGGCATTTATCATGGCCTAAGACTTCATCAAGTCAAGTATCCATTATCAATGGTCATCCATCATTATTGTTATCACCAATAACATCACTCAACATTGGCTATTGTAACACCCTTAAATTAATAAATAAATAAACCCAAAAACAGGGAAAATTTTCCCAAATAAACTAAGAAGAACCGGGCACAAAAGAAATAAGGGAACGAAAGGCGAGAGAACAAAAACTGACCCAAGAAGGCAGACAGCGGAAGAAGAAACGCTCAGGCGACTCCCACAAACAAGACCCACTCGCTCAAGCGAGATCCAACACGCTTGAGCGAGGCAGCCCAACTCGCTCGGGCGAATTACCATACGCTTAAGCGAACTACCCAAAAGCCTTCCAAAGCCCACACACTCGCTGGAGCGAATCTTTCATTCGCTGAAGCGAGGAGCTACACTCGGCTATTCAGACCCTCGGGATCCAGAGTTATCATACAACTCATTCACTCGGAAAATGATAGCTAGTCCACTCGGCATATGACAACTTATTCGCTCAGGGAAAATCATTAAGTCAATCCCCACTCGGACTTAGTCTAATCTTAACCACCCGGAATATAATTCCTCAATCACTCAGATTATATATAACATTCACTCAGAATTCCTCAAAGGGGTTTCTCTCAGAATCCTTTTAAGTCCTCACCACTCAGAAAAGATGGCCCATTCACTAGAGCCTCACTCGCAAATGGATCTAAACCTCCTATATTCCTCTCAGGGTTCATTAACTTAGAGTTATTCACTCAACATCAGTTATATTCCAGTCGGTAAGAAGCATCAAATCAATATAAAACACTTATGTATAAATATATGTTCCCAGAAATATAAACCTGCCCACAAATCCAATCTACCGACCCATATATATGTAACCCTATACTCGGAATACTCATTATCTTAACATTATACATTTACCAATACTTACAATACCATACAAGTGACACCATATCTATACTTCTTATAATCAATCTTTATAAATGACTATATTTAATCGTCATTTTACATGAGAGCCGGCCAAGGCTACACTGACTGAACATAATAAACGCAATACAAGCACTCAACAGTCGGAGTGCACCACACTCGGGCTTGAGGCCCTATCATCGTTTTCGAGTCCGACCTGCACATACTGAAAAATGGTGTAGGGGTGAGCATCTTAAATATTAAATGATAGATACTGACTCGGATTGTCCCACAGTTATGCAACAATATATATATACACATAATTATACATGGCAACAATTAAGGTCAGAACAATGCCAATCAACCAGGACACATATAAGACCTTTACCGATCGGAATCCACCAATTATCACTCGGTCATATGCATATATCATTTCAATAACATTAACATAACAACAACCAGTAACCTTATAATGCCAATGAATCAAAACGCACGTATTCAACATTTCCTGATCAAAATCCAACAGTTCTCACTCGGTTATATACACATAACATTTCAATAACATTAACACATATTCATAGAATAGATTTCAATCAGCATCAACTGCATGTGCACACAGAATAATTCACTCGATTATATACATTCATCATCTCATTAACATCATCACATGCATAATCAAATTCCAATCAACATCAGCAGTGCATATACACAGATTATTTCACTCGGTTCCGCATTTGTGTGTAATCGGTTTTTGACGTTGCAACGTAGGCTCCCAGTCTTTTTATACATAGCTCTCAGCTATCAACTCAGCTCCCAGCTGCTTGGCCGTTTTACAGGTACCCAACCGTTTGCCCACAAGGTGACACCAACGCTCTCAGCGCCAACGGAGGTGTTCACGGGCAGCCCAAGTCCCACTCAAAGGCTACCTTGAGTCCCACTCAAAAGGATTTCACAGCATCCCACGCTTTAATAACCGATGGTAGTGTCCCACACTACGTGCTCCCAGCACAAACGCATCCCATGCGCCACAAGCGGATTCATCACACAAACACAGAGTTTATATGCACAGCAATACATGTATCTCATGCAATCGGCATCATACATCATCAGAACTCAAACAGAACATGCATCTCATGCAATCGGTACTAGGCATTAACAGAACTCAACAACACATGCATCTCATGCGATCGGCATAGCACATCACCAGAACTCAAACAGCACATGCATCTCATGTAATCGGTATAACGCATCACCAGAACTCAAACAGCACATGCATCTCATGCAATCGGTATTACATAACATCAATTCATCAAGTCAACACCTTCTCTCATGCAGTCAGCATTTCAACTCAGAATAACATGCATGGCATATAAGTCACACGACAATCATCAACAGCACCTTAGCATATTCTTTTCATGCAACCATTCAACACTTCTCAGAACTACTAGCATGCAATCTATGGACGGAACTAAACATGTAACTCTTGGTTCATAAGCATCATGCATCCGGTGTCACAGACTCCACATGCAAACAAATCACAGAATCAAATACAGAATCGGTAAGCTATTAGCTCCCGGAACCCATTCATAATCCATGCATTTAAGATAGAAGATACCCCCTACCTGGAATGAAGCTTCCAGTCGGTCAACACGATACCCTGTTCCAGAGGAACACCGAGTCACTCAACTCATAGCTTGGAAGAACCAGAAGCATCCTCGAGCTAACAATGCTGACCAGTCATCCTTCAACCGCTCCCTCCAACCCACACAACCACTGGGCTCAGACGTTGGGTTTAGCACTCCGCATGGAGAACTCTAAGTTGTTTCCACACCCACGAACAATCTGATTTTGCCAGCAAGGGAGGGTTCCTGATTCAGGGCATCTCAACGTTACTGAGTTAGGTGGAGGAGAAGATGACGAGGAAGGAGACGAAGGAACAGCGAGGAAGGAAACGGGTTTCATGCAGAGGGAAATGCACACTCTCACCCTCTCTGGCTCGTCGAGGAAGGAAGGAGGACTCTGATCCTCAGACACCACTGTCGCGAGCTCACGGAAACAGAGAACAGAGGAGAAAGAAGAAGATCGAAGAGTGAAGAAGAAGAAGAAAAGAAGAGAGAACGGAAGGGAGAGAAGTCTGAAGGGAAAAATGAATAATAAAGTGGCCCAGTAGCACATATAGGCATGCACGGAGAAGGGAAGAGTGGGGTGGGAAATCGTGCACAGCAGCAGCTCCCACACGCGTCACACGCACCTAGTTACAACTAATCAGCCTTTATTTCCTTAAGTTAAATTAATTAAGTCAATTATAATTAATAAATAATTTTCCCACTTTGGAATTATTATTTTAATGATTTATTTTCATTCGGCAATTAATTATTAAATCGGGATGTTACAGTTCTCCCCCTCTCAGAAGAATTTCGTCCTCGAAATTCAATCGGTGGCTCACCTTAAATAAATAACTCAAAAATTGCTGTCTCAATTACTTACACGACTGTGCTTCCACAAACATTCACCGACCGGATCACAATTTCACTCGGCAAAGCTTCACCACTCCAGCTGTTTACCGACCGCCCCACAATTCCATTTGGCAAAACATAAAAGTCAGGTCCTATCTAATTACAACCTCATCATAGAATTCAATATATTTGGGGATTCAATTTCTAAAACGTACAATTTACCCCATTTAACTCAGCCAAGTCATCATAAGCAATGACACTTCCTAACTCCTTGGCCGTTTGGTCTTACACTCAAGACACCGATCGGCGTATTTACACCATCGGGTTCCCCGACTCAAATGAGTCACCCGGCACAACCATGAACTCACACAAAGCATAAGCTCAACATTGTGTCACATGGGACACATTCTAGATGTTATTCAACTAGTTGGGAAGGATCTAGTCGGTAAATAACATTACCGATTCCCACTAATACTCACTTCCGACCGATTCATCTCGGATTAAACCCTTGGATTTTTAAAATCTGACCACTAAAATTCCTTTCTTAACCCAAAATGAACACTCACGAGTTCCTATGTGCTCCAATTTGCACAATTTGCCTGGATTTACTTCGTACAGGCACCACACTCAGTCCTAACATCTCAGATTTCTAACCATTCCTTCGGCTAATCTCATGCTTAGATCCTGAGAATGTCACTCGGTCCTCTCACACAAGATATCATTCGGGGTTTAAGGGTAAATCTCACTTGGAAATCTTTCCACTTACCAGAAATTCACTCGTAATTCGAGCCTACCTCGAAACCAAACCTGAGTTCAAGCCCAGCAGTCCCAATCACTGACCTGAGTACGACTTTAATTAAATCCTTCTCTCGGATATCTAGCCCCTCGGAGACCCTTCACTCGGAAACTTGCACACTCTAAGTTCCATTTTCCGACCAGAAGTACTTTTCTCCTGGAGAAAGATCACTCGGCGAAACATCACACGGGTATTAGGGATTCTACACTCGATATCTCTCCACTCAACATCGTTCCACACGGTACCATTCCACTCGAATCTTACTTTACTCAGAACATTACTCGAATCTTACTTTACTCAGAACATTACGCTCGGACACTATTCCCTTAACTTAATAATGATCCTCCCTATGAGGTTTTACTCGGAACACCGTAACCTTCGCTCAACAGTCCTTCCTTACAAAGACTTCACTTGGAATTGTCTCCACTTTTCACACTCAGAATATACTAATCTTCCCCGAGCAATTCCTCACCTTATAATTTAGTTTGGCTCAAAATCCTGGTTTCCTCATTAGACTTACAGTATCACTCGGTTAACCTTATAAAACTCCAATTTCAGTGACAGACTTGATCACCCCTCTTGTTTTAATAACTAATCATCATTTTAGTAGCCAATCTATACCCAACAGCCTCTAATCCTCTCGGAGGCAAACCCATCAAGGTTAAACAAACCCTTTATCCTCAATTTGATACATAACCACTTATTATTCACTTAATACAACTCTCATCTTCACTCAAAGCAGTCCGATAGACTCACCATCACCATAAGCAGTTACAGCCTCACTTGCCCGACTTATGAATTGCTGCATCCGACTTATAGGATGACGTCTCATTCCTATAGGGTCACAACAATTACACAGTCACTGCAACGTGTACGCTGCCACAATACTTATGGCATGAAGAGTCATCTCAGAACAGCGTGCTTCACACCGATCAGACTCACTCAACTAATACTAATTCATACGGTAATTAATGGCAGTCCACACACACATTGTAAGGAATACATCTATATCAACATCATCATTATGCATCACATAGGGTACATCACGCAATAACAATCATGAAAATTATTTATCACTTCTGTAAAACAGTATGATGGCAATACAACAATCGGCTTCTAGCCAACACCGAGTAAATATTTCCTCTAAATCTTATTCATCATAAAACCATGGCTCGGATTAAATTCTAAATTCTCAGCTATATAATAACATCACTCACTCGGGTTCATGCAATTCAATCAGGATTAAGTAATTCACAATCACATATGCTGTCATAACACGCCATGAACTCGGCAACGGCACTAATGTACATACAAACACTCAGTCGGATTTCATACCAATTATTCATGGCTATATTATTGTTCACTACAGCATGCACCATAACCATAACATCATATTACACTCGGTAATAGCATCGATATATATATGTACTCATCCAATCAGATTTACCCAAATCAATTCCAAACCATATTAAGGATTTCATTCACAATATCATATCCACATATTCATATAATTCACACTGAGTTCATTGACCATCATAAGTGTGCACACAGACATCCAATCAGAAATTGCACCATAACATACATTCTCAATTATAACATCACATCACACTTGGCAGCAGCATCAATACATGCACATTCATTCAGTCAGAACTCAGTCATACAACATCATCAAGTCGGAATCTACTCAAATCATTCAAATCCATGCAAATCATGTTAGTCTCAATAATAATGCTCTTACACACATGCATGCGGATCCGACTCAAACAGTGATTTCAGTTGCAGATTCCTTCCCGGCCCTTCGTCCACTAGCCCTTTCCATGTGGTACCGGTTACCTCGTGACGTCTCGAGACTCAGCTCTAGCTCCATCAGTTACCACGGGTCCTCATGGAACTAGCCAGGAATCTGTGACTGGAAATCATCTCATGTATGCAATTCTCATGCAATTTCATACAAGCATCCAAGCTTACAGGTGCGTCTCACGCAGCCATTAATAGGTCACAACCGTTTCAACACGACATATAGATTCACTCAGAATTTCACAGTTTCATCACAACATCACAGGCGTTTGTCATAGTGACTCACAACAAGCAAAACAGGATAACAATACTACAGCACATCCTCTCGGCATTTTTAATGAAGTCAGCATGCATTTCAACATAACATTCTACATGGAAATCAACAGATCGACTCACATATCATGCATTCGGAAATCATCATGGCATTCTCATTCATATACATTTGAACATGAAACTGCGAACAGAACTCAAAGAATCATCCCCTTTTAACTCACGCACTCGGCAATAATGGTAACACTCTTATTTGCAAGTATTCAGTCGGCATTCGCAGAAATATTAACATGCACTCATGGACGGAGTCACACAACACTAAACAGTTCACAAATACCACAAATCTGGGAGTTGCATGCACTATTACTTAATCACAGCACAGCTACCAACACATTTCACACATAACACATCACACGATAATCATTCAAGCCTCAAGGAGTTACTACGCAATTGCTTTACTCGGCTCAACCACTCTCAAGATTAATAAATTATTAGACTTAGAATTCCTAAGGGGTCACTACACCTAGTGGTCCAGCATCTAGTCCATCACTCACTTGGTTTCTTCAATCGCCACCGAGACACAACCCCATTTTTAACATATACCCGATCTCACCTTTACTCACTTATCGCACACCCAGATTTTCAACTTAAGAAACTACAACACATCTCTTATACAGCAAATCATATACATCATATAGGATTCACGTGCCAAGAGTATAAATCATCCTTCAAAAATGGCACACCCAATCACAGAATTTAAATTCAACTTACTATAGGGGGAGTCCTTCAATATCATTCACTTAATCAATTCAACATGTGAGTTCTAATTCATTCGAACAAGCATGACTCAGCCGTGAACCATTAGCATGGCATACACAAAAGTCCTAGCCAATTAATCCGACCTCTAACTGTATAAAAGGGGATCTCAACATATGCCATTTCATTTCTTTTCCAATCAACCCAGGCTTAGAACGACTTCAAGTATTTTATGAACAACAGAATCAGGGTAGTAACAACTCTATCCCCAATCAACATTTCAACAGTAGTACCTCACTACTGCCCCCCAACAGAACTCATAGCTATATAATCACACTAATCATAATTAAGCATGCATAAAATCCAATAGGAATTCACAAGCAATGATGACACTCGGTCATATTGCATACAACCGCCCACGCAGTAGGCAAACCTTGGCCATGGACCTTTTGGTCTGCTCTGATACCAAAATGTAACACCCTTAAATTAATAAATAAATAAACCCAAAAACAGGGAAAATTTTCCTAAATAAACTAAGAAGAACCGGGCACAAAAGAAATAAGGGAACGAAAGGCGATAGAACAAAAATTGACCCAAGAAGGCAGACAGCGGAAGAAGAAACGCTCAAGCGACTCCCACAAACAAGACCCACTCGCTCAAGCGAGATCCAACACGCTTGAGCGAGGCAGCCCAACTCGCTCGGGCGAATTACCATACGCTTAAGCGAACTACCCAAAAGCCTTCCAAAGCCCACACACTCGCTGGAGCGAATCTTTCATTCGCTGAAGCGAGGAGCTACACTCGGCTATTCAGACCCTCGGGATCCAGAGTTATCATACAACTCATTCACTCGGAAAATGATAGCTAGTCCACTCGGCATATGACAACTTATTCGCTCAGGGAAAATCATTAAGTCAATCCCCACTCGGACTTAGTCTAATCTTAACCACCCGGAATATAATTCCTCAATCACTCGGATTATATATAACATTCACTCAGAATTCCTCAAAGGGGTTTCTCTCAGAATCCTTTTAAGTCCTCACCACTCAGAAAAGATGGCCCATTCACTAGAGCCTCACTCGGAAATGGATCTAAACCTCCTATATTCCTCTCAGGGTTCATTAACTTAGAGTTATTCACTCAACATCAGTTATATTCCAGTCGGCAAGAAGCATCAAATCAATATAAAACACTTATGTATAAATATATGTTCCCAGAAATATAAACCTGCCCACAAATCCAATCTACCGACCCATATATATGTAACCCTATACTCGGAATACTCATTATCTTAACATTATACATTTACCAATACTTACAATACCATACAAGTGACACCATATCTATACTTCTTATAATCAATCTTTATAAATGACTATATTTAATCGTCATTTTACATGAGAGCCGGCCAAGGCTACACTGACTGAACATAATAAACGCAATACAAGCACTCAACAGTCGGAGTGCACCACACTCGGGCTTGAGGCCCTATCATCATTTCCGAGTCCGACCTGCACATACTGAAAAATGGTGTAGGGGGTGAGCATCTTAAATATTAAATGATAGATACTGACTCGGATTGTCCCACAGTTATGCAACAATATATATATACACATAATTATACATGGCAACAATTAAGGTCAGAACAATGCCAATCAACCAGGACACATATAAAACCTTTACCGATCTCCACCAGTTATCACTCGGTCATATGCACATATCATTTCAATAACATTAACATAACAACAACCAGTAACCTTATAATGCCAATGAATCAGAACGCACATATTCAACATATTCCGATCAGAATCCAACAGTTCTCACTCGGCTATATACACATAACATTTCAATAACATTAACACATATTCATAGAATAGATTTCAATCAGCATCAACTGCATGTGCACATAGAATAATTCACTCGGTTATATACATTCATCATCTCATTAACATCATCACATGCACAATCAAATTCCAATCAACATCAGCAGTGCATATACACAGATTATTTCACTCGGTTCCGCATTTGTGTGTAATCGGTTTTTGACGTTGCAACGTAGGCTCCCAGCCTTTCTATACATAGCTCTCAGCTATCAACTCAGCTCCCAGCTGCTTGGCCGTTTTACAGGTACCCAACCGTTTTACAGCTACCTTGAGTCCCACTCAAAAGGATTTCACAGCGTCCCACGCTTTAATAACCGATGGTAGTGTCCCACACTACGTGCTCCCAGCACAAACGCATCCCATGCGCCACACGCGGATTCATCACACAAACACAGAGTTCATATGCACAGCAATACATGCATCTCATGCAATCGGCATCATACATCATTAGAACTCAAACAGCACATGCATCTCATGCAATCGGTACTAGGCATTAACAGAACTCAACAACATATGCATCTCATGCGATCGGTATAGCACATCACCAGAACTCAAACAGCACATGCATCTCATGCAATCGGTATAACGCATCACCAGAAATCAAACAGCACATGCATCTCATGCAATCGGTATTACATAACATCAAATTCATTAAGTCAACACCTTCTCTCATGCAGTCAGCATTTCAACTCAGAATAACATGCATGGCATATAAGTCACACGGCAATCATCAACAGCACCTTAGCATATTTTTTTCATGCAACCATTCAACACTTCTCAGAACTACTAGCATGCAATCTATGGACGGAACTAAACATGCAACTCTTGGTTCATAAGCATCATGCATCCGGTATCTCAGACTCCACATGCAAACAAATCACAGAATCAAATACAGAATCGGTAAGCTATTAGCACCCAAAACCCGTTCATAATCCATGCATTTAAGATAGAAGATACCGCCCTACCTGGAATGAAGCTTCCAGTCGGTCAACACGATACCCTGTTCCAGAGGAACACCAAGTCACTCAACTCATAGCTTGGAAGAACCAGAAGCATCCTCGAGCTAACAATGCTGACCAGTCGTCCTTCAACCGCTCCCTCCAACCCACACAACCACCGGGCTCAGACGTTGGGTTCAGCACTCCGCATGGAGAACTCAAAGCTATTTCCACACCCACGAACAATCTGATTTTGCCAGCAAGGGAGGGTTCCTGATTCAGGGCATCTCAACGTCACTGAGTTGGGTGGAGGAGAAGATGACGAGGAAGGAGACGAAGGAACAACGAGGAAGGAAACGGGTTTCATACAGAGGGAAATGCACACTCTCACCCTCTCTAGCTCGTCGAGGAAGGAAGGAGGACTCCGATCCTCAAACACCACTATCGCGAGCTCACGGAAACAGAGAACAGAGGAGAAAGAAGAAGATTGAAGAGTAAAGAAGAAGAAGAAAAGAAGAGAGAACGGAAGGGAGAGAAGTCTGAAGGGAAAAATGAATAATAAAGTGGCCCAGTAGCACATATAGGCATGCACGGAGAAGGGAAGAGTGGGGTGGGAAATCATGCACAGCAGCAACTCCCACACGCGTCACACGCACCTAGTTACAACTAATCAGCCTTTATTTCCTTAAGTTAAATTAATTAAGTCAATTATAATTTATAAATAATTTTCCTACTTTGGAATTATTATTTTAATGATTTATTTTCATTCAGCAATTAATTATTAAATCGGGATGTTACACCTATCATTTTCCTATTCTCAAGATTTATTCCTTAAGTCATCAAATCTACTCACATGCAAATATCATCAACCTCATTAATCAATCTTAATGATTCTAAAGATCCATTCCTCACATATACTCCATTCATAGACATCCATAATCATCAAAATCATCAAGTGAGTCAAGACCCCCAAATTATTAATACTTAGGGTTCCCTTTCCAAACATTCAAGCCTAGGATTTCCATTTCCACCCACATGCAAGGTTTCTAACATTACCATTTTCAACTCAACAACTCAAAACCATAAATAAAATAAGGTGGAGGTAAGAAATCTTTACCTCAAGCTCAAGCTCCATCAAAAACGAAAATGAAGTGAGGAAAAGGAAAAAGATGATCCCACAAGCTCCCAAGCTCCATAAACGCCATTCTAGCCTCACAAATCCAAGCTTAGCTCTTGATTTTAGTAAGAGGTAGAAGAAGAAAGAGTGTGGGACAGTTTTTAGGATGAAGAGGAGACAAGGAAGACGAAAATGAAGAGTGAATGGAGAGAAAAAGCACCCCACGGTGATAAGAGGAAAGATAGAGGAAATTTTAGTGTAAATTGGGTATTACCCAATGGGCAAAAGGGTGCATCAAGTTGCTTTTACCAATGGTTAATATTCCCTCATTGTCCAATGGATAAAAGGCCAAAAAAGAGAGGAAAAATGCTACGGTTAAGTGGAAAGGAGAAGATGAGGATTTATATTTTCTTTTAATTCCATTTAACTCGTATTTTCCCCGTTTCATATCATACGTCGAGTCCAATTAATTATTTCCTTGACACCAAAAATCATTTTAAATATACCATCTTAACCACAATAATTTTCCAAACATTCTAGACCCATCAAACATCTAATTAAATCAAGTGGGTCCCACATCACCAGTTAATTCATCCGGTCTCAGTAAATCTTAATTTACTGATAATTCACCTTTAATGTCTAACAACATCTCCCATAATTATTTGACCATAAACAATCAATTCTCATCATCCAATAAATTTATTTTCCTTAAAAATCCGGGATATTACAATATACGTCTAGATTGCTTTAGTCCATAAAGGGATTTATTCAATTTAATTGAATAATTTTCTCAAGAATTTGTCTTGTATGCTTCAGGTAAATTAAATCCTTCAAGGAGTTTTATATAGATGTCATTTTGCTTCAGGCAAATTAAATCCTTCAGGAAGTTTTATATAGATGTCATTTTGCTTCAGGCAAATTAAATCCCTTAGGGAGTTTCATATAAATGTCATTTTCAAGTGAGCCATATAAATATGCTACAACAACATCCATTAGGCGTAAATCAAGTTTTTCATGAATTGTCAAACTAATCAAGTATCGAAAAGTACTTGCATCCATCACTGTGAATATGTTTCATCGAAATCAATACCAGGTCTTTGTGAGAAACCTTGTGCAATAAGCCTTGCTTTATATTGCACAATTTCACCATTTTCATTTCTTTTTCTCATAAAGACCCATTTGTACCAACCGGTTTTACACCTTTAGGTGTTTGGACTACAGGTCCAAAAACTTTTCATTTTGGCAAGTGAGTTTAACTCTTCTTGCATTGCATCTTTCCACTTTGGCCAATCATTTCTTTGAGCACATTCTTTAATATATTTTGGCTCATGATTCTTATTATCATTTATAATATCAAGAGCTACTTTGCATGCAAAAATTTCATCAACATCAACTTCATGTCAATTCCATTGTATTCCATCCATGACATAATTTATAAAGATCTCTTTATTCTTATCAATTTCAGGGACCTTGGTATCTTCTGGATTTGAAACCTTGATTATATCAGGAGACTCTACTGGAGTCTTTATATCCTCGATTCGACCATCTTCTTTATTTACTTTTTTCGAGGATTTTTATCTTTAGAACCAACAGGTCTGCCACGTTTTATTTTGGCTTCAGATACATTTGTAATTTTAGATTGTCCTTCAGGGATATCAATCTTTATTGTAGTATTAACAGCTGGTATGTGTGACTTAGTCACTCCTTTTAGATCAGCAAATGCATTCGACAATTGGTTTGCTATATTTTGCAAACTAATTATTTTCTGAACTTCTAGTTCAGATTGCTTTGTTTGAGGATCAAGATGTGATAAAGATACCTCATTCCAACTAATCCTTTTATCCAACTGTTTATTTTCTCCCCCTAATGATGGGAAAACAGATTCATCAAAATGATAATCAGCAAAATGAGCTGTAAATAAATCACCTATTTAAGGGTTTAAGATATTTTATTATAAATGGACTTTCATATCCAACATATATTCCCAACCTTCTTTGAGGTCCCATTTTAGTGCGTTATGGAGGAGAAATAAGAACATATACTGAACTTCCAAAAATTCTTAGATGGGAAATATTTGGTTCCTTACCATGAACTAATTGTAAAGGGGAATACTCATGATAACTTATAGGCCTGATGCGAATAAGTACTGCTGCATGCAAGATTGCATGTCCCCAAGTTGAAATTGGGAGTTTTGATTTCATTAATAATGGTCTTGCTATCAATTTCAAACGTTTAATCAATGATTCAACAAGTCCATTTTGTGTATAAACATATGCCACAGGATGTTCAACATTAATTCCGATGGACATACAATAATCATCAAAAGATTGAGATGTGAACTCACCAGCGTTATCAAGGCATATTTTTTTAATTGGATAATTAAGAAAATGAGCTCTTAAACGAATTAATTGAGCTAGTAATCTCGTAAACGCCTGGTTGTGAGTTGACATTAAGCAAACATGTGACCATTTAGTTGATGCATCATAAAATATCTAAATGGTCCACAAATATCACCTTTTATACGCTTTAAAAATGTGAGTGATTCACTTCCAATTTTCATTGGTAATGGCCGAGTAATTAATTTCCCTTGAGAACAAGCAGCACATAAGAAATTATTAGTTTGGAGAATTTGTCTGCTGTATAAGCAATGACCATTTGAATTCTCAACTATTTTTCGCATCATTATTGTTCCAGGATGGCCTAACCGTTCATGCCAAATAACAAAGTTATTCTTATTTGTAAGCTTCTGGTTTACTTTGGCATTTGTTTCAATTGTATTAATATATGTGTAGTATAAACCGCAGGAAAATGAAGGTAATTTTTCCAATATACATTTCTTATAAAAAATTAACTTTGTGACATAAAGATATTCATTATTTCCTTCATTTGTGGTCTCAATATGGTATCCATTTCTGCGGATATCTTTAAAACTCAACAAATTTCTTTGAAACTTCATAGAATATAATGCACTTTTAATGTGCAATTTTGTTCCTCCAGGTAACAAAATAGTGGCTCTGCCGGAGCCTTCAATAATATTTATACTACCATATATAGTATTAGCACTGACTTCTTGTTTTAGTATATGGTAAAAATATTTCTCATTCTTTGAGAATAGTATGAGTTGTTGCACTGTCTACGAGACATATATATTCATCATTCACATGAGCATTCATTCTTCATTGAATAATAATAAATAAATCATGAGTGAAAATATAATTAACAATAATAAATATTTAACATAATTCATAACAAAATAAATTTCATGAAATATAAAATAATTTATTTAGGGGCACTCTCATTTCCAACCGAGTGGTCAATATCTTCTGCAGGAAGAGTAAAGAAATCATTAACATCAAAGTGGGTATCAACATCATCTATACCAGTCAAATTTGTTTCCATTGTTTTCCCTTTATTTTTTAAGGTATTTTTGGTATAGATCAATCATATGCTTTGGTGTGTGACAAACCCGAGACTAGTATAGCCTTAACGATAACAAATACTTTTAGTTTGTTCGCTACTTTGAATATCTTTTCCCTTTTCTATACGATCTTTATTTTTCCATACAAATGACTATAAGTATAATGATCATGTGTTGCTACATTCACTTCTGGGAATGGAGCAGTTTCAGTTGGACGGGACTCATGATTTCACATAAGTAATTCATTATTTTTTCAGCCACAAGGAGATAAGTATAAATAAAATTTCACATAAATAATTCGGTAATGAAAATTTAAAATTTTATAAAATATCATTCAAATATTAGTGGCCTAGTGGTAGGATGATAACTTCTCGTAAAATAAAGTTGGGTTCAATTTCCTATTAACGTATATTTTAATTATTTTTTAACTTTAAAATATATTATATTAATTATGAGTCTAGAAATTAATTTTATACTAATATAAAATCAACGGTAACAAGGAATTGCAATTATTAGTAGAAAAATAGCATCCCATGGATATTACGTTGAATAACTTAAATGAGTGGTAAAGTTATATATATATATATATATATATATATATATATATATATATATATATATAAAAGAAATGTCACTCACATGTCATTACTAAACTTTTGTTAAAAAAATAGATTTGATATTATTTATGTGAACCATTATGCACTAAACTTCTATGTCTCGTGAAGCTACAACATAAAATGAATAAAAGCTACTGAATAATTGTTAAAGCTAATAACATAAAAAAATCACGCACTACAACATTATAACGCGCACTACAACAATAGCATATAAATAGTATTTTAAAAAGAAATCAATAGCATATAAAGTTACATATAGGCGTGAAGTAATATAAGTTTTTTTTAATTCCTTTTTTTACTGATTATGTTATATATTTATAGCAGAAATTGGATTATTTCTTTAACACTCCTATTTATATAATAAAATATATTATTATAATAATGAAATAGTAATTATGACAATTATGAACGCACTTAGCAAAGTATCAAAATCGGAACAGGTATTCACATAGGTATATAAAGCAAAAGCACTAGCTAATCCACTGGCTTGTATAATAAAATGATATATAAAATGATATGAGGCAATTCACGTGACATTAATAATAGACATTAGCATTAGCTTGTATAATAAAATGATATGGAGCAAAAACACTAAGTTACAGTAAAAGCATTATGCAATGCTATATAAAATAATCCACAGGCACGTTATATCATACCACTAAGTGCAAAAACACTAAAGTTACAGGAAGAAGCATTATGCAATGTTATACGAAGCAAATTATGCAATGTTATATAAGAAAATTCAAAC
This sequence comes from Clitoria ternatea, assembly GCA_037962975.1. NCBI lineage: Eukaryota > Viridiplantae > Streptophyta > Magnoliopsida > Fabales > Fabaceae > Clitoria > Clitoria ternatea. The sequence continues at coordinate 81,214,164 of CM075671.1, read as the reverse complement.
CCGTGAAGTCACAGTATGCATAGCAATAATAATCAACCCAACAAAGTTTATTTAATTTAATTAGCATCCCATGAAGGTAGCAAGCAAAAAAAATTAATAAGTGTATGATTTATATTTTTTTTATATATTTCTTAAATTGTTATAGTTTTTCAGGAACTATTAATAAATATTTTTAATAATTCTGAATTAATTTTATACATTCTGCAGGGATGTTTATGAATAAGTTCTTCAGGAAGGTATTATATATTTTTTTTATGATATAAATATAATCTTATACCTCCTTCGGGGATGTTTAAAATGTAAGTTCTTCGGGAACTTTTATAATATATACATAAATAATATAAATTAAAATGATAAAGAATAATAATAATAATCATATATTACCTCTTTTTAGTCTTGATTAGATCTCAGTTGGTCAGAATTTTGTGCTGATAACATGTTATGAAATATAGTGACAAAATGAGGGAGATGAACAAATTTAAGAAGAGGAAGCAAAGAGTGTTAGAGGGAGTGATGGAAAAATTTCTAGTGTTTCATAAGTGAAGTTTTGGTTCTATTTATAGAACCAAATGAGGGGACATCCACTAATAAAATATATTTATAATAGTTTTTTTATTATACAGTTTTTTTAGGAAACAAAAAAAAACTAAACCCCCACTCACTCTTTTCTCTCAGACACTACACGATTTCCCTTCTCCTAAACCCTCGTCTTCTCCCACATACCGTTCCTCTTCTCTTACACGACCACTGTTTCCCACCCCCACTCTCTCCCTCCGGCAACGCTTCGTTCTCAGTTCTCACCCTCTCTAAACCTTCAACCTTCACTGTCAGCGCTTCGTTATTTCGTAACTTACTCCTTCGTGTATCTGATTTTTCCCATCATATCTGTAATCGAGTAAAGTTCTGTTCTGTTCCATTTTGTTTTTTGAATTTTTCTTAGGGTTTTCTTTACTTAGGTATTGCACTAGAGTAGCGATACCAATAATCTCATACTGGTCTGGTCTTGCCCATTGCACTGCATAATTTCAAATTTGTTCCATTCGCTGAATCAGAAGTGTATAGACAGTGATTTATAGAAATCCAAAAATTTCAACACCTATATAACCTATTTACTGTTTGCTCGTCTCATGTGACATTACAAACAAAATTAGTAGCAATAGCAAGTACTCTGGCATACTATTAAAATAATGTTGAGAACCCATTAACTGATTTGACTTATGTCTTTTTGATGCTTTGTTAGATGCATGTCCTGGTGACCAGGGAGTTCCTTGAATTGGTTGAGAATAATGTTCTTAGTCAATGTCTTGCATGTAGAGTTGATGCTGCTCGGGTAGATACACATTGTGACTTTGGCCTTCTCATGTCTGATCATTCACTCTTTGCTAATGGTATTGAGATGTATATCATCTGACTTGTTTCTACTGGTTAAGATTTGTTTATTTTTTTAATTAAAATAAAGTACCTAATAAGTATTAATGATGTGCCATACCTTCTTGATAAATCATCAATTGTACAAGTGTGAGAAGTTAATATTTAAGCTTGTGAATACCTACAGACTATAGTGCTTAGATTACTTTATCTACCTCATCTGGAATAAGAACATGCAATACTGGCCAGTGCAATGTTGTATGTGTACTTTTAACAAGAACAAGTAACATAGGGAAGCAAACTTACTTTGGGGTGAAGTCTAACATGCTATCAATCATTCAAGTACTTCATTAAGGCACTTAATCTTACAGTTTCAGTGCTGTCAATGGATGAATTGAACTATTAAACTGATTGTTGAAGTTTTTCCACTCTTGTATACAAACTTGTTTGACTTGTGGAGGTTCTGTACTAAGCTTCCTGTTTCATTTCAAGTAGTTAAGGATGTGGCCCCTGCATATCTGTTGAGATCAAGGTACAGTCTCCATTATGTCGCACATTATTGTTCTTTAGTTTATTTTCACTCACTAAAGGTTATTTAAATTTACATTGAATAGCTTTGTCTCATTTGTGTCCCCTTCCTCTTTTGGTATTAACAGTAACTTCTATTTTCCACAAAAAATAGCCCAAATTTAGTTTTCTTCCACTTTCAAGATTCATATATGAAGGAACTGCTATCAAAAGGAGAATAACTCGATTTGAAATGCACCAAGTTCTGAAATTTCATCAAAGAGAGGTATGTCCCATAAATTTTAACCTTCTATGGTGATCTAGTGGCTAAATAGTGAATACATCCTGTTGTCATGTGTAGCTCGGCATTTAATCCTAATTTTGATTGAATCATAACAACCATAATTCATTTTTAGTATTAAATCTGAGTTAGAAATTCTTTGGATATGTTTGTTGATATCACAACAAATTGAGTACAATCCACTTGATCTGTTCTCTGGATCCAAGGAAAGAATTCTGAAAGCTATTAAGGGTCTCTTTACAACTCCTCGAAACAATTCTTATGTATTTTTGAATGGCTCTCTCATTCTTGGAGGACTCAGAGATGTTGCAAAAAATACAGATGTATGTATTGCTGAAGTATTTGAAGATGAACTTAAGTCAGTCATTTAAGCCGATGATTGTCTATGCACCGAGAACTTATTTACTCTTGTTACTGAAGCTTTACAATAATCAGGAGTCCTTGATAAGCTCCTGGAGATTTAGATGCTTGATAATGTTGACTGACATTACTTCTCAACAGTGCATTGTGTGTAGTGAATTGGGTGAAGAACAGGCAAAAAGATATACCGCTATGCATTCTGCTTCATTGGATGAAAGCTTGAGAATCGTAACGGACTACCTAATAGCGGTAACTGCAAAAGACTGCAGTTTGATGTTGTGTTTTAGACCAAGGAATGAGGACGATTCTGGATCTGTATACAATAATGTATATCTTGAGTCAACTAAGCAATCTTTTGATGTTAAGGTAGGCAGAACTTTATAGTTATTATTGGTTGATATTTTAGCATATAGTGCTTGCAGGAATCTGTTCAGTTCATTTTAAGGTAGTTTTTTTTTATTGGTTTTTATTATAAAATCATGGGTTTTGAGAGTTTTTTTATGTAAACATAAATTTGTGACTTATATTTGGATGTCTACAGGTTTGAACACAATTTTCCTTGCTCATGACTTGATAGTATATTTTTAAATACATGCATCACTTGGGAAAAAAGCCAGTATTATCTTGTAATCATTGCATTAACATTTCTTTATTAAAGTAAAAGATATCACTATTTATTTGATGTAGTTCTGAGTTATTATTGTCCCCTTTAGCCATAAGAAAGTACATCATTGTCATTTTTAAATATTATATTATGAAATGATACAGGTTTCCTTTGCCTGCCTTTTTTTAGCTAAGATCTCTTTCATATTAGTGTTTTGACATTCAAATTTTTGCAGCTGAACTTCATCAAACACTTTCTTGGTGGAGGATTTGTTAAGCATATGCAGGTTGGATTTCTCTTGCATCTTTAATTGGCAAGCTTCCAGTTGTTGATTTTCAGGAAAGGTCAACCAAAGATAACATTCCCAATTTTCATACAAATTTTTATTTTGGCTCTCCTTGGGTTAGTACTCTAGTCGAATGCACAAACAAGCTCTCCGATATATATTTATAGCATGGTGAATATATTTGAATTTAAAATGTTTCCCTTTATTAATGTGATTATTTTACCGGGTCAATAAATCAGGTCTGTGATTGATCAAAATTTCTACTATGCTGGGTTGAAGCTCACATCCCCAACCTTCTCATGTGCAATGAGCAACATGCTTCCAGCCATGACTTTTGTGATGGCAGTTCTATGTCGGTATATTACTCAAAATCCTGAATTTTTTTAAGGGTCTCTTTCAGGGATTGAAATCATCTATATTTTATATTTTCAATATTAAAAAATTAATGACACATGACTATAAGTAATATTCTCTCTAAATAATTTTTTATTTGTCCATTGTACGACATTGATATAAAGAGTCATGACATAGGTTCAAACTCCGATTATCCCATTCCATGACACTTATCCCTTGTTACAATTATTACGAAGGATAAAAAAATAACTTTTGAGCAAGTGTTATTTTTTTTTAAAAAATAAGGTGCATGTGGTTTGGTAACTGAATTTCATATCTGATAATTACTAACTTTTTTCTTCAATTATGGATAAAATATATGAAAAGGACAAGGATTGGTTCCTAGGCTACACCTTCCTTATGATTGCCACACTTGCTTGGGCTTCCCTCTTTGTTTTACAAGTAAGATATCATTAAAGGACAAAACAAAGTGCTAACTTTTTGTGCTCTCCTTCTCTTTTGCTTTGTATGTGCATGTGTGGGTTTTTGTTGATGTTACATTTAATTATTATTTTTGTAAAAAAGTTACATTTAATTAACATTTATGTTTGGTGGTATTAGGCAGGCCAAAGTTATAGAAATGTACAAGAGTCATCAGCTAAGCCTCACTTCACTTGTATGCTTTATAGGCACTCTTCAAGCTATTGTTGTTACTTTTGTTGTTGAACACAACCCTTTTGTATGGAGAATTGGCTGGGATATGAACTTGTTGCTGCTTATGTTGTAAGAGTAATAGCATTTAATATTCATTAATAATATAATAAGTGGCTTATTTTATTTTATTTTTGGGTCAATTTACAACAATGGGGTTCCTATTTCTAATGTTGAATAAAACTAAGAAAAGTATTTTGAATAAAACCTTGACTTAAACTGATTTGATAACTGTTAGTTATTTAGATTTTCTTACGTTTTATCAAAATAATAAGAAAAAGGTTATTTTTAATTAAACTGAGTTTTTATACAAGAGTACCTATAATTAGAATTATATATATTTAATTTTATAGATATCTAATAGTTATTAGTTAGTTTAAGTCTTATAACGTAATATTTTCCTTAATACTAAAAAAATAGAGATATATATAAATTACAATTACGAAAATTCTTGATAAACCCTTATGAACTAGAAAATTTAATAGTACACTTCACCTTACGCGCTAAGGACAAAGGATACCGAGTCTAAGAATCCTATTCGATACTTAATTAATGAAGAGATAGATGAAATATTGCATTTTGCATGCATCATTAGCGCAAGACCGAATGTTTGAGTACTAGAGCCACAATGACGGGTACATTGGAGGACATGTTCATTCAATCCAAGAGTTGGGATCTTGGGAGTATAATTGGGTTAAGCCCCCAATGGTTTGGAGTCGCGCCCCGAACTAAGCAAACCCACAACAAGCCCGGTGTACTTCGACTAAAGAAGGGTGTTCTTGAGACTTTGGAGAACCAGTTCCAATTTTTAAAATATGATCATGAATTATGGGTTTTTGGACCTACATATCCCTTACCCTGTATTATGGGGAACTTGGTGTACATAGGTCTCTCTAGTATGCAATTACGTAACCTAGTAGATCTACTGTGACGAGGTAATTGTGATGAAGGGAGTATCTGTTATGAAGGGAATATCTTATGGGCCCATTCGCATCATGAAACATTAATTAAAGATAAGTCATAAAACTTCTAACTTTTGCATAACATGTTGACTGACTAACCATTATACTAGTAATCGTGAACTAAGGTAAGACCTATATATTGACGTGTAGTGATGACTGTCTATTGATTATGTAACACCCTTGGTTAACGAGGATAATCCTTTCCACTAGATTGTCCAGGTTAACTAAAAGGTTACGAGTTTTAGAAAAATGTGAAAGTTTTTTTTTGTATAAGAAAGCCTGGTGGAATAGATACATTTCATATATAACATAGTTATATACAATACATGGTTGCAAACAGTAAACTGTACATGCTGAAAGTAAAGGGGCACACAGGCTCCCATAAAAGAAAAGAATAGATTACCCTAATTGTCCTGAGTCCAAGGTGAGTCTGGTTGACCCTTGATACGAAGTCTACGGTAATCTATACGGTGTCGAGTGTAGGGTCCAATCGGAGGTATGGAAAAATAGCGTAAGGGTGAGTCTCTGCTTCCACAATAATCAAAGAGTTGACATCACTGACATTTCTCCCACACAATCCAAATAGGCTCACATACCGTATTTATCTTTCTTATCAGGGTCCCTAATTAGTTCATTCTAAGTTGTTTATCCCTACTCAATCTCACTCAATTGCCCTTGAATAACTCTTTGCTCACCCTTCACCACTACAATTACATATATAGTTACTAATTCAATCACAACAAACACAAATTCACACAGATAAGATAATGCAATACACGAGTTCCATTTCATTAATTTTGATCTTTTTCTTAGTCATTATGATACATGTGGGCCCATCTCCTCCTCATTACTCTCACATTAGATCACACTATGAACATCAATCCCACCTTATCCCCCTGCCCACTAGATCGACCAGAGCTCGCCTCGTCTGGTTTTCATAAAAGGGTAAGGACACGTAGCCCTATCATCAACAATGGATCAAAACATCTCAGAAGAACGGGCACTCCACGGTCACGGTAACACTCGCTCTGAGTCGAAGTATACCAGGGTTGCCACGAGTTGTCTAGTTTCGAGCGCGACTCTGAGCCATTGGAGATCCACCCCGGTATACTCCCGAGACCCTCCGTAGGGTCCGAACGCCATTTTTCCCTAGTGTACCCCATCACTGTGTGCTCTAGGGGATTACTCAACCATCCGCCCTTATACTCCATATATGATGCATGCAATATATAATTTCATTTTCACTAGTCACCGGTAGGGTCCTTTCAATGACTCCATTTCATTCTCAACATCAGGTTCATCTCGTAAAATCCTCGATTAAACACTTTCTCTTTATTTATCATTCTTTTTGTAGGTACTTAAATCACAACACACCTTGCCCGATTATTAGGAATGAAATGAGTTCTGACCATTAAAAAACCACAGGGTATACTAGCACTACAGTGCCTATCATCACATCGTATCTGATCTCTATATTTTCCATAAATCAGTCACCTCGAGACCCCTGTCGAGACATATCTAGGCATGGCAAAAAAATCCATCTCGTGAGTAACCGCACCGTACCGCCCCCGTTTGAGTAGGGTTTCCCCGTTTTGTTGGTTTTGGGGACGGGGACGGTTTCTACCCGGTAGGTAAAAGTCGGGGGCGGGGATGGTAAAACTAGTATCCGCCCCGTCCCCGCCCTGACATACTTAAATTACTTAATACTCTTATTATATATATATTATCAGAGATGATTTATTAGACAATGTTTAATAATTGTGTCTAAGATGATTTATTACTATTTTTATTATTGTATGTAAAATATTTAATAATTTTATAGATATAACAACAAATTTTAAATACTTGATAAGGAATTTTTTTTATAAAAACGGGGACGGGGACAGGGACAGATTTCCCGGATCTTGATCGAGGACGGGGACCAGAGTCATTTTATCTTGTCCGACGGGGATCGGGGACAGGCACAGTTAGGGTCTAGGATAACCGGGATGAGGATGGTAGGAGTCAAACCCGTCCCCGAACCGCCCCATTTCCATGCCTAGACATATCCTCATTTATTCTTTTCTTACTTTTGGTTTTGTCTTATTCATCTCAACATAACTCATTTAATGCATTATGTAATTCATTTCATCCATGACATTCATCATTTATTCATTGTTCATTACATTCATCATACATTTTTTCATACACACTCATTATATATATATATATATATATATATATATATATATATATCATTTACTTCTACCATATAGTTTCCACATATACATCCACATCGACAATCGCATAACAATCGTCACACACAACATTCACCACACAAGCATCACATAACCATCATCACACTTGTTGTCACATAACAGTCTTTATACATAGGTTCATGTAATTTGACACAGATGAGCTCATGTAGATGAATCAAGCACATATTATTCGCCTAATGAATATACTTATTAGCCTATTTTTCTATATCACAGACCATAACCAATCGATCCATAATTTATCCTTATTCACTAAGTAATCTTAAATATAACTACTAAGTATATACTGTCACGTAGATGAACTTGGCTCCTTTACTCAGTTATTCGATTGCATGGATATATTTATCGACCATATTAGTCTATTTATCCAGTCTGAGGCTTGTAGTTATATTAATCTTACTTTAGCAAGACTAGTTCTAACTGGTCATTAATTTCTAATAATGCTTATTCATTGATTGCTTTAAAAATTTATAAGAACCGTGTAGGTACACATATACATGTTTTCCTTTCTAAAGTTAAATTTTTATTACCAAGATTCTGAAATTAACTTAGTTTGTCTTGATATTTATTTCTATTATGACTACTACTTTTATTAATGGCTTGCAGTTTACTTACCCCTTGGTTCTACCTCAATTTATCATTATTTCTAGTTTAACCTTATCTCTAACTTGATTAATACCTGTGTCTTACTTATTTTACACGTCTCGGTTATCTACAATATGTTCTTTTCTAATCACTACTTTTTAGCTCTCTAGGTAATCTGTTTCTTTTAATTCTATTACTAACTATTAATTTATGAGTTCTTATAATCCTTTTTAACTTACTAATTACTTCCTCTACCGAATTAACTTAAAAGCTCATGCACCTTTCTTTATAAGCTACTTAAGAATCATTATTTCTCTAAAACTTGCTAAGTCTCGTTACTATAAATTTTATTTTTAATCCTTTAGTATATAATTGCCATTTTCTCCAAATTCTATTTTATACTTAATAATATATTTTTCTTGTAAAGAGCACTTTAAAATTTCTATTTCTTTTATTTCCAATATATATCATTACTCCTTATTCTCCCTTGGCTATTTATTTGTTTCTACCAAGAATTCCTTATTATTTCTCCAAAACACTATTCTCTAATATATTTCTTTCTTTATCAACTATTCTTTTCTTTTAGTCCTTATTATAAAATTACCATTTTTGTCAAGTAAGATTTTCCTTAATAAATACTTTAAAATTCTATTCCATTCATGTGTATATTTATACTAGGAAAATCATTATGCCAAATTTTCTTGTCTTTATTTTTTTTCTTTTAATACCAAAAATCTTCTCCTCATTTTATTTTTTTTTTCTAAATTAGCTAGTTCTTATAAAGGTACCATTACTTATCTAAATTACTTACTTAAATATATTCTACCTTCTTTAGCCATTCCTAAGTCCATTTTGCTCTGTGATTTTTGCTACTAAATCTAGTGACCGAATTTAATTTCTTATTTTCTAGTTACATATTTTAATTATTCCTGAATTCCTTCTATAACTTGTTTATTAGCTCTATTCAGCTTAGATTCAATTTTTCCATTTTCTTTATTATTGTTTAATCTCCACTCTAAGACCAATGTATGTCAAAATTTTTGTTAATGACATATTATTAGGCCTATAACTACTTATTGATTCTTTTTAGCCATTTTTATACTAAGTCTCATTCTTAAGGCTCGTATAATAATAAAAAATTTTGATTTTATATTCCTATATAAAAATTCCTTTGAGTTCTAAAAAAATCTTTTTCCTAACAACCATTATCCCCCCTTCCATCTGTTTTCTTTCCATCATTCTTATAGACCACCCATTTTTCTTCTGTAAAAAAGTTAGTCATTTGCTTTTGGTGTTTGCTGCCACATCCCAAATGATATTCGCTTATGCTTCATAGTGTCTCCCTAGGTCTCTGTGATGTCCCTTTTATTGTTGATTACAAAAGGGGGAGAAGTGTCTAACTATAAATAAGTCTGAGTCTGGAAGTATGTAGTCTGTATATGAGAAGTCTGTATTTTTTGTTTTTAAGTTATATATAAACTTTCTACTTATATGAATAATAATTTGTTTAATTTTCATATACATTTCTTCAATACTTATTGTTACAACTGAAGTCTGTTATATGCGAATAACTTGATCATCTTGAAACTGTGGAATATAAACTCATGATATTTTAAAAATCCAATATTTTCAATGTTTCAATTCTCTCTTTAATAATAGATCTTATTTTATCTTAAAGACTTGATGTTTTTTATTAACAAATAGGGGGAGATTGTTAGAATCAAGTCTGAACTTAAGACTAAGAAGTGTGAACCTCATGTGATTTGTTAATAATATACATCAAGACTCTTAGCTAGAGTGAAGTTTGTACGCTCGTTTATCTAACTATTCTATTCAAGTGTGACAGGGAGTCCGTAGAACTCCATTTGGAAAGAATAGAGGGAGTTCATAAAAATTAAATTCGTTCATATTAAAAAGAGTCTGCACTCTCTAAAGACTTCAAGTGAAATCAAGTCTTTCTGAAGCTACAGACTTCAAGATGAAGTCTTCTCTCTCTCATGTTTCAACATGCATAAAGGATCTTTCCTTTCTAAACAAGAAGCTACATGGACTTTCACATTCATAATCTGTGCCTACCATTGAAAGTTTGCTCGCGTATATTAAGAAAACTACCTCACATATTCCAATGTGTCAGCAAAAGCTGAACCTGCGTAGAACAAATAGCCTAAGGTCAACTGCTATGAAGATGTACTTGCTTATAGAAAGAAGATAAACAAAAGGGATCTTAGGTTGAAGACCATCGAGGCAATCCATTTAAGGAAGTATTTCTGAAGCATACCTTTGTAGTCTCTGATAATATAATCCTCGAGAAGAACAACATACTTCAAGATGAATCAATGACTATCTCATGAAGGACTATAAATACAACAAGTTTTGAATTTCAATAGAGACCTTTTGCCCTTATCATTCAACTCTCTTGTAATCTCTCTCAGAAACCAAAAGTCTGAAGGACTTTTCCTAAATGTTTCTAAGTTCTTGTATTTCACTACTTAAGTCTTTTTCGTAGTTTTGCTTCTAGCAGATCTTGACTTATAGTAGCCTGTAGCTCAGTGTACTTGTGTTATCATTTCATATTCTTATATGCCGAGTTATTTGTTGTAAAATCAAAACTCTTTATCACTACTTTGTGTAAGATCTGGTGTGTTGCCAAAGTCTGTTAGAGTAGGAAACACTTGTGGCCTAAAAAGGCTTTTGAAAAAACACTTGGGTCTGTAGCCAGGAGTAGCTCTTTGAAACAATACTTAGGATATAAGCCAGAAGTGACTGGAGTCAAGAATACTCTGTTGCATTGGGCTGGTGCAAATATTGTAAAGGTGTTGTTTACAATAGTGAAAATACTTCGGTCTGAAGGGACTGGATGTAGCTTCTACATAGGAAGTGAACCAAGATAAATTTGCTGCGTGATTTTTTTATTCTTCTCTTGTCTGTACATTTATTTGTCTATCTCTAACCTATTGAGCTGTCCGTAAAAGATTTTTGAAAAAGAGTTTAAGACTTATTCAACCCATTCTAAGTCTAACTCTGTACCATTAATCAGTATCAGAGCTTGTCCTTTCAGGTTGATTACTCCCATGAGTAAAAAGGATCAAGATCGATGGCATCTTCTCATGATCAACTCACTACAGAGGGTTTATCCATGAACAGACCACCTGTTTTCCTTGGTGAAGACTACTATTACTGGAAAGACAGGATGGAAATATTTATCGAATCTACACAATATGCTTTATGGGGAATAATCACAAGAGGGAATGAACCACTTCCTATAGACAACGAAGGGAAGCTTGTTCCTGAAGAAAAATGGTCCACTACTAACTTTAAGAAGATGAAGTCAAATGTTAGAGCTAGATTTCTCCTAATCTGTGCTCTAAGTAAATTTAAATATAATAAGGCTTACAACTATAAAACAACAAAGGAGATTTAGGATGCTCTTTGTCGCAACCTGGATCGCGACGGCGCGACGAGAAAGAGAGAAAAAGTGGAATGAAACAGGGAGTCGCCACCAACGTTTTTATTCATAGGAAAAACATTGGGAAAAAACTGAATTCAGTAAAGCACTGGTTAAAAGTTGAGATTCAAGTTCGGGAGTCGATTACGAGTAGGGAAGGTATTAGCACCCTACATCGCCTGTCAAAGACAGTACCAAGATTGAAAGCACAATATAAATAGCCTTAAATAAAACATGGTTTCTTCCCTTTTACTTTTATTTTGAAAATGATAGAATGGAGTAGAGAACTGTACAGACATAGAATGTTGAAGCGAGGTCAATGGGACGTTTCGTCCGAATTAAGCTCGACTTCGATATGAGACAGAGAGGGTGAGAGAATGCCAATAAGACGTCACGTCTAAATTAAACATCCTTGGGTAAAAAGGATAGGGATAGGAAAGAGATAAGCGGGACGTCTTGTCCTAAGTATCCCTTCCCTATGAATTGTAGCAAGGTTTGAACAAAAACTAGGGGAAATCAACAAGACGTCACGTCTAAATTGATTTTCACGGAAACGACAAAAAGTAACATCACGAAAGAAACGCAAAAAGCAAGGAAATAAATCAGTAAAAGGAAATAAGAAAGATGGGCCCGACAGGAGTTAAAGTCCTGCTCCTACGTATTCTTGAATTATCAAGAAATCAGGGTTACGTAGTTCTGAGGAAAAAATTTGACTCGGAACATGATGATGGAAGTCATTGAGATGGGGAACTCATACAAGACGAAGTTCTTCGTACGTGTACGGATCCTAAGGAGATTGTGTAGACGGAAGTGTTCCCGTACGACACGGTTAAAAAATGGAAATTTTTAGGCTAGAAAATAAAACATATGCAAAACTTATTACTTATTATTTTTTTATTATTATTTTATTTTTTTTTATTTTTTTTATTATTTTATTAATAATAGCATACTTTATTAAAAATAACCTGGAAATAAAAAAAACTTGGGAATGAAAAGAAACTTGCTGGAAGAAGAAATGAAACTACATAATAACAACTACAAAGAAAAGTAAAGAAAAGAAAAGAACATAATAATCTGGAAAAGAAACTAACCCGGAAATGGAAAAACTTGGAAATGAAAAGAAACTTGCCGGAAATGAAAAAAAACTTGTTGGAAGAAGAAATGCAATAGAGAAGAAGAAGAGGAGAAACGAATGGCTTCCCAAGACTTGATTGCCTTCAATGAAGAATCCCCCCTGAATGAATGCTCATGGTGCCTATTTATAGGAATGCAAAAGCAGCCATTGCCATAAAAAATTTGTAATGGAAGGTGCACTCTCCAATTAACAAGTCCATGGTGCTCCATTATCAACTTAAGTGCTCCATTATGATCTTTAGTGCCCCATTATGATGCTTTAGTGCTCCATTATGATCCTTAGTGCTCCATTATGATCTTTAGTGCCTTGCCCACCATCACAAACTTGCTCGTGCATTTGAGGGCTGATGCGTGCCAAATTTGAAAAAGAGTCCAACATGAAAGTTGTATATCTTTCTCTTAGCTTTAATTTGATATATGGCACAAAAATTTTCATCAAGAAATGAGGGAGATATGACTCATCTACGAAAACTGCTCCAGACTCTGACGAAAATACCTTTGCATGTAAAATAAATTCACTGGGAAAAATGGGTAGAGAATTAGCTTTTGTGCCCTTCATGAAGTTTGTAGATCTTTCTCTTAGCTTTAATTTGATATATGGCACAAAAATTTTCATCAAGAAACGAGGGAGATATGACCCATCTATGAAAATTGCTCCAGAGTGTGACGGAAATACATTTGCAAGCAAAATAAATTCACTGGGCAAAATGGGTGGAGAATTAGCTTTTGTGGCCTTCATGAAGTTTGTAGATCTCTTTGATATGGAGCCATAGAAAAAAGAATGGGGTCATTGCAGTATCATATGAGGGAGATATGAATTTTTTCTTAAAGATGTGCAGAGCAGTCATGAAACTGGAGCAAGTCCAGGAAGATTATTAAAACTGTACCAATTGGTAAGGATTCAGCCTTCAAGGTCTTCACAAAAGTCGTAGACAATTTTGTTACGAAAATTTAGAGACCGGGTTTGCGCAAATCAAAGATCGTATGAAGGAGTTATGAATTTTCAAATGAACCATGCGCATAAAAGAGTGCTCAAAGGATGGAACTGTACCAATTGGCCAGACAAAAAGAGGTGTTCACAGATGCCCCTCTTTACTTCTTTTTCACAAAAGAGACACGAAGCTTCTGTGTTTTTGAAGTGAAAAGGAAGTAAAGATATGAACACCGATGTAGGGGGCCAAGTGGGACCTCTTGATCGGTATGGCAACTGATCGCGAGTTAGTGTGACCTTTTTCTTAAAACAAACGAGCATTCTCTACTTTTGTTTCTCTTCTTTTCTCCTCTCTTTTTTCTTTGTTTTTTTTGTTTTTTTTGTTTTTGTTTTTGTTTTTTTTTTGAACTCTGGATTGACCGGGAAAAATTCTTTCAGTGGGAAGATCGGGATTGACCCCTGGTAGACTAGAAGGTAAAGGGTGCCTGCATAGGTGAAAGGAAAGTAAAGGACGCCTTGATAGGCGACTGGAAAATAAAGGATGCCTTGATAGGCGGCTGGAAAGTAAAGGATGCCTTGATAGGCGGCTGGAAAGTAAAGGATGCCTTGATAGGCGGCTGGAAAAGGACGCCTTGATAGGCGACTGGAAAATAAAGGATGCCTTGATAGGCGGCTGGAAAATAAAGGATGCCTTGATAGGCGGCTGGAAAAGGATGCCTTGATAGGTGGCTGGAAAATAAAGGATGCCTTGATAGGCGGCTGGAAAATAAAGGATGCCTTGATAGGCGGCTGGAAAATAAAGGATGCCTTGATAGGCGGTTGGAAAATAAAGGATGCCTTGATAGGCGGCTAGAAAATAAAGGATACCTTGATAGGCGGCTGGAAAGTAAAGGATGCCTTGATAGGCGGCTGGAAAAGGACGCCTTGATAGGCGGCTGGAAAATAAAGGATGCCTTGATAGGCGGCTGGAAAGTAAAGGATGCCTTGATAGGCAGCTGGAAAGTAAAGGATGCCTTGATAGGCGGCTGGAAAGTAAAGGATGCCTTGATAGGCGGCTAGAAAATAAAGGATGCCTTGATAGGCGGCTGGAAAGTAAAGGATGCCTTGATAGGCGGCTGGAAAGTAAAGGATGCCTTGATAGGCGGCTGGAAAATAAAGGATGCCTTGATAGGCGGCTGGAAAGTAAAGGATGCCTTGATAGGCGGCTGGAAAATAAAGGATGCCTTGATAGGCGGCTGAAAAGTAAAGGATGCCTTGATAGGCAGCTGGAAAGTAAAGGATGCCTTGATAGGCGGCTGGAAAGTAAAGGATGCCTTGATAGGCGGCTGGAAAATAAAGGATGCCTTGATAGGTGGCTGGAAAGTAAAGGATGCCTTGATAGGTGGCTGGAAAGTAAAGGATGCCTTGATAGGCGGCTGGAAAATAAAGGATGCCTTGATAGGCAGCTGGAAAGTAAAGGATGCCTTGATAGGCAGCTGGAAAGGTAAAAGGTGCCATTTGATCGGCGGCTGGAAAGTAAAGGATGCCTTGATAGGCGGCTGAAAAATAAAGGATGCCTTGATAGGCGGCTGGAAAGTAAAGGATGCCTTGATAGGCAGCTGGAAAGGTAAAAGGTGCCATTTGATCGGCGACAAGAAGGTAAAGGGTGGGGTTGACCCTCGGTTGACAGAAAATACAGAGATTGGGGGAGCTAACAGGACGTCTCGTCCAAATTAACTCACTGTTGGTAGGAAATGTGAAGGTTGGGGGAGTTAACAGGACGTCTCGTCCAAATTAACTTACTAGACTTAAAGGCTCGGGGTGATGCCCCAGTTTGACATGACTGAAGGTTCTTGGGGAATTACTCTTTGACTGAAAGAGGGTGAACCTGGGGTGCCCCAGTTGGAGATGATTTGAAGGAATCTTGGGGAATTGCCCCTTGACTAAAATAGAAGAAATCTGGGGGAGATGCCCTAGTTAGGAAGATTGAAAGGATCTCAGGGAACTGCTTCTTGACTGGAAGGAAAAATCTGGGGTCCACTGGGGATGTATGGTGGGCTTACTAAAGGAAAGAAATCTAGGGATGATCTAGTTCAAGCTGTCTTGGATGATTCAGGGAACTGCTCCTTGATTGGTAGGAAGAGAAATGGGGGAAAATCTAGCTGAAAGAGCTAGGGATACTGCCCCTCGAACGGAGGAAAGATTTGGGGTGATACCTCAATTTTGGAAAGATTAGAAGATTTAGGGGCACCACCTCAAGGCTGGGAGAAGGATATGGGGTGATGCCCCAGTTAGGGCGGTTGAAGAAGCTTGGGGTACGTTCCCTTTTGACAGAGAGAGACCCGAGTGATGTCCCGGCTTAAACTTCCCGGGGGCGTGGGGTATTGCTCTTGGGTTGACAAAAAATAACATCCTGGGGGAGATGCCCCAGTTTGACATGATCTAAAGGGCTTTGGGGGAATCTAGGGTGATGCCCCAATTTAATTTGTCTGGGAAGTGTAGTTCTACTGGGGAAGAATTTAGTGATTCGGGTACTGCCTCTTGATTGAGAATGGAAAGTTTGGGATTCATTGGGGAAGAGATCTTGATAAGTGCCAGCTTTGGCGATTGATTTCACTGGGGATGAGAATTTGAGAGGTGCTAATTTTGGAGTTGAGTGGGAGACTTTGAAGATTGCCAACTTTGGCGAAAGAGGCTTAGAACGGTGTTTGCTTTGGAGATTGAAGAGGAGACTTTAAGAAGTGCCAACTTTGGTGACCTAAGGATGGAGTTCCGAGAAGTGCCAACTTTGGCGAGGAAGGTTCCACTAGGGGGATGAGAATTTGAGAGATGCTGACTTTGGAGTTGAGCGAGAGATTTTAAAGATGTCTGCTTAGGCGATGGAAGAAGAAAACACTAAAAGGTGCCAACTTTGGCGATTTAGGGAAGGAGTTCTGAGGCGATTCGAGGAGGGGACTTGAAGGACTTGATTAAGGTGTTAATGCCTGGCATGACTGTCTGTGAGATAACCTGCATAAAAAATGGTAAGTAGTGCAAAGATAAGTTCAAAAACTGGGTAGGTCCTGTGAAACCGCGACCCTTAGGACAACTCATGGACAGAGGAGAATGCAAGAGGCGATCATAGCTTTGAAGCGCATGCCTGGCTGAGTCTTTGTGATGATTGTCGAGGTCAAGTAGTGGGAGCGTCTTGTCCCTTACGACTTTAAATGTTCACCATTCTTTTATTTTATTTTTTATAAAAACACAATGTTTTATCAGATTAATACAATTCATAACACGTATCAAAAAAGGATAAATTTTATTCATGTATGACAAACAAAATACAGAGAATGGACAATGGGGAAAATAGATGGGATGGAATAAAGTTACATAGGACAGGTCAAGGCCAGGAGAAACAGGGAAGGTTCGAGGATCCTCCAGTGAGTTCCTGAGACTAGTGAGAACCTTAATCTCACGTCACGACCTCAAGTACATCGTTCAACTCTGCCTTTGAGAGGGTAGTTTAACCATGGTCCACATGCCTCAGTTTGCACGTTTTGCATTGGAAACCTTAGTTACTCTGCCGAAATCTTGACCCTAATTTTTACCTGAGCTGCCTTTTCAGGTTTTCAACTCACCGGGTTGCTCTAACTTTTGCCTAGGCCGCCCTTTCAGGTTTTCAGCCTAGCGAGCTCTTTTCTTTCTTTATAATGTGTTCTTGTTCATTTTTGGGCTGCATCCTTTATAGTAAAAAGTTAAAACTGATCACACTCCAGTTGAGTCTGCCTATTCTTTTCCAAATTTAGTTTGATCCTTTGGGAAACTGATGTCACTTCAAATAGGAGACTCCACTCCTATGCCATGTACCCAAGGAAATATTGGTGAGTCTTTTGACACCAATGAGAGGGAATTACTCTTGAATCATCATTCTGGCCTTTTGTTTTTCTTTTTTTTTTTTATTTTTTTTCATTTTCCATTTCTTTTGTTTGCCCTCTTTTTTTTTTGCTTTTGTGTTTTTTTTTCTTTGTTTTTTTTTAATCCCCTTAATGACGCAACGACTCAATCTGACAGACTATTTCCTTGGCTACATAGGTATGAGGAATGGCGCACTCCTTAGGGTTGAGGTGTTGATGATGACAAGAATACGAGTTCTTGGCCTGACGACATTTGTTCCCCTTATACAGAAAATGACAGCTTGCTCGCGGATCTGGACGTAACCAGCTTTCCCTGCTTGGTATGTGCATTGTACTTCAAGCTTGACTTCTACTTTTCATTTTTTCATTTTTCATTTTTTTTTTGAATTTTTGGCCAAGTCTCCCTTGACTGTATCTGCATTTAAGGCATTAGCAATTTTCCCCTATTTATGCTGGTAACTGTTGTGGTTTTCTTAGTTGACTGGCCTACCACTTGTCTAATTTGGGACTTGGCAATGTTATCATTCACATAGATTATTTCCACGCCCTGAAACAATATTACTAATGTCTTCTGATATATTGCCCCGTGATTCCTTCAGTCATTCTTGACTCAGGGGTATTCCTTAACCTCTTGTTCTATCAATCTGGTTAACTTGTGTGGTGACTCACAAGCTTTCCTGCCTTCTTTGTCAGCACAATCGACCGGGTAGTTGAGGTCGTAAAATAGGATTGTGATTTCATTAGTCTCAAGAGGATCATTTTTGGGTCTGCAATTTAGTGCGTTATGGCAAAAAATAAAAAGGAAAGAAAAAGAGGAACAAGCAAGTAAAGAAAATGAATCAATGCAAGGATAAAGGGATGAAAATTTTTTTTTAGAATATCGATACGCATTTATTGATTGACTGGTAAAACAAGTTTTTTTCGCCTTTATTACATGGAAAGTCCCAAAGCCTTAGGCATAACAGAGGGATAAACAAGACTTTTAAGGCAATGACAAATTACTTTGGTGAATCATTTAAAATCGTAGGGAGTTTGACAGCTTCCCAGTTACTGAGCTCTCAGCCCGGCAGGTAAGCGGTCACCAAATCAACATTGTTATCAAAACTATCAACCACCACGGCATTAACTTCTGAGCTTCCATGATTAGGCAGGGGATTCTTGACCACGTTAGGGCTTCCTTCTTTAAAATCGATCCATTCGGCTTTGATCAAATCTCTCACTTTATATTTTAGAGCCATGCAATTTTCTGTGGAATGCCCCGGTGCCCCAGCGTGGTAATCACAATGAGCGTCTGGGTCATATCCCCTTGGATAAGGAGGTTGCAATGGCTTCATGGGGCATGAAACCAACAGACCTTCCTGAACGAGGATTGGAAAAAGTTCGGAATATGTTATGGGAATTGGATCGAACTGCACCGGGGTGCGCTCATTGTTGGGATTCCTTGGGTTCTGATTATGGTTGGGTGGTTGAGCTACTTGCTGCGGGTGATGGTATGGCATGGGTTGTGGCATTGGAGCTCTTACCATGGGTGGGCGGAAGTGAGGAGTATGAGCTGTCGGGCCATAAGTGGCTGCGGCCACATAAGGATTGGGAGCTTGAATCATGGTAGGAGTGAATGGTCTCGGCGGAGCCGTCTTTTGATTAAAAGAGATGGAATTAGTTTCTCCGTCCCTTCTCCCAGGTGCCGGCTTCCTCGTCATGTTTGCCCCAGATGAGCCTTGAGTGATCTTACCCGTTCGTATTCCACTCTCCACTCTTTCCCCAATAGTCACAATGTCGGAGAAGTTGGCTGAAACACTACCAATCATCTTGCCGTAGAAAGGTGATGGGAGTGTGTCGATAAACATTGCGACTATTTCTTTTTCCAACAATGGGGGATCCACTTGCGCCGCTGTTTCTCTCCATCGTTGGGCATACTCCTTGAACGTTTCACTGTCCCTCTTCACCATATTTTGTAAATGAACCCTGTTGGGTGCCATATCCATGTTATACTTGTATTGTCTAAGGAAGGCATCTGCCAGGTCTTTCCAACAACGGATACGGTTCCGATCAAGGTGAGCATACCATGTAAGAGCAGCTCCTGCTAGACTATCTTGGAAGCAGTGGATCAACAGTTGGTCATTAGAAGAGTAAGATGCCATCTTTCGACAATACATTGTGAGATGATTCTTAGGACAAGTCATTCCCCGATACTTGTCAAAGTCTGGCATCTTGAATTTAGGCGGGAGGATAACATCTGTGACTAAACATAGCTCCGAAGCATCTATTAGTCCAAAACCTCTGGCGCCTTCCATCATTCTTAAACGCTCTTCTAAGATCTCTATCCTTTCCCTCCGAGGAGCCGTGACCGCGCGGGTTGTATCTTGGAGGTTGGTCCCATAGGGGGTTCCGTATCCATACGGATAGCCGAATGACTGGTTGAACAGAGGCAACACATGGGACTGGTTTACTAGGCCTGTATTTGGTGAGGGACCTTGAGGATGGGCCATAGCATAAGTCGGCTGGGTTATCTGGGCTTGTGTATTTTGGGCTTGGGCGTTGTAGGTTGGCTGGGCCATCGGGGCTTGTGTATTTTGGGTTTGGTAAGTTTGTGGGTCATGGGCTTGCGTGTTTTGGGTTTGGTAGGTTTTTGGGTCATGGGCTTGCGTGTTTTGGGTTTGGTGGAGTGGTGGCATATTTGGTTGTGTGGGGTATGAAGCATGAGGATTTACCGCTTGCTGGTTGTGGGCGTCTTGTTGGTTAGCGAGCGGGGGATAGTACCCCGGGGGTAGGCCATAAAGTGGAAAAGGTACTGGGTTGCCGTCTAGACCGACAAATGTATGTTGTGCGTAAGACTGGCCGTGAGGTGGCTGGGTCTCAATGGCAGGGTTAGGTCTCCCGACATGAATGGTGAGAGGGGGTGTCGTTGTGTTAGGGAGTTGGGTTCTTGCTGGGTCAGAATCAAGGGGAGGTGGCGCGGTGGCAGGCTACTGTTGGGCATCCTCAACACCTGCAGAGGAGCCTCCTTCGGTAAGTTTATTTTCTAAGAGTTTAGTTAACTCCGCGACTCACTCTTTCAGCTGATCGAACTCGGTTCTAAAGTTTCCTTCAACAGCTTCTGCCTCAGCCATGAGTTTCTTTTGGAGCCGGGTCTGGTAAGGATGCCTACCCGTGACGTTGGTGTCTTTTTTTTTCTTTTTTTTTTTTAAAAAAGAAGAAATAAATGTTAGGCAGAAATAAAAAGAAGGAAAATGTTGTGGGAAACAATCACAGACTTTGGCGTGTATCCTTTGACCATTCCTTAGAACTTATCATTCAAAAGTACTCGGTATGGTAATCATAGAAATTAATATGGGATATTTGTGAAGACAGAAGAAATCTTTTATCCTGCGGCGGGAGCCTCTAGCTCAGACATCTTCTTCGGGCAATTACAGCCCTTATTTCTTAAGTTCAATCCCATGTCAATTTCCATAGATACTCAAAGGGTACATGACCAAAGGAGGACTATCTATTCACCCGAAGAATACTGTGTGTTTCAAAACGAGTCATTATTTCAATAACTCAGTAAATCTGCGGGTGGTAGATAATTCATTTTCTTGGATGACATAAGGTAAAGTAAAGTTTGCCCTTTTGTGGCCTAGGTTGGGTTTTGTTGAAAGTTTTCTCTAGGCCCTATGGTTTGTCTAAAAGTGGCTCTTCACACCAGGTGGCTCATTCTAGACTTCTAGAAGGTCACCAGAGCCAAGATCCTACCCATGACAGGGACGCAACAGTGGGGAACCACTAGGTGCGTATATCATGAGAGGTCGAACTCTGGTTGAGGTTCTCACGAACACCGGATAGGAAGTACATCCCATACGATTCCGTTACCAACCTCTCCTAACTTAAGCTTCATTTGGGGCCCGGGTATAGGGCGCCACTCATAAGTGTGTGCGAGTAATTTGTGAGTGTAGTGTGTGAAAGGGCATTCAATACTTTTTACCTTACATCATTCTGCACAAAGAACAAACACAGAACAAATATACAAAGTCGTCTACCCTAGGGTTCAATAATTACAGGAAAGTAACATGGTCCTCTACCCTAGGGTTCAACAAGCATGCAAACATAGATAATGTAACAAATAACAAGATACAATTAAAACAAGAACAAACTTCCACAACAATTAACAGAAAATAAAACAAGGGGGAAAAAATCCAAGCTAACAAAGGCTATATAAAAGAACATGCGCTTTCAATCAAACTGGCCTGACTCTCTTAAGTGTCCCCAGTGGAGTCGCCATCTGTCGCAACCTGGATCGCGACGGCGCGGCGAGAAAGAGAGAAAAAGTGGAATGAAACAGGGAGTCGCCACCAACGTTTTTATTCATAGGAAAAACATTGGGAAAAAACTGAATTCAGTAAAGCACTGGTTAAAAGTTGAGATTCAAGTTCGGGAGTCGATTACGAGTAGGGAAGGTATTAGCACCCTACATCGCCTGTCAAAGACAGTACCAAGATTGAAAGCACAATATAAATAGCCTTAAATAAAACATGGTTTCTTCCCTTTTACTTTTATTTTGAAAATGATAGAATGGAGTAGAGAACTGTACAGACATAGAATGTTGAAGCGAGGTCAATGGGACGTTTCGTCCGAATTAAGCTCGACTTCGATATGAGACAGAGAGGGTGAGAGAATGCCAATAAGACGTCACGTCTAAATTAAACATCCTTGGGTAAAAAGGATAGGGATAGGAAAGAGATAAGCGGGACGTCTTGTCCTAAGTATCCCTTCCCTATGAATTGTAGCAAGGTTTGAACAAAAACTAGGGGGAAATCAACAAGACGTCACGTCTAAATTGATTTTCACAGAAACGACAAAAAGTAACATCACGAAAGAAACGCAAAAAGCAAGGAAATAAATCAGTAAAAGGAAATAAGAAAGATGGGCCCGACAGGAGTTAAAGTCCTGCTCCTACGTATTCTTGAATTATCAAGAAATCAGAGTTACGTAGTTCTGAGGAAAAATTTTGACTCGGAACATGATGACGGAAGTCATTGAGATGGGGAACTCATACAAGACGAAGTTCTTCGCACGTGTACGGATCCTAAGGAGATTGTGTAGACGGAAGTGTTCCCGTACGACACGGTTAAAAAATGGAAATTTTTAGGCTAGAAAATAAAACATATGCAAAACTTATTACTTATTATTTTTTTATTATTATTTTATTTTTTTTATTTTTTTTATTATTTTATTAATAATAGCATACTTTATTAAAAATAACCTGGAAATAAAAAAAACTTGGGAATAAAAAGAAACTTGCTGGAAGAAGAAATGAAACTACATAATAACAACTACAAAGAAAAGTAAAGAAAAGAAAAGAACATAATAATCTGGAAAAGAAACTAACCCAGAAATGGAAAAACTTGGAAATGAAAAGAAACTTGCCGAAAATGAAAAAAAACTTGCTGGAAGAAGAAATGCAACAGAGAAGAAGAAGAGGAGAAACGAATGGCTTCCCAAGACTTGATTGCCTTCAATGAAGAATCCCCCCTGAATGAATGCTCATGGTGCCTATTTATAGGAATGCAAAAGCAGCCATTGCCATAAAAAATTTGTAATGGAAGGTGCACTCTCCAATTAACAAGTCCATGGTGCTCCATTATCAACTTAAGTGCTCCATTATGATCTTTAGTGCCCCATTATGATGCTTTAGTGCTCCATTATGATCCTTAGTGCTCCATTATGATCTTTAGTGCCTTGCCCACCATCGCAAACTTGCTCGTGCATTTGAGGGCTGATGCGTGCCAAATTTGAAAAAGAGTCCAACATGAAAGTTGTAGATCTTTCTCTTAGCTTTAATTTGATATATGGCACAAAAATTTTCATCAAGAAATGAGGGAGATATGACTCATCTACGAAAACTGCTCCAGACTCTGACGAAAATACCTTTGCATGTAAAATAAATTCACTGGGAAAAATGGGTAGAGAATTAGCTTTTGTGCCCTTCATGAAGTTTGTAGAGCTTTCTCTTAGCTTTAATTTGATATATGGCACAAAAATTTTCATCAAGAAACGAGGGAGATATGGCCCATCTATGAAAACTGCTCCAGAGTGTGACGGAAATACATTTGCAAGCAAAATAAATTCACTGGGCAAAATGGGTGGAGAATTAGCTTTTGTGGCCTTCATGAAGTTTGTAGATCTCTTTGATATGGAGCCATAGAAAAAAGAATGGGGTCATTTCAGTATCATATGAGGGAGATATGAATTTTTTCTTAAAGATGTGCAGAGCAGTCATGAAACTGGAGCAAGTCCAGGAAGATTATTAAAACTGTACCAATTGGTAAGGATTCAGCCTTCAAGGTCTTCACAAAAGTCGTAGAAAATTTTGTTACGAAAATTTAGAGACCGGGTTTGCGCAAATCAAAGATCGTATGAAGGAGTTATGAATTTTCAAATGAACCATGCGCATAAAAGAGTGCTCAAAGGATGGAACTGTACCAATTGGCCGGACAAAAAGAGGTGTTCACACTCTTCAACGTAACTATGAAGGAACCTCAAATGTCAAGCGTTCCAAGAAAATCCTTATGACCAAGAAGTAAGATAACTTCAGAATGAAGGATCTTGAGTCTGTTAACCAAATGTTTGGAAAATTTCAGACTTTACGCAATAAGCTCAAAGCCCTGGGATCCACACCTTCCACTAAAGACATCAACATAAAGCTTCTGGATGTTTGCCAGAAAAGTTTGATGCCAAATGTGCTGCTCTAGAAGAAGCAAAGAACCTTAACACTCTAACTTCTGATGAACTTCTTGGAGTTCTAAGAGTTCATGAGCTGAATCTCAACCAGAAGGAAGTGTAAAAACCCTCATCTTCTAAGAACATTACCCTAAAGTCTGAAGAGACTTCTAGGAGATGCAAGGAGCCCAGAGTTGAGGAGTCAACTAGTACAGATGTTGCATCTAATAAAGAAGATGAAGACACTAATGAAGAGTTGGCCCTTGCCACTAAAAGATTCCACAGACTTCTCAAAAAAAGAAAGGTGGAGCTGGAAGGTTCAACAGAAAAGAACCTAAAGGTAAAAGTTCATTTAAGTTTAAGACTAATAAATCTGTTTTAGAATGTTTTAACTGCAGAAAACTAGGACACATTAAGGCAGAATGCCCTCTTTTAAACAAAGATCGTAAAGATAAAAGAGAGAAAAAGAAAGTTTTCAAAAAGCAAAAAGGACTCATCACTTGGGATGATGAAGACTCAACTAGCATAAGTGAGTCTGAAGAAGAAACTGAGTCTGCTCAAATCTGCCTTATGGCCAAAATAGATTCAGAATCTAAAGCAAGTTTAGATGAGTCTGAATCAGAAGAGGTAAATCAGTTTGAACTTAAAGAAAATTATGAAGCCCTTTTTAAAGATTTTTCAATTCTTTTGAAAAACTATAAACTGTTGACAAAGAAATAATCTGAAACTAATTCTTCATATGAAGATACCATATTTGAATTGAAGAAAAAGGATTCAGATCAAGAACTTCTTAAAGAGCTTGATAAGAAAGAGAAGGTACATCCTGAAGAGATACATAAGCTTAAGAAGGAAAATGATTTTTTAAAAACTGAACTAAACAGTTCAGACATTCGTTGCATATCATAAGATAAAGAGATCAAGTCTCTTTAACAAGAACTAAGCACGCTTACTACAGACCTGGCCTGATTTGTAAATGGAACTGACAATTTATACAAACTTTTGGGTGGATCCAAAAGAATTTCCAAAAGAGCTGGTTTGGGATATGTTGAAGAAACTGATTTCAAAGAAAAGAGTTCTCCCTCTTCATTTTCTCAATCTAAACATATGTATGCTAAATGCAACTATTGTAAAAAGCATGGTCACGTGATTCAAGACTGCTTAATAAGAAAAAGGAAAAATGCAAAAAGTACTAACCCAACAGGACCCAAAAAGTTCTAGGTACTAAAGACAATAATTATTCCTATTTCAGATGTGCTTAAGGACAAAAGCAAAGCAACACTACTAGTATCTGGATAGTGGGTGCTCATATCACATGACAGGCAAAAGGTCTGTGTTCCTAAACTTGGAACAGTTTTAAGAAGGAAAAGTCATATTTGGAGGGAACCAGTCTGGTCGAATAACTGGGATTTGTAAAGTTGGTAACATTCCTTCTCCAGTAATTGAAAATATTTATTTTGTTGAAGGTCTGAAACATAACCTACTGAGCATAAGTCAATTTTGTGACAGTGGTTACCAAGTTTTTTTATAAAGAAAAGTGTACAGTCATCAACCATGATAGAACTCCTCTTTTCTTAGCTAACAGACACAACAACCTCTATAAGGTTGATTTGGGTGAATGATGTTTTTCTTGTGATGGAATAACAACAAGTTTTCAGCGTCGTAGTATAGTACATTAAAGTTTCGTTCCACTAAGAAGTGGTGTGTCAACAATATGATTTCATATGGTTTAGGTGAGAAACAAAGTTTCGATTCATTTGATAAGATATAACTAAAAAGCTAAGGATAACTTTCAACATTAAATAAAGGCAATGTAGAAATGACAAGTATGAAGATTAAATGAGAGAACATAGGATTGGATTCATCTATCTCCTTCTAACATACAATATATACATTAATATAATCAGCTTTCGAACTATTGATTTTTACGTCACAATCTTAAATCATTTGCATCGATTCCTCAACTACGAAATCCATAAGAATATTTCTAAACCGTTGGTCCCTCAATCGATTTGAAAATATTCCAGCCTTACACCCGATTGTTTCAACGTTCATTGCCTTGACTATTATTCCTAATAATCAATAATGATGAGCGCTCCATCCAATGTCAGTTTTCAAAAGGTATTTTCCAATAACTAGAGAAAACTAAGATCAAGTGGCTAGTAATCAGTTAGATTCAAGCATTAAGATCAGAATGGAAAATAAAAACCAATAGAACGATTACCAACTATATAATTATATAACACCATATATTTGGTTCAAGTTGATTACATCCAATTCCTACAAAAAGATTAGCTACTCATGTTATCAATACAAATCCGAGATGAATGAAGAAGAAAAGATGAAAATAAAATGGCCTTCAAGTCTTGCAAGATGCCTTAGAAGAAATGAATTTAATTTTGCGTGATACTCTTCCAAATTTTTGAAAATTTCTTTATATATTACCTATCTTGCTCAAGCTAGAGTTAGCTTGCTTAAGCGAGCCAGGTTTCTTCACCTTGAACGGCGAATTATAATTGAATTGTTTCTGGGCAAATTTCACTTGAGCGGCTTGAGTCTCGCTCAAACAAATTCCTTAGCATATCCTTCTAGATGAATTTCCCTCAGGCCAATGCTCCTTCGCTTAAGCGAATCCATTTCAATTACTTTCTGGATAATTCTTGCTTAAGTGAGCTGAGACTCACTCAGACGAGCTCTTCACAGATGCCTTTGTTTTTTTTCTGCCTGATACTCGCTCAAGCGAAGCTATCATCTGCTTGAGTGAGTGGGTCGCTCAAGCTAATTCCAAGCTCGCTTAAGCAAGTTCATTTAAAATTGGCCTTTTCTCACTTTTTCAATAGGATTTCTAAGTGCGGCTCCTTCTTTCTTCGCTTCTTCATTCCTAATTACCTATATTTACACAAAATATGGAATAAAAGTCTCAAAAACACATGTTATCAAAGATTCATCTGGAATCATGCATTTAATCAATTTAACTTACAATTTCTGCCAGATATCATGATTTCCTAACAAAATGATACTCAATTTAACTTAAAACATATATACAATTTGAGCTTTATCAAACTCTCCCCAACCTAGAATTTTGCTTGCCCTTAAGCAAAAATATTAAAGTACCAAGATGAAAACAAGGTTGTCTTAAATCAATACAATGCATAAGGAAATAAAACAAGGTTGTCTTAAATCAATACAATGCATAAGGAAATAAAATAACTCAATATATCTACAAACAACGGTACATGGTGCCTTCAAGATCCATAAACATGATTTTCCAAATCTGCAAATCATATAACAAGCTAAAAGCAATCAAGATCTATAAAAATAAGAAATCCACTCTAATTCTCATAGGTGAGTGTTTCTCTCTTGCTATCACTGATCATGTCAAAGCAGTAATTGCATTTCATTTCATCACAAAAGAATAATTATATAGACAACATGGATCAAGAGGTCTTTACAGGGTTGAAATGGGGCTGGCTAGACAAGAAAATCATGGTTTTACTGGGAATTCAAAGAGCATGCTAAGAAGAATAAGATTATGATTTACATCATACATTTTCAACTTTCCTTCAATACACATAATCCTTCAAACTCCATATTTTAGTCTTTTCAACTTCTCTTTTTTTTTTCTTTTTCTTGTCTTTGTTTATAGTGAATTCCTCTTCTTTATTTGTTCACAGATTTTCATGAAAGGATTCTTTTTCTTTTCATCTTCACAATTCTCAGCCTCATACTTATTCCTTTACCAGATAAGCCAAAAATTTTAACCCTTCTTGTACAAGCATTATCATTATATTTTTCCTTTAGCATGCTATATGGGTAGGAAATAAATCATAAACATCCTTTAGATAAGGTTTTTGAACCAAAGTTTTTCAGCCTAAAGGGTTTAATAACAAAAAGGGATTTTTTATGTACTGGTTGGCTTTTTGGCTTTGGTTTTACCCTAGATCTAACAAAATTACCCCTATCCTATCCAAGCTTATCTACATAATGCCTTTTATCATAAAATTATGCAATAACAGCCAGACACAATCAGTGGGACTCTTGGTATTTAGGTTTCAATCACTTTCCTGGTTAAAAAGCCTGATTTCTTAATTTAAACAAATAAAGATTCAAACAACTGGTACAGTATTTCACAAAATGTAGTTATTTCTTACTCATTCAAGTACTAATTTTAATCCAACCTTAATCATCTTGTGACTTTCCAAAAGAACTACTAACTATACTATAATTTATAATAAGTATTTACTATATCAATAAGATCAACATATGTGTAAAGCAAAATATTTACGCGTCTATATATAAAAAGAACTAGCCGATAACATAACTTCTAAACATAACTAAAATCCAAAAGGAAATATATCCAACAAAGCAAAAAGTAAAGTAGCAACTGAAGTAAAAACTAAAGTAAACTGCATATAAACATGAAACAACTAAACCAGTCATAGATCCACATCCTGACAATCCTCAGCTAGTATATCACTGACTACTTTGTTCAGCTGGGCCATAAACTCTCGATCCTTAGAACCAGCTACTCCTTTATCCCGCTTCTCAGCTGCTCCAGTGTCAGTTGGCTCTATTACCTGTGTATCCCTCCCCTCTATATATGCTACAGGTGCTTCAGGTAATGCCATTATCACTAGTGCAGATGCTGATGCTAAAGGGCCACCCTTCTCTGGCAAAATAGGACGTTCCCCAGGCCAAGCAATATAGGCCTCAAACTCTAGGAGGCACTGAAGGGTAATAAAGGGAATGCCAAAGTACAAACCCCTGTAAAGATGGAGGATAGCTTTATGGAGAGAAGTCTGTTACTTCTAAACATGGATCAAGTGGGCCAGAAGAGTAGGATCTGTAGGAGGAACCACTAGGATGGGTCCTGAAGGTGGTGAAACAACTTGTGGGGGTGGTTGGGGTGGTGGCTGCTAAAGTGGTGATGGAGGTGGTGGTGGCGGCTAACCAGGTGCTGGTGGAGTGCAGTACTACGAAATAAACTATCGGTCAATAGATGGTCAGATGGTTCTGGTGGGATGGACCTCAATACCATGTGCTCCACAGAATCTAATAATGAAGTCAGGGAACCCCAAACTTTGCTTCACCTTTTGCCCCGTGGCTGAGGTCTTCACTTTCATCTGGCAAACTTATGAATCTTATCCTGAATGACACGAGCTATGTCCACGGTTGTATGAGAAGATAAAATAGTCTTTAGAAGATGACACTTCTAGTAAGTAAGATCAGAAACATGGCCATTGGGAGTCATATTAGCCAATAGAAATATAGTCCAAACTTGCGCCTTAAGTTTCATGTCCTTTTTGAGAATACGGAGAGGGTTATGATCACCTTACCTTATCTGAAAGTGGCGTCCTGGGAGACACAAGGTACACTCTAACTCAACCGTCTAGTAAAATTCATTATGTTCTCTTGTAAAGTAATAACCACATGACTTTGCTTGCTCTGGTGTCAACGGGCGACCCAAATGCTCATTAATAGTCTCTTGGTTGTAAGATATTCAGACGCTTCTCACATAAGTCTTGTAATAGCCAAAACTGTCCTTTGGCCAAGCATTTGCATAAAACTCCCTCACAATGTCAGGATCAAACTAAGGTTGGGGGTTTGCTAATTTCAACCAATTACGGGCTTTAAGGACATCCATCAATGCATCACATTCCCCTCTGTGAAGGTTCACTCTGCATTCTGCAATGAAGTTCCATTGTTGAATTACCTCGAATCTTTTGGTTCTGCCTTTGTCTCTGAATTTTTTATTCCGAGGTGGAGAAGGTTCGGAGGTGCGTTGTCTCTTGGCACGCTCCTTGCGTGATGGGTTGGATGAACTAGGAGGTCGTCTGGTTGTTTTTGTATGTGCCATCTGCAATATAATGCAAAGTTTAGAGCATAAAAATTGAACAATGCATAAAACTAAATTTGAACACCCCATTGGAATTAAAATAGAGCATAGTAACCCGAAAGAGGACTTAGCATAACAAACCAGAATCTCACAAGAAACTCATTCACCTCACTACGACAATTAATCAAACAGTATACAATTAACAACTTCACATTCACCACAGACTTCAAAAACAAGCACCATTGTTACAAAAAAAAATTACCCATTTATTCTAAAGATGAAATGATGGAGTAACGGATGAAGAAATGCAAAGAAACATAAAAATATCAATCTTGCAAATAAAGATTTAAACTATATTCACAAAAATGAAGTAAAATTCAAAATATCATAGAAAAGGTAATAATCACAAAAATAGAGCATGAAGAAATGGAAGAGATGGAAAGAAGAAGATTTAAACTATATTCACAAAAATAAAGTAAAATTCAAAATATCATAGAAAAGGTAATAATCACAAAAATAGAGCATGAAGAAGAAGAAGAAGAAGAGAACATAGATTGGGGTGCACCGAGGGTTGGAGAGAAACTCTTTAAATGGGAAAAGAAGTGGAAAAGAGAACAGAGATTGGGGTGCACCGAGGGTTGGAGAGAAACTCTTTAAATGGGAAAAGAAGTGGAAGAGAGAACAGAGATTGGGGTGCACCGAGGGTTAGAGAGAAACTCTTTAAATGGGAAAAGAAGTGTGTTTGAATGAAATAAAATTGCCATTTTTTTGTTTTAAATCCTCAGAGATTGGGGTGCACCGAGGGTTGGAGAGAAACTCTTTAAATGGGAAAAGAAGTGTGTTTGAATGAAATGAAATTACCATTTTTTTGTTTTAAATCCTCTTTAATGGCCTGTAACCATGTAATCTCGCTCAAGCGAGCTTATAGTCGCTTGAGCGAAATGTTTATAGAACCATCAAGTATGATATTCACTTAAGCGGGATGAAGTCGCTTGAGCGAAATTTGGACAATCAATTTTTCAGGTTCTCGCTTAAGCAAGCTTGTAGCAGCTTAAGCGAGTTGAAATATGAAGCAGCTCCTTGTTTCCCAGGAAAAGTTTCACTTAGAAGAGTTGGGAAAGCTTAAGTGGAAATTGAACAGAAAGCTTTTAATGAAAATTTGCTTAAGCGGTTTAATTTTGCTTGAGCGAATTTTAACTCCGATGCCCCCTGATGCATTTAATACATTTTCGCTTAGGCTAGGTATCCTCGCTCAAGCTAATTTTTGACAGTGTTATTTCAAAGTTAATCTCGCTTGGGTGAGACAAATTCGCTTTGGCGAAAATCCATATTTAAGGCAACTCGCTTGGGCGATAGTCAGGTCGCTTGAGCAAATTTATCAGATAAGCTTTTAAAACTTTTGTCTGCAACTTTCACTTGAGCGACTAGGGTCTCGATTGAGCGAGCTGCGAAATTTTATCAGTTTCAACTTGAACCTTTGCCTTGCCTTTTACCTTGACTTCAAATTCATTGTTCTTGACCATTTGTAAATTTTTTTACAAAATTTGATCTTCAATTATTGCTCCTATGTCATTATTCATTCAGATTCTTTTGCATCAACTTCTACAAACAAGTTTAATCAATCCATCCATTATTAAAACATGAAAATTTTCACTTATCATAATCACATGGCCAAGTTTGAGATTTATACAATTTTGTGCAAAGTTTTTCAAGTAGAACACCACATTGGATGAATAATCACATATGCAACAAAAATTTCATAACATCACTTGGTATTCTAAGCTTAACATTAAAATTTTCTACACAATTCACAAGTTTAGCTTTGCATTCCATTCTTTTTTACTTTAACAACTTTTAATCATTCTTCCAATTTAAATTTCATTCTTCCAATCATACTTCCATCATGCATAAACATAAACATGAAAATTTCTATACAAAATACATCAGAAAAACTAGGTTGCCTCCCAGGAAGTGCTTGTTTTACGTCATTAGCCTGATGCCTGTTTTGAATTCATAAATCATGCAAGTGGATTAGGATTATGAGCCTCTCCACTTTACCACCAACATATGGTTTCAACCTTTGGCCATTCATAGTCCATGCTCTCTTGGACTCTGGATCTTGTAACTTCACAGCTCCATATGTTTTAACTTCTTTGACCAAGAAAGGTCCTGGCCACTTGGATTTGAGCTTACCCGGGAAAAGCTTGAGTCTAGAATTGAATAACAAAATAGATTGCCCCGGATAAAAGCTTTTCTTTATAATCTTCTTGTCATGATAAGCCTTCATCTTTTCCTTATAAACTTTGGAGGAATCATATGCGTGCCATCTCCATTCCTCTAAATTTGAAATTTGTAACTTCCTTCTTTCTGTTGAAGTCTTTGAATCAAAGTTCAGCATCTTAATTGCCCAATATGCTTTATGCTCCAACTCCACAGGTAAGTGACAACTTTTACCATAGACCAATTGGTAAGGTGAGAAACCTGTTATGCTTATAAGGCATCATCTAACTTTATTGACTAGTCCTTTCTACTTTAGGATACAGTCTTTACAAGAATCTTCCTGATCTCCCTATTTGAGACTTTAACTTTCCTGTTAGCTTGTGGATTATATGGAGAGGCAACTTTATGCCTAACCCTATAATGTTCAAGGCACTTTTAAAGATGACTGTTATGGAAATGAGAACCACCATTACTAATCAGAACTCTTGGTGTGCCAAACTTGTAAAATATATTTCTTTTTAAGAATTTGATAACAGTTTTAGCATCAGAGTTAGTACAAGTAACAACTTCTACCCATTTAGTAACATAGTCTACAACAACCAAACTATATTCATTTGAGAAGGATAAAGGGAAGGGGCCAACAAAATCTATGCCCCAACAGTCAAAGGCTTCGACTTCTAAGATTGCTGTTAATCGCATTTTATTTCTTTTAGAGATGTTCCTGGATCTTTGACAACTATCAAATTCTTGCACAAAAGTGTTGGCACCTTTAAACAAAGAAGGCCAATAGAATCTGGATTGGAGAACTTTGGCGGTTATTCCTTCTCCATTAAAATGACCACCATAATCAAAACTTTGACAATGCCACAGAACGCTTCTAGCCTCCTGCAGGGATACACACTTACACAAAATATTATCAAAACTGATTTTAAACAAGTAAGGGTCATCCCATACATATTGTCGAGCATCTCTCAGAAACTTTTTCTTCTGTTGCCAGGAGTAATCATCAGGAACCACCCCGGCAGCTTTGAAATTTACCATATCTGTAAACCATGGCCTTTCTTGGACCAATAATAACTTTTCATTAGGAAAGTCTTCTTGTACTTCAGGGTATAACCTTGTGACTTCTTTATTAACAAGCCTGGATAAATGATCAGCAATATAGCTCTTGCTTCCCTTTTTGTCTTGAATAATCAGGTCAAACTCTTGCAAAAAAAGAATCCATCTGATTAATCTAGGCTTTGAATTAGATTTGTTCAGTGGATACTTCAGAGCTACATGATCTGTAAAAACAATCACTATAAAACCAATTAGATACGATCTAAATTTTTCAAGACCATAAATGACTATAAGTAATTCTTTTTTTGTAGTGGCATAATTAATTTGAGCCTCATTTAAAACTTTACTAGCATAGTGTATGGGATGAAAAATTTTAGATTTCCTTTGTCCCAAAACTACTCCTATAGCATAGTCACTCGCATCACACATGAGTTCAAAATTAATTTTCCAATTAGAAGCAACTATGATAGGAGCAGAAATTTGCTTTTGCTTCAATAATTCAAATGCAGATAAACAGGAATTATCAAAATGAAAAGAAGTATCTTTGTTCAACAAGTTACTCAGAGGTTTGGCGATTTTGGAAAAGTCTTTGATGAATCGCCTATAGAAACCAGCATGCCTTAAGAAACTTCTGACTCCTTTGACATTAACAGTTGGTGGTAACTTCGCAATAACTTCCACTTTAGCCTGATCTACTTCAATACCCTTGCTTGAGATCTTGTGGCCAATTACAATGCCTTCAGTAACCATGAAATGGCATTTTTCCTAATTAAGCACCAAATTTGTCTCTACACACCTACGCAGGATTGTATCCAAATTCTCCAAACAAAGATCAAAAGATGTGCCAAATACAAAAAAATCATCCATAAAAACTTCAATGCATTTTTCAACGAGATCTACAAAGATGGCGAACATACAACTCTAAAAGGTAGATGAAGCATTACAAAGTTCGAAAGGCATTTTTCTATAAGTAAAAACACCGAAGGGACATGTGAATGCTGTCTTTTCTTGATCTTCTGGAGCCACGACTATCTGATTATAACTTGAATAACCATCCAGAAAATAATAAGAAGCCTGACCAGCCAACCTTTCTAACATCTGGTCCATGAATGGCAGTGGAAAATGATC
The DNA here is from genome assembly GCA_037962975.1 of Clitoria ternatea. Classification (NCBI taxonomy): domain Eukaryota; kingdom Viridiplantae; phylum Streptophyta; class Magnoliopsida; order Fabales; family Fabaceae; genus Clitoria; species Clitoria ternatea. Next base: position 81,179,574 of record CM075671.1, on the reverse strand, counting down.
TTTTCTTGTCGCCTGATTAAGCTTTCTATAGTCAATGCAAATTCTCCACCCAGTCATAGTTCTGGTCGGAATCAACTCATTCTTTTCATTTGTTATAACAGTCATGTAGCCTTTCTTAGGAACAACCTGCCTAGGACTGACCCAAGCACTGTCTGAAATTGGATAGATCATTCCTGCTTCCAGCAATTTCATAACTTTCTTTTTGACCACCCCTTTCATGGTTGAATTTAATCTTATCCGAGGTTGTTCTATAGGTTTATATTCCTGCTCCATAAAAATTCAGTGCATACAATAGGAGGGACTTATACCTTTCAGGTCTTGCAATGTCCATCCAATTTCTCTATTTTTCTTCAGCACATGAATCAACCGCTCTTCCTCTAACTGAGACAAGCTGTTACTGATTACAACTGGATTTTGTCCTTCATCATCCAAGAAAGCATATTTCAAATGTGAAGGCAACTCCTTTAACTGTAGCTTCTGAATTTCAATTTCTTATTTTTGAGGTAGTTTCTCCATGAATTCTTCATTAAGAGGAATTTATTTACTAACATCAAAATTTTGTAGAATCCCCTCCACTTCCTTGGTTTCTTCATCATTAAGCTCTTCAACCGCACACACAAGAGCTTTTTCAAGAATGCTTGAAGTATTCGACTTGTTAATTTCCTTCTAAACCACTTCATCTTCTACATCAATTCTGTAACAACTCTGTTTATCTGCCAAGTATTTCATGGCTTCAAAAACATTAAAGTTCACCTCCTTGTCCTGAACTCTCACTTTTAACTTTCCATCATCCACGTCAATAATTACCTTGGCAGTTTTCTTGAAAGGTCTCCCCAAGATCAGAGGCACCTTAGAGTCCTCTTCCATATCCATAATGACAAAGTCCACGTGAAACAAAAACTTATGTACCCATACCAAAACATCTTCTACAACTCTATAAGGAAACTTCATCAACCTGTCTGCCAACTGTAAAACCATTCTTATTGGCCTTATCTCCAAATCTTCGATCCTTTTTAGCAGGATAATGGCATCAAATTAATACTGGCACCAAGTTCCAACAAAGCTTTTCCCACTGGAAGAGCACCAATGGTAACAAGAATAGTAAAACTGCCTGGATCCTTGGTTTTTTGAGGCAATGCTTTTTGAATTATAGCATTGTATCTAACTTCCAGTTCTATTGTCTCATTCGAAAATCTTTTTTTCTTTGACAACAATTCCTTCATAAACTTTGCATAGGTAGGCATCTGCTCCATAGCCTCCATAAATGGAACATTAATCTATAATCTCTTGAAAATGTCCATAAAGCGAGCAAATTGCCTTTCTTCATCACGCTTTGAAGGATTTTTCGGGTAAGGCATACTTTTTAGTTGTGGCAGTGTATCATCAGCTTTCTCCTTACCTTTCTCAGACACTCTTTTTTGATTTTTTCTTTTTCACTCTTTTTTTTATTTAAACTCTTTTTCTTTATTCTCTTCTGTCACTCTTTCTTTTTCACTCTCTCCTACACCATTCTTTCTTTTTCATTTTCACACAGAATCTCTTCCTCATTTTTTCTTTTTTCACTTACCTCAACTCCCACAATTTTACCACTCTGCATGGTTACAACTTTACAACGTTCCTTTGGTTAGAATAATTTGAATTAAAATTACCTTGCTTGGGCTGATTTCCCATGTAATGCACAGCTTCATCTGGAGAACCACAATGTCCATTAGCATGTTTACCTCCACAGAAATCATATCTCAATGGAAATTGCTGCTACATAGTAGAAGAAGAATGCACAACATGTAATTGTTGAGGTAGTTTAGGCATTTGCTGTGTCAATGCTTTTATCTATTGAGTTAAGATTTTGTTTTGGGCTAGAATTGCACCAGTGGTATTTATATCAAGAATTCGTTTTTTTTGGACCTGATGACGATCATGCTGAGCCTGATAATTTGTAGAAGACACAACTTCAATGATTCTGGTTGCTTGATCAGCATCAACTGTCATCATAGTACCTCTTGCTGTTGCATCTAAAATCATCTTAGTATCCGCTCTCAATCCATTATAGAAGATGTTCAACTAGGCTATATCTTCAAAACCATGGTTGCGACATTTTCTCAGCAATGATTTAAATTGGTCCCAAGTTTCACAGAAAGGTTCTTCTGCTCCCTGTCTAAAGGTAGAAATATCTGATTTTGCCTTGATAAAATGGGATGGAGGGAAGAATCTCTATAAGAATTTCTCTTCGACATTTTACTAGTTATTCAATCTATGGTTTAGGTTAGATTGCAATCATTCTTTGGCTTTTCTTGTTAAAGAAAAAGGAAATAATCGTAAATATGTAACTTCCAAATTACCTGGTTCAAAACCCATAGTGCCAACCAACTCATAGAATGTTGATAAATGAGTGTATGGATCTTCATGTGACATTCCAGTGAATTGATGTGCACTTATAAGACTCAAAAGATGGCTTCATTTCTAAAGCCCTTGTTGTCTATGGAATGACAATGCTAGAAAAGTATCTGGGACCCTGCTGATTAGCATAATCTCATAACGTTCTCCTCGGAGGATTTTGATTCTTGTTTTCTTCTGTCATCTCCTCAATATCTTGTTTTGTAAATGATTTTGGATTAAGTGTAGAAGAAGATTATCTTGATTCTTGCTGCTGCTTTTTCTTTGCTTTACCCTTGCTTTTCCTCAAAGATTTTTCAAGTTCAGGATCAAATTTCAACTATTTTTTAGATCCCAAACTTCTGAATAACATAAAGCAAAACCACTGCGGCAAGCGTCAGTGCAGAAAAAGATTAAGTAACTACGATAATTATAATATTCACAATACTCACAATGCCTAAAGATATGAAATCAGATTTCTCAAAATCACACCGCTCCCCGGTGGCGGCGCCAAAACTTGATGTTGTTTTTCTTATGATGGAATAGTGGCAAGTTTTCCGCATCGTAGTGTAGTATATTAAAGTGTCATTCCACTAAGGGGTGGTGTTTCAATAATATGATTTCATACGGTTTAGTTGAGAAACAAAGTTTCGATTCATTTGATAAGATATAACTAAAAAGCTAAGGATAACTTTGAACATTAAATAAAGGCAATGCATAAATGACAAGTATAAAGATTAAATGAGAGAAAATGGGATTGGATTCATCTATCTCCCCTTAACATATAACATATACATTAATATAACTGGCTTTTGAACTATTGATTTTTAGGTCACAATCTTAAATTATTCGCATCGATTCCTCGACTACGAAATCTATAAGAATATTTCCAAACCATTGATCCCTCAATCGATTTATAAATATTCCAACCTTATGTTTTGACGTTTATTGCCTAGAATATTATTACTAATAATCAATAGCGATGAGCGTTCCATCCAATGTCAGTTTTCAAAAGGTATTTTCTAATAACTAGAGAAAACTAAGATCAAGAAGCTAGTGATCAAATAGATTCAAGCATTAAGATCAGAATGGAAAACAAAAACCAATAGAATGATTACAAACTATATATATAACACCATATGTTGGGTTCGAGTTGATTATATCCAATCCCTTCAAAAAGATTAGCTACTCATGTTATCAATTCCCTTCACCATGGCCGAAAGCTTCTAGCTTCAGATTGGTGGTCCATTTTACGTCGGAACTTCAAATTGATCACGTTTCTGGGATCATGGCTTCGAGGTAAGCATTATGGACCCATCAATTTGAGCTATCTCTCTCTCCCTTCACTTTCTCTCTCTTGGCCATGCATGGTGGGGGGTTCTATTTTCCATTCCTTCTGCACATGGGAGCTTGGAAACGATATTTAGAGCAATGAGAGTAGTCTAACATTGATGGGTTTTGTATTTCGACCTTCGTAGGTAGCGAAATGAATGCCGAAAGACCGAGTGGTGAAGCGGGTGTTAGATTCGGAAGCAGAACCTTGAATCAAGTGTCTAGAAGACGCAACCGACACCAAGAACAAATCATTGAAGCTTGGAATCGAGGTAAGGGGGTGTTTGTGTCGTAATTAAATAGAATAGGTACGTACGTCGAGCTTGGGACATCTAACTAAATCTTGAAACATTGAGAAAAGTTACTAAATAATAATTGTATGTATATGTGTGTATGAATGCATAATTGTAGGCAGTTTGTGGTAGTTATTAAACTAAAACATTCTAAGTTATGATAAATTGATGTGTATGGTGGCATTGTGTTGGTGGGCTTGACACGTTGGTCGCCCCAGTTGATGACTATGATCCATTATTGATAGCCACATGATATGTGATATGAGAATGTGATGTGGATGCATGATTATGTAGTGTGGGACGGCTGATGGTATGTATAGCCCCTCGTTTTCTGGCTCCCGTGATTTTTGTACCCAATTGAGCTACCCAGTGGTCAAGTAGGACCCAATGGTTGAGGTGGAGAGTCAAGTAGGACTCGGTGGGCCAAGTAGGGTCTACGGGGTGTCAAGTAGGACTCCCAGCTGAAGGCCGATCCTTTAGTATCTGGATACTAGGTGTTGAATTATGTGAGAGTCAGTTGTGATATTCGATGAAATTGTTGATATTATGTGATGATGTGAATGTGCTCTATTATATTTGTTGGTTATGAATTGTACATTGAGGATGCCGAAACTTGTATGAATCTAAGAAGATGTAGACATGAATTGGTGGATAAAGAAAAGTGAAATTATTTGCATAAGGTAGAATTAATGAATTAGTATTAGTGGTAATACTTAGTTGATCATGTACCTCGTTATTTAATTACCGTTCTAAATTAATTATGATATATCAAACACTCACCCTTGTCGTGGTTTCCTTTAATTTAGTAACCAGTGACAGGGAGGACGTTGATGCCCCAGAGGTACACCAAGCAGAGAATTGATGCCAAGGGATGAAGGAGATTATGAAATAACTGATGTGTGTAATATGTAATGTGTTTCATGTATGTAACATCATAACCTATTTTATGTGTGTATGTTGGATTAACCTAGTATATGGTCAATGTGGTTATGTTGTGGTATGAACAATGACAACTTGAATTATGAATAATTATGATAGATGATGAGTTAGAACCTGTATGATAATTGAGGACGATATGAATTCATGTTGATGAGGTAATAAGGTGTTGATGGCAATGTTAATTTTCATGAATTTGATGTATATTAGCATGGAGCCAATATTAGGTGTAGGTGATAAATTGCTATGGATAGGTCTTGTTTATATTTGTGAATCACAAATGATGCAATTTGAATGGGAATTGTTAGTATCTAGATGATTGAATAAAGAAAGGATGGATTTCATGAATTTCGGGCTTGTGTAGGTAGTATGAGAAATGATGGATTTGATTGTGATGCATTTGATGAATTAGAATTAGGATTGATGAGTATGTTTAGTTTGAAATCAATCTCAAATGCATGATTGAATGTGTGTAGATGGATAATTTAGGCCAAATGCATATGAAGGTTTAAGCATATTAGATGGTGTAAAAATCTTTAGTTTTCATGTATGTATTGCATAACTCACTCAAGCGAGAGTCCTTAGTATCAGTAGTGTGGTCGCTGGCCTGGTCCCGCTCAAGCGGGAATGATTCCCGCTCAAGCGAGACATGCATGCATCAAGAGGGTGTGTTTACTGGATGAATCTCGCTCAAGTGGACTTAGCCTTGCTCGAGCGAGGGCCAAGAAAATTGATTCTGTGTTGATTTCGCTCAAGCAAGCGTGACTCGCTCAAGCGAGCGAGCAAGGATTAGGTTCTGGAGTGTTTTTGCTTAAGCGATATGGCTTGCTTGGGCCTCTCGCTTAAGCAAGTAATGTTGGAGGTGATTCTGGAGCGTTTTCGCTCAAGCGAGCTATTCTCACTCAAGTGAAATAGGGACCTGATATGATATGCATATGGCTTTCCTCGCTCAAGCACTTTTGGTGGTCCGCCCAGGCGTGGATATGGGAGTTCGCTCAAGCGAGTGGGGGCCTCGCTCAAGCGACCCTTGCTGATCTCGCTTAAACGAGTCAGGGCCTCGCTCAAGCGAGTTGTCCTGATCCCATTTTATTTTTTTTGCTACATTTAACCATTTTTCTTGATTGTTTTGGGTCCCATGAACTATAGAAACATTGTTACCATTATGAAGTGACATAATTAATGTTTAACAATTTGATGATGCATCTTTCAACCTCTTTTTATAAATTTTCATCATTCTCAACTTTAATTGTACCTTCCACCTTTCCCTTGTGAAGATCTTAAGCTCGATTGTCCAAGGATCACTCTTGTTACCTTCTCATATTTTCATATATGAGATATGTTATTTAATGATCCGGGGTACTTGCTTAAGTTTATCATCGCGGTTTCCTTCACTCTTAAATATTATAAATATCGTGAAAAATTTTCCTCGATATTTTTATTAATCAGTATAGCATTGTATGTTTAATTAACTTTAATCGCATAGTTAGGGTTTAATAATTATGCAAGACGTTATATGGCTCCTTCCTTCTACTCTTCTTCATTCCTAATGACCTATATTTACACAAAATATGGAATAAAAGTCTCAAAAACACATGTTATCAAAGATTTATCTAGAATCGCATATTTAATCAATTTATCTTATAATTTCTTCCAGATATCATGATTTCCTAACAAAATAATGCTCAATTTAACTCAACATATATAGAATTTGAGCATTATCAGTGAATTGGATTGTCAAAATATGACTTGTCTTTCTCTTCATCTGAAAAGAAGTGTAACACCCTTGGTTAACTAAGATAATCCCTTCCACTAGATTACCTCGGTTAACTGAGAGGTTACTTATTTTGGAAAAATATGAAAGTTTTGTTTTTGTACAAGATAACACATGGTGGAATAAAAGCATAATACATATATACATACATGATTGTATCATATATACATAAAGTGGTCTCATCAGATCTGTACAACTAAAATAACAAAAGGGGCACGCAGGCACCCTATGCAAAATACCTACGAGTATAAACAGATAAACCTAGTATCTAAGGATCTCCTCCCAGGAACTCATCGTCAGACCAAGGTGACTCTGGAGCATCTGAGGTAGCTGCCAACTGTGTGAGGTCTGTGGAACATAACGAGCCAGCAGGAATCGTGCTCAAAGACGGTAAATCGTTGACCTGCTGAACTGGCTCGTGCCTCCGGCTACTATAAACCTCATGTGTCTCTACTAGGAGACCTTGAGCCTCTGAAGACATGACCGCATAGCCCTCGGTATCCCCGTACATATAACTCCTAAAGACGTGTCAAAGAAAGCCTCGGGGCTGGTCTGACTGATTCCTCACAAGATACCTCTCCATTGGCGTCATCATTAGTACTCCCTGTTGCACGGAGACGTCCACTGGTCTCTCCTACTCGTATACAACTAGAGGCTCTACCGGTGGAAGCTACAGGGGTAAAGATGGTATAACGACTGGGTCCATAACTATTTGGTCCATAGGCGCATCAAGCTGGAATTCCTAGGGAATCTCATTCTTGTCATCATCATCCACCAACATAGGTACATACTCTGAAGTTGGCTCTCTCTGAAGGTCTACTCCTACTGGTCCTGGTGCGGCTAGCATCTCTTCTATATGGAGCACTCCTCGTTCGATAAACATTCCTAGATGGAGGTCTGAAAAATAGTTGTAAGGGTGAGTCCCTGCCTCCATACTAATTGGGGAGTATCATTACTGACACTCGCCCTATATAATTCAATCTATCAGAATCGACTTTTCCTTGCTCTCCTTGGGGTCCCTAGTATGTAGTCTAAGTTATCTCACCATTCTTGGTCTCAACGGACCATTCCCACTTTCCATTCGTCCCTCCCAGAATCACTAAGGTTCGTACAATCACAAATACTCAACAACAGGTCACGATCTCAATATAATGATGCAATGCATGCATTCCACTTCTTAATTAGTATAATTAATTAGTATGATGCATGAGGCCCTATCAATCACAACATATTATCCATCAAATCCCACCTTATCCTCTTATCTACTAGAGCGATCAAAGCTCGCCTTGTTCTATTTTCACAAAAGGGTAAGGACTCACAGTCCCTTCAACAATGGATCCAAAACACATCTCGTCAAAACGAGCACTACATGGCCATAGAAACTCTCGCCCGAAGTTGAAGTATACTAGAGTTACCAGGCTGTCTAGCCTCGAGTGCGAATCCGAGCCATTGGAGGTCTGCCCCAGTATACTTCCAAGACCGCCCTCAGGGGGTCGAGACGTAATTCTTCAGTGTACACTTCACTGTATGCTCTAGGGAGTTACTCAGTCATCTACCCTTATCCTCTACATATGATGCATGACTGATAAGTTCAACTATCATTTAGTGGTCCTCGGCAGGGTCCCTTTAATAACTCCCTTTTATTCCTAATGTCAAGTTCTTTTTCTTTCTATTAAATATTATTTAATTCCCTTTTTTCTTTATTGGAAACTCTTAATGATTTTTTCTGACACTTAGAAATAAAATGAGATTTCATACTTTCCAGGAAACCATGGGATACATTGGCGCTACAATGCCCACTATTCATTTCAGATCTAAATTCTTACACTTTCACAACAATAATCAATTTGGGGCCCTACCGATACCATGTCTCATATTTCTTATCTCCATTTCAATGTGTGTTCTCTACTCAATCATCCATGCGTCACATGATAATCACTATGGTATATAGTCATCAGAGATTTCACATCGTAAATATATTCAACATTCGAATATATTGTATCAACAGTTATTCTATAGTACTATATTACACGTGAAATTCATGGTGTCAGGGAAGCAACAAGTTGCACTGCTACTTGACTATGATTTATAGTAGGTTATGTGACATCCGGTCACTGTTGAGGGCGGGGAGTGATCGTCGGTGCATGGGCACGGACAAGGAGCGGCTCCTGGCAGGCTTCCAGTGGGAGGGACACATGAACGAACCGAATACATACCAGAATGAGAGGGATCCAAAGACTGTATAGGTATGGGACTATACAGTCGAGGATAGCTTAAAAGAATGAATTCGTACTACCTATACCAACAAATGCATTAGCCTTTTCGATGGCCTATCACTTAAGAACTCCAAAGTTAAGCGTGCTTAACTTGGAGTAATTATGGGATGGGTGACCTCCTGGGAAGTTCTCGGGAAGTGTATGAATGAGGACAAAGCACACTGGTAAGGTCTCGTGTTGGTTTGTGGGGAGAGTCGTTCATTTCTGAAAAGCGGCCGAGGCGTTATAGGTTAAGTGTAACCATTTGCGTTAACTCATTATACTAGTTCATGTCTCATTATTTTATTCAACTTAGATGCTTAGATCTCATATTTTAACCGAAAATGTTTTATGGAATAGTTTGGTTTTCCTTGCATCCTTGAACTATTATCCCTCGTTTTATTTATTGGTACACTCATTTTTCGATACCCGTCCTAACTCCAAATGTCCGATTATGAGTCTTGAGTCACCATTAGTGATTTTATTATCTAATTTCTTTCACTGAATCAAATAAATTCTTATTAGTTTAAATAACTTATCCCCTTTATCACCAATTTGTCACCATTCCTTACGTGAATGCTTACAGATATATTTCTGTGATTTCCTTCCTAGTTTCTGACCATCACTAACCATTAGCCAATGTCGTTCATTATCCCGTAACTAATTATGTTAATTAATTCTCCTCTAGTTATTATTTATTCTCTTCATGATCTTAATTTATTCTTTAAAGGTATAATTGTTATCTTAGTTCTTATATCTTAAACTTTGCTTATTTTCCTTAGGAATTACTATTCGATTTAGAAACGATCCTAAATCTCATTTCAAGTTTAATTTCTAAAATCCCTTCCATATCCTTTATTTTTACTTATTATCGTGTCCTAAAACTTTAGTGCTTAATTTCTTACTTAGCTCCTAAAATCATTCTTGTGTTACCTAATTAGTTATTTCATGTACTTCACAAAGTTCCTAAGGTCCTTTTTACACTTCTACTTCAATTGGTCACTAAAATTTCTAAATCATAATATCCATATCTTTATTATGCTTCAAAATTTCCTTTTATCTCCTTTTCATTTTCTTGACTTATAAAATTTATTTGGGTCCAAATCATTTTACTTATTGATAAAAACTCTTTCAAGTAATCCTATCCCATTCAATTATTCACTTTTCAAAATCAACTTATTTATTTCATTAAATTATAATTACTTAAAAATAGTGCTATTTTTAAAACTTAATAAAATAAAACGTCGTAACCATCTGGTCTGTGAATTTTCTCGATATGCACGATATCATCAAAATAATTCTGGTGATGCTTGGTGATAAATTCAATTTCTAATAACGGGGCTTACCGGGAAATAAATCACAAATTACATAATAACACAATAAAATTTAAAATTAAATATTACAACCATATAAAATTCAACCGAGCCCGCCTAATTACTAAAATTCCTAAATTTTTTGTTACGCCTCTGATCGCAATAGAAATCTTTTCGAGCACATGGACATCGAGTTACACCATATAAAATTTATAAAATACTCATTAACTTGAAAATTTAATAATTTTAACCGTCGATTACAAAAAAATTACGCGGTTTGAAATCTAATTGTTAGACCGCGACGAAACTTAAAATGATGGTTCCCAAATACTAAGGCAATATTATGGAATGATTAAAAATGAAATCAAACGAGGCAAGACCCCTCTTACCTTGCCGGAAAGCTGTTGCCTCAGGGGAAAGAAAATGGTGAGCTCACTGAAAATCCATCAAATGCTCTAAAATGCTCACCAATCTTTGCCTACGGTTCCCGATCCTTAGAAAAAGCAACATGCACATCAAATTTAGACAAGGGGGTCACAATTTTTAGCTTTTAAAAATAGCAAAAATACTATAAAATACATGCTATAAAAATCTAATTTTCTTGAGAGGAAAACAAAAGGGTGCATTCAATGATCAAAGGCCGAAACCCTTACCTTAATCGCCTAAGGATGCCATGGCTAGAAGGAGGTGGTGAAGCTTGAGTGGTGAGACTACATAAGTGAATTAGAGGTGAAATTTGTGGCTGATTTGGGAGGGGAAGGCGTGGGTTAGAAGAAGGCAAGGAGAAGATAAGAAATTATGGTGGTTGGTGGTGGTGGTGATGAGTGGCCGTGAGGGGGAGGAGGTGTGGTGGCTATTAGGGTGGCTTATGGTGGTTGAGAGGAAGAGTTATTTTGCTAGAAATGAAGTGAAGGAGAAGAATAAGGTGGCTGCCTGAAATTACTTCTAAGAGAAGAAGTGGAGATTTTTTGAAAAGAATGGTTAGTTTGCATGAATTGTGATTGGTGGAGGTGGGAGGCAGGAGGCTGAGTGGAGAGGAGTGGGCAGAGGTTGACACCTCTCATGGGTAGGTGACGTGAAGTGGTGAGATGTGGAAGATAGGTGTCGTATAATGGCAGTACCGGAGAAATGGTTTAGGGTACCAAAAATCGGGTACCTGACAGGTAACTAGCGACCTATTCAGATCACGTTTAAAAATAAATATACAATAATTCATGGAGTGGGAATTTAGAAAAACTCCCAATACAAAAGTCTTAGATCTCTTTTCTCTTCAAAACGAGTTATGGTACGTGAAAATCCATCATCAGACGAGGGAGATATACCCAAAATACGAAAACTGCTCCAGATTGTACCCTTCATGAAGTTTGTAGATCTCTTTGCTACGAAACCATAGCAAAAAGAACAAAGTCATCCTAATATCGTATGAGGGAGATACAAATTTTTTTCTAAAATTGTGTAGTGTAGTCACAAAATTGGGACAGGTCCACAAAGATTATGAAAACTCTACCGATTGGGAAGGATTCAGCCTTCAAGGCTTGCATAGAAAATGTAGAGAATTTTACTACAGAGATTTTGGCACCAGGTTTGCGGGCTAAAATGAAAGAGTTATGAATTTTTAAATGAACTTGTGCGGGATAAAATGCTCAAACGATGAAATTTTGAGGCGGACACACTTAATCCTTAATTTTGGGGGTGACAGGGTGGGAATAGGAGTTCGGTGCTAGAAACGGAGGTTATAGATCTTTTCAAAACGAAGAGATTGAGACCAAAATGTCTGATTCTAAGATCGTATGTAAAAGTTGGGTCCAAAACACTAAAAGTGTTTAGGTCAAACTTTAAGGTGATTTCTAAGGAAACCAATTTATGGAAAGACGAGGATGATAGAGTCCAAATCGGGCTTTGGCCTCTTCAGGAAAAGTTCCTAAAACGCTGAAACGAATCACCAAGGACAGACCGCGCTACCATCGGATATCTCGAAGTATATGCATGATTAAACATAGAAGGTATCCGAGGTTCTAACCGGGCTAGTTGGACCAAGTTAGTCATCCTCGATTCACTACAAGAGAATCTTAATAGGACTAGTTTCCCTACAAGACCACTAATCTCGAATTGAATTATAAAAATTTAACCCCCGGCTGGGTCTCACATTTCAAATCTGGGGAATCCGACAATATTTTTGTATTTAAATATAAAGTTTGATACTTAATTAAATAAAATACCACCAAAATATCTTAATTATAAATACATACATATTTTTAAAATGATTATGATACAATAAAAATTATCTAATTAATATTTATTCGAAACTGATATCTAATCAGGTCCTAAAAGACAAAATAAACAATAACCAACTAATTTGTATAAATCTAAATAAAATATTTACAGATCATTAGCCAATTAATAAGGAATTAAAATAACCACTACTAATCATTTTGAATTAATTATTTTATTTTGTATCATTTGATGGAATCATTAATAAATGAATTTATTAATCATTCGACACCGAATAAAAATAAGGCACTCCTTACTAATCATATTTGTTAAAGGGCTAATTATCATCTTATGAAATTTTGAGTTTTCAATAATTATCCAGCATTAAAAATTAAACCTGATATTTAAATAATTAAATATTCTCAATGACTATTACTATAATCAATGAATGGTCGACTAAAATTACATATCAATCACTGAAATTAAACATCATCTATTAATTGTCATTCCATCAATTCAAATATCGTTAACAAGGAGACACTCACTTCATCAACAGTTTCATATTAAATTAGACATGATTACTATTTCATTCTAATTACTACTAAATCAATAAACTTTCTCTCTCCTTCTAACTAAACATCACCACTAAGCACAGTTATTATTACTCACTTATCTCATTGAACTAGATTGTTCACTACTCAAATTCTTCTTAGGGTCTTCTTCCCTCACACTTAGAGCAACTCATGGATCAGGCCGAAGCCTCAACTGTCCTAAACAATTTAAGAAAGATACTCTCGGGGGTCCTGAGAGTCTGGATTCCTATTCTGAAAAATCAGGGTTGTTACAAGAAGTGGATCTGGCATAAGAAACTTAGACATGTTAGCATGAAACATATTTCAAAAATCAATAGAAAAGGGTTAGTTAAGGGACTTCCTAGAATTTAATTCAATGGAACCCAACCCTGCGAAACATGTCAAAAGGGAAAATAACACAAAACTTCTTTTAAAAACAAGGATGTTGTGTCCACTATCAGACCACTTGAACTATTACATTTGGACTTGTTCAGACCATCTCAAATCCAAAGTCTTGCTGGAAAAAGATATGGTTTTGTCATTATTGATGATTTCAATAGAATGACATGGGTTTATTTCCTAGCCCACAAAGATGAGTCTACACAGGTATTCAAGATTTTCTGTAAGAAAATCTAGTCTGAAAAAGGAGTCTGTATTGGTACAATAAGAAGTGACCATGGCAAAGAATTTGAAAATGAAATTTTTGAAAATTTCTGTAACAAATCTGGCATCTCTCACACATTTTCTTCTCTAAGAACACCTCCATAGAATGGTGTTGTGGAAAGGAAAAACAAAAGTCTGTTAGAGATGTCTAGAACCATGCTTTGCGAAAATGACTTACCAAAATATTTTTGGGTTGAAGCTATGAGCAATTCTTGTTACATTCAAAACAGAGTCTTTATCACATTAATACTGAATCAGACTCCCTATGAATTATGGAAAGGAAGAAAACCCAACATATCATATTTTTATCCATTTGGATGCACATGCTATATGCTAAATACAAGAGACCAACTTGGAAAGTTTGACTCAAAGTGTGATAAAGGTATTTTTATGAGGTATTCAAATACATCAAAATCTTATCGAGTCTTTAACACAAGGACCCAAACTATTGAGGAATCAATGCATGTAAGATTTGATGACTTAACAGAGACTGACAAGAAATTAATAGATCTAGAATGTGATGATATAGGAATTATTCAACCTGAAGAAGAATCTGGACCATTAGACTCTACTGGTCATCAACAACAAGACCTAGCATCCTTTAGATCTCATCATTGGAGATCAAGCTGAAGGAGTCTGGACCAGATGAAGACTTCACAATCAATCATCGATGGCTCTTGTTTCAGAATTTAAACCTAAGACCAATGAAGAAGCATTAGAGGATCCAGACTGGATCATAGTCATGCAAGAAGAATTCAACCAGTTTGAAAGAAATAAAGTCTGGAACTTGGTTTCAAGACCAAAGAACAAGAGTATCATTGGAACAAGATGGGTCTTTAGAAACAAACTAGATGAAGAAGACAAAGTCATAAGGAACAAAGAAAGGCTCGTAGCGTAAGGTTATAATCAACAACAAGGTATAGACTTCACTGAAACCTTTGCTCCTGTAGCCAGACTTAAGGCTACAAGGATTCTACTTCATTTTACTGCTTATAAAGGAATTAAATTATATCAAATGGATGTTAAGGGTGCTTTTCTAAACGGTTTTATATTGAAGAAGTTTGTGTAAAGTAACCTTCTAGGTTTGAAGACAAATATTTTGAAACTCATGTCTTTAAGCTAAGTAAAGCATTATATGGCCTGAAATAAGCACCAAGAGCTTGGTATGATCGACTCAATTTTTTTCTAAAATCAAAAGGCTTTACTTGAGCAAAGGTTTACACAACTCTATTTAGAAAAGGCTCAGATAAACACTTTCTTATAGTGCAAATTTATGTGGATGACATTGTTTCCAATGCTACTGAAGAAAGTCTGTGTAAAGAATTTGTGAAAACTAAGAAGACTGAATTTGAGATGAGCATGATGGGTGAACTCAAATTCTTTCTTAGTCTATAGATCAAATAAACTGTTGATGGAAATTTTATTCATTAACAAAAATACACCATAGAGTTACTCATAAAATTTAAAATGGCTGATGCCAAGCCTATGAGTACACCAATGCACCCAAATTGCATCATAAGAAAAGATGAATTTGGTACATCAGTGGATCAGACTTTGTATAGAGGAATGATTGGATCATTGTTGTACTTGACATCCGGCAGACCAGATATAATGTTTAGTGTATGTGGCTATGCAAGATATCAAGTAGACCCCAAGGAATCACATCTGTCTGCAGTGAAGAGGATTTTGAGGTATCTTGCTGGTACCATTAACCTTGGGCTGTTCTATAAGAGAATAAACTCATTTTCCCTTCGTGGATTCTGTGATACAAACTTTACAGGTGATAGGTCAGATAGAAAAAGTAGAAGTGGTGGATGTCACTTTCTAAGAACTAGCTTGATTTCCTGGAGAAGCAAGAAACAGAATTACTGAAAGATGTGATCGAGTCCTATACTTCAGTGTTGCTCAACACCAAGTTGAAGGAAGGGATGTAACTACTAAAATCGAAGGCATTGGTTGGACTAATTTCTGCTTGGACCAAGAACCCTTCTCACCATCTATTGCACTCGAGTTTTGGAAGACAGTTTTTGTGGACAAGACAAAATGCATTCTTGTTGGAACTCTATGCGGGAAGCAGATAGAAATTTTTGAAGATCTTCTAGTAACTGTTCTGTAATGAAATCTTAGAGGAACAATCTTCTCTGAAGACTTCGAGTTCACTAAAGTTTCCACTTTCATAATCAATGAGGCTTTATTTGGAAAAGTTTGTCCTGATAAACTCACCTCTAACAGTCTGCTGCCTAAGGCCAAGATGCTTAATGTTCTGATGAGACAGCTGCCCTGGAAGTTTGTAAATGATACAGTCTCTAAATTGGATAGATTATATATGTATCATATGTTGATGAAGGAGAGGGTTAACCTTGCCAACATCCTACTCACCTACATGACCACTGTAGTTGTGAAGAAGCAGAAGAAAGTCCCTTACCTAGTTATGTTGATAAAAGTATTTAAGCTAGAGAATATAAGTCTGGAGTCTGTTACATACTGGATGACAAGTGGTCCATTGATCACAAAGCTACCTACCTTCCCTCCACTGTTGGACAAGCAAACTGCCACTGCTGCTAAAGTTTAGAAGACTCCTCTAAAGAAGAAAGTCAAGTTTGAACCAGTTGAGGAAGAACCTAAGGCCAAAAAGCCTAAAGTTACTAAAGTTTTTGTTTTGAAGGACAAGACTCCTGTTAAGAAGTCTAAATCCACCCCCTCCAAGAGGACTGAAGCTGAAGCTGTCAAGAAGCTTGTTAAACTTCTTCATGTCTCATCTGCCTCAGAAGATGAAGTGCCCATTGGGCAAGTTCTCAAGAAAAAGCAGTCTGTTCAAGCTTAGACTGTTGTTGCCAAAGACGCTCATCCTATCTCTTCAACTCCTTCCAAGAGCTCCTATGATCCATACTCAACTTCTCTCAAGGATTACATCAAAATTCCCTCTAAGAAGCGATATGTTTACTTCATTTGCTACTACTGTGGGAAATTCCTTAACGTAGATGTGTCAAAATAGACCAAGTATGATTGGGGATTGATTTGTACAACCTCAACTATGACATGTACAAATCAGACAAGGCTCAACAGAACGCCTTGAGGGCTAAAGAGAAAAAGAAGAAGAAAGCTGAAGAAGCACTTTTACCAAAAGAAAGTCTGATGCACAGGCTAAGATTCAAAAAAAGAAAAAGAAGACGTTTATGTGTTCTGTAAAGTCATCTGCTCCAACACCGATTTAGACTCCTGCTCAAGCACAGGTCTAGACACGTGCTGCAACCCCTGCTACTGCTCAACCATCTATACCCTCTCCTCTGGTATCTCAACCTAAACCATCTACTCCTCCACCCAAGGTACCTACACCTAAACCTTCTACTCCCCCATCTCAAACTATACATACCCCATCTGCAACTAAGCCTTCTGCCCCTCCTCCATCCAAATCATTTAAACTCAAGTCTGCACCCAAATCGAAACCCAAATACAAAAAGGCTTCCACCTCATCTCAACCTACCTTTAGGCCTACCATACCCATACCATCTGTATCTAGACCCATTATCCCTGAAATCACTTTTTCACCCATACAGAATTCTACCAACCCCCAGTCGTACCCTTAGCTAAGAAGAAGACCTGCACCTTAATCCTTTAACTCCCTCACCATCCGTTCCCATACCATGTACCTTGTGAATTAATTGTACATAAGCAGACCTTCTTCCCTAGAAGTGGTGTCCGTATCTTTCCTTGGAATAAGTTTCACCCTTCCATTTCACCTGAAAACCTCATTTCCAACCCCCACCTCAACAGAATAGAATTCCAAGCCTACACCCAAGCCATCCGCATGCAGTAAAAGCACTATAAGCATCTAAGAGATCATAAGCTTCCTACCAAGCCTTGGATTCAGATGCTTGCCAAGCCTTATGCTTGTTTGTTGGTATCTCCAGACTGCCTCATGCCTAAAAGTCAGAGGACCATCACTAACAAACTAAAAGAAAAACTTTGGATTTCTACCCCATCTGCCCCTTATTGGTATATAAGGACTGCTAAGAGGCTCCCCACAGACATTTTAGAGGTTCTACGTCAAGACCCTTCTCCCAACGGTTACACCCGCGGTTTGCTATGGGTTCACTATCTCTAAGAACGAGATCAAGCTTGGAACACCTCCCCCTCCCATCTTGCTAGACTGTTGATTGATGTTCAAAATTTTTGGAGTCGAGCTGGAATAATCCCTTAAACCCATCTATACTTTTGGAATCCATCAACAGCCATTATCCCCCTTTCCATTTATTTTCCTTCCATCATTCTTACAGACCACCCATTTTTCTTTTGTAAACAAGTTAGTCCTTTGCTTTTAGTGTCTGTTTCCACATCCCAAATGATATCCGCTTCTGCTTCATAGTGTCTCCCTAGGTCTCTGTGATGTCCCTCCTATTGTTGATTACAAAAGGGGGAGAAATTTCTAAGTATAAATAAGTCTGAGTCTGGAAGTATGTAGTCTATATATGAAAAGTCTGTATTTTTTTTGTTTTTAAGTTATATGTAAAGTTTCTGCTTATATAAAAAATAATCTGATCAGTTTTCATATACATTTCTTCAATACTTATTGTTACAACTAAAGTCTGTTATATGTTAATAACTTGTTCATCTTGAAACTGTGGAATATAAACTCGTGATTTTTTAAAAATATAATATTTTCAATGTTTCAATTCTCTCTTTAATAACAAATCTCATTTTATCTTAGAGACTTAATGTTTGTTATCAACAAATAGGGGGAGATTGTTAGAATCAAGTCTGAACTTAAGACTAAGAAGTCTGAACCCCGTGTGATTTGTTAATAATATACATCAAGACTCTTAGCTAAAGTGAAGTCTGTATGCTCGTTTATGTAACTATTATGTTCACGTGTGATAGGGAGTTCGTAGAACTCCATTTGCAATGAATAGGAGGAGTCCATAAAAATCAAATTCGTTTATATCAAGAAGAGTCTACACTCTCTAAAGACTTCAAGCGAAATCAAGACTTTCTGAAGCTACAGACTTCAAGATGAAGTCTTTTCTCTTATGTTTTAGCATGCGCAAAGGATCTTTCCTTTATAAACAAGGAGCTAATGGACTTTCACATTCAGAAACTGCGCCTATCATAAAAAATGCAATTAACAGAAAAGTTGAAAGCTTGCTCGTGTATATCAAGAAAACTACCTCGCATATTTCAATGTGTCAACAAAAGTTGAACCTGCGCAGAACAGATAGCCTAAGGCCAACTGCTATGAAGATGTACTTGCTTACTCAAAGAAGACAAACAAAAGGGATCTTTTGTTGAAGACCATCGAGGCAATCCATTTAAGGAAGTATTTCTAAAGCATGTCTCTGTACTCATTGATAGTACAATCCTCAAGAAGAGTAACATACTTTAAGATGAATCAATGACTATCTCATGAAGGACTATAAATACAAGAAGTTTTGAATTTCAATTGAGACTTTTTCCCTCATCATTCAACTCTCTTTGAATCTATCTCAGAAACCAAAAGTCTGAAGGACTTTTCCAAAAGTTTTTAAGTTCTTGTATTTCACTACTTAAGTCTTCTTTGTAGTTTTGCTTCTACCAGATCTTGACTTATAGTAGTCTATAGCTCAGTATACCTATGTTATCATTTCATATTCTTGTACGTTGAGTTATTTATTATAACATCAAAACTTTTTATCACTACTTTATGTAAGATCTGGTGTGTTGCCAGAGTCTGTTAGTGTGGAAAACACTTGTGGCTTGAAAAGGCTTTTGAAAGAATGCTTGGGTCTGTAGCCAGGAGTGGCTCTTTGAAACAATACTTAGGATATAAGCCAGAAGTGGTTGGAGTCAAGAATACTTGTTGCACTGGGCTGGTGCAGATACTGTAAAGGTACTGTTTACAATAGTGAAAATCCTTCGATTTGAAGGGACTAGACGTAGCTTCTACATTGGAAGTGAACCAGGATAAATCCGTTGGTGATTCTCTATCTTTCTCTAGTCTTTACATTTATTTGTCTATCTTTAACCTGTTGAGCTGTCGGTAAAAGATTTTTGAAAAAGAGTTTAAGACTTATTCACCCCCTTCTAAGTTTAACTCTGTACCATCGTAGGACAACCATGAATTTAAACAAGGTCAAAGGAATCGGGTGTTGAAAGTTTACCATTTACTTGGAATCTCTCGTCGTTCGTCGTTGATCGCATCCAAGGTTTAAGAAACAACACATGCATTAACAAGATGGAAAAGAGGGTCACAATTTTTGGGTCAAAATAGCCTTGCATGTTGCTGAAAAAGTTAAAGAAATCGTGGGAAGTAAGGACCCATTAACAAAATCGTAAAAGCTTATCTTGAAGGTCAAGGTGGTGGCCACGACAATGGGAGGTGAACGCACGGTGGAAGGCCTTGATAATGGCAACTTGGATAATACTTTTGTAAGGTGAATTAGAGTTAGAATGATGGCTGAAATGGAGAAGGTAGCTGCTAGTCTCAAGGAAAAAGAAAGGTAGAGTTGTTGAATTAAATAGTTGAAACTCTCCTTTGTAATGCCAAGAGAAAAGGGAATTTTATTTTAAATAAAGAGATGTTGTTTTGGTGGAAGAGAAATGTATAATTAGAAGTTAAGATCTGAGATTGGAAAAGGAGGAGCGTGTAAGAGGGAATGGAATTGACACATGGCCATAATGATAACACATGATGGCATGGTGTATGGCAATCCATCATGGTAGCGTGTCATCTTGATTGATGATTCTCAAGGAGGCAAGTGGTGTGATGCATGAGAAAGGAAGAATTTGTCATGACACATAGGGACAAGTATTGAGGAGGTGGCGTAAGATGGTGGGTGAAGGGGGCAGGTGTCACGATGTGGCGGTGTTGGAAACCGGTGGCCGGAAAATTATCTTGTCACGCGAGAAACTAAGGCGGTTAAAAATAAATAGGGATAATTTATGGAGTGGGATTCTGGAAAAACATTTAACACAAACATTGTACACAGCTTCATTATCTCTTAGATTTGATATATCATACACGAAAATCCAAGGTAAGTAGCTCAAGTTATGGGCGAACCAAGGTAAAGTGCTCCTGGAGCTCCCAAAATAAAAATATCTGGAATACAGAATTTATAGAGGCCAGGGTTTTAGGAATTTGGTTTCAATCCCTTTATCAAAGTTGTAGGATTTTTTGAGATAGAACCATAGAAAAAAGAATAGAGAGGTTTCAACATCGTATGAGGGAGATATGCGTATTTTTCTAAAACAATAGTGTTGTCACGGGATTGGAACAGGTTTGGAAAGATCACAAAAACTATACCAACTAGGGCAGATCTAGCCTTTGAGGTCTTCATTAAAGTCATAGAGAATTTTGTTATGGAAATTATAAGACCAGGTTTGCACGAATCAGAGGTCATATGAAAAAAGTTATGATTTTTCGAATGAACCATACATAGATTAAAGGAATTAAATAACAGGTTTTTAGAGTACCAATACTTGGTCCTCAATTATGGGGATGACAGAGTATGAATTGGGGTACGACTCTAGAAATAAAGATTATAAATCTCTTTGTAATGAAGAAATCAAGACTAGAATCATTCGATTCTAAGATCGTATGAGAAAGCTAGACCCAGAACACTGAAGGTGTTTAGGTCGAGTTTGGGGTTCAATTTTAATAAATCATTTCTTTGAAAAACGAGGTTGATAGGGCCCGAATTTGGATTCGATCCCTTTAGGAAAAGTTCCTAAATCACTAAAACGAGTCGTCAAGGACTGACCATGCTACCATCGGGTATCTCAAAGTATATACACGATCAACCGATGAAGGTTATTGAGGCTCCGACCGGGCCTATCGAATCAGGCCAGTCATCCTCGATTTATCATAAGAGGGTCCTGACGAGACTAGTTTCCCTATTAGACTACTAGTCTCATGTTGAAGTACCAGGATTAGATTGTTCACTAGATCCTATAGTTCAAATCTGGGAACCTGACAATATTTTTATTAAAATATATTTATCAATTGATTACTAAATAATTAATAAATGAATAATAAATAAACAAAAACTTATCAAATAATTATCAAATAATCAATAATTATCAAATAATTAATTAAATAATTACTAACTAAATGATTATCAAAATAATTATCATTTAAATATATATAAATATATATTAGAATAATTATAAAATTAAATATAATTAACCATTTTAATTAATAATTATTCATACATCTTAAATTGAATCATGTAAGTATTAAATGAACATTAGCATTAATCATTAAATATTAAACAATTTAATAATCCGATTTATATCCTGATTACTATAAATTACTATCACCCACAATTAATCATTGCCATTAGTAAGAGGAAATTTTACTAACTGTTACCACTTAATTAAGTGAGACTAAACAAAGTATCTACTATTATCCTCTTATCCCTTCCTCTCTTTAAATAACCATCCTTTAATCTTTCTTCTAGTTCTCTATAGTATTCTAAGTTAAATTTCTTGTTCATATTTGCTCGATATCCCTATATTTTCCTCAGGGGATAGGCCAAAAGCCTCAAACTTTCCATCGAAAGCTTAACAGAGTATCCTCAGGAGTCCTAAGGGTCTGGTTTCCTACTCTCAAAAACCAAGGTTGTTACAGATTGTATTGTATGTATTAAGCTACCCTTGCATGAACACCTATTGGGTTAGAAGTGCTACACCCACCCCTCTAGTTGTTATGTGTTTTATTCATATTCTTTCTAGAAGACAATCATGAGGAACACAAACAAAGGTTCAAACTATGAAGAAAAGGAGTTGTTTTGAGAAGTTCTATTGAGATGTAGTGTGAACATCCGACCTGCTTAGTACAAGAACAATATAGGAGTATACCTAGTTGGTATACTTCTAATATGGATGTATAGTTACGTAGTGGGAACCTGCGCTCCCTAATTTTCTTTCAGAGCATGTAATCTTTTAATGAATTGAACCATGCCACTATCTCATGTTCATTTTGGAAACTATTTTATGATATCCAATATATAAAAAAAAAACTCTTCTGCTTGTACAACTTATGTAGCACCTTAGTTAATTGGGACGCCCTAGTATGGGAAATCATCTTAGTTAACCAAGGGCGTTACAACTTACCCTATATGACCATCTCAGACAACGAACATCAGTTTAGCGACCTAAATTTTGAGAGTTTTATAAGAATCTAGGTATTAGGAACAAGTTTTCATTAATAGAGCACCATCAAACCTGTGGACAAGTAGAAGCGACAAGTAAAGTGATCATTCAAAAGTTGAAACACACTTTGGAACTTTCCAAAACAAATAGGCGCAGGAACTTCCAAGCGTCCTATAGGCCTATCTTACCAATCCCCATTAAAAAACTAATGAAACCCCGTTCAAATTGACATATGGGGAAGATGCCATGATTCTGGTCGAGTTAAGGGAACCATCTATGAGGAGGTGGTCTTGTTATGACCAACATAAACATACAAAAAGGCAGGTGGGTTTAGACTTAAGTTTGGAAGATAGAGAAATCACTTATATAAAGATTCAAGATAACAAGCATCGAGTCACTCACAAGTGGAACTTATTGCTACACCCTTGTGCATTTGATGAAGGATATCTTATGCATTGTCTAATGGAACCAGCTCAAAAACTAGTCAGAGATGAAAAATTGGTCGTTCATTGGAAAAGGTCATTTCTAGTGAAAGAAGTAGTAGGACAAGAAGTATATCAACTTGAAGAGCTAGGCGGGAAAAGTCAATTCTTGCAATGCAGCATGCTTCTCACCATATCCATGATTGTTTTGTTCTTCCTTTATGCTACCTCATTTTGTTGAGGAGTGTATTTGGCAGTCATCTGGTGCTTAACACCATGTTTTCTCAAGAAGTCATCAAAAACAATATATTCCGTCCCCCTATCAGTTCTTAAAGTTTTCAGAATATAACCACTCCGCCTTTCAATATACGCTTTAAAACTTTTGAGTGTATCACAAGCATCAGATTTACTTTTTAGAAAGTAAATCCATGTCTTCTTGCTAAAGTCGTCAATGAAAGTACTATAATATTCTATCTCCATTAGATGGAATTTCCACATAACATAAATCAGAGTGCACTAGCTCAAGTGGTTTTGTAGCTCACCAGGCATATCCTTTAGGAAAAGGATCTCGATGTTTCTTGCCAACTACAGAAGCTTCACACAGTTGATCAAGAGCTTAGATAATAGGAAAACGAGTAACCCATTTTTTATTTGCAAGAAACTTGATGCTTTCAAGTTGAAATGTCCAAGCCATATGTGCCATAACCAGTTATCATCAATAGTTGTTGCTTTGCAGCATAAACCAACACCATACTTGATGTTCATAGGAAATAGACGATTCCTTGACTTATTTGTCCTTGCTATCAAGTCTATCTTGGCATCATTTATCGTTCAACCTTTCTTATTGAATTTTCAGTCATAACCCTTTTCAGCAAGTTGACCAACACTTAAAAGGTTTTGACATATACCAGGTGTGTAGAACACATCAAAAATATAATTCAAAGATCCATCTTTCAATCTGATGGAAATCTTTCCTTTCCCTAAGACTTCAAGTTTTGAGTTATCTCCGAGCTTGACTGTGGTGTGGTAACTTTCATCTAAGTCAGAAAATAGTTCTTTCTTCCCGCTTAGATAATTGTTGCATTCTATATCCAACAACCATTGGTTGTCATTTTTATTAGCTACTGCATTGTTGTAAGCACCATCTTCATACCTTTCTAACTGTCTGTAACTCGGACATGGCTTTCTCTAATATTCAATGCTTTAGCATGACATTCTTGACTATAATGACCAAACTTATTACAGTTATAGCACTGTATATGAGATTTTTATTCAGATTGAAAATGTCTGTACTTTTGGCATTTGTGACATTGAATATTAGATTTATTGTGAAATGACTTATTACCTCGTGTGCCTTGATTTGAGTCAGATTAAGGAGCACAGCTCCATGAGGCGTTTCCACATGGTAAAATTTGATCTGCCATCAAACTTGAAGACAGTTGTTTGTACTTGTTAAACTTGACTTACTCCTGTGCTGGAGCTTGCTGCCATTTTGATACAACAAGCTCTGATACCAGATGTTGACAATTAAAATAAATTACCTAGTTAAAAATTAAGATGCTATAAAAAACATGAACACTCAAAGAATAAAATTTATTCTTACTATAATATTTATATAGCAGACACACTCAAGTTTCTTTAGCTTTGTTAAAAGCTAATACACAACAAAAAACAAAAAAAACACAAAACTAATTAAAGCTTGTTGAAGCTTTCTCTTAATCTTTTTTTCTCACTTTCTTGTTCACTCAAGGCATGCAAATAACAAAGACAAGGTATCCTATTTATACTAAATTTTGTTGTCACTTTTTCTAATGAAGGAAAACTAAGTTGGAACTTACTTCCTAAGTTAGCAAAATTCAAGTTGGAACTTACTTCCTAAGTTAACAAAATTCAAGTTGGATTTTGTTTCCTAAGATAGAAAAGTTCAAGTTGAAATTTATTTCCTAACCTTAAGCTTTAAGCTAATTAATTACATAAGGATGAAACATTCTAGGAGCTTCTAGCAAATCAAATGGTCAAGTTTAATTTCTAACAAATAATCATATTTGAGTAATCTCATAAAAATCCAAATAATTGGGGAATTCTCATCTTTCAAGATTCCAATATGGAAATAATAAAACATATTCGCAGTAGGCACACAATAATAATATTTGCATAAAATTATGAAATCCTTGATTAAACTGCAACTATTAGTGTGGAGTTAGGTCAAAGTAATGTCCATCATCCTAAGGATGGTTGGCTGGAAATCTAATAATGGGATCCTAATCCCTAACTTCTCAAAAAAGGTTACGTACATGTAGGTGAAATCGAGAAAATCAACACGGTGTTTGGATATACAAGCTCTTTTCCCAACCGAGCATCATTCACTAATCACATCTTTGTCATCCGCCTGATTCTTCAACCCAAAACCAACTACTAAGTCTCCTAATTGATAGTATCATCAATTTCTGATCGGTTATGTGTCACTTCATCCTTTACCCAAGTGTAAACATTCTCTACTCAACGATTACGTCCAAACACTGCTTGTTCTGATTTAGACTCCATAATGATGATATATTGGTACACAGGAAAAGAAGATCCTAAAGGAACTTTGAGCTACTCTTAATCACCATGAAAGCAAAACACAAAGTTTTGCTTCAAACAAATAAACCCATTCTAGTAACAAATCATATAGGGAAAAATGGATGAAACTTGTGACGCACATGCATAAACCCAGAAACAACAATGGTAAATATTCTCCACGATAGTAGCAATGACATATAAAGGTAACATTGGCAAACAACAACAAAGAGTGAAAGTAGCCAATAAAAGTACACTAAATATAAGATTGAGTCTTACAAAGTGGTGATGTGGTTATTTGGGTTTGCTAGAGTCACGACAGAACCACGACACACATTTGCCAAAGAAATGAGTAAAGAATAAAGAAAAAGAAGTGTAGAGAAGAATAAGAGAAGAAGAGAAGAGAGTGTGGAAGAGTTAAGAGTGTTGTCATGAAATTTGACAATTTATACTTTAGTAAATGGTACCTTATGATAGGGATGCGACATTTGGTACACGCATATGCCTTTTTATCATGTCGTATAGAGGTGAAAGGTAACCGTTCAAGTTCGTGACTGCCACGCGTCAATTACTAGCAAAAAGGTCTAATATAATCATTGATATGTTGATCAAATCACCACTATTAGATGGGGTAGAAAACCAAGGGTCAAACCCCATATGCACCGTCCATTCAAACAAAACGCAGCCCCACATTTCAATAAAAGTACGATTTCCTAAGGTCTTTGAAGCGAATATGTGTGGTGAGTTAGAACAAGTGTCCTAGTGATTAGACGCATTGATAAGATGACCCATCATTGCTTGTCTTAGAGAACGCTCTAACTAGGGGTGGTCAAAAACCGAGTAGACCGATTTTAGCCAAAAAACCGTAAAAGAAAATAGTCATTCGGGTAAGCCAAATTCGGTTTTCGGAATAAAAATACATAAAACTTGGTTAAATATGATTATTCTCGGACGGCCATGGTAGGAATTATTATTTTTTTGGAAACTGAAGTTACCCAACTATACTTTTGGCCCAGTTCAAAAAGATACCCACCCAAAACAAACTCTAACTTCAGCCCATAATCCATTGTTTAACACTACCGTTTCAGATTCTCATCTTATCCCCTCCCTGTCTCTAGTCTCTCACATCACAGGGGTTTCTTGTTCCTTTTCTTTTATGCTATTTTCTTGTTG
Organism: Clitoria ternatea; assembly: GCA_037962975.1. Taxonomy (NCBI): domain Eukaryota; kingdom Viridiplantae; phylum Streptophyta; class Magnoliopsida; order Fabales; family Fabaceae; genus Clitoria; species Clitoria ternatea. Next base: position 81,152,575 of record CM075671.1, on the reverse strand, counting down.
GTTTGTATGCTTCTCTGCACTAGTTTTCCTCTTCAAAAGCGTTCTGCATGTACGGGAACCATCTGTCCAGAAGGTAGAGGCATCACACCATGATGGAAGATGGTGATGCTGTTACGCCATCGACTTGGGATAACTGTGCATTCTTCAAATTCCTTCTCAGTTTGAAAAATCAATCTATTAGATGTCTCCCTTCCTGTGATTTGTGTTCTTTTCTTTAGTTTATTTTTTAATATTTTTTCTGAGTTTTTGTGAGTATTCAAATGGATGAGGATCTTGAGGTCGTATAAATTTGATTTCTGAAACCGAAATTAGCCAAGCGCTTACCCCGAAAAACAGATACGCCCGAAACTGATAAATCCGAAGCAGACTTTCGGACGGAACCGGGGCTCAATTTTTGCTATTTTCCCAGTACTTTGTGGATTACGGTTAGGCCGAACCCGGCCAAACCCGTCCATGTCCCACCCCTAGCTCTAACAAAGTTCCAGTTATGACGGGTGGATTGAATAAGTCGATTGAAACAATACCCGATACTAGCCTTTTACGCTCACATGCTCACTTAAAGGCTGGGGGCTCATGTTCCCCTTTGATTCTGTATCCACTCCGGTATATTTTATCGCATATACTTGCTCATTCCCTATGTATAAGTTTTATCTCACCCTTATGTATTACTGAGCAGATTTCTACTTACGTAGTCAAGAAAGTTAAGCCGAGCAGGTTTATAAGTCTATTCATGAGATATCTTAACTACCTAGCCACTTGGAAACCACCTTGAAACCATTTTTAACTCATATATGTAACCTCCTCAACGGTTAGAGAACTACTTTAATGGGGTTATCAAGGGCAAGATAGATAAAATAGGGCATATAGCTAAGAAAAAGTTAAGTGTTACACTAAAGGTTATTTCCTCAAGTTAGGAACTTCTTTAGATCATTGAAAAATTTCTAAGTCAGAGTAGCCTAGTTTTTGAGTGTATGATTAGAATTTTACATCAAATATAAAGCAACAAAATATTCCCCACTTAACTATGGTTTAGTCAAGATTTAATCCTTTATCCCTTGTTAAATAATACTAAAGATGTAATTGTTTTTCTTCTTCCTTGCTCGTCCTCTCTTACATTTCAAAGAATGAAAAACCATTTACCCATTAAAATCTTTTGTTAAATTACTTTCTTAATGATAGTCCATGTAACTCATAGTCTAATTCTAATTAAGAAATTAATGTGATGTGTTCACACAAAGAGTAACTTAGGCACAAAACCCTAGAGAATTCCCCTAGAGACCAGGTTTACTAATCAAAATTGTGTCACTTAGTTACAACGTGTGCAAGGGGAATACATTTATACCTAGGTTATCAAATGGGATTTGCCCATTAAGCTATAACTTAAGCTAATTAAGTTTCTAGCCACGTGGAGAGGTTTGAGGGGACGGTAGGGACCACCCTGACCTCATAGGGGGAACAGGAGCCCTCTAGCCACGAGTTTTAGGTATAGGGTCGAGCGAAGTGGCTAAGTGTAAGTCAAAAGTCTTCATCTTCAAATGAGTTCCCTGACTGTCGAGTGGAAAGTTACTTGTTTATGAGTGCCAAGAGCCCCGACTCCGAGGGGTGTTACCAGGTCAAGAGGGGTTGATCTCCGAGGGGCGTCGCTAAGCCAAGAGTGATTGATCTCCAAGGGGCGTTGTTTGGGGTGAGGACCTATGATTTCTTGTCACGTGGTGGAGACTTGATAACCGCCATTTTCTGTATGGAGGGGTGCACATGCTCATTATGATTACATCGTTTTTGAATCCCTAAGTCATTAATGCATCATTTAAAACGCATCGCATCACCCTAGATTGTCTGAAGGTATGGAGTCTGTTGATCAAATGGTCCTTCGTTTCTTCGTCGTTGGATTAGGATCCACATTTTTTTATTTGAAAACCTTCAAAACGTCATCTTCTTCGATTTCAAATTTCATTATTTTTGCTTTTAAATAACTTTCCTAAAGCATCACGTCCCTTGATCTTTTGGACCTTTTCACATTCCAACCGTGGATTCGGCTTGGTAGAATGTTGACTCCCGTACCTATAAATGGGTTTAGCTTTCTCCTTTCCCTGTTCTTTAGGCTTCTAGTCCCTTGTATCTGTATCTTTCTTCGCCTCTATCAGAGCTCCTGGTTCATTGGACTTCATTTCTTCAAGTTCCATCTTCTTTTTCTCTCACTAGTACACTCTGTTTTTTATCCGTCAGGTTAGTACCTTTCCTTCTCCTATACTTTTGTCTCGAGAGTGGTTATGGCGTCTACTGTAGCGAGTTCATATGAGTGGGTGAAGGATGAGGTGTTACTCATCTCTTCTTCCTTCCAGAGTGAGGAGTCTGTGGCCAATTTGTGGGAGGGGGAATCATTTGCTCACTCGTCTTTTGCCCATAATGTGGAGTGTGTTAGCTGTTCCGCTTCTGATAGGTTGTGTCACGAGCATGAGGATCCGAGTGAGTTATATTTTACTTTCATGTATGAGACTTTTTCCTCTCGGCTACACTTGTCCTTTCCCTTTTCTGACTTTGAGATTGGGATATTGAATGCCCTTAATATTGCTCTTACCCAGTTGCACCCAAATGGGTGGGCATTCATGAAGGCCTTTGAGGTCTTGTGTGAGCACTTTGGTCATGTTCCCTCTGTACCCTTATTTTTCTATTTTTTTTAACGCCAAGATTCCTAAAGGCGAGGCACTCGTGGGATAGGTCTCACTGAATGGCGTCGCCGCCATAACCTGATTAGGGCCTTTGACCAGTCCTATAAGAACTTTAAGATGGGATTTTTCAAAATCCGGGTCGGATTGGATCCTCTTGGGGAGGATTTTCTACATTACCTTAACACTCGCCCTCGATTTCCTTTTTATTGGACTTGGATGCCCATTCAATTCCATGTATCCTGGGATGACCTTTCCCTATCGGAGAGGATAGACGCTAAATTCCTAGTCGAGGATGTAGGTGTCTATTTTAGCTCACAGGCCTTGATTGCCCTCTCCCCTCTTCTAGGTTCTCTTGACGATTGGATAGGTAAGGGTAGCTTCATTTTTCTTGCTTCTTGTGTAAATTTTTGCTTTGATCTCTTATTGATTATTTTGTGCTTGTCGCTTTGTGTTTGTGTAGCTGACATGGCCCTTGAGAAGTTATCCCTTAAAGACCGGAAGAAGCGGTACCCAGGCCAACACTATAAAGTGGCAGGGAAAAAGGGTGGTTCCAAGAAAAGTTCAAGTTCAATGGCCGTCAAGGGCAGGTCTGACAGTGCCACCGCAGCTATTCCTATCTCGGTGGTTCCTGTTGCTACCCGGTTAGAGGAAGAAGTGGGAAAAGTAACAAAGAGGCACCGTTCTACAGGATCCACGCTGGAAGAAGGAGCCTAGGAGACCCCCGAGTCAGAGGCCTCCAAGGTAGACCACGTTGAATCTCCTCCATGTACTGAAGAGAAAGGAGGAGGCGGGCTTGCTTTCATCCTAGTTTCTGATAGCCCCGAGCATGAAGTGGGTTCTTTGGAGACTCGGAACCGATTTCGCCAAGGAGCTTCTGATGCTATCTCTGTTGAGGGGGTGACGGTCGAGCGAATTGTTGGGTCCCTGGCGAGTGAGACGGAGCTAGAGGATCGGTGATGGGAGAGTTTTGCCAACGGATCCCTATGCGAAACAAATAACCCTACCTAGTCATATTGGGATATCCGCTTCCTGATTCCCAACTTTGTTGATCGTACGGTGGTCTTTAAAGAAGATAAGAAGAAGTTTGAAGGCTCTACCACAGTGGTGATGTGGCAGGCGGTGGAGATGTTCAACTTGTGATCAGCGGCAATGACTCAGCATATGGAGAAGCGCTTTGCCGTATAGGAGAGTGAGTTGGCGACATTGTGGAAAGAGAAGGCGGCCCTGCAGTATGAGAAGGATTTACTGAAGGAAACCAACAAGTTCACCAACTTGCAATTTGGGAACGCTCTGAAGGCCGTCGGAGGTATGGCAGATGACTTGAAGTTTGTCAAGGATGAATTGGTGAAGGCCTAATCCAAGAAGGAATCGGTGGAGACAAAGTTGGCCATTGTCGAGGAGCAATATGCCAATTTGGGGAGACACCTTAGCGCGGTAGAGGAGTCGTATTCCTTGGTGTGCGCCGCCAAGAGGGATGCTGAGGGAAAGTTGAAAAGGGCGGATGAGGAGCTCGAGAAGCGCAAGGTGGACGAGGCGGCCTACAACGTTTCTTGGAGGAGGACTTGTCAGAGAAGTATATGGCCGCCTTTGACCTTTGCCAACAACAAATACAACTTCTAAACCCATCCGTTGCTCTAAACTTGGAGGGGATTGGACTGTTCCGGGTCATTATGAATGGGTAGCTTGTGGATCTTTCCGTCTCAGAGGATAAAGAGGAGGCAGCTCCAGAAGGTGCCCCAGAAGTTGAAAGGGGGGTTGAGTCAAATGTCGCACCCGAGTCGGGACCAAACCATACCAAGGAAGGGTGATAAAGCATCCTAGGATAAGGGCGATGTTTCTCAAGATGAGACCCCTGAAGCCAATGCTAGACCCTGGTCATCTGAAAAATTTTGTCTTCCTTTTGTTTTCTCTATTTTCCTGATGGTTGTAATGATTTATTTTGATGAATGAAAGTGGATCACGTGTTTATCTTAGTGTCCTTTCTTGTAGTTTATACTTATTTTCTGAGAGACCGATTTTGCGTGATATTTAAGTTTCATAACATATGTTCCGAGGGATCAATTCCACACTTGGACTTTCATACTTAAACGATTTTCAAGTTTCATAACGTATTTGCCGAGGGATCGATTCCGCACTCGAACTTTTGTACTTGAACGGTTTTCAAGCTTCACAACGCATTTGTCGAGGGATCAATTCCGCACTCAAACTTTCATACTTGAACGATTTTCAAGTTTCATAACGTATTTTCCGAGGGATTGATTCACTCGGAATTTCGTACTTGAACAATTTTCAAGCTTAACAACGTATTTACCTAGGGATCAATTCCACACTCAAACTTTTGTACTTGAACGATTTTCAAGTTTCACAACGTATTTGCCAAGGGATCGATTCCGCACTCATACTTTTGTACTTGAACAATTTTCAAGCTTCACAACGTATTTGCCAAGGGGTCGATTCCGCACTTGGACTTTCATACTTGAATGATTTTCAAGTTTCACAACATATTTGCCGAGGGATCAACTCCACACTCAGACTTTCAGATGTGTTTTGTTTTTTACTGAATAATACGAAAAAAGATTTTAGTTAGAGAAATAGGGGCCTCGTTAAAACCTCCCGAGAGAAAATCCCAGTGGGAAAAAACCTCGTAGGTAGGAAAAAGAGTGCCCTAATGTACAATGATTAGCTCAGATAAAACTTCAAATGAGTCACGTTCCATGTTCTAGGTAGCTCTTTTCCTGACAATTCTTTTAGGCGGTATGCACTCTTTCCTAGCGCTTCTTTGACTCGGTATGGTCCTTCCTAAGAGGGAGCAAGTTTACCTTCTTCGTGTGGTCTTCTAATGTTGTCTGTTATTCGCAAAACTAGATCACCTTTCCGAGAGGGTCGGGGTCGGAGAAAGGAGTTCCATCATTGGGCAAACTTTTGCTTGGCCTCCTATATCTTTACATATGCCACGTCTTGTTCTTCCAAACTGAGGTCCAAATCTTCTCGTCTCCCTTCGTCATTTGAGTCTTCATTGTAAGCCAAGCGTCAGATGGTGGGTTCTCCTAGCTCAACAGGTATCATGGCATCGGCCCTATATGTAAGTCAGAACAGAGTCTCATGGGTCGATGAATGTAGGGTAGTTTGATAAGCCCACAATGCTCTATTCAATTCTTCTTCCCATCTACCTTTGGCTTGTCCGAGCCATCTTTTGAGTTCTTGGAGGATGATTTTGTTTGCTGTTTTGGCCTGTCCGTTGGTCTATGGGTGCTTTACGAAGGAAAACTTTCGTTTGATGCCCAGATTCTCACAGACCTCTATAAAACCTTTGTCTGTGAACTATCGGCCATTGTGTGATATAATAGTGTGGGGAAGCCCGTGTTGGCAGATGATGTGCTTCCAAGTAAAAGTCTGTACTTTGGCCGTGGTGATGGTTGTGAGAGCTTCGACTTCAATCCATTTAGTGAAGAAGTCTATTGCTACCAGGAGGAATTTGAGTTATCCTTTCCCTTGGGGAAAAGGACCCAGGATGTCTATCCCCCAGGTATTAAAGGGCAAGGGGGACAAAATTCTGTGCAATGGTTTAGGGTGGCTGTGGATCCGATTGGCATTGCGTTGACACGAGTCACACTTTTTAACGAACACAGAACAGTCGGCTTGTAGAGTTGGCCAAAAGTACCCCACTTAGAGGATCCGGGCGGCTAAGGGATGGACTCCTCCGTGAAGGCCACAGATTCCCGAGTGCAATTCTCATATGACATAGTTGGCTTGTTCTTCATTTAGGCACTTTAGAAGAGACACGGTAAAGCCCCTCTTGTAGAGCTGTCTGTCTAGCAAGGTGTAATTGGCTGCTTGAACTTGTAACTTTTTGGCTTGCTGGCGATCTTCTGGGAGAATTCCCTATTTGAGAAAATCAATAATAGGGGTAATCCATGTATTTGCAATTGGATTTTCACTTACCTGGTAAACATGCCGAGCTTCTTGGATCGTGGGCTCTTCCAGGATAACCTGAATGATAGTCTTAAGATTTCCTGCCTTTATCATGCTGGAAAGCTTGGAAAGTATGTCTGCACGTTTATTCATTAGTCGTGGGACGTGGACGATTCGGAAGTGCTTTAAGTCTTTTACTATCTCGTTTACCTGGGTCAGGTATTTTGCCAAGGTCGAGTCTTTAGCTTGGTAGGACCCTTCAATCTGCCGGGCCACCAGCTGGGAATCGGTCTTTGCTTGGATGCACCGAGCGCCTAAGTCGATGGCTGTTCGTAATCCAGCGATGAGAGCTTTGTATTCTGCCTGATTATTGCTAGCTTTAAATTGGACCCCAGTAATTCTGTGACTACTAAGCCGGTCGGAGATTCTAACACAACACCCGTTCCACTACCTTTCGTGTTGAAGGATCCATCTACCGAAAAAGCCTATAGTTCATGCTCTACATCATAGTCATCTTTGTCTTCCCCAGTTCTACTAAAAAGCCTACTAGTACTTGGGCTTTAATAGGTCCTCATGATTCATATCGAATGCCATACTAGGACAATTCTACGGCCCAGGCCACCATCTTTCCCACAAGTTCTGGCTTCTGGAGAACTTTCCTGAGTGATTGGTTGGTTCTTACTACCACCTGGTGGCTATAGAAGTAAGGGCGGAGTCGTCTTGTGGCTACAACAAGGTTGTATGCAAACTTTTCGACCCTCTGGTACCAGGCTTCAGCTCCTTGAAGCGTTTTACTGATGAAGTAAACTAGCCTCTGGACTGGGCCATTTTCATAGACTAAAACTGAGCTTACCGCCTTGGCTCCTACGAAAAGGTAGAGAATCAATTTTGACCCCGCTTCTGGCCATGTCAGAATTGGTGGGGATGTGAGGTAGGCTTTTAAGTCTTGGAATGCCTCTCCACACTTGGAAGTCCACTCGAATGAGTCTGTCTTCTTCAGCACTTTGTAGAACAACATCGACTTCTCAGTAAATTTTGAGAGAAATTAGGAGAGGGTGTTGATCCGCCCGGTGAGGCGTTGTACTTCTTTAATACTCTGAGGACTCCGCATCTCTAGTATGGACCAGCACTGATATAGATTGGCTTTAATAGCTCTATAGGTAAGCATGTACCCTAGAAAGTTTTCTCCTTGGACCCCGAAAGAGCATTTCTCGGGGTTCAATTGCATGTTGTGTTTGCGCAGCTCGGCGAATGTTTCTTCCAGGTCTTGTATGTCCAAGTCTGTCTACTTAGTGTTTACTACTATATCGTCGACATATACTTCCATGTTTCTTCCTATCTGTTTGGCGAAGATTTTATCCACTAGCCTCTAGTAAGTGGCCCCATATTTTTTAGGCCGAAAGGCATCACTCAGTAGCAATAATTTACTCTGCTCGTGATGAACGTTGTCTTCTCCTCGTCTTTGGGGTCCATTATGATCTGATTGTACCCCGAGTATCCGTCCATGAAGCTCAAAATCCTGTACCTTGATGTACCATCCACCAAATGGTCAATGCTAGGCAAAGGATAAGGATCTTTGGGACATACCTTATTTAGATCGGTGAAATCCACGCACATCTACCATTTTCTGCTCGTGTTTTTGACCATGACCATGTTCGACAGCCAGGTTGGGTATTTTACCTCTCTAATAAAGTTGGCGGACACTAGCTTGTCCGTCTCTTCTTTGACTGTGTGCTTTCAATCGAGGCCCATCTTTCAGGGCCTTTGGGCACAGGTCTGGCATCTAGCTCAACATTAAGGGAGTAACAGATTACAGTGTTAGGCATGTCAGCAGGGCTCCAAGCAAATAGGTCTACGTTTTCTCTTAGCAGGCTGACCAGGGCTTCTTCTAGGCCTGGGTTGAGAATAGTGCTGATTCGTGTGAATTGGCCGGGGGATGACCTAACTTGAATGAGCTTGAGTGATTCTACCAGTTGAGGTCTCTCGTATTTTCTATCGTCCTAAGGGTCGAAACTTGTCACCACGTCTTCCTCGATAATGAACGTCGACTTGAGGCGAAGGCTCTCATGGTAACGCGCCTGGGCCACTTCTGGGTCTGCTCTGACAACTCCTACTCCACCATCTTTGAGCGGAAACTTCATGGTTAAATGCATGGTGGAGACAACGACACCTAAGGCTTGAGTGAAGGTCGTCCCAGCAGTGCGTTGTAGGAGCTGGGGAAGTCCTCCACGAGGAACCTGACCATAATTATACGGCTATTTTTTCTGACTCCAAAAGTGGTCCTAAAATCGATGCATCCTAGGACCTACACAAAATCACTAGAAAAGTTAAGCAAAGCTTCATCATACCTTTTCAATCGGCGGGTAGGGAGACCCATTATTTGGTACATTTTCCAATACAGGATGTCTGCTGAACTTCCTTAGTCTATGAGTACTCGTTCTACCATAAAATCTTCGACCCCCATAGTGATTACCATCGATTTGTCTCGATTCGGTCCTCCCTTGGGGAAGTTTGACCTGTCGAATGTGATGATTGCCGAGTCTGAGTGTTCCTGCATTAAATTTACCTGTCCTGAGATGGTATGTATGACTTGTCGTGTGGCTCTTCTATCTCCTACAGGTCTCAGGGATCGAGAACGGGGGGTTCATGATCGATTTTGAGTCTGGAGCTCCACTTGATCAGGATGTTCCTTTTCTCTCTTTTGAAATCCTTCTCTGGGTGTTTCATTTTTCTGGGTGACAAACCTTGCTAGGTGTCCCTGTCGGATTAGGTGCTCTATCTGATTACGGAGGGATCGACAGTGTTCAGTTCCATGGCCGTAGGCCCTGTGGAATTTACAGAACTTAAACGTGTAGGATCCCTTGGGACCCTCCCCTGGGGGAGGAAGTACAAGGAGTCCCGTGTTGTAGACTTCATGTAGAATCTGATTGCGACGATCCTTTAATGGTGTAAAGCTTGTGTAAATGGGTGCGGTGTAGGCATTAGCATGTCTGCCTCGGTTTCTCCTAGGGCTTCTCCTTTTCGGTTCGGGGCGGAGATTGACTCGATCGGTGGGGTTAGTCTGATCGGCTTCGTGCTCATCAACAACAATGTACCAGGACGCTCTTGCTCAAAAGTCAAACATGTCCAGTGGTGGTTTCTTGGTTAAGGAGTCGGCAAATTTCCCTAAGCGCAAGCTAGTTTGTTTGGCATGTAGCGCTACCTCTAGGCTGAGGTCTCAGATTTGGATGGCTTGTTCAAAGAAACGGGCCATGTATTGCTTTAGAGTTTCTCCTGGAAGCTGGCGCAGATTCACTAGGTTGTGCAGTGTTTGCTGTACAGCCCTGCTGGTGGAAAACTGAATGAGGAATTTCTTGCTCAGGTCAGCAAAACTGGCAACGCTCTTCGGAGGAAGGTGAGAGAACCAACGGAGTGCTGACTTGGTCAACGTGGTAGGAAAAGTTTGACAAAAAAGGGAATCAGACATCCCTGTCACTAGCATAGTGTTGGTGCATATGGTGAGGTAGTCTTCTAGGTCGCCTCTACCGTCGTATTTCTCTATTGACGGGGGTTTGTAATTGAGGGGAGTAGGAGCCTCCATGATCGGTTTATTCTAGGGATATGTAGTGAAAGGTAGCTTAGGCTCGTATTTGGCTATCTCCGTCTAGTATGAGGTCTGGCCAGCAGCTTTCTGACGGGTATATCGATTGGCATTGTGGCTGGAGGCCTCACGTTCGCCTGCCTTTTATCCTCTGAGTTCTGTGTTCTCCTGCTGCAGGTTGGCGACTATCTTTTGTAAGGCTTCCACCATGTTAGTGAGATGCTGCATCTGATCATCATGATCGGATGGCTCCTGGTGTCTGCTGCCTTCCTCACATCGCGTGTATATCAGAAAAGAAGAGAAAATAAGTGAGAAAAAATGAGCTTACTTGCTGAAGATATCAGAAAAGACGCTACAAGGTAGGATAGGTAAAGAGGGACAAAGGTTAATGGGTGTATATAGGAAAATAATCCTATTTTTCATTTAAAATTAAATATAAACTATGATGTTTATTTTAATTATATAATATAATATTTGGTTTGAGTATTTTTATGAGATAAATTTTATACCTAAAATTTTGTTATGAACACTTAAAATATATTTAAGAAAATAAATGTAAGTTTTTAATGAAATTTTTCAACTTTAAATATCTCGAAGAATAAATGTTTATGCTGCGTTTAGTTTATAAGTTTTCTTAGAAAAATAGAAAATTATTCTTAAAAGAATTTAAAAAATAGAAAAATTGTTTATTTACAAATTATTTAAAAAATTTATAGAAAAATAGAAAACTAATTTTCTATCTTTTTAAGAAAATCAGAAAACTTTTTAAAAAGGTTTTCTAAGAAAAGTGAAAAAGTAGAAAAGACGGTAACTGAATTACAAGATATGGTAATTAAATTACAAGATAAAGTAATTGAATTACAAGATAGAGGCTTTTGTAACCAAATAAGAATATGAAACAAACTGCTACTAATTCAAAAAGTTTTACTGCTACTATTTTGAAATATATTTAAACACAAACTCATTTGCTCTCATTTTAATATTACTTTAAATTTTTGTCATAATTTTTATGTGATGCATATACTATTCAATATTGTTATAAATAATATATATAAGATATCTCAATTAATTTGAATTAAAGAATGTTTAAAAAAAATTTGGAAAACTGAACGCAGTTGAACAACTTTTTTATTTTTCTAGTTTTTCAAATTAAAAAGCTGTCACATTATCTAAACGAATTTTCAAAATTTTTCTAGCTATTCTAGGAAATAAAAATTTTGGAAAACAAACAGAAAATTTTTTCTAGAAAACTAGAATAATTTTCTATAACTAAACACAGCCTTAATTACTCATTTTTCTTAAGTTACTATTTTCATTTTCTAACCAAACGATCTCTAAATCTTACGAAATTTTAAACTTAACCTCATATGCATGAATCTAAACTCTCTACCAAGTTTCATAATTTTTTGAAAACACTTTCTATACTGGTATAGACCCAAACGACTCTATTTTGGGTTATTTTCACTTATTTCTAAAAATATCTAGAAAATTTTATAAAATCCTATAAATTACAATGATCAATAAGTTCTAAAGGACCTTAAGCTAATTTTATTAAAATAAAAAATTATAATTTTCCTTACGGTTTTATCCTTTTATAAAAAAATAGTAAAAAAATATAGGATGTTAAAATTCTACCCCCCTAAAAAGATTTCATCCTTGAAATTCACATACCTTAAAGAAAAAGGTATGGATAAGATTTTCTCATCTAAGTTTCCAATTCCCATATAACATCTTCATCACCTATTCTACTTCAGATAATCTTTACTAGAGGAATTTCCTTTCTTCTTAGTTGTTTTATTCTTTTATCAATTATTCTAACAAGTGATGCATCATAGTAAGATTATCCTTAACTTGGATAATTTCAGGCTCAATAACATGTAAAGGATAATGAATATATTTACATAGTTAGGATAGTGAAAGACATTATGGATGTTTGACAGAAAAGGTGGCATAGTAATTTGATATGCTACAAAAGCAACTCTTTTAAGGATCTAACAAGGGCCGATAAACTTAGGTGTAAGTTTACGTGATTTCATTGCCTGACCGACCCCAGTTGTGGGTGTGACCTTCAAAAAGACTATCACCTTCCTGAAATTCAAGAGATTTTCTTCTCTTGTCATAATAACTTTTTTGTCTGCTTTGTGTTGTCCTTATCTTTTCCTGAACCAACTTGATCTTCTCTATAGTTTGTTGTACCAACTCAGGACCTATTATCAAGTTTTTTCCTGTCTTGAACCAACACAATGAAGTTCTGCACTTTTCCCATAAAGTACCTCAAATGGTACCATGTTGATGCTTGCATGAAAACTATTGTTATAAGTAAACTTAATCAATGGCAAGATTTAATCCTAACTTCCTTTGTGTTCCAATACACAAGCTCATAACAAATCCTTAAGAGTTTGAATTGTTCTTTTAGATTGACTATCTATTTATGGGTGATATGCTGAACTTAAACAAAGTTTAGTTCCCAACACTTGGTGTAAACTTTCCTAAAAGCATATGCAAAACGTGGATCACAATCCGAAATAATGCTTGAAGGAATTCCATACAACCTTACAATTTCTTTGATATAAAGTCGAGTCAACTTTTCCAAAGAGTATCAAATATTAATAGGAATAAAGGAGTATATTTTGTTAATCTATCAACTACTGCCAATATAGAATCATATCCAGCAAGGGTTCTTGGTAGCGCAGTCACAAAATTCAAAGCAATGATATCCTATTTCCATTATGGAACTTCCAATGATTGTAAAGCTCCATAAGGTTTTCGATGCTCCATTTTTGCTTTATAGCAAAACAAACATGAAGACACATATTTTGTTACTTCCTTTTTCATTTCAGGCCACCAAAACAATTTCTTAAGCTCCTAGTACATTTTAGTAGTTCTTGGATGAATACTTATGTTACTTTTATGAGATTCCTCCAAAATTTCCTTCCTCAATCCTTCTTAATTCAGGATGCAGACTCAGTCTTTGTATGTTAACATCCCATCGACTCCAAATTTAAATTCTGTTTCTTTTCTCTATTTAAAAGCTCTTTCTTTTCTTACAAAAAAATGTCTTTTTGTTGAGCCTCTAAAGCTTGTAACAAAAAGTCATTTGTTACCCTTAACATTCCAAGCCTATAGCTATTACGAGTCACTTCCATGGCCAGATTCATATCCCTAAATTGTTCTATCATTTCTAACTCTTTGATCATCATTGTAGACACATGTAGCGATTTACAACTTAATGCATCTGCCACTACATTTGCCTTCCAAGGATGATACTGTAGTTTAAAATCATAATCTTTCAAAAATTTCATCCATTTTCTTTGTCTCATATTCAACTCTTTTATTAAACAAGTATTTTAAATTTTTATGATCATTGAAAACTTCAAATTTGGCTCCATACTGATGATATCTCCATATTTTTAATGCAAAAACCACATCAGTTAGTTTTAAGTCATGAGTGGGATAATTGACTTTATGTTGCCTCAATTGCCTTGATGCATAAGCCACAACCTTTCTATTTTGCATTAATACACATCCTAACCCCTGTTTTGATACATCACAAACTACCTCATATCCTTGGTATGGGTCAAGTAATATTAACACATGTGTCGTCGTAAGAAGATTTTTAAGTTCTTCCTAGAAACTCCTAATCTTTATCACATTCGTTGGTCTTTTCCATTTTAACACTACTTCTACTTTGGAATGATCTACAACAATTCCTCCTTGATTGATGACATAACCAAGGAAAATGACTTTTTCTAGCCAAAATTCACACTTAGACAACTTTGCATACAATTGTTTTTCTCGTAGGACTCCCAATACTATCTTTAGATGTTTAGTGTGTTCTTCTCGACTCTTAGAGTATATCAAAATATCATTAATGAAAATAACCATGAATTTATCCAAGTAAGGGTGGAAAATTCTATTCATGTAATCCATGAATTCAACAGGATCATTAGTTACACCAAAAGGCATTACCAAATACTTATAGTGTCCATAACAATTCCTAAAAGCAATTTTGGGTATATCTTCCTTCTTCACCTGTATTTGATGATATCCACACTTTAGATCAATTTTGGAAAATACTCTAGTACCACAAAGTTGATCCATCAAATCATCTATTCTTGGAAAAGGATATATATCCTTAATTGTCACCTTATTGAGTTAACGGTAACCTACACATAATCTTATACTACTATCTTTCTTCTTTACCAAAAAAATTGGTGCACCCCACAGGGATACACTTAGTCTTACAAATTGCTTTTCTAATAAATTCTCTAGTTGTTTCTTTAGCTCCAACAATTCCAATGGTGATATTTGATATGACGCTCTTGAGATTGGTTCAGCTCTAGGGATAAGATCAATAGAAAACTTCACTTCTTATTTGGGTGGTAAACCAGGGATATCCTCTGGAAAACTTTAGGGAATTCATTCACAATAGGAAATTCCTTTATTTTAGATTCTCGTTCCTTTTTCATTGAAAATAACATCATGAATCCTTGAGCTCTTTCTTTTAATGAAGTATGCATTTGATTAGAAGATACAAATCTTGTATTCTAAGAATTTGAATCTATTGATTTGTTGAAAACTATTGTCTTGCTATGACAGTCTATTAAGATATGATTGTCCACCAACTAATATAATCTAAGAATAACTTCTAGATTAGAAAGTTATAAACAAAATATATTAACTTTAAAATTCCTATCATCTATGACAATAGGACATTCCCAACAAGCTTTAGAAGTAACCATGGAATGGTTTCTAGGAGTATGAACAGATAACTCAAAAGGCAATTCAATCACAACCAAGTTTAACATTTCCACACAATCATTGGCTATAAAGGAATAAGATACGCCGGAGTCATACATGATAGCTAAAGAAGTCTCATAAATGATACATTTACCTTTCACCATTGTATCTGGGCGAGATGCTTCTTCACCATTGATAGCGAAGACTTTTCCTTGAGTCGTGGGCTTTTGTATTGCATTGCTAAAGCCTCCACGATTGTGATCAGTAGTGCTTGTACCTCAGCCATTTTCTTTCTTTATTTCTCGATAATGCCTCAGTAAATGTCCCTTTTTGCTGCACTTAAAGTAGACATAAATAGGACAATTATTTTGCATGTGAGGTCCTCAATAATTATAGCATTTAACTTCAAATATAACTAGCGTGTAATCGCTTTCAGGTATAACTCGGGGATTTGCACGCATATGGTATCCTTTATGTGAAGCTTGATGTCGTGCAAGGGAAGATGTAGCACCAAAATGACGTGGTTGACTAGGATATGGCTTTTTCCTTGCAAAATTCTTATTTTGGAAACATTGAGGTCCATAAGTCCTCATCTCATTGGTTTTAGGATCATACTCTCTAGCCTTCGACAACTTATCTTTATGGTCCTCTTCAAAACTTCTATAGCAATTAACTAATACCGGAAAGTCACAAACTTCTTGTATTCGCATAGCTTCCTTTATCTCTGGTCAGAGATCATTGATAAACTTAGCACATCTGGCTCATTCATTTGAAGCATCAGTGTAATGTGAACGAAAACGGGACAATTCTTTAAATTTTGCAACATATTATCCAATTGATGTATTATCTTGGGTGAGAGATAAGAATTCCATTTCTTTCTTTTCCTTAACATCATCAGGAAAATACTTTTCTAGAAATTTTTCTTTGAATCGTTCCCAAGTGATTTCAATCCCATTTGCTTCAAATTGTCTTTAAGTGCTTTCCCACCAATGCTCAACATCCTCTATCAAAACATAAGCTGTAAAAATTACCTTATCAGCCTCTACACATTGTAGTGCATGAAAAATCTTTTCCATTTCGTGAATCTATAGTTGAGCTCCATTAGGATCATAGCCTCCTTTGAAATGAGGTGGATTACGTTTTTTAAATACATCTAACCTCCTTAAGGCATCATTTCCCTAAGAATTATGATTCACTTGATTCTCAGCCATTACAATGATTAGACATTCTATTGCAGTTACAAGTCCAAATTCTTGCTCTGCCATGAGTTCCTGTCATTAAAATTATTATATTTCAAAACTAAAATTATCATGCATTATCATATAACCTCTATACTTAACAATTCAAGATATCAATCAAATAAGTAAGACTTCTCCCAAGGCCTATGGGATGAACTACTCTGATACCACTTTGTAACACCCTTGGTTTTACACCGTTAAAGTTTTCAACAACACATACTAAAGTTTTCAACATTTTATAGGTTTTGTTTAATATAAATAGAAAATATTTAAGACCAAAATTATTTTTTTTAAAAAATTAATATCAAAAGATTATATATGTATATATATATATACATGTATAAAGAGTATACAATGAGTGTTTTATAATAAAGTCATCCAACAAAAAGTTTTTGGTTAGCCTATATCTAAACATGTCAATTTCTATCTGTCGTCAAAATAGAACCCCAAAATCATGAGTAGTTGAATAATATAAAAAAAATACTATTCAACCATCACGCACTACTAGGGTTATCATCAAAATACTAAATACTATATTGCACCATCACTAAGCTTCCTCTATAGTAGAGTCACTACCAAAGCAGCCTTCCTCCATATCTTCCTTATCAGCCGGAGTACGTGGAGGTGGGTGACCATAGAAAGGATCAGTATCACGGAGATCTACAATCTAACAGTGACTATACCATATCATATATATATATATACATTGCCTATACCTAGCACTCCCCATCTCCATTATCCTTCCTGTCGAGGCCTTATCCCCATGTTTATCATTAGAGGAAAATTATCCATCATGAAAATCTATTCAAATTTAAAAATTTTACACAACATAAACAAGGAACAGGGTGAGAAATAGAAATACCATACATGACATATAAAAATAATAGGTTCTCATGAAATAATAAGATTTATTGGCAAATTCCTTCATACATGTTATTCACAGCATTGAATAGGAATGTATGCAAGACCGACAATTCTTATTCTAGTTCTTGTCTTGTTTCATATCAAGTTATCCAACATTTTATTTATTTTTTTAAAGGATGAAGATGCAATGAATGTGGGCCCTTAAGTTTTCTTTTGTTGGGAGCAGTCAGGAGTTGATACTATTTTTTATAAAATAATAACTGCCTATATGGCAACCGAACAACTCCATTGACCTTAATATGCACTTAGGGCCTTGTCAGATAAGCAAGAGCTTGTTGTGAATTTACTCGACACTGGGGAGCGACCCTAAGTCTCCTAGGCCTCTTTTCACGCCCTTTCATCCCAAGGTTTGCTGTTGAACCATCCCTAATGCATTTCTCATATTATAACCGTATTTCCCAAAACATTTTTATCTTTTATTTGTTACATGATGCATGTCATATATTTAATTAGTTTAATTTTATTTTTTTAAAATACTTTTCTTTCTTTTTAAGAGGATCTATCAAAATTTTGGCAGAGTTTCCTCTATAAATTGAACATTTCTAAATTTTATCTTTGACCTGTTACACTCAAATTTTCCAGACAGTACAACATTTCAATGTTTAATGTATGTTTTTGATTTTGGGTGTCAAAACTTTCTAAAATATTATTCTTTCATTTAAAAGCATCTTGATCATTTGAAAAGATTATATGCATTTTTTCTCATAATTATAAAACCACATTATAAAAATTATAAATAATAACAATGACAATTTAATATAACTAATAAGAATAAATTCAATAAAGATATTAACTAGTACATAGTAAATAATAGGAATAAAATAACAGTAAACTAACTATTAAAAGGGTTAAAGAGTGTCTTCTATTATTTCACATGTCTTATACTTGGTAATTTCCTATCTCACCCTCCTTTTACCTGAGTACTTGATTTCAAAGAGTATTTCCACGTTTGGATTAGCTACCCTAGACAATAGATTCTTATTATTAGTGTTTGAATTAGTTATATCATTTTATTCTATTTTTATTTTATTTGTCACCTGGCATAGCACTACTAATAATAATGAGAAAATTTTTTTAATAATTAGGCAACATAAATAATTAATAGCACGATAGTATTAATAGTGATAAAACATAACAAAATAACTAACTAAGTAAATAAGATAAAATTAATAATACTAAAAAAACTTAAATAAATAACAAAACATAACAAATATATAAGAAAATAACAATTAAACAAATGAATAAATAGACAACAAGTAAATGAATAAATGAATAAATAATAAATACATAAATATATGAATTACAATAAATAAATAATAAACAATAAACAAATGATCAATAAATAAACAAATAAAAAATAAATTAATAAATAGTAAATAAATAAAATCAATTTAATTAAAAAAAAAGAAAGTAACCTACGTTTGCATATGTTGTATTGCCTTGGTCAATATAATGAGATTTTGCCATCAGTGGTAATGTCAATGCCATAAAATCACATATTAACAGAATTGAAAAATTGAAAATAAGTGAAAGAAGTTAAAAAGTAAAAAAATGACAGTAAAGTAAAGAAAAGAAAAGAAATGGGAAGAAATGAGCTTACTTGTGGAAGATATAAGAAAAGACGCTACATAGGTAAAATAGGTAAAGAGGGGACACGGGTTAATGGGTGTATATAGAAAAATAATCATATTTTTCATTTAAAACTAAATATTAAATATGATGTTTATCCTAATTATATAATATAATATTTGGTTTGAGTATTTTTATGAGATAGCTTTTATACGTAATATTTTGTTATGAACACTCAAAATGTATTTAAGAAAATAAATGTAAGTTTTTAATGAATTTTTTAACTCTAATTATTTAGAATAATAAATGTTTAACTACCTATTTTTCATAAGTTACTATTTTATTTTCTAACCAAATGATCTTTAAATCTGACAAAATTTTAAACTTAAGCTCATATGCATGAATCTAAACTCCCTACCAAGTTTCATAATTTTTTGATAACATTTTCTATACTGGTATAGACCTAAACGACTCTATTTTGGGCTATTTTCAGTTATTTCTAAAAATATCCAAAAAAAATTCATAAAATCCTATAAATTACAACGATCAATAAGTTCTAAGGGACCTTAAACTAACTTTGTCAAAATCATACATTATAATTTTCCTTACAGTTTTACCTTTTATAAAAAATAATAAAAAATATAGGATGTTACAAACAAGAACTGAGAAGATGCAGGCAAGACTAGCACTAAATGAGAACATGGAAAATTCAATGCCAAGCATGGATAATGTTATGACAGAACACCCCAGTTGGTCCCTGACTCCAACACAGTCAGACACTTAGGTCCTTCACTTAGTAGGTTAGTCTCTTAAGTCCTCCACGTCCGTGATCGTCAGACACTTAGATCCCTGCCGTTAAACCTTCATTAGATTTAAGTGACGTGTACCGTTAAATGCCAACAAGGAGTGCCATGTGTGCATGACTTTTAACATCAGATTTTGAGGGGTGTTAAATGCATAGGTGTTAAAAGTTAAGATTATTAACACCGGTCCTTTTATCTATTTATCCAGTGTTAATTATAATTTTTAACACCTATTTCAGTATTTAACCTGTGTTAAAAGTTCCTGTTTTATTTTAATTTTTTATCCTGCTTTGTTATATTCTTTTTTTGGATTAAAAGACAATTTAATCAAAAATAAATATACATATGCATATCCTATCCTAGAATATTCAAAATGAAATACTTCTTTCTCAGGCACAGCAAAGTACAAAAAATGCTCGCTACTATAGCCTGCATAGACATATATTTGCATCTTTTCTACTCCTGTTGTTTTACATTGTTTATCTCAACAACCATCAATGCTGAGATTACTCTGATTGCTCCTCTAGAGAATGATGCCACTATGGGATCAACCTGACTAGAATATCCAACAGAATTTGGATAAGGTAAGAAATAACATGTAGAACACACTAAAATTCTAATTTCAACAGCACTGAACTAACACAAATCAAACGTCCATATATAGATTAATAATAGCACTGAACTAACACATTTGCCACCAGCAAGGGTACGAATACATGTAAGAAGTTAAATGGATTAGAATTTTAAAAAAATGGAGTATTTGGATTATTAAATCAATTCCACAATTCATGGGGTGGAGAACAGATGCTGGCATTGTAACATCCTGATTTTTATGATTTTTATAAAAATAACTTAAAAAGGATTAGAGAAGAATTTTTGAATGAAATTCTGAGTGGGAAATGAATGAGACAAGATTTTCCGAGTGAAAAGAATCAGATTTCGAGTGAAATGAATTTGACTCCGAGTGAAATAAGACAGAACACTATTTCCAAGTGAAGTTAAGATGTTTCCGAGTGAAACATCATTAAGAGAATCATTTCCGAATGAAGTGACACTGTGTCCGATTGAGACACGTTCGAGTAAAGCAAATCCGAGTGAAACGTCTCCGAGAGGAACGTTTCCGATTAAGTTGCCGAGTGAAGTGTCTCTGTGACACTTCCGAGTGATACATTCCGGGTAAGTCTTTCCAGAAAGACTGCTTCTGGACAAAGACTTCAACTCTGATTGATTAAGTTTTCTGAGTAAGTAATCCCGAGGAGATTTCCGAGTAATCCTTTCAAGAGGAATGATTTCCGAGAAAGGAAATTGACTTTGAACTCCGAGTAACCTTACAGTGGAGAAATTTCCGAATAATGAAAGAAATAAGACTCTGACTCAGAAAGAGGTATAACCGAGCGAGATGAGTCAGTTTTGATTAAACTGCCGAGTAAAAACCCGAGTGCTGGGAAGCCTTACCGAGCTGGCGAGTGCAGAATCGAATGACAGCCTCTGGTCGGATTTCGCCTAAGCTAGTAGGTGCCTCGCTCAAGCGAATGCCAGTGGAATTCGTTACTGGACATTTCTCGCCCGAACGAGTGGCTAATAGGAGGGAGTCTCGCTCAAGCGAAAGCATGGGAAATTGGTTATTGGGTAATTCTCGCTCAAGCGAGAGTGGTCCGCTCAAGCGAGGATCAGGTCTGATGCTTAAAGATTTCTCGCTTAAGGAATTAGAGGCTCGCTCAAGCGCTCTATGCTGATGTTGCCTAAGCGAGTTTTCCCCAAAATTGAATTTACCCTATTTTAATCTGGAAGTTGTCCACGTCATTATGTTCTTCTATCTTCCAGCAGATTCCTTTCTCAGATATTTTCTCAGAATGGGACCCTTTTGGTGTGTTGTCCCTTTTCATTAAATATCTTAACCCTTCATTAATTATTAAAGAAACGTGTGACAGAGTACTTCAAGTTATTCACGTCTCTTTCACGTGAAAGGTATATAAATACTTCTTCTATTGAATTAATAGAGGAATTCTTGAAAGTAAAATCATTCTTATACTTCCAATCTTTACTGGAACTAGTAAACGAAGAACACCAAATCTCCATTCTCTTCTCTTTACGAAGGAAAGCTTGGACTGGTGTAGCAGTGCAATTCCAGTTGGTATTTGAGAGCAGTAACTGGATATAATTTTGAAAGCTACTGGAACTCTTTAATTCTAGGTAGGGGGAGCGTACATCTCAAATAGATGGTTTATGAATGGATTTGGGGTATTTTTGATATATGTGATATGTGTATGAATTGTTATGAGACCCCAACTATATGACGTTTTATGTTTCATATTTTCCATTCATATTATTGATATTGATATGAGATTGATGATTCATGATATTTATATGCATAAGATGCATGTGTGATGTTTGAATATGAACTGTGGTGTGGTGGTTCCTATATACCACGGACACCTTTGAGTGTGACTCAAGGCCGGCCCGTAGCACTGAGTAGAGGACCGCTATCACTCTGGGAGTGGTACTCGGTGTTACATTATGGGCGCAGAGCGGTTTGGTACCAGTAAAACGGCCGAATCAGCGAGGAGCTGAATTATGGCTCGGGGAGCCAATGTTGCAACACAAAAATTGATAATGACCCCATTTTGGTTGGTTAAGTGAGAAAGAAAGATATGGATCCATTTGGTTGAGCATGTGCATGCACTGTTTTATGTGTTATTGAAGAGAACATGCTGTTTTATGATGAGTATATGTCTTGGTTTTGAGAATGAATGATTTATGATGTTTGCCGAGTGCAGTTTATTAGATTTGCCGAGTGCAGTTTGCTATACTTGCCGAGTGATGTTATATTTACCGAGTGGTAAAATGGTTATAATTGCCGAATGGAAATTTAAATTATTGCCGACTGATTTGATGTAATTGTCGAGTGAGTTAGAATTGCCGAGTGTGATCAGTTTTTGGTTTTGTAGTTATTAACTGGACTTTTATCCAATTCAATAACTTTTATTTGATATGTTATGCTCACCCTCTACAATTATTTTTCAGTGAATGAAGGGCTCGACCATGATATGTGAAGACACTCAACAGCTCGAAGTTTATTTTAGTGAAAGCCTTGGCCGGCTCATGAATACCGAGTGCTTTTATATAATTAATTGTACTTATTTTTGTTTTAAAGAGCCGGTCGGCTTTGTAAAATGAATATTGTAAATTATTTAATTCAAATTCTGTTTTGGAAATTTGAATTATTTGTAAAATATTTTTGATTTATTGAAATTTATTTTAAAAATTAAGGATGTTATAGGCATGAATTCATTTAACCAGGTAGAAGCATATTATTACCTCTTTGTAGAAGAAACCTTTGACTTTGGATATATATATATATATATATATATCCAATATTCTGAACATTTTTATACAGTTTTATAGAAAGTCGTCTATATAGTATACCTTCAAAATATGCAGAGACAGCATGAATAAAAGACTCACATTCTGTTCAGTTTCATCAGATTCTGGTTCTCTTTGGTATATGTCATACGCTTCTGCATCATCCACAAACAAGCTGGCATTTGACAAAAACAGCTCCCGACCACTGCATTGGAGGAGGAAACAATGTAACTAAATAAGCCAAACAGATAAATGAGGAAGATTGTCAGTCTTTTTAACCACTTTCAATTCCTTCTTTTAAAACGCAGTCAACAAGAAGCAGCTCCTTCACTTGTTCACAATTTTTATGGAGTAAAAGAGGGGCAGGAACATATACAGGTGTTCATATGTGAACTATAGCAAACAGGTAGTGGATATACCTCATCTGGTCATTCTTAGCCCTATCAGCCTGTTGTGCGGCCAAATTGGCATCTCTCTCTTCTATCTTCTTCTTCTTCCATTGAAGGAATAGCTTAGGAGTCATAGGAGTTGAAGTTGCCACTTTGGCACGCTAAACAACATTAAATATTGATTAGACGACCCAACACATATTGAATGGCATAGCTTACTATAAGGATAACAACAAAACTCACCTGATTTTCAATCTCTTCTTCAATTGATATCTTTTCAGTTTCCTCATCTAACAAAGCCTTCATTTGAGATTTCAAAACATATCCATGGGGAAGTGCATGTCTATAGTGGCAATTCTTACCACTATTGGGGCAGTCCCAAAACCAACCATACTGCTTCTTTTCTACTGCTTCCAAAAAGTATTTACAGACCTGAACATGGTACACAAACAATTGACAGCAGTCATTTCAGGTACCAAAGGCCACATGACAAATATGATTTAAAAATAATTCAAAATCATGAAACGTTAAAATAAAGCCACACAACAAACCAAAATCTTAAGGAACCATCAAACATGAAAAAGGAAAATGCAAAATATCAAACAAATCAATGTAACAGTCATGATTCCAACAACTCTAATAAACCGTACTATGTCAGTTGGTTTGTTCTGGTTATATTCAGTTTTCTTTGACTCAACCACCTTCTCCAAGGTCTCTTGATCCCAATCCTCCATTGTTTCTGACAAAGCAAGAGCCAAACCAAAAAGTCAGAAACAGAAAAAAGAAATCTTCAAAACCAAAAACAACATGCAAAATCAATTATCATCATCAAGCATATAAGTAATACCACCGTCATGTGTATCGCTATAAATGTCAATCTTTTCCCCTTTCCTCTGAACATTCAAATCATGGGAGAACTTGTATTTGAAACCCTTGGCACATTGTCCGGCTTTATAAAACTCACATAATACAGACTTCGGATCAACGCCTAACCAAATTCATCAACACAAGTCAAAAGATTGGCAACCTCTTAACAGTTAAGGTGAGTTAGAAAGGTTGAAGTGAGGAATAAAAAGAGGGAAAATGAACCTCTTAACAGCGAAGAGGGATCCTTTAACGTCCTTGCGGCTCTGGAGAGAGGAGAGAGAGAGGTGAGAAAGAGTGAGAGAGAGAGAGTGAAGAAAAGAAGAAGGTTAAGAAGAAAGAGAAACCCATTGGGTGAGGTCGATGTTGAACTCGTAGAAGGTGACGTGGGCGGTGGTGATGAGAATTTCCTCGACGAAAGGGTCGATTCGTTGGAGAACAGTGAGGTTGAGAAGCTTCGTGCTCTGGTGGCGACAAGTGAGAGAATGATGAGAAGAGTGTCGATGATGTGGTTGGGAGGGTTAGGTTCGGATATGATACTGTCAAGGTTCGATGATGTGAAGAATGGAGAATAGAAGTAAAGGGATCGAGATCTGAGAACCTTATACTGGGACACTGCCAATACTCTCTCTCCTAGTAGGGGAAGATGAAGAAGCCAATGGGGGAAGATGAAGAAAACCAGTAATCGTGAGAAGAAGAAAGAGAACAATGTAAATACCTAGGGTTCTATCAAAATGGCTTCCCATTGTTGTTATGTGTGACATGGCTTTTAGAGACCAAAACGGTGTAGTTTTGATGGAAACGTGGCATCCCTGCTGGGATTTGATGAGCCACGTCACTTGACTCTAACAAAAGTTAACGAAGGTTTAACGGCAGGGATCTAAGTGTCTGACGATCACGGACGTGGAGGACTTAAGAGACTAACCTACTAAGTGAAGGATCTAAGTGTCCGACTGTGTTGGAGTCGGGGACTAACTGGGGTGTTCTGTCTAATGTTATTGTTATTTCGATAAAATTCATGTTTATAGCTTTGTTTGGTATTTTCTTGATCAAGCTTTCAAAAATTGGCTGGTAAGTCAGATATTTATCATCGTTTTGAACTGTGAATCAATGGCATGTGAGTTGAATTGACCTCTCTATTTAGTAACAAGATAAAGTTAATTTCTTTAGTTAACAAAATTGACATTATGTTTTTGGACATCTCCTTTGTATGTTTTGGATTTTTATTTTTCAGTTTGAGTGGTATTAGTGAGTCATGCAATTGAGTTTACTTTCATATTCCTAGATGATTTATTAGTCATGCTATTGGGTCCTTTTTGTGCTACCAAAATTTGGGATATGTTTAGGGTTTAGGGTTTATAACTTTTCTGGGTCTGATTTTTTTTTTTAGTCTAATCACTCTAAATGATATTTGTAAAAGAAACTTACAGGTAGTAAAGAGTGGAAACTAAAGGGCAATAAATTTTTTTTACTCACTAATTAGCAAATTGATAGGACTAGGATAGAAATTAAAAATTTTCATATGTCTAACATAAGGAACCAATTATAAGAAAAGATCATAACATGAACATGAGGGAAATGATATGCGTTGCATGAATAATATTGGCTATTCATGATATTTGCGGTGTGGGGTTGTAAGTTGAGTTAGATCATGACTTGTTAGTTGGTTTAAAAAAAACTTTAATTTTATTTTTATAATTTAGTGAGTTTAATTAAAATTAAATTGACTATTCATGATATTTGCGGTGTGGGGTCCTAGGTTGTGTTAGATCATGACTTGTTATTTAGTTTAAAAAAAACTTTAATTTTATTTTTATAATTTGGCGAGTTTAATTAAAATTAAATTAGTTTAACACTTAAAAATATGTTGCGTTTAATTCTTTAAATTAACTTCTGTTAATTTTAATAAACACAATGCCTCCGAATAATTAGGATAGTTAAACAGGGACGTTTCAAAAACCATCAAACAGCTCCTACCAAAAAATCTAAGTTGGTATCCAATTTGAGAAAATATTTTCTATGTTCATCTTGAGAAAATGCTATTTTGTTATTCTGTTTTGAAAACACATTGTAAGAAAAGTGGGGGAAAGATATTTTCAATGTGTCCTGTACAAACCTTTTAAACATGAAAATAAAATGCGTTTAATTATTATAAATGAATATAAAAAATAAAACAAATGTTTTCTTAGGGACTAATTAGTTGGAGAAAAATGTTTTTATTTCCTTATTTTCACTTTTAATTATCAAACTATCACATTGTTTTCTTATTCCAATTTGTTTAGGAAATAATAAAAATGGAAAAAAATGTTTTCAATATTTTTTTTATAGATTTTTTAAAACAGAAAAGAGTACCAATTTTATAGTTAAAAATAAAAACTGAAATGGAAACAAAATATTTTCTCAAACTAAACAGCTCCTTTTAAGTTTTAAACAACAAAAACCAAATATTATGAGAGAAAGTGAAAGTGCAGTTGTTTGGAAACACGACAGCCACAGATCAAAGACGGGAAAAATATACAACAGAAGGTATCAAGTTTGTACAAAACGGAACAGAGTTCATACATTAGAGGATCAGAATATGTTCTACAGAAGTTAAATTTTAACATGAGATTTTGCCTCTTTCAGTGATTCTTAAGGACTACACTGAACAAGTGCACCATACAACAGCTTAAAGGTTAAGGCTATATATCAAACAAAAGGATCATAATTGCCTGTTCACATCTCAGTTAACTAGTGGAGATATGTGGCTTGGTACTGATAACCATTTCCAAAGTAGTTGCCATGACTGGGGGGGAGGTTATACGTTGCAGTGCTCAGGAGAGGAGGGCAATGAGTATCAGTTGGTCCAGGGTACATGTAAGGTCGGTCATACACATATTGTGGATACCTGTCAACAAATCTAGCATAGGAGGCTTTGTCAGAAGGAGTGTTAGTGACACGGGGACCATATCCCACGCAGTTAGCACGGGGTCTCTTAGGTTGAGGCCTGGTAGCTTCAGTTTCCCTCTTTTTGTCAGCTTTGGCCTTCTCTAGCTGCACCAATCGTTTCTGGAGAGGATCCAAGGGATACTGCTCATCAAGTTTATGTTCCTCAATGCACTTGATGACAGCCTTGAGAGCCACCAGCTCTCGTTCATTAACCTCAATCTGAAACAAAAATGTTATTCACAACAATATTAAGAAAAGAGTGTACATTGCCACCAAAATCAAACAAAGCACATTTGATTATATATATCTTGGAAGCATGCAGATATAATCCTGCCAGACGCAAAAGATAGGTCTGTATGTCTAATCAATGGCATACTTAACCTCTCTGTTTGTCCATGCTCTATTGAGATAAACATTTTCTTTTTCAATTTTTAAAATTAAACACATGCTCTGCATCTCTCTTTGCTATGCCAAAGCTAGGTCATCAATATGGTATCCTAATTACAAACTAAAATAAAAGTAAAGATTGAATAATTGAGTACGAAAACAATGCACAAATTTCCACTTATTTATGTTTTAAAGAAAGAATCATGGAACTATCAGATACTAATGAAGGGATTCTGGTGCACCACCATTAGGAAAACCCAAGATAATGAATGTCCTCCGTCAACATTTTTTATTTAATTGCACTTCAAATCAATTCCATGCTTTAGAATCAAGCATTTTAATCTCTATTGTTTTAATTGCACCAATGCCACCTCTTCATAAATTTCATCTGGAGCAAATAAAGTAAATTATCTTTATTGTCGTTACATCTATTCACAGATGGAGACAATGTGACTGATTAGACATGACAGAAGCTGAACCAAGTACACAAATGACAACTAGAATTATCCACATCATCTCATCAGCATCCCCATTCCCCTATGATCCCATGGTTGCAGCCACCCGATGATTCGGCGAAGATATTCTGTAGATCATCAGTATGGGTGCAATCAGATGACTCACGATATGCAATGATGGATGAGAGACAGGGAAAGACAACTTTGTTCTCCATATGGTGCACCATTGATTTCTTTGGCTTAGGTAAGTACTGTACTACCAAATGCCAATGCATCTAAATTACTCCCAGCTCTTGTCATTACTCATTTAAAATTACTTGCGCCACATCTATACTCCCAGCACTATATATCCCCTCAGGTTTCTTAACAGAATCCATCTTCCTCTCTAACTACCTCCCATGTTAGCATTCTTTCTCCTAGAATAGACACGCCATATTATAGGCCTACTGGGAGCAACTACTTAGTGTCTGTTTGCGTAGGTAGCTTATGACTTTTCGAAAGCTACTAGAGTTGTTCAATGAACACAAAAAAAAGGAACTTATAGTTTTTCAAAAGCTATATGCTCTCAGCTTTTGAAAGGCTACATACATGAAGCTTATGACTTTTCCCTCATTAATTGATTATTTATCATTTTTACCTTATATTTTTTTTTAAATGACTACTTTTATCTCACATAAATAAAATATTATGTCTTTTAAAATTATTTAACACAATTTAAGCTAGTTTTCTCAAACAACTTTATTTCAATAAGCTCCCTAAAAACCTATAAGCTACCCAAAAAAATCATAAGCTATAAGTCATAAGCTTGTTTTGACAAACGGAGCCTTATTATAGATGATACTGAACATACATGTGTTGAGGGAGATGAATTAACACTTTTAACAGAAGATGAAGCTTTTCGAGCATCCTTCAAGTAAGATTCCAGTAAAGAAATGGGTGAAAACTGTTCTGTAAGATCAAATGCAAAAGCCAAGTTAACAGCATCAATTTGCCGCCCACTGTTCACTAAAACCTTGATTACACCTGCATAACCAAAAAAAGAAAAACAAAATAAAGCTTGACAACATAAGGATGAAATTGCAATAGTTGGATTTCTTCACTCTAGTTGATATAAATGCTAGATTCTTGCAAAGGTTAGCCATCTTAAAGTCCATTTGAGATGCTCCCCCAAAACTAAGGTCTTGAGTTCTCATTGAAAAGCTAATCACCACTTTATTATAATTTGTTAGAATCCAAACACGCACTTAGTATATAATTTATATAATAAAAATTCATATCATATTTGATAATTAAGATAATAAGTATTCACAGAATATCCTTGCATTCTAATACATACCATTCAGCCTTCAGTCAATTACAGTAAAGCGTAAAAGTCATCAACACATTGCAATTTAAGTTTTCCTAATTTCATCTAGCCTTTCCTTGCAATGATTAAACAAGAACCACGAAGCAGGAAGATCTACCACTGCTAGGACACTAAAACCGGAATCGTTATTCAAACTATGAAGGAGCAAGAAAATTCCTATTACTAAAATGGAAAGTTTTGGCACACACTGGATACTTTAATAGGCAATCATATTAATGAAAACAAAGCAAACAACATTCTATTAATGAAATAAAAATAAATTTTAAGAAAAATTTAGGATGCCGTAATTAGATTAAAGTGTTATGCATAGAATAAGCAGAATAACACAAACAACATTATCCTTTAGTTGAACATTATAAATGAAGAAATACACACCAGGCATCTTTTCTGACAACCCAAGACAGCGACACAAATCAGCAGTTTGACGACGCCGAGACACCACTGGAATTAGCCTGGACAACTCCTCTTCCTCAAAATCAGAGGCAATACCAAAACTAGCTAGAAGTTGCAAAAATGCATGAGCCTCCAGGGAATTCCCATTGCTAGCATCCATGTCAAGAGCATCCAATCTGGGTTTCCATTCTTTAGCAATTTCCTTTGCCCTGTCTTTGATATCTTCTGAAATTACATTAGAAACACAATCTGAATTGTTCAGGAAATCACTTAGACATTCCATCAGCATGATACAGGTTCGACGAAGACCCAATAAGTTAGCATCCTTCTTTAAATCCTGGCTTGATACTTCCATACAATAAAACCCTTCCAGAGAATCTAAAACCAAGCAGGCAGCATTAGGAGCAGCTCTTAATGCAAGTGGAATTTCCTCCCTTAGAGCAGCAAGGTTCTTACGGTTATTAGATATGAATTTGTGAAGACCAGTAGCATCAATCTCTTGACATAGTTTTACTAACTCTGGATAAGACATGAACTCCACATTTCCATTTTCAGGAGAAAGTTTCACATCTTTCACATTACCTTCAGCAGCGATGGACACACCATCAACTGGTTTCTCCTCCACGCCCAATGTGTCCTTACCCCCATCAGAGATGGAAGCCAATTCACTTGACAAAACCTTCCTGTGCTTTTCTCGAGTATTCACAATGGAAAATACAGCAGCATCCCTTTTCTCTTGAAGCCTCAGCAACGAAACTTGCTCCTTGGCAAACACAGCTGCTTCTCGCTTCTCCAGCATCTCACGAGCCTTCCTAGTTTTATTCTCAAACTCTTTTTCCTGGTCTTCCAATTCATGAAAGCGTCTTTTCAAAGATTTTTCAAGCCCATGAAAATGTTCCTCTAGCTCTTTCCATTTCAAGTTAAGAGTAGCAGCTCGATAACTTTCAAGTTCTGCAAATGCCTTTTGCAGCTGTTGTATCTTAGAAGTTGTAGAGTCTATTAGTGTAACAACTGAATCCGAGTCTTCCATAACAAAGGATCTGAAGAAGATATAAAAATGAATTATAAACCAAATTTCAACCAACGTAGGCAAAAACAATATGCAGCATTATGAATTAAAGACTTATCAGCAATAAAAAATTATCATCATCTCGATACAAAAAGACCATACTCACGCTTTTCAAATACACAAAAGTACACAAATGAAAAACGGATTAGAAGTTACACAAAGGAAGGACATTACTATAAGTGTCCGTTTGGCGCACGGAATTGAGCCTTAGAATTCCAATTATGATGTTTGGAAACCTTCTTAAGATTAGAATTACAATTCCAAGGTCGCATTCCATAGAAGTGGAATAAGATTACAATTAACTATTTCCAATTCCAAGCTAATACCTTCTGAATTACCAATTCCTAACATCACACTACACTGTTGTAGTCAAGCACTACCACCATTGCCGCCGCCACCACTACCATTGTCATTGCCACCACTGCTATCATCACCTCCGCCATCATCGCTGCCACCACCAAAACCACTGTCGTCACCACTACCGCCACTACTTCCACCACCACTGCCGTCACCACCATAACCACCACCATCACTATTGCCTTCAGCACCATCACCATCACATACCGCCATCACCACCACCATCGCTGCACCACTACCATCACTTCTGTCATAACCACTGCCACCACTACCATCACAACCACCACCAACCACTGCCTCCATTATAACCACTACCACCGTCACCACCACCAGTGTAGTCTCCACCATCATCCTCATTTTAGCTTAGAATTCTAAATTTTAATTTTATGCAATCCAAACATAGAATTAGTAATTCTATAGTATCTATAATAATTCTTATAGAATTAGAATTGAAGATGTAATTTCATACACCAAACGGACCCTAATTGTAAAGTCACGGAAACAAAAAGCTACTTCAATTTAGAGATATAATATATATATATAATTACTAAAAATAGGAATTTTGTTGGTAGAGTTGAGTGATGGACAATACTGTTAAAACAAAGATCTGTCAGTGTATACCTTCAGGCTTCAAGGCTTTCAACAATTGGAAAACAATCAACTATTTCTGTCACAGAATATAGAATGAATATTCACACAAGTTAACACTCCACCAATTTCACCATTTCTTTGTATATTAGACTGGCGGTAACTAAGGGCTAAGGTTATTCACTACACTGAAACTTGAAAAGCAATCAAAACACAACCTTCACGCTTAAAAAGAAAAATTGAAAAAGTGAAATAAAAGTCTTACCAAGGATGATGTTCTGATCCAAACCTTTTGAGCCACACTAAAAAAAACCCTAAAAAAACAAACAGATGCAAAATCGGCACAGCATTTCCACTAATCAATTAATGCAATTAAGACAATTAGTAAATAACAACAATCTGAAGAGATAAAATGGCAGCGTAATGAATTATCGAAACATAACAGAAAAGAAAATTACGCAAAGTGAGAAGAGAAAATGAAAGGAATAACGAGGAAATCGGATTAATGTTCTTTCCACTATAGCAAAGGAAGCCGATCTAAACCGACAGCAAGAAAACAAAATCACGGACATATAGAGAGAGGGAGGGAGTTACCTGATTATGATTGATCTCAAATAAAATATGCAGAGAAACTCTCAATCCATTCTCCGACTGTCACTACTACAACCCTAATAAGAGAGAGAAATATGAGAAGAAGAAGACTCTATTCGTGTTTTTTTTCCTAATGAGTTTTTTTTTCTAATCCGTATAAATTTACCCTAGATCAAAAGATCAAAATCAAACCGGAAAGAAAAAAAAATAAGGAAAATTACATTAAGCTCCATCTTCCTTTCGGGTTTATCTTAATCACAAAAAAACCCCAAACATAGCAAGATATTACAGGCAGTCCCAAGCAAAACAAACAATTACAGGCAGTCCCTTTTATACTTGCCCCGGAAATCCCTTTGTCCCGCCTCACGTCACATTTTTGGCAGGTGGGACTTCTTTTTTTTTTTAATACAGGGGTGTTGTCTAATAATTGAGCTAACGATTATTGTAAATATTTTATGAAGATGGATGTCCACCATTGGTCTATATAAGGGGACTTATGTCTCTCACTATGAAGCGAATTCGCGGAAGTGCTTCTTGCATTCTCTTCTCCTCTCTGCATCTCATACTGCACCTACTTTGCCTTTCTTTCTTTCATTTCCAATTTTCACTTCATCTATACTATCAGCAACCACTACTTACTTCATAAACAAAGTTTTATACAAAGTTTTATCAGCACTCTGACCAACTGAGATCTAATTAAGTCTTCAAGAGGTAATACATGATTATTTTATTTTATTTCTCTCTTCATGATTTTATTTTAATTTTTGTATCTTCTGCTACATATATTATAAAAGTTCCCGAAGAACTTATGTTTTAGTTCCCGAAGAACTTATGTTTTAGTTCCCGAAGAACTTATGTTTTAAACATTCCAGAAGGATGTATAAGATCATATCTATATCATAAAAAAAAGGTTAACTTATTTATAAATATCCTTACTCAGAATTCTTGAAGAATTCTTAAAATATTTATTAATAGTTATTATGCTTTATGTTTTAGCTTTATGCATTTAATATATCATTTTATTAATTTGCTAGCTGATTTTTATCTGATTACCAATTCACCTAATATAGCACTGCACTACGTGGTCTCATATATTGGCCTGTGATTATTTTATTTTATATGTTGCTACATATAATTATTTTACACTTCAATTGCTTATTGCTACATATCTTGTAGTGTGTCTTTATTATTATTTTATTATTCCATTGTCTGATCCATTCAATTACTGCGTTGCCATTTCTGATTGTTTTTCCACTATAACTTTTATTTTATATGCTGCTACACATGGTTGTTAAAATCACACTTTAACACGTAGAATCGGACAATTCTACGATTCTAGTTGAATTTTTGAGTTAAATCGGTAATAGACTTGTTTTAGAGGTAAAAACGGTAGAATCGGTGCATTTCTATAGATTCTAGTGTTTTTACCAGTTTTTTTTGGACTGAAAAACGACCAAAACGACGTCATTTTGGTCTGAAATTTTTAAAACTCAAAACCCTAACCCTTTTCTTCTTCGTGTTGCTTGTTCTTGTCGTTGGTGCTGCTCTGCCTTCGTCTATCTCCTCCCTCTGTGTCTGGCTCCTCCCATCCTGGTCGGCGCTCCTGCTCATGGTTACTAGTTGTCATTCCCCTGTTCGGGTGGTTGTTGGTCGCCGTTCCTCTATGTGCGCGTGTCTCTGCAACCGCCACCTCCTCTCCACTGCTGGCCGCGTGAGACCGTCTCTCTGCTACAGTAGTCACCTGCTCCCTCCTGCCACGGTGGTCGCCTGCTCCTTCATGCCACGGTATCATCTACTATAGAAGTTGCTTGCTTGCTGTTGTTGTGAACTCTACTTTAATTTCGTTGTGCCATTGTTGTTGCTGTTTGTGAACTCTGTTGTTGTGAATAGCCCTTCTTTAATTTTGTTGTGTCATTGAGCAGAAATTTTGTTACTGTTGTGCCATTATTGTTGTTGTTTGTGTGAACTTTTTGGCTTGTGTTGGACTTATGGACTTGTTTATGCAATTTTATGTTTTATTTTATATATAGTATGTTATTTTTTTTATTTTTTGATTTTTTTAATAGATTCTACCTAGAATCTCGATTATACGAGTCGTTGGAGCCTCCACGATTCTAGGTAGAATCTCGATCTTGACAACCTTGCTGCTACACATTCAATAATTCATTACCTGTTACTTTATTTGTTCCACTTGATTAATCTCAATTGATCCATTTTTATTATTGCATACTTATATGAACATGATGTTAGATGTTAACCTTTAGCTGATGCTATTTTTCCATCGCACTACACCTCTTGATTCCATTTGTATCTATATTGATTTTATTTCATTAAATATTTAATTTTTTTAAAGACTCAAAATTGGTGTTTAATATAATATATTTTATTATATATAAAAGTGGTAATAAATAAAATAAAATATATATATATTTATAATCATTGTTGACTTGTTTTATTGCTATTATTATTACCATCATTATTAGATAATTATAGATAATATATTGAGTATTTTCTGATTTATTTGTAATTTCTTGCATAGAAATAATTATGTTGAGTATTACCAACCTTGAGTTCGTGGCTCTCGACATCACTGGAAAAAATTATTTATCATGGACACTAGATGCTGAGATCCATTTAGATGCAAAAAGTCTTGGAGACATAATTAAAGATGGAAATAATGCATCTAGTCAAAACAAAGCTAAAGCCATGATATTTTTACGTCACCATATCCATGAGAGGTTAAAAAATGAATACTTAACCGTTAAAGACCTTCTTGTTTTATGGAATAATTTAAAAGAGAGATACGACCATCAGAATGATATAATTCTTTCAAAAGCCTGGTATGAATGGATGCATTTGCGCTTTCAAGATTTTAAATCTGTAAATGAATATAATTCTGCGTTGTTTAGAATTACTTCAAGATTGAAGTTATATGGAGAAAACATCACTGAAAGTGACATGTTAGAAAAGACATTCTCCACTTTTCATGCATCCGATATGCTCCTGCAAGAGCAATATCGTCAAAAGAGTTTTACAAAATATTCTGAATTGATTACTTGTCTCCTTGTGGCTGAACAAAATAATGAATTACTCATGCAAAACCATAAGTCTCGTCCAACCGGAACTGCTCCATTCCTAGAAGTGAATGTAGCGACACATGATTATTTTACTCATGGTCGTGGTCGTGGCCGTAGTTGCGGTCGTGGACGAGGTAATGCTCGGGGACATGGTATTAGTCGTAGTCATGGACATGGTTATGGTCGTGGTCGTGGTTGTGTTTGATTATGTTTATAGGTTCAAAGATTTTGATAATGACAAAGGACTCTTGAAGAAACTCTTGGAGAAACAAGAAACAACATCAGACCTGCAAAAACAACGCAGCTAATCGATTAGGAAGGCATAACTAATCGATTAGATAGCTTCTGTCTTGCCATCTAATCGATTAGACACATAAGGCTAATCGATTACATAGCTTCTGTTTGTACACTAATCGATACACAATAACCTTAATCGATTACCAAGATGAAAAATTGTTTTAAACGTATCAGGTACTTAGGCTAATAGATTGCAAGACATCAGTTAATCGATTACAAGGCTACTGGAATGACACTAATCGATTACAGTGAAGACATAATCGATTATCAAGCTGCGTAACCAAATTAAATGCATCAGGTGCCATCACTAATCGATTACCAAGGTTCTGAGTCTAGCTAATTGATTACAGGGTACATGCTAATCGATTACAGCACGAAAAACACTGAAGATTACAAAGTGTAATCGATTACAGCTCAAGGCGTAATCGATTACGATAGTGCCAGAAATTAGGGAAAGTGTTTTTAAGTGGAAACCAACTCATTTCTCCACATCTCGCAGGCACCCACGAGCTACAACGGCTAGGAACTCCATTATGCTCATCTCCAAGCTCTATAAAAGCAAGACTCCTTCAAACTACTCAAGGAATAAAATTACATCCATCAAAGGGAGATCAATTCTTGAGTCTTGTGAGTTTTACTCTTGTATAGTTTCATTTTTCTGAAACTTAGAACTATAACTTGTATATCCTCTCTTGTTGAGAGTTTGAATTTGAGAGAGCATTCACTTGTATATCTACTCTATTTAGAGAGTCTATATCTTGTAAACACTACCAAACACAAAGGCTTTTCACTCTTGGTTGAGTGGTCACAAAGGTTGGGGTTCAACCTTTGGGTATTGAGAGTTTGAGAGATCGGGTGGGTTATCCTTGTGCTAGTGAGGATTGAGTTCTTGAGTGTGGGACACTAGGAAGCCGCAATTGCTCATAGTTTGTAATCTCTAAACTTCAATAGTGGAAATCCTTTAAGTGGGTTGCTTGAAGGCGAGATGTACACCGGGGTTGGTGGAACTCGTTAAATTGGTTTGCAAGCTCTTCCCCCTTACTCTTTTACATTCATATACTGCATTTGACTAATTTGTGTTGGTTGATTGTGATTTGCTTACTTGATCTTGCTTAAATTAGTTAACTTTAAATATTGCACACCAAGTGTTTGACAAATTGCCTCAGCATATTTACTTCTTGTTTTGCATTGTATCTTGCATTAAACTTGACTTCACTTGCATAATCCTTAAACTTGTGATAAAAGAATCAAGTTCAAAGGCATTTCAAGCAAAGTTTTAAATACTCAATTCACCCCTCCTCTTGAGTATTGAGGCCACTTGAACGACAAGTGGTATCAGAGCTTGACTCTTAGTAGATCAAGCTTAACAGCTTCAAGAGATAAAATGGCCTCAAGTTCTCTAAACCTTTTTCCCGAAGGTGGTGCCACAAATAGACCTCTCGCTTTCAATGGGGAAGGATATGCGTTTTGGAAAGAAAGAATGAAAATCTTTGTTCAATCAATTGATTTAAGAGTTTGGAATGCCATTGAGAATGGTCTTTTTATACCTATGCATACTATTAATGGTAAAAACGTTGAGAAACCCATGGATGATTGGACTAATGATGAAGAAAAGAAAGTACAATACAATTATAAGGCTAAAAATCTCATTACTCTAGCATTAGGTCCCGATGAATTCTTTAGGATAATGACTTGTCAAACGGCTAAGGAAATGTGGGATACCTTGCAAGTAACCCATGAAGGTACTAGTGATGTAAAAGATTCTAAGATTAGTACCTTGACTAGTTAATATGAGAGTTTTAGGATAAATTCCGGAGAAACCATTGTAGAAATGCAAAAGAGATTTACCCTTATAATCAATCATCTTATTACTCTTGGAAAAGTCTATACTAACAAAGAACTTGTGCATAAAGTTTTGAAAAGTCTTAGCAGGGAATGACAACCTCTCGTCACTGCCATCAAACAATCCCCAAGCATCAACGAGATGTCTCTTGCCACACTCTTTGGAAAGCTACAAGAGCAAGAGCAAGAACTAAGGGATTTAAAGCTAGCGGAGGAAGAAGAAAAATCCTCCAAAAAGAAAGGTCTAGCTCTCAAAGCCACTTCTACTCATGAAGAAGAATCATGTAGTGACCATGACGAAGAAGAAGAATTTGGATTGTTTGTGAAGAGACTTGGAAAGTTCATGAAAAACAAACAATTCCAAAAGAACTTCAAACCCCAAGGTAAGAAACCAACTTCTAATGAAACCTCTTCCTCACCAAATTGTTTCGAATGTGGCAAGGAAGGACACTTCAAGATAGATTGCCCAAATCTTAAGAAGAAGAACAAGGAGAAAAGAGGAAGAAGAAGAGCTTACATCGCTTGGGACGAAAACGATGTAAGTAGCTCTGATGAGTCCGAAAACGAAGAAGCAAACCTTTTCTTGATGGCCAATCATTAAGAGGAAGATAATGAGGTTAGTCTTCTCGACTTAGACAAAAATGAATTGCTTGATGCATTTGAAGAACTGTATGATAAATTTATCAAGCTTTCTAGCAAATACAAATTGTCAAGAAAAACTATAGATACTCTTGAACGCACCTTGTAGAACTTGACAAAGAAAATGCATGTCTAAAAGAAAAATTAGCAAATGTTCAAATATGCTCTAAGGATAAACCTTGTGACTTTGCAAAGAAATGTAATATCTTAGAAACCAAGGTCATAGACTTAAATAGGACATTAGAAAAGTTCACTAATGGTAGAGATAACTTGAATGTATTACTTGGAAACCAAAGATGTATGTTTGATAAAACTGGTTTAGGATACAACTCCACCAAAAAGGAAAAACACTACAAAAACTTTTTTGTACCACCTAGGAGATCATCATCACCTTTTATGAGATGCAATCATTGTGGCTTTAAAGGACATAACTCTTTAAATTGTAATGTTAGAAAATTAGGACCAAAGGTCATAAGAAAGGTGTGGGTTCCCAAAGGAACATTACCACAAGCTAACCTAAAAAGACCCAACATAAAATGGGTACCTAGTGCTCTAAACTAATTTTGTTTTATAGGTATGCTTCAAGGCAAGCAACACCCATTGGTATTTGGATAGTGGGTGTTCAAAACATATAACAGGAGATATAAGCAAGTTCACATCATTCACTCCCAAAAAGAAAGGAAGTGTCACCTATGGAGATAATACCAAAGAAAAAATACTTGGTATCGGAAATATCGGTAAAAACTCTTCTACCTCCATTAGTGATGTGTTGTATGTTGAAGGACTCAAATATAACTTGCTTAGCATAAGCCAATTGTGTGATAAAGGATATAGAGTTCTATTTGAATCCAATTGTTGCATAATTAAAAATAAGCTAAACAAAGAGGTTAAGTTTGTAGGTCAAAGAATTGATAACATTTACATGATTGATATTGATAGTTTGTCCTCAAATGATGTGCAATGCTTCATGACTAGAGAGGATGAATCATGGCTATGGCATAGAAGGATAGCTCATATACACATAGACCATTTAAACAAACTTGTTTTTCAAGAACTAGTAATTGGTTTACCAAAGCTCAAATTTGAAAATAAATTTTATGATGCATGTCAAAAGGGAAAACAAGTAAAGGCATCCTTTCAAGCTAAAAACATTGTTTCTACTCAAAGGCCTTTACAACTTTTGCACATGGACTTATTTGGACCCTCTAAAATCAAAAGCTTTGGTGGTAATTACTATGGTCTAGTAATTGTAGATGACTATTCTAGATATACATGGACCTTGTTTCTTGCTCATAAAAATGAAGCATATCATGCATTCAAGAAACTAGCCAAGATTATCTAAAATGAACAAAACTCAAAGATTGCATCCATAAGAACCGATCATGGGGGAGAATTTGAAAACCAATCCTTTGAAAAGTTTTGCAAAAAACATGGTATCAATCACAATTTTTCAGCTCCTAGAACTCCACAACAAAATGGAGTGGTTGAAAGGAAAAATAGATCTTTAGTGGAGCTTGCTAGAACCATGTTAAATGAAAACAATATTGCGAAACATTTTTGGGCCGATGCGGTAAATACCGCTTGTCATGTTATGAATAGATGCTTAATAAGGCATATACTAAAGAAAACCCCTATGAGCTTTACAAGGAAAGAAAACCCAACATTTCCTATTTTTATATTTTTGGATGTAAATGCTTTGTGCTCAAAAATGGAAAGGATAATCTAGGGAAGTTTGATGCCAAATCTGATGAGGCAATTTTTCTAGGATATTCATCATCTAGTAAATCTTATTGAATCTTTAACAAATAAACAAACACCATTGAGGAGTCTATTCATGTAAAATTTGATGAGAATAGCCATAACTCGCCGAGAAAGGAAGATGTTGATGATCTTGTAGGTACACTCTAAGAAATTAGCTTGGATGAAAAGGAAGAAATCAACAATGAAAGAGAAACAACCCAACATGAGGAGCCATAACAATGGATCACCTTGAAGGATCATCCATTGGACAAAGTCATAGGTGAAATGACTAAAGGTGTAAGTACTCGAAACGCCATTAGGAATGCATGTAATCACTTAGCATTTGTATCACAAATAGAAACCAAAAGTATTGATGAAGCTATTATTGATGAACATTGGATGTTGGCCATGCAAGAGGAATTAAATCAATTTGAAAGAAATGAAGTTTGGAAACTAGTGCCAAGACCCAATGACCACCAAATAATAGGAACAAAATGGGTGTTTAGGAATAAATTAGATGAAAATGGTATAATTAGTAGGAACAAAGCCAGGCTAGTAGCTAAAGGTTATAATCAAGAAGAAGGCATTAATTATGAAGAAACGTATGCTCCCGTAGCTAGGCTAGAGGCTATTAGATTACTGTTAGCCTTTGCATGTTGTAAGGATTTTAAATTGTACCAAATGGATGTCAAAAGTGCTTTTTTGAATGGATACATTCAAGAAGAAGTATATGTTGATCAAGAAAACTACCAATTTCCAAATCATGTTTTCAAACTAAAGAAAGCATTATATGGTTTAAAACAAGCTCCAAGAGCTTGGTATGAAAGATTAAGTAAATTTCTCTTAGGAAACAATTTTGAAAGAGGAAAGGTTGACACAACATTATTCATTAAGCAAAAAAAGAATGACATACTATTGGTATAAGTTTATGTGGATGATATAATTTTTGGTGCTACTAATGAATCTCTGTGCAAAGAATTTGCTAAGCTAATGCAGGACGAATTTGAGATGTCCATGATGGGAGAACTTACATTCTTCCTTGGACTGCAAATTAAGCAAACAAAGGAAGGCACTTTCATTAGTCAATCAAAGTATTGCAAGGAGTTGCTTAAGAAATTTAACATGGACAACGCAAATGATATTACCACACCTATGGGCACTTCATGCTATTTGGATAAGGATGATAATGGTAAGGATGTTGAACTCACTAAATATAGAGGAATGATTGGATCCTTACTTTACTTAACCGCTAGTAGACCAGATATCATGTTTGCTGTTTGTATGTGTGCAAGATATCAAGCATGCCCAAAAGAATCACACCTAACTACAGTAAAAAGGATAATGAAATATCTTGCTGGAACTCAAAATGTTGGCTTATGGTACCCCAAAGGGGTTGAATGCACTTTAGTTGGATACTCTAACTCTGATTTTGCTGGATGTAAGCTTGATAGAAAAAGCACTAGTGGAACATGTCACTTGCTTGGTAGTTCTCTTGTATCTTGGCATAGCAAGAAACAAGTGAGTGTTGCATTGTCAACAACTGAGGCAGAATATGTTGCAGCTGGTAGTTGTTGTGCTCAAATCCTTTGGATGAGACAACAACTCCTAGATTTTGGTGTTATACTAGACCATGTGCCTCTAAAATGTGATAACACAAGTGCCATAAACATTTCAAAGAATCCTGTAATGCATTCAAGAACCAAACATATTGAAATTCGACATCATTTCGTTAGGGATCATGTATTAAAGGGTGATTGTGTGCTTGAACATGTTGAAACCTCTAAGCAACTAGCAGATATATTCACAAAACCCTTGGCAAAAGAACAATTCATTCACATAAGAAGGGAATTAGGAATCCTAGACATGACCAATTGTGTTTGAATAATGAGCAATTTTTGATAATTTCTTATTTTAAATCATGTTTTAATGTATTTGTAATAAATTATGGTATGATTCATTAACTCTCCAACATTCTTGTATGAAATCCGCCAAATCTATGCATTTTTGGACTATGTAATCTATTACAAAGCGACACATAATCGATTACTGAGCTTCTGTTTCGTGTGTAATCGATTATCCCAAGTTACATAATCGATTACTTAGCCTCTATTTCTTGCATAATCGATTACCCATTGCTAGATAATCGATTACTCAGATTCTATTTCATGCCCAATCGATTAGATCCTCTAAATAATCGATTACCAACGTTTCAACTTCCTAATAATCGATTACCATCCTCTCCTAATCGATTGTAAAGATTCTGTTTCTCAACCTAATCGATTACCCATGTTCCCTAATCGATTACCCCATGTGCAAAACGGTTCAACTTCCTCAGAAACCGTGTGCTAATCGATTACCTATGCTGTCTAATCGATTAACATCGGTACTGGAGCGGTCAAACTGCTGGTTTTCGAGGCACTCTAATTTCTCCACCTCATTAAACCTATTTCTCTCCATTCTAAACCTATTTTTCCCTATAAATTCACCTCTCCTCACTCTCTCATCTCACATTACCTCTTCCTCTCTCAAATCTCCCAAGCTTCAACAGCTTTCCCCTCCAATCTCTTATTCTCTTCCCTTTCTCTCAGCATCTTATCTCTCAAAAGCCATGTCTTCCTCAAGAACTATTAAGAGGGCAAGGTCTTTAATGGCCCAAACCGACAACCCTCTTGATTTCTCTAGATTTTTCATAACTCTTAGAGACCTTCAAAACTTTATCAACAACTTCTCTGAAAAAGATATCATCTCTCCCCACTACATCAATGCTGAGACATTTGACCACCATAGCCTTACCTTCACTCAAAGCTTACACCATTATAACCTCATCCCTTTCTTCACCCTTAAAGAGGAACTCTATTATCCTAAACTTATAAGGGTGTTCTACTACAACCTTAAGCTTGTAAATGGGTTGCTTGAATCAAAGGTCAAGAATGTGACCCTTAGGCTCATAAATGCCCAATTGGCAGAAATCACTCTACTACCACTCAACGACGCTGAGTTTGACGGAGGAGATCCCGAGGATGAATGGGATTTTAATGTCATCACTGCTCAACAATCGCTGTGGAAGGCTGCTCGCCCAAGGAGCAACCATAAACTGGTAGGCCACTTGACCATGAACAACCGTCTCCTTCACTTCTTTTTGGTCAAGATGTTGGTTCCTCGTGGTGGGAACTATGCTCTGGTTGAAGAGGATGATGTCCTCTTGATGTGGGCCATGCAGAACGAAAATGAGATTAATTAGATTCAAATGCTTAAGTTGTACATGCTCCATGCCAAAGACCAGTAAAAGCTTCCCTACGCTATGATGTTCACTAAAATCTTTAAAACTTTTGGAGTAGACTTGGCTGGAGAATTGTCGGAGAAGGTGCCTCCC
This sequence comes from Clitoria ternatea, assembly GCA_037962975.1. Lineage (NCBI taxonomy): Eukaryota > Viridiplantae > Streptophyta > Magnoliopsida > Fabales > Fabaceae > Clitoria > Clitoria ternatea. Next base: position 81,109,422 of record CM075671.1, on the reverse strand, counting down.
AAGGCTTGCATTGGCACCCATTATCTCTTAAAAATGGGTATCATTTATGTAAATAGAGCTTGGCACTCAAAAATGGAAGGCATTAATGCCAACATTCCCTTTGAAGCTGCTGATGAACCTGCCCCTCCTCCTCCTGCAACTCAAGCTGAACCATCTGCCCCTGCTAACCCCTTCGCATCCCTCTATGCACACCTTGACCGTTGATTCGATCGAATTGAGAACTCTCTCCAAGAGTTCCAAATGACAGAGCAGTAACATTTTGAAATGATGCAACAACGTTATGATGAGCTGTCTCACCAAATTTCTGAATTTTGCTTTTTCCATCCGGATAATTAGATCTGTTTTATTATGCTTTGTTTGAGTTTTTCTGTTAACGTTCATTCTGCATTCTTAAATTCTGTAATTTCCTGTTTCTGCAAATTAATAAAATTTTCATTCTGTTATATTTCTCCACTGCTTTACTATTTTTGATGATTCCAAAGGGGGAGAAGCATTTGAGTTCATCTGATTGCTAATAATAATAAATCTGGTTGATAATAACAAGTGTTTAACAAATTGGATAATTTCCTCTAAAGCATAGATTCTTTTAGATAGGGGGAGATATTTTGAATTAAAGAGATAATACAGAATTTGATAACTTGTTAAAGAGATAATGCAGAATTTGATAACTTGTTAAAGAGATAATGCAGAAACTGAAATAGATATGTTTTTTCAGATAATGCTCAAGAGATAAAATTAGAAATTAGTTTATTTTGAAACTAACAACCCTCAAGAGATGAACATTGTTTGTCATCATCAAAAAGGGGGAGAATGTGTTTGAATATGTTTACAGGTTCAAAGATTTTGATAATGACAAAGGACTCTTGAAGAAACTCTTGGAGAAATAAGAAACAGCATCAAACCTGCAAAAACAACGCAACTAATCGATTAGGAAGGCATAACTAATTGATTAGATAGCTTCTGTCTTGCCATCTAATCGATTAGACACATAAGGCTAATTGATTACATAACTTCTGTTTGTACACTAATCGATTACACAATAACCCTAATCGATTACCAAGATGAAAAATTGTTTTAAACGTATCAGGTACTTAGGCTAATCGATTGCAAGACATCAATTAATCGATTACAAGGCTACTGGAATGACACTAATCGATTACAGTGAAGACATAATCGATTATCAAGCTGCGTAACCAAATTAAATGCATCAGGTGCCATCACTAATCGATTACAAGGCAAGACATAATCGATTACCAAGGTTCTGAGTCTAGCTAATCGATTACAGGGTACATGCTAATCGATTACAGCACGAAAAACACTGACGATTACAAAGTGTAATCGATTACAGCTCAAGGCGTAATCGATTACGATTGTGCCAGAAATTAGGGAAAGTGTTTTTAAATGGAAACCAACTCATTTCTCCACATCTCTCAAGCACCCACGAGCTGCAACGGCTAGGAACTCCATTATGCTCATCTCCAAGCTCTATAAAAGCAAGACTCCTTCAAACTACTCAAGGCATAAAATTACATCCATCAAAGGGAGATCAATTCTTGAGTCTTGTGAGTTTTACTCTTGTATAGTTTCATTTTTCTGAAACTTAGAACTATAACTTGTATATCCTCTCTTGTTGAGAGTTTGAATTTGAGAGAGCATTCACTTGTATATCTACTCTATTTAGAGAGTCTATATCTTGTAAACACTGCCAAACACAAAGGCTTTTTACTCTTGGTTGAGTGGTCACAAAGGTTGGGGTTCAACCTTTGGGTATTGAGAGTTTGAGAGATCGGGTGGGTTACCCTTGTGCTAGTGAGGATTGAGTTCTTGAGTGTAGGATACTAGGAAGCTGCAATTGCTCATAGTTTGTAATCTTTAAACTTCAATAGTGGAAATCCTTCAAGTGGGTTGCTTAAAGGCGAGACGTACACCGGGGTTGGTGGAACTCGTTAAATTGGTTTGCAAGCTCTTTTCCCTTACTCTTTTACATTCATATACTGCATTTGACTAATTTGTGTTGATTGATTGTGATTTGCTTACTTGAGCTTGCTTAAATTAGTTAACTTTAAATATTGCACACCAAGTGTTTGACAAATTGCCTCAGCATATTTACTTCTTGTTTTGCATTATATCTTGCATTAAACTTGACTTCACTTGCATAATCCTTAAACTTGTGATAAAAGAATCAAGTTCAAAGGCATTCCAAGCAAAGTTTTAAATACTCAATTCACCCCCTCTTGAGTATTGAGGCCACTTGAACAACAGTGGTCGTGGTTGAAATGATAACAAATCATTTATATGGAAAAATAAAGATCATATGGAAAAAGAAAAAGATGTTTAGAGTAGTGAACAAACTAAAAATATTTGCTATCATTGTGGTAGCCAAGGTCACTGGTCTCGGGTTTGTCGTACACCAAAACATCTGATTGATCTATACCAAAAATCCCTTAAGAATAAAGGGAAAACAATAGAAACAAATTTTATTGGTATGGATGGTGTTTATACTCCCTTTGATGTTGATGATTTCCTTATTCTTCCTGAAGAAGACACCCGATTGGAGAAGGGAGTGCCCCTAAATAAATTATTTAATGTTTCATGTAATTTGTTTTGTTATGAATTTAATCTTTATCAATAAAATTTTATGTTAAATATTTATTATTGTTAATTATATTTTTCACTCATGATTTTTTTTATTTAATAAAGAATGAATGCTCATGTGAATGATGAAGATATATGTCTCGCAGACAGTGCAACAACTCATACTATTCTCAAGAATGAGAAATATTTTTACCATATAATAAAACAAGAAGCCAATGTTAATAATATATCTGGCAGTACAAATATAATTGAAGGCTCCGGTAGAGCCAGTATTTTGTTACCTGGAGGAACAAAATTGCACATTGAAAGTGCATTATATTCTATGAAGTCTCAAAGAAATTTATTGAGTTTTAAGGATATCCGCAGAAATAGATACCATATTGAAACCACAAATGAAGGAAAGGATGAATATCTTTACATCACAAAGTTAATTTCTGATAAAAAATGTATATTGGAAAAATTGCCTTTATTTTCCTCCGGTTTGTACTATACATATATTAGTACAATTGAAACAAATACGATAATAAACCAGAAGTTTACAAATAAGAATTGTTGTTCAAGTGGCCTCAATACTCAAGAGGGGGGAGGGGTGAATTGAGTTTTAAAACTTAGTTGGAATACCTTTGAAATTGATTTGTTTTTCACTAAGTATGCTTGTATGTAAGAAATAGCAAGTGTAGAGCAAGAATCAATATGAGAAAGTGTGTAAATGTTGCTAAGGCAATTTATCAAATACTTGGTATGCAATACTTTAACTTAGCTTAGTTACTCAAATTCAAGCAATAATATCACAATCAAATCAATATACTAATCAAGTACAAGAAGTAAATGCAAGAGAGTAGGGAAGAAAAACTTGCAAACCAATTTAACGAGTTCCACTAACTCGGTGTACGTCTCGCCTTCAAGCAACCCACTTGAAGGATTCCACTATTGAAGATTTGAGATACAAGCTTTGAGCAATTGTCTCCTAGTGTCCCACACTCAAGAACCCAATCCTCATAAGCAAAGGGCACCCCACCCAATCTCACAATCTCTCAATACCCAAAGGTTGAACCCCAACCTTTGTGACCACTCAACCTAGAGTGAATACCTTGGTGTTTTAGTGTTTGGATTACAAGATTATACTCTCTCAATAGAGTGGATAAGCAAATGAAAGTTCTCATAATGGTAACTCTCAATAATAAGAGAAGATTTACAAATACAAGCTCAAAGTTTCAGAATAATGAAACTATACAAGAAAAATGACTCACTAAGCATAAATGCAAGCTTTGATTGATTGCTTCTAGTTGGTGTGTGTTGTGCTTGAGTTGGAGATCCATTTATAGAGCTTTGGAGGTCTTCATAGCCGTTGCACATCATGGTTCCAACTTGTCTCTACGTATAGTGGGTTTTAGATCTATGTTTCCCACCTAAAAATGTCTTTTTAGTGATGTTTCCCACTACTTGAATCGACTCATGGGTTTCTGAATCGATTCAAGGCATTCTGACTTGGGCATTTTGGGCTTCCAGGAGTGTGTGAATTGATTCAAGACATGGTGAATCGATTCAGGCTGTTTTGTTTTGAATTTTTGGGCTGTCAGCTTCGTGTGAATCGATTCGGGCTCTGGTGAATCAATTCAGAACATTCTGTTTTCATATTTTTGGGACTTCCAGGCCTTTGAATCGATTCATACATATGTGAATCGATTCAAGCAATGCTGTTTATTGTTTTTCCATGCTTTTTGATGTTTCCTTGATGTATTTTGAGTCATGGTTCCTTTCCTTGATCTTCATGCATTATTTTCTTGATTCTTTGATCATATGGGAGCATGTTCTTCATGATTCCTTGAATCTTTGATTTGAGTACATCAATTGTATTCTTTTGATTTGTTTATTTCACTTTTTTTTGATCCATGAATGATGCTCTTCTTGTTCTTGGATACTTGTCATTATCAAAACCTATCTACAACATGCAAATACATTCTCCCCCTTTTTGATGATGACAACCAATGGCCATCTCTTGGGGTGTTAGTATTAATATTTAAGTAACAATGAGAAAGAACCACTTGTTGAAAAATTTCAAGTTTTTAGAACAGAGTGTGTCTCCCCCTTTGTTTTTCAGTTAGATATGTATTGAATCATTGCATTTATTTATATTCATCTGATCATACATTACTCTTATTACTCTCCCCTTTAGAAAAGTATTTAATATCTAATATATCTCTCCCTTTGTCATTATCAAAAACAATATAAGCTCTAGGAAAGAAAAGGAAATAATCATTGCATAATGAAGGATTAATAACCATCAAGTTTGAACAACCGTGAAAATTAATAACATAAAATCCAAGCACATCAAATATAACAATGAAAATGCCATAGAAAGGCAACAAAGTTTAAGCAAGATAACCACAAAAACATATTAATGTCAAGTAAAATGTAGAAAAGAAGGCCAACTAAGGCTGAGGGAATTGGAGGCTGGAGATTTGGGTAGCAAGCTCTGTATAGCGTTCCTCCATGTTTGCTTCAAGCTTATCAAGCCGGGTATTGATATTTGCTTCCATTGCATCAAAGCGACGATCCATATGAACAGTGAGGCGAGCAAAAAGATCATCAACAAGAGCGGGTGAAGGAGGTAGAGGAGTAGCAGGTTCATTATCATCATGAGGACGACGGAGATACTGCCAAAGTCCATGATACTTAATAATGTTCATCTTGGTAAGATAAGATTTCCCATGGGTCCTTTTGGTCCGATCAGTTCTTTGACTTTGTTTTTCAGATCCACCTTGTAATGACGAAGCAACTTGGTGATAAAAATAGCATATGGGAGGCGAGTGAGGTTTTGAGCATCGAGCATGTGATGCCTCACAATGTTGATCCAATTGATTTCTTTCTGGTTGAGAATAGCCCAAAGCAGTAGAATTTGAGACTCATTGAGTCTTGCATAATTTTTGCCTAATGGGAGGATGATTTTGACTAGAACATAGTGTAAGAGGCGGTGTTCAATGCTTAGTGTGCCAACGGTACTTGCAGGAGCGGTGAGATTAAAGAATGCTTTTACCTCTAATGGGTTGTAGTTCCAGGAAGGAGAGGGTTCTTTGCCATGGAAGTGAGCATCACTTATAGGAAGTTTTCCAACTTGGTTCATGACTTCATTGTCAAGAACAATGGTCTTGCCTTTCACTTTGGCATAATATCAACCATCTTGTAAGCGCAATGTGGAGTAGAAGACACGGATCAATTCAGGGTATATAGCAATCTCCTCAAGAGCCATGAAGCCAACAAGTTCTTGTTGGTGAAGAGTAGTAATGAGAGGAAGACTAGAGGATTCAAAGAATGCAACATCAATCCAATGTGGTGAACTCAATTGTTTTTCAGAAAATGTGTTTTGGTACATTTCTAATTCCTTTTGTGTGGTGAAGAAGCGTGACAAATCAGAATGTTGAGGGATGGAAGAACCAGCAACATTTGCCCTTTGTTTCTTTCTTGGTTGGGAGGATAAAGCCGTGAGGAATGGAGGTTTGGAGAGGAGGTTTTTAGAGAGAGAAAAAAGTGTTTTAGAGAGAGGTAGGAGAAAAGGAAATAAGAGGATTTTAGAAAACAATTGAGAAATGGGCCAAAACAGCGTTCATATGGGCATAATAGGTCGCTTGAATCGATTCAAGGTGGCTGTGAATCAATTTAGATGTTGCTATTTGTGAGGTTTTGTGGGCATCAGGGGTTTAAATCGATTCGAACTGCGTGTGAATCGATTCAGACCTCTCTATTGGTGAAAAATTGAAGAATCAGGTCTTCGAATCGATTCAGGGGATGGTTGAATCGATTCAATCGATTCTGTTTCCCTTTGAACTACAGTTTTGAACTGCTGAATTGATTCAAGGCACAGGGTAACCCTTTTGGATCAAAAAAACTTCATTTTTATGACTCTTTATGCTTTCTAATTCAATCAAACACTTATGAGCAACATCTTACTTAATCATTTGTGCAATATAAAACTTAATTAATGCATTATTCATGTATAAGAATTATGAACCTTATAAAGCAATCAATTTAATCAACATTTGGGATTCATCATATAAAGGAAAATTCATATTCAACTTAAGAAACATCTATGGATAAATTTTATACTATTTGAAAGAAGACATCTTTAAAATTCCTAATTCTCTCTTAATGTTTATGAATTGTTCCTTTGCAAGTGGTTTTATGTATATGTCAGCTAATTGCTTAGAGGTTTCAACATGTTCAAGCACATAATCACCCTTTAACACATGGTCTCTAATGAAATGGTGTCTAATCTCAATATGTTTGGTTTTAGAGTAGGATTCTTTGAAATGTTAATGGCACTTGTATTATCACATTTAAGAGGCACATGGTCTAATATAGTACCAGAGTCTAGAAGTTGCTGCCTCATCCAAAGGATTTAAGCACAACAACTACCAGCTACAACATATTCTGCCTTAGCTATTGATAATGCAACACTCACTTGTTTCTTGCTATGCCAAGATACAAGAGAACTACCAAGTAAGTGACAAGTACCACTAGTGCTTTTCCTATCAAGTTTACATCCTGCAAAGTCAGAATCAGAGTAACAAATAAGAGTGCATTCAACCCCTTTGGGGTACCATAAACCAACATCTTGAGTTCCAACCAAGTATTTCATTATTCGTTTTACGGCAGTCAAGTGTGATTCCTTTGGACATGCTTGATATCTAGCACATATATAAATAGAAAATATGATATCCAGTCTACTGGCGGTTAAGTAAAGTAAGGATCTAATCATACCTCTATATTTTGTGAGTTCTACATCCTTATCTTTCTCATCCTTATCCAAATAACATGAGCTTGATCAATTTGTGTTACATCTCTTTCATTTTTGTTTTCCTCTTTGTCATTCAAGCTTAATTCTTGGAGAGTACCTACAATGTCATCAACATCTTCCTTCCTCGGGGGGGTTATGGCTATTTTCATCAAATTTCACATGAATTGATTCTTCAATAGTACTAGTTTGTTTGTTAAAGACTCGATAAGATTTACTTGATGATGAATATCCAAGAAAGATTGCCTCATCAGCTTTTGCATCAAACTTTCCTAGATTATCCTTTCCATTGTTAAGTACAAAGCATTTGCATCCAAAAATATGAAAATAAGAAATATTAGGTTTTCTTCCTTTGTAGAGTTCATAGGGGGTTTTCTTTAGAATAGGCCTTATCAAACATATATTCATAACATGACAAGCAGTGTTTATTGCATCGGCCCAAAAATGTTTTGATACATTATTTTCATTTAACATGGTTCTTGCAAGCTCCACCAAAGATCTATTTTTCCTTTCAACTACTCCATTTTGTTGTGGAGTTCTAGGAGCTGAAAAATTATGACCAATATCATGTTTTTCACAAAATTTCTCAAATAGTTGATTTTTAAATTCTCCCCCATGATCGGTTCTTATAGATGCAATCTTTGAATTTTGTTCATTTTGGATAATCTTGGCTAGTTTCTTGAATGCATGATATGCTTCGTTTTTATGAGCAAGAAACAAGGTCCATATATATCTAGAATAGTCATATATAATTACAAGACCAAAGTAATTGCCACCAAAGCTCTTGACCTTAGAGGGTCCAAATAAATCCATGTGCAAAAGTTGTAAAGGCCTTTGAGTAGAAACAATGTTTTAGCTTGAAAAGATGCCTATACTTGTTTTCCCTTTTGACATGCATCACAAAATTTATTTTCAAACTTTAGCTTTGGCAAACCAATCACTAATTCTTTAGAAACAAGTTTATTTAGATGGTCTATATGTATATGAGTTATTCTTCTATGCCATAGCCATGATTCATCCTCTCTAGTCATGAAGCATTGTACATCATTTGAGGACAAACAATCAACATTAATCATGTAAATGTTATCAACTCTTTGACCAACAAATTTTACCTCTTTATTTTGCTTATTTACAATTATGCAACCATTTGATTCAAATATTACTTTATATCCTTTGTCATATAATTGGCTTATGCTAAGCAAGTTGTGTTTGAGTCCTTTTACATATAATACATCATTGATTGAAGTAGAAGAGTTTTTACCGATTTTTCCAATGCAAAGAATTTTTCCTTTGGTATTATCCCCATAGGTGACGCTTCCTTTTCTTTTGGGTGTGAATGATGTGAACTTGCTTATATCACCCGTCATGTGCTTTGAACACCCATTATCCAAGTACCAATGGGTGTTGCTTGCCTTGAAGCATACCTACAAAACAAAATTAGTTTAGAGAACTTGGTACCCATTTTATGTTGGTCCTTTTTGGTTAGCTTGTGGTAGTGTCCCTTTGGGAACCCACACCTTTCTTATCACTTTTGGTCCAAGCTTTCTAATATGGCAATTTAAAGCATTATGTCCTTTAGTACCACAATGATTGCATTTAGTGAATGGTGATGAAGATTTTTTAGGTGGTACAAAAAAGTTTTTGTATTGCTTTTCCTTTTTGGTAGAATTGTATCCTAATCCGGTTTTGTCAAGCATGCATCTTTGATTTCCAAGTAATACATTTAAATTATCTCTACCATTTGTAAACTTCTCTAAGGTTTTATTTAAGTCTAAAACCTTAGTTTCTAGGATGTCACATTTCTTTACAAAATCACAAGGTTTATTCTTGGAGCATGCTTGAACATTTGCTAATTCCTTTTTCAAACATTCATTTTCTTTGCCAAGTTCTACAAGATGCATTTCAAGAGTATCAATTGTTTTCCTAGATAATTATACTTGTTTGAGATTTTAACAAACTTGTCATATAATTCCTCAAATGCATCAAGCAATTCATCTCTATCTAAGTTAAGAAAGCTTACCTCATCATCTTCATCTTGATGATTTGCCATGAGGCATAGGTTGGCTTCCGTATTTTCGGATTCGTTCGAGCTACTTATCTTATTTTCATCCCAAGCAATGTAAGCTCTTCTTCTTCCTCTTTTCTCTTTGTTCTTCTTCTTGAGACTTGGGCAATCCACCTTGAAGTGTCCTTCCTCACCACACTTAAAGCAATTTAGTGAGGAAGAATTTTCATTTAAGATTAGTTTCTTACCTTTAGGTTTGAAGTTCTTTTGGAAGCGTTTGTTTCTCATAAATTTTCTGAAACGCTTCACAAACAGTCCAAACTCTTCTTCTTCATCAAGCTCACTACTGGATTCTTCCTCATTGATAGAAGTGGCCTTGAAAGCTAGACCTTTCTTCTTGGAAGACTTTTCTTCTTCTTCCGCCATCCTTAATTCTTTCAACTCTTGTTCCTGTTCTTGTAACTTACTGAATAGTGTAGCAAGAGACATTTCATTGATGCTAGGAGATTGTTTGATGGCGGTGACAAGAGGTTGCCATTCCCTGGTGAGACTTTTTAACACTTTATGAATAAGCTCTTTGTTAGTGTAAGTCTTGCCAAGAGTAATGAGAAGATTTATAATAATGGTGAACCTCTTTTGCATGTCAATAATTGTTTCTCTAGAATTTAATCTAAAGCTTTCATACTAACTAGTTAAGGTACTAATCTTAGAGTCTTTAACATCGCTTGTACCTTCATGGGTTATTTGTAAGGTATCCCACATATCTTTGGCAGATTTGCATATAACTACTCTAAAGAATTCATCAGGGCCTAAAGCTAAGGTGATTAGATTTTTAGCTTTATAGTTATATTGGACTTTCTTTTCTTCTTCGCTAGTCCAATCATCCATCAATTTTTCTACTTGTTTACCATCTACAATATGCATGGGTATGAAAGGACCATTTTCAATTGCATTCCAAACTTTAAGGTTAATAGATTGTACAAAAATTTTTATCCTTTCTTTCCAAAAAGCATAGCCTTCCCCATTGAAAGTAGGAGGTCTATTTGTGGCACCACCCTCTGGAAAAAGATTTAGAGAATTAGAGGCCATTGTTTTCTTGAAGCTGTTAAGCTTGATCTACCAAGAGTCAAGCTCTGATACCACTTCTTGTTCAAGTGGCCTCAATACTCAAGAGGGGGGTGAATTGAGTTTTAAAACTTTTAGTTGGAATACCTTTGAAATTGATTTGTTTTTCACTAAGTATGCTTGTATGTAAGAAATAGCAAGTGTAGAACAAGAATCAATATGAGAAAGTGTGCAAATGTTGCTAAGGAAATTTATCAAACACTTGGTGTGCAACACTTTAACTTAGCTTAGTTACTCAAATTCAAGCAATAATATCACAATCAAATCAATATACCAATCAAGTACAATAAGTAAATGCAAGAGAGTAGGGAAGAAAAACTTGCAAACCAATTTAACGAGTTCCACCAACCCGGTGTACGTCTCGCCTTCAAGCAACTTACTTGAAGGATTCCACTATTGAAGATTTGAGATACAAGCTTTGAGCAATTGTCTCCTAGTGTCCCACACTCAAGAACCCAATCCTCATAAGCAAAGGGCACCCCACCCAATCTCACAATCTCTCAATACCCAAAGGTTGAACCCAACCTTTGTGACCACTCAACCTAGAGTGAATACCTTGGTGTTTTAGTGTTTGGATTACAAGATTATACTCTCTCAATAGAGTGGATAAGCAAATGAAAGTTCTCATAATGGTGACTCTCAATAATAAGAAAGGATTTACAAATACAAGCTCAAAGTTTCAGATTAATGAAACTATATAAAAAAAATGACTCACTAAGCACAAATGCAAGCTTTGATTGATTGCTTCTAGTTGGTGTGTGTTGTGCTTGAGTTGGAGATCCATTTATAGAGCTTTGGAGGTCTTCATAGCCGTTGCATATCATGGTTCCAGCTTGTCTCTACATATAGTGGGTTTTAGATCTATGTTTCCCACCTAAAAATGTCTTTTTAGTGATGTTTCCCACTATTTGAATTGATTCATGGGTTTCCGAATCGATTCAAGGCATTCTGACTTGGGCATTTTGGGCTTCCAGGAATGTGTGAATCGATTCAAGACATGGTGAATCGATTCAGGTTGTTTGGTTTTGGGCTGTCAGCTTCGTGTGAATCGATTCGGGCTCTGGTGAATCAATTCAGAACATTTTGTTTTCATATTTTTGGGACTTCTAGGCCTCTGAATTGATTCATACGTATGTGAATCGATTCAAGCAATGTTGTTTGTTGTTTTTCCATGCTTTTTGATGTTTCCTTGATGCATTTTGAGTCACGGTTCCTTTCCTTGATCTTCATGCATTGTTTTCTTGATTCTTTGATCATATGGGAGCATGTTCTTCATGATTCCTTGAATCTTTGATTTGAGTGCATCAATTGTATTCTTTTGATTTGTTCATTTCACTTGTTTTTGATCCATGAATGATGCTCTTCTTGTTCTTAGATACTTGTTATTATCAAAACCTATCTACAACATGCAAATACAAGAATGACTTTGTTATTTGGCATGAACGACTAGGCCATCCTAGAACAATAATGATGCAAAAAATAGTTGAGAATTCAAATGGTCATTGCTTGTCCAGAAGATAAATTCTCTAAACTAAAAATTTCCCATGTGTTGCTTGTTCTCAAGGGAAATTAATTACTCGGCCATCACCAATGAAAATTGGAAGTGAATCACTCACATTTTTAGAGCGTATACAAGATGATATTTGTGGACCAATACACCCTTTATGTGAACCATTTAGATATTTTATGGTTTTAATTGATGCATCAACTAGTTGGTCACATGTTTGGTTATTGTCAACTCGCAACCAGTCGTTTGCGAGATTACTAGCTCAATTAATTGGTTTAAAATCTCATTTTCCTGATTATCCAATTAAGAGAATACGCCTTGATAACGTTGGTGAATTTACATCTCAATCTTTTAATGATTATGTTATTCAAGTGGCCTTAATACTCAAGAGGGGGCGAATTGAGTGTTTAAAAAATTTACTTAGAATGCCTTTGAACTTGGTTCTTGATGCAACTTAAACAAGATATATAAGAGTTTTACAAGCAACAAATATGTAACACACTTTGAATGGTTTGAATCAAGGTATTGAACTTCTAGAATCAAAGTAATCTTAACCAAGAAATGAGAAATAAAGCAGAGTATTGGTTCAGCAATTTTAACAAACAGTTTGTGTGCAAGCTTATGTTTCTTCTTGAATAGCAAGATCAATTCAAGTATTCAGCTTAGGCAAAACAACAAACAATTTATATGCACTATTAAGTAAAGAGTTCAAGGTTAAGAGAAATGCAAACCAATTTAATAAGTTCCACTGATCCGGTGTATGTCTTGCCTTCAAGCAACCCACTTGAAGGATTCCACTATTGAAGATTTGAGATACAAGCTTTGAGCAATTGTCTCCTAGTGTCCCACACTCAAGAACCTAATTCTCACAAGCAAATACACACCCCACCCAATCTCACAATCTCTCAATACCCAAAGGTTAAACCCCAACCTTTGTGACCACTCAACCTAGAGTGAATACCTTAGTGTTTGATGTATGGTTTACAAGGATATGCTCTCTCAATAGAGTAGATGTACAAATGAAAGCTCACTCAAGATAGTAACTCTCAACAAGAGAGGATTTACAAATGTAAGAGCAAGAGTTTTAGAAAATGAAACTAGACAAAGAAAATGGACTTACAAGGCACAAGAGTAGGATATGAATGAGTTCCGTTTGATGTGAATTGATGCTTTTAGTAGCTTGAATGAGTGTTGCATTTATAGGCCTTGGAGAGGAGCTTGAAAGTCTTTAGAGCCGTTGCACAGCATGGGCATTTGAGCTTTTGTGGAGAAGTGAGCTGGTTCTACACTTAAAAGTCACTTTCCCCAAATTCTGGCACTTGCGTAATCGATTATGCCTCAAGCTGTAATCGATTATGCTTCATTGTATTCCACTAATTCAAGTCTCTAGTAGCTGTGTAATCGATTATGGAGTCTTATGTAATCAATTATGTCAGTGTAATCGATTGTCATATTTCTTGTAATCGATTGTGAGATGTACCTGATGCATTTAATTCCTTTTGGTAGTCCTGTAATCGATTGTCTATATCATATAATCGATTATCGTTTAAACAGAAACTCTGTAGTCGATTATATCTTGCCTTTTAATCAATTGAGCAACATGTCTGATACATTTTCTTTTTATTACATTGGTGTTATCAATTATGTTATTCGTTGTAATCTATTAGGTGACAAAACAGAACCATGGTGATCGATTGGTACAACCTTTTAATCGATTATAGATTATACCTGATTCTCTTAATTCCTATTACACAACATCATAATCGATTAGCTTACTTGTTGTAATCGATTATATCCATTCTAGAAACAAGGTAATCGATTGTGTTAATGGTGTAATCGATTATACTTCATCAAATATAGGTCTGATGCTTGATTTGAATTGCAAGCTCTTTGCTCTTCTTTATATTAAACTGTTGGGAAGTTTATTGCACATTATCCTTGGCATTTTGAGTCTCTATTGACTTCATTATCATGTCATGATTCTTCAATTTATTGCTTTGTCATTATCAAAATCCTGAAACAATTTTCAAACATATTCTCTCCCTTTTTGATGATGACAAACTATGTTCATCTCATGAGGTGTTAGTCCAGATACAATTTCTCCCCCTTTCTTAAGGAGTTTATGCATAATTTTAAGAATCGTGAAAAATGCAATAATGATAGTTTTTAGAGCTCTGATTTCCCACTTTTTATCTCTAATTTAACCACTTGTTATTAATTAGGGTTCTTTGATTGATCACTTGTTATTAGCCATTTATTAACTATTTGCAGATTCTACTTTTGATGAACATTAACACTTAATTTTTCTCCCCCTTTGTAATCATCAAAAACAAATAATGCAAGTAAAGGGAAGAGATTAATGGAAAGGAAATTAATGCATTACTGAAGCCAAATAATGAAGCAAATTACAAAAACAAATGCAAGGCAGAAAAATCTTCTAAGATAAAATATAAACAACTTAATTTTCAGTTATTTAATCATGTAAATTTCATCAATCAATCATCAAACACATTGTAAATAAAAAAAAACATCAATATCAACAAAGGTTTTTCAAACACAATTAGAGATAACTCTCTTCTTATACTTATGAATTGATCTTTAGCAAGAGGTTTTGTGAAGATATCAGCCAATTGTTTAGAGGTAATAACATGTTCAAGAATGCAATCTCTTTTTAACACATGGTCTCGTATAAAATGATGCCTAATTTCAATATGCTTTGTCTGTGAATACATAACAGGGTTTTTAGAGATATTTCTTGCACTAGTGTTATCGCATTTAATAGGCACTTTATTTAAAACAATACCAAAATCAAGAAGTTGTTATCTCATCCAAAGAATTTGAGCACAACAACTGTCAGCTACAGCATATTCTGCCTCAGCTGTTGATAAAGCAACGCTTACTTGTTTCTTGCTATGCCAAGAAATAAGGGAACTACCAAGCAAATGGCATGTACCACTAGTACTCTTTCTATCAAGTTTACAACCAGCAAAGTAAGAATCAGAATATCCTACAAGAATACATTCAGTGCCTTTTGGATACCGTAAGCCAACATTTTGAGTACCCAAAAGATATTTCAAAATTCTTTTTACAGCAGTGAGATGTGATTCTTTAGGACATGCTTGATATCTAGCACATATACATACATCAAACATAATATCGGGTCTACTTGCAGTTAAGTAAAGTAAAGATCCGATCATACCTTGGTATTTTGTGATCTCAACGTCCTTACCCTTTTCATCT
The DNA here is from genome assembly GCA_037962975.1 of Clitoria ternatea. Classification (NCBI taxonomy): domain Eukaryota; kingdom Viridiplantae; phylum Streptophyta; class Magnoliopsida; order Fabales; family Fabaceae; genus Clitoria; species Clitoria ternatea. The sequence goes on along the minus strand of CM075671.1, from coordinate 81,094,158 downwards.
TTGTCTAAATAGTAAGATGTACTCATAGGAGTTGCTATTTTGTTTGCCTTGTCTATTTCAAATCTTTTGAGAAGTTCCTTACAATATTTGGGTTGACTTATAAAAATTCCTTCCTTGGTTTGCTTGATTTATAACCCAATGAAGAATGCAAGTTCTCCCATCATGGACATTTCGAATTCATCCTGCATAATCTTGGCAAACTCTTGACAAAAACGTTCATTAGTAGCACCAAATATTATATCATCGACATAAACTTGTACCAAGAGGATGTCATTGTTTTTACGTTTTATAAATAGTGTAGTATCAACCTTTCCCCTTTCAAAATTGTTTTCTAAAAGGAACTTGCTAAGTCTTTCATACCAAGCTCTTGGAGCCTGTTTCAAACCATATAGAGCTTTTCTTAGTTTGAAAACATGGTTTAGAAATTTGTGATTTTCAAAATTGGGAGGTTGATCTACATAAACTTCTTCTTTAATATAACCGTTTAAGAAAACACTTTTGACATCCATTTGATATAGTTTAAAGTCCATGCAGCAAGCAAAAGCTAATAACAATGTTATGGCTTCTAGTCTAGCTACGGGTACATACGTTTCTTCATAGCCTATGCCTTCTTCTTGATTATAGCCTTTTGCAACTAGTCTAGCTTTAATTCTTGTTATTATTCCATTTTTATTTAGTTTATTTCTAAAAACCCATTTAGTACCTATTATTTAATGATCGTTGCTTGGTACTAGTTCCCAAACTTGATTTCTTTCAAATTTGTTTAGTTCCTCTTGCATAGCCAATATCCAATGTTCATTAATAATAGCCTCATCAACATTGTTGGGTTCAATTTGTGATACAAACGCTAGATGATTACATGCATTTCTAAGGGCGTTACGAGTACTTATACCTTTGGTTAATTCGCCTATTACTTTGTCCAAGGAATGGTCCTTTGATGTGATCCAATCCTTTTGTTGAGGCTCCTTGCTTTGGATTGGGTCTTCTTTGACCTCTTCTTTGTTTTCTAAGGTTATTTCTTGGAAAGTGCCTGCAAGATCATCAACATCTTCCTTTCTCGGGGAGTTATGGCCATTTTCATCAAATTTTACATGAATGGACTCTTTAATGGTGTTTGTTTGTTTGTTTGTTAAAGACTCGATATGATTTACTAGATGATGAATATCCAAGAAAGATTGCCTCATCAGATTTTGAATCAAACTTTCCTACATTATCCTTACCATTGTTAAGCACAAAGCACTTACATCCAAATACATGAAACTAAGATATATTTGGTTTTCTACCTTTGTAAAGCTCATAGGAGGTTTTCTTTAAAATTTTCCTAATTAAACATCGAATAATAACATGACAAGCGGTATTTACCACATCGGCCCAAAAATGTTTTGCAACATTATTTTCATTTAACATGGTTCTAGCAAGCTCCACCAAAGATCTATTTTCCTTTCAACTACTCCATTTTGTTGTGGAGTTCTAGGAGATGAAAAATTATGTTCAATACCATATTTTTCACAAAACTTTTCAAATAATTAATTTTCAAATTCTCTCCCATGATCGGTTCTTATGGATGCAATCTTTGAATTTTGTTCATTTTGGATAACCTTGGCTAGTCTCTTGAATGCATGATATGCTTCATTTTTATGAGTAAGAAACAAGATCCATGTATATCTAGAATAGTCATCTACAATCACCAGACCATAGTAATTGCCACCAAAGCTTTTGACCTTAGAGGGTCCAAACAAATCCATGTGCAAAAGTTGTAAAGGCCTTTGAGTTGAAACAACATTTTTAACTTGAAATGACGCCTTTACTTGTTTTCCCTTTTGACACGCATCACAAAATTTATTTTCAAATTTTAGCTTTGGTAAACCAATTACTAGTTCTTTTAAAACAAGTTTATTTAAATGGTCTATATGAATGTGTGCTATTCTTCTATGCCATAGCCATGATTCATCCTTTCTAGTCATGAAGCATTGCACATCATTTGAGGACAAACAATCAATATCAATCATATAAACATTATCTACTCTTTGATCAACAAATGTTACTTCTTTATTTTGCTTGTTTTCAATTATGCAACCATTTGATTCAAAAACCACTCTTTATCCTTTGTCACATAATTGACTTATACTAAGCAAATTATTTTTAAGTCCTTCTACATATAATACACCACTAGTTAAGGTAGAAGAGTTTTTACCAACATTTCCACTACCAAGGATTCTTCCTTTGGTGTTGTCTCCATAGGTGACCCTTCCTTTTCTTTTAGGTGTGAATGTCTTGAATTTGCTCATGTCACCCGTCATACGCTTTGAACACCCACTATCTAGGTGCCAATGGGTATTGCTTGCTTTGAAGCATACCTACAAAACAAGTCAAGTTAGAGAACTTGGAACCCATTTTATATTGGGTCCTTTAGGGTTAGTTTGTGGTAACGTTCCTTTGGGAACCCACACCTTTCTAACAACCTTTGGTCCATACTTTCTAACATGACAATTTGAGGCATTATGACCTTTAATACCACAATGATTACACTTCATGAAAGGTGATGATGTTTTACTAGGTGGTTTAAAGAAAGTTTTATAATTCTTTTGTTTCTTATGGGCATTGAAATCCTGTTTTATCAAACATGTAACGTTGTTTTCCAAGTAAAACATTTAAATTGTCTCTACTATTTGTAAATTTTTCTAAAGTTCTATTCAAGTCTAAAACCTTAGTTTCTAGAATGTCATATTTCTTTACAAATTCACAAGGTTTAGTCTTGGAGCATGCTTGATCATTTACTACTTCTTTTTTCAATATTTCATTTTCTCTATTAAGTTCTATAAGATGCATCTCATGAGTATTAATAGTTTTCCTAGATAGCTTATACTTGTTTGAAATTTTAACAAATTTGTCATATAATTCTTCTAAGGCATCAAGTAATTCATCTCTATCTAGGTCATGTAAATTTACCTCATCATCTTCATCTTGATGGTTGGCTATGAAGCAAAGGTTAGCTTCTTCATTGTCTGATTCTTCAGAGCTGCTTACATCATTTTTGTCCTGAGCTATGTATGCTATTCTTCTTCCTCTTCTTTCTTTGTTCTTCTTCTTTAGATTTGGACAATCTACTTTGAAATGTCCTTCCTTGCTATATTCAAAACAAGAGGGTGAGGAAGAATTATCTTTGATCATAGGTTGGTTTGTGAAGCTTCTTTGAAACTTCTTTTTCTTCATGAACTTGCCAAATTTCTTCACAAACAATCCAAACTCTTCATCTTCATCAAGGTCACTTTCGAATTCTTCTTCATTAGTTGAAGTGGCCTTGAGAACTAGTCCTTTTTTCTTGGAGGACTTTTCTTCTTCCTCTGCATTCTTTAAGTCTTTGAGCTCTTGCTCTTGTTCTTGAAGTTTTCTAAATAGTGTTGCAAGGGACATGTCATTGATGTTTGGAGATTGTTTGATTACCGTGACGAGCCGTTGTCATTCCTTAGTGAGACTTTTCAAAACTTTATGAATAAGCTCTTTGTTAGTATAAGATTTTCCTAGAGTGATAAGATGATTTATAATTAAGGTGAATCTCTTTTGCATTTCAAGAATGGTTTCCTCAAAGTGTAATCTAAAGCTCTTATATTCACTAGTGAGTGTATTAATTTTTGAGTCCTTTACATCACTAGTTCCTTCACGTGTGATTTGGAAAGTATCCCATATTTCCTTAGCAGATTTACAAGTCACTACTCTAAAAAATTCATCTGGACCTAAGGCTAGAGTTATAAGATTTTTGGCTTTATAATTATATTGGACTTTCTTTTCTTCTTCACTAGTCCAATCATCCATTAATTTCTCTACTTTTTTTCCATCAATAATATACATAGGTATAAAGGGACCATTTTTAATTATATTCCAAATTTTCAAATCAATAGATTGTACAAAGATTTTCATTCTTTCTTTCCAAAAAGTATAACCTTCACCATTAAAGGTTGGAGGTCTATTTGTAGCACCACCCTCAGGAATCATGTTATATGAGATAGAGGTCATCTTAATCTCTTGAAGTTGTTAAGCTTGATCTACCAAGAGTCAAGCTCTGATACCACTTGTCATTCAAGTGGCCTCAATACTCAAGATGGGGGGGGGGTGAATTGAGTGCTTAAAAAATTTACTTGGAATGCCTTTGAACTTGGTTTTTGATGCAACTCAAATAAGATATATAAGAGTTTTACAAGCAACTAATATATAACACACTTGGAATGGTTTGAATCAAGGTATTGAACTTCTAGAATCAAAGTAATCTTAACCAAGAAATGAGAAACAAAGCAGAGTATTGGTTCAGTAATTTTAACAAACAATTTGTGTGCAAGCTTATGTTTCTTCTTGAATAGCAAGATCAATTCAAGTATTCAGCTTAGGAAAAACAACAAATAGTTTATATGTACTATTAAGTAAAGAGTTCAAGGTTAAGAAAAATGCAAACCAATTTAACGAGTTCCACTAATCCGGTGTACGTATCACCTTCAAGCAACCTACTTGAAGGATTCCACTATTGAAGATTTGAGATACAAGCTTTGAGTAATTGTCTCCTAGTTTCCCACACTCAAGAACTCAATTCTCACAAGCAAATGAAAACCCCACCTAATCTCACAATCTCTCAATACCCAAAGGTTGAACCCCAACCTTTGTGACCACTCAACCTAGAGTGAATACCTTAGTGTTTGATGTTTGCTTTACAAGGATATGCTCTCTCAATAGAGTAGATGTACAAATGAAAGCTCACTCAAGATAGTAACTCTCAACAAGAGAGGATTTACAAATATAAGTGCAAAAGTTTCAGAAAATGAAACTATACAAAGAAAATAGACTCACAAGGCACAAGAGTAGGATATGAATGAGTTCCCTTTGATGTGAATTGATGCTTTTAGTAGCTTGAATGAGTGTTGCATTTATAGGCCTTGGAGAGGAGCTTGAAAGTCTTCGGAGCCATTGCATAACATGCACATTTGAGCTTTTATGGAGAAGTGAGCTGGTTCTGCACTTAAAAGTCACTTTCCCCAAATTCTGGCACTTTTGTATTCGATTACGCCTCGAGATGTAATCAATTATGCTTCATTGTATTCCACTAATTCAAGTCTCCAGTAGCTGTGTAATCGATTATGGAGTCTCCTATAATCGATTATGTTAGTGTAATCGATTGTCATATTTCTTGTAATCGATTGTGAAATGTACCTGATGCATTTAATTCCTTTTGGTAGTCCTGTAATCGATTGTCTATATCATATAATCGATTATCATTTAAACAGAAACTTTGTAGTCGATTATATCTTGCCTTATAATTAATTAAGCAACATGTCTGATACATTTTCTTTTTATTGCATTGGTGTAATCAATTATGCTATTTGTTGTAATCGATTAGGTGACAAAATAGAACCATGGTAATCGATTGGTACAGCCTTATAATCGATTGTGGATTATACCTGATTCTCTTAATTCCTGTTACGTAGTATCATAATCGATTAGCTTACTTGCTGTAATCGATTATATCTATTCCAGAAACAAGGTAATCGATTGTGTTAATGGTGTAATCGATTATACTTCATCAAATATAGGTTTGATACTTGATTTGAATTGTAGGCTCTTTGCTCTTCTTTATATTAAACTGCTGGGAAGTTTATTGCACATTATCCTTGGTATTTTGAGTCTCTATTGACTTCATTATCATGTCATGATTCTTCAATTTGTTGCTTTGTCATTATCAAAATCCTGAAACAATTTTCAAACACAGATTGTTGCATGTCTATCGGAATTGATGTTGAACATCTTGTAGCACATGTTCATACACAAAATGGACTTGCTAAATCATTAATTAAAAATTTGAAATTGATAGCAAGACCATTGTTAATGAGATCAAAACTCCTAATTTCAACTTGGGGGCATTCAATCTTGCATGCGGCATCAGGCCTACAAGTTATCATGAGTATTCCCCTTTACAATTGGTTCATGGTAAAGAACCAAATATTTCCCATCTAAGAATCTTTGGAACTGCGGTATATGTTCCTATTTATTCTCCAAAATGCACTAAGATGGGACCTTAAAGAAGGTTGGGAATATATGTTAGATATGAAAGTCCATCTGTAATAAAATATCTTGAACCTCTAACAAGTGATTTATTTATAGATCGTTTTGCTGATTGTCATTTTGATGAATCTGTTTTTCCACCATTAGGGGGAGAAAATAAATAGTTGGATAAAAGTATTAGTTAGAATGAGATATCTCTATCACATCTTGATCCTCAAATAAAGCAATGTGAACTAGAAGTTCAGAAAATAACTAGTTTGCAAAATTTAGCAAACCAATTGCCGAATGCATTTACGATCCAAAACGAGTGACTAAGTCACACATACTAGCTGTTAATACTCCAATAAAGATTGATATCCCTAAAGGACAATCTAAAATTGTAAATGAGTCTGAAGCCAAAATAAAATGTGGTAGACCTGTTAGTTCTAAAGATAAAAATACTTGAAAAAGAAAAGTAAATAAAGAAGATGGTCGAATCGAGGATATAAAGACTCCAGTAGAGTCTCCTGACATAATCAAGGTTTCAAATCCAGAAGAAACCAAGGTACCTAAAATTGATAAGAATAAAGAGATCTCTATAAATTATGTCATGGATGGAATACATGGAATTGACATAAAGTCGATGTTGATTAAATTTTTGCATTCAAAGTAGCTCTTGATATTATATATGATGATAAGAATCATGAGCCAAAATTTATTAAGGAATATGCATAAAGAAATGATTGGCCAAAATGGAAAGATGCAATGCAAGGAGTTAAACTCACTTGCAAAATGGAAAGTTTTTGGGCCTGTAGTCCAAACACCTAAAGGTGTAAAACCAGTTGGATACAAATGGGTTTTTGTTAAACCCTGAATACTGTTGGGTCTTTTAATTGGCAAACACACCAATCATTTGTAGTTTTCAAATTTAGATATCATTCCACTGAGATTGAAAGTTCCAGTAATTCACAGTAATTTCTATTTACTATGGCAAATGTATGAAAACTTATTAACAAAAAAATGATTTACAAACAATTTATACAATATTCACAGAATTTGATGATTGATTTGTTCATATGGTAAAAAGGTGATAAAGATAAAATCTATCTAGTAAGTTAAGATATAATTCAGAATAATCTTAGATACTTGAAGTAAAAACACAGATTGACAAATTATGTTGGAATTAGGATCCTCGCACTAAAATATAATGAAATGATTACAAAATACATATTTAATTATCAAGTTCATGTCATTGCAGCTTAAAATCATTATAACCGATCCCTCGTGATATAAATTCTAAGTAGTTACTGTAAAGTCTGATCCCTCGTGATCTTTCTCAGTAAAAACTTGCATTAAGTCCTAGCCTTATGGCAACAATAATCACCAATTCTATTCCTAGTAATTGGCATATTAAGGGTATTTCAACTTTTACTTTCATTAAAATAGATTTTAATTCAGCATGAATAATCATTCTCTTGTTTGATATTCATACTAATAAAACAAGTTTCAATATGCATGAAAATCATTCTCCCATTTGATGTTCATACTAATAAAAGATTGAAATACTAACATGGTACTTGAATCATAAACATGTAGAGGTTATAATCACAACATCATATAATAGATTGATTCACCAAATTCCAACATAAACAATTTAGTTACACATGGTAAAAGTAAAAACAACACTTACAGAGGTTGACATTACGAAGACGTGGAAACACTTCACGATACAAGAGTTCACAATATTACACAACACGCTCAAGTATCTAAAAATACTCTAAACTTACAAACTCACAAAAGAACACTTAAAACTCGAAAGAAAGGAAGGAAGTTCTAAAACTCAGAACTGAAATTGGATGCCATGAATGCCTTGGAAGTGTCCTATTTATAGGGCTAAAGAAGGGTCCTGACGCTACGCGTCAGGTTCCTGACTCAGCTTCCATTAAACACATGATTAAGTAGCCATGATTAAGAATTCCTTTTATTCAATAATGCCCAGACATGTTCCCTCTTTTGGTTTGGCTGTTAGCTGAAATGGAGTGGCCAAAATGTGGGTCAATGGCTGAGTGCCTGGTAATCTGTCAGTGGAGTCCATGTAGCTTCTGACGCTACGCGTGGCTGTGACGCGTAGCGTCAGCATCAAAAAATTCCACACTACGCGTGGTGTTGATGCTACGCGTCAGCTTTCTAGATCTTCAATTTTCTCTTGAATTTCTTTACTTTTTTTACTACAAAACTAGAGAAAATTTATCAAGGCAGATAATTTTCAATAACTTCCATTTATTACAATTAAAACCTAAATTTCTTAGAAATTAACCTAAATTTTATTATTTTTAACAAAATGTTATTAAAATTTTATTGTAAATTTGAAGACTAACAGTTTTCACGAGAAAAAGAAATGAAAATGGTGAAATTGTGAGATATAAAGCAAGACTTGTTGTACAAGGTTTCTCACAAAGACCTGGTATTGATTTTGAAGAAACATATTCGCCAGTGATGGATGCAACTACTTTTCAATACTTAATAAGTCACACAATACGTGAAAGGCTTGATTTACGCCTTATGGATGTTGTTGCAGCATATTTATATGGTTCACTTGAAAATGACATCTATATGAAACTCCCCGAAGGATTTAATTTGCCTGAAGCATACAAGACAAATTCTCAAGAAAATTATTCAATTAAATTGAATAAATCCCTTTACAGACTAAAGCAATCTAGACAAATATGGTACAATTGTCTCAGTGAATATTTGTTGAAAGAAGGGTACAAAAATAACCCAATTTGTCCATGTGTTTTTATGAAAAAACTCGGAAAAGAGTTCATTATAATTGTTATTTATGTAGATGATTTAAACATCATCGGAACTCCTAAAGTGCTCTCAAAGGCTGTAAATTGCTTGAAAAAGGAATTTAAGATGAAAGATTTGGGAAAAACAAAGTTTTGTCTTGGATTACAATTAGAATATTTAAAGGAAGGAATTTTAATACGCCAAAAGACTTATACAGAAAAGGTGCTAAAATGATTCTATATGGACAAATCACACCCATTGAGCAGTCTAATGGTTGTAAGGTCACTTGAAGTGAGCAAAGATCCTTTTTGACCTCAAGAGAAAAGTGAAGAACTACTTGGTCCTGAAGTACCATATCTTAGTGTAATTGGTGCACTGATGTATCTTGCTAGTCATTCACGACCTGACATATCATTTGCTGTCAATCTATTAGCAAGACATAGTTCTTCACCGATAAAAAGGCATTGGAATAAGATTAAGCACATATTTCGCTACCTTAGAGGTACAACAGACATGGGCTTATTTTTTCCATATGTATCTAAGGAAAACCTAATTGGTTATTCAGATGCGGGGTAATTGTCTGATCCTAATAATGGTCGATCACAAATAGGATATTTGTTCATATGTGGTGGTACAATAATTTCATGGAGATCCATAAAACAAACGATCATAGAAACATCATCTAATCATGATGAAATTCTAGCATTACATGAAACAAGTTGAGAATGTGTTTGGTTGAGGTCTATGATTCAACATATTTAAGAAACTTGTGGCTTGCCTGCTGGAAAATTACCACCAACAATCTTATATAAAGATAATGCAGCTTGTATTTCTCAGTTCACCAAAATTTTTCTTTACTCATGATCTTATAAAGAATGGTGAAATAAATGTCCAGCAAGTCCGATCATGTGAGAATCTAGCTGATATCTTTACAAAATCTTTACCAACCAAAGTCTTCGAGTAACTAGTACAGAAGATTAGTCTTTGACGCTTACATAAATGTTCCGATGAGGGGGAGAATCAAATACTTTTAATTTAATTATTTATTTTATCCATGAATGTACTTTGTAAACAATGTTGTACTCTTTTTTCTTCACTAGGTTTTTATTCCACTGGGTTTTTCCTAGTAAGGTTTTAATGAGGCACATTCTAAAATATGGATATCCAAGGGGGAGTATTGTAAATGTTTTATGAAGGTGGATGTCCTCCATTGGTCTATATAAGGGGACTTATGTCCCTTACTATGAAGCAAATTAGCGGAAGTTGTAACACCCTAATTTTTAATAAATAATAATTCCAAAAATAGGGAGAAATTTTTCACAAAAACCAACCACTGGTCAATCGGCATAAAAAAGAAAGAAGAAGGCAAGGGAAATAAAAGAATATTTGTGCGTATGGTAATCAGCGGAGGAAACAAGGTTGGGACCGACCCGTTCGGTCCAGCGAGACACAGTAGCGCCTGGGCGAAACTAAGATAACGCTGGCTCGCTCAAGCGAAGCCCGACGCCGCCTGAGCGAAGCACAACGATGCAACCACGGAAGGAGGAAATGTCCACACCGCCCATCCAGTTCAGCAAAGCACGACAACGCCTGAGCGGATCCAACCACAACATCCACTCGCTTAGGCGAGGTCCAACACCGCCCAGCGAGACATGATAATACAACAACGGAAGAGGAAGGTATTTGGGTAAAGTTCCACACTGACACCTACTCGCTTCAGCGCGATTCCACACGCTTGGGCGAGCCGTCCTAGTCGCTCGGGCGAGGTATGACTCCGCCTAAACGAGGCCAACACAAGGGCCCCACCAAACACAGATACAAGGTAATTTCTCAATTGGATATGGACAAGGGTTCACTCGGCAAATCCTCACGCTCGCCCTTCACTCGGGAAATCAGGTAGTTAAGTCCCACTCGGACTTATTCGAAACCCCACCACTCGGGACACAATTTCTTACTCACTCGGACTTTACATCTTCCACTCGGATTTCCAATACCTTATACTTAGGGTCCAATCCACTCTGAACCACTATTCGAACTCCTCTCTCAGTGAGGAATCATCTGATGTTTTCACTCGGGGAAATACAAACTCTTCCTCACTCGGGATTTATTTATGATTTTCACTCGGAGTCGAATAACATGTCACTCGGAAAGGCCACCCAGAAATCTTCACTCAGAACTACTAACTTAACATAATTTCACTCCTCAACGGCCCTCGAGACGTTTAGCAACACTTCCAGTCGGAAAACGCATCCAATCAGCACGAACCACATACATATGAATACATGCATTTACTAAGGCTTACGAATACCATACAAGTGACACCATGACTATTCAATCTTTATAGGTGAGTGTATTTAATCGTCATTTTACATAAACACCGGCCAAGGCTACACGGACAAAACATAATAATGCAATACAATTGTTCAACAGTCGGAGTGCACCACACTCGGACTTGAATCCTCATCATCACTTCAGAGTCCGACCTGCACACACACTGAAAAATGGTGTAGGGGTGAGCTTCTACATGTAAAATGACAATCAGGGACTCGGTATCAGTGTCAGTATGCACACTTACCTTCATTCAAGCGTTATCGGTTAACTAAATTTATGCAATTCAAGATAACATCTATAACATACATACTACGTATATTTCATTTCCACACATACACACACATGCAACCACGCACTCGGAAATCATACACACACTCCACGCATACTATGTGCACTACCACAATCAGCCTCATATCTATATGCATGCCTGCGGATCCGACTTGGGTAATGACTTTCAGCTACGGTTTCCCTTCTTCTGGCCCCTCGTCCTTCAGCTCTTACCAGGTGGTACCGGCCTCCCATGGGCGTCTCGAGACTCTTCTCTAGCTCCTGCGGCTACCACGAGCACTATCAGGATCTAGCCAAGGTCTGTAGCTGGAAGTCATTCCCTCGGGGTTCATGACCTTCCATGGGTCACCCCACTTTTGCACATGCAACTAATGCATTTACCAGTCACACCAATACACGCCACAATCGGGAATTAAGATGATAGCATCGAACAAATCAACTAAAGGGCACACACACATATCTTCACAGTGATAAGAAAGATATAGCCATGCATTTCATTCGTCATTATTAATTACTAACAAACTATGCCACCCCCATGAATTGCTGTATACCCACAATAAAACACACGAGATCCAGAATCTTAAATCATGCATAAGCTTTAATCATTGTAAACACATGCACACACACACTCAAGCAGTACACTCATCCGGTACCGTTCGTGGACCATGCATTTGACATGCAAGCGCCCCCTACCTGCTGTCAGAGTTCAGAGGCTTCTCGAGTTACAAGGCTGACCGATCGTCCTTTCGTTACTCCTCCTCCAACAGCCCTCGAGCTCAGCGTTGATCTTGGGCCAGAGTTGCTCCTTTCCTCCTACGGGTTCGTCTTTCCCACAGCTCCAAGGTACTTCCAGCACAGCCTTCCCACTGGAATACTAACAGCTCCAGGTAGAAGAAGAAGGGGAGGAAGAAGGCAATGGGGAGGAAGGAGAAGGCAGGGAGTGGAACAGAGCCGCGTTGGTGTTTCTCCAGAAGCTCTCGACTCTCTCGCTGTTTAACGCGATTGAGAGGGAAGAAGAGAAAACAGGGGAGAAGGGATCATATGCATGCACAAGGAGGCTGTCAGCATGAATTAATGAAGGTAAGAGAGAGAGCTGAAGTTGTCTTATACTACCAGGGGCACATGCGTCCTTTCACGGCATTATGATCATTATTATTTATTCAATTATCCCTAACCAGTCAGCAATTTACTATAATTAACCATTAATCCTAATTCTCTAATTAACCTTTAATTAATGGCTTTATCTTGACCATAGTTAATTTAAAATTGGGATGTTACAGAAGTGCTTCTTGCATTTTCTTCTCCTCTCTGTATTTCATACTGCACCTACTTTGCCTTTCTTTCTTTCATTTCCAATTTTCACTTCATCCACACCATCAGCAACCACTACTTACTTCATAAACAAAGTTTTATACTAAGTAAATATAGGCTTATTTTATAACAATTATATCATTTTTCTCTCTTTATTAATACGGAAGGTGTAACATAGACAATCTCTTCCACTAGATCATTTTACTTAACTGAAAGGTTACGAATTTTAGAAAAATATAGAAGTTTTTTTCTTTTTTGTACAAGAAAAACTTAGTGGAACAGATACATTATATACAACACTTTTATATACAATATATGGTCATAAATAATAAACTATACATACTGAAAATCAAGGACATGCAGGCTCTTCATTCAAAACATGAACAGAAGAAATCTACCCTAATCATCATCGGTCAAGGAGAGTCTGGTTGATCCTCAACGCATAGTATATTTAAGTCCCTGCAAGCACGAGAGCGTGGTCCGATGGAAGATCTGGAAAAACATTGTAAGGGTGGGCCTCTTCTTCCACAATAATCGCAGAGTGTCATTTCTAACATCTCTCCCACACAGTACAAGTCTATAAAATTTTTGTTTCTAACATTCATAATAAAGGTCCCTAATTAATCCATTCTATGTTATCTATCATCACTCAACCTCTCTGTCGTCCTTGAATATACAACTTCCTACTCTTCCCTTCACCTCTAATTATTTCATAAAGTTTTAATACTAATTCCTCAATGAAAATATTATCAATAATATAACAATCAATAATCACAATCAAACGTAAACTTAATCAGGGAATGTAGTGCAATGCATGAGTTCCATTCCATTTAGTTAATCTTTTCTTAGCCATCATGATGCATATAGGCCCAAATCTCATCATCATATCATATCATATTAGAACCCGTCCTGCCCAGGCTGCCCATAGATATAACATTTCTGTACTAGAATGATCAAAGCCTACCAAGTCCCTCACACATCACATCACCAGATACCAAGGACTCACAGGTCCTATACAAATATAGATCCATCTCATCTCATCACATCATAATGGGACTTGGCTCTACACGATCCCAGCTACCATCCGTCTTTAGTCAAAGTACATTAGGCTTGCCATGGACCATCCGACATCAGGCATGAATTTGAGCCATTGGATATGATGCATAATCTCAGAGGACTAAATTCTTCTGGCAAGCGCACCAATCATTAAATTTGTAATATATTTGATCGTCCCACAGAGATAGAGGTAATTACCACAACCTAGGACTAGTACAAGCTAAACCAGAAAAATACAGGGTATACTTCATTCTATTTATGCCTTTCTACACTTTCTATGTTTTTATTATTTCAAAAACAATGTAAAAGATAAAATATATTTAATAAAAGATAGGTTAGGATTACTTTAGCTCACAATTTCATCAAGAAACATGTAATTGATATTCAATTAAGCTTCAGACTCAAGAGGACAACTTCACAGATGGTTAATCCCTAATTCCTTAGGTGATTAACACTAATTCCTAACCATTAAACCCTAATCCCTTAGGTGTTCAGTGACAAAGAAACCTAATGCAAAATTAGGGATTAAACCCTAGCTATTCACCTAATTGCTAGGCCTGAATTAGCTAGGAAACTAGAAGTTACCTAAGCTCTCAACCATGATTCCTCATTGGTGAGATGCTTCACTTAAGTCTGGATTTGTCAATCCAGCAGTGTAGATCCACTTCTCATCTTGTTCTCCTCATGCTTCAGAAGATGATTTCCTCAATGCACATTCAAGACTCCATTAGAAGCTTTAGCAATCCAACCCTAGGGGTTTAGCAACCATGGGAGTGGAATCAACAGAAGAAGGAATGCAGAGAGCCATGGAAGAAAGAGTTTAGTGAGAGAAAATATTTAGAGAGAGATTAAAAATCAGAAAATGAGAGTAGTGTTATTGCTTCTATTTTAAGTTACAAAAGAATTACAAATAAATAAGTTTATGCCTTGAACTAACTAACTAACTAAGCTTAATCACGCAATTTCCCCTGAGGGGCTTACAAGCAAATAATTAGAAGTTACATAACTGAATAATTAACTGTTTTTGGTTTCCCTCCTAGCTGCACGTAGAAATGCCCACATACTAGCGTATGTACATTGGGATTCTGTATGAGTGGGAACTGTGTGCCTTATGTTAACTCTATCTGCGCATATGTACGCTCTCCTACCCAGTGTATGTACGCTGGGCCACTGGTCTGATAGTTTTGGTTCTGTTTCTGGGCGTATGTACACCCTCCTACCCAGCGTATGTACGCTGGGATACTGTCTTTGGCACTTTGTTCTTCTTTCTTCACGTGTTGGTACGCTCCTTTCCAATGTATGTACGCTGGCTTATTGGATGATGGTATTGGAATGGGTGTATGATATGCTGAATTGGGCATACATACGCTGAACTCCTGGACTTGGATCCTGTCAAAGATAAATAAATAGATGCCTAGCGTATGTACGCTGGCTTTGTAACGTATATACACTGGGTTAATGGATTTCATAATAAACTTCCTTCCTTATGTGTTTATCTTTTTATCCATTTTCTTGCATAATTTACTACATATTTTAATTAAATAAGTAAAACCCAAAGAATGACAAAACATTACTTAAACGATGCTAAACTCAACAATACTTAATGGATTAAGTTAAATTAAAGATAAAATTATTAAGTCTTTTCAAGACTTATCATATCCCCAAACTTAAAGCTTGCTTGTCCTCAAGTAAGGATTCAGATTAATTAAGTCAATTACACTTGCTCAAGACAATCAACCTTCCCTTAACTTAATTCATGCCATAATTATTGAATACCATTCATGATTTCTTTCTGCATCTTCTGAAAATATAATTACTCACACTTCCCTTGGGAACAAGCTGGTGATGTTCTCCTCACATGAACAGTGTTTCACTTTTCTCTCAGTGTATAGGGTCAATTGTATGCACTCATCACCTGCATAATTGTCAGATCAACATAGGCTTGCAACAGTTCTAAACATCATGACATATGCTAGCACAATTGGATTAGTAAGGGCTTTTTAAGCTTGTAATAGGGTTAGGCTACAGGCTCGATGTTTGTTTTTCTAGTCAGTGTTGGGTTAAAAGATGTGCCCACTGATGCCTTGCCTCAATCTTAACTCAAATGTCTCTACTAACCAGCTCTTTTGCTTTCATTTTTCAAATGAATGATACTCAACTAATTGTGGTGCTTTGCACCCTCTTCTCTTTCAGTCCTTTGGACTCTTTCTTTCTTAATCAACCTCTTTTTTTTCTAATACCATTTTTTTCTCTTTTGTTTTTCTTTTTTTTCTATATAGGAATTGCTTTACTGATTTTTCACTTCTCTTTTGTTTTTACTGTTCTTCCCTTCATTTCTCAACATTCCCATCAATAATTAAGGTCAGAGTGTGTTCTTTAATTGCTGTTAAGAATACTTTTTATCCCCAAACTTAGAACTTGCTAGTCCCTAGCAATAAGTTAAAACTCAATAATTCATTAGTGGTACATCCAGGGATAATTCACTTGGTTTTTCTCAGATAAATAGGCTTGTAAAGTTAGGTACATAATCAGAATGAAAGGGTCTCAGGCTCAAACTCAATTATTGGGTCAAAGGATAATTAATAATATTAAGGATGGCTAAATTTGGCCCTGGCTAATTTACAAATAAGGCCTTCACCATTTCCAATTGGCAAACATATAATCATTAGCAAGCACTGAAGCAAATTCTGTCTCACTAAGCAAGAATACAGACACACTCAGAAAAAAATAATAATAAAGGCTCAAAAGCTAATAAATTATAGGTAATCAGCCAATCATGTCCCTAAACTTAATACGAGATTATAAATTCAGATTGCTAACTAGCATGGTGAATATACAAATAATTAAGGATGAAAAAAGTTATGGACAGGGATCATGAATCAAGCAATACGAATCAATTAATTTATCCAATTGATGCCTGAGAATCAGCAAGATTTAAATAATTAAGATGAGTTCTAAATTAAGCACAGTTAACACCCTTCACAAATTAAGGAGATTAAGGGATAGATTACTTACCTTTTTACCTATATGGCAAAGATTTGGTGAGCAATGGTTGCAAGAATTGAACAATTAATAGGGAAATATGATTTCATTACAACTAAAAAGGAAATACATTGTTCAAGAAAAGATACTACAATAAAGTCATTACAACACAAAAGTAAATTAGCATAAGTGAAAGTAAATTAAATTATCAGTCCTCCTCTTCTTCATCTTCCTCTTCAGCAGCCTTGGGATCCCTAAATTTAAGTCAATCAAAATCCTTAGTTCTTTTGGACCTCTTTTCTCCCTTATTGCTCTTACTCTTTTTGGGTGGTGGAGAAACAAGGGTACTTGAAGTAAGCACCCCCTTTCCATTCTCTTTCTGGCTTTTCCTTACACTCCCTATTTCAATAATTCTCTCAGTCTTCTTAATGAATCTTTGTGGTCTTGTGGTCATTATGGATGGTATGGGTGGTATTTATAAAGCCTTTCAATGGGATCCAAAGAATATGTTTTTTTTTCTTCAAGAACCAGAGCTTCCAACGTAAATGGGGCTGAAGTTAGGGTTTGTACGCTTGGTGTGATATATATACTGCAGAACCCAATGTATATACGCCCATAACCAACGTATGTACGCTAGCTCACTGGTTGCATCAATTGGCTATTCCTGGGTTACGTGTATGTACGCCCACATTCTGTTGTATCAGGTGGCAAATCATGGGTCCGGCGTATGTACGCTCACCCTGGGCGTATGTACGCCCACTCTCTGGTTTTCAACAGGTGGCAAAGCTTGGGTCGTACGTATGTACGCTGACCCTGGGCGTATATACGCCCACTCACTGGTTGCAACAGGTGGTTAAGCTTGGGTCACGCGTATATATGTTGACCCTGGGCGTATGTACGCCCACATTCTATTTTAACAAGTTCTTTTTATTACTTAGTTATTGAATCTCAGTGTAGGAACACTGACCGTCAGCTTATATACGCTGGATTTATTTCCATTATTGAAGCAACAGACCCACCACGCGTAGGTACGCTGGGGTCCTGGCGTATGTACGCCAGCTTTCAGCCTAATTATTTTCCAAAATTGGATCTTGCGTGTAGCTACGCCCCAGCTGGGCGTATGTACGCTCACACTTATTTTGCCTACCAGACCCACGCGTAGGTACACTGAGAGTGAGCATATGTACACTCACACTCTGGTCCCAAACTCTTATTCTTTTACTGATACGCATATATACACTGGAATCCAACGTATGTACACTCAAACATTATTCACATATTTTTCAAGCTTTTTCAGTCTTTTTTTCTTTCTCCCTTTTTAGTTTTTTTTATTTTTAGTATTTATAAGGAAATTGAAAATGACAAAGAACCAACATGAAACACAAAATGAAAAATGGATGTTGTACAATGGTATGACTACAAAACATAAAATTGATTTTTTTTCAAATAAAGGAATTGAGATGCATGAATAGAAACTACCTACATGGAGAGAAAGAGATGGTGTAGAGGTGCATACTTTGGTGGTTCATTATTCAAGGAATGGAGGTGAGCATAAGAATGCTTCTTAGGAGCATCATAACACTGATTTTTCTGGCCAAGGTGGATGCAAAGAAGCAGCAAGCTAGCGTAGGCACGCTCTGGGCTAGCATTCTTACGCGTGGCCTCTGTGGTGTATTTTAAAAAGGGTGCCTACTTCACGCGTAGGCATGCTCAGTGGACAGCATAGGCACGCTAGTCCACTATGTAATCCTGAAAATTCTCTTTTGCTTTTTCTCTTCTTTTTCTTCTCTTTTTTTACTCTATTTTTCTCTCTATTTTTTTGAAAAGTTTCTCACTACTTTATTATTGTACAAGAAAAAGAAATATAGGCTCATCCCCCTAGATCCCATTGCTTATGACCATAGATTCTTGGTCTTTTTACTCCTTGTTTCTCCTTGTTGTGTTTGAGGCTAATGCTCAACACAACTTTCCTTCTATCCTTCTTTTTCCACTCTTTTGGCTTTTTCTTCTTTGTCTTTCTTTCACTCTTTTTCTTTTTCTGTTTTGTGTTAGTCTCCCTCTTTTTGTGCCACAAGCAATGTTCTTCTTGACTTGAGAATTCACGTTTCCTTATGATTTCCATAGCTGCAGTAGTCACCACTAGCAAACGCTCCTCATGACATGGCTGAGTTTCTTTTTCTTTTGTATTCTCAACATCTAGACATATGAATTTTTCTTGTGCATGAATCTCTACTTCTTTCTTTGTATTCATACTTGGCTCCAACCAAGTTTTCGTATCATGATTGTGTTGCCAACATGTGGTTTCCATCTCAGTCGAGACCTTCTCTTCTTCTATCACTTCTTGCTTAACAATAGTATCTAATTGATTCTCAACTTCCTCAATGGCTTCTGTTGTCATTTCTTCAATTTGCACTCCTACAACACTTGGATCATCAAAGAAACTATTCAATGACAACTCTTGCTCTTGTTCTTCTTTAGACCAATCTTCTTCATTCCAATCATCGAAGAATGCTTCACTAGATATACTATCATCTTCTAATTCTGAACTATAATCTCTATAGCTTTCCTCTTCGCATTCTTCAATTAACTCTTCTTCCATCAAATATCCCTGAACTTTCTCATTTTATTTTTCTTCTTTTATTTCTACATCAACTTCAAGTTCAGGTTCATCTATTCCAATGTTTTCTAGTTGGTCTTCTTCTTCCCCAAACTTGGTTTCCTTATTTAGACCAGTATCATCATCCCATGGCTCTTCATATTGGTCCACTCTTTGTACAACCACTATGTTTCTGTGCTCTTCAGCCAATTGCTTTGTAATAAAATCCACTTGCTTCTGAATATTCATGATTGAATTATCAAAATTTTTGAGGATAGTTTAAGTGACTTTCATAAATTGAATTAAAGTCCTTTCTAACTCCGATGGTTCTTTTTCAATTGGTGGTATCTCATCCACATGATTCATGCATAGGCTTTGGGAATATTGAAGAAACTCTACTAAGGTGTCATCAAGATCCATCACCTGTAACTTTTCATTTTCCAAAGGAACTAGAAAAAACATAACTGCAACAACTAACTACAAACAAGGCTACTGCAATGGTTAATGCTACCACTAAAATAGCGAAAAACAACTAACAGCAAACACTCAACACAATACCAACACTTAGCAAAATCTACTCCTATAACAAAATTCACTAACACCTAACAAAAGTTACAGAAACTAAAAAAATGGTTCAGTCTAGTACCGGTCTAAGGATTGTTGATATTACTCAACAATCCCTGGCAACGGCGCCATTAACTTGATGCATAATCTCAGAGGATTAAATTTTTTTGGCAAGCACACCAGTCGTTAAATTTGTAATATATTTGATCGTCCCACAGGGATTGAGGTAATTACCACAATCTAGGACTAGTACAAGCTGAACCAGAATAATACAGGGTAAAATTCATTCTATTTATGCTTTTCTACACTTTTTATGTTTTTATAATTTTAGAAACAATGTAAAAGATGAAATGTATTTAATGGAAGATAGGTTAGGATTACTTCAACTTACAATTTCATCAAGAAACATGCAATTGAGATTCAATCAAGCTTCAGACTCAAGAGGACAACTTCACAGATGGTTAATCCCTAATTCCTTAGGTGATTAACACTAATTCCTAAGCATTAAACCCTAATCCCTTAGGTTTTCAGTGATAGAGAAATCTAATGCGAAATTGGGGATTGAACCTTAGCTATTCACCTAATTGCTAGGCCTGAATTAGCTAGGAAGCCAGAAGTTATCTGAGCTCTCAACCATGATTCCTCATTGGTGAGGTGCTTCAATTAGGTCTGGATTTATCAATCTAGCAGTGTCGATCCACTTCTCAGCTTGTTCTCCTCATGCTTCAGAAGATGATTTCCTCAATGCACATTCAAGACTCCATTAGAAGCTCCAGTAATCCCAACCCTAGGGGTTTAGCAACCCATGGGAGTGGAATTAGCAGAAGAAGGAATACAGAGAGCCATGGAAGAAAGAGTTTAGTGAGAGAAAAAGTTTAGAGAGAGATTGAAAATCAGAAAATGAGAGTAGTATTATTGCTTCTGTGTTAAGTTACAAAGGAATTAGAAATAAATAGGTTTATGCCTTGAACTAACTAACTAACTAAGCTTAATCACGTAATTGCCCCTAAGGGGCTTACAAACAAATAATTATAAGTTACATAACTGAATAATTAACTGTTTCTAGTTTCCCTCCTAGCTGCGCGTAGAAACGCCTACATACCAGCGTATTATGCTAGGATTCTATATGAGTGGGAGCTGTGTGCCTTATGTTAACTCAATCTGCGCGTATGTACGCTGGGCCACTGGTCTGATAGTTTTGGTTCTGTTTCTGGGCGTATGTGTAACATCCTATTTTCATCACAAATAGGAAATAGATATTAATATATATTTCTTAAAAAAATACTTACTATAAGTTAGTTTATTATTATTTTTTTAAAATTTTGGTATTTATATTTTTATTATTTATTTTTTTAAAATGATAATAATAAAAAATGAAAATATTTCTGAATGAGAATTTTAAAGTGACTTAATTAATATTCACTAATTAAGAAAATTATATTAAGAATTTTTAATATCCTTATTATTCACCATTTTTATTTTATGTGGTTATATTTTTGTTTTTTTACATATTTAAGTTTTAACTCTTATTAGAATTTTAAAATAAAATTTTGAAGGAATTAGACTATGGTTCTTTTGAACTTTTTGATCTACATAATATTTATGATTTTCTAGAATTTTTTGAAAATTTTGAATTATTTTAATAAAATAATATATTTTAAATAATTTTAAATTCATATAAAGTTGCTTAAAAATAAAAATATTTACAAGAATGTAAAGTTAAATTATAAGAAAATTTTCTAAAATCCATTTTAAGTAGACTTATCTCAAAATTATCAGTTTGAGAAAAATCTTGATTTTTTCTAATCGTTAAAAAATTAGAAACGTATAATAATTTTTTATTAACAGAAAATTTTAGATTTTTAAAATTTCAGCTTTATATTACTTATTATAAAATTAGTGAGGACTGATATAATATCGCTAAATTTCAAAAAGGACTTATTTTGAATATTTAAAATATACCGAGTGAAGGGTTACTATTTGACTTAATAATTTTGCCGACAATTACTATGCAAATCACTGTGCATGTATGAAATTTTCAAAAGATGCACAGTAACCTGGAATAAAAAATTCAAAAATGCATAGTACTTTTATATTAAAATAATGGAATGCATAGTAAATTTTTTTCCTATAAATACCGAAGGATTTCTTCTTTAGAATTCACAATTTCAGATTAAGTTTTCTTAATATAGTAGTGCTAGTGAGATAGTGGTGGAAGTGAGAGAGAGAAGAAAAGTTTTTAGAGAAGGTTATGCCAAAATCCTAAGGTAAGAATACTTCTCTTTTATATTTTTTGGGTTATTTTCATATCATTTTTAGAAATCTGTTATTATACTGGAAATAATATTATTTTAAGTTACTATTCTGCATAGTAAAATACTATTTCAATAGTAAATTACTATTTCAATAGTAAATTACTATTCAAATAGTAAATTACTATTTACTATTACTATTTACCTTTAGTGTTACTATTTACCTTTACTATTCATGTTTTACTATTTACTATTACTATTTACGTTTTACTATTTACCATTACTATTCACGATTTACTATTTACCGTTACTATTCACGTTTTACTATTAACTGTTACTATTTACTGTTACTATTCACTATTCACTATTCACTATTCAACATTTACCATTTTTATTTTAAGTAGTAATCTTACTTTTCATCTTGTAATTATATTAAAATGAAATTGGTATGTTTTAGAACTCGGAGACGAGGCGCGCATGGATTTTCAATAACGAATCGGTATACAAGAGGTAAGGGGGAGTGAGATAAGAATATAATATGAAAGACATAAGAATAAAGGGAGAAGTCCCCTACTCCTTTTAAATTTAATAATATTATTTTTTTAAAGTAATAACTTCTCAACTTAAAATTTATAATAAATTTAATATATTGTGTAACTTATTCTGAAATATCTATACATAGATCTGAATTATTATAACTTATATGGACTGAACTAAACCTATGCAAGGACTTGGATTTTTATATCCTATATGGATCGAACTAAACCTATGCAAGGACTTGGACTATTATGACCTGTCTAGACTGAACTATACCTATGCGAAGACTGGATATATGGACTTATATAGACCTGTGTGAGGAATGGACTATAAGGACTCAAAATCAAATCTACTAATTTAAATAACCATTAAAAATTTGAATTATATTTATAAGCGATATTTAGTTGATTTGACTTGATTATAATTAATTATATTTGATTTCGATTAATGATATTGTGATTTATAATATTAGACTGTGATTAATAATATACAATTATGATTGATGATATTTGATTGTGATTGATGAGATTACTATACTTAATTGTGGTTGATGAATGATTGATGACCTTGTGATATGAAGTTTGAGCATATAGCAAGCATGACGGAAAGTTAAAACTCAGTAAGAATTTTCTTACCTTACTCTTTAAATTTTTATTCCAAGAGAAAGTATTTTATAATTATTTTAGTCTTTTATTTCTTCTTAGAAATAATTTTTATTAACTTTATTTTTAATCTCTATAATAAAATCTAGTATTAGAAAGAAGCTATTTTATGAAAATCAGAGGTTGAGATAATTAATTCTTGAATTAAAGAAAATTTTTTTATAGTTTTAAGTATTCTTAGTTAATGATTTTAAATTATTTTCTTTAGAAATTAGAAGTTTAAAGTAAATTATTTTGGTTTTCCCCAACGAAATAACTAAAGAATATTTTGTGGAGATTTCAAAAACTCAATCTAGTTAAGATTCAAATTGAGAAAGATTATGTAAATATATGAAGATTTTTAAGAGAAAGCTTTGAGATATTTAAGGCTTGGAAACTCAATTTTGGTAAGATCTGAATTTGAAGACTGTACTAAATTATTTCAGTATAACAGAAGTTCAAAGAAGAACTTATGGAAATGTACAGTTTATTGTGATGATTTTGTGAACCTTTATGGTATTTAATAATTGAGTTTCTAAAAGCCTTAACCAACTAAATATACGAGTAGTTCATGCATCATGAATCATTAAAGAGAAATGAGATGTGATATTGCCTGGGGACGGATTATAGAAACCGAGGATACATTAGAGGAGGCTTAATTGCGAGCCTTGGGATGAGAGAGTGTGAAAGGGTGCTTCAGGTGACCTGGGGTCGCTCCCTGGTGTCGGGTACTTTCACAATAAAAACTTTCTCAGTCTGACTAGTCTCTAAGTGTTTGCACGCCAGTTGAGCTGTTCATATGCCATGAAGGCATTTATGTTATTATTATCCAGAATTTATGAAACAGTGTAAACTCCTGGTTGGCCCAGTGCAAACTAAAACTTTAAGGGCCCACATGCATAAACTGAATGAAATAGTAGCATAAGCATTACATAACATTCATGTGATTGTGACATTCTATATGGATGGTTATGAATGAAAATATAAGTGTTATGTATGTGGAAACCCTATATTCATAATTGATTGTATATGAGATTATGACAGATATTACTATATTAGTTTGTGAAAACCCTTATGCTTATGTCTTATCTGTAATATATTATATTTTGTTTCTCACTCCTTCTTGTTTGAATTTTTGTGTCCAAAATATATGTTATATGATATATAGCTAGCAGCCCAAGATGGAAGGATATGTAATTACAAGAGGATAAAGTGGTCTCATCCTCAATCGATTAGATGAAGAGATATGACAAGAGTAGGATTCAAAAACTCGATGGTTCAAGGACTAGGAAATGATTGTTCACATTTGTAGTAGAGGTATAGTTTAGTTTTATTTTGCCTTATTACAATATCAAGTAGATAATTGTAACAAGGTAAAGGTTAAACTTTGATAAACTCTTTTATTCGGATATAATATTGTAATGATTTATCACTTATGATTTCTATAAATTATTTTGTCATTATGGACAAATATTGAAAGATAATTTTTTTTTTACTTTCAATATTCAAAGGAAATCAGATGTATATACGTCCTTGTATACACGAGATAAAGAGTGATAAATATGCATATCTTTCTAAAAAAAAAATTTATCTCGTGTATATAAGGGGGTGTTACAGTATGTATGCCTCCTACCCAGCGTATGTACGCTGGGCCACTGTCTTTGTCACTTTGTTCTTCTTTCTTTATACGTTGGTATGCTCCTTTCCAGCGTATGTACGCTGGCTCACTAGATGATGGTATTGGAATGGGCGTATGATACGCTGAGTTGGGCATACATACGCTGAACTCCTAGACTTGGATCCTATCAAACACAAATAAATAGATGCCTAACATATGTACGCTGGCTTTGTAACGTATATACGTTGGGTTAATGGATTTGAGAATAAACTTCCTTCCTTATATGTTTATTTTTTTATCCATTTTCTTGCATAATTTACTACATATTTTAATTAAATAAGTAAAACCCAAAGAATGACAAAACATTATTTAAACGATGCTAAACTCAATAATACTTAATGGATTAAGTTAAATTAAAGATAAAATTATTAAGTCTTTTCAAGACTTATCAGGATGCCCTACCTAATTGTACTCCCAAGATCCTACTAGGGGATTAAACATAAATGTTCTCCAGCGTACCCCCGTGTATGCTCTAGTTTTCCATAAAAATCTTATGCAAATGATGCATGTTTCATGCACATTCCTTTTTAATTTCCATCACACTCATTATTGATAAGGTCCCCCCAACAACCACTTTCATTCTTAACATTGGGTTTATTTTATATTGCCTTTTGAACCTCTTTCAATTATCCTTTAGAGAAAATAGGTCTAGCCAGGGATTTATCCTAAGTCACTTGTGGTATAATTTTGCCAATATTGGGTAGGGCTATTCTAAGGGTATGGGTTGTTCTAGCTGTGTAGGTGTATACTTAACTTCTACTGGTTGTTGGTTAATTGTCTAATGAGTTGTTATTATTGTTATTCTTTTAATGCTCATCATAATATATTCCTTCCGATCATTAAAAATGAAAGGGTAGTTGAGTATACATATTTGTCATTTCTTGGGGTACTAACTTATGTCTCAGCGCATTATCATCTCATCGGATCCATTCTATCATCATTCCATTGCCATATCATATCAATATCCCTACCGAGACACATTCTTGTTTTTATTCTTTATATAATGATTTATCAATGCATCTCAACATAATACATTCTTTCCCATCATATATATTTTATCAAGTTATTCCAGTAATTTCATAGATGCATATAATTCATTCAATACATACATACTAGCACACAAATTCATACAGTTCAGTCAAACACATAATACTTTAATCAAACAATATACTTATCGGATATACACACAGATAGGTATTACATAATTTCACCAACACATTCATCCCATATACATATAATTTTATCATACAGGGTTTCAACCACATTGCATACACAGCTAACATATATAGTCACATAGTTTTACTTTACATACTCAGTACATATACGCATATATATCCAGACGTCACATCAATCGTCATATATATTTATTCACCTATAAATTCCCATTCTTATTTTATATCCAACACATTCGATTATTATCGTTTAGTTATGTTATTATTCATTACATTTATTTACTACTCAGATCTTAATACTTCATCCTTTGTCTAATAGGTATACTTTAGTAAAAACAGGGGGAGTCTGTATTAGTTTATTTAACATGAGTTTGTTAACCAATGAAAATATCTTTCCAATCACCTTATTTATACATCTTCTTTTCCTTTTAAAATCTAGTTATTCATTTTTAAACAACTCCCTATTTATTAATAGTTATCAATATATATGCACGTATATTAAATAAATAAATATATATATATATATACATATCAATATATTTGTAAAATTCTCAAAATATAATTTGATTATAGAAATTTTTATGGGTTGGATTAATTTTAACATCCTAAAATTTATAAAAAATAATTAATTAAGAGGAATAAATAATAAATAATTATATATGAGTTGATTCATGTCCTGAAAATTTAGAAATAATTAAATTGACATTTATTATGAGTATTCATAAATTATTAAGGCTTAATGTGTTGAAATTGTACCCGATTAAAATATGTGTGTTGGACCAAGTATCTCCGATTGAGGTACTGTTGGTTAGGGCTATTAAGAATGTTATTGTGAATCCGAATATTTCTTTGGAATAATTTTTTGGATAAAGTATTGAGCCTGAATGATGATCTTGTTTGTTATAAAATGGAGAAACTTTAATGAAAGGTTAAAATAAAATACCAAAATCCCTTCTCTTCTCTTTATTTCATGTTGGCTTCTTACTTCCTAAAGGCATTTGCTCTCTTCTTCTCTTTTCCTTATTTCTCTTCACCTTCTCTCTCTCTAAAATGTATCAAAGGTGATGAGCCTATTTCCTTCTCCTCTATTTTTGTTTTCCCTCCGAAGCTTGAAGGAGACTTTAATGGTGGAAGATGATGAGTATTAATGCTAATTATTAGGTTTTAATGAAACCCTAACTCTAGAAATTAGGGAAATGAGTAATGATGCTATGAGAAATGATTTTAAGTGTAAACCCATGATATTTAGTGTGTAGGTGTTGTTAATGTTGAAGGTCGATAGTTACTAATGATGGTTGTTGAGTTTTTGATGAAACCCTAGCCCTAAGAATTGGGGAAAACATGTAATGTTGATTTGAGAGTTGATTTTAAGTGGAAATGTATGATAATTAGAGTACGGGTATCATTAAACGTGTTGAGAGAATATTTAGTGATGATGAGAGATGACATTAATGATGTTGGATGGTCACTAATGGTGGTTGATAACCATTGGTGTAAGAACCCATTGATGGGTGTAGCTTTAAATGAATAATAATAAACTTGAACACCAAACCTATGATGGTTGTGGTGGATTGATGAAATGAAATTATGGATTGATGAGATTTATGTTGAAGTGTAATGGTAAGTATGTGAACCCTAGTTGGGATGATGATGCTTTAATGATGAACATGTGAGGAATATACATTATATGGCATAGTGAACTAAGATTTATGAATGAAAAGTTGTTGAAATGATAAATGGTGTAAATTTTGATTTGAGAACATTGAGGTTTTTAGTAAATTTATGATAAGATGAGGATCAGTGCCATGAGGAATGACTTTATACATGTATATGTGGAAATTGAAAGTATGCTAAGTTGTGATGTTAGGAAACCTTCTAATGGTGATGAGTTATGCATTGGGTAGGTTTAACCCACTTTTGAATATAGAGAATCTTATATATAGGAAAAGAATTCCTGAAACCTAAGAAGGTTGTGAAACCACGTTTATGACATGTCTTGGGTATGTTGTTGTGTCTATTTACTTACTATCGAATAGTTAGACCTTGTGGCCATAAATTGAATGGAAAATTGATTAAAATTATATATGTGTGTTTGATATGTAGATTGTATTCCAGATGACGAGGTGGGGTCATCAGACCATTTAGATTCTTTCTTCTCACAAGGTAGGAGAGTTTATATTCTAAATGCATGAATTGAATATTGGTTGATTGTTGTATGCGATATTGCATATGTTTGCCTTACCTTTGTTGTATTGATGAATTATGATGTTGAGTATTGCAATGTTATGTGCTTGGCAACTGTGTGATATGCATTTAGAATATTGGTGGTATGCTTTGTGGTGATTGATGATTATTATGATATGTTGAGACAAATGTTGTACTCTATATTGATGAGAACATATGTGTATTCACCACAAATATTGATTGATAAATATTAATGATGAACGAAGATGAATGTTGTTGTTGAGCATACCCTTAAGCAATTAATGATTATTGGTGCCATTGTGGTTGATGTAAGTAAAAACTTGTATGTGTGAGTTGAATTGTGTTGATGGAAAATATTGTGGATGCCACACTAAGATATGAAACAATGACAATGACCAATGAAATTAAAATCCACTAAGAATTAAGTGGTGATGTTGATAATGATGATGATTTGATGAGTGGCATGGTATGATGCATAGTATAAGAAATGCATTGATTGGCATTTGCATCCATGACATATCATAAGCTGTTTATATGAAATGTTAGGGGTTCCAATAGGTGGGCCCAGGGAGGGCGACCCAGTGCATAGGTAATTTGTAATATACCTTAGTGATTCATTGTCACGAAGCTGTTTGTAGTTTGGTGACGAGGCACCCTACGTGGTGGGCCCAGTAGGTAGGCGGCTCTGTGATGAGAAAGTAACCTCGGTGTCCCTATGAGGCACGACTCTCTCGATGTGTGTTTGGGAGGGGCCGTAGCATTTTTGGCAAGTGAGGCCATGATGTTGATCTGCAAGTCACGGGGTGACTAGTGCTATATATGAGCGATAGTGGTTTGGTACCAGTAAAATATGGTGTTATGCATGTAAGATTTAAGATATAAGTGTAAACATTTACTACTGTAGTAAGGGCATAGTAGCATACCTATGCGTGACCCATACATTATATAATATTGTTTCCCACAGTTGGATCTGTGATTTGAAAATGATTCCTTTATGCATATGCATTAGCCTAAGAGTATTTGCATATAGCATAGTGATATGCCAAAAGAGGATGGGTTGAGATGATGGTTGGATTGGATGAAACACAACCTAAAGACAACAAGTAAAATGTGAATACAAAGAAAAGACCTTGTGTATGGGTGATGATAATTATGTTAGCTCAATGTGATGATGGGCAATAATGTGTGTATGTATATACTTTGTTATGAGTTTGATTGATGAATATGATATATGTATATGTTGTTGGAATAAGGGAATTATGATGATGATTGATGATATGATGCAAAGTATACATGTTATTTATATACATATACACATAATCACAAATGTATTCATATTCGTCACTTAGAATGTATAACTCACTCTCCCATGTTATCCCTTTTTAGCATTATGGTGCACGATTGTCATGGGATGAGATTATGTTTTGAATTAATGCTTTTGGGGAAGGTAAATAGTGTTGATGGAATGCCTTGGACAACAACAATTGTCAATTGTAGTGTTATGAATGAATTGTACATGATAATGTTAATGATTATTGGCTTTGATGGATATTGTGTACATGGAAATATTGTTAATTATTGACTTTGTGGATATGTAGATGACAATTTAGATGAAAGATGATGTGGAAATCATATTGAGGATCACATCTCTATTCTTTTGTACCTACCACTATGTGATCCTTGAGCAAATGTATTTAAATGCCATTATAATGGTGATGTTATTCATGTCAATGAGGAATTGATAAATTTATGATTATTATGATGATTAGAGATTATATATGAGATTTAAATTGCAATAGTGGATTTATATGTATATTGAGGAAGTGGATGGGTTAAAGAGGTTCTAGGAAATGGGACTAGGGTGCATAATCTCTATTACATATTTGAATCTTGTTGGCATTGGTTTGAAAAATAATTGATGTGCTTTGAATGGTTTTAGTCATGTTATAACTCATAAAATACATTTTATGCATAATTGTTAGACCCAAAAAATGTGTTTGGCTTCTTTATTGGCAAGCGCACCAATTTATCATTGCAGTTTTTGAATTAGATATCGTTCCCACAAGGATTGAATTTTTTCAGTGTGAAACAGTAATTCTTATTTACTATGGTAAATTTATCAAAACTTATTAACAAAAGAATGATGTATACATAATTTGTACAATAGTCACAAATTTAGAGATTGATTTATACATTGGGTGAAAGATTATAAATTCTAAATTTACTAGAAATAACTTTGAGTAGTACTTCAAAACAAATCCAATACTTGAGATAGAAAACACAAATTAACAAACTATGTTGGAATTAGGGTCCCCGTACTAAAACATAATGAAATAATCATAGACATGCATATTTAATCATCAAGTTCATGTTATTGCAGCTTAAAATCATTATACCCGATTCCTCGTGATATAAATTCTAAATAGTTACTGTAAAGTCTGACCCCTCAGATGCTTTCTCAATAAAAACATGCTTTAAGTCCTGGCCTTAACACAATAATAATTACAAACTCTATCCCTAGTAATTGGTATATTAAGGGTATTTCAAATTTTACTTTTTTTAAAGTAGTTTTAACACGCATGAAAATCATTCTCCCGTTTGAAGTTCATACTAATAAAAGATTGAAATACTAACATGGTACTTGAATCATAAACATGTAGAGGTCATAATTACAACATCATATTTATAGATAGGTTCACCAATTCCAACATAAACAAATTAGTTACACATGATGAAAGTAGAAACATGATGATACATGATTTATCCTTAATTCCTCACTTTAAATGTGTATAATTTTCCATCACTTATTGTGTAATATATTACATTTTTAACACATTTTCATCATTTGAGCTTTATTTAATATTTAATTTGAAAATGAATTAAGGATTGATTTTTAGTGGAAATAATGGAATCCTTATCTCTCTTATTTTGTAGTGAATGATTGAGCTTGTAATTGGAAAAGATTGACCAAGAATCAAGAGGGAGAAGACACAAGTGATTACATGTTCAAAAAGGGTCAATAAAGAATAAAATAAGAGAAGAACAGGGTCAAGAATCAATTCCCAGCATCCATGAATCGATTCCTACATAAAATAAAGCCCAGGAAGTGAAAATGAAGGCTGGGAATCGATTCCCCACAGACATGAATCGATTCATGCATTAAAAATGGCCTGGGAATCGATTCATAACCCCTGGGAATCGATTCACACACCTAGGAATCGATTCCCAGCTCCCAGGAATCGATTCATATGCTATTTTGCCCTTGGGAATCGATTCCCAACCTCTAGGAATCGATTCATTTGCTTGGGAATGGATTCCCACCCCTGAGGAATCGATTCATGTGAAAAATTTGCCCAGTATTTGCCTAGATAAATTGATTTAGGCACTTTGAAGAATTGATTCATCAAGTGGAAAACAGCATGGATCGCATTCACAAGTGGAAAACGCGAAGTGGAAACGGCACTGAAGTATTAAATTGAAGTATTGGCCGACATTCTCCACCCAATTAATAAAAAATGGTACACTGCTTCTTTTCTTCTCCTATAAATAGCATGCCCATCGACCATTTCATACACACCATAACTTCATTCTTCTTCCTCTTCTCTGCTTCTACTTCTTCTTCCCCCCGTTCTTCATTCCGGGTTAGGTTCTTTTAATTTTTAGTTTGTTTTAATTATGAAGGGCTAAAACCCCTAGATTGATTTTCTTGGAGAATATTGTAATATAATTTTGAGGTTCTTGTTTTTAATATAGTATGCTTTTATTATTGTTTATTTCTTCATAATCTTACTCTGCTTATTTAATTCTATTCTGTTTAATTAAATTTGTATGCTTAATCGGTTTAATTATTCAAATGGAATAAAATAAGATTTTAAATTAAAATGGATTAAGTAAATATGCATGCTTAATGAATATTTTCATGATCACTTTTAACAATTATGGTTTGCTTAATTCCATAATTTAAGAATAGATTATGTATGTAGGCGATGTTCTTACATATGCTCAATAACTCCTAGATTTTACGATCTTGACTTTTTTTTCTTAATTAGGATGCTTGATAAAATATTCATTTTTAAATGAAAGTAAAGGAATTATGAATTGAAAAAGACGCTTAGTTGATTAATTCAAATTGAGCTAAGAAATCAACAGTAATGAAAGTATACAAATTATCTTTAGTGAACCAAGGATAAATTTAATTACAATACTCCAAGAAAATCAATCGCTTGTTATTTATTGTTTCAAATCTTATATTTACTTTGTTTTGATTTTAATTGTGATAACCAATCATTCAAACCCCCCCAATTGTATTTGTATGCTTGTTGAATTTCTGTTTGTAAAAATTAATTTTAAACTTGATTTTCCTAAATTTTTGTGTTGATCCTTGAGAGAACGACCTAGGTTGACACCCTAGTACTACATTAATTAATTTTAATGTACTGATTTGACGGAACTACGACTGTAAACACACGTCAAATTTTGGCGCCGCAGCCGGGGATCCACGATCTTTAGGAAAATTCTTGTTTTAAATTAATTTTTTTATATATAAATTGAAAATTAAAAAAGTTTCAAAATTTTTTTTAAAAATAAATATAATAATAAAAAATTTCTTTTGTTTGTTTATTTTATTCCTTTTGTATGATTTAGGATTCTTATGATTTATTGCTCATGATCATCAAATATCTTGTTGTATGCTATGTATGACTAGAAGGACTTTTGAGCATTTATATTCATTTAATCCTGAAATTGATAGAACTTTTCATAGATTAATTAGAGAAGTTAGATTTAATAATAACTTTGTTGATATTGATAGTGATAGTATCTCATCTGAATATGCTGAAAGTACTACTGCTAGTTTTTCTGATATGGCTGAACCCCGTGAAAGAACCCTTAGAGAACTAGCTGCACCCGAATTCACATATGAAAGTTTATGTATTCAATATCCTGAAGAGGATGTCCCTTTTATGCTTAAGACCGGACTTATACACTTGTTGCCTAAGTTTCATGGTCTTGCGGGTGAAGATCCGCATAAACACCTCAAAGAATTCCACATTAAGTGCTCCACAATGAAACCCCAAAAAGTTCAAGAAGGCCATGTCTATCTTAAAGCGTTTCCTCATTCTTTAGAGGGTGTTGCTAAGGATTGGCTCTACTACCTTGCTCCAAGATCAATCACAAGTTGGAATGACTTAAAGAAAATGTTCTTGGAAATGTTCTTTCCTGCCTCTAGAATAACTACAATCCGTAAGGACATATCTAGCATTAGGCAACTCTCTGGAGAAAGTCTTTATGAGTATTGGGAGAGATTCAAGAAACTCTGTGCAAGTTGCCCTCACCACCAAATTTCTGAACAACTTCTTCTTCAGTACTTTTATAAAGGTCTGCACCACGTTGATCGCAACATGATAGATGCGATAAGTGGAGGAGCTTTAGGAGATATGACTGCTGCTGAAGCAAGGAACTTGATTGAAAAGATGGCATCTAATTCTCAATAATTCAGTGTAAGAAACGATGCTTTCAAACCCATGTATGATTCAAATTCTAGTTCATCTGGAATTAAATTGGAGAGCAAACTTGACGCTCTCACCACTCTGGTCACACAATTAGCAGTAAATCAAAAATCCATGACTGCTAAAGTGTGTGGCATCTGTTCTTCACAAGAGCACCCCACTGATTGTTGTCCTTCTCTACAAGAAAAGGATAATAATGGTCCCCAAGCCTATACAGCTAACATCTACCATGATAGATCTTCACCACAACAACAGCAACAAAACCATGACCTTTCCACCAACAGATACAACCCAGGTTGGAGGAACCATCCAAACTTGAGATGGGGTAACCAACAACAAAATCCCCAACCTCCATTTCAAAGCAATGCACCAACCTTCCAAAGATCTACACCTCAACCATCTACAAGTGGCCCTTCTTTGGAAGAACTGGTGAAACAAATGGCTGCACAGAACTTAGAGTATCAACAGAGGAATGATGCTACCATCCAGAGTTTAAGCAACCAAATTGGGCAACTGGCTTCATCATTGAGCCAGTTACAGTCTCAAAACTCTGACAAATTACCATCTTAACCAGCTACAAATCCAAGAAATGTGAGTGCAATTCAGTTAAGATCAAGTAAGAACCTTGAAGTACCCATACCCAAGGAACCTGAGAAACAAACAACTGAGTCTGCAACAATTGAGAATGATGTACCCTCTTCAAGCACAAGAAAGTCTGAGATGCAACCACCCCAAATTCCACCTCATATCCCTCTTCCTTTCCCACCAAAAGCAATTCCAAGTAAGAAGATAGAAGAAGTGGACAAACAAATTTTGGATACTTTTAGGAAAGTGGAAGTGAATATACCTCTTCTTGATGCAATCAAACAAATTCCCAAGTATGCCAAATTTTTGAAAGAACTGTGTACTCACAAGAGGAGACTCAAGGGAAATAAAAGGATAAGCATGGGAAGAAATGTATCTACATTGCTTGGTAAGGAAGTTCCAAATATCCCTGAGAAATGTAAAGATTCAGGTACATTCACTATACCCTATATCATAGGCAATAACAAATTTGAAAATTGCATGTTAGATTTAGGAGCTTTAATAAATGTTATGCCTATGTCTGTTTTCGAATCTTTGTCTCTTGGAAATTTATAACCTACTGGTGTAGTTATTCAACTAGCCAATAGAAGTACTGCTTACCCTGCTGGAGTCATAGAGGATGTTTTGGTTCAGGTAGAACAACTTGTTTTCCCTGCTGACTTTTTCGTACTTGATATGGAAGAAGGTATGCCTCAAATTCCTGTTCCTATAATTTTAGGAAGACTATTTTTGAAAACAGCCCGAACCAAAATAGATGTTCATTCTGGAACGCTCTCTATGGAATTTGGTGACACTAGAGTTCAATTTAATATTCTTGATGCTATGAAATATCCATCTGAAGATCACTCTGTTTTTCATATTGACATTATGGATGAATTAATTTGTGAATATCTTTCTGATATCTCTCAAAATGTTGATTTGGAATGCATGGATGATTCAAACAATTGTTTTACATGCAATGATTCTGGAAGTTATGATATTTGTGCTAAAATTGATAAATACATAACTGTTGATTCAAAGTTTTTAAATATGCCTGTTAATCATAAGGAGCTAGAATGCATTAACCTAAATGCAGGATTTCAAGAAGACTCTAACAAAATTTTTAAGGTGCAAGCAGCGGAATCCAAATCTATTTTGTTAGTTCCATCTGTTTTGCAGGCACCCAAATTAGAGTTGAAGCCCCTACCTGAAAACCTCAAGTATGTGTACTTAGGGGATGATGAACAACTCCCAGTGATAATTTCCACTTCTCTTGATGAAAATCAAGAAGAAAAATTACTGGAGGTTCTAAAAAGGCACAAGAAGGCTTTAGGCTGGACATTGGCTGATATTCCTGGAATTAGCCCATCCATGTGCATGCATAGGATATTTTTAGAGGAAAATACTAAAACAGTAAGACAGCCTCAAAGGAGACTCAACCCTGTAATCCTTAATGTGGTTAAAAAGGAGATTACCAAGCTTCTACAAGCAGGAATCATTTATCCTATCTCTGATAGCCAATGGGTGAGTCCGATTCAAGTGGTTCCTAAGAAAACAGGGATCACAGTTGTGAAAAATGAGAAGGATGAGTTAATCCCTACCAGAGTGCAAAATAATTGGAGAGTCTGTATTGACTACAGGAGACTAAACCAAATAACAAAGAAGGACCATTTCCCTTTACCCTTCATTGATCAAATGCTTGAGCGTCTTGCAGGTAAATCTCACTATTGTTTTCTTGATGGATTCTTTGGATATTTTTAGATTCATATTGCACTTAAGGATCAAGAAAAGACCACATTCACCTGTCCCTTTGGCACATTTGCTTACAGGAGAATGCCATTTGGCCTATGTAATGCTCCTGGAACTTTTCAAAGATGCATGATAAGTATTTTTCATGATTTCATTGAAAATTGCATAGAGGTGTTTATGGATGATTTTACTGTTTATGGATCTTCATTTAATGCATGCCTTGATAGTTTGGATAAAGTTTTAAACAGATGTATTGAAACTAACCTTGTCTTGAACTATGAAAAATGTCATTTTATGGTAAAACAAGGAATAGTTTTAGGGCATGTAATCTCTAAGAAAGGAATTGAGGTAGATCCTGCCAAGATAGAAGTTATATCACATTTGCCTTACCCCTCTTGTGTTCGAGAGGTTCATTTTTTTCTTGGCCATGCAGTTTTCTACAGAAGATTCATAAAGGATTTTAGAAAGAAGGCTAGACCACTATCCAATCTACTTTAAAAGGATGTGGTATTTGAGTTTGATGAAAAGTGTAAGGAGGCTTTTAATTGCCTCAAGCAAGCATTGACCAATACCCCAATAATCCAAGCACCTGTTTAGACAGCCCCATTTGAGTTGATGTGTGATACTTCTAATTATGCATTGGGAGTTGTCCTTGGTCAAAAGATTGACAAACAGCCTAGGGTCATCTACTATACATCTAAAACTTTAGATGCTGCCTAGGTAAATTATACCACTACTGAAAAAGAGCTCTTAGCCATTGTTTTTGCATTAGATAAGTTCAGATCTTACCTACTTGATTCTCGAGTAGTTGTCTTTACTGACCATGCAGCTCTAAAGTACTTGTTGAAGAAAGGTGAGTCCAAGCCAAGATTAATTCGTTGGATGCTTTTGCTCAAAGAGTTTAACTTGGAAATTCATGACAGAAGTGGAACACAAAACCTTGTGGCAGACCATTTAAGCAGAATTGAGAATGCTCCTGATTCGGCACCTATTCAGGACCATTTTCCTGATGAACACCTCATGAGTGTTTCTAACTCTTTTGATACACCTTGGTTTGCTAACATTGTAAATTATCTTGTTGCTTCTGTTTTCCCACCATATGCATCCAGAAACCAAATTTCAAAATTAAAAAGTGATGCAAAACATTATATATGGGATGACCCGTATTTGTGGAAATTGTGTAATGATCAGGTGATTCGAAGATGCATTCCCAATCATGAGATAGAATCGGTTCTTCGATTCTGCCATGCTTCACCAGTTGATGGACATTTTGGTCCACAAAGAACAACAAGGAAGGTGTTGGACTCTGGTTTATACTGGCCCACCATTTTTAAGGAGGCATGGAGCATTTGTAACACCTGTGAGGAATGCCAAAGAGCTAGTAATGCTATCATATGGTGTCAACAGATGTCTCAACAACCTATATTGTTTTATGAAGTATTTGATGTTTGGGGCATTGATTTTATGGGTCCATTTCCTCCATCCTTTGATTTTACTTACATTTTATTAGCTGTAGATTATGTTTCTAAATGGGTGGAAGCTAAAGCCACCAGAACTAATGATGCTCGAGTTGTTATAGATTTTGTTAGATCTCAAATTTTTTGTAGGTTTGGCATTCCGAGAGAAATCATTAGTGATCAGGGAACACACTTCTGTAACAGGACCATGCAAGCTATGCTCAGGAAGTATGGGGTTATTCATAGAGTCTCTACTCCATATCACCCCCAAACTAATGGACAAGCAGAAGTCTCTAACAGAGAAATCAAAAGAATCCTGGAGAAGATAGTACAGCCTAACAGAAAGGATTGGAGCAAAAAACTGGATGATGCTCTTTGGGCACATAGAACAGCTTTTAAGGCACCTATAGGAATGTCTCCCTATAGAATTGTTTTTGGTAAGGCATGTCATCTTCCAGTGGAGATTGAGCATCGTGCTTATTGGGCTGTAAAAGCCTGCAACTTAGCACTTGATTAAGCAGGTGAGGAAAGAAAATTATAACTGAATGAGCTTGATAAGATCCGTTTGGCAGCCTATGAGAATTCAAAGTTCTATAAAGAGAAAACAAAGAAATTCCATGATAGTTTAATAGCTAGAAAGGAGTTTACTGCTGGACAGAAAGTGTTACTGTTTAATTCTCGGGTGAAATTGATGGCCGGAAAATTACGCTCCAAATGGAAAGGACCTTTCATTGTTACTAATGTATTTCCCATGGAGCTGTTGAAATAAAAAGTAAAAACTCCAATAAAAACTTCAAGGTTAATGGACAGCGCTTGAAGACATTTCATGAAAATCCTTCACTTGTAGATGTCACAATGGAGGAGTATGCTTTGGGGGAACCACTTCTTGATCCCCCTTGAGGGAGTTTTCTTACCCATCTCTTTACTTTTTCATTCTATTGTCTATTTTGTTTGCTCTGTCTTACATTGAGGATAATGTATGATTTAAGTGTGGGGGTGGGATTATTCTTATATGATATTTTGTTATGTGTTGTTTTTGAGTGATTTTTTTGTGTGATTATTATTATTAAAAAAATTAAAATAAAGGTTTTTGTGTGTGTTTTTGTTTAAAATGGCATGTTTTATTGAAATTTTAAGGATATGCATGAGTAACAGGTAATTTCTTTCATGTT
Organism: Clitoria ternatea; assembly: GCA_037962975.1. Taxonomy (NCBI): domain Eukaryota; kingdom Viridiplantae; phylum Streptophyta; class Magnoliopsida; order Fabales; family Fabaceae; genus Clitoria; species Clitoria ternatea. The sequence continues at coordinate 81,055,282 of CM075671.1, read as the reverse complement.
TGATATGAGCTTAATGATATGTTATGATTTGAACTTAAGCATTTTTGGTATGTTGAGAATGACATGTTAATTGAGAGATAATCATATATGATAGAATTATACCTTGTGAGATTTTTGAGCCTAAAAAATTTGATGGATCACTTTATACCATCTGAATTCTTTCATGTGTAATTTATTCCTGAATACTTACATCTCAATCTTTGTCTTATTTCTTGATGATACTTGAAACTCATATACATGTATTTGAAAGGACACAAACATTTTGTTCAATTAAGCCACTAGCCATATAAGCTTACCATAAATAAATCATCTTTTGTTAGCCCTTTTGAGCTTATTTAACCATTTCTTTGGTACAGCTCAAATAAGCTATACACCTACTTAAAGAAGATGTTGGAGCTTTGGAATCAAGTCAAAAATAGGCATTCAAATAAGTGTGGGAGTGTGCTAAAAGGAGTCGCAACTCTTAGTTTAAGTATTATGCAATTACATAAAAAAACATTAAAAAAAATATATTAAAAAAAGATGATGATATTGATAATTGCGACCAAATGTGATTAAATGTTTTACCTCACTATTTGACTGTTAAATTGGTTACTCCATCATTCTTTATGGCATATGAAACTAATTTCCAAATCTTTACCTTGGCCACATTACAACCCTGATAAGCCTTGTCGATCTATACATACATTTGTATTGATTGTGGAATTGAGAAATTTGCCAAATTTATAGGACTGTCTGTTTTTTGGAAATATTTTGAGTGTATACACAAACCCAAAACACTTGAGAGTTGAGAGTATGTATTGTGAGGTTCTGTCACTTATGATCTTCTTTTCAGTTTAATTTAATTCTCACATGCCTAAGTGTTTGGATGATTTTCATATATATCTTGATGCTCTGTATTTTGCATGATTGAATAACTCTTGTTTCTCTGTATATTCCTAAGATTTCATGACAACATACCAATTCTGTGTGTTATTATTTTCAACTTAATGTTTTCCATAAATTGTGATACTTGTTTTTATTCTGATTTTGCCCAGGAGTGCAAAAGAATAAGTGTGGGAGTATTTGATGATACATGATTTATCCTTAATTCCTCACTTTAAATGTGTATAATTTGCCATCACTTATTGTGTAATATATTGCATTTTAACACATTTTCATCATTTGAGCTTTATTTAATATTTAATTTGAAAATGAATTAAGGATTGGTTTTTAGTGGAAATAATGGAATCCTTATCTCTCTTATTTTGTAGTGAATGATTGAGCTTGTAATTAGAAAAGATTAACCAAGAATTAAGAGGGAGAAGACACAAGTGATTACATGTTCAAAAAGGGTCAATAAAGAAGAAAATAAGAGAAGAACATGGTCAAGAATCAATTCCCAGCATCCATGAATCGATTCCTATATAAAACAAAGCCCAGGAAGCGAACATGAAGGTTGAGAATCGATTCCCCACAGACATGAATCGATTCATGCATTAAAAATGGCCTGGGAATCGATTCATAACCCTTGGGAATCGATTCACACACCTAGGAATCGATTCCCAGCCCCTAAGAATCGATTCATATGCTATTTTGCCCCTGGGAATCGATTCCCAACCTCTAGGAATCGATTCATTTGCTTGGGAATCAATTCCCACCCCTAAGGAATCGATTCATGTGAAAAATTTTCCCAGTATTTGCCTAGATGAATCGATTTAGGAACTTTGAAGAATTGATTCATCAAGTGGAAAACAGCATGGATCGTATTCACAAGTGGAAAACGCGAAGTGGAAACGGCACTGAAGTATTAAATTGAAGTATTGGCCGACATTCTCCACCCAGTTAATAAAAAATGGCACGCTGCTTCTTTTCTTCTCCTATAAATATCATGCCCATCGACCATTTCATACACACCATAACTTCATTCTTCTTCCTCTTCTCTGCTTCTACTTCTTCTTCCCTCCGTTCTTCATTCCAGGTTAGGTTCTTTTAATTTTTAGTTTGTTTTAATTATGAAGGGCTAAAACCCCTAGATTGATTTTCTTGGAGAATATTGTAATATAATTTTGAGGTTCTTGTTTTTAATATAGTATGCTTTTATTATTGTTTATTTCTTCATAATCTTACTCTACTTATTTAATTCTATTCTGTTTAATTAAATTTGTATGCTTAATCAGTTTAATTATTCAAATGGAATAAAATAAGATTTTAAATTAAAATGGATTAAGGAAATATGCATGCTTAATGAATATTTTCATAATCACTTTTAATAATTATGGTTTGCTTAATTCCATAATTTGAGAATAGATTATGTATGTAGGCGATGTTCTTACATATGCTCAATAATTCCTAGATTTTACGATCTTGACTTCTTTTGCTTAAGTAGGATGCTTGATTAAAATATTTATTTTTAAATGAAAGTAAAAGAATTATGAATTGAAAAAGTCGCTTAGTTGATCAATCTAAATTGAGCTAAGAAATCAACAGTAATGAAAGTATACAAATTATCTTTAGTGAACCAAGGATAAATTTAATTACAATACTCCAAGAAAATCAATCGCTTGTTATTTATTGTTTCAAATCTTATATTTACTTTGTTTTGATTTTAATTGTGACAACCAATCAATCAACCCCCCCAATTGTATTTGTATATTTGTTGAATTTCTATTTGTAAAAATTAATTTTAAACTTGATTTTCCTAAATTTTTGTGTTGATCCTTGAGAGAGCGACCTAGGTTGACACCCTAGTACTACATTAATTAATTTTAATGTACTAATTTGACAGAACCACGACTGTAAACACACGTCAAAACACAACTTACAATTGATGACATCACAAGCACTTAATCACACTTCACAATACGAAAAGAGCACAATTTAACACAACACTCTCAAGTATATGGAAATTATTTTAGAATACTAACTCAGAAAAGACACTCTGAATTCGAGTGAATGAAGAGAAGAATGAAGAAAGGAATGGGATGCTTAGAATGGTGGAGAATGGCCCTCTTTATAGGGTTGAGTAGAGGTCCTGACGCTACGCGTCCGGTTGGTGCTACGCGTCAGACCTCTGACTCAACCTCCATTAATTTGCATAATTTCTGGCCATGATTAACAATAATTAATACAATTAATGCCTAGACATGTTTTCTAATTATCCTACATTATGTTTGTCCATTTGCTGATAGTGGATTGGTCAATAATGGCCACTTTGCTGAGTGCAAGGCCACCTGGAAGTGGAGTCCACATAGCTTTTGACGCTACACGTGGGTCTGATGCGTAGCGTCAGTACCAAAACCTTGACGCTATGCATGGGGTTGATGCTACGCGTCTGCCCTTCAACTTTGTATAAATTTTTACTTTAATTCTTCCTCTTTTCACTGCAAAAATACAGAAAATAGGTCATAACAGCTGAGTTTTAATAATTTTCATTTATTTCAAATAAAACCTAAATTTATTAACATTTAAACTAATTTTTATTATTTTTAACACACTTTTAATTATAAAAATAATAGTAAATTTAAGGTCTAACAAATACCCCCAACTTAGGAAATTGCTCACCTTCGAGCAACACAAACTAAAACTAAAACAACTTTTTTTTGAAATCAAATTTTTGAAAAGTCCAAAAATTTACCACTACATGAAGTAATTTACAATTTATCATTTAGAATGATCAAAAATGGATATCTTATGCAAAGAGGCTTGAAGATAAAATTAATACAATGTCATATCAATAAATCAAGCTTATTTCAAGGCTTACCTCACAAGTGTTTACCTCTGTACAAAGGTAATCTATTAGCTCAATTGATCATAAAATCAATCAAATAAATTTAATTTTGATTTTCATCTTATCAATTGTCAATCATACAGAATCAAACAAGAGTCACAAGGTCTTTTCAAGGGTTGTAATGAGGCTTGGTTACAAGAATTATGGTTTTTCTTGGAATTCAAAAACCTAAACTTATAAAAGAGCATTTCATAATTTAGGGTGCCTTTCTTTAACCCAAAATCTCATTTCCCCTTTTTGGTAAATACCCCTAACTTAATCCTTTTCATTATTTCTTTTCTTTTATTTTGAACATATATTTCTTTTTCATTTTTTTACACATGCATTACTAATAATTTGAAAAGGCTAAGTTTAATTTTCACTCCCCATTTTGTAAGAACACTCAAAATATTTTTCTTTTTGTTTAAATGCTTTTTATTAAATCAGATAAAGGGAATGGTTAAAAATGTCTATGGGCTAGGGGTGCCAAAGAAATTAATTTTAAGGCTAAAAAATGGTTATCAAAGGATAATTGCATTTAACCATGGTAAGATTTTTGGCCTTAGATTCTTGTGTTTACCAAAAATATGCCTTGATCATGCTCCTGGATCATCTGTATAACACTACAAATCAAAGAATTAAGCAAAATCAATTTGAATAAGATTATGTCAAAACCCTCAAGTGTTTAAAGATCTCTTAACTTACCGGGTTTTCAAAATTAGCTTGATTATTAAAAAGAACATTGTAATTAGTTTTGTCAAAATGCCTTATTTGCAAAAGAATCGATTATTGATGATTGAAAAATAATTCATTATGTAAAAACTTCAAGCGTGTTAAATTTTCAACTAAAAAAATTGATCATTTTATTTTATTAAAAACACTTGTTTTTGATTTTTATTTTAAGGAAAAGAAAATAATTATAAAATCACACCTCACAGAATCAAATCATAGTAAAATATAATTCAAACCAAAGTATTAAAATACCCAAGTAAATATCAAACTAGATGTGAAAGCACTAATAGAAATGCATAAAATAAACATGGCCCTCAGTCATCATCCTCCATATGCTCATCATTATCACCCTCCTCATCAGCATCACCCTCCTCATCTACAGTGTCAGTCTGAGCTCCAAAAGGTCCACCTGCCTCAGGGTATGTGGGCTGGTCACCAGGCCAAGCTACATGAGCTGTAAAGTCGGCTGGTGTCATAAATGGTGCACCCTCTCCCTGTATCCTATATTGATAAAATGAGTCATGTAAGTGAACATAGGCTTGGTGAGAAGTAGCCATCATCTGCATCATATGCTGATGCTCCACACTTATCCTGGCAAAACCCTCTGTAATAGCATCTGTGGATGGTGGCTGTGGTGGTCTCCTCCTCCTCGGTCTAGGCTGAGCCTCTTGCTTAAGAGGTGGAAGCTCGCACTGTTGAACAAAATAATCTCTGTTCACTAGAACCTTGGGGAATCTCCCCGAAGAACTAGTAAAAGTGATGGCACCTACACCCTCTACAATCTTAATAAGGCAGAAATGATCAATGGAAATGGTACACGACGATTCACTTTATACCCAAGGGCATATAAGTGAATCTCCTCGGATATGAGCTCAGCTATATCAATGGTGTGGCCCTGAAGAATGGAATACAATAAACAACATCTATCAACTGGTAGAGTAGAGAGGTGAGAAACTGGAGTGATATTATAGAGCATCAAATAAGACCATGCCTGAGCCAAAGGAGTCATCTAGGTCTTCAACATATTAGATAGAGTTCTATTAACCTTACTCAGGTTAAAATAGATTCCATCTTTGCTCAAGAAGTGAGCAACCTGATCTAAGAAGTATCCTAAATCACCATTCTCAGTTGCAGCCTTGTTTCTATTTTCCTTCTAGAAACAAGTGTCGCTCTCGGGAGTAGGCTCCCAAGGATTACCCAGTAGGGCACTAATAGTATCTCTATCGTAAGTGATGTGTTTACTTTTCACCTAGCTGCTTCGTATCTGCCCAATGTTAGGCGAATCCTGGTGAGTTCGATAGGCGTTTGCGTAAAACTCCATTACTAGGATGGGATCTCCCTTAGTGGATAGGGCAAATAGTGTACCCCATCTTCTCCTCTGTATCTCTTCCATCAGCTCAGGATAATCAATCACTCCCAGGTCTAGAACTCTTTCCTAGATAAGCCTCTGACCCTTAATCTGGTGGAACCTAGCCCACTTCGCATCAGTCTTGAACCTAGTAGGGTCACAAGGTCCAAGCTGCTCCTCCTCAATATGGGTATCAGGGTCCTCAAATGTAGTGTCAGTATCAATGGTCTTTCTTTTCTTGGGACCAGTGGTAGGAATGGATTTTTTAGGAGCCATCTGCAAAAGAGAATTATTTTATTTAAACAATAAATATTTATTAAAAGAAAACAATTATCACTCAAACATGTAAAAATTATAAGAAAATATCAATCATGCATAAAATAAATATCACTCATGCATTACAATATTTTTGGTTTTTAATAGAAATTAATTCATACACACATATTTTTGGTTTTTCTTTAGATAATTAACTATACAAAATAATAAATAACAAATAAAACATGCATATTTTTATAAAAATTTAAACAAAATTATATTTTACAATTTTATACAAGAAAGTATAACAACAATACAAAACAAGAAATGTTTTTGATTTTAAGAAAACAAACAAAAATTCACACAACAATAAAAATAAAAAAATATGTTTTTAATTTTTTTTCTAAAACATAAAAATATATTTAAAAACATAAAAATTAAGAAAAGTAAAATAGGGGCTTGACGCTACGCGTGGATGGGACACTACGCGTCAGCCTGTTCTGCCCACGTTACACGTCAACGGGACGCTACAGTGGGCTCGCAGGTTTCAAATCCCAAAAAGATGGGGTTGCGCAGCAGCAACGCCCTTCAATCACACATTCAATCAAAAACATATCACTTTACTTCAACAATCAATTCCCAGTGGTTATTTATTCCTAATCCTAACTGCATACAATTCTAAGAAATAAAAATAAAAAAACAGAGAAAAGGGAAAGATAACTTACTTGGAGTTCTGAGAAATTGAAAAAAAAATGTGGGAGTTGAGGGTTTGAGAGTATGGAGAGAATAGGGTTTTTACACAAATGAGACACAGAGAGAGGAAAAAGGAGTTTAAATGTGATGGATTTGGGCCTCCCTCTATTTTTTAGTTTAGTTTTAAAAATTGAACGCAGTCCCTGACGCTACGCGTCAAGGTGAAAATTTTGATCTCACGCTACGCGTCAATGAGACGTTATGTGTAGGGTCTTGATTTTCTCTTTCTTAAATTTTTAATTTTAAAACCCTTTTACTTGCAATTTCAAAACCCTTTTATTTTCAAAAAGTAAATTTTAAATCAAATTTAGTAAAAACACATTTTTTTAATTAAATAGAAATTAACACAAATGAATAATGAGTTGCCTCTTATTGTGCGCTTGATTTACTGTCTCTAACTTGACATCCTACATGTCACAGATCAGTTAGATAACAGATGGCGGTGAGTCTGTTGATTTCACCACTCAGATATGGTTTCAATGTTTGCCCATTCACTATCCAACTTCTTTTGGAAGTTTGATCTTCAATCTCCACTGCTCCATATGGTTTAACTTCCTTAATCACAAATGGGCCTGACCACTTTGATTTTAATTTACTAGGAAATAATTTTAATCTTGAATTAAATAGTAAAATTTACTGACCTGGTGTGAAGTGTCTTTTCTTTAATTTCTTATCATGGTAAGCTTTCACCTTATTCTTGTAGCATCTGGATGACTCATAAGCATTGTTCCTCATTTCCTCTAATTCAAGTAACTACAACTTTCTTTTGTCAGATGCTGTATTTGAATCAAAGTTAAGGAATTTTAAAGCCCAATATGCCTTATGTTCCATTTCCACTAGAAGATGACAAGCTTTTCCATAGACCATCTGAAAAAGGGAAAGGCCAATAGGGGTTTTGAATGCAGTTCTGTAGGCCCAGAGTGCATCATCAAGCTTTTGTGACCAATCATTTCTAGAAGAAGACACAGTATTTTCCAAGATTCTTTTACTTCACGATTTGAAATCTTAGCCTGTCCATTGATTTGTGGATGATATGTTGTGGCCACCTTATGTCTCACTCCATAATGCTGTAATACTTTCTCAAGAACTTTGTTACAGAAGTGTGATCCTCCATCACTGATCAAAGTTCTTGGTGTTCCAAACCTGTAAAAAATGTTTTTCTTCAAGAAATTCACTACAGTTTTGGTGTCAGCATTAGGTAAAAGAATTGCTTCCACCCATTTCGAAATATAATCAACTTCCAAAAGGATATATTGACAATAAGGGAAAGGTCCCATGAAATCAATACCTTAACAATCAAATACCTCAACCTCCTAAATGTTTGTGAGAGGCATGTCTTGTCTCCTATTGACATTACCTGTTCTTTGGCAGTTATCACAAGCTTTCACAAATGAGTGAGAATCCTTAAAAATAGAGGGCCAATACAAACCTGATTAAAGAATTTTTGCAGCGGTCCCCTCACCATTAAAATGTCCTCCATAAGGTGATTTGTGGCAATGCTACAATACATCTTTCATTTCCCAATCGGGCATATAATGACGTAGCAAATTATCCATACTAATTTTGAATAAATAAGGTTCATCCCAAACAAAATATTTTGAATCTCTAAATTTTTTTTTTCTTTGCTGCCAAGTTAAATCATTTGGAAGAATTCCTGCTACTTTAAAATTGACCATATCAGTAAACCATGACCAATTTGTTATTTCAAAAAGTTTTTTATCAGGAAATTCCTCTAAAATTTCTTTTTCTTTGGCATAACCTCATTATTCATCAATCTAGAAAGATGGTCAGCGACCATATTTTCACTACCCTTTTTATCTTTGATTTTAAGATTATATTCCTGTAGGAGAAAAATCCATCAGATTAACCGAGGGTTAGAGTCAGTTTTGGTCAAAAGATATTTGATGGCTGCGTGATCAGTATAAAAAATTATTTTTGAGCCAATCAAATATGATCTAAATTTTTCTAAAGCATACACTATGGCTAGTAACTCTTTTTCAGTAGTTGCATAATTTATTTGATTTTCATTCAAAAATTTACTAGCATAGTGTATAACTCTAAAAATCTTTTCATATTTTTGACATAGCATAGCTCCAACAGCATAATCACTTGCATCGCACATTAGTTCAAAGGGTAAGTTTTAGTAAGGAGCAATAATCACAGGGGCAGAAACCAATTTTTCCTTTAAGGAATTAAAAGCTTTAAGACACGCTTCATCAAATTTGAACTCAACATCTTTGTTTAGAAGGTCTGGAAATTTTTGAAAAGTCTTGAATGAACCTTCTATAAAATCCAGCATGTCCTAAGAAACTTCTAATACCTTTCATATTTACAGGGGGTAGGAGTTTAGAGATCACCTCAACTTTTGGTTGGTCAACCTCAATACCTTTTGTAGAAATTTTGTGACCAAGTACAATACCTTCTCTAACCATGAAGTGACACTTCTCCAAGTTTAGTACCAAATTTGTTTCAATACACTATTTTAGTATGGTGTCCAGATTGGATAGACACGAATCAAATGAATTCTTGAAAACTGAGAAATCATCCATGAATATTTCAATGCTCTTTTCAATCAAATCTATAAAAATAGCAAACATGCATCTTGGAAAAGTAGCAAGTGCATTACACAATCCAAATGACATCTTTCTATAAGCAAAAATACTAAAAAGACATGTTTTGTCTTTTTCTGGTCAAGAGGGTCAACATCAATCTGATTATATCCAGAATATCCGTCAAGAAAATAATAGTAAGCCTGGCCAGATAGTCTTTCAAGCATTTGATCCATAAAGGGAAATGGAAAATGATCTTTTCTTATTGCTTGATTAAGTTTTCTATAATCAATACACATTCTTCAACTTGTGACAATTCTTGTTAGGATTAATTCATTTTTATCATTCACAATTACTGTCATTCTTCTATTTTTTGGAATAACTTGAACAGGATTTACCTATGCACTATCAGAAATTGGACAGATAATACCTGTTTTCAGCAATTTTAGAACCTCCTTTTTGGTTACCTCTTTCATGGTTGGATTGAGGCGCCTTTGAGGTTGAGCTACAGGCTTAAAATCATCCTCCAACAAAATTTTATACATGCGGTATGATGGAATTATACCTTTCAAATCTTCAAATGTCTATCCAATTGCTTCTTGATTTCTTTTCAGCACTTTTACCAGTTTTTCTTCTTCTGTTTCAATTAATAAATTACTAATGATAACTGGTTTAAGATTACCTTCCTTCAAAAAGATGTACTTTAGGTTGGAAGGTAACACTTTAAGTTTAGGTCTCTGGATTTCTTCAACAGGTGCTTCTTGGATTTCTTCAATTTTTCTTGATTCAAGAGAAATTTCTTTCCCTCATTCAAGTTCTTCTAAATACCTATCTATCCGTCTCTTCTCTTCTTCATTCAAACACTCAACAGAGTCAATCAATAACTTATTGAGAGGGTCAGAAATAGACATACCTTTGGATATGGAGAGGCAAACTTCATCAAGGACATCCACTTTAAAATAATCTTGTTTTGAGTTGGGATGTTTCATAGCTTTGAAGACATCAAAATTCACCTCATCATCATGTATTCTGACTCGAGCTTACCATTGTCTACATTAATCAATACTCTAGCAGTCTTCATGAATGGTCTTCCAAGAATCAGGGGAACTTCAGTATCTTTTTCCATGTCTAAAACCATAAAATCTATGGGGAAGTAGAACTTGTCAACTTTCACAAGTACATCTTCCACAATTTCATATGGTTTCTTGATTGATCTATCAGCCAATTGCAGAGTCATTTTTGTTCTCTGAGGATCTAGATCACCAATGCGCTTTATCATACTTAGGGGCATTAAATTAATGTTTGCTTCTAAATCTAATAAAACCTTTCCAATATTTACATCTCCAATTAATAAGGGAATGGTGAAACTTTCGGGGTCTTCAACTTTTCGAGCATGTTGTATTGCAAAATAGCACTGTAGCCTGCTTTAAGTTCAACTATTTCTTCATTGTACCTCTTTTTCTTATTGAGTAGTTCTTTCATAAACTTGGCATTATGTTTATATGTTGAAACAGGTTTCAATTTATGACAAACAAAATGTTCAAGAAATCAAGTAATTCATAAAATTGAAGGATAAACATTCAAGAAATCAAGGATTAATGTTCAGGATCAAGAACCATGTAAGAAACTATCAAAAATGGACCCAAACGTACCAAAATGCATCAAAACTAAAGAGGAACAGGTCCAGGAATCGATTCACCCCTTTGGGAATCGATTCCTAAGTTATGAAGCACCCAAGAATCGATTCATTGACACCAGGAGTCGATTCACGCATAGAATGGCCACCATCCTGCTGATTTTCACCCAGGAATCGATTCATCTACTCAGGAATCAATTCATTCGCTATGGGAATCAATTTCCCACTTTAGGAATCAATTCATGTGACATTTTTGATGTAGTTTTTCCAACTAAATGAATCAATTCCCACACAAAATCATGGAAACATTGTTGATTAAATTATGGAATGTTTTAAGGCACTACAGATTTTCAGGGATAATATTACGCATTTTATGAAACCCGTAACATCTCAAAATTTAAATAAAATTAATTAATTAGAGCCAATAAATAGAATAATTATAGAAAATAATTATTTGATGCCCTATATATGTAGAGAAATAGGACCCTTTGAGTTAATACGACGAATACGACGATTATTATCGTCGTTTAATTGACGAACGACGTACGAGCAGAATACAAAGATGGGCCTAACAGGCCGGGAAATATTAGATAATTATTGGAAATGAATATTTATGTCCCAAAGATGAATTTACATTAATTTGAGCATTCATGGAATTTATTGTGAAATACTCAGGATTTATTAGCGTCGTCTAACGTAAAAAAAATGACTAATTCGGCAATGGGCCTCAATTGAGCCTCAAAAATTCACTAACCCAAAAGTAATTATTGAGTATTAGAACATACTCAAATAAATATTTTAAACCCAAAAATAAACCTGAAAAAAATCTATAGGTAATTAATTAAACGTACGAGGGCCTCGAGCGGCCAAAACACTTCGTTTTCAAGCAAAAGGCGTAACGATTTTTCCCACTCTTCTTGGGCTAGACGTCTCAAGCAAATATGGGCTGTTCTAAAATCTGAATTTTGAGGCCCAAGGTTGAATTGTGCAAAAAAATGGGCTTGGTCCAAAAAATTTAAGTGAGTGGCAATGTTGTAAATACTTGGAACTTGAAAATTTTCACTTTTCCCTCTTCCTTCTCTCTCCAAATTTGAAAATGGCCATTCTTTTTCCCCTTCCCACCGAAAATTCATCTTCTTCCTCCCTCTCCATGTGCCAAAACTGAACCATGCCATCCATGGAGGAAAAGTTATGTTTTTTTTGAAGTTTTATGAAGAAAGAGACTTGGTAAGTGCCATGGAACCTATTTCCTCTCCTTCTCATTATTTTTCACATTTTCGTCTTCTTCTCAATGGCCATAACCCAAAACTGAAAATCCTTTCTTGTCCTTCTTTAGGTTTTCAAAAATTAGAAGTAAAAGAAGGCATTGTTGGACCCTTAGAAGCATTAGGAGGCATTGGAACCATTTTCCCCAAATTTCAAAAACTCTTGAATTTTAGGGTTTCACCATAATTAGGGTAGACCCTTGAACCCATTCTAAATCTTAAATTGATGTTAAAATTTTGTTAGAAATAATGTTGTTAGTGTTAGAATTATTGAATTTTTGCATGTGGAACCAAACCCTAGGTTAGGAGACCATCAAGTTTCCTAATGTATGGATTATGTTTAGTGGATGCTTTAATTAAGTTATATGCAAAACTGGAACCTTGATGCTTAATTTAATTGATGGATAAATTACAATTAGGAGACTTAAATTATTTGGGATGGTTTCTAATGATTTTGAGGCCTAAATTAATGTATTGAAATGAATTGGTAATGTTGGAATGAATGAATTTGGTTTTGAATGGTAATATGACCAAAATCCTAAATTAATGGCTTACTTTAATATAGAGGAAAATTTGTGTTTTGGACTTGAAATGGCTTAAGGATGATTTTAAGGTGATTATAAGACTTTGAATGGTGCTCTAGAATTTATTTGATGCCTTGTAGACAAGTATGGAATTAATGCTAAGGTTTAAAATTCTTTTGAATGGTAAAAGTGATAAAGAGGCATAATAGGTCTAATAATGTATTAACACTTGTTAAATGAGCTTGAAACCTCTTGTTAGATGTAGGTTAGTTATTAGAATTAGTGTTGGATAATTATTGGTTGATATGGAATGTAAAGTGTCATGAATTAGGTGAAGGGTTATAAGGATTAGTAAGGAATAGCATATTACTAAAATGAATAATGTTGTTAGAGCACTTTAGGACTTAAGAGAGTAATTATGAAATGGTGTAAGTGCTAATAAATGTAGTTTGAGAGTTTGAATGGTTATTAGGTAAGAGAAGTTAAAAAGAAAAAGTATGTAATGTAGAAGTGGATTTGATGATAAATATAGATTATTGGAGTTGAAAGAAAGATTAATGTTCTTGAAAATATTATTGGATCACATTAGGCATGAAAAAGCTACTAGTTAAACTTAGAGAAGGTTACCGTTGGTGATAGGTAACTTGGCCATGTAAGTAATAAAATTTAGGTTATGATTCAGAATTAGATAAGACCATGATTTTAGGAGAACTACTAGTGAATGAGAAATAAAAGTTATAGATGAGTGATAGTGATTGCTAATGGTAGGAAATCATTAAGAATAAATGGTGCTTTCTAAGAATTATAATGAGATAATGTTTAAAGACCATTAGTGACAATTTGATGTCTAAAAGGAATAAAGAGAAAAGTTGACTAGAAATGCTAAGTGATGAAGGACTTGGTGCCTTCTATAGAAAAACTATTAAAAATGACAAGTGATGGGGTGAATGATTTAATTAAGGCTTTGGAGAGGTTAATGGATAACCCTTTGAGTTTTGTCTAATTACCAATAGTGAATTTTAAATCCTAAGATAAAAATGTAATAAGGATGGTTTAGGTTCCAAACCTCCAAGATGGAGAAGGCATAAGCATAACAAAGTTTCACATACATGAATATACCTATGCATCTCTAAAAAGAGACTTAGTAGTTGACATTGATTTAATGATAAAATGATGTTTGATGTGGCCTTATACTTATTAAAAATGTAGGCTTTGACCATTCTTGTGAAGCGGGACCATCCAACTCCTCCAACCCATCGGAGTACTTCTTTTGAGGTAGGAGAAGAGTTTATTTTCTAAATGTATGGCCTTGGTGTTGATGATGCATGTATGTGTGATGTATATTTGCATGTAAGTCTTCATTGCTTTATTGTTGCTATGTATGATGAATATGTAAAGTAAGACTCTTAAATGACATTAGTGGTAAATTGACGATTGTGATGGTGATATACCTTTGATGTGCTCTTTTGGTTTATGTATGATAATGAAATGGGATTATGTAAAAATTGAGACCATCATGTTTTGTATCTTATGGGATGCATGACATCTCATATATGATAAATAATGATCTTGCGTTGATCTTGAGAATAACAACCTTGCGTTGGTTGATTGTATAAACGACTATGCGTAGTCGTAGTGGATATTGTGTGACATGTTTTATTGATCTTGCGTTGATCTTAAGAATAACAACCTTGCGTTGGTTGAATGTATAAATTACTATGCATGGTCGTAGTGTATACTATGTGATATTTAATGATCTTGCATTGATCTTGAGAATGAAACCTTGCGTTGGTTTAAAATATTGAACAACTATGCATGGTTGTAATCACATGAATGAATTGTGCACATGAAGAGGAAATGGAATTTGTTCTAAGTTGGTCTCATTGCATATGTATTACTTATTGGATAACATATGCATTATTTGTGTGGACATGATATTTAAATTTGAGCATCCAAAATGAATATGTCTTATAAGTACCTTAAATTGAGGTTAACATTTAAAGCTTTTGGCATGAGTTGGCCTTTGGGGTGTATGAAATATGAATTTGATTGTCAAATTATAGTCTATCTATTATATTAATGAGATTGAATATGTTGAAGGAAAATATGTAAGATTGCTTCACTATGCATGAATCATCATTATAATTGTTCATCATTGAGAAAATATACTCACTTTCCATGTCAATTTTAGCCTTGTGATGTAGGTTCTCACGCATGGAGTATGATTGCATTCTTGGGGTGGCGTGTGTGAAGAGGGTATGGATGATGCCTTGGCCGGTAAATTTTGGGACAATGATGTTTTATGATTCTCTATGTGAATTTTAATATGTATAGGCATTATTTTGTATAACTTAACTATTAGTGTAAATGCCTAGATTTTTGGGATTTTGAATTGGTTTGTTAGATTATTTGTTGATATATTTGGATGTAGACATTGAATTATGATCTTGTTAGTGTATTGGAGGTTAGTGAATATGAACCTTTATGAATAAGGTTATTATGCATGAAAGTTGGGATTGTGTCGTGATATTGTGTATGTTGCATAGGTGTAGTTATAGAATGGATTTATGAGGCTTTGATTATATGGGTACAATGTTGAATTTTTATTATATAATGGGTATATGGTGTGTAGGTTGAGATAATGTGGTGTTCCATTCCTAGTTAAGAGTATATAAAGAGGTCTAGTTGATGAGAAGCAAAGATTGATGATTTGATAGTATGTATGAATGGTATTGTCACCTAAGTAGGTACCTTGAATTTGAAGGATTAATGACCAATATGAGAATTAAAGGAATTGGTGCATGATAATCTTATATGTTGATAAAGTTAATATGGTGCTTGCTTAACTTTCACCTTCCCATATCTTCACATATAGGTTGGTTTCTAATTAGATCTAGGGTAGTTATTATAAGTCATGAATTATGGTGTGCCTTAATTAAGAGTCGAAACAAACGTGAAAAATTTTCCCTACTTTTTATTAATTAGAAGTAGAAAACTATAATATCAAATAGCAGATTTAGGGTGCCACAAAACCACTGCGCCGAAGAAAAATATTTTATTTGGAGAAGCGTATTCCTTGGCCTATAAATAAAGAAGGAAATAAAGGCTTCAAGCGTCAATTTTTCTTAACAAGCAATTCCGTCTCATTTCTTCCTCCGTAGCTCTCTATTCTAATATTGGCAAACTTTGCTCTCTGTCTCATTTCTTTATAATTAATTTTTGAGAGTTAGCTTGTGACGAAAATTATTTTGTGCTTAAATTTGTATATCCACTTTACTTGGAGAGTTACCCTTGTAATCTTAAATGCCAAAACTCCTAGAACTTGGGTTGGGTTTCAACCTTGTAAAATTATGAGATTGAGAGACTGGGTGGGGTGCCCTTGTACTTGTGAGAATTGGTTCTTGAGTGTGGGACACTAGGAAGCCGTGATTGCTTAAAGTTGTATCTCTAATCTCCAATAGTGGAAATCCTCCAAGTGGGTTACTTGGAGGTGAGACGTACACCGGTGTGGTGGAACTCGTATATATCAATTTGTAAATCTCTCTTCCCTAAACTCTTTTAAATTTGTGTATTTAAATTGCTTGCCTAAATTTGTTGAGTTTATAAATTGTTAATTTTATTTGAAACAACCGTTTAACTATCAAGTAAATTATTTGCCATATATTAAGTACTTGTTAATTTGTCTTGTGTATAAATTGCTATTATTTGTGATTAAATTTATCATCTTCATCAAGTATATTTATTAAAGAATCAATTTCAAAAGCATTCCAAAGAAAATTTTTAATACTCAATTCACCCTCCCTTTTGAGTAATTGAGGCCACTTGGTTAACAAGTGGTATCAAAGCTTGACTCTTGATAGATCAAGCTTAACAGCTTCAAGAGAACAAGATGCCCTCTATTTCTCTTAACCTTTTTCCTGAGGGTGGTACCACAAATAGACCTCTCGCTTTCAATGGTGAGGGTTACGCTTTTTGGAAAGAAAGGATGAAAATCTTTGTTCAATCAATTGATTTGAAAATATGGAATGCTATTAAAAATGGTCCTTTTATACCTATGTATATTGTTGATGGTAGACAAATTGAAAAACCCATGGATAATTGGACAAGTGATGAAGAAAAGAAAGTTCAATACAATTACAAAGCCAAAAATCTTATTACTCTTGCCTTAGGTCCTTACAAATTTTTTAGAGTTGTAACATATAAATCTGCAAAAGAAATATGGGATACCCTTCAAGTTACTCATGGAGGAACTAGTGATGTTAAAGACTCTAAAATTAGTACCTTGACTAGTCAATATGTAAGCTTTAGAATGAATTCTAGTGAAACTATTTTAGAACTTCAAAAGAGATTTACTTTGATTATTAATCATCTTATTACTCTTGGTAAATCTTATACTAACAAGGAGCTCATCCATAAAGTTCTAAAAAGTCTTACTAAGGAATGACAACCTCTTGTTACTGCCATCAAGCAATCTCCCAACATAAATGAGATGTCTCTTGTTACACTATTTGGTAAGCTTTAAGAACAAGAGCAAGAACTAAAAGATTTGAAGATTACAGAGGAAGAAGAGAGGTTCTCTAAGAAAAAGGGACTAGCTCTTAAAGCCACTTCAATCGAGGAGGATGAATCCGAAAGTGACCTAGATGATGATGATGAGCTAGGCCTATTTGTGAAGCATTTTGGAAAATTTATGAGAAACAAACAATTCCAAAAGAACTTCACTTCCAAAGGTAAGAAATGTACTTCTAAAGATAATAATTCTTCACTTACTTGTTTTGAATGTGGTAAGGAAGGACACTTCAAGGCGGATTGTCCAAATCTTAGAAAGAAAAACAAAAATTGGAAAGGAAAGTGAAGAGCATACATAGCATGTGATGAAAACGATATAAGTAGCTCGGATGAATTAGAAAATGAAGAAGCCAACCTATGCCTTATAGGCAACCATCAAGATGAAGAAAATGAGGTAAACTTCCATGACTTAGATAAAGATGAATTACTTGATTCCTTTGAAGAATTATATGAAAAATTTGTTAAAATGTCAAACAAGTATAAATTATCAAGAAAACCATAGAAACTCTTAAGATGCATCTTATTGAACAAGTAAAAGAAAATGAGATCTTGAAAAAGAAAGTTGTAGATACTCAAGCATGCTCTAAAACCAAACCTTATGAATTTGTCAAGAAATATGATGTATTAGAAAAGAAAGTTTTAGACTTGAACAAAACTCTTGACAAATTTACAAACGGTAGAGATAATTTAAATGCTTTACTTGGAAAACAATGTTGCATGTTTGATAAAACTGGATTAGGATTCAACTCAGGATCTAGTATTTACAAGAAAGAGAAACATTACAAGAATTTCTTTGTACCACCTAGTAAATCATCTTCACGTTTTATGAAATGCAATCATTGTGGTTTCAAAGGACATAGTGCCTCTAATTGTAATGTTAGAAAATTAAGGCCAAAGGTTGTAAGAAAAGTATAGGTTCCTAAAGGAACATTTTCACAAACTAACCTACAAGGACCCTACATAAAATGGGTACCAAGTTCTCTAACTTGACTTATTTTGTAGGTATACTTTAAAGCAAGTAACACCTATTGGTACTTGGATAGTGGGTGTTCTAAACACATGACAGGAGATAAAAGTAAGTTTATATCATTTACTCCATGAAATAAAGGATTTGTTACATATGGAGACAACACAAAGGGAAGAATATTAGGAATCAGAAATGTTGGTAAAAACTCTTCCACTTCTATAAATGATGTATTATATGTTGAAGGACTTAAACATAACTTGCTTAGTATTAGTCAATTATGTGATAAAGGCTATAAAATTGTTTTTGCATCAAATTGTTGCATAATTGAAAATAAACTAAACAAGGAAATAAAATTCATTGGTCAAAGAGTTGATAACATCTATATGATTAATCATGATTGTCTTGCTTCAAATAATGCGCAATGCTTCATAACTAAAGAAGATGAATCATGGCTATGACATAGAAGAATTGCCCATATTCATATAGACCATTTAAACAAACTTGTTTCAAAAGATTTAGTAATTGGTTTACCAAAGCTGAAATTTAAAAACAAATTTTGTGACGCATATCAAAAAGGAAAACAAGTAAAGGTTTCTTTTCAAGCAAAAAATATTGTTTCAACAAACAGACCTTTACAACTTTTACACGTGGATTTATTTGGACCTTCTAAGGTAAAAAGCTTTGGTGGAAATTACTATAGTCTTGTGATTGTGGATGATTACTCTAGATATACATGGACATTATTTCTTACTCATAAAAATGAAGCATATCAAGCATTTAAGAAACTTGCTAAGATTATCCAAAACGAACAAAATTTGAAAATCGTATCCATTAGAACCGATCATGGGGGAGAATTTAAAAATCAACCTTTTGAAAAGTTTTGTGAAAAATTTGGCATTGAACATAATTTTTTGGCTCCTCTCCACAACAAAATAGAGTAGTTGAAAGGAAAAATTGATCTTTAGTAGAGCTCGCAAGAACTATGTTAAATGACAACAATATTGCGAAACATTTTTGGGCCGATGCGGTAAATACCGCTTGTCATGTTATGAATAGATGTCTAATAAGGCCTATATTAAAGAAAACCCCCTATGAGCTTTACAAAGGACGAAAACCAAACATTTCTTATTTTCACGTGTTTGGATGCAAATGCTTTGTTTTAAATAATGGAAAGGATAATCTCGGTAAATTCGATGCAAAATCTGATTCATAGGTTATTCATCTACTAGTAAAGCATATCGACTCTTTAACAAACAAACCTGTACAATTGAAGAGTCCATACATATCAAATTTGATGAACTTAACCAAAATCCTCTGAGAAAGGAAGTTGATGATCTTGTAGGTACCTTCCAAGAAATAAACTTGGATGATAAAAAAGAAGTCAACAATGAAGGAGATACAACACAAAATGAAGAACCTCAACAAAAAGAGTGGATTATCTTAAAGGACCATCCCTTGGACAATGTCATAGGCGAATTAACCAAAGGTGTAAGTACTCATAACGCCATTAGAAATGCATGTAATCACCTAGCCTTTGTATCACAAATTGAACCCAAAAATATTGATGAAGCTATTATTGATGAATATTGGATGTTGGCTGTGCAAGAAGAGTTAAATTAATTTGAAAGAAACCAAGTTTGGGAACTTGTGACAAGACCCAATGATCATCAAATAATAGGTACTAAATGGGTTTTTAGAAATAAGCTTGATGAAAATAGAATAATAACAAGAAATAAAGCTAGGCTAGTTGCAAAAGGCTATAATCAAGAAGAATACATAGATTATGAGGAAACATATACACCCGTAGCTAGACTAGAAGCCATAAGATTGTTATTAGCTTTTGCTTGTTGCATGGATTTTAAACTATATCAAATGAATGTCAAAAGTGCTTTTTTAAATGGTTATATTCAAGAAGAAGTTTATGTAGATCAACCTCCTGGTTTTGAAAATCACAAATTTCGAAAACCATGTTTTTAAATTAAGAAAAACTTTATATGGTCTGAAACAAGCTCCAAGAGCTTGGTATGAAAGACTAAGTAAATTTCTTTTAGAAAATAACTTTGAAAGAGGGAAGGTTGATACAACATTATTTATAAAGAGCAAAAACAAAGACATTCTTTTGATACAAGTTTATATCGATGACATAATATTTGGTGCAACTAATGAACTTCTTTGCAAAGAGTTTGCCAAGATTATGCAGGATGAGTTCGAAATGTCCATGATGGGAGAACTTACATTCTTCCTTAGACTACAAATTAAGCAAACCAAAGAAGGGATTTTCATAAGTCAATCCAAATATTATAAGGAGCTTCTCAAAAGATTTGAAATGGACAAAGCCAATGAAATAACAACACCCATGAGCACTTCATGCTACTTAGACAAAGATGAGAAGGGTAAGGATGTTGAGATCATAAAATACCGAGGTATGATCAGATCCTTACTTTACTTAACTACAAGTAGGCCTGATATCATGTTTGATGTGTGCATGTGTGATAGATTTCAAGCATGTCCCAAAGAATCTCATTTAACTGTTGTCAAAAGAATTATTAAATATTTAGTTGGCACTCAAAATGTTGGTTTGTGGTACCCAAAAGGTGCCGAATGCATATTAATAGGTTACTCTGACTCAGATTTTGCTGGATGTAAATTGGATAGAAAAAGTACCAGTGGTACTTATCACTTACTTGGTAGTTCTCTTGTTTCTTGGCATAACAAGAAACAAGTCAATGTCGTTTTATCAATAACTAAGGCAGAATATATTGCAGCTGGGAGTTGTTGTGCTCAAATCCTATGGATGAGACAACAACTTCTTGATTTTGGTGTTGTCTTAGATCAAATACCCATTAAGTGTGACAACACTAGCATGATTAATATTTCTAAAAATCCAGTAATGCACTCTAGAACCAAACACATAGAAATCTATCACCATTTCATACGAGACCATGTCTTAAAAGGAGATTGTATTCTTGAACATGTTGACACCTCCAAACAATTGGCAGATATTTTTACAAAACCCCTCGCTAAAGAACAATTTATAAATATTAGGAGGGAGTTAGAAATTTTAGAAATCTCAAATTATGGTTAAATATTTTTTTCAATTTCATTTCTAAAAAGATATTAATTCATTCTTGATTCTACTAAAATCTTTTTGAAAATTTCTAAATCATATCTGTATTTAGATTTTGATAATTTGCTTTAAAATTTTTGAAATCTATGACAATATTTCTTAAGAATATTTTATTTTAAACATAGTTATTATAATCTCTTGATATATTTAATAAAGATCTCTTAAAAGATTTTTTTTAATCTTTGATTTCTAATCTTTTAAATACAACGATTCAAGCCTCAAATTTCATGGTCTGTATACTCTGAATTCAAAACAATTACAAGAGTAGCATGATCTTCATGTTTTGAATTTTTGTGATATGATCTCTAAACATGTGATTCCTTGTCCCATTCATGAACCATGTGAAAAATCTTGCTTCAAGGCATTCACGTGAATACTTGCAGGCCAAAAGATAAAGTTTTAACTTCCTAGGCACAAGACACCTTTCTCGTGACATTATTCTTCAAACCTGCGCAAAAACAACTAGATGAATCAATTCTCATGTAGGTGAATCGATTCCCACAAGACATCATAGCCAAAATTGCTAAATTTTCACTAGATGAATCGATTCCTCCTTGGATGAATCGATTCCCACACTGAATTCTCTATAAATTTAGCCTGATTCTCACAATTTCATCACACTCTTGCCTCATACCTCCATTCTTGGTTCCCACTCTCTAAAAACCTTCTCTATTTCTTCTCTTTTCTTTTAATTAATGGCCTCTTCATCTCAAAACAGAAAGAAAAGAAGAGGAGATGTTAGTTCCCCATCCTCCAATATCAATGATCTTTCAAGATTATTTGATAATCAAAGCCAACTTGAAAAATACCTTAAAAAATATTCTAAAAAGCTTATTATACCCCCTCATTGGCTTGATGTCCCTCTCTTTGAAGAACATGATTTTGCCATTCTAGATGTTCTTAAGCAATAAAATTTAGTGGAATTTATTGCTCTGAAAGAAAATTACATATATCCAGAGTTAATTCGAGCTTTCTACTCAACCTTGAAAATTTCAAATGGGCGTTGCATTGCAAAAATCAAGGGAGTAACTATTTCTCTTGATGATAATGTTCTCCATCTGGTTGGAAAGCTTCCAATCAATAACGTGGATTTCTTTGGCATTGAACCTTTTCCTAAATGGGAATATAATTCCATTGATGCTTGTGCCTTTCTCCATTTATCCTTTATTTCCAAAAGCATCGTTGGGGAGCTAAACATTGATCATTATCTCCTCCACTACTGCTTGGTAAAAATCATTCTTCCTAAGGGCTCTAATAATGCTAGAGTGAGTGAAATCCAAACTCTTATCCTTTGGGCTATGCTTCATGAAAAGGAAATCAATTGGATTAAGCTTGTTAATCACATGATTGATTCCAAAACACTCACTAGACTCCCTTATGTTGTCCTTATTACCAAGCTCCTCAAGCACTTTAACATCGACCTTACAAATGAGGTGAAAGAAGTTGTTGGTCATAGAGGTAAAATTGGAAGCACCCATCTCTCCAAAATGGGTTGGTATAACCAAGATGACGCTTGGGAATACTCACCCCCATATACACACAATAGTGATGATAATGAAGATCAACCTCAAGAACAAGCATCTCCTTCATATGCTACTAATCTTAATGATGCTTTCTTCAATAGGTTGACCTCTCATATTGACACTTATTTTGATGCTATGAGTGCTCGCTTTGACACTATAGAGACGAACATGAATGCGCGTTTTGATCATGTAGAGAATACTATGAATGCTCGATATGATGATTTGTCTCAAAAAATCTCCAATATTAGATTTTTTAATCCTTAGAGTCATTTATAATATGATTATGCCTTTCCTTAATGCACTCCTTTAATTCTTTAATGAATAATTTTTGTATCTTGCTCTTTAATTTTTGATGATGCCAAAGGGGGAGAAAATACCTAAAAATCAACATTTATATCCATCCTTGTTGATATGAACAAATTATTTAAATGAATAATTAAGGGGGAGTATTATCTATTCCTTGATTGCATGATTAAGGAGGAGGATTGTATGTAATAATTTTTCCTTAATTATAATGCAAGATTTGTATAAGTAATAATTGATATCTAATCATATTTGTTAGGGGAAGTTTTCTATGCATTAAAAATATGAATGTTATGAAACTAACACCCCAAGAGATGAACACTTGTTGTCATCATCAAAAAGGGAAGAATGTGTTTATATGTTGAAACAGGTTTCGATTTATGACAAACAAGATGTTCAAGAAATCAAGTAATGCATAAAATTGAAGGATAACCATTCAAGAAATCAAGGATTAATGTTCAGGATCAAGAACCATGCATGAAACTATCAAAAATAGACCCAAACGTACCAAAATGCATCAAAACTGAAGAGGAACAGGTCATAGAATCAGTTCACCCCTCTGGGAATTGATTCCCATGTTATGAAGCACCCAGGAATCGATTCATTAACACCAGGAATCGATTCATGCGTAGAATGGCCACCAGGAATCGATTCATTGCTAACAGGAATCGATTCCCCTGCTGATTTTCACCCAGGAATCGATTCATCTACTCAGGAATCGATTCATTCGCTATGGGAATTAATTCCCCACTTCAGGAATCAATTCATGTGACATTTTTGATGCAGTTTTTCAACTAAATGAATCAATTCCCGCACGAAATCATGGATTGAACCATGGAAATATTGTTGATTAAATTATGGAATGTTTTAAGGCACTACAAATTTTCAGGGACATCATTACGCATTTTATGAAACCACTACGCCGAAGAAAAATATTTTATTCGGACGAAGTGTATTCCTTGGCCTATAAATAGAGAAGGAAATAAAGGTTTCAAGCGTCAGTTTTTCTTAACAAGCAATTCCTTCTCATTTCTTCCTCTGTAGCTCTCTGTTCTAATATTGGCAAACTTTGCTCTCTATCTCATTTCTTTATAATTAATTTTTAAGAGTTAGCCTGTGAGGAAAATTATTTTGTGCTTAAATTTGTATATCCACTCAACTTGGAGAGTTACCCTTGTAATCTTAAACACCAAAACTCCTAGAACTTGTGTTGGGTTTCAACCTTGTAAACCTTCTTAAATTGTGAGATTGAGAGACTGGGTGGTGTTCCCCTGTACTTGTGAGAATTGGTTCTTGAGTGTGGGACACTAGGAAGCCGTGATTGCTCAAAGTTGTATCTCTAACCTCCACTAGTGGAAATCCTCCAAGTGGGTTGCTTGGAGGCGAGACGTACACTGGTGTGGTGGAACTCGTATATATCGGTTTGCAAATCTCTCTTCCCTAAAATCTTTTAAATTTGTGTACTTAAATTGCTTGCCTAAATTTGTTGAGTTTATAAATTGTTAATTTTATTTGAAACAACCGTTTAACTATCAAGTAAATTTATTTGCCATATATTAAGTACTTGTTAATTTGTCTTGTGTATAAATTGTTATTACTTATGATTAAATTTATCATCTTCATCAATTATATTTATTAAAGAATCAATCTCAAAAGCATTCCAAAGAAAATTTTTAATACTCAATTCACCCCCCTCTTGAGTAATTAAGGCCACTTGGTTAAAGGGCATAAGTTGGCATTTGTTCCAATACCTCAGAAAATGAAATGTTTATGTGTAACTGCTTAAAAATTTCAAGGAATCTTTTATACTCTCTTTCGTTATCCTTTCTTGATGGTGCATGAGGATAAGGTAGATCCTTGATAGGAGGAGTCTGACCCAAATACTAATTTTTTTGTTTTTTGTTTTTTTGATTTTTTGATTTTTCTTTTTCATCACCTTTTTTCTTTTATTTCATTGTTCTCTTTTTCTTTATTTTCTTCTTTTCACTTTCTCTTTCTTTTCTTCTTCTTTTTTGTCATTTTTTTCTTTTTCCTCTTCGTTTTCACTTTCATTACAATAATTTCCAACAACTTTACCACTTCTTGTAAAAATAGCCTTACATTGTTCTCTTGGGTTCTGAGTTTTTGCAGAAAACTAGAACTTTTCATGTCGGCTACTCTTTTTGCTAGCTCTCCCAATTGCACATCCAACGCTTTACGTGCGGCTTCATTTGTTTACATGTATTGTAACAATTGTTGGATAGATTCCTCTATCCTTGTCAGTCTTGATGCCTGATCAGATTGTGGTTGTTGTTTGAATTGATTATTAGGAGGTCTGTTGGAAGGTCCAATATCTTGTCTCCAGCCAAAGTTTTGATTCTGCCATCCCTGTAGGTAATTATTAGCCAAAACATTACCAAGATTAAAAGGTAAATTACCTACAGGCATCCTTTAGTGGAGTAGAAAATTGGCTTGCTCTTGTTTATTTCCATTAGGTGCACAGTAACTACATGGTTGTTCACCCATGCAATGCGCACATTGTTTTAATTGAGCAGGGGATGGTGATGACACTTGAGTAATTTATAATTTCTCTAGTTGTTTGCTCATTGTTTCTATTTGTTGTGTCAGCAATTTTTGTTGAGCTAAAACTGCATCATTTACCCCCAATTCAAGCATACCTGGCTTCCTTGTTACATTACCTCTTTCATGCTTTGCTTGTCGGTCACTTGTGGACGTGGATTCCATTATGGCAATTGCCTCTTCAACAGTTTTGTTCATTAATAAACCACCTGCACATGCATCTAACATCATCTTGAACCGAGGCAATAAACCATGATAAACGATTCTTACCTTTCCAACATCATCCAAGTTATGGTTTGGACATTTTCTAAGAAGTGCTTTGAATCGTTCCTGTGAA
Organism: Clitoria ternatea; assembly: GCA_037962975.1. NCBI lineage: Eukaryota > Viridiplantae > Streptophyta > Magnoliopsida > Fabales > Fabaceae > Clitoria > Clitoria ternatea. Next base: position 81,029,087 of record CM075671.1, on the reverse strand, counting down.
ATCCAAAACCCAAATTACAAATTCCAATTAATTAACCCAAATTTTTTTAATGAATTTTTCGCGTTTAAGGAATCATTTTGAAATTCCTAGTTTAAATTAGGAGGTCATGTAAAAATTTATAAATACGGAATATTATCATGTATACTAGTCATGAACGAATAAAACATAATACATTTATATAGCAGAAACGATAGAGAAGATTGCAGTACAAGGTACATAATAATATTATTACAACACATTAAAAGTCAAATAAAGTCAAAGTTCAAGAAATAAAATATAAAAGCTTTATCAATTTCACCACTCGTCATTCTGTGAAGCATGCACTGTAAAAGTAATGTAAGAGTGAGATAGAATATAAAATAAACATAAAATTAGTAAAATTACATAAACACAATCAACAAACAATTATGATATGATGAATATGTCAAACAAGGTCATTTACATTTAATAATCTTTAATTTAGCCAAATGATGTCATGCTGGATCCATTTTGATTTAGTGGGAATACTGCAGTAAAAAGTCTCATAGAGACACAAGTAGGACTTAGCATAATGCCACGAATCCCAACCCTTCGTAGCGTTCAAGTACCGGAGTACACAAGTAGGACTTAGCATAAACCATGAATCCCTACCCTTTCATGGCGCTCAACGAAAATAAGGCTTTAACTCATCATAGAGTAACCCCCACGAGGGCTGGCAATCATGGAAACCTTAAATTCCATGGTGCATCCAAATGCTTATGATGAATGAATGCTTTAATTCTCTTTATCAATTTAACACACCATGATATCAATACTTCCATAATCACTTGAAAGCCATAAGTCCTCAAAGGACACATCACATATATCAATTCTCAAAATCATTGATTTATAGTTCAACAATATATCTCAATAAACCACAAGGCATTCATGTATACATTAATTTAGTCATTCATAATCATTAGATGTACATACTTTATGACATTCATAGGACACTCAATAATATCCATAAAAATCAATAATCCCTCAATAATTCATAAATAAATCATTACCCACATGGAAAATATCATTTTCACCCACAATAACCATCATAGGTAAATTTCAAAAATTTACAACAGCAACATACATTAGTAAAAAGGCCATATCGTGAGCAAATCAAATCCTTTTTAAGTAATTCCACTTTCTGCAGTTTCATAACAAAATTATCTACAACATTCATGAAGATTAAAAATTCTAATTCCTTACAGAATTTGCTCCACGTTACAAACAACACACTGACTTTTGTAAATTTTTACTACATGTACACAGTTTGGTAAAATAGACATATCTCCTTGTAAAAAAATTATTTTAAGATAAAAGTTGTGCCAAATTTTCAAAAACAGAATTATCTATAACTTTTATGAAGACCATGGGTCCTAATTCTATAAGTATAAAATACAGTTTCAAAATTACTTTCTGACTTCAAAACAGTAATTTCAGTATTACAGATTCAGTTACAGCTTTGACAATCTTTGGTAAAAATTGTATATCTCTTAATAAAAAAAATATTTTTACATGGGACTAAATCCCATATGTTTATAACTAAAATATCTAAAACTTTTATGAAGGGATCAAAAATTAATTCTTTATAAATTATTCTCAAACAGCTAGACAAGCACTGACTCATACATAGCTTCCAAAAATGTCATACTTTAACAAATAAATCATAACTCAAGTTTTACTTATCCTTTTTAGAAGATTTTGGTCTCTAAATTTATAGGACACAAAGATCTACAAATTTCATGAATATATCATTTTAAATTTTGAAATATATGAATTACCAAACTTTAATTAAAGGCACTCATTTTCAGAAACAATTAAACAATATGAGCACGAGAGTAATTTAAGCATAAATTCCATATTACTTAGAATTTTGATATAAGACCAAATCTAACCGAATCCTAACATCTATATTGATAACTTCTATGAAGATAGAGATGACTAATCATACTCACAAAATTTACAATCTCAACATATATCCAGAACCAAGTCATGAAACATTCAAAAGAAATATACTTCAGTATTTTGACCATAACTCATGCTATACATATCCAAATCAGTTAGTTCAAGTCTCCAGATTCATATAACGAAAAGATCTACAACGTTGATGAAGAAGTAAAATTCAAATTCATATACTTTTAGCTTCGATTAAGTAACAAGTTATGAAAATAAATCTAGAAATCCTAGGACAGCATACAATTCTACCTATTCCATATTTATTCACAATCATATCCCCTCTTACCTTAATGAAGGATCCTAGAGTGGTTTAATGTGTTCTTTTATTGCCCTAGCTTCAGATCAAGAGTGACTTTGATGAAGAAAATGAAAGAAAATGAAAGATATGTCTTCACTAACTTAGCTTGTTATAAGATTTCAGACTTGGGAACAAGATGTAGTGTTAATTTAATCATGCAAATGACAAGTGGGGGACAAGCTTTTCATAATAGGATTGTAGTGGGATGTTAGGTGAATTATGTATGGTGATAATGGAGGTTTTAGGTGAGAAAAATGGGCTGCATTATTGACCATTCCCGTAGCCTACATAATGTAGCTTGTATGATTGAAGTAAATATCAATTCTGACATAGTTTTAGTATTTTGGGCATATCTTTCTCATATCTTAATGGATATTGTAATGAATTTGGTCTTTTGGAAATATAAGACAAAGAAGAACAACTTTGTAGTTGACAACTTTTTCAAATTCAGAATCTAACTAAGCATTAAAATATGTACAAGATGATATAATTGAAGTAAAATACCATTTCTGAAACAGTTTCAGTATTTTGGGCATATCTCTCTCAAATCTTAATGGATTTTAATAAATTTGGTCTTGTTGGAAAGCTAAGAAGAAGAGAGACAACTATGTAGTTTACCATATTTTTAAATTTGGACTTTAAATAGGAATTAAAATATGTACAAGATGACATATTTTGAGTGGAGTATGTGGTAATTTGATGGGAGTAAATGGAAAAGTGAAAGAAATTAATAACTAAGGAAATAGGTAATAAGTTATTTAGTTAACTTTACCTAAGGTATAAAGTTAAAATTATTTACAATGGTAAAAGGTTAAATTGAAGATGTTGTCCTAACCAAAATTTATGTAGAAAGTCAAGATAAAATGGATAATATCATTGATGGTCTTAATCAAAATAATTATACATGAGAATGAAATTTTTGGGATGTTACAGTTCCCATGCTTCACCAAGTGATTCATCATGATTTTGTGAAAAAGAATGAATGGCTGTCATGGCTTCAAAATATTTAGAGGGAGAATAAAATCTTTCTAAAAATTATCTCTCAACATCGGACCAGTTTGCAAAACTACTGGGTGGACAAGATTTAAACCATTCATTTGCTTGCCCAACTAAAGAAAAAGGAAATAATCTCATGTAAACAGATTCTTCTTGGTTGGGTTCAAAACCAATTGTGCTGCATAATTCATAAAAAATAGTTAAGTGTTTATAGGTTCTTCATGATTTAGGCCAGCAAATTGATTGTTTTGAATTATATTTAGTGTGGCAGGTTTAATTTCCACCGCAGCGACGGGTCCTTGGAACATCCCTAATACACGGAGTGGTCCATTGATAGCAGCAAACTGTCCTAGTGTTCTTTTTTGTTTAGCCATACTAAAATTCTCAGAATTTTGAAAAGAAGATAAAGTTGAAGAAGAAGTAGTTTGTTTTTTAGATTGTAAAGCTTTGAGTCTTTTTACAAAATTTTCAATCTCAGGATCAAAGAAGATTCTCCCAACAGAAGATCGAGTTTGCATAAACAAACTATGCAAAAAAAGTTAGTGTAACTATAATTATTGAAGAAAAGTAAATAAATGAAGGTATAAGTAAAATTGAAAATTTACCTAAGGTAAAAGGTAAGAAAAAATTTTTACCATGGTAATTTAAAAATTTACTATTTTACTTAATCAATTCAATCCCCAGTGACGGTTCCAGAAAACTTGTTAGACCCAAAAAAATGTGTTGGGCTTCTTTATTGCAAGCGCACCAATTTATCATCGTAGTTTTCGAAATAGATATCGTTCCCACAAGGATTGAATGTTTTCAGTGTGAAACAGTAATTCTTATTTACTATGGTAAATTTATCAAAACTTATTAACAAAAGAATGATGTATACACAATTTGTACAATATTCACAGATTTAGAGATTGATTTATACATTAGGTGAAAGATTATAAATTCTAAATTTACTAGAAAGAACTTTGAGTAGTACTTCAAAACAAATCCAATACTTGAGATAGAAATCACAAATTAACAAACTATGTTGGAATTAGGGTCCCCGTACTAAAACATAATGAAATAATCATAGACATGCATATTTAATCATCAAGTTCATGTCATTGCAGCTTAAAATCATTATACCTGATTCCTCGTAATATAAATTCTAAATAGTTACTGTAAAGTCTGATCCCTCAGATGCTTTCTCAGTAAAAACTTGCTTTAAGTCCTGGCCTTAACACAACAATAATTACCAACTCTATCCCTAGTAATTGGTATATTAAGGGTATTTCAAATTTTACTTTCGTTAAAGTAGTTTTAACACACATCAAAATCATTCTCCCATTTAAAGTTCATACTAATAAAAGATTGAAATACTAACATGGTACTTGAATCATAAACATGCAGAGGTCTTAATTACAACATCATATTTATAGATAGGTTCACCAATTCCAACATAAAAAAATTAGTTACACATGATGAAAGTAGAAACACAACTTATAATTGATGACATCACAAGCACTTGATCACACTTCACAATACGGAAAGAGTACAATACAACACAACACTCTCAAGTATATGGAAATTATTTTAGAATACTAACTCAGAAAATACACTCTGAATTCGAGTGAATAAAGAGAAGAATGAAGAAAGGAATATGATGCTTAGAATGGTGGAGAATGGCCCTATTTATAGGATTGAGTAGAGGTCCTGATGCTACACGTTCGGCTAGCGCTACGCGTCAGACCTCTGACTCAGCCTCTATTAATTTACATAATTTCTAGCCATGATTAACAATAATTAATACAATTAATGCCCAGACATGTTTCCCAATTGTCCTCCACTGCATTTGTCCATTTGCTGATAGTGGATTGGCCAATAATGGCCACTTTGCTGAGTGCAAGGCCACCTGGAAGTGGAGTCCACATAGCTTCTGACGCTATGCGGGTTGATGCTACGCGTCAGCCCTTCAACTTTGTATAAATTTTTACTTTAATTCTTCCTCTTTTCACTACAAAAATACAGAAAATGGGTCATAGTAATTGAGTTTTAATAATTTTCATTTATTCAAATAAAACCTAAATTTATTAACATTTAAACTAATTTTTATTATTTTTAACACACTTTTAATTATAAAAATAACAGTAAATTTGAGGACTAACAATAATCATGCAAGTGATGGGGTCATGTTGAGCTTTATGAGATTTAGTTTCCATAGGATGGTTTGAATAGGTCATATTTATGATTTAGAGCTTGTGTGAACTGAAACGGACCAATTCCATTGAGAAATGAGACCTATGTTGCATGTTATAGTTTAGAAATGGTCAAAATACAATTTCATGCATAACTTAATGATATGCTGGAATTTTGGCAAATGGACTGTGCCAATAGCTCCAAAATAGGAAAAATATAGTGCCCATAAAGTTTCATAGTAATCAGAGTTGAAATGGGCAAAATGGGTAGGTTGGAATTTGATTTATAGGTTTGGAGCTATCATTTTTGCTCAAGCTAGAGCTTAAGTTAAAATCTTGCTTAAGCGCCCAAATTCTTGCTCAAGCAATCTGATTTAGCCTTGGCTCTCTGCATGAAAATTGTAGAGAATTTCTTCATCGTCATTTTGATACCCAATTTGCACCGATCATAGTTCGGTATCCCGAGTTATGCCCAAAATACTAAAGGGTGTTCAAGTTGAAAATTTCAGAAGGGCTAGTTTTACAAATTTATGAATAAGGCAGTCTTCGGGGCATAATTAGCCTTCAACATCTTCATGAAAGTTGTAGTTAAATGTGTTAGAGAGGTGTATAATTTAGCCTCATCTCAATTAAAGTTTCCTAGCTCTTATTAGGCATAAAACACCGAACCTACTGTAATGAAAAACTCAAATTTGGAAGGGGTTTGAACCCAACTTTTTATGATTTTCAATCTGGGACTAATAGGTGATATTTATGACATGTCCCACTATTTCTAAGACTAAAAATGAACTTTTATCATATCGCTCTTCATATCTTCATATATGGACGAGGTGTGTGCCTTGTATACAAAAATTTTCCGCGGTAAACTCTATCATATCATATACTCATTGGGGCTATTTATTATCAATCCAGTTTACTAAAATCTTTAAACTCTCATTCTTCATTTTCTGTGGTTCGGGTCTTGATGTAATTGTTGAAGTGTCGAACCTCTTTTAAAACGTGAAAAATTTATTCATATCTTTATTGAACTATTTAACTTAATTACATCGGGTCCGAGTTATGAAAATCAGGGTGTGACATTAATCTTATTGTAACTTAACTAAATATTATTATCATTACTTTTTAGACCCCTAGGTGTCTATGTATTTCCTATCTCAAAATATTTGTCCTCAAGTTGTTAGATCCCACCTGTTTTTTGGACTCTTATACAATATCTTTATCTTATTTAAGAAATACACTGGCTATATTTGGCTTAATATTGTCTGCTATGTAGAGTAAATAATCTATTTCTACTTTATAGTTAATAACAATTTGGCAGTAATTTAAATGTTGATTTAATTTGAGGAGTAAACAAGTTCTTGGCCATTACCTTTATCAGTATGCTTCCTTTGAAATAAACTCATGTAGGCATTTGACGTTTAAGAAAAATATAGGTTTTTCTTAATGAGGTTGGTCATTATCCCAATAAAATTATAATAAGAAAACAACAACAACAACAACAACAATAATAATAATAGTAACAATTATATTAACAAAAATAATAACAATAGTATGAAAATTGCAAAATAATTTCTTACACAAAAGAGCAAGCCAACATAGCCGACCATGATATTTGACAGTATAAATAAACAGTTATTAAATTAAATAAAAGAAAAGAATACTAGATAAGGCGGTAGAGCCGACCATTATAATATAGATAAATAGTAATGAAATAAAAAAGAAAAAATTAATGTAGAGAATAAGGCGGCAGAGCCGACAGTTATAAACAGACATTAATTAAATCAAAGAAAAAGAATATTGAGAATAAGGTGGCAGAGCCGACCATTATATTCAATAATATAAATAGACAGGAATTAAATAAAAGAAGAAAATGTTGAGAGCAGCGGCAGAGCCGACTATTATGCTCAATAGTAGTAGTAGTAGTAATAGTAATAATAATAATAATAATAGTGATAATAGCAAATGGTGGCCGTAATAATATTTTCTTAGGTATCGATAGTATGATTGTTGTGTATTTGAAATAAATTTGGCAATGGATCTCAGAACTCTAGTAAAATTCTAGTAGGATTCCCAATCATCGACGTATGCTTTACGACAAAATTTTTTAAAGTTATAAAACAAGTCCAAAAAATTAAATAAAATATATTGGTGGTGACGGAAAATTTCATAGCTTTTACTCGGGGTGTCAGAATTGAACAAAACTTAACGGGGGCATTCTCGAAAACCATAGAAACAACATCAACCAATTAAAATAAATCAAAACAAAGAAAAATCTCCCCTTACCTCATATGATGGTCACGGTTTTGAAGGAAGAAAAGGGATCGAGCTCTAAAAATTTACTAATCGCTAAATACTTCGTACCTATCGTTCCCGATCGCTCCCGGAACCTATAAAACTCAACATGCAAGCATCCAAAGGAAGAGAACAAGTCATGGCCAGCAAGTAGAAGGGTAGGGATAACCATGCAATACTACAATTTGAAGAAAAATGTAGAGTGGTAGAAGGAATGGAAACCGAAATGAGGAAAAGTCATCGAATGCTTACTGATCGCTCCCAGGGCCTTTAGAGATGGGACATGTAACAACAAAGAAAGAAGATGGGGTCATGGTTTTGGACAAAATAAAGGGGTACAATCATCAAAAATTATGGAAATTAAAAGAAGAAAAAGAAAGGAAAAGAGAAATTAAAGAAGAACAAGGTGGTTACCTTAGTGGAGCTTTAATGGTGATAGTGGTATTTGGAGAAGGTAGAGCGGTGAGGCTATGATGGCTTGAAGAAGAGAGAAAGATACCTATGTGGTGGGTGTCGTGCTTGCTAGAGAAGAGAAGAGAAAAAGGGAGAAAAATCTAAAAGTTGCAAGAGTGAAGAAATGTTGAAGTTGGGTGGTAATATGATGGATTTATAGGATGGATGGGAGAGTGTGGTGATGCCACGTAAGGAGGTAGAGGTATCACAGTGGTGAAACCCAAGAATACATGTTTCACTTGGTGGTGGTGTCGAAAAATAGTGGCCGAAAAAATAATTTAGGGTACCGGAAATCGAATACTCGATGAGTGACTAATTACCTTAATTGGATCCTATTCTTAATAAATCTATAATTAATTCTAGGATGAGAATTAGGAAAAACTCCTAACACAAAAGTTGTAGAGCTTTATTTCCTCTTTGATTTGATATATCATATGTGAAAATCAAAGGTAGTAGCTCGAGTTATGCCCAAACCAAGGGAAAGTGCTCCCGAAGCTCCTGAATTAAGAATAGCTGAAAAGATAAATTTGTAGATATTTTTCCTTTGAGAATCAGCCTTTGTTCCCTTCATGGAAATTATATTATTTTTTGATATGGAACCATAAAAAAATAACAAAGAGGTTTTGACATCTTATGAGGGAGATATGAAATTGTTTCTAAAATGGTGTTGTGTTGTTACGAAAATAGTACAAGTCTAAGAAAATTACAAAAATTGTACTAATCTGGGCAGATCCAGCCTTCAAAGTCTTCCCAAAAATCATAGAGAATTCTATTACGGATATTTTGGCACCATAATTATGTAAATTTGATATCATATAAGGAAGTTATGATTTTTCAAATGAACCATGCACAAATTAAAAGATTTGGAAAACTGGGTTTCAGAGTACAATTACTTAATTCTTGATTTAGGGAATGACAGGGTGTGAATCAAGGCACGAGACTAGAAATAGAGATTGTAGATCTCTTTATAACAAAGAAACCAAGACCAGAATTTCTCGATTCCAATGTCGTATAAGAAAGTTAGGCCTAAAACACTGAAGGTGTTCAAGTCAGATTTGGGGGTTTAAAGTGAATTAATTGTTTCTTCGAGAAATAAGGCTGATAGGGCCCAATTCAGGATTCGGCCCCTTCAAGAATAGTTCTTAAAATACCAAAACGGTTCATTAGGAACTGACTGTGCTACAATCGGAATTCCTAAAGCATATACAGGATCAACCGAAAGAGGTATCTGAGGTACGGGTAGGGTCTATCAAACCAAACCTGTTATCCTTGATTTGTCACAAGAGGGTCCTACCAAGGCTAGTCTCCCTATGGGATTACTAGTCTCTGGGTGAATTGTCAAAATCTGATCGTTGGCTGGGTCTCACAATTCAAATATGGGAAACCCAACAATATTTTTTATTAAAATATAATATCAAATAATTAATTAAATAAATATCTAAAAATAAAACATTATTATAATTATATATATAATTTTTTAAATAATTAATTAAATATATAATTTTTACTAAATATTAAAATATTATTTAGATTCTAATTTAATCATTACATATAAAATATAAAAATACTAATTAGCAGAAAAATATTATGAAGATTATTAACTAATTAATACCTAATTTAAACTAAATAATAATCATTAATTATCTACCGATATTAACACATTATTTTTAATTTAGCGGCATTATTAAACATTTATACAATCATTATATTTTATTTCAGCTTCTCTCACTTATTACTATACGTGTTCATCTCTCTACTAACCTCTGTATCTCTCTGTACTAGATCTCTTTATTATTTACATTCCCTCGGTATTCCTATATCGCTTATTTAATATCCTACTAACGTCTCTTTCATTATTTACTCATTCTTAGACACTTTAGGGAGCAGGCCAAAGCCTTAAACTTTCTACAAAAGCTTAATGGGGCGCTCTCAAGATTCCTAAGAGTTTGGGATCCTATCTTAAAGCTTAGGGCTGTTACAAAAGGTAATTTTGAAAGAATGATAATAATATTTGACAAATTTAATTATTTACCTAGGATGAACAAAATTTCTTAACATGTGTGAAATGATATATTATGGTTTTATAAAAAGTATCGGACAATGGATATTTTAAAAAAGACATCACAAAAGATAAATTTTGTTAAAGAGGACCAACTAATTGGTTGAGCAGAATGCATTTTTGAACTCTTACCTAAACCAAAAGAAAGAATATATTTGTCACCTATATGACACATTGCTGTAATATTTTTTATGAAATATAATTGGCTCCTAATGTTGTGGGCAAGTAATGCTTTATATAACAATTTAAATATATTAATATTGTTCACTCTTGAGCGTGTAAGGCTAAAACCTTAGAGAATGACTTAAAAAATAGGGTTTATTACCCAAAATGTCACTTGGCCATATTTATACATCAAAGAAGGTCCTTGATCTTGGACCAATATCTAATAGATAGGGATAATTTCCTAAGATAAGGGATAAAGATAACTTCCTAGAATTAAGCAGTTAGAGATAATCTCCTAAAATAAGGGGATAAGGGAGACCTTAGCTAATCTGAAGGGAACATGAGCCCCCCAGTCACAAGCTTTCGGCCATCGGGCGAGCTGAGTGACTATGTATCGAATAGTTGTATAACGAATGTCCGTACACTGAGAGGTTGGTATGCCATATGATTTCTAGTCATGAGCTTTGTTGTTCCTCCAGTTGGGATTCTAGGATTTAATGTAATTTGATGAGCTGAGTCGTACTTGCCTTATTGTTATTCTAGTAGGCCTCATCAAAACCTCTCGGGAGAAAACACAGTGGAGAAAACCCCCTCAAGTAGGAAAAATAGTGCCCCTGTTACATTCAGTTGTAATACATGTTTAAACGTGTAGCGCTCCACACCTATGGGATGTTTCTTCCTTTTAACTCTTCAAGCCGGTATGTTCCTTTGCTGATGACTTCTTTTACCCGATGTGGGCCTTCCCAGTTGGTTGCTAGCTCCTCGTCCTCTTTGATTTTTCTATTGTTGTCAGCTACTTTTGGAAGTTTCTAGGTCCCTATCCTCTCTGATTCTTCTATTGTTGTCAGCTACTCTTAGAGTTAGGTCCCCTCTTTGAAAAGGTTGTGGCTTGAGTAATGTGTTCCATTTCTAAGTGGATTTTCATTTGGAGGTATGTATTTTGATGTAGGCTATGTCTTGTTCTTTCAGATTAAAGTCTTGGTCTTCTTGTCTCCTTGAATCATTTTCTTCCTTGTCGTAGGTTGCTCGTTTAAGAAAGAGCTCTCTTAGTTCCACAGGAATCCTTGCATCTACTCTGATAGTGTTTCGTGGTTTGGCACTTGGAAATTTTTTGTTTTTGGACGTAACTGGAACTTTGTCCTTCAGAATTGGAAAGTTAGAAATTTGTTATTTTGGGACTTGATGTGATTAGGGTTTTGTCATTCAGAAATTTGTAAATTGAAATTTGTCGTTACTTCCTCGGTCGGGATTTTAAGACTTAACGTAAAAGAATTTTGTCGTTACTCCTTCTATCAGGATTTTAGGACTTAAACATAATAATAATTTGTCATTTCCCTTGAGCCGCCACTTGGGGTTTTAGAGTATAAATGTAATAATAATTTGTCGTTACTCTGGAGCCGTCACTTGGGGTTTAAGGACTTAACGTAATCGTAATTTGTTGTTACCCTTGAGCCACCACTTGGGGTTTTATAACTTAAACATAATAATAATTTGTCATTATCCCTGAGTCGTCACTCAGGGTGTTAGGACTTAACTATAATAATAATTTGTTGTTACCCCTAAGCCCTTACTCGGGGTTTTAGAACTTAATGTAATCGTAATTTGTTATTACCCCCGAGCTATCACTCATGGTTTTAGGGCTTAAACATAATAGTAATTTGTCGTTACCCCTGAGCCGTCACTCAGGGTTTTAGGACTTAAATGTAATAATAATTTTTGGTTACCCCCGAGCCATCACTCAGGATTTTAGGACTTAAATCCGCCACTCAGAGTTTTAGAACTTAAGCGTAATAATAACTTGTGTTACCCCCTAGTTGTCACTCGGGGTTTAGGACTTAACTGCAGTAATTTAAAGAGAATTGTTAACCTAAATCATTCTTGTGTTATTGATGTTTCGTCGGGCCTCGTTTGAAACCTCTCGGGGGGAAACCCAGTGGGAAAAAACTCCTCGAGTCAGAAAAAAGTGCCTCCGTGAATGATTACATGGTGTTACTTGGTGATTTTGCTTTTGCCCTGCTATTTTGGGAGGTCCTAACCTGATCGACTTCACACTCTTCCATATTCATGTAACGTGTTGTCTTCTTCCTAAAATCATCCAGATTAGTCGAAGGCTTTTTGGCCAAAGATTCAAAAAACTCACCCAGGGGCAATCCCATCTGTATTGTGTGGAGAGCCACCTTTGAGCTTAGGTCTCGAATCCGTATGACCTGCTCATTGAAGCGTGTCATAAACTGCTTGAGTGTCTCACTTTGTCCCTGCTTGAGGTTAACTAGGCTATGGGAAGTCTGTTAAGCCACTTGGCTAGGGGTGAACTAGGTGAGGAACTTCTATGTGAACTTTCCGAAACAAGATATGTTTTTTTGGGGAATGTGTGAGAACCAGAGCAACGTAAATTTGATAAGGGTGGTAGGGAAGCTTTTGCTAAAGAGAGTATCAGATGCCCTAGAGATGAAAAGGTTGGTTATGAACATAATATGGTGTTCTTTTAGGTTGCCTCTTCCATCATACATTTCCATCGTAGATGGCTTATAATGTTGTACGGGGGCTGTCATTACGGCTTCTGTGAATGGGTGTGTCGAATAGGGGACCAAAGGTTCTAGTTTGTCTTCCTTTGGTTTTGTAGCTTGTGTATTCTGATAACTAGAGGCCTCACTCTCTTCCAATCGATGATTCCTCAGGCTTTCATTTTCCTCTCTCAACTCCTTAACAATACGCTGCAGTATTTTGACGAAGGCTAAAACCTCTTCCAATTGATTGTCTCTGTCTTAGTGTCCTTTTTGGTTCTCCTGGGGGTCTTCGTCATCTCTACGACCAAGATTACTATGCGTGGTCACCATCTTCTTCCTCCTTGGAGCTAATCATCCTCTCTGTGATGTAGGAACCATTTTACTGGGCCCTACGTGTAACACTTAAACCCTAGATATTACTTTAGGAAAATAGGGTTTATTACTCAAATGTCACTTAAATTACAGAGAAGGCTTTGAAGCCATATTTATACATCAAATAAGGACCTTGATCTTGGCCCAAGATCTAATAGATAGGGATATTTTCCTTAAATAAGGGATAAAGATAACATCCTAGAATTAAAGAGATAGAGATAATCTTCTAAAATAAGGAGATAAAGAGGACCTTAGTTAATCCAAAGGGAACAAATATTGATATTAACATTAACGCTTTATAATATTTAATAATATATATAACTAATAATAATAATATTTATAAATTATAATTATTCAATTAAAATAATTTTATTATACTACATGTCCTTAAATATAAAATCTTTTTTTAAAGAAAAAATTGTCCCTTAATATAAGACTTTTTTTCAAATTTCTATTTTATTAATTTTTTAAATCCAAATACCCCTATTAATATATAATTGTTTCTTAGAATCAATAGAACAATAAATGAGATACATCACTTATATTATTTGTCTTGCCTTTGATAATTGAGTGGCAAGTGGAGAGAGATTAAGTGAAGAGAGAATGAGTAAAGAAAATTGAATGATGAGTTATAATCACCCTAAGAGTATTTTTGGAAAACTACACTAAATTTCAAATAAATTTAATGGTTTTAACTAAATTAACCAACTTTCTTGATACGTGTGAATTAGGTAAAAGGGTCTTATATTTAGAGACAAAGGTAGTATATTTTAAATATATGGTGTTGGAGCATCTCAAAGCGTGACTTAACATTAATGTAAGATGAGTGCTCTTACATGGAAATGAAGGGAAAAGTTAGTTAGGCTTAGTTTGTTGGTTTCATTCGATTATTGTGGGAAGTGTGTTTAGCAAGTTTTCCCTTTGTATAAATAGTTAGTTGATATTCCTTTTCGAGTTAACAAAAATCAAATGTGGCATTTCATTCACTCCTAAGTTTTGATTCTCAATTTTCTCTCAACTTCAATTTCTCCTAATAGTATCAAAGTTCTAACATCAAAGCTCTTATTCATCAGAGCTTTGCTGTTACTACACCACCATGGCTTAAGGAAGCACTTATGGAATACTCAAGGGTTGAATTACAACATTATGATCAACATAGATCCATCATAATATCTTACAAATCCTTTTGTGGCCTTGGTTTCTCCAATTCTAACTAGATCCAATCACCACACTTGGTCAAGATTGATGAAGCACACCTTGGTCTTAAATGTAACACCCTCGGTTAACAAGGACAATCCCTTCCACTAGATTATCCTGGTAAACTGAGAGGTTACGATTTTTAGAAAAATATGGAAGTTTTTTTTTTGGTACTAGAAGCTTGGTGGAACAGATACATCTTATATACAACATGATCATATATAATACATGGTCGTAACAGTAACTATACAAACTGAGAGTGAAGGGGCACGCAGGCTCCGACAAATGAAAATAAAATAATCTATCCTAATCTTCCTATCCTCAGTCCAAGAAGAGCTTGCGTGATCCTCGTTCTGAAGTCTGTCTTCATCCCTACGACATCTGGAAAAATTAGCGTAATGGTGAGTCTTCACCTCCACAATAATTAGGAAGGTGTCTCATCAACACCTGCCCACATACAACACAAACAATCCAAGATCGAGTCCCACCCACTCTCTTTGGGGTTCCTAAAATATACTCTAAATTATCTCACCACTTTTCATCTTAGTTGGACATTCCCATCTTCCCAGTCACCTTTCAGGGTTACTAATATCTATACGATCATATTTAAATAACAAACAATCGTAATCTCAACACAGTGATGCAATGCATGAATTCATTTCATTATTCAAATCTTTTATTAGTCATCATGATGCATGTGGGCCTATCTCCTCCTTAACAATATCATATACAATATCTATGTGCATAACAATGCCACCCTTATCTCCCCTACCCAACTAGAGCGACCAGAGCTCTCCTCGTTCTGGTTTTCACAAATGGGTAAGGACTCACAGTCCTAATCATCAAAATGGCCAATAACACATACCATACATCACCACAGAACGGGCACTCCACAGTCATAGAAAATCTTGCCTCTTGTCAAAGTATACCAGAGTTTGCTACGGGTTGTCCGGCGACGGGCGCGAATCTGATGCCACTTGGAATTCCCGCCTCCGGTTATACTCCCTAGACTACCCTCGGGTATCGACACGCAGCAGATTCTTCAGTGTACCCATCACTGTATGCTCTAGGGGATCATTCCAACATCCCTCCTTAGCTTCCATATATGATGCATACAATACACAATTTTCGTTTTACTAGTCGTCGGTGGGGTCCTTTTTGACGGCTCCATTTCATTTCTAACGTCGGACTTCTTCCTTTCCTGAAATTTCAATTAATTCTTTTCCTTGTTTTTCTCAAAATTCTTTAATTCATAACGGTATCATCCGACGTTTAGAAATGAAATGAGATCTTATATTTTCCAGAAATCATGGGTACATTGACGTTACTACGTCCATCATCACATCAGATCCGATCCAACCTCATCACATTATTTTCATAATTTATTCATCTTAGGATCCCTACCGAGACATCTCTTCATTCATTCTTTTCTTATTTATTTCAACATTTCATTCAATGCATCATACAAGTACAACATCATAGTCCATATATTTCAGTGCACATACTCATCACATATAATTAACACATATTCATTCATGCACACAATTGCATAGCAATCGTCAGACACAACATTCATCATTACAATATACTTATGAGATACTTTACTCAATTCACACAATTACACCAATACTCATTCAGGAGTATTAGTTACAGAAAATCAAAGGTAATTATTGGCATTAAACTTAGTACACTAATTCGTACATTAATTTGCCACTAGTTTAGACATCAGATCGTTCGTGCTTACTCAAAATACCTTATGAAGTAGTTGGGATTCTATTACTCTCTTTAAGTTATTTGTTCCTTTATTATTATTATTGCACTAATTATTTTATTACATGATTTTAACTCCTTATGTTAAAGCATGAAGTCTAACTCACTACTATGTGACTTCTGTAGCTTAACTTAGATACTTAGGTCTTATACTTTAACTAACAAGGTTTTATGGATTAGCTTAGCTTTTCTTATTTCCTCTAATTATTTATTGTTATATTCCTTTTTATTTCCCTATTCTAATTCTTAGTAATTAGGGAGTTCAATTTACTCTTAAATTAAGGAATTTAAGTCATCCTTTAGTATTATCCATTATTTTCTTTCGTCAATAAGCTTCACTAATTGAACAATTTATTTCCTAGGTTACTAATTTCTTATGCACATAAGTTTACCCTTAGTGATATCCCCCCTAACATTCAGTCTTTATCCTTTAGTATTATTTCTCTATTTCTGTCATTACTAATTTATTTGGTTACCTTTATTTAATTGACTAAGATTGATGACATGTTGTTACTTAAGGATTTAGTCACTATCCTAGTTTCTATGCTTTAATGCTTAATTATGATATGTCCTCCCTAAAAGTCATTATCTAATTTATAAGTTACTCCTTTTTATTGCTAGTCTACAGTTTAAATTCAAAAAATCTCTCTATGTTCTTTACTATCATTAGTTATCAATATTCTAAAATTCTAATGCTTGTCTCTTCTTCAAACTTCTAAACTTATTCTGAATTATTTGAGCGTTTGTACCATTTACTTTAAAATTACCTAAGGTCCCTTTTTATTATAAGTCTAAATCCTAAAATCTTCTCTTTATTTAACTAACTAATATCTTTAAGCCTAAAACTTCTTTAATTCCCTTCACTTGCATTTTAATGGTTTCTTAGGTTTCTAAATCTTAACATTATTTTCTTTTATTAGATTTCCAAACTTAAGACTTATTTTATTTAGGTACGTAATTCCTTCCCTAATTAATTCATAAAAATCTTTTTCTATAATTTACTCCAAGTTAGACTCTAGCTATTTCTTTTCATTCTTAGCCTAATTAGTCTATTAAAATATTTAACCCAAAATTTCATTTCCTTCTCAATTTCAAATTCATTCCATTTAATCAAGTGCTTAAAGTCACTTTTTATTTTTACCTCACGTGGTCACAAAATGGTCACTAAAATTTGCCACGAAATTCTCCTTCTAAATTCTGAAATTTGTTACACTAAAAGACTTCTCGTATTTCCATTCCTTTTTCATAATTATCAAGTTACTTGTTAGTAAATTTTTTCATAAAAGAATTTATTCATTTATTTAGTAAATTTCTATAAAATCTTATAACCACTTAGGCAATGCCATTTATAATGCTTTGTAACATAACGCGCCGTAACCGTTCGATCGGTAAATTTTTACGAAGTGCGCGATATCTTCCAAACAACTCCGGGGTGCTTAATGGTAATAATAATTTCTAATAGCGGCGCTTACCGGTGAATTAATTTACAAATTACATAATAACATCAAAAATTTAAAATAAATAATACAACCATATCAAATTAAACCGAGTCCGCCTAACGCTAAATCTTTCTAAGCTTTTCGTTTTAATACCGATCGTGATAAATTTTATATATATATATATTTTCATATATATATATACCATTATCAAAATACACTTATTAAATTTATTGGAAATTCATTTTAATGATAAATTCTATTAAAGTTAATCATCGTCGACGGAAATTTTTGTAACTTAAGATTTAACCATTAGATTGTGACGACATTCAAAACGGAGGCTCACGAGTGTACAAGTAATATTATGGAACATTTAGAAGCGAGATTTAAGGAGGTGAAACCCCCTTACCACACGGAACAGATGCTGTTTGGAGAAAGGAAAAATAGCAAACTCGCCGAAAATCGCTAAACGTTTAAACGTCCACCGATCGTTCTAGGATCCGCTAAAATCGACATGCAAGAAATTTTAAAACCATTAAGGGTCATGGACAACAATAGGAAGCCACAAAACAGCCATGAAATCATTCTAAATCAAGAGGTCGGTTACCAAAAATATATTGCTTTACTTCGTACTTTCCATTGTTCTTCGCCGATCGTCCCCGATCCTAAGGAAAAGTGACATGCACAAAATTTTCAGTAGTGGGCCATAGTTTTTGGGCTCCCAAACAGCAAGGAAAAAGTTTCAAAATTTCATAATTTGAAAGTTGGACTTTGTCCCAAAAATACCAAGAACAACACTAGGAGAAACATGGAAAATTTTACCCTGTAGAAGATTAGTGAGCTCACGGTTTTTTGGACAGCCAAGGTATGGAGTTGTAGTTGATTCTTAAGAGTCTAATGCATTGTAGAAAAAATTAGAAGAGAGGGGCTGTTTGGATAGAGGTTGGCTGCGGGTTAGAGGACAAGAATGGAGAAGAAAAGAATTCATGGTGGTTGGTGGTGGTGTGGTGTTGTGTACTGTGAAAGGGGGAGGGAAAGGTGGATGGTGGTGGCTGTTTTTGTGATTTAGAAGGAAAGGAAATAAAGAGGAGAAGAAGTGGATATGCTGCCATGGGGGAAAAGAGGATTAGAATGGAATGGTTGAATGAAGTGATGATGAATTTGAGGTAATGAGATGATAATTATCATTAGGCATATACATGTAAAAAAAATGAGGTTGTTTTGCATTGTCATGGAAGGTATCTAACGTGAATGGAGTGGGCTGATTGTAATCATTAATGTGGATGCAAGATATGATTAAGGCATGGTATATGGTATAGCATGACATGGTCATAGGACATGATATGGTAACATAGCACATGTGTCTCCTTATGGGACAAGCTGTTAGTGCTTGATGAAGAAGGGGTTAACCATGAGTGGACACCTAGAAAGGCAGGTGGTAGGCTGGAGTAATGCATGGGAGAAGGAGTGGAAGGGAGGAAGACATGGGTGCCTTGGGTGGAGAAGCTTCATTGGCTATAGTTGCATGGGAGCTGATGTGTCAAGATGTTGGGCGTCACTTTGTGCGGACCTTTTGGGACCTTTATGGGCCGAATTTGCACATAGACTGAATATAAAAGTTGTAGAACTTTGTGTTCTCTTTAAATCCATATAAAGTACAAAACAATCCACCAATAATTGAGTGAGATGTGGCCCAAATACTAAAAGGGTGCAGGGCTGTGACGGAATTTTTGTCCCTTGCATAAATAATTTTTATGGGCCAAATGGGATGGGAATTGGACTTTGGTATCTTTATAAAAGTTGTGTAGAAATGTGTTATGAAACTTTTGGTGAAATCCTCATTCAATTTCATGGAAATATGAGAGAGTTATGTAGAAAACAGTGCACCTAGTGCAAACTGATGCTAGAAAAACATGAATTAGTGTAGTGTTTTAAATTCTGAGATTTATGGAGTAGGAATTTGATTTTGAGCTATTCATGAAGGTTTTAGATATTTCATTCCTCTTTAATTTGATATATCATTTGTAGTGATCCAAGGTTTTTAGCCCAAGATATACTTGATTTACGACAGGGTGCTCTAGAAGCTTCTAGATCAGCTAGGGCCTTCGAAATAAATTCACCACTAATTCTGTCTTAGGAATTTGATTTTGTGCCCTTCATGAAAATTGTAGATACTTATGATAAGGATCCATAGAAAAATGAACAGAGTGATTCAAGCACCGGAAGAGGGACATACGTGAATTTTATCAAAGGCTACCAGCATTGAAATGAAACAGCCAAAGGGTCGTAAAGATTTATTAAACTGTACCAACCTAGAAGGATTTAACTTTTGATGTCTTCATGGAAAACGTATATAATTTTGTTATGGTGATTTTGACACCAAGTTTGCACAAATCAAAGGTCGTATAAGAGAGTTATGAATTTGTTTCTGAACCATGCGCAGAGAAAAACGTCCAAACATTGTAATTTTGAGATGAATATACTTAATCTTCGATTTCGGGGTTGACAGAGTAAGCATTGGAGTTCAGGGCTAGAAACGGAGGTTAAAGATCTTTTCAAAATGAAGAGATTGAGACCAAAATCGTTCAATTCTAAGATCGTATAAAAAATCTGGGTCTAAAACACCAAAGGTATTCAGGTCGAGTTTTAAAGCGATTTCTAAGGAAATCAACTTATTGAAAAATAGGGATGATAGAGACCGAATCAAGCTTCGGTCCCTATAGGAAAAATTTCCAATACGTCAAAATAAGTCACCAGAGACTGACCGTGTCACCATCGGATACCCAAGGTATATGAACAGTCAAACGTAAGAGACACCAAAGGTTCTGATTGAGCTTATCAAGCTAAGTCAGACACCCTTGATTCTTCGCAGAGAGATTCTAATAGGACTAGCATCCCTACTGGATCACTAGTCTTGGTTCAAACGGTCAGAGTGTGACCTTAGACTGGGTCCCACAGTTCAAATCTGAGGAACCCGACAATATTTTATTATTAAATATAATTATCAAATAAATAAATAAATAATTTAAAATAGATGTAATTTCAAAATAAATTATTATAAATATTTATATATTAAATATTGTCGACAAAAAATATTATTGAATAAATATAATGATGAATTAATTTATACCCAAAATAATCGTCGTTAACGTATTATTTTTGATTAACTGTATTGTCGAATATAATTTATTATTTTCTTATTTTTGTTTTCCCCACTCTTATATTCTCTCGGTATTCTTATCTTTCATATTAAACTCCGCTTCTCTCTATTTTCTTATTCTAAACTGTTCGGGGAACAGGCCGAAGCCTCGAGCTTCTTACCAAAAGCTTAACAGAATATCCTCAGACTCCTAAGGGTCTGGTTTTCTATTCTCAAAAATCAGGGCTGTTACATCAAAGAACAAATTTAAGTTCATCAATGCATCTATTTAGGTTCTAACAAATTTTGATCTAATGCATAAATTGTTGGAAAGGTTTAATAACCTAATCTATTCTTAGTTGATACATTCAATTTTTACTTCAATTGCTAAAGCATTTTGTACATAGACCTTGCTTGATAAGTGGAATGGTCTCTAAGAAAGGTTTTCTCAAGAAGACATAGTTCGTGTTTCTGAATTACAACAAGCAATTTTCCTATTTAAGTAAGGGAATTCAAATGCAACCGATTATTTTACTGAATTGAAGTCACTTTGGGAAAAGTAGAGAACTACAGACCTATACCTTACTATACTTGTTCAGTCCTATGTTCATGTGCATAGTCACTTTTGAGCTACTCTTTAGGCATTTTTCACTTGTGTATACTTGGGCTTAGCCCAATAGACTTTTGATTCATCATTAGTATTTAGTTTTAGACCTTACATGATTATATTTTCATTTTAGGTCACTTTTGTGTCATGTATTTTTAGGTTTTAGGCCTTGGGTGAAGCTTTAACAAGCCCACCAAGTTAAGTTTGAAAATCACTAAAGGAGAAACCTATATAAGGCTTGCTTCCTTCACAAATTACTTAGCTTATGTTATTTTTGAATTTTGAAGAGATTGTGAGCACATTCTCTCTATAAAATTTTAAGAATGCTTAGAGGCTCTCTCTAGTTCTTATCCTTGGATCCTTCCAAAGTGGTGAATATCTCCAATGGCTTATGTCATCACTTAAATGGCATTTAATCCTCTCTCTTCCATCTCTCTATTTCTCTCTTAATTTTTATGTCATTTTTGACCTAAAAACCTTCACCCATGGAGCATGAGCAATTTGGACAACACTTGAGTATTAGAGGAGTAGCTGAATTTTGAATTGCAAGGTTGCTTATAGATCAAGAATCCTTAAGGCTAGATTCTTTGCCTACATTATGTGGTATCATTGAGCTTGTTGCTCTTAAGGTTTTGTTCTAGATCTATTTTGCTTTGTATTGAATTTTTGAATTCTAATTATGGATTTGAACTCCTTGTTAAATCCTCTTTCTAATGATATATCAAATGTGCAATTCCATGAACATTTACATTTTCCTTACAAGAATTAACAAAACCTAAAAATCTAGATCTACTTTGAATGGATTGGAATTTTGTAAAACTTCTTCACAAACTTTGTTGCATGCTAGGACTGAAACATAACCAAGGCTTGGTTTTTAATTTGGAGCAATTTTTTTGGATCCATTCTTGATCATTTTCCAAATTTGAGACAAATTTGATGGTAAAGAGTTACACTTTAAAGGGGGTTGAATAAGTCTTAAACTCTTTTTTTTTTTAATTTTGGACTCCTGAACAGCTTAAGTAAGTTAACAGACCAGAGAATGGATAGAGAATCACACAGCAGACTTATACTGGTTCACTTCCAATGTAGAAGTTACGTCTAGTCTCTTCAGACTCGAAGGATTTTCACAATTATAAAAAGCACCTTTACAATAACTGCACAACACCCGTGCCTCAAGTATTCTTGACTCCAGCCACTTCTGGTTTAAAACCCAAGTATTGTTTCAAAGAGCCACTCTTAGCTATAGACTCCCAAGTATTCTTTCAAAAGCCTCTTCAAGCCACAAGTGTTTCCCACACTAACAGACTCTAGCAACACACTAGACTTTACAGAGAGAAATGATAGAGAGTTTTGTGTTACAACAAATAACTCACGTGGAAGTATATGGAATGTTAGGATAGGTACACTGAACTACAAACTACTATAAGTCAAGGTTTGCTAGAAGCAGAACTACAAAGAAGACTTATGTAGTGATTACAAGAACTTAAAATTTTTCAAAAAAAGTCTTTTAAACTTTTGGTTCTTGTAAGAGATCAGACAATGTTCAAATGAAGTGGTCAAAAAGTCTCTTTGAACTTGAAAGTTCTTGTATTTATAGTCCTCCTTGGAATAGTCGTTGGTTCAACTTGGAGGTTGTTGATCTTCTCGAGGATCGTACAGTTAGGTAGTACAGAGACATGCTTCAGAGATAATCCCTTAAATAGGTTGCCTCGATAGTTTTCTTGAAAGGATCTCTTTTGCTTGTCCATTTTAAGTAATCAGGTATATCTTTATAGTAGTTGACCTTAGGCTGTTTGTCTTACACAGGTTTAGCTTTTACTGACATCTTGGAATACACGAGGCAATTTTCTTGGTTTATACGAGCAAGTCTTCAATTTTTTCATTTATTGCCTTTTTGGTGATAGGCATAGAGTTGATATGTAAAAGTCCATACAACTCCTTATTTAGAAAGGAAAGATCCTTTTTCACATGCTTTATCATGAGAGAGAAGACATCATCTTGAGGTTTGTAGCTTTAGAAAGACTTAATTTATTTAAAGTCTTTAGAGAGTGTAGACTCTTCTTAACAAGAGAAAATTAAACTTTACAGACTCCCCCTATTCTTTGCAATTAGATTTCTACAGACTTCCTGTCATACTTGAGCAGAATAATCAAACGTACAAACTTCGTTTTAGCTAAGAGTCTTGATGTGTATTATTAACAAATCATACAGGGTTCAGACTTCTTGGTCTTGATTTTAGACTAGATTCTAACAATCTCCCCTTATTTGTTGATAACAAACATCAAGTCTCTAAGATAAATTTAGGTCTATATTATAGGGAGAATTGAAATAGTGAAACTACTTGATTAAGAATATCATGAGTTATTATATTTCATAGTTTCAAGATGATCAAGTTATTCACATATAACAGTTTTTAGTTATAACAATAAAGATTTGAAAAAATGGATAGGAAAACTGAGAATATTATTATTTATATAAATAAAATGTATTACATATAACTTAAAAAAATATAAAGGACTATAGACTAAAGACTGCATATTCCAAACTACTTAGACTTATTTCACAGACTTAGACACTTCTCCCCCTTTTGGTATCAACAAGAGGAAGGACATCACAAAGACCTAGCAGCCTTGAAAAGAGTAGGAAGACGCTATGAAGCAGAAGCAGATATGAGTTGGGAAGTGGATGCAAACACCAAAAGTAAATGACCAATTTAATGACAGAAGAAATGAGGGTGGTCAGTGAGAATAATAGAGGGAAAACAAATGGAGGAAGGTGTAACACCCTTAGTTAACTAGGATAATCCCTTCCACTGGGTCATCCTACTTAACTGAGAGGTCACAAGTTTTTAGAAAAAGTAAGGAAATTTTTTTTGTACAAGTAAAACAATAGTGGATCAGTGGAAGCAAGTATTAAATAACTTGCATAGTCATTCGTAAATTATAAGTAATTATACTCCCAAACAAAATGGGGCACGTAGACTCTATATATGTACAGTCATCAATTGTCTTGCTATTTAATAAACTATAGATTTAACTATCCACATCCTAAGTTCGTTGAGCGCTCCTAGTTGGTCTGACCTACTACTGCTCCTTGTATTCTGGTTCCTGGTTCCCTGGCTCCTTTGTTATTATTAAGCAAAAATGGGTGAGTATATACTCTAGACCCCGAGGGTCTCCAGTGCGGGCATACCCAGTCGACAGATAATATAATATGAATAATTTACACAATATATCTACAATCTATGGCAATAAATGATGTGGTCATAAAATGCATGAGTTAGGTTCCTTATGATTTATCTGATGGTTAACTCTCATGATGCATGTGGGCCCAACAAACTAATCCATCATTATCATCATTATTATCATCATCACTACCTCTTTCACTAGAAGTTGTCTTGCTCAGGCTATCCCTGGGCGTAACATTTCCTCACTAGAGCAATCGGAGCCCACCAAGTCCCCCCAACCATCACATCATCATCGTAGGGTACGAATAAACTTACATGTCCTAATCAATATGGATCTATCTCTCTTTATTATTCATAATCATATTATCATGGGACTTGGCTCTACACGATCATAGTTACATTCCTTCATTTAGTCAAACTACACCAAGCTTGCATCGTCTCACCCGACTTCAGGCGCGACTCTGATGCCATTGGGTTTTCGTCCCGGTTGTACTCCAAAGATTCTCCTTGGAGATTGGATGTGAATGTTCTCTAACGTACCCCGGTGTATGCTCTAGTTTTCACAATAATCCTTTTCATGATGCAACATGCACATTTTAGTTCTCTTTATTACTTTTGACCCTTGGGTATCTATGTGTTTCCTGCCTTATGATATTTGTCTTCAAGTTGTTAGGTCTCACCTGTTATTTAGACGCTATGGTTTATTTTCATTTTTATTTAGAAAATATATTGGCTATATCTTGGCTAAAATAACATTTAGATTGAGAATATATAATGTGTTTCTTATTTTAACGATAATAATATTAAGAAATAACAGAAAATAAATAAATAAAGAAAATTATGGGAGCGACGACAGAGCCGACCATTATGCTCAATAATATAAATAACAGAAATTAAATAAAGAAAATACCGAGAGCAGCAACAGAACCGACCATTGTGCTCAATAATATAAATGACAAAAATTAAATAAATAAAGAAAATACCGAGAGCGACAGTAGAGCCGACCATTATGCTCAATAATAGAAGTAACAAAAATTTAACAAGAATAAACTACTAAGAGCGGTGGCAGAGTCGGCCATTATGCTCGGTAGTAATTATTTATAATAATAGTAATAATAATAATAAAATAATAATAATATTATTATTATGAATAATAATAATATTAGTAATAACAGTGATATAGTCCGAAGAACTCCATTTGTAAAAGATAAGGGGAGCTTGTGGAAATCAATTCACTTCTAAAATGAAGAAGTCTGTACTCACTTGAAGCTTCCCTAAATCTTGCTAATCAGAATCTACAGACCATGAGAAGACTTCTCTACAGACTAATAAAGGATATCTAACTCTTCAAGTATTGAAAAAGGATCCTTCCTTTCTAAATATAAAGTTGCATGAATTTCTCATGTCATCTCTGAAGCTATCACCAAAAAGGCAATGAATAGAAAAGTTGAAGACTTTCTCACGCTTATCAAGAAAACTGCCTCACATATCTCAAGGTGTCAGAAAGCTGAACCTTATTTAGAACAGATATAGAGTGTACAAGCTTCCCAAAAGTGCATAAGCAAAATAGATCTTCTGTTGAAGACTTTCAAAGTAACCCAGTTATGGAAATCTCTCTAAAGCATATGTCTACACTCACTGACAACGCAATCCTTAAGAGACCAACATCCTTCGAAGCTAAACCAATGGATATTTTTCAGAAGGACTATAAATACAAGAAATTTTAGAATTCAAGTCATAATGTCACGCGACTTATGCTGTTCAGTTTTATACTCAAATACTCTCTTATGTTCTCTCTAGAAATTAAAGTCTGAAGGACTTTTCTTTAAAAATTTCTAAGTTCTTGTATTCACTACTTAAGTCTTCTTTGTAGTTCTGCTTAATGCAAACCTTGACTTATAGTAGTCTGTAGCTCAGTGTACCTTGTAATCATTACATATCTTTGTATGCTAAGTTATTTGATTTTAACTTCAAACACTTTATCGCTTCACTTTATATATTCTAGTGTGTTACCAGAATCTGTAATTGTTGGGAAACACTATGACCTGAAGAGGCTTTTGACAAAATTCTTGGGTTTGTAGCCAGGAATGGCTAATGTCAAGAATACTTGGGCCAGAAGTGGCTGGAGTCAAGAATACCGTTGCACTAGGCTGGTGCAGATTGTAAAGGCTTTTACAATAGTGAAAAATCCTTCGGTTTGAAGGGACTGGACGTAGCTTCTGGTTTGAAGTGAACTAGGATAAATTATGTTGTGTGATTTTCTACTCCTTACGCTAGTTTGTTAAATTGATTATTTTGTTTGAGTGGTCTGTACATTTTTTGAAAAAAAGTTCAAGACTTATTCAACCCCCCTTTTAAGTCTAACTTTTTACCATCAATGAATTTACATAATAAAGGCCACGTGCCCGTCCATCCTTATATCCTCATTTATAACCTTTTTTGAAACTTATTCACTGGAATCCACATAGACACCCATGGTCCTTAATATTTTCATAGTTCAGTACCTATCATGCTCGCTTACTCATCATGGTCTGTAATAGCCAACATAACCAATTAATCACATACACGATAATAAAATATTAATAAAAATTTAAGTGGCTTATTTTTAACGACAAGAAAGTATCTTAATTTTAGTAACAATTCCTGAACCTGCCCTTAGATAGGTAAGGACCAAAAGTACCTTATCCTTTCTAAACACGCGGTCCACCCAAGGATACCCAAGAATATACCCTTCATTGCCTGAGGTATCGTATTTTCCGGATACTCGACGAAGGGGTGAAAACTTAACTTTCAATCCATAGCTACGATTGACGATCCGTCTTCGCGGTTGGACTCTACGTGAGGATCGGAGCGTGAATATATCGACATGAAAAAGATCTCACAGAGTGAGAGGGTGGTGACATGATGGCTGCCCACAGTGGTGGAGGGTGGTCCATGGTGACTAAAATTGAAACTGATCGGTAGAATTGAAAGGAAATGAATATCGGAGGTCATAGAAAGGAAGAATGGTGAAAATAAAGGTCGTGGGGTTGTGGGTGGTGTTGGGGGTCACGGTTTGGGGGCTGTTCCAGCAGTGAGGGTGATGGTTTGTGGTGGTTTTGGGTGGTGGAACTGGTGGAGGAAGAAGAAAGGTGGAGCTTTACGGTGGTCAAAACTGGTTTCGGCGAAGAACAGAGGTGGTTTGGGAGGTGGTTTTAGGCGTCAGTGGAGGAGAAGGAGAGAGTCAGCCTGAGGGAGAAGGAGAAGGGTGGTGCAGTTTTTGAAGTGGGGGTGACGTCCTATTTATAGGAAAATCCAGCTATCGGGTCTAGATTTAATCGATACCGGATGAAACCCTAGTTACGATTTTTAATACTTAACTCTGAGAGAAAAATTGACTTTTTGATATGGCCAAAATCTAAAAAAGTATCCAATATTAAAGTTTTAGATCTCATTTTTCTTTGAGAAATGATTCATGGTACGTGAAAATCTGATACCCAAAGCAAGAGTTATTGCTGAAACAAGGAAAAGTGCTTTCCGATGCTCCGAACTTAGGGGTCCCAATTTAACTGAGTAGTTTTTCCAAGAAATGAAGTTGATGGGGTCCGAGTTAGAGTTTGAGCTCTTTAGGAGTCATGTTTGAATTACCAAAATAGTTATTAGGGACTTCCCGTGCTGGGATTGGACATCCCGAAGTGTATAAATAAATAACCGAGGGCCCCTGTACGTGAATGATGGTACTATTCTAACTAGATTATTTTCTAGGTACTAGATTTGTGATCAGATAGTTAATTCTTGACTGCCCACGGGGTCTCTTATTTACTCTCCCTAATATTATATTATTATTTATCGTTAAGTATAACCTTGTATTATTATTATTATATATGCTTACTATCTCTTTTATTGGGTTTTCTTAACTTAGTTACACTATTCTTCTTATGAAAAGGTTTATACCCTGATTATTACTTGTAGAACTCTCATGTTTGGAAACTCATGAGGTTGAGACTACTCATCGAAAACATGGATGTTACAGGAGGGATGATGACTGTGGTTGGATCCTAAAAAGATAGATGAGTCTGAGGAATTCTACCAGTACGTCCCCAAAAGTTACGGACATCAATCATAATTTCTTTAATAGAAGTACTACAAACTTGATCTCTTTCCCAGAGGTAGTATGCCCACAATAATCCTTGGGTATGTCCATTCAGAGAACGGTCTGAACAAAGGACTTCTAGTATGTCAACAGGGAGTCTCTTTGTAGGCCGCATATACTAGTTAGGTATAGAAGGAGCAGAGATCCAGACTTTCTACTTTAGCTTATTGATGATGATCCTCTGGTTCTTGGGCATGAGGCGGTTCAGATAGACTAAAAGATGAGCTTGAGGCTTGGCGAAAGCTTAAATCCAAGGTTTAGCAGGAAGCTTGAGATCTTGGATGAGCTGATGCACCTCTTGTTGCATACAGATGGCTTAGGTAAAGGCAAGGAATTCGGGGGTGTAAAGGTGAGGGTTGGATATGTGGTTTTCAAGAGGGATGGCAGGCTGAAATCTATTCCAAGGGAAGATGCGGACACCATTTCCAGGGAAAAAGATCTGCTTATAAATGGGTAGTTCACCAGGGGCATGGTAGGGAAAGGGGCAACACGGAAGTTGAGGGATTAAGGTGCAAGTTTTCTTTTTAGCTAGGGGTACAACAGGGGTCGGTAGAATTTTGTATGGGGAGAGAAAGTGGTTTCAGGTATGATAGGTCTGGATACAAATGGTATGGGTATGGATGGTTTAATGGCAGGTTTAGATGAGGGGGTAGACTTTTTGGGTTTAGATTTAGGTCCAGTTGGTTTGGATTTAGAAGGGTGAGGAATAGAAGGTTTGGGTACAGATGTTAGTGGGAGAGCAAAAGGTTTAGGTATAGGTACCTTAGGTGGAGGAGTAGTTGGTTGATCTGTAGCAGGGGTGGAGAAAGGTGTCTAGACTGAAGCTTGTGCAAGGGTCTTCACAGAAGCTGCAGACGTCTTCTTCTTCTTTGAATAGGCCTCCAGAACCTTAGTCTGTTCATCAGACTTTCTTTTGACAAAAGCAGCTTCCTTAACCTTCACTTTCTTCTTAGCTTTAGCCTTCAAAGCTTCCCAATAAGCTTTATTAGACTTGTACGTCTCATAATTTAGATTGTACAAATCCACCCAATTATACTTGGTCCATTTTGAAACATCCATATATGGGAATTTCCTACAATAATAGCGAATAAAGTTAACATATCGCTTCTTTAAAGGAATTTTAACATAATTCTTGAGAGAGGTGGGGTATGCATCATATGAACTTTTAGATGAGGGGGTTGAGGAAGAAGGTTGGGGTTTTATAGTAGCAATGGTTTGAGTGGTAAGGGCAGATTGAGCAGACTTACTTTTCCTTAAAACTTGCCCAATAGGCACTTCGTCATCTGATGCAGAGGATACATGGATGGTTTGAGCAGGCTTCTCAGTAACTGCAGATTCAGACTGCTTGGTGGGAGTGGATCTAGACTTCATGGCAGGAGTCTTATCTACCAAAACAAAAACCTTTATGAACTTAGGCTTTTTGGCCTTAGGTTGATCCATAGCGAGTTCAGACGTTATTTTCCTTTTTAGAGGAGTTTTTTGCACTTCAGTAGCAATTTCAGTGGGTTGGTCCATCAAAGGAGAGAAAGTTGACAGCTTGGTGATCAATGGACACTGGTCATCGAGTCTGTTACAAACTTTAGAGGCATATTTTCCAGCTTGAAAATCTTTATAAGCACAGCTGGGTAGGGAACCTTCTTTTGCTTCTTCACAATAGCAGTTTTCATATATGTCAATAGTATGTTGGCAAGGTTAACCCTTTCCTTGTTCAACATATGGTACATACAGAATCTGTCCAATTTGGAGACTGTATCCTTTGCAGACTTCCTTGGACAGAACACCTGGTGCATCAACACATGCAACATATTGGCTTTAGGCAACAGACTTCCAAAAGTTTCCTTGTATGGATGAGCCTTTCCGTACAATGCTTCATTGATGGTGAAACTGGAGACTTCAGTTATAACACCCTTGATTTTATACTAATTATTCATAAATTTTATGTATGTATATTTAGATTTCAAAGAATATCAGTAAATAAAAATACGTATTAGAAACTTGAAATACCTTGAATTTATTTAATAACTCATTAAATAAAGTTATAGAGTATTGATTTATTACATTCATCCATAATAAGAAAATAATTATAATTTAAACAAAAGAGGAAACTTCATGGTCTAAGAGTAGTTATTTGACGATATAAACACTTTTAAGCTATTCACTCATCGGACCATGGTATTTATACCGAGTTCCCTTTCAGGTACTTAGTTTTCAGAGTCTTCCATCCTTCACTTTGTATGAACCACCAAGATTGAAAACATATGAAACAAAACATGAAGAAAGGAGTGAGAAATAGAATATAATATTCCCAAATGGGGCATAAGCAATAAAGGGTTTTCAAAACTAATATAATAATATCAGTCACAATCACATACATAATCAATTATGAATGTATAAATGTTATATAATATCCTCATCATAACTTACCTATATATGTGGACTTTTAAATTTTAATTTGTATTGGGCTAACCAAAAGTTTACACTGTTTAATAATTCCATATAATAATAACATAAACAGCTCAACTCGCATGGAAATACTTAGAGACTAGTCAGACTGAGAAGGTTTGTATTGTGAAAGTACCAAACACTAGGAAGCGGCCCCAGCTCTCCTGAAGCACCCTTTCACACCCTCTCATCCCAAGGCTCGCAATTAAGCCTCCTCTAATGTATTCTCGGTTTCTATAATCCGTCCCCAGACGATATCATTTTGTTTCTCTTTAATGATTCATGATGCATGAACTACTTGTGTATTTAATTGGTTAAGATTTTTAGAAACTCAATTAATAAATACCATGAAGGTTCACACATCATCTCAATAAACTGTACATTTCTATAATTTCTTTATTGAACTTCTCTTATACAGAAATAAATTTAGTATATTTTTTGAATTCAAATCTTACCAAAATTGAATTTCTAAGCCTTAAATATCTCAAAACTTTCTCATAGAAAACTTTACATATTTACATAATCTTTCTCAAATTGAATCTTAACCAGATCGAATTTAGAAATCTCAATTATATTAAAATATCCTTTAGTTATTACATTGGGGAAAACCAAAATAATTTACTTTAAAATTCTAATTTACTAAAAGGAAATAATTCTTAAAATCATTAACCAAAAATACTTCAAACTATAAAATTTTTCTTTAATTCAAGAATTAATTATCTCAACCTTTTTATAAATTAATTTTCATAAAATAACTTTTTTCTAAAATAAATACTAGATTTTATTTAAAGATTAAAAGTAAAGTTAATGAAAATAATTTCTAAGAAGAAATAAAAGACTAAGATATAAAATACTTTCTCTTAGAATAATAATTTAAAGAGTAAGGTAAGAAAATTCTTACTGAGTTTTAGCTTTCTGTCATGCTTGCTATATGCTCAAACTCCACATCACAAGATCATTAATCACAATTATATATTATCAATCACAATTAAATATCATCAATCACAATTAAATATTATCAATCACAATCAAATCAAATCAATAAAAGATTACTCAAAAATATTATAATTCAAAGTTTAATGGTTATTTAAATTAATAAAGTTGATTTTGAGTCCTTATAGTTCATTCCTCGCACAAGTCTATGTAAGTCCATGATATTTTAGTCCTTGTATAGGTTTAGTTTAGTCCATATAGGTCATGATAGTCCAAGTCCTTGTATAAGTTTAATCCAGTCCGTATAGGTTATAATAGTCTAAGTCCTTGAATAGGTATTTCAGGATAAGTCACACAAGATACTTAATTTATTATAAAAATTATTATTAACTTTAAGTTAAAAAGTTCTTGTTTTAAAATATTAATATTGTTAAGTTTAAAAAGGAGTATGAGACTCCTCCCATTATTCTTATGTCTTTTCATATAATATTCTTATCCTACCCCCTTACCTTGATTTGCTACCAAAAGTGAGTTTGCTCTGTGCCTCTAAGTTCTAAAAAATATTATTACCAATATATTTTATTATAGGCACAAGATAAAAATTAAGATTACTATTTGAAATAGTAATTTAAATAATAGCTATAAACAATAATGGTAAATAGTAATTATGCATAGTAGTAGTGAATAATAAATCATGAATAGTAACAATAAATAGTAAATCATGAATAGTAATATTAACAGTAAATAGTAAATCATGAATAGTAATAGTAAATAGTAATTTACTATTTGACATAGTAACTTACTATTCAAAATAGTAACTTAAAATAATAATATTATATTCAGTATAATAATAAATTTTAAAACGATATAAAAATAAATATAATAATCATAAAAATATGAAAGAGAGTTATTCTCACCTTATAATCTTGGCAGAACCACTTTCTATAAAAATTTGTTTCTCTCTTACTCCCACCAATATCTCTCTAACACTATTATATTTAAGAAAATTTAATCTGAAATATGAATTTCTTCCTTCGGTTTCCTCCGTTATTTATAGGCAAATGTTTCCACTTTGTGTAACATCCCGATTTCTAACTTAATTACCGATTGAAGTTAAGCTATTAATTAAAGGTTAATTACAGAATTAGGATTAATTGTTAATTAGAGTAATTGCTGATTTGGGTAGAAATAATTGAATAAATAATAATAATTGTGCCAGACGAAAGGACGCATGTGTCCCTAGGAGTATAAGACAACTTCAGCTCTCTCTTTCTCTCATTATTCACACTGGCAGCTCTCCTTGTGCGTGTATATGGTCTCTCCTTCCCTGTTTTTCTTCTCCTTCACTCTCATTCACGTCGCCACTCGAACAGTGAGAGAGTCGAGAGCTCCTGGAGGAACATCAACATAGCTCTGACTCCACTCCCTGTCCTCTCCTTCCTCCCTATTGCCTTCTTCCTCTCCTTCTTCTTCTGCCTGGAGCTGTGGTATTCCAGTTGGAAGGATGTGCTGGAAGTGCTTTGGGCTGTGGAGGAGACAGACCCGTTGGAGGAAAGGAGCAACTCTGGCCCAGGATCAACGCTGAACTCGAAGGCTGTTGGAGGAGTAACGGAGGGACGATCGGTCAACACTGCAACTTGAAGAGTCTCTGAACCCCGACAGCAGGTAGGGGGCGCCTTGCATGTCAAGCGTATGGTTTATGACCGGGTCCCTGGTGCTTGCTTTAATGTAATATGTGTGTGAAATGTGTAGATCGATGTGTGGTGATTGACTGATTGTGCATGCAAATTCCGAATTGGGACATCTGTGAAAAGTTGAGGGTTGTGTGACCTCGTCTCTAAGTGCCTGTTAATACTTCTGTGATGCATGTTGCTAAAATCTGAGTTTGTTGAGTGAATGTGTGTCTGTGTGTTCCCATTATCCCCTAATGCATGAGATGTGAATTGATGCGTGATTTCCAGTTTGAATGTCGTGTGGAAAGGTATGCTGACTCTGTTAAAAATGTTGAAAGGATGTACTGTAATGTGGTTGCCTATGCTTGCTGTTGTGAGTTATTATGTTAGAAGCAGGTGTTGTTGTAATGGAATGTGGGATTCCGAATGAATCTGAATGCTGTGTGAGGGATCGGTTATGACCCATTGATGGCGGTGTGAGACGCGTCTAGTAAGCTTGGATGTTGTTGTGAATTTGCATGAGGTTGCATACGTGAGGTGATTCCCAGATGTCTGACCAGTTCCATGAGGACCCGTGGTAGCCGATGGAGCTAGAGCTGGGTCTCGAGACGTCACGGGGTGACCGGCGCCACACGGAAAGGGCTAGTGGACGGGGGTCGGAAGGGCATCTGGAGTCGTATAAGATGAGCTTCAGTCAGATTCTGGTTAGTTCCATGAGGACCCGTGGTAGCCGATGGAGCTAGAGCTGGGTCTCGAGACGTCACGGGGTGACCGGTGCCACACGGAAAGGGCTAGTGGACGAGGGACTGGGAAGGAATCTGTATTGAACTCACTGTTTAAGTCGGATCCGCATGCATGAGTCTATGAGCATTGTTTACATGAGTCTATGAGCATTGTTTGCATGAGTCTATGAGCATTGTTAGTAAGATTATTGTGAATTGTACGGATCAAATGAATTGGGTGAATCCGGTTGAATTAACAAACAGGTAATGATACTGTGGCCGAGTGCAGTGTGACGCTGTGTTTGAGAATACATGTTATTATGCGAATGTCGATCGAATGATGTGGTCTGGCTCCAATATTACTTGGCAGTATATATATATATATGTATATCATTATGAATTGAACCTGGTAAATCATATAATTGAGAATGGAGGTAAAGTCCGAGTCAATAGCTGTCACTTTATATGCAAAAGCTCACCCTACACCATTTTTCAGTGTGTGCAGGTCGTGCTCAGAAATGATGATAAGGTTTCAAGTTCGAATGTGGTGTACTCCGACTGTTGAGTGCTTATATTGTATTCACTATGTTAGTCAGTGTAGCCTTGGCTGGCTCTTATGTAAAATAACGATTAAACATATCCATTTATAAAGATTGAATAATCATGGTGTCATTGTGTGGTATCTTATTAGTAAATGCATGAATATTCTCTAATTTGATAAGTATAGACAGGGTGTCACATGTATGGATTTGTAAATAATAGTAAGGGCATAATGTAAAGTTAATGAGTATTCTGAGTATAAGGTTACATGTATGTGGGTCGGTAGATTGGATTGTGAGCATGTTTATATTTCTGGGAACATATATTCATACATACGTGCTTTATGTTTATTTGATGCTTATTACCGACTGGGATATCCCTGATGTTGAGTGGATAACTCTAAGTTAATGAACCCTGAGAGGAACATAGGAGATTTAGATCCTGTTCCGAGTGAACACGCTGAGTGATTCCGAGTGAAAATTATAGGTAAACCCGAGTGAGGAAGAGTTCGTATTTCCGAGTGAAAACCTTGAGTGACCCTCTTCTGAGAGAGGAGTTAGTGTAGTGGTTTAGAATGGAATAGATTCTAAGTGTAAGGTATTTATAATCTGAGCGAATTAGCTGAACGGTAATCCGAGTGGTTAGAATTAGAATAAGTCCGAGTGAGGATTTACTTAATGACTCCCAGAGCGAATAAGTTGTGGCATGCCGAGTGAGTTAGATATCATTTTCTGAGTGAATGAGTTGAAGGATAACTCTGAATTCCGAGCGTCTGGATAGCCGAGTGTGGCTCCTCACCCCAGCGATCAAGGTACTCGCTCCAGCGAGCGTGGACTTGGGAAGACCTTGTGTTGGCATCGCTTAAGCGATCTGTGCCTCGCCCGAGCGACTGGAGCTGCTTCGCTCAAGCGTGTGGGACCTCGCTTAAGCGAGTGGATGCTGGTTTGGGCTTCGCTGAGTGTTTCCTTCTTCCGCTGTATGCCCTCTCGAGTCGGTTTTATTTTCTCTTGCCTTCCTTCTCTTATCTCTTTTGTTACCCGGTTGCTTTATGGTCTATTTGGTTTATTGAATTTTGGAAAAATTTTCTTGTCCCGGGTTTATTTTATTTTAAATTTAGGATGTTTCATTTTGGTATCAGAGCAGACCGAAAGGTCCAAGGCCAAGGTATGCTTACCGAGTGTAAGCGGTTGTATGCAGTATGACCGAGTGGTCATCATTATTGTGATATTGATTTGTGAATAAGAGGTCATTTCCCTCCTGGTCCGATTGATTGAATGCCCTGACTTAATCGGTATTGTATGTGTTTGATGATTTGGTATATGTTTGACTATGAATGGAGTGGTTGTATGTGTATTAGTGTCGTTGCTGAGCCTATGGTGTGTTATGACAACATATGTGAATGTGAATTACTTAATCCTGACTGAAGTGCATGAAGCCGAATGAGTGACGTCATTATATAACTGAGAACTGAGAATTTAATCCGAACCATGGTTGTGAGGAATAAGATTTAGAGAAAATATTTACTCGGTGCTGGCTAGAAGCCGATTGTTGTATTGCCTTAATTCTATTTTACAGAGGTGATAAATGATTTTCATGATTATTGATGCGTGATGTACCCTATGTGCTGCATGATGTTGATATAGGTGTATTATTTATGTGTGTGAACTGCCATTAACCACTGTGTGAATTAGTATTAGTTGGGTGAAGTCTGGTCCGTGTGAGGCATGCTGCTCTGAGATGACTCTTCCTGCCATAGGTAATGTGGCAGCGTACACGTTGTAGTGACCATGTGATTGTTGTAACCCTATAGGAATGAGACGTCATCCTATAAGTTGGATGCAGCAATTCATGAGTCGGGCAGGTGAAGCTGTAACTGCTTATGGTGATGGTGAGTCTTTCAGACGATTCCGAGTGATGATGAAAGTTATCTTAAATGAGTGTTATGTGATTGTGTACCAAAATGAAGGTAGAAGGTTTGTTGACCTTGACGTGTCTACTTCCGAGAGGATTAGAGGTTGCTGGGTATGGATTGGCTACTAAAAGGATGATTGGTAATGGAATATGAAGGGCGATCGATTGTCACTGAAGTTGGAGTTTTTGAAAAGTTAACCGAGTGCTACTGTAAGCCTAATGAGGAAACCAGGATTGGAGCCAAACTAAATTGT
This sequence comes from Clitoria ternatea, assembly GCA_037962975.1. Taxonomy (NCBI): domain Eukaryota; kingdom Viridiplantae; phylum Streptophyta; class Magnoliopsida; order Fabales; family Fabaceae; genus Clitoria; species Clitoria ternatea. The sequence continues at coordinate 80,991,860 of CM075671.1, read as the reverse complement.
AAGGTTAGGAATTGCTCGGGAAAGGTTAGTAAATTTCGAGTGTGTGAGGGTGGAGACAATTCCGAGTGAAGTCCTTGTGGGAAAGAACTGCTGAGTGAAAATTTTGGGGTTCCGAGTAGAACCTTATTGAGAGGATCATTACTAAGTTAAGGGAATGGTGTCTGAGCGTAACCTTCTGGGTAAGGCAAGATTCGAATGACGTGACTCGGAGTGTATCACTTCCGAGTGGAATAGCACCGTGTGGAACGATTCCGAATAGTAAGATAGCGAGTGTAGAATTCCTAATACCCTTGGGATGTCCAACCGAGTGGTCTTCCAGGAGAAAAGTACTTCTCGTCGGAAATTGGAACTTCGAGTGTGTAAGTTTTCGAGTGAATTACCCAAGGGAGAGAAAATACCGAGCGGTAAACTTATTCATAGCCGTGTTCGGGTGATGTGAAGCTGCTGAATTGAACTCAGATTTATATTTGGAGTAAGCCTGGATTCCGAGTGGAAATTTGGTAAATAGAAAGTCTCCGAGTGAAGGACCTCCAAGAGGAGTAGATATCCAAGAGAAGGATTTATTTGAAATCGTACTCAGGTCAGTGTTTAGGACTGCTGGGCTTGGACTCGGGTTGGTTTCACGGAAGGCTTGAATCATGAGTAAATTCTGCAAGTGGAAGGATTCCCGGATGAGAACTGTCCTTAAAACCCCAATTGAAATTTTCGAGTGAGAGGGCCGAGTGGCATTCGTGGGTTATAGGCATGCAGTTAGCCAAAGGAATGGTTAAGAAGTTGATATGTATGGACCGAGTGTGGTACCTGTACGAGGCAAATCCAGACAAGTGTGCTAATTAAAGCTTATGGGAACTCGTTGAGTGTCCATTTTGGTTAAGAAAGGAATCTCGTGGCCGAAAATTTGAAAATCCGAGAGCTAAATCCGAAATGAATCGGTCAGTAGTGGGTATCCTAGGGAATCGGTAATGTTGCTTACCGACTGGATTCTTCCCAAATGGTCGAATAACGTCTAGAATGTGTCCCATGTGACCCAATGTCAAGCCTATGCTTTGTGTGAGCACATGGTCGTGCCGAGTGACACATTGAGTCGGGAGACCCGATGGTGTAAATACGCCGATCGGTGTTGAGAATGTAAGGCCGAGCAGCCAAAGAACTGGAAAGTGCCAATGGCTAGGGTGAACTGGCAGAGCTGAATGGGGGCAACTACGTGGGAAATGGAGTCCCGAATGTAATGAAGGCTACGAAGAGCTGTCTTATGCTGATTAGAAATTACGAAGCAGTCAAAAACGTGGATGAGCGAAGAGTTGCAGTCGGAACATGGCTATGGTATTCCGATCTGTTTGTTGAGGTAAGTCTGAGTGAAAGAAAGGAATGTTATTCCAAGTCAATGGTGCCCCTCCTGAGTGGGAATGCGTTGAGCATAATGTCCCGGTTTTCCGGGTGGAACGATCGGTGAATTGCTTTGGAGGCCGATTGTGCCGACTGGGATTTAAGCAATGGATGAATACTTAAGGAACATAGATGTGTAACTACTTATTATGGTATGTTAGTGATTTTCGAGTGGTTTATTAAGGCTAAGCATGTGTTTGAATTTCGAGGACGAAATTCTTTTGAGAGGGGGAGAACTGTAACATCCCGATTTCTAACTTAATTACCGATTGAAGTTAAGCTATTAATTAAAGGTTAATTACAGAATTAGGATTAATTGTTAATTAGAGTAATTGCTGATTTGGGTAGAAATAATTGAATAAATAATAATAATTATGCCAGACGAAAGGACGCATGTGTCCCTAGGAGTATAAGACAACTTCAGCTCTCTCTTTCTCTCATTATTCACACTGGCAGCTCTCCTTGTGCATGTATATGGTCTCTCCTTCCCTGTTTTTCTTCTCCTTCACTCTCATTCACGTCGCCACTCGAACAGTGAGAGAGTCGAGAGCTCCTGGAGGAACATCAACACAGCTCTGACTCCACTCCTTGTCCTCTCCTTCCTCCCTATTGCCTTCTTCCTCTCCTTCTTCTTCTGCCTGGAGCTGTGGTATTCCAGTTGGAAGGCTGTGCTGGAAGTGCTTTGGAGCTGTGGAGGAGACGGACCCGTTGGAGGAAAGGAGCAACTCTGGCCCAGGATCAACGCTGAACTCGAAGGCTGTTGGAGGAGTAACGGAGGGACGATCGGTCAACACTGCAACTTGAAGAGTCTCTGAACCCCGACAGCAGGTAGGGGGGCGCCTTGCATGTCAAGCGTATAGTTTATGACCGGGTCCCTGGTGCTTGCTTTAATGTAATATGTGTGTGAAATGTGTAGATCGATGTGTGGTGATTGACTGATTGTGCATGCAAATTCCGAATTGGGGCATCTGTGAAAAGTTGAGGGTTGTGTGACCTCGTCTCTGAGTGCCTGTTAATACTTCTGTGATGCATGTTGCTAAAATCTGAGTTTGTTGAGTGAATGTGTGTGTGTGTGTTCCCATTATCCCCTAATGCATGAGATGTGAATTGATGCGTGATTTCCAGTTTGAATGTCGTGTGGAAAGGTATGCTGACTCTGTTAAAAATGTTAAAAGGATGTACTGTAACGTGGTTGCCTATGCTTGCTGTTGTGAGTTATTATGTTAGAAGCAGGTGTTGTTGTAATGGAATGTGGGATTCCGAATGAATCTGAATGCTGTGTGAGGGATCGGTTATGACCCATTGATGGCGGTGTGAGACGCGTCTAGTAAGCTTGGATGTTGTTGTGAATTTGCATGAGGTTGCATACGTGAGGTGATTCCCAGATGTCTGACCAGTTCCATGAGGACCCGTGGTAGCCGATGGAGCTAGAGCTGGGTCTCGAGACGTCACAGGGTGACCGGCGCCACACGGAAAGGGCTAGTGGATGGGGGTCGGAAGGGTATCTGGAGTCGTATAAGATGAGCTTCAGTCAGATTCTGGTTAGTTCCATGAGGACCCGTGGTAGCCGATGGAGATAGAGCTGGGTCTCGAGACGTCACGGGGTGACCGGTGCCACACGGAAAGGGCTAGTGGATGAGGGACCGGGAAGGAATCTGTACTGAACTCACTGTTTAAGTCGGATCCGCATGCATGAGTCTATGAGCATTGTTTGCATGAGTCTATGAGCATTGTTAGTAAGATTATTGTGAATTGTACGGATCAAATGAATTGGGTGAATTCGGTTGAATTAACAGACAGGTAATGATACTGTGGCCGAGTGCAGTGTGATGCTGTGTTTGAGAATACATGTTATTGTGCGAATGCCGATCGAATGATGTGGTCTGGCTCCAATATTACTTGGCAGTATATATATATATATATATGTATATCGTTATGAATTGAACCTGGTAAATCATATAATTGAGAATGGAGGTAAAGTCCGAGTCAATAGCTGTCACTTTATATGCAAAAGCTCACCCTACACCATTTTTCAGTGTGTGCAGGTCGTGCTCGGAAATGATGATAAGGTTTCAAGTCCGAATGTGGTGTACTCTGACTGTTGAGTGCTTATATTGTATTCACTATGTTAGTCAGTGTAGCCTTGGCCGGCTCTTATGTAAAATAACGATTAAACATATCCATTTATAAAGATTGAATAATCATGGTGTCATTGTGTGGTATCTTATTAGTAAATGCATGAATATTCTTTGATTTGATAAGTATAGACAGGGTGTCACATGTATGGATTTGTAAATAATAATAAGGGCATAATGTAAAGTTAATGAGTATTCCGAGTATAAGGTTACATGTATGTGGGTCGGTAGATTGGATTGTGAGCATGTTTATATTTCTGGGAACATATATTCATACATACGTGCTTTATATTTATTTGATGCTTATTACCGACTGGGATATCCCTGATGTTGAGTGGATAACTCTAAGTTAATGAACCCTGAGAGGAACATAGGAGATTTAGATCCTGTTCCGAGTGAACACGCTGAGTGATTCCGAGTGAAAATTATAGGTAAACCCGAGTGAGGAAGAGTTCGTATTTCCGAGTGAAAACCTTGAGTGACCCTCTTCTGAGAGAGGAGTTAGTGTAGTGGTTTAGAATGGAATAGATTCTAAGTGTAAGGTATTTATAATCCGAGCGAATTAGCTAAACGGTAATCCGAGTGGTTAGAATTAGAATAAGTCCGAGTGAGGATTTACTTAATGACTCCCCGAGCGAATAAGTTATGGCATGCCGAGTGAGTTAGATATCATTTTCTGAGTGAATGAGTTGAAGGATAACTCTGAATTCTGAGCGTCTGGATAGCCGAGTGTGGCTCCTCGCCCCAGCGAACAAGGTACTCGCTCCAGCGAGCGTGGACTTGGGAAGACCTTATGTTGGCATCGCTTAAGCGATCCGTGCCTCGCCCGAGCGACTGGAGCTGCTTCGCTCAAGCGTGTGGGACCTCGCTTAAGCGAGTGGATGCTGGTTTGGGCTTCGCTGAGTGTTTCCTTCTTCCGCTGTATGCCCTCTCGAGTCGGTTTTATTTTCTTTTGCCTTCCTTCTCTTATCTCTTTTGTTACCCGGTTGCTTTATGGTCTATTTGGTTTATTGAATTTTGGAAAAATTTTCTTGTCCCGGGTTTGTTTTATTTTAAATTTAGGATGTTTCACTTTGCATTTCATTATTTTATTATAAAAGTACTATAAAATTTTGAAAATTTCAAATCCTTGTTACTGTACATCATTTGAAATTTTTGTACATGTACAGTGTTTTGCATAGTAAATGACACTTGAATTATTAAGACAAATAGTAACCATGTTCGGTATATTTTAAGTATTTAAAATCAACCCTTTTCAAAATTTAATGATATTATATTAGACCTCACTAATATAATAAGGAATATATAGTTTAAATTTTAAAAATCTAAAATTTTCTGTTAATAAAAATTTATTGGTACGTTTCTGGTTTTCTCATGATTGGTAAAAAATCAAGATTTTACTCAAACCGAATATTTTTAGATAAGTCTACTTAAAATGGATTTTTAAAATTTTTTGAAAATCCAACTTCACTTCCTTGTGAAGATATTTAATTTTAAGTAACTTTATATGAATATAAAATTATTTAAAATATTATTTTTCAAAGTATTTTCAAAAACATTTAAAAATTCTAGAAAATCATAAATAATATATAGATCAAAAAGTTCTAAAAAATCATAATCTATTTCCTTTGAAATTCGGATTTAAAATTAAAAATAACAAAAATAGGGATGTTACATCAATGAACTCAAAGTCTTCAGTGAAGACAATTCCTCCAGGGTTGTATTACAACACAGTCACTAACAAATCCTAAGAAATTTCAATTTGCTTCCCACGCAGAGTTCTAACCAAAATACACTTTGTTTTGTCCATTGACATTGTTTTCTAGAACTCGAGAGCAACTGATGGAGAAAATGGTTCCTGGTCCAAGCAAAAACTAGTCCAGCCAATGCCTTCAACCTAACCAGTTACATCTCTTCCTTTGACTTTGTGTTGAGCAGCATCGAAGTAGAGAGATTCAATCACATCTTTCACGAAAAGTGAGATTCCAGCCATTGTAGAGAGAAAAGAGAAGTTTTTGGAAGAAGAAGAGGTTTAGGGCAAAAAAGAAGAGTTCAAAGGAATGGAGAGAGAAAAGATTGCAGAGGAAGTGAAAGGTTTGTAGAGAGTGAAATAACAACTAAGAGGGGATTATTTAAAGGCAACGTAGCTTAATGGAGGGAAAACGGTTTCTGAAACTTTTGCATTCCAAGCAATAACTGAATGCCACATATTATGGAAAAAGAATTAAATGAATAAATAAAAGAATTTAAATGAAGCAACAGACTGCGTCTGTCAGCATAGAAATGAATAAGTGAAAATTATTCTATGTTAGGAAGCATGCAGACCACAACCATACAGACATTTTAATCACATAATATTACACGGGTTCAGATTATATTTGATAAAAGTAAACCTGACTTCTGCTAAAGGTTTTGAGAATATATCAGCTCATTGATGGTCTGTATCCACATACTTTAGGTTTAGAGTGCCTTTCTGAACATAGTCACGGATGAAGTGATACTTGACTTCAATGTGCTTAGCCTTTGAATGTTGAATATGATTCTTTGATAGATTGATAACACTTGTGTTGTCACAAAACACAGGAATCTCTTCATCCTGAATTGAATAGTCCTCCAATTGATATTTCATCCACAAAAGTTATGAGCAACAACTGGTTACAAACAAGTATTCTGCTTCAGTAGTAGAGAAAGTTATTGAGTTTTATTTCTTGCTACTCCAGGAAATCAAGCTGGTTCCCACAAGGTGATATCTACCACTTATACATTTCCTATTTGATCTATCACCTACAAAGTCTGCATCATAAAATCCATGAAGGGAAAAAGAGTCTGTGCTCTTATAGAATAACCTGAGGTTAGTGGTACCAGCAAGATACCTCAGAATCCTATTCACTATAGATAAATATGATTCCTTGGGGTCTGCTTGATATCTTGCATAGACACATACACTAAACATTATATCTGGCCTGTTGGATGTTAAGTACAACAATGATCTAATCATTCCTCTATACAGAGTCTGATCCAATAATGTACCAGATTCATCTTTGCTTATGATGCAATTTGGGTGCATTAGGGTACTCATAGATTTGGCATCATCTATTTTAAATTTTATGAGCAACTCTTTGGTGTATTTTTGTTGATGAATAAAAATTCTATCAGTACTCTGTTTGATTTGTAGACCAAGAAAGAATTTGAGTTCACCTATCATGCTCATCTTAAATTCAGCCTGCATAACTTTCACAAAATCTTTGCACAAACTCTCTTTAGTAGCACCAAAGACAATGTCATCCACATAAATTTACACTATAAGAAAGTATTTATCTGAGCCTTTTCTAAACAAAGTTGTGTCAACCTTTCCTATAGTAAAGCCTTATGATTTAAGAAAGGAACTGAGTCGATCATATCAAGCTCTTGGTGCTTGTTTCAGATAATACAGTGCTTTACTAAGTTTAAAGACATGAGTTTTAAAAGATTTGTCTTCAAACCCAGGAGGTTGTTTTATGAAAACTTCTTCTTCAATAAAACCATTTAGAAAAGCGCTCTTAACATCTATTTGATATAATTTAATTCCCTTATAAACAACAAAAGCAAGTAAAATCCTTATAGCTTCAAGTCTAGCTACGGGAGCAAAGGTTTCACTGAAGTCTATACCTTCCTATTAATTGTAACCTTATTCTACGAGCCTTCTTCATCCAGTTTGTTTTTGAAGACCCTCTTGTTTCAATTATGCTCTTGTTCTTTGGTCCTTGAACCAAGGTCCAAACTTTATTTCTTTCAAACTGGTTGAGTTCTTCTTGCATTCCTATGATCTAGTTTGGATCCTCTAATGCTTCTTTAATGGACTTGGGTTTAAATTCTGAAATAAGCTCTATTGATGGTTGATTGGAAAGTCTTGATCTGGTCTAGACTCTTTCAGCTTGATCTCCAATGATGAGATCTGAATAATGGTAGGTCTTGAACTTCTATTCTCTTTACTTTTCTAGTTCAGACACTATCTGTTGATCTGTTCCTTATTGTTGAGGAGTCTAAAGATTCAGGTTCTTTTTCAGATTGCATAACACCTACATCATCAAACTCTAAATCTGCTAATTTCTTGTCAGTTTTTGTTAGATCATCAAATCTTACGTGCATTGATTTCTTAATGGTTTGAGTCCTTGTGTTGAAGACTCGATAAGATTTGGATAAATTTGAATAGCCCATGAAAATACCTTTGTCACACTTTGAGTTAAACTTTCCAAGTTGATCTCTTGTGTTTAGGATATAGCATGTGCATCCAAATGGATGAAAATATAATATGTTGGGTTTTCTTCCTTTCCACAATACATAGGGAGTCTGACTCAGTATTGATTTGATAAAGACTCTGTTTTAAATATAATAAGAAGTACTTATAGCTTTAGCCTAAAAATACTTTGGTAAATCATTTTCACAAAGCATGGTTCTAGCCATCTCTAACCGACTTCTACTTTTCCTTTCTACAACACCATTTTGTTGAGGTGTTCTTGGAGAAGAAAATGTGTGAGAGATTCCCGTTTTGTTGAAAAACTTTTCAAAAACTTCATTTTCAAATTCTCTACCATTGTCACTTCTTATTGTACCAATACAGACTCCTTTTTCAGACTAGATTTTCTTATAGAAAATCTTGAATACTTGTGCAGACTCATCTTTGTAGGCTAGTAAATAAACCCATGTCATTCTGGTGAAGTCATCAATAATAACAAAACCATATCTTTTTTCAACAAGACTCTGGATTTGAGATGGTCCAAACAATTCTAAATGTAATAGCTTAAGTGGTCTGGTAGTTGAAACAACATCTTTGTTTTTAAAAGAAGTTTTGTGTTGTTTCCCTTTTTGACATGCTTCGCAGGGTTAGGTTCCATTGAATGAAATTCTAGAAAGTCCCTTGACTAACCCTTTTCTATTGATTTTTGAAATATGTTTCATGCTAACATGTCCAAGCTTCTTGTGCTAGATCCACTTCTCTTTAGACGAGGAGAAAAGACAGGTTACATTTTGATTGTCCAGTTCACCCAAATCAACCTTGTAAAGGTTATTGTATCTGTTGGCTGAGAAAAGAGAAGTTTCGTCATGGTTGATGATAGTACACTTTTCTTTATCAAAAGAAACTTTATAATCACTGTCGTAAAATTGACTTATGCTCAGTAGGTTATGCTTCAGATCTTTAACAAAATAAACATTTTCAATTACTCGAGAAGGAATGTTACCAAGTTTACCAATCCAAGTTATTCGACTAAAGTGGTTTCCTCTAAAAGTAACTTTTCCACCTTCAAATGGTTCCAGCTTTAGGAACATAGACCTTTTACCTGTCATGTGATGTGAACACCCACTGTCTAGATACCAAAAGTGTTGCTTTGCTTTTATCCTTAAGCACATCTGAAATAGGAATGATCATTGCCTTTGGTACCCAAAACTTTTTTGGGTCCTATGGGGTCAGTACTTTTTTCATTTTTCCTTTTTCTTTTTAAGCAATCTTGAATCACATGACCATGCTTCTTGCAATAATTACATTTAGCATACTTATGCTTAGATTGAAAAGATGAAGAGGAATAACTTTTTTCTTTGGAATCAGTTTCTTCAACATACCCCAGACCAGGTCTTTTAGAACTTTCTTTTGATATTCCTATAAGTTTATACAAATTATCAGTTCCATTTACAAATTTGGCCAGGTCTATAGTAAGCGTGCTTACTTCTTGTTGAAGAGACTTGATTTCCTTATCTTGAGAGATACAACGAGTGTCTAAACTATTTAGTTCAGTTTTTAAAAAATCAGTTTTTAAAAAATCATTTTTCTTTTTGATCCTGAACATCTAACCCTCAGGTAGCCAAGAAGCCAGAGTCCATCCTCTTCATAACACACCTGTGCCATAGAATACCAAAACTAAAGTTGACCAAAAAACCTTTATCCAACCTATCCTTCGTCTCCTTTTAACCCTGTCCAAGACCCTTCTTATCCAAGCCCGTGTTCGTCGCATTGGACTAACTGGCTACTTCTAGTAGCTAATCAGTCAAAGTAAAATCTGTTAATACAAAATCTTTCTCGCCTTATCCTGCTAACAGCCTATGAATGTACGCTTCTCGGAAATTTTCTTTTATCTTCGATTCCTAGTGCGCTGATTCGAGAACAAGCGAGACTGCCACGCTTCCTGCTGCTCCTGCTAATGCTATTGCTACCTCCTCCTTTGCTCCTTCGATACGTGCCCGGTCGAAATGTGTTCTTGCTTTATATTCTTCCTGAAACAGCTTTGAGGCCTTGTCAGTTGCTTTCACTAGCAGCGCTTATTCCCGCCATAAGCCTGAAGCCATATTAGATTAAAGGTACAAAAAATTATGCGTCCGAGTCTGGGCATTCATTTGAGATGAGTGTCTTCCCTCTTATCCCTTCCCCATTGTTTGGGTTTAATTTCAAGAGCTTGCCTTAGTATGAATCCCATCTACGGCTGAGTCAATAGCACCCTCCTACTTTAGTGATTCAATTGCAAACAGAAAGACAACTGCAGTTGCTGGACTAGCACTTCAATTAGCTGTGACAGTATCCGTTGGCGCGAGTGAGCGTTCCCGCTGCATCGAGAATGGTAAAGTGTTCAATTAACCGGTGTAAGCCTATCCACTCTTACTGTGAGGGTTTCCGGTGTGCTAGAATCAGCAGCTATAGAATCTGCCTTACCTTCTTGACAGGTGTTACCGGTATGGGAATACGAGTAGTTGGTGGTAAAGGCAATGATTTTTGTCATGGGGGCTATTACTTTACTTCATGTCTACCCGCTGCCAGTTCTTATTGGTGAATGCGTAGACGCAGTTGGTGAAATAGAAGCATTTTAAATAGCCTTTGGCTTACGTAAGATCTATCTCTTCTCTAACTGCTATTCTTTGAAAGAGCTTTCGCACTTCAAATCAGATAGCGAAAGTCAAAGCTAGTTCCTCTTCCAATATACTACCGCTACCTTAATCCTATCAAATATTTAGATTTATCCTTTGAATTACTCATATATATCCTATTAATTTAATTTCGCACCGGAAACTATTCTAGGAGAAGTTCGAATCCATTCCGTTCGGATATTGATCGGTCTTGGTTTGACATGGTTTACGCGTTACTGGTTCCCGGAAGAGTTAATATCTCCATTAGCAATGTCACCTCATTCTATCTATCTTCCATCCGTTACCTTGTTCTTCTTGCCACTGGGGCTTCAACCTTTCCATCATTTCCTGCGGGCCATAAGACAAATCTGAGCAAATTTTGTTTCTTCTTCAAATTCACTTGTTGAATCTTCATCATCCTAAGTGATGAGTCCTTTTTACTTCTTAAAGAATTTCTTCTTTTCTTTTATGTCTTTTCTATCCTTATTCAGAAGGGGACATTCAACTTTCATGTACTGTTTCCCTGCAGTTAAAATATTCTATAATAGATTTGTTAATTTTAAACTTAAATTGACTTTTACCTCTAGGTTCTTTTCTGTTAAACCTTCCTTTAGTGCAGCACATTTTGCATCAAACTTTTCTAGTAAGCATCCCAGGGCTTTAAGCTCATTGAGTAGTGTCTAAAATCTTCCAAACATATGGTCAATAGACTCATGATCCTCTATTCTGAAATTATCATATTTCTTGGTCACAAGAATCTTCTTTGAATGCTTAACATTTGAAGTTCCTTCATAGTTGCGTTGAAGAGCATCCCAGATCTCTTTTGTAGTTTTATAGCTGTAAACCTTATTGTATTCAGATTTACTTAAATCACAAATCAGAAGAAATCTAGCTCTAGTATTTGACTCCATCTTCTTGAAGTCAGTAGTGGACCATTTATCTTCAGGGACTAGCTTCCCTTCACTGTCTATAGGAGATGGTTCATCACCTCTAGTGATTATTCCCCATAAAGCGTACTGAGTAGACTTGATGAACATTTCCATCCTGTCTTTCCAGTAAGAGTAGTCTTCACTGTAGCAGCCCTGGTTTTTGGAGTAGGGACCCTGCTCTCAAGAACCCTAAGAATGTTATATTAAGCCTTCTAAAGAGAGTTTGAGACTTTGGCCTAATCCCTAAATTACTCTAAGTGTGAGGAATTAGCAAGAAAGGAGGACAGTAAGATATTACAATAAGAAATACAAGAGTATTGAGGAAATGTAAGGAGACTTAGTATAAAGATTAACAGAAAGACAAAGACCTTTTCATAAAAAAGACTGATGTAATCAAGTTAAGAAGACCCGTTAAAAGAGATAGTAAGTGTGTATAATAATACCAGGTCATATTTAACAATAAATAATAATAAAATATTAGGGAAAGTAAATAAGGGACCCCGTGGGTAGTCAAGAATTGACTAACCAATCCCAAATCTAGTACCTAGATAACAATCTAGTTAGAATAGTACCATCGTTCATGTAAAACGAGGAAGAATTGATTCAGTTCCTGCACACCTATTTTATACCCAAAAGGGCCTTTGATTGTTCGTTTATACACTTTGGGATGTCTGATCCCAGCGTGGGTAGTTCATAATGAACCATTTCGGTAATTCAAACACGTCTCTTGAAGAGCCCAAACTCTAATTCAGACCCTATCGACCTCGTTTCTTGGAAAAACTACTCAATTAAATTGGGACCTCTTAGTTCAGCTCAAACACTTTTAGTGTTTTAAGCCTAACTTTCTCATATGATATTGGAATCAAGCGATTCTCATCTTGGTTTCTTTGTTATGAAAAACCTAACAATCTCTAATTCTAGTCTTGAACTCTAATTCGTAACCTATCATCACCAACTTGACAAACCAAGAATTTGTACTCTGAAACCCATTATTTAATCCCGTTATATTTCATTAATTTACAAGAAAAATCATAACTCTCTTATACGAGCTCAGAATCAGTTCATTGTAATTCCTTTATCCTTGTATCAAACCTCTCTACAATTCTCATACAGAACTCGAAAGCTAGTTCATGCTCGATCGTCCCCGAAAAGCCAAGCTTCCCAGCGAAGATTCATTTTTGTAACTAAGCAACCCAGCCACGGTAAAACGTAAATATCTCCCTCATACAATTTTAGAATCACTTTGTTCTTTTTTTCCCCAACGATATAACTGATGCTATTAATATTAATATTATTAATATGATTATTTTATTATTATTATTATGTTTACTTTTAGTATAAATAATTACTATCGAGCATAATGGCCGGCTCCGCGTGCCACTCTTAGTAGTTTATTCTTATTAAATTTCTGTTACTTCTATTGTTAAGCATAATGGTTGGCTTCGTTGCTGCTCTTCGTATTTTCTTTATTTATTTAATTTCTATCTTATATATTATTGAGCATAATGGTCGGCTCTGTCGCCGCTCTCATAATTTTTCTTTATTTATTTAATTTTTGTCATTTAGATTATTGGATATAATGGTCGATACTACCGCCTTATTCTCCGTAATTTCTTTATTTATTTAAATTTCGTCATTTATATTACTGAATATAATGGTTGGATCTGCCGCCTTATTATTATTATTATTATTATTATTATTATTATTATTATTATTATTATCATTATTATTAGTTTTCTAACCGAACAAAATTAGACTTAGAGTCGACAATCATGCCTAAGTCCCATTTTATTAAATTGGTAAAAGGACCGGAATAAAGTATGTTACGCGGTAAGTCTAGTTAGATTTACTCAGTACATACAAATGACCAGATACTATCTTATTCCCAAATACTCTGTAAGTCTCCCAGACTTAATGGTGTATACGAATAAGAGTAATTAATGTAGGAAGGAGGATCTAGTTCTTCTTCTTTCTCTTGACGAAGGAAAAATAAGAATTAGGTAAAAACCAGGAAAGAGGGAAAGAAGGAAAAAGGGAGGCGCCACCTATAGAGGATAAGCCTCAATCTTGCCACCTAGGGGAGGAAACCCTAGGATAAGAGTTTGCCAAAGTTTAAGAAACCCTAGCTAAAATAAAGGAGGAAAATTCAACTCCACTAATACTAAAATATTCTCTCAATTCAAGGTGTGTCTAATATGAAAGAGAGCATGCCTTATATAGGCTAAAAGGAAGCACACTACTTAACCTAGTGGACTTTATTCTCTTCTAAGCCCAAAAACATTAAAACTAAATAAAACTAAGAAAGGTAACTAAAATACAAGACTAAAAAGACATATATAACAAAGATGACCATATAAGGCCCGAACTTATAGCCAAAAAGGCTTTCTAACCCTAATCTAAAATAATGAAAAAATTGTTTAGAAGAAACAAAAAAATATTTTAGTCAACAGAAGTTCCTCTAGTTGTGTCCTCATCATGCCCCCCTCTTAAAAATAATTTGTCTTCAAATCCAAGACATGAGAATCTACAAAAAGAAAGAGAGTAATGAGACCACTTATGATAAAAGAGAGAAAAAATTAAAAAAATAAAGAATTTTAGGAAAGTATTCAACCAGGGACAAAAACTAACCTTTTTATTTGAGACATGGTCAAAACAAAATGATCATCATAAAATGTAATAAGATATGTCCAAAGGAATGCATATATAAAACTATGTGGTAACCCTAGAACTTTACGAAAAACATATATGATGTATGATCAAAAGAGATTACATATGTAAAATAATGAGGTTGAACAAAAAAAAAGTGCAAATCATGCAAAGCCCTATCATAAAAAAACCTGGATTTTGATGTCCTAAGAGGATCATATTTAGTGTTTGAACATAAACTAGGGTCTATGATAGGTAAAGCAAGATAAGAAGCAACTAATTCTTCTTGTAAACCCTACTGCACATGAATGCTATGAACATGTTCAAAATGAGTAAATGGTCCTAGAAAAGATCTAAGAGAAATGCTATGGCAAGAAAACGATAACCTTATATACATTCTAGAAATAAGCAAAACAAAACATGAAATAACTCTTGGAAAAGTTAAGTCAAAAGAAAACAAACAAATTTTAACTCTATAAGATCCTATGGTGATTATGCATATTCTTTGACTAATCCTAATGGAACTATACACCATTGGTGACCAATATTTTTCACTAGGGACAAGAAAAATTGGCAAGGATTCTTTTACCATATTATTGTTTTCATGAGGTCTCTTACTATTATCTATGATGTGAATAAGTAGATTATGATTAAGGTGATTTTCACTTGACACACCATCATTTTCTAAAGACAAGTTATTAAGATGCACCTTAATTTCTTTGTTTGCATTTTGACTTTTAAATTCTTTTTTCTTTAACCTAACCCTATCATATTGTCTCCAATAAGATTTCACTTTTTTATCCATATTAGCATTATGTTTTCTTCTTGATTTTTCCTTTTTTCTTTTGAACATAAACTAATTGTCTCATTTTCTATCTTATCAAAGACTTCAATGAATTCCCATATTTGTTTTATTTTATAAGAGATATCCTCAAGAACCTTTTTTATTCCTTTATTTTTCTTTTCTATGGTATAATTATCTTTGGATTCATAAGAATCTAACTTAGCATAAAGGACACCTATTTCTTCTACTAAGAGCTCAAACAAACATGATGTAGTGTTCTATCTTTCTTACTTGTCCTAGGTGAAGACATGGTTAAAACATTTAAACAAACAAGCAAAGACAAGAAAACACTTGATAGAAAACTAGTCAAAGGTACAAAAAAAACTAAGTTCTAGGCGTACTACCCCTATTCAACTAAATAAACCAAAGTTCAAAGTAAATGCCCCAGAATATAAGGGCTAAAGTACAAAGAAAAAAAATTGACACTATTTTTTTAAAAATTTTTTTACAAGGCTTTGTTTCCAACATAATTGTCTTCAAGTCTTCAAGCTCTAAGACCACCACGACACAAACTTAAGAAAACTCAAAACAAATGTTAACACAATTAATAGAAAAAAGTAATAAAATAAAATAACAAGAAACATGTATTTTTTTGTATATTCTTAACAAGAAGGCTTATAAAATATGAATAACAAAAAAAAACCCAATAAAAATGTAAATTAAAGAGAAAAATGAAGAAAAAGAACCTTAGCCTCTAGATACCACATGATGTAGGAAGGAAGATCTACTTCTTCTTATTCTTTCTCTTTTGATAAAGGAAAAATAAGAATTAGGTAAAAACAAGGAAAGGGGGAAAGAAGGAAAAATGAGAGGCGCCACCTAGAGAGGATAAGCCTCAATCTCGCCACCTAGGGAAGGAAACCCTAGGATAAGAGTTTGCCAAAGTTTAAAAAACCTAGCTAAAATGAAGAAGAAAAATTCAACTCCACTAATACTAAAATATTCTCTCAATTCAAGGTGTATCTAATCTAAAAGAGAGCATGTCTTATGTAGGCTAAAGGGAGGCACACTACTTAACCTAATGGACTTTATTCTCTCCTAAGCCCAAAAACATTAAAACTAAATAAAACTGAGAAAGGTAACTAAAATACAAGACTTAAAAGACATATAAAACAAAGATGACCATATAAGGCCCGAACCTATAGCCAAAAGGGCTTTCTAACCCTAATCTAAAATAATGAAAAAAATTGTTTAAAAGAAACAAAAAAATATTTTAGTCAACAAAAAGTTCCTCTGGCTGTGTCCTCATCAATAATGGTCAACGATGTTTTAAGAAAAATCTATATCTTATAAATAAGTGTCAAATGCCACTTTATCCCTAAATGCTTCCATGAGATCAATTCAAAAGGAAGCATACTGTTATTCAAATTATTATTCATAAAGTGGAAATACATTATTTACTATTCAATCTAAACGTTATTTTAGCTAAGAAATAGCTAATATATTTTCTAAATAAAAATGGAAATAAACCACAACATCTGAAAAATAGATGGGATCTAACAACTTGAGGACAAATATCACGAGGCAGAAAACACATAGATACCTAAGGGTCAAAAAGGTAATGATAATAATAGTAAGTTAAGTTAGAATAAAGCTAACCCATGAAATTGCTATAATCAAATTACACTTTAAGAATTCTATGAATATTACACACACACACACACACACACATATATATATATAAGCATATACTGATAACTATTAGTGAATCATGAATAAATAACCAAATTTAAGAAGTAAAGAAAGATATGTTAATAGAATGACTAGAAGAATATTTTAGGTTAACCAACTTACACGAAATAAAATATAAACATGCTCCATCTATTTTATAAAAATGTACCAGCTAGATAGATTGGTATGGTGCTTGAATGTGTGTTTAAGTATGTGGTTTGAATAGAAGTACTATGTGTTTGACTAAACTATGTGAACTAAGGTGCTGATATGTATATGCTGACTAAATTAAGTATACTTGATTAGCTTATATGAATTATTTATTGGTTATGATATACATGCTAGTGTAAAGTTATAAGTATAATAAATTAAACGAGTGAGGTGAGATGTATGGTTGTTGAATGTGTTGATATGTGCTTGATTGATTAATGTACATGATTATGTAGATTACATGTTCTGGTTGGTGTGATAAGTGATGAGTTTGGTGAAATATATGATGTAAGGAATGAATCTTGCATGATGCATTAATAAAATGTTAAGTAAAGAATAAAATCAAGAGTATATCTCGGTAGGGATCCTGATATGATATAAAAATGGAATGATGGTGAAACATGAATGGATCCGATGAGATGATGTGCGCTGAGACACAAGTTTGTACTCGAGAAATCTTAATACTCAACTCCCCTTTCATTCTTAATTATCAGAGGGAATATATATATTATGATGAACATTAAAGAGAAATAATGACAATAACTAAAGATAGTGTTGGTAAATGAATTAGACGGTCAGTCAACCATTAGAAGGAATTAAGTATACACCTACATAGCCAAAACAACCCATACCTTTAGAATAGTGCTACCTAACATTGATAAGATTATACCACATTTGACTTAGGATACATCCCTGGTTAGTCTCATTTTCTCTAAAGGATGATTGGAAGAGATTTAAAAAATGATATACAATAAACCGATGTTAAGAATGAAAATGGCTGTTGAGGGGACCCTATCAATGACGAGCATGACGGAAAGTGAAAGAATATGAATGAGACATGTATCATTTGCATGTGACGTGTGGAAACTCAAGCATACACCGTGGGTACGCTGGAGGACATTCATGTTCGGTCTCCGAGGAGAACCTTAAGAGTACAACCAGGACAGAAACCTAATGGCATCAGAGTCGCGCCTGAGCTGGGTGAGATGATGCAAGCCTGGTGTACTTTAACTAAATGATGGAATGTGTCTATGACCGTGGAGAGCCAAGTCCCCTTTTGATATGAGACGGATCCCCAATAATGAGCAGGACCTGAGAGTCCTTAGTACCCACTGTCACAGAAAAGGGCTTTGTCAGCGGTTCTGTTAATGCTATTGTTAGCAGTTCAGCCGCAGAAAATAAAGGCGCTGATAATAAGCCTGATAACAATGTCAGCGTTTAAACCGTTGACATTTCCTATGTATTATCAGTGGTTATAGTGCGGAACCGTAGATAATAGTGTATCAATGTTAGCGGTTAAATAAAGAACCCCTGACAATGATGTTTATCGTGTCAGCGGTTAATTACTAAAACCGTAGACAGTATTGCATAACTAATTCCTTCAATGTGTGCTTCATATTTTCTAACGCTCCAATATCAGTAGGTGGAATAACATCACCAAGCAATTTTCTAACGCTCCAAATACACAATGAATTGGTGAGGGATAGAATTTATAGGATTAGATATGTGCAAGTTTTTGCATTTGGCACCTAAGGTCCCTATGTTTTTTTAATAAGATAAATTAATAGTTAATTTATTAATAGAAGGAATCAGACTCAATTTTTTTTGTGTCTTTTACCATTGGAATATCTTGTTAAAATTGTAGCTATGTTATCTAGAACTAGAGCTATTCCTTGTATTTTATTATGCTGTCATTTTTATTTTATATAATATTTTTGGCTTCTTTTTAATTGCTCTTTTCTGCCAGCAGAATAATGGTCATCCACTTAAACTTATCATATTATGTGTATAGTTATTTAAAAATTCCATACTTCATATATGTCTACAGAAGCACATAAATGGCAATACACAATTTTAAGTAAAAAATGAGTGAAATCACGCATAGCCTAGCCAACTCATTTGAAGATAATAGTATCATGACCTTGTACTTCAATCAGTCCAAATTAAAGAAAAACATAATGACTTGCTTAAAGTTAACTATTGGAAAGAGTTCAAAGTCAAAACAAAAGCGAATCAATAATACAAGTATGGACTGACTATATATTAATATTATCATGATGCCGAGTATAATATGTAACAACATGAACAAAACAAACAATAGGATGAAGGAAAAAGTAAATCAAAAGGTACAGATTCTATGACAGCTGCTTGACAAAGGAAATAAAAAATCATGATAGCTTACTGTTCCTGCAGTTGATCTAGAAGAAAGGAATGTACTATGCTTCATTCTTGATAAGCCAAAATCACATACTTATTCAACAGGAAAAATAATTGATAACATATCCACAAATAGCACTTGTAAGTTGCAACGCTTCAAAGGAACATTATTCACAAGATTCAACCAGCACCTTTACAACTCAGTTTTTATCAACAAGAAGATTTGGGGACTTCAAATCACGATGCACTACTACGGGAGTGCAGTTGTGCAGATAGTCATTCCTCGAGCCTGAATGGTCAAAAAAGACAGATTATATCATGAGATTCACTGGCCAATTATAGAAATAATTTGCTAAATGAAGCTGCATTGCACTTAAAGACAAAAAAAACCTACAGCATCAAGGGCCATCCTCAACCGTCTTCACTCATCTAATTGATTGTTAGGTTGGTGTATTAATCTATACAAACTCCCTCTACAAAAAATTATCTACATCTCAGTATTTGAATAATCAGAATACAATGTCCTCCAAAAAGACACTAATCAAATAAAATAAATACCCTTGAGTATGGTTATCTAACATTTCAAGTTTTCTAAAGTTATTAATGTAACAAGCATCAGTAAATAGTTAGGTTCAAATCAGTAACATGTAGATTGTACATTTGCAAACACAGGCCTACTTGCCAACAGTTTCAGTTCACAACATCCATATATTAGAACATGGAATGGAACATGATCATAATTTTTTTTTATGAAAATGATAGACTAAATGCATTTAAGAGTATTGCTATTTTTAATCTATAATCAAAGAATTATTAAGATTGAAAAGGAGGTACAAATTATATTTTACCCAAAACAAAAACAAAATATTAGTGGTTTCCTCAAGGCATATGGCACATCATTTAGTAAAGCAACTACCATAGAAGATGCAACAACAGCTAACTGGGACATTTTTCCCATACCTTAATTGATTTGCTTCGGCCACATATGGTATGTTCTATACAACAGCTTCCCTTGTATCAAGAGAAAGATCAATTCCGAAGCCTTCTATAGGTTTAGAATGCTCTTTTTCCCTTCTCATTCATGTTGGCCTTCTCCCTCTTTTACAAACACTCTCCTTTTCTCTTCACTTCCATTTCCCACTCATCTTTTCCTTCTTCCCCTTCAAAACCCATAAGGTGGTGGTGTGCCCTTCCTCCTCCATTTTTCATTTTTCATTGGAGCTTGAAGGAAGCTTGTGGCTTGGAACTCTTTCCCCATTCTCTTCAAATTTTTGTGCTCTCCTCACGCTCTCTTGGAAGCTCACTCTTTTCATTGCTTGAGGTGAGTTTCTCATCTTTTCTTTGAGCTTGAACCCTTGGTTATGGGTTTTGGGTGTTGGGTGAGTGATTTAATATGTATGAGTTGTTGAGAGAAGCCATTTATGATGAAAACCCTAAGGTGGGGTGTTTTAATATGAGTTTTATGAGGGAATATATGGGTACACAAAAATGACATGGAAGATAATGGAAAATGATGAATATAGATAATGGTTGTTGGGTTTTGATGAAACCTCAGTTTTGTAAATTGGGGGAAATATGAAACATGGGTGATATGCATTTATTATTGATGGGAGATATTATTTATGATAGGTAATAACCATTAATGATGATGAGTGGTTCATAGTGGTTGTTGAGAACCATTAATGTAAGAGCCCATTATTGGGTATGGCATTAAAGATGCATAATAATTAGTGAAGGCACCAAACAATAGTGGTTGTGGTGGATTGAATGAAATGAATGAGGTTTGAAAATTTAAAATGGCATAAAGTAACAAGTAGATAATAATGAGCACTTGAATCTTGGTAGTTGAATAAAAATTAATTGTGTGATATACGGTATAATGTAGGAAACGACCCCATCGATGAGGTGAGACCTTCGAACCGCGTTGATTTCTACTTCTGTTGAGGTAGGAGGGGGTAACATCTCTAAATGCTTGATTTCATCCATCAGTGATGTGTGTATATGATTGTGTTGTGTTAGTTTGGCTTGGATGAATGATTTGATGATTACTTGATTGAAATGCATTTAGAGTGAATGGTGTTATGTGGCCTATGTTTATGGGATGATGATTATGTCGTTGAATTGACTCATGATTAATGAGAGTTGTTGCTAATGGTTTGGAACCATGATTGTATTCATTTCAATGTTATTGAACATCCCATGATATGTGAATTGATGAATTGTGATTGGCATTAACTAGATATGTATATGAAATCTAATGAATGTTGGTGATGGTTGAGAATGATGAGTACCTAGAGTTCCACTAAGTGTTGATGATGAATTGTTGATGGTGGAGTGACATTTAGGGTGCATAGTATAAGAATGCATTTGATTTGCATTGCATCTATGGTATATCATTCGCTGCTTATATGGAATGTTAGGGGTTCCAATAGGCAAGCCTGCTGGGAGGGTGACCCAGTGCACAGTAAAATTGTTGTTGTTCCCTAGTGATTCTGGGAATCACGAAGCTACCCTTGGGTTGGTGGCGAGGCACCTTATGTGGCAGGCCCTGTGAGCGGGCGGCTTTGTGTTAAGCAAGTTACCTCGGTGTCCAACGGGGCATGGCTCTCTCAATGTGTGTTTGGGAGAGGCCCGTAGCACTTGTGGCAAGTGAGGCCATGTAAGTAATCCACAAGTCATAGGGTGACTAGTGCTACAAATGGGCGATAGCAGTTTGGTACCAGTAAAATATAATGTTAAGCATGCATGATTTTGGATATAAGTGTACACTTTTACTACTACAGTAAGGGCATAGTAGCACACCTATGCTTGACCCACATTTGGTATGATATTGTTTCCCACAGTCGGATCCGCGATTTTTATTGATTCCTTTGTGCATATGCATTAGCCATAAGAGCATTTGCATATAGCCGGAGATATGCCTAGTTGGTAGCCCGTGGTGGCGATGGATGATTGTTAATAAAGAGGAAGGAGGTTGTGGTACTAACATCGAATGTAAGATGACCTTTATTAAGAATGTCATGATTTTGATGTGTGAGTTGTGAATATAATGTTTTGGATATGTATGATGTTAAAATGGAATGTGATGATGTGTGAATGAAGCTTATAATGCTTCTTGAGGAATACTTGTTATGCACATATGTATAGGTGTAACACCCCCTTATATACACGAGATATGAATATTCTTATTGTTTTTAAAAACTTTAGAAATATATATATATATATATATATATATATATATATATATATATATCATTCCTTATCTCACGTATACAAAGACATATATATACCTGATTTCCTTTGAATATTGAAAGTAAAAAAATATTGTCTTTCAATATTTGTCTATAATGACAAAATAAATTTATAGAAATCATAAGTGATAAAAGATTACTGTATTATATCCGAATGATAAAGTTTATCAAAGTTTAACCTTTACTTTGTTACAACTTGATATTATAATAAGGCAAAATAAAACTAAACTATACCTCTACTACAACTGTGACCAGTCATTTTCTAGTCCTTGAACCATCGAGTTTTGGAATCCTACTCTTGTCATATATCTTCATCTATTTGATTGAGGATGAGACCACTTTACCCTTTTTGTAATTACATATCATTCCATCTTGAACTGCTAGCTATATATCACATAACATATATTTTGGACACAAAATTCAAACAAGAAGAAGTGAGAAACAAAATATAATACTTTATAGATAAGACATAAGCATAAGGGTTTTCACAAACTAATATAATAATATCAGTCATAATCTCATAAATAATCAATTACGAATGTCAGGTCATCATAAACATAACATATTATACTTTCATTCACAATCACCCACATAAAATGCCACATTTATACGAATGTCATGCAATGCTTTTAATGCTACTATCTCATTTGGTTATGCATGTGGGCCCTTAATGTAACACCCTTAATTTCATTATTTCTTATTTAAAATAAAATTTCAAAGGAATTTGATTATAGTTCTTTAGAACTTTTTGATTGTTATATAATTTATAATTTTTTAGAATTTTCTTATTTTTTTATTTTTTTTATTTTTTATTATTTTTTTTTGAGAATGACAAAAATACCCTTAACCTTTCATCTAATAACCAAAATGCCATTACTGACATCATCGCTTACATCATCATCGCTTACATCATTGCTTACATCATGAATAGTAAAATAAATAATTAAATAATCTTAAATAGTAAAATTTTCTTCCTATAAATAGATGGCTCATTTACAACATTTCCACACCAAAAATTAGAGAGAGAATCTAGAGAGATAGTGCGTAAGAAATTAGTGGGGAGTAAATTCTTTTGGTAAAAAGAAGTTCTGCTGGAGGTGTAAGGTAATAACTTTCTTCTATATTATTTTTATAATTTTAGTTTATTTTTTTTAGCACTCTTAAACCATTGATATACTAGTACTATTATGAATAAGTTACTATAGTAAAAATAATTTACCACTGTGTTATTTTTACTATTTACCATTACTATTCAAAATTTACTATTTACCGTTACTATTCAAAATTTACTATTCACTGTTATTGTTCATGATTTACCATTTACCACTACTATTCAAAAAGTTACTATTCACAATTTGCTATTTACTATTACTATTCAAAAATTACTATTTACCGTTACTATTAATGATTTACCATTTACCGTTACTATTTATTATTACTATACATATTTACTATTTATCATTCTGGTAGCAATCTTAATTTTCATCTTAAGCTTATACTGAAATAAGTTAGTATTAATATTTTGTTAGAACTTGGAGGCGCAGAGCGAATTCACTTTTGGTAGCAAATCAAGGTAAGGGGGGATGAGATTAAGGATATAATATGAAAATGCATAAGAATATTGGGAGGAGTCCCCTACTCCTTTTAAACATAACAATATTATTATTTTAAAATAATAACTTTTAACTTAAAATTTATAATAATTGTTATTAATAAATTAAGCATCTTGTGTAACTTAATATCTAAAATATTTAAGAACTTGAACTATTATGACCTATGCGGACTGGATTGAACCTATGCAAGGACTTGAACTATTATGAACTTGACTGAACCTATGCAAGGACTTGGACTATTTATGACCTATATGGACTGAACTAGACCTATGCAAGGACTGGACTATCTTGGATTTACATAGACCTGTATGAGGAATTGACCATAGAACTTAAAACAAACTTTATTAATTTAAATAACCATTGAATTTTAAAATTATCATATTTATAACTGATGCTTAATTATTTGATTTGATTATGATTGTTAATATTTATTTATGTTTTATGATGTTTGATTGTGATTGACAATGTTTGATTATGATTGATAATCTTGTACTGTGGAGTTTGAGCATATAGCAAGCATGACGGAAAGCTAAAATTCAGTAAGAATTTACTTATCTCCTACTTCTTTATTTACTTTTTCATATTTATTCAAATTACTTTTAAGAAATTTCTTAGATTTCAATAAAACTACATAAGTTTTTAGAAATCTCTTTTTATCTTTTAATATATATGTATATATCTTTACTAAAATTTAGATTTTTAGTTAGTTTATCAGAAAGAAAAAGAAAGAGAATTTATTTTATAAAAATAAATTTTTTTAATATATATATATACGTATTATTTAAATGTATAAAAATATTATATAAAATAAGGTTTTAAAGATTGATAATTCCAAATTTAAGCTTTTAGAAATTAATTTTGAATTGACAGGTTGTGAAATATATTTAAGGCTTTGAAACTCAAATTTATAAGGAGATTTGATTTGTGATTTGAAAAGGAACTGTACTAAAATTCTATGTGCGTATTTGAGAAGTTGAAAAAGTACAGTTTACTGGGGTGGCTATGTCGTGATTCATAGGCCCTGATAATATAATTGAGTTTCTAAAAGCCTTAACCAACTAAATACGCGAGTAGTTCATGCATCATGAATCATCAAAGAGAAACAAAATGATATTGTCTGGGGACGGATTATAGAAACTGAGGATACATTAGAGGAGGCTTAATTGTGAGCCTTGGGATGAGAGGGTGTGAAAGGATGCTTCAGGGGACCTGGGGTAGCTCCCTAGTGTCGGGTACGTTCATAATAAAAACCTTTTTAATCTGACTAGTCTCTAAGTGTTTCCATGCCAGTTGAGCTGTTCATGTTATTATTATCCGGAATTATGGAACAGTGTAAACTCCTGGTTGGCCCAGTGCAAATTAAAATTTAAGGGGCCCACATATATAGATAAGTTATGATGAAGATATGACATATCATTCATACATTCATAAATTGATTGTGTTTGTGATTGTGATTGATATTATTACACTAGTTTGTGAAAACCCTTTATTGCTTATGTCCCATTTGGGAATATTATATTCTGTTTCTCACTCCTTTCTCTATGTTTTTGTTTCATATGGTTTAAATTAATGGTTCGTACAGAGGGAAGGATTGAAGAACATTGACAGTATATATAGCACGTTCTAGAAAGGGAGCTCGGTATGAATACCGTGGTCCAATGAATAAATAATGTCACTAGGCAACTACTCTTGGGCCATGGAGTTTCCTCTCTTTCTTATAATGTTTAATGTTTATTTTCTTCGGATGAATGTACAAATACTTTATAAAGTTTTAATAATATTGAGGTATTTCAGAAATAATGTATATAATTTATTCCGATAGTTTCTTTTTAACAAACATATCTTTAGTAAAAAAAAATTATTACAAATTTTTCTAGAATTTATTAAGGTGTAACAGAGGGTGTTACACTTAAAGTTTTAATTTTTGCACTGGGCCAACTACTGTTCCACAATTATGGATAATAACATAAATGCCTTCGTGGCATATGAACAGCTCAACTGGCAAAGAAACACTTAAAGACTAGTCAGACTGAGAAGGTTTTTATTGTGAAAGTACCTAACACTAGGAAGCGACCCCAGGTCACCTGAAGCACCCTCTCATCCCAAGGTTTGCATTTGAACCTCCTCTAATGTATCCTCGGTTTTTATAATCCGTCCCCAGGCAACATCACATCTCATTTCTCTTTAATGATTCATGATGCATGAACTACTCGCATAGTTAGTTGGTTAAGACTTTTAGAAACTCAATTATTAAATACCATAAAAATTCACAAATCATCTCAATAAACTGTACATTCCCATAAGTTCTTCTTTGAACTTCTGTTATACAAAAATAAATTTAGTACAGTCTTCGAATTTAGATCTCACCAAAATTGAGTTTCCAAGCCTTAAATATCTCAAAACTTTCTCTTAGAAAACTTCACATATTTACATAGTCTTTCTCAAGTTGAATCTTAACTAGATTGAGTTTAGAAATCTCGACTATAACAAAATATCCTTTAGTTATTTCGTTGAGGAAAAACCAAAATAATTTACTTTAAACTTTTGATCACTAAAAGAAAATAATTTTTAAAATCATTAACTAAGAATACTTAAAACTATAAAAAATTTCTTTAATTCAAGAATTAATTATTTCAACCTTTAATTTTCATAAAATAACTTTTCTTTAATACTAGATTTATTCTAAAGATTAAAAATAAAGTTAATGAAAATAATTTCTAAGAAGAAATGAAAGACTAAAATAATTATAAAATACTTTCTCTTAGAATAAAAATTTAAAGAATAAGGTAAGAACATTCTTACTGAGTTCTAACTTTCCGTCATGCTTGCTTTATGCTCAAACTCCATATCACAAGGTCATCAATCACAACCAAATATTGTCAATCACAATTAAATACCATCACTCACATTCAAATATTGTTAATCACAATTAAATACCATCACTCACAATCAAATATTGTCAATCACAATCAATTTATCAATCATAATCAAATCAAATAAATTAATTATCATTCATAAATATCATAATTCAAAGTTTAATGGTTATTTAAGTTAATAAACATAATTCCAAGTCTTTATAGTCCATTCCTCACATATGTCTATGTAAGTCCATATAATCCAATCTTTGCATATGTTTAGTTCAGTCCATATAGGTCATAATAGTCCAAGTCCTTGTATAGGTTTAGTCCAGTTCGTATAGGTTATAAAAGTCCAGGTCCTTGCATAGGTATTTAAGAGTAAGTTACACAAGATACTTAATTTAAAATTTATTATTTTAAAATAATAATATTATTAAATTTAAAAGGAGTAGGGGACTCTTCCCATTATTCTTATATATTTTCATATTATATTCTTATCTCACTCCCCCTTACCTGGAATTGCTACCAAAAGTGAATTCGCTCTGTGCCTCCGAGTTCTAACAAAATATTAATACTAATTAATTCACTATAGCATAAGATGAAAATTAAGATTTATCAGAAATAATAAATAGTAATTATGTATAGTAATAGTAAATAGTAACGGTAAATAGTAAATCATCAATAGCAATGGTAAATAGTAATTTTTGAATAGTAACGGTAAATAATAAATCATGAATAGTAACAGTAAATAGTAAATTGTGAATAGTAATAGTAAATAGTAAATCATGAATAGTAACGGTAAATAGTAAATCATGAATAGTAATGAGAAATAGTAAATTTTGAATAGTAACGATAAATAGTAAATTCTGAATAGTAACAGTAACTAATAAATTTTGAATGATAATAGTAAATAATAATTTTTGAATAATAGCAGTAAATGGTAAATTGTGAATAGTAATAGTAAATAGTAAATAGTAACAGTAAATCGTAAAAATAATGTATAGTGATAATTTATTTTTACCATAGTTACTTATTCATAATACTAATAGTATATTAATAGTTTAAGAGTGCTAAAAAGAATAAACTAAATAATCATAAAAAGAATATAGAAGAAAGATATTATTACCTTACACCTGTGACAGAATCTCTTTTAACCAAAAAAATTTACTTCCCACTAATTTCTTAAGCACTATCTCTCTAGATTCTCTCTTTAGTTTTTGTATGTAAATGTTGTAAATGAACCACCTATTTATAGAAAGAAAAATTTACTATTTAAGATTATTTTATTATTTATTTTACTATTCATGATGTAAGTATTTACCTAACCAATGACTATTCATGATATAAACAATTACCTAACCGATGATGTAAGCAATAGGTAAGCGATGATGTCGGTAATGTCATTTTGGTTATTAGATAAATGGTTAAGGGTATTTTGGTCATTTTCAAATATTCATTAAAAAATTCAAAAAATCATAAATAATGCATAGATCAAAAAGTTCTAAAGAACTGTATTCTAATTTCTTCAAATTTTTATTTTAAAATTCTAATAAGAGTTAAATCTTAAATATGTAAAAACATAAATATAAGAACATAAATAAAAATTATGAATAATAAAGATATTAAAAATTCTTAATAAAATTTTCTTAATTAGTGAATACTAATTAAGTCATTTCAAAATCTTCGTTCAATATATATATTTTTATTTTATTATTATTTTTTAAAAAATAAAATAATTAAATATAAGTACCAAAATTTCATAAAAATATTAATTAGTTAATAATTGACTATCTAATAGTAAGTGTTTTCTCATTAAAAAGGTATTAATATCTACTTTCTATTTGATTAGAAAATAGGATGTTACAATAGGCATCATCATAATGTATGATTTTGAATCATTTGGTATATGTTACTCACCTCCTAGTTGCCATTTTAAAGTTTGATGTAGGTATGATGAAAATCCTACTCTTTTGGAGGGTGAGCAATGATGGAGATAAATATGGAAAGAAAGTGTGAGCCTTGGCCGGTATCTTTTGTAAATCACTTGATAAGTGTAGATTTTTATTTTGTGTATGATATTTGGTTGGTCATGACTCTTAATTTGTGGGTCATGTGTAAAAATTAGACTTATGTGTTTTTGAATGGCTAATTTTTAGTAATGACCCTAACAATAGATGATATTGATTGTAAATTGAAGGATTATATGCCATGTTAATGGATGGATGTTGATACCATGAGGTTTTTGTTTATAACAATGCATATGAGTCTTGTGTATGAATGAGAATATGAGTAAGGTGTTAGAATGTGGAATGAAGGATTTTGGCATGAGGTATATGATGAATTTTCATGGTTTTATGCATAATTGAGGAACCAATAGGGTCGAAATGAGTTTTATGAGATTTTGATAGTATGTAATGATTCCAATAACTTAAATTCATGATTTGTGACTTGTAGAAATTGGAATGGGTCAATTCCATTGAGAATAGGCCCTTGAGTTGCACAAAAATGCCTCAAAATGAGTGAAATGCTTTTATGCGCATAACTCTCTCGTTTTCAGGAATTTTTAAGTGTGGCCAGTGGCCACACATCACAAATGATGTATATAAGCTGGTGTCAAAATTTGGTAGGCATTGGAATTTGTACGAGAAAGTTAGGGGAGTTAGAAGTCCAAAAATATTACTTTTTCTATATAAAATGGCCTCTATGTTGTCATGAATCGATTCACAACAGTGCATGAATCGATTCAAGACACATTGTTTTTACTGTTCCTAAATTTTGGGTACTTTGAATCAATTCAAGCCCCCGCATGAATCGATTCAAAGCTCACTGGAACCACTGTTCATGAGGTCCGGGAATGTTTGAATCAATTCATGCGAGCTTAAATCGATTCAAAGGGCTCTGTTTCCACTTTTTGGACTCCAAAAACATTTGAATCGATTCATATGGTGCTTAAATCGATTCATGGTCCTATTTTCACACATTTTCCTCTGTTTTAGGGTATGATTGGTATTGCTTGGTCATGACATGATTACACAACATCATATGCACATAATTAACACATTTTAACAACTAAATGGGATACCCATAAATCTTCCCTCGTTCCCATTCACCCTTTAGGAATTAATTGTGTACTTCCATTATTCCTTGTTGATGATCATGAGATTGATTGTCCAAGGTTCACTCTTGACTTAATTTATTCACCTTCTCATATCTTCATATATGGGATATATGGGATACGTTATTTAAAATAATCCGGGTTTACTTATTAAAGAATCATCTCCGTTTTCTTCTATCCTTTAATTACTTTAAAATCGCAAAAAATTTACCCCCGATTTTGGGGCGTCTCACTGGGCACATGAACTATATGAAGGGTTTGTCTAACTTGTGTAACCTTGAAAAAAATAAAAAATCAAAAGGAGAAAATTCATATTGGAAATTGTGTTGAACTTACCTAGAGAATTACAAGATAGTGTATTAATGTTAATTTTACATAAAAACCACTCCTATTTTATTTCGTATCATATTTAATGTTGTGTAGGTTAGATAAACTGATATATGAAAATAAGGCTTCCATTGTGCCTATACCACCAAAAGTATAAAACATAATTTTAATGGACTGTTTAGTTCAATTGAGGAGAGGAGAAGAGAGGAATTTTAATGAAGGGAAGGTAAAAGATTTAATAGAAGGGAGAGGATTATAAAAAAACTTACCTTCCATCAACAATCTTGACAAAGTTCATTGCCACATCATCAAAGCCTATAAAATGCAGTCCTTTCACCAATCGACATGGAATGCCCAAACTATCAGCTAAAACCTACATTTAATACAGATAATTTTAATTTTATTACATGAATCATGGAAATAGAAGCTTTCAAAAGAGTATAACAAACATCATATAGCATACAGTGGTCTCAACTCCCGACTGCCCATTCTGTTAATATTATTTGAGAGTTTTGATTGGTGTAATCTAAACATAATTAATGCTACTAAAGGCTTGCATAAAGCAATACATGAGATTATTCTTCATTGAAATGCAAACTAGAAAAATAAAACTATTAGGACAAGTACCTTAAATAACAATGCACGATGCCAAGCCAATCCAATGGTTAGTGAACCAAGTGGCAAAACCATGCTGCCAAGGGTCAACCCACATGTTCCTATTTTTAATAAAATTCCAGCTAAAAGCATACAAGTACTGTGAAAATACTTAAAGATGCAATAATATATTCAAAATTCAATAACCGAGCTAAAATAAATTCCACACAGATTCAAGACTATACCTTCTTCTCTGATCTTCGACCAACACAAGCCCTATTTCGCGGTAGAGCCATTAACAGCCACCTTGAATTCCACTGTACACGAACGGAACATTGATTCAAATCCCTACCGCATCCAAACATGACGGAAAGATCCAAAATCCCTAGAAATAAAGATGGGGGTTTTGGTATTAAGTAGGAAAAAGTCGTAATTTTAGAAGAAGGAGAAGATGGGTACCGTTGCATAGAGGTTAGGGAAGAAAGAAGATTGGTACCTCAAACCAAACCCTTGATGGTGATGGCATAAAAGGACGATGAGGAGGAGCAGGGAGACTCAGTGCACTATGAAGAACCAATCAGCATGATGACGAAAGGGGCTGGGCGGTGATGATGATGGCTTCAAGGTTTGAAGGTCACTAGTTCTCGTAGAGTAGGAAAAGGGAATGTATTGAAGAGAGGAGACGAGAAATGACAACATCCTTATGATTTTTGGTGAAGGTTTAAGGAACGAGTGTGTCATGTAGCAGTAGATGCGAAGAAGAATGTGGGGTAGAGTCCACCAGTGGCACGACGCGGTATGAGAAAAAGGGAACATCATGAGAAGAACAGGGAACGAGAGTGAGAAACAGAGTGAACAACATTGATATTTGTTTTGAAGGAAAAAATAAAACTAATAGTTAAAAACAACGTCATTTCAGGTGATTTAAGTTTGCCATACTAATGTTAGTGACTCGTTTATAAATCAATGTCAGAAGTTCCATTTAGACTTGCAGACTAAAGTGATTATAAACTATTCTCAATGATTTCGGTTAAGAACCACAAATATTAGTCTAAATTATTCAACAATTTCTACGGTTCTGATGTAGCACAGACAAAACTAGTGTATCCTTTAGCATTTTTGTTGTAGTGACCCTGTGATGAGGGACTTGGTGAGGTCTGGTCACTCTAGTACAGAAACCCCCTGAACAAGACAGATTCTGATGAGAATAATGATGGATGAGATGGTTTTGGGCCCATATGCATCATGATGGCTAAGAAAAGATCAATTGAATGGATGGAACCCATGCATTGCATTACATTCCATGATTGAGTTTGTGTTTGATTATGGTTCTCGATTGTTTACTGATAATGTTTTGTTAAGGAATTGGGGTTAAAACTTTAGGAAATAATTAGTGGTGAGGGGGAGAGCAGGAAGTTGTATATTTAGGGATGAAAGGGAGGTTGAGTGATGATAGATAACTTATAATGAATTCATTAGGGACCCTTGTTATGAATGTTAGAAATAGAGATTTTATAGGCTTGTACTGTGTGGGAGGGACGTCAGAAATAACATCTCTTTGATTGTTGTGGAGAAATATACTCACCCTTACAACTTTTTATAGACCTTCGTTGGACCATACACTCGACACCCTAGAGATCGACGTAGACTTCGCATCAAGGATCATCCAGACTCTTCTTGGATTGAGGATGATTAGGATAAATGATTTTCTTTTCGTATTTTGTATGGGAGCCTACATGCCCTTAATTTTCAGCATGTACGGTATGTTAAATATGACCATGTATTGTATATGATTAAATTGTATATAATGTGCCTCTTCCACCAAATTCCCTTGTATAAAAAAAAACTTTCACATTTTCTAGAATCGTAACCTCTTAGTTAACTAAAAGGACCTAGTGGAAGAGGTCATTCTAGTTAATCGAGGGTGTTGCATTCACCAAGGAAAGCGGGTGGTCTGTTCATAAAGGAACCTTTTGTAGTAAGCTGATCATAAGAAGAAAAGGCCATGGATCTTGATCGTTTTTACTTATGCGAGTAAACCCAAAAGGACAAGCTCTAATACCAATTGATGGTACAAAGTTAGACTTAGAAAGGGGGTTTTGAAAACATATAGACCGTGTAAGCAATATAATAATTCAACAGATCAAAGAAAAGGATAAAGAATCACACAATGAATTTATACTGGTTCACTTCCAATACAGAAGCTATGTCCAATCCCTTCAGACTAGAAGGATTTTCACTATTGTAAAAACACCTTTACAATACAACACCAACCCAATGCAGCAAGTATTCTTGACTCCATCTACTTCTAGCTTAAAACCCAAGTATTGTTTTAAAGAGCCACTTTTGGCTACAGACACCCAAGTATTCTTTCAAAAGCCTCTTTAGGCCATAAGTGTTTCCTGCACTAACAGACTCTGGCAACACACCAGATCTTACAGAAATAGTGATAAAGAGTTTTTAGTGTTACAACAAATAACTCAACATACAAATTTATGAAATGATTACACAGGTACATTGAGCTATAGACTACTATAAGTCGTGGTCTCTTAGAAGCAGAACTACAAGGAATACTTAAGTAGTGAAAATACAAGAACTTAGAAACTTTGGAGAAAAGTCTTTCAGACTTTAGTTTCTGAGAGAAACCAGAGTTGAGTAATAAGGGCAAAAGTCTCTGTTAAAATTCAAAGCTTCTTATATTTATAGTCCTTCATGAAATAGTCGTTGATTCATCTTGAAGAATATTAGTCTCTTTGAGTATTGTGCTGTTAGCAAGTGCAGAGACATGCTTTAGAGAAATTTCCTTAACTAGATTATCTCAATAGTCTTTAACAAAAGACCCTTTTGCTTATGCACATTGAGTAAGCAAGTATACTTTATAGCAGTAGACCTTAGGCTATCTGTTCTATACAAGTTCAACTTTTCTTGACACCTTGAGATATGTGAGGTAGTTTTCTTGATATATGTGAGCGTGCCTTTTAACTTTTTCATTAATTTCCTTTTTGATGATAGGCACAGAGATGATATACAAAACTTCATGCAGCTTATCATTTAGAAAAGAAATATCCTTTTCCAAATACTTGAAGAATGAGAGAGCTTCTCGTGGTGTATAGCTTCAGACTTGCTTAATTCAATGAAGCTTTGAGTGACTACAGACTTTTTTACTTCAAGAA
Organism: Clitoria ternatea; assembly: GCA_037962975.1. Taxonomy (NCBI): domain Eukaryota; kingdom Viridiplantae; phylum Streptophyta; class Magnoliopsida; order Fabales; family Fabaceae; genus Clitoria; species Clitoria ternatea. The sequence continues at coordinate 80,958,081 of CM075671.1, read as the reverse complement.
CTTTGAGTTATACGGACTCCCTTTATTCTTTACAAATGGAGTTCTACAGACTCCCTGTCACACTTGAACATAATAGTTAGATAAATAAGCTTACAGACTTCACTTTAGCTAAGAGTTTTGATGTATATTATTAACGAATCACGTGGGGTTCAGACTTCTTAGTCTTGAGTTCAGACTTGATTCTAACAATTCATTTGGTGGTGTCATCGATACTACGTAGGTGATGTAAACGCGGATTTGTTTTAGTGACAGAGAAGAATAACATGATGGAAGAGGTGATGACTGGTTTTGGCATTGTCGAACTCAAAGTTGAAGCTCAATCTAAGGCTTGAAGACATGCTCCAATGGTTTGGCCACACCCAATTCCATTGCCTCCATATCAAACATGATTCTAGACTCAGGGTATGAAGAGAAAAAACCACATTTGTCATCTTGATGAGACCTTTAAGTCTAGAATCATGTTTTATGTGGAAAGTTAACGACAAGACTTAATCCTAACCAAATAATAATAATGCCAAGGCTAAATCTTAGAAATCAATTTCTTTGGGGGGTCGATCCTAATTTTAACTTCTTTAATATTTTATATTTAAGTCAAAAATATTACACATGCCAGTGCTGAAATGGCTAACCGTCAACCACCGTAAAACTTAACGTATGAAAAGTTAATGACAAAATTTAATTCTAACAAAAAAATATTTAAGGGCTAAATCCTAAAATAAAAATCCTTAAGGGGTTTATCCTAATTTTAAACTTTTTTAGGGATGTTGATTCTAATTTAAACTTCTTTAAGGGTCAATTTTATATTTAAGTCAAAAAGATTACACAAGTCAGTGCTAAGGTGACTAACCTTAGCTACCTCAAAACTTAATGTATGAAAAGTTAGCTACAAAGTTTAACCCTAACAAAACAAATTTCAATGGTTAAATCCTAAAAAATTCTTAAAGGATTAACCATAAAGGGTTGATTTTATATTTAAGTCTGCATGTATGTGTATGACACCCGTGCTTTGCTTGGTTTTTTTAAATTTAGATAAAATAATAAAAAATGAATACATAAATTGATTATTAAAAATAAATTTGTTTTTTTAAGTTTTTTTAAATTTATTCATATAATATGAATATTAATATATATGATATTATAAATAATTTGTTTTTCTTGCAATTAATTTTTTTAATAAGATGTTAATTCTTTTACCTGTGTAATTTTCTTTCTAAAAATATAGTTTATTTATTTTGAAACACATATTAATTTTCTATACTAAAGTAAATATTTTTTTATAATTTAAATACTAACAGTTATTACTAATATCTGTGCTATATATATATATTTGATTATGTTTATTCTCTTTAAGAATTGTTTTATAGATATAAATTTTTTTAGTAAGATGTCTGGTGTGATATATGGTCTATTATTTTTGAAATAAATAAATATATTTTTTAATTAAATTAATAATACTTTTAATTTTAAATTAAAAACTACAAAATGATAGAGCTAATAAATCAGAATAAAAAAGAAGAAAAAGTAAAATAATTTTTAAATGTTTCAAAATGAAAAGAGACATTATTAGAGGAGATACTTAATTGAGTATTTAAATTCAAATTTAAGATTCAAATTAGTTATTAATATATTATTGACAATAGTTTTTTATTTCTTTTATTAATTACAATACATCTATTTATTTTCATTTTAATTAAGTAATTCAAATTTGGATTTCAAATCATTGAGAATTTCATGTAATGAATTTGTGGTGTATTTTAACTCTGGTATACTTTTTATTTATTTTAGAATTATTTATAGACCTAAGTTTTCTCATTTCCTCCTATATTTACTTCTAAGTTCAATTAAATTTTAAATTTAAATATTTGTCTGCATCTTTTTTCCCTATCTTTTATTGCTATATATTTTTTTATCTTTACAAAAACCGTATGCGGTAAAATTGTATGTCACTAAGAATTAAATTAACCTATTATGGAAAATAAGTGAATTAATTTACAAATTTCATTTAGAATGTATTTTTAATATTATCATTAGGTTGTACCTATTATAATAAAATTAAAAATATAAAAATATATAAACACAATATTTGATTAAACAAATGTTAATTGTATTCTACGACTACATCATGGTTAAAAAGTATAGAATAACCGAAAAGAAATTTATCTACAACTAACCTAGCTATTTCTTTCTCGATTGCTTCCTACAACTTCAAATTAAAGATGATTTTAGCTAGGGGTGTTCATCAACCGATCCGGACCACGAAAAACTGCTCAACCGATCTAAAAAAAACGAAACCGATCAAACCGAAAACCAAAAAACTAAAACCGTAAAAAAACCGCATTTTATATGCGGTTCGGTTCAGTTTTTGGTTCCACCTATGAGAACCGAACTGATCCGATCTGTAAGTTTTATGTTTTAATGTTCTCATTTCATTTAGTCACAACCTCTTTCATTTATTGCTTTATTAGTTTGTTTAATTTGGTCTCTATATTTTATTTTGTAATTTTGTTTAAACTGTATGATAACACTTATTTTTTAAAAATTTGTCCAAGTTAGAGAAAGAACAAGAAGACTAAAATCTTGGCTCAAGACTTTTAACATTTCTGTTGTTTTACATTGAATCTTATTTAAGTAGTATTTTATTTGTTTTATGTTTGAATTTAAATTGTTAAAAACTTGTCTTGTTTTACTTATGAATAATTCTCCTATCATTGAAAACTTAAAATATTCTTTGTATTGCTATAATTATAATCTTCATTTGATTTTATAAAAAAAATATAAAATGAGAAAAAACCGCATAAATCGATCTAATCCGAACCGTATTTGATCGGATCGGATCGGATGGTGTCATTCATTTCAATCGAACCGAACCGAACCATAATTTAATAAAGTGATCGGATCGGATGATATTTTGTCATAAAACCAAACCGATCCGGACTGCGAACACCCCTAATTTGAGCTACGGTTAAAACTTTTGTCACTGTGATAATTTTTGTACACCTTATACCTTAACAGTTTACTATAAATTCCAAAGAATAGTGAAATACCATTGTTTACTACTTAACATGCTAATTAATCATAAAAAAATCCTACATTTCAATTGAATAAAAAGTATCCTAAACCAAGCCCTAAAATAGGGTATTACTTGAAACTTATAATTCATATCTATATATTGCTTAAGTTTGCTTAAATAATATACTGAGTTAATTATTGAGAAAATTGTCAAGGAATTGAGACCTAAGAGAATTAACTTTAGAATCTGTAACAGCCTTGGTTTTTAAGAGTATTAAACCAAACCCTTAGGACTTCTAATGATACTCTATTAAGCTTTTGAAGGAAAGCTTGAGGCTTTTGGCCTATTCCTTGAGGTGAATATAGGGATATCAAGTAAATATGAACAAGAAATTTAACTTAGAAGGGTACAAAGGGCTAGAAGAAGGATTAAAGGATACGCCAAAAATAAAAGAAAAGTTGAAGTAAGAGGATGATAAAGAATAAGTTATTTAATCTCGTTTGATTCGGTAATGATGGTTAGTAAATTGTTCTTTTAATAGTGATAATGATTAATTATGAATAATAGTGGTCCATGATAATCAGGATGTAATAATTGGTTTGATAATTGGGTTAATATTTAATAACTAATATTATTTTATATGATTTAATTAGAGATAAATAGTTGATTAGATTTATTTTTTTATAATTATTTCGAATATGTATAAGCATTCAGTTATTTGATAATTAAAATTATTTGGTTGATTATCTGATTATTATTAATAATCATTTATTTATTAACTATTTATTCTTATGTGATAAATAATTATTTAGTCATAAACTATTTAATTAATGATTATCTCGTAATCATTTATTTAATAAATTATTGATTAATCAATGATTTGGTAAATATCTATGAATTTATCTCTTAATATTTGATTTTCAATTTCCTATTTATTTGATAATTGTTTATTAACTGATTATATTTAATAATAAAATATTGTTGGGTTCCTAGATTTAAACTATGCGACCTAGTGAACGATTCAATCCCGATATTTCGGCTTGAGACTAGTGATCCAATAGGGAAACTAGTCTTGCTTGGACCCTCTTGTGGTAAATCGAGGATGACAGGCTCGGTCCGACAAGCCCGGCCAAAACCTCATATACCTTACTCGGTTGATCGTGTATATGTTTCAGAATATTTGATTGCAGCATGGTCAATCCCAAGTGACTCATTTCGATGATTTAAAAACTTTTCTTGAAGAGACCGAATCTTAATTTGGGACCTATCGACCCCGTTTCCTAAAGAATCGATTAATTCAATTTGATTCCCCGAATCTAGCCTGAGCACCTTCAGTATTTTGGGTCTAACTTTCGCATACGATCTTAGAATCGAATGATTCTAGTCCTGATTTCTTCGCAACAAAGAGATCTAACCTCTATTTCTAGCCCCGAACCCCGATTCGTGCTCTGTCATCCCTGAAATTAAGGACCAAGTATTTGTACTCTGAAAACCTATTATTTAATCCCTTTAATCTATGCATGGTTCATTCAAAAAATCATTATTTCTTCATATTGTGACATCTCGACGCTGTTGAGGGCATGCATGGGCACGAACAAGGAGCGGCTCCTGGCAGGCTTCTAGTGAGAGGTACACATGAACAACTGAATACATATCAAAATGAGAGGGATCCAAAGACTGTATATGTATGGGACTATATAGTCGAGGATAGCTTAAAGGAATGAATTCGTACTACCTATATCAACAAATGCATTAGCCTTTTCGGTGGCCCATCACTTCAGGACTCCAAGGTTAAGTATGCTTAACTTGGAGAATTTTAGGGATGGGTGACCTCCTGGGAAGTTCTCGGGAAGTGTGTGAGTGAGGAAAAAAGCACACTGGAAAGTTCTCGTGTTGGTTTATGGGGAGATTCGTTCATTCCTGAAATGTGGCTGGGCATTACAAAATAAGTAATTAATTAATTACTTAGAGCAAATAAATAGAACAATTATAGAAAATAATTATTTGATGCCCTAAGCATGTAGAAAAATAAATTGTGAACCCCTTGAGTTTGTACGACAATTACGGTGATTACTGTCGTCGTTTAATTGACGAACGACGTACGAGCAGAATACAGAGACGAGCCCAACAGGCCGGGAAACATTAGATAATTATTAGAAATGAATATTTGTGCCCCAATAATGAAGCTAAATTAATTTGGGCATTTGTTGAATTTATCACAGATTATTCAGAATTTATCGACGTCGTTTAATGTCGAAAAATGACCAATTTGGGAAACGGGCCATAATTGGGCCTCAAAAATTCACTAACCCAAAAGTAATTATTGAGTATTAGAGAACACTCAAATAAATATGTTAAAGACAAAAATAAACTCAAAAAAATTTATAGATAATTAATTAGACATAAATGGGCTGACCATGAACACCTCAATGGGCTATTTCCCGTCAAAATTCATGGCCCAACATGTGAATTTACCAAAAATTTAGGCCTTGGAGCCAAAAATTTTAAATGAAGGGTATAGTTGTCATTTTACACATAGGACAAATGAACTTTCCTCTCCCTTCCCCTTCCATTATCACGTCCGTAGTTGTTCCCCTCCTCCAAGATCTAAAAATCCTTCTTCATCTCCCCCTCTCCATTCACGTGAGATGCTTGCTTCCTCCATGGAGTCCCTTTGAAATTTCTTGAAGGAAAAAACTAAGGTAAGCATAATAAACCCTAGGCTTCATCTTCTTCATTCTTCCTTCTCCTTTTCCATTCATGCTCTTCTTCTCCCTTCACCCATGTCAAAACCGAAAATAAATCTTGGGCTCACCATGGTTGTGATGAAACTTTAGGGTCCTAGGAGGCTTCTTTTACACTTTGGAGAAGCTTGTTCAAGCATTTGGTGTTAGGGCTTCTCAACCTCTATTTCCATAGCTCTCTTGAATTTGGATTTAGAGTCACCTTGGGATAAGCTTATGAACTCATGATGAACACTAAATTAGTAGCTTAAAGTATGGTAAAATTTGTAATTAGTGTTGAAAAACTTGATGTTTTACATGTGGAACCCAAAACCTAGGTTAGGAGACCATTGGGAATTTATTGTTATTGTTGTTGGATAATTATTTTTGTAACTTGAATTTGATATGAATTAGTTGTTGATCACCATGCCCTGACATATCATCATGTTAGATCACCATGCTATACCATTATATCATGTGGCAATCTCATTCCTTTCTTTTGCACGCTTGTTAGTCCTTATATTATTTTCATTGTGTAATGGTATAATGCATAAAATAAAGCATAAATAAGCACAAAATTTGGGTTTGGTCTACAAATAAATGGATACAATGAATTTTTACTTGGTATGACATGTAAAAATAATGGACAGAGACTCAGTGAGGGACAATGAGACACTTGTCTATGCACTATTCAAGCATTATTAAGAATTATTGAAGAAAATCGGAGGAAAATAATGTATCTTGAGTCAGTAAGATCTCACGCGTAACATCAACCCCACACCCAACGTGGGAACTAAATTTCATAGCTGATGCATAGCATCCATCTGACACGTAGCATCAGAATGGAACCTTCAGCCAGTCTTTCACTATAAATAAGGACCATTACCAAAGGTTTCAAGACACCTCTACACTGCAAAACACTTCCCTATACTCGAAACCACCTTTAGGCACTTTTCCTTTTCACTTTTAAAGTCATTTCTAGGTTTAAGTTCTATTTCACGTTGTTTCCATCATGTTTTCACTTGTAAGTTGTGTTTTTACTTTCACCATGTGTAACTAATTTGTTTATGTTGGGATTTAGTGAATCAATATATTGCTATGGCATTGTGATTCTGAACTCTGAATATTTATAATTCAAGTTTTATATTAGTACTTCAATATTTTATTAGTATGAATTTCAAACTGGATAATGATTTTCATGCATGTTAAAATTACTTTTTACAGAAGTAAAAGTTAAAATACCCTTAATATACCAATTACTAGGGATAGAGTTGGTAGTTATTGTTGTGTTAAGGCCTGAACTTAAAGCAAGTTTTTACCGAGAAAGCATCTGAGGGATCAGACTTTACCGTAACTATTTAGAATTTATTTATCGAGGAATCATGTTTAATGATTTTAAGCTGCAATGACATAAACTTGATGATTAAACATGCATGTTCAGAGTTACTTTGTTATATCTTTAGTGCAGGAATCTTAATTCTAACATAGTTTGTCATACTTTTTTTACCATCTTGAGTATTGTTATTGTTGTTTTAAGGTGTTGTCTTTGAAAGTAATTGTTTTTATACTTGTTTCTAGATTAGACTTAATATTTCCTAGTTATTGTTCTATAATTACTTTTTACTATTCTTTGCTTAATCACTCAATGTATGAATCAATCTCTAAATCTGTGAATATTATACTAAGCTGTATATAAAACATTGTTTTGTTAATTGTAACAGCCCTGGTTTTTAGAATAAGGGCTTAGACTCTCAGGATTTCTGAGAGTGTCCTAATAAGTGATTTAGTGGAACTTGAGGCTTCGGCTTGATCGCAAGTGACTATGAGAAACTAGAAAATGTTGAGGAAATAGGTGTTTAAGGTACTAGTAAGTAAGTTAAGCATGAGTATTAGTGAAGTATTTGAGATGTTAATAGTTAATTATTGGTAATTAGATTTATTCTATTAAATTATGATAAATTACCTAGATTGTTATTTTGGTAACTATGTGTAGATTAATTGGTTAATTAGAGGTGATTAGTAAAAATATGATTAAAATATATAATTATAATAATAATTAATAATTATTTGAAATAAGTATATATAATATTAAAATAATATTTTATTAAGCTTTCAATTAATTTATAATGTATAATAATAATTTAATAATAAAATATTAAGGGTATTCCCAGTATTATACTGTGGGGCCTAGTTGTTGAATTTTTTTGGTGACTCGATCTGAGACTAGTAACTTTGTAATGGAAATTAGTCATAGAAGGGTTTCCTTGAAGCGAATTGGGAATAATTAATTAGGTCTAATTGGACGAATTAGAACCTTCGATGTCGCCTACATTTGATCGTGCATATACCTCGAGGTATACCCTTGGATGATTCAAACTAACGAGAGGATAATTGAATACCATAGCTATAAATTGATAAATTAGAGAAAATATGATATTGAATGATGATAGGTGACAATATTGATCATTCCCTTGTATAAGAGGATAAACATTAATAATGATAAATTGTGAAATGCCATTGTATTTTATACATGTGTAACCTTGTGTGAGGGGTTTAAAATGGTGTCGATGAATTGTTGTATTGCCATGCTAATTACAAAAATGTGGTAATGAATGATATTACAAAAATCCATAAATTGAGTATGTGGTGATAATGATTAAAGTTTAATGATGATTATATTATGATGCCAATATGGTTGATTTCAAGTATTGACTCGCCTGTATGATGTGAAATATATATACATGAGATATATTGAGTTGTAATGCCAAGTATATGAATAATGTGCCTTGAGGGGCTTTGTACACGATTGTGTGATGATTATTGAAAATGCCAAAGTAAAATAAATCCCTAAGTGAGAGGGTGAGATATCCTTGCGAGGTTGATTGGCATATGCATTATTGTATTTTGCATTCATGGCATGGTATAATCTTGAAATATAGTTGCGATCATAATAAATAACCTTGCGGGGTTCCATGAAGGGTGCATCCCTGAGTGACAATGATATTATGATATTTTTTGTTGAATGAATCACCTTGCGGGGTGCCACGAAGGGTGTATCCCTGAGTGATGATGATATTATAATATTTGTTGTTGAATGAATCACCTTGCGGGGTGCCACAAAGGGTGTATCCCTGAGTGATGATGATATTATGATAATTGTTGTTGAATGAATCACCTTGCGGGGTGTCACAAAGGGTGTATCCCTGAGTGATAATGATATTATGATAATTGTTGTTGAATGAATCACCTTACGGGGTGCCACGAAGGGTGTATCCCTGAGTGATGATGATATTATGATATTTGTTGTTGAATGAATCATCTTGCGGGATGCCACGAAGGGTGTATCCCTGAGTGATGATGATATTATGATAATTGTTGTTGAATGAATCACCTTGCGGGGTGCCACGAAGGGTGTATCCCTGAGTGATGACATTATGATATAATAATTGTGAATGTATAACCTTGCGAGGTTCCACGAAGGGTGTACCCAACGTGATGATGATATAATGTATGTAATATGAATAACCTTGCGGGGTTCCATGAAAGGAGTACCCCTTGCGAGGTGGGAAATCGACGTGATGACAATTGATATATAGATTATGAAATTTTGATATGGTGGTTGCGATCACCTAATTGAATAAAATGGATTCATTGCATATGCATTATTAAACAATTGCCATATGCATTAGCCATAGGTGCATGGCATTTGAGGTGGGATGACCACGAGAGATGAAAGACCCCTTACGAGGAAGAAGTGAATAAAGATTTAATAAAATGATGATGATGATTATGAATGCCCTTGATGATAAGTGACAATGTGATTGTGTATATGCTTGTGCTTGCTTACGTTGTGAATTACGATTCATGATGTTTGTTGTAACATCTCGAATTTTAAAATAGAGGATTAATTAAGGAAAATAAATATTGACAAGTTGAATATGAATTGTTTAATGTCCCAATAAATTGAAATTAATTAAATTAAGATTTTTAGGGGCTGTTGGTAATTTATGGAGACCGGTTAAGTTGAAAATGAGCCCAGTTGAGATATGGGTGTCAGGCCAAGTATCTTGGAATGAGATGATATTGGTCAGGGCTGCTAAGGATAATATTAGGAGTCCGAATATATATTTGGAATAATTTTTAGATAAAGTATTGAGCCCGAACGGGAACCTGTTTGTAGAAAAACGATGAAATTCTAATAAATGGAAATCAAATAAAACAAAAAGCCCAAATTCCTTTCTTTCTCCACGCTGGCTTCTTCTATTGCCGTGGAAACATTCCTCTTCATCTTACTCTCCATTTCTCTCTCATTCTTCTTCTCTTCTTCTCCTAAGAAGCTTAAGCTCGAGCGGTGATCATCTCCTACCCCATTTTCGTTTTGAAGAGGCTTGGAAGCTTGGAGTTCTTCCCCTCTTTTCCTCTCATTTTCGTGTTCTCTCTCTCCCTCTCTTGAACCCATTTCGTTTTGGGTGAGGTAAGCTCTTTCACCATTTTTAGAATGGATTGATGATGATATTATGGGGTATTATGATTTGGAGAAGAAATGCATGTGCATGGGTGTTTATTAGAGCATTTAATGCTCATGCCCTAGAATGGGACATCATAAATATGAGTATTTATGAAGAGAAAGTGGTAGTTGGTGCATTAATGATGGTAGAGAATGAAGGTTTATGATATATTAATGAATGTGAATGGGTTTTGGAGGAAACCCTAACCTTAAAGTTTGGGGAAAAATAGCTAATGTTAGTTTAAGAATGTACTCTAAGGAGAAATGCAAGACATTGGTGAATAGGTGTATGGATGAATGGAGTTGTGTGAGGATTTAAGCTATTGTGGTTGTTAACCTTTGAATTTAATGATGGTGGCTTAATGGGAAGGAATTCCCGAAGCCTAATAAAGATAAAAAATGGTATCTAAAACATGTCTAGTACATGTTGTGAAATTCTAAATACGAATATGACTAAATAGAATTGAATTGATAACTTGAGTAGTTGATTGATTAAGGTTTTACATGAATGTGAATGTAGGACCTATTCCGAACGATGATGCGGGAGCGTCTTATCAATCAGAATTCTTCTCTTGAGGTAGGAGAGGAGTCTAAGTTCTAAATGCATGAATTTGAATGTTATTTGATTGTGGCATGTAGTGTTATGCGTGTTAGCCTTGCTTGAATATTATGAGAAATGATGATATGTGTTATGATGTGGATAATATGCTCGGCAACATGCTTTTGTGCATTTAGAATATTCATGGTATGTTATGTGAAAGTGTGTAGTGAGTAGTGATATGATGATAAGTTGTATTTACCATGAATGTTATATGAATGTTAATGTCGTTTGTTAAGAATGAGAATAAGGAGAATGCCACCCAAAGATTTAAACTAATGAGAATAATCAATGTTAATAAAAGCTTTGTGATGATGTTAATAATGGTGTTGATGATGATTGGAAGATAAGTGGCATGTATAGGATGCATAGAGTGAGGAATGCATATGATCTGCATTTGCATCCATGGCATACTGCATAGCCGCCGTTGTGGAACATTAGGGGAGTTCCCTCGGCCGACCCAGTGGGAGGGTGGCTCGGTGCACGAGCAAGTTATATTTCCCCTGTGACTCAGTGTAAAGTCACGAAGCCGCCCATGTATTGCTTCGGGGAGCTGCATGTGGCCGACCCTTGTGGGGGGTGGCTCTTGAAGAGCAGGTGACCCCGATGGTCTTTAAGATCACAGCCGCCAGGATTTAATATCTGGCCGGCCCACAACACCTTATATTGATATGTTGTGTACCGCGGTCATGGTGGTAATGACCAGGTGTTGCAAGATGGGCGATGCGGTTTGGTACCAGTAAAACGAATGATGAATGCATGCAATTTAAAGAATAAGTGTACACATTTTACTACTGCAGTAGGGGTATGGTTTGATGACCATGCTTGAATCCCACATTTGGTGTTGAATTCCCACAGTCAGATCTGCAATTGTTGAAATACCCCTTTGTGCATATGCATTAGCTTAAGAGCATTTGCATATAGATGGAGGTATGCCAAAGTGATGAGGTATGATGATGATTGTGAAGAGGTTGTAAAGATATGATTTAAGACAACATAAAAGATATGAATACCAAATAATGGTCGTGTGACGATTCAATGGTCGAATATTATGATTATGTGTGTGTTTGTGTGCTTTGTGTGAAATTGTATTGGTATATGGCATGGTGAATATCATTGATGTGCAAAGTATACATGTGTGGATGTTTATATACATAATCACTTGGTATTCATATTCATACCTTTGGAATGTGGACTCACTCTCCCATGTTGTCTATTTTTAGACTTGTGATGCAGGGCATCTATGGGAAGTGTAAGCATGTTGAAGTATATTTTGGCTTTGGAGGTAAATAGTTGTATAGGGAGCGCCTTGGCCGGCGATATATATAAATATATAGATTTTGTGTAGCAGGAAATGTAATGAATGTTTGTTTTGGAAGTTTACATGATAGGTGGTTTTCGAGGGTCATGGAAGAAAATGAGAAGTTATGTGTGGAACTCATTTTCATTCGTGACCCTAAGTATGTATGAAGGATTAATTTACAATGGGATTTCTATATATGTTGATGAATGAATGAAGAATTATATTTGAGTATTTCTCTTATAAAGTTGAGGAGATGAAGAATTGATTTTTATATGTTTGACGAGTTGAATAGAAACTTAAGAATATGATGGTGTAGAACCAGTTTTAAATGATCCATATGGTGATTGAGATGTAATGAATTCTGATAAAATAGATTGAGTTCAATTTTAGTAGGTTGTGTTGTGTAAATTCTGAGTTCTGCAGGTTATCTGATGATCTCGCTCAGGCGAGATGGATTCTCGCTCGAGCGAGAGTCTCTTCTGTTTAGAAATCGGTTTCTGGGCAATTCTCGCTTAGGCGAGAGTGAACCTCGCTCAAGCTAGATTGTCCCAGTATCAGTGTTTGCTTACTGGAGGAAATTTGCCCAGGCGAATGGGGCCTCGCCCAAGCGAGGGTGAAAGGATTTGCCACTAGACAAAATCCGCCCGAGCGAAGGATCTTGGGGATGGTATTCGCACAAGCGAGGCGATTGAATGGAGAATGGGTGAGATCCTGGACGAATTTCGTTCGAGTGGGAGTCTTGAAAATAATTTAAGACGTGGTGAATTTCCGAGTGAAATCCGAGTGAGCTATGTCCGAGTCAGGACCTTCCGAGTGAGGAAGTGGATATCATTTCAAGTAAAAAGGTCTCCAAGTGTGATATTCTGGGCCGTGGAGTCCCGAGTGGGGAATTTTTGAGTCCAGTGTAACCTGTCTCGAGCGGAGTGCCCCCGAATGTGCAATTCCGAGTGGGATGGCACCGATTGGGGATATTCGGTATGAGTTTGTCCAGAAGTACTCTGGAATAACTCCGCTTGAGTGAAAAAGAAAGGAAGTCGGATTTGAAATGAAATGCCGAGTGAATGACCGATCAGGTGATGAGTCAATTTTGGAATGAATTGCTGAGTGGAAAACTGAGTGAGGGATAAGTCGGTCTAGATTGACTTTACCGAGTGGAAACCGAGTGAGAGATGAGTCGGTTTTGGAGGGATTCTGCCGAATGAAACCCCGAGTGCTGGGAGCCAGTTTCGGGGGATTCTATCGAGTGAAAACCCGAGTGTTGGGAATCGGTTTCGGGGGAAATCTACCGAGTGAAAACCCGAGTGTTGGGAGTCGGTTTTTGAGGGATTTTGCTAAATGAAAACTCAAGTGTTGGGGAGTCTTGTTGAACGAGAGGGTATAAGCTTGGCTCTGGAAGTTTTTCGCATAGGCGAGGAAGCCTCACCTAAGCGAGTCAGTATGGAATTCAGTTCTGGATGATTTTCACCCATGCTCGCTGGCTCCGCCCAAGCGAGGCTTGTGTGTCTCGCTCAAGCGAGTCGGAATTTGCTTGAGCGAAGCTCCCCCTGTTACTTCCTTTCCCTTTTCACTCTGCTCCCTTCTGTCTCGCCCAGGTGCATTGTATGGCACTCGCTCAAGCGAGTGGGGATTCCGCTTGAGTGAGGGGGGACTCTGACTTCCCAAAAATGCCTTAAACAAATTATTTTCTCTTTTCTTTACATTATGTCCTGAATCCACCTTACTTCCTGAATACCTCGGACTTAAAATCTGTTTTACGAATTTTATTGTAGTCGACCTTTTTAATTTTAACCACATAGCATTAACCTATTCTAAATCCTTCCGCTGTTTTAATTTGAACAAATCATTATTAAATCATATTTTAAAATACCCTCTCATATCTTCATATATGGGAGCGGTTTATCTTAGATCTGAGGGTTGATGTTTAATATGCCACCTCTCTAGATACTTGACAATTTAATAAAATTTGAAAACGCAAAAAATTCACCTCTATTTTTGGGGTGTCTCATTTGTATGCCTATTATAATAATGTGATGATGATTGAATAATGATTTAATGGTTTTATAGCAAAGCACACATGATGATTATATGCATATACACATGATCACAATATATATTATATTCATCATTTTGAATGTATAACTCACTCTCCCATGTGGTCTCCTTTTTAGCATTGTGATGCAGGTTGCCATGGGATGAGTTTGGATTTTACATTGACATTTTGGTGAAGGTAAATAGTGGTAGTGGAAGTGCCTTGGCCGGCATCAATTGTGAATTTTAATGTATTGAATAAATTGTATATAATGATATTGATGATTTAGTGATTTTGGATATGTGTAAGATAATCTTTCGTATTCATTAATGGTGAATATATATATATATTTAGTATGTAAGAGATAATTTAATGAGTACTAGAGGAATTGAAATTTGAATAATGTATATTGACGATGGTGATGCTTGTATTAATGCCACTAGGTGAATAAATAGGTACATATAAGTTATGGGCAGTGGTAGTAGTTAGGGCATGACCCCAGATATATATGTGTATATATATATATATATATATATATATATATATATATATTTATCTTAGGCAATGCATGTGTATGTTGTGAGTGAATAAATGGGTTTTGATCCAATAGGTATATGTCGAGTATTTACATGTTTTGCCGAGCCTTTTCTCATATCGTCATAGATGGGACTTGGCATTTTCCCGGTATACACATTCTTCTTCCGCTGTAAACTCTACTATTTTGTATACCGTTATGGGCAAGTTAGTTATCGATCTAGTCATATGTTGATAAATCTCACTCTTCGGTTTCCCGTGGTTCGGGTCTTGATGTAGTCGAGACGGTGTTTAGAAACTTAACGCAAAAAATTTACTCGCATTTTTATTAATTATTATCTTGATCACATCCGGATTCGGGTCTAGAAATCGAGGGTGTTACATCATGCTTTCAACCTTGCCACCTTGATTGCATGACCAATGTGAGCTGTCTATAATATGGCTAATGTGGTAACTCATGGCCAACTCCTTCTTCAGCAAGATTATCAACTTGCTTAACAAGTTGTTTTGTTTTTCTTTTGACAAGTTATTGTTTTATTGTTATTAAATGCTATTTTCCTTTCACCTAGCACGCTGCTGTCCTTCTCCTAATTCCAAATTGTAGATTGTGCATCTCTCTTTTCCTACCAAGTGACACCTTACTATTCACCACCATATGCTCTTATGCATCATAATGTACCATGATGACATGCTATCATGCAAGTACACCTACCATCTATAAATCATTATGCTGCTTTACTTCAATTTATTCCCTCATTCACGCTTATTAAAGGGCAAATTTCAATTTACCCAAATTCCACTTTTACAGCACACTGCTCTAATTCCCATTGCTCCACTTTAAGATAAATTTCATTTCCTATACACATATATGCCTACATATATGCAATCCATTACTTATCATTAAATGTAAAAATTCCATACATTGTTTCCCCTTACAATTCTCATTTTTTTTAATCTCAAGTACTCCAATCCATTTCCTATTCACCACCATAACCTCCTCTAGAGACCATCACCACCATTAAAATACTACTAAGGTACCGAAAAATGATTGACGACAATCAGTGGACGATTTAGAGTAACCGATAAATTTTTAGCATCCGATTCCTTTGTCTCTTTCAAAACCAAGAGCTACACCTTGAGGTAAAGGGAGTCTCATTTCGTTTCCTATCATTTTAAATCATGCTATAATGTTCCTTTAGTACTTAGAGGTATATGCTTCGAGTTTCATTACGATCCGACGACTAAATCTAAAGTTATGAAATTTTGTTATTGTTATCAATTATAATTTTTTTCTTATTTAAATTTTGTCATTTATATTATTAAGTATAATGGTCGGCGTTGCCGCCTTATGATTATTATCATTGTTATTATCAATACTATCACTCACATTATTATTCTTATTATTATTACTATTAATATTATTATTATTATTACTACCCTTATTATTATTATAACTACTGAGCATAATGGTCGGCTCTGCCGCCGCTCTTAGCATTTTTCTTAATTCCTATTACTCGTATTATTAAATATAATGGTCAGCTCTGCCGCCTCATTCTCAACATTCTTGTACTTAATCAATTTTCTATTTATCTATATTATTGAGTACAATGGTCGGCTTTGCTGCCGTACTTACATTTATTTCTTTTATTTAATTTTTGTTTATCTATATAATCGTCGGCTCTTCCGCCTTGTTCCTTTATGTCAAATTATTAAATTACGATTGTTATTATTACTATATTTGTTAATATGTTATTATCATTATTATTATGATCGTTACTATAGTTGCTACTGTTGTTATTATTATTCACTATTAACATTCTTACCAAAGAATCAAAGTGTCGACAAACAATATTTTAAGAAAAATTATCAAATGAGCTTTTATAAACTAAAAAGGAAATTTTTGGTGGGAAGAAGTAATTAACCAAAAGGGAATTAGGAACAATGATTTTTCAAGTAATACCTATATAATAATAAAAGGAATAAAGACTTTAAAGCATTTCCTAAGGAGAATAGGTTAAATAGAATATGGCAAAGATAACAATTTTATACTAAAGAATAAAGAGGAAATATACAAAGAAATAGTAATAAGAGATAACAAGTATTGATAAAGTATTAGAGAAATAATAAGATTTGAATGATATATACAAATTTTAAAGTATTTTCTTGGAAAAAATATTATGAATCAGTTTGAATTATTAAGTAAAATTTAGAAATAACAAATTTTATACTAGGGGTTAAAAAAAAAGAAGAAAAAAACTAATAAAGGAAGAGATATGAGACTTTGGTGAAATATTAGGAAAATAATGATATTTCAAGGTATGGTAAGAAAATTCTCGTAATAGGCTAACTAGGAAAATTATGAATTAAAAAGAATTAAAGTATATGTGTATTTAAAACACTAGAGTTAAGGGAAATAGGAGATAGTATCACATGTAATGGTAGTTTACATGAGTGTAATAAGGTTTAATAAGTAAAAATGGAAGATGACTAAGGATAAGAATTTAGGAGAAAAGGAGGCATAATTATATTAAAATTTATCGCTAGAGTCTAGTAAGGGTAAAGACCAACCTAATTAGCATATAAACAAATTCAAGACAATTTACCCAATGGTAGCAAATGAGTGATGTTCAGTGAAATTGAATACCAATTTAAATAGTATATGAGCAATTAAAAAAATAAATTAACCAGTGGTAGTAAGTAAATTTCAATAAAAGGTGTTATCAACGCCTTATATAAATTTAACTAGTATTTCTCAGAATAAGTATAATTATACGATAACATTTAAAACATAAGTGGTTAAAATATATTTTTAATAAACCAAATTCATATAGTGATATGCTTAGTAGTTATATAAGATTGTTTAGTAACTGGAGATAATCTATGGATAAGGAAAACTATACTAAGGATATAACTAATAATGAGGTAGAGTAGTTAAGAAGGGTAATTAGGATAACTAATTGAATACATGTCCACTCATAAAATCTTATTACTATAGTAAATGCCATGTGTACAATAAGATGTGTGGTAATTGTTATTTGGTACGTGTATAATGATTTCTATATGATTACATATGTAAATGAATATATGCCAATTAGATGTTCTTTAATGAAGGTGTATGATAAATCGAATAAATATGAATGTATGAATATGGATTGTATGATATATGTGCATGTTGAAGTATGTGAAAATGATAATCTGATATACTTTGTGTAAAATATAGTGTGGTAAAGAAATGGGACTAGAATGATGCCTCTGATAAATCAAGACGGAATGATACAATAAAAGAAAAGCAAGAAAAGAATAAGTAAGGATATGTCTCGGAGGAATCCTGAGGTGACTGATTTATGAAAAATAATATGATGAGATTGAGATCGGATCCGATATGATGATGGGCACTGCGGTGCCAATATTACCCTGAGGTCTTGTGGATAATCAGAACTTATTTCATTCATAATTATCGGATGAACTATGTTGTGAACTGTGTAAATACAAAAGTAGTAATGACTAAAGAAAAACATTAAATCAAGGATTTATGAAATGAACTTGATGTTACAAATGAAATGGAGTCTCTGAAAGGACCTACCAATGACTAATGAATTAATAAAAGAAAATATATGGGTGACATGCATCATGTGCATATGATTTGATATGGACTAGAGCCAGCAGCGAGGGGTACGCTGAAGGATATGAGGGTTCGATCCCTGAGGATGGATCTTGGGAGTGTAACGGGAGGGGACTCCCAATGGCTCAGTGGTAGCACCCCGATGCCGGGAAAAACCATACAATCCTAGTGCACTTCGACCCAGACCAGTATCACTAGGACCGTGGAGAGCCAAGTCTTATTATAATATGACGATATGTGTTGGATCCATGATATTGGGACTATGAGTCCATGTATACCCTGTGTTGTGATGTGGGGACTTGGTGGACTCCAGTCGCTCTAATACAGAAATGTTATGTTCAGGGGTAGCCTGAACAGGACAAATTCTGATGATGATAAGTATGAAATTGATGAGATGGAATTGGGCCCACATGCATTCATGATAAACAATGAAAAGATTAACCGAAAGTAATGGAACCTATGCATTGCATTACATGATTCTAAGATATTGTATGTGATTGTGATGGTTATTGGATATATGAATTATTCTGTAATTATTAGTATAGAATATAAGAGAAGGAAAGGGAAATGATAGGTAGGACTTAATGGTGACAGATAACTTAGAGAGATTAGGAACCCGAGACGAGGAAGGATTGTGTGAATACTTGTTTGGATATTGTGGGAGGACGTCAGAAATGACAAACCTCTGATTGTATGGAAGAGAGACTCACCCTTACAGTTTATTTTTACAGACCTCTGACTAGACCACGCACTCGACATCAGAGAGATCAACGCAGACTTCATATCGAGGAACAACCAGACATTCTTGAATCGAGGATGATTACCTTATTTGATTTTATTTTCCTGTTGAATGGGAGCCGGCGTGCCCTTGATTTTCAGTATGTACAATATGTTGAATATGACCATGTATTGTATATGACTAAGGCGTATATAAGATATCTGTTCCACCAAATTTATTGTACAAAAAAGAACTTCCACATTTTTCTAAAACTCGTAACCTCTTAATTAAGTAGAATGATCTAGTGGAAGAGATTGTTCTAGTTAACCGAGGGTGTTACATTAATGAGTTTTGATTTAATTTCTTACCACCACTAAATAAAAATTACTGTGACTTACTAAAGTTACTAAGATCAATCAATCATTGTGGGAACGATATTTGAAAACTACAATGATAAATTGGTGCACTTGCCAAAGGTCCAACAAGTTTTTTGGAGCCGCTATCGGGGATTGAATTGATTTTTAGTAACAGTAACTTTTTTATTACTGTGGTAAATTTTCTTTTACTTTTTACCTTAAGTAAATTTTATTCACTTTTACTTTTTACTATAACAATTATTTACTTTTACTTTTTCTTAGTCTTTGATTATTCTTGTTAGACTAACCCGATCTGTCAAATTTGTGTATGCAAACTCGATCTTCTGTAAGAAAATTGTTCCTTGACCCCGAGATTGAGAAATTTGTAAAACGAATCAAATCTTTAAAGTCAAAAACACAAACTTCTTCTTCTTCATCTTCTTCTCATAATTTCAATAATTCTAAAAATTTTACAATGGCTGGGGAACAACTAAGATAGACTTTGGGACAATTTGCTGCTACCCGTGGACTACCCCGTGTTTCAGGAATATTCGAAGGACCTGTTGTAGTAGTGGAAATAAAACCTACATCACTTAACATAATTTAAAACAATCAATTTGCTTGGTTAAATTATGAGGAACCATATGAATATTTGACTATTTTCTATGAATTATACAATACAGTTGGTTTTGAACCTAACCAAGAGGAATCTATATACATGAGATTGCTTCCATTTTCTCTAGCAGGTAAAGCAAAAGAATGGTTTAAATCTTGTCCCCTGGTAGTTTTTCAAATTGGTCTGATATTGAACGAAAATTTTTGGAAAGATTTTACTCACCTTCCAAATATTTTAAGGCCATGACAGCTATACATTGTTTCCACAAAATACTGATGAATCATTAGGTGAAGCATGGGAATGATTTAAGGCTCTAATAAGGAAATGTCCAAACCACAATTTGGATGATAGAGGAAAGGTAAGAATCGTTTATCATGGTTTATTGCCTTAGTTCAAAATGATGTTGGATGCATGTGCAGGAGGTTCTTTAATGAACAAAACAGTAGAGGAGGCAATAGCAATCATGGAGTCCGATGGTTCGGATAACAGACTTAGAAGGGGGGTTGTATAAGTCTGTTCTTTTTTTCTAACCAAAAAGTGATATTCAAGTGCAACAACGTTTTGCAGAGCGGACTAGACTTTTGCTTATATGGAGAGTGTGATACTTTGGTTGAGCGAGCGTAATTTTTCCAGACTTTTACTATCGAGTATAATAATAATAATGCACCAGACTTTTGATAGTAAATAGTAAGAGAGAATGAGACAATACACAAGCAATTTATACTAGTTCACCTCCAACCCGGAGACTACATCCAGTACCTTCAAATCTGAAGGATTTCCACTATGTAAAAATAATTTACATTAGATGCTAAGTATTATTGACTCCAACAACTTCTGGCTTAAGCACAACCCGTACTTCTGAGTATTCTTGACTCCAGCCACTCTTAGCTTTAGCACAACCCGTGCTTCTGAGTATTCTTTTGCAAGCACCCACTCCTGGGGTAGACCCAAGTATTCTTTCATGAGCTACTCCTGGCTATACCTAAGTATTCTTTCTAAAGCCTCTTCAGGTCAAAGTGTTTCCCAATGACTTAATCAGACATTGGAAATATTGATACAAAATCTTCTGGGCATGTGTTCTACAAACTATCTTTCATAAGACATGTCCATCCTCATTTTCTTGATTTATTTTCACATGCCCTATCTCTTTTTCTTTTCTTCTTTTATATATCTCCTTTTCTTTTCTTACGAGACATCTATGTCTATTACACACATATAACTCTATGTATTACTCCTATTCTTGCATTGTGTGTTCTCTCTCTCTCTCTCTCTCTCTCTCTCTCTCTCTTCGTAAGGAGGTTTTGTAGCATATAAATACTTGTTTAGTTCATGGAGATAGATCCATTGGATGACCATTTGAAATTCATTCTATCTCATGGGAAAGTGATTTTTCTTCTGTTTTGTTAGAGAGATGTTCTTCACATTCTATATGGGATGTAGAGATTTTGTGATGAAGACAAATAGGGATTGTACATTTTTCACCAAAGAAGATATTCCTTGATTAAAGGAATTCTGACATTTTAGAAAGTTGGTAAAAAGTAGATGCTTTGAGACCAGCTTGAGATTTGGCTTGCTTGGGTACTTTCATTGTTGTGATAGTTCTTTTCGCTGATAAGGAAAGGTGTTTTGTTAAGTCATCATATGGATATTCAGACTTGATTTGTTCAGAAGAAACATCTAAAGCTAGATTGAGGTTTGGTGAATCATATCGTGTTAATATAGAGACTCCAAGAAGTATTCTAATCATTTTATTGTGATTTTTGAATAAGGTCAAAGGCACCTTATATGAGGAGATAAAGTTTGATCGAAGAAGGTTGTCTTATGAGACGACCCCGGAAAATACGGGTAAATTTTTCACATTTTATAAATCAGTATTAGACAAAGAAATAAAGTGGTGAAGCTTTTAATTCAATACCTGGATCTGTGAAAAGCCACTCCCATATATGAAGATATGAGAGGGCAAATTAAAACTATTTCATGAGAGATTCTAAGTTAAAAACAGCGGAAGGATTAATGAAATTGATGTTACATGATTGAATTTAAGAGAAGGGATTTCATGAGGTTCCATGATTCGTAATAAGTCCAAAATACCTTTAAGATGATGCAAGTAAGAGATTTAATGTGAGAGAAATGAAATTTATTTGAAACAAAACAAATGGGATCATCAGAGAGCTACTCGCTCAAGCGAGAGTCACACTCGCTTGAGCGAGCTCACATGGAGCCGCTTGAGCAAAACCAGAAAATGCTGAGTGAGGAGAAAATTTAAGCATTAGGGGGTTCTCTTGCTTGAGCGAGACCCATCTCGCTTAAGCGGGAATGAAGATTAGCCTCAGGGGCCAATCTCGCTTAAGCGAGTTCCATCTCGCTTGAGCGAGTTCCATCTTGCTTGAGCGAGATTGCTCTAGTAGCATTAGGGACTCACTGCCCAATTTACGCTTGCGCGAGGCAAGGCTCGCCTGGGCGAAAATCGTCCAGTATCCATTTTCCCTTCATCTCGCTTGAGTGATTCCCAAGCCATGACCATTTCGCCTGAGCGAAAATGGTCCAGTGTCCAACCTCTGTTTCCAGGAAAATCTTGCTTAGGCGAGGACTCCATTCGCTTAAGCAAATTTTGGCCAGTGGCCATACACCTGTTTCACAAGTATCTTGCTCGAGCGAGATTTCCACTCGCTTGAGCGAGTTATGCAGAACCTGTACAGAAACGTGAAATTTGCACAATTAACATAACAAATCTCATTCCCTACCATTTTAACCTATCCTAATGCATTAGTTGCACTTCTTCAAGTATTTAAAGGCTCATTCAATAGTTTATACACTTCAAAACAATTCTCACTCACTCAATGCATAGAATTTGAAATACTTCTACATAAACTTCCTGAATTATACAAATTATGGAATACATCATTTATTCATGAAATTTAACATCAACAAACATCATAATTCATCATATTACATCATTTGGGTCATTAATGAAAATTGGCCATACATACCAAGGTCTAATTTTCCTATGTGACCCTCAAAATCACCTCCTACAATCTAGATAACAAAATGAGCATACATATACACTAGATGCTATACAAAATCTCGATTTGCCGGCCAAGGCACTTTCTACACCCCTATTTACCTCCTTCCACAAAATGTACTTCAAAAGGATTTCAATCCTCCCATGAGTGACCTGCATCACAAATCTAAAAATGGACAACATGGGAGAGTGAGTCATACATTCCAAAAGAATGAATATGAATACCATGTGGTCATGTGCATGTGCATCACAACATGTATACTTGCATTCATATACAACTCATCATCAACTATCATCATAATATATAATTATTTTTGTAAATCAATCAAGTATAAAATCACACACATGATCTAACCCTCAATAATTGGACTATCACACAATTCAACATCTCACTCATAATGTTTAACTAGTATTCATATATTTTATATTGTCTTAGTACATTATCTCATCCTCATCACATCCATCATCATATCTCATCACCTTTGGCATACTTCCTTGCTATATACAAATGCTCTTAAGCTAATGCATATGCACAATGGAATATTTCAACAATTGTAGATCTGACTATGGGAATATAAACACCATTTATGGGATTCAAGTATCATCATCTAACCATACCCCTACTGCAGTAGTAAAATATCTACACTTATACTCAAATTGCATGTATTTTCACTAATCTTTTATTGGTACCAAACCGCATCACCCATCTTGCAACACCTGGTCATTTTCACCATAACCACGGTAACACATATCGATATATGGTGTTGTAGGCTGGCCATGACTCATTTCATGGCGGCTGTGATCCAAAGGCCCACCGGGGTCACCTGCTCATCAAGAGCCACCCCCCACGAGGGTCGGCCACATGTAGCCCCCCGTAGCAATACATGGGCAGCTTCGTGACTTACACACCGAGTCACAGGGGAAGATAAAATTGCTCGTGCACCGAGCCACCCTCCCACTGGGTCAGCTGAGGGAACTCCCCTAATGTTCCAACGTCGACGGCTATGCAGTATGCCATGGATGCAAATGCCAATCATATGCATTTCTCACTCTATGCATCCTATACATGCCACTCATCATACATCGTCATCATCATCATCACCAACACCACTTCACCATTCTTGGTGGATTTATTATTGTTGGTTTTAGTGTTTGTTCTCAAGTTTTAAATGTGGCATGTTAACATTTCATTCACCATTTACAATGGCACTCATCATCAATTTCAATCATCAACTTTTCATTATCAAATCATGGTATGTTATTCATTCACACCCATTCTCAATCAAACATCAACAACACTCATTTCACATCTATGGTGGACATAAATATAGCATCATATTATAAAACAAACCACACCACCGTATAGCACACCATATCTATTCTAATTAAACAATGCATGTTGCCAAACATTATCACCAATCTCATATGCACAATTCAAATTTCCATAACATCGAAAGCAAGGAAAACATGAAAGTGTCACATATGGTATTCAAATGCTATCCAATTCATGCAATTAGAATATAAAGACTCATCTCCTACCTCAAGAGAAGAATTCTGATGGATACGACATAAACATTGATATACATATAAAACCTCAATCAATCAACTATTCAAAACACCAATTCAATTCTAATTGACCATTATTACATCTACAATTCATAACATGCATGGAACATGTTATAAACATCATTTTTATTATTTGTTACGCTTCAAGAATTCCTTCCCATCAAGCCACATTCATTAAATTCAAGGGCTAACAACAATAGCCCAACATTCACAAAATGCCTCACATACCAATACCTACACTCTCAATGGTTTGTATTTACATTTAAACACACTATTCAACCAATATTTATAACTTTCCCCAATTCTTAAAAGTTAGGGTTTCTCTAAAACCTAATAACACTCATTAATGCATCATTAATCTTCATCACCATCCCACCATAAATGCATCCACCTCATTTATTTCACTTAAACCTTGCATTTATGACAATCCACACTAGGGTTCACACATTGAATGCTCTCCTTAAACACCCATTTATATACATTTCTCCCCCAAATCATAATAACACATATCTATGGCAAAAACTCAACAAAATGGTGAGTATAATTTACCTCACACCCTGAAACAAAATGGGTTCCAAGAAGGGGAAGATGGGCTACAAAAATGAGGGGAAGAGGAAAAAGATTTCAAGCTTCAATGGCCTCTTTCCAAGCTCCTTCAAATGAAAATGGAGGAGGATGAAGATGCTACCACTTTTTGCTAGGGTTCTTGGAAGAAGAAGACAAGAGATGAAGAAGAAATGGAGAGAAGAAGAAATGAAATGTTTTTCCTCAATTCTCTCAGCAAGTTCACGAGAAAAAGAAGGGAAATTGGGCTTTTGTGTTTTATTTTAACCCTCTCATTAAAGATTCATCATTTTAAGACAAACAAGACCTTTGTTTGGGCTCAATACTTTATCTAAAAATTATTTCGAGTACATATTCAGACTCCCAATAATATTCTCAATAGCCCTAACCAATATCATCCCAATCGGAGATACTTGGTCTGACACCCATATCTCAACCAGGCTCATTTTCAGCTTATCCGGTCTCAATAAATCACCAACAGTCCGCAAAAATCTTAATTTAATCATTTCTAATATTTTGGGACACCAAATAATTCACATGTAATTATTCAATATTAATTTCCTTAATTTAGTCCTTTATTTCAAAATTTTGGGATGTTACAATCCACCCTACCAAAAAGAAAATTTTGTCCTTGAAATTTAACATACTGGATTCGAATACGTCAGGGTATCATTCTCTGATATCGTCCTCACATTCCCATGTGAACGTCTCCATATTTCCATGCTTCCAAGGGACCTTCACTAAAGGCACCAACTTGTTCCGTAAACTCTTCACGGAATGCTGAACAATGCAAACAGAAACAGGAGGAATAGATAGATCATTACGTACACTGACATTCTCCATAGGAATCGCATGTAGAGGATCGTAGACATACTTCCTCAACTGGGATACATAGAATACATTGTGTAGATTAGCGAGATGTGGAGGGAGTGCTATCTGATAAGCAACGTCGCCAATCCGCTCAAATACCTCGTAAGGTCCAATAAATCTAGGGTTCAACTTTCCAATTTTCAATGCCCTTCCAATCCCTTTATCATGTGAGACTCTCAAGAATACATGATCACCAACTTGGAATTCAAGTGGTTTATGTCTCTTGTCATAATAACTTTTCTGTCGGTCCTGAGCTATCTTCATATTCTCTTGTATCTTCTTAATCTGCTCAGTAGTCTCCTGAACAATCTCCGGCCCTAAAGCCAAGTTCTCACCAAACCTCAAGCCAACACAAAGGGGTCCTACACTTCCTTCCATACAATGCCTCATATGGTGCCATGCCAATACTAGACTAGAAGCTGTTGTTGTAGGTAAACTCAATTAAAGGCAAGTATTTCACCCATGAACTACCATGTTCGAAAACACATGCACGCAATAAGTCCTCAAGACTTTGAATAGTCCTCTCGGATTGTCCGTTCGTCTGAGGGTGATAAGCTGAGCCCAACTTCAATTTAGAGCCCATGGCCTCATGTAGACTTCCCCAAAATTAAGAAGTAAAGCGTGGGTCTCTATCTAAAACAATACTAGAGGGCACCCCATGCAACCTCACTATCTCCTTAATGTATAACTACACCAGATCCTCCAAGGAACTTTTCATGCTAATCGGTAGAAAATGCACACTCTTCATCAAACGATCTACAATCACCCAAATTCCGTCACAATTGGACCTCGTCCTAGGTAGACCGGACACAAAGTCTATAGCAATAGCATTCCACTTCCAAATGAGGATATCCAGTGGTCTCAAATAACCAGATGGTCTTTGATGCTCAACCTTCACCTTCTGACAAACAAGGCAAGATGCAACAAAATTTGCCATATTCATACCAGGCCACCAAAAATTCTTCTTCAAGTCTTGGTGCATCTTGGTGGAACCAGGATGAATGCTTAATATGCTTTTATGAGCTTCCTCAAGTACACTTTTCCTTACATCATCACCTGGAGGAACATAAATTTGGCCCTTCACACGCCAAATGCCATCTTGACCTTCCACTAGGAACAAATTCTTCCCTTTCTCTTGGGTTTTCTTCATCTCAATCAGATACTCATCATTTAGTTGTTGTACCTTTACATAGTCAAGAAACTTATTTATGACTTTCAACATTTCAAGCGACATTTTCTTTGAAGTATATGTCTCCACGCCCATATTCAAATCTTTAAATTTCAATCAATTCCATTTCTTTCGCCATCATCATAGAGATATGCAACGACTTCCGGCTCAAAGCATCGACAACCATATTTGCCTTTCTGGGATGATACCTCAACTCGAACTCATAATCCTTCAGAAACTCCGTCCATCACCGTTGGCACATATTAAGTTCCTTTTGGTCAAACAAGTACTTAAGGCTCTTATGGTCACTAAAGACCACAAACTTAAAACCATACAAGTAATGTCGCCATAACTTGAAAGCAAACACCACCGCCGCTAATTCAAGGTCATGAGTAGGATAACTAACCTCATACGGCCGCAATTATCTCCACACATAGGCTATCACACGCCCCTTTTGCATCAACGTACATCCAAGACTAAGCTTAGACGCATCATAATACACCACAAAATCATCCATCAACTTTTGAAAACTTTCTTCACATTCACGGGTCCACACAAACGGTTGATTCTTATGAGTTAACTTCGTCAATGGTAAGGCTAAGTGGGAAAATCCTTCAATAAACCTCCGGTAATAACCGACAAGACCAAGAAAACTTCTTATCTCCGTCACGGACGTCGGTCTTTCCCAAGCCATAACAACTTTAACTTTTGATCTATCAATGACAACTCCATCACCGGAAATCACATGACCAAGAAAAGAGATCTCACTCATCCAAAAATCACATTTAGAGAGCTTAGCATACAATTCTTTCTCTCAAAGAATAAACAATACAAGATGAAGATGTCTTTCATGCTCTTCATGACTCTTAGAGTATACCAAAATATCATCAATAAACACCACGACGAATTGATATACTCGTGGAAGACGTGATTCATGTAATCCATGAAAATCGCAGGAGCATTTGTCACTCCAAATAGCATCACTACGTACTCATAGTTGTGTCTGAATATGTATTTCAGGTTGAATAATTTTGATAATGACAAAAGTAATTAAAGACTCAAAGCAAAAGGCTCAAGTTACCATGAAAACAGAGAAAACAACATCAGACCTGCAAAAACACGTATGCTAATCGATTACAGCATCTAACATAATCGATTACAGGAGTTCTGACCATAACATAATCGATTAGGTATTCACATCTAATCGATTACCTAAGTTCTGTTTGTTACCTAATCGATTGCATCAATTGAAATAATCAATTACCAAGTTGAGAATTTGAATTAAAAGCATCAGGTACATCTCCTAATCGATTACAAGGTTGCCACAATCGATCACCAAGGTTCTATAAGATTACTAATCGATTACCAAACCAGGTCTAATCGATTATGAAAGTTCTGTTTGTATACTAATCGATTGCATGAAAGGCATAATCGATTACCATGCTGTGTAACACAATTAAATGCATCAGGTGCCACACACAATTGATTACAGAATGAAGAACAATCGATTAGCAAGGTTCTGTCACTTAGCTAATCTATTACGTAGTAAAGTCTAATTGATTACCTGTTCAATTACATTGAAGAATTCAAAGTGTAATTGATTACAGCTCGAGGCCTAATCGATTACACTAATGCCAGAATTTGGGGAAAGCATTTTTAAGCGGGAAACCAACTCATTTCTCCATTGTTACTCCAATGCCCATACTGTGCAACAGCTCTGAAGACTTTAGGGCACCTCTCCAAGGCCTATAAATGCAAGACTCATTCAAGCTACTCCAAGCATCCAAATCCATCAAAGGGAAATCAAATCTTGAGTCTTGTGAGTTCTATTTCTTTGTGTAGTTTTATTTTCTTAAACTTAGAGCTTATATTTGTAAATCCTCTCTTGTGAGAGTTTAGAAATTATGAGAGCTTTCATTTGTTTATCTACTCTATTGAGAGAGTTTATTGATTATGAAACCAAACACCAAAACACTAAGGTTATTCACTCTAGGTTAAGTGGTCACAAAGGTTGGGGTTCAACCTTTGGGTATTGAGAGTTTGAGAGATTGGGTGGGTTACCCTTATGCTAGTGAGGATTGAGTTCTTGAGTGTGGGATACTAGGAAGCTTCAATTGTTCATAGCTTGTATCTCTGAACTTCAATAGTGGAAATCCTTCAAGTGGGTTGCTTGAAGGCGAGACATACACCGGGTTGGTGGAACTCGTTAAATTGGTTTACAAGCTTTTCTTCCCTACTCTCTTGCATTTACTTATTGTACTTGATTGGTATATTGATTTGATTATGATATTATTGCTTGAACTTGAGTAACTAGGCTAAGTTAAAGTGTTGCACACCAAGTGTTTGATAAATTGCCTTAGCAACATTTGCACACTTTCTCATATTGATTCTTGCTCTACACTTGCTATTTCTTGTATACAAGCATACTTAGTGAAAAATAAATCAATTTCAAAGGCATTCCAACGAAAAGTTTTAAAACTCAATTTACCCCCCCCCTCTTGAGTATTGAGGCCACTTGAACAACAAGTGGTATCAGAGCTTGACTCTTGGTAGATCAAGATTAACAACTTCAAGAGAACAATGGCCTCTAATTTTCTAAATCTTTTTCCTGAGGGTGGTGCCATAAATAGACCTCTTGCTTTTAATGGGGAAGGCTATGCTTTTTGGAAAGAAAGGATGAAAATTTTTGTACAATCTATTGACCTTAAAGTGTGGAATGCAATTGAAAATGGTCCTTTCATACCCATGCATATTATAGATGGTAAACAAGTAGAAAAATTGATGGATGACTGGACTAGCGAAGAAGAAAAGAAAGTCCAATATAACTATAAAGCCAAATATCTAATCACCTTAGCTTTAGGCCCTGATGAATTCTTTATAGTAGTTACATGTAAATCCGCCAAGGATATGTGGGATACCTTACAAATAACCCATGAAAGTACAAGTGATGTTAAAGACTCTAAGATAAGTACCTTAACTAGTCAGTATGAAAGCTTCAGATTAAATTCTGGAGAAACAATTGTTGATATGCAAAAGAGGTTCACCCTTATTATAAATCATCTAATTACTCTTGGCAAGACTTACACTAACAAAGAACATATTCATAAAGTGTTAAAAAGTCTTACCAGGGAATGAAAACCTCTTGTCACCACTATCAAACAATCTCCAAGCATTAATGAAATATCTCTTACTACACTATTCGGTAAGTTACAAGAATAGGAACAAGAGTTGAAAGAATTGAAGATGGTGAAAGAGGAAGAAAAGTCTTCTAAGAAGAAAGTTCTAGCTCTCAAGGCCACTTCTATCAATGAAGAAGAATCCGGTAGTGAGCTTGATGAAGAAGAAGAGTTTGGACTGTTTGTGAAGCGTTTTGGAAAATTATGAGAAACAAACGCTTCCAAAAGAGCTTCAAACCTTAAGGTAAGAAACCAATCTCAAATGAAAATTTTTCCTTACCAAATTGCTTTGAGTGTGGAAAGGAAGGGCACTTCAAGGTGGATTACCCAAATCTCAAGAAGAAGAACAAAGAGAAAAAAGGAAGAAGAAGAGCTTACATTGCTTAGGATGAAAATGAGATAAGTAGCTCGGACGAATCTGAAAACGAGGAGGCCAACCTATGCCTCATGGTAAATCATCAAGGTGAAGATGATGAGGTAAGCTTTCTTGACTTAGATAGAGATGAATTGCTTAATGCATTTGAGGAATTGTATAACAAGTTTGTTAAAATCTCAAACAAGTATAAGTTATCTAGGAAAACTATTGATACTCTTGAAATGCATCTTGTAGAACTTGGCAAAGAAAATGAACGTTTGAAAAAGGAATTAGCAAATGTTCAAGCATGCTCCAAGAATAAACCTTGTGATTTTGTAAAGAAATGTGACATCCTAGAAACTAAAGTTTTAGACTTAAATAAAACCTTAGAAAAGTTTACAAATGGTAGACATAATTTGAATGTATTACTTGGAAATCAAAGATGCATTTTGACAAAACCGGATTAGGATACAATTCTACCAAAAAGGAAAAGCATTACAAAAACTTCTTTGTACCACCTAGAAAATATTCATCACCATTCACTAAATGCAATCATTGTGGTGCTAAAGGACATAATGCTTTAAATTGCCATATTAGAAAGCTTGGACCAAAAGTGGTAAGAAAGGTGTGGGTTCCCAAAGGGACATTACCACAAGCTAACCAAAAAGGACCCAACATAAAATGGGTACCAAGTTCTCTAAACTAATTTTGTTTTGTAGGTATGCTTCAAGGCAAGTAACACCCATTGGTACATGGATAGTGGGTGTTCAAAGCCCATGACAGGAGATATGAGCAAATTCACAACATTCACTCCCAAAAGAAAAGGAAGCGTCACTTATGGGGATAATACCAAAGGAAGAATACTTGGTATTGGAAACATTGGTAAAGATTCGTCTACTTCAATTAGTGATGTATTATATGTTGAAGGACTCAAACATAACTTGCTTAGCATAAGTCAATTATGTGATAAAGGATATAGAGTATTATTTGAGTCTAATTGTTGCATAATTGAAAATATCCTAAATAAGGAAGTTAAGTTTGTTGGTAAAAGAATTGATAATATTTACGTGATTGATGTTTATAGTTTGTCTTCAAATGATGTGCAATGCTTCATGACTAAAGAGGATGAATCATGGTTATGGCATAGAAGAATAGCACATATACATATAGACCATCTAAACAAACTTGTTTCTAAAGAATTAGTAATTGGCTTGCCAAAGCTCAAATTTGAAAATAAATTTTGTGATGCATGTCAAAAGGGAAAACAAGTAAAGCATCTTTCCAAGCTAAAAACATTGTTTCTACTCAAAGGCCTTTACAACTTTTGCACATGAATCTATTTGGACCTTCCAAAATCAAAAGCTTTGGTGGTAATTACTATGGTCTAGTAATTGTAGATGACTATTCAATATATACATGGACCTTGTTTCTTACTCACAAAAATGAAGCATATCATGCATTTAAAAAACTAGCCAAGGTTATCCAAAATGAACAAAATTCAAAGATTGCATCCATAAGAACCGATCATAGGGGAGAATTTGAAACCAATCATTTGAAAAGTTTTGTGAAAAACATGGTATTGAACATAAGTTTTCAGCTCCTAGAACTCCACAACAAAATGGAGTGGTTGAAAGGAAAAATAGATCTTTGGTGGAGCTTGCAAGAACCAAGTTAAATGAAAATAACATTGCGAAACATTTTTAGGCCGATACGGTAAATACCGCTTGTCACGTAATGAATAGATGTTTGATTAGGCTTATTCTAAAGAAAACCCCCTATGAAATTTACAAAGGAAGAAAACCAAATATTTCCTATTTTCATATATTTGGATGCAAATGCTTTGTACTTAACAATGAAAAGGATAATCTAGGAAAGTTTGATGCTAAAGCTGATGAGGCAATCCTTCTTGGATATTCATCATCAAGTAAATGTTATCGAGTATTTAACAAACAAACAAACACTGTTGAGGAATCAATTCATGTGAAATTTGATAAAATTATTTTGATGATCTTGTAGGCACTTTCCAAGAATTGAACTTGGATG
Organism: Clitoria ternatea; assembly: GCA_037962975.1. Lineage (NCBI taxonomy): Eukaryota > Viridiplantae > Streptophyta > Magnoliopsida > Fabales > Fabaceae > Clitoria > Clitoria ternatea. Next base: position 80,925,301 of record CM075671.1, on the reverse strand, counting down.
ACAAAGAAGAAGACAACAAAGAAGGAGACACAACACAAAGTGTGGAAACTAAACAAAAAGAATGGATCACCTCAAAAGACCATCCATTGGACAACATTATAGGTGATATCACAAAAGGTGTAAGTACCCGACGCTCTTTCAATACTTGTAATCATCTAGCATTTGTATCTCAAATTGAACCTAAAATCATTGATGAAGCTATTATTAATGAACATTAGATGTTGGCCATGCAAGAGGAGCTAAATCAATTTGAAAGAAATAAAGTTTGGGAATTAGTGCCAAGACCCAATGATCACCAAATAATAGGTACTAAATGGGTGTTTAGAAATAAACTTGATGAAAATGGTATAATCACTAGAAACAAGGCTAGGCTAGTAGCTAAGGGATACAATCAAGAAGAAGGCATAGATTATGAAGAAACGTATACACCGTAGCTAGGCTAGAAGCTATTAGATTATTGTTAGCCTTTGCATGTTGTAAAGATTTTAAATTGTACCAAATGGATATCAAGAGTGCTTTCTTAAATAGATATATTCAAGAAGAAGTATATGTTGATCAACCTCCTGGTTTTGAAAACTATCAATTTCCAAATCATGTTTTCAAACTAAGAAAAGCATTATATAGTTTAAAAGAAGCTCCAAGAGCTTGGTATGAAAGATTGAGCAAATTTCTTTTGAAAAACAATTTTGAAAGAGGAAAGGTTGATACAACATTATTCATTAAGCATAAGAAGAATGACATACTATTGGTGCAAGTATATGTAGATGATATCATTTTTAGTGCTACTAATGAATCACTTTGCAAGGAGTTTGCTAAGTTAATGTAGGATGAATTTGAAATGTCCATGATGGGAGAACTTACATGCTTCCTTGGGCTACAAATTAAGCAAACCAAAGAAGGTACATTCATTAGTCAATCCAAATATTGCAAGGAGTGTGTTTGAATATGTTTTCAGGTTCAAGGATTTTGATAATGACAAAGGACTCTTGAAGAAACTCTTGGAGAAACAAGAAACAACATCCGACCTACAAAAACACGTATGATAATTGATTAGGAAGGCAGAGCTAATCGATTAGATAGCTTCTGTTTTGGTCTATAATCGATTACACAGTGAAGACTAATCGATTACATGGATTCTGTTTGTTAACTAATCGATTACACCAACACACCTAATCGATTACCAAGTTGAGAAATTGGATTAAATGTATCAGGTACTTATGCTAATCGATTACAGCATATCAGATAATCGATTACAGGGCTACTATTTTTACACTAATTGATTAGACACAAGGCATAATCGATTACCAAGCTGCGTAACCAAATTAAGTGCATCAGGTGTCATCACTAATCGATTACAAGGTAAGACATAATCGATTACCAAGGTTCTGAGTTACAGCTAATCGATTACATGGTGTACCCTAATCGATTACAGCATGGGAAACACTAAAGATTTTAAAGTGTAATCGATTATAGCTCGAGGCGTAATCGATTACGATAGTGCCGAAATTTGGGGAAAGTGCTTTTTAGGTGGAAACCAGCTCATTTCTCCATCTCTCTCAAACACCCATCACATGCAATGGCTAGGAACTTCATTATGCTCTTCTCCTAGGTCTATAAATGCAAGACTCCTTCAAGCTACTCAGAGCATCAATCATATCCATCAAAGGGAAATCAATTCTTAAGTCTTGTGAGTCTTATTCTTGCATAGTTTTCATTTTTCTAAAACTTAGAACTTCAACTTGTATATTCTCTCTTGTTGAGAGTTAGAATTTGAGAGAGCTTTCACTTGTATATCTACTCTATTTAGAGAGTCATTATCTTGTAAACACTAAAAAAAAACATAAATGTTTTTCACTCTAGGTTGAGTGGTCATAAAGGTTGGGGTTCAACCTTTGGGTATTGAGAGTTTGAGAGATTGGGTGGGTTGCCCTTGTGCTAGTAAGGATTGAGTTCTTGAGTGTGGGACACTAGGAAGCTGCAATTGCTCATAGCTTGTAATCTCTAAACTTCAATAATGGAAATCCTTCAAGTGGGTTGCTTGAAGGTGAGACGTACACCAGGGTTGGTGGAACTCGTTAAATCGGTTTGCAAGCTCTTCTTCCTTACTCTTTTACATTGATATATTGCATTTAATTGGATTGTTATTGATTGATTGTGATTTGCTTATTTGAGCTTGCTTGAACTAGTTACTTTAAAGTAGTGCACACCAAGTGTTTGACAAATTGTTTCAGCAATATTCACATCTTGTTTTGCATTAGGTCCCGATGAATTCTTTAGGGTAATGACTTGTCAATCGGCCAAGGAAATGTGGGATACTTTACAAGTAACCCATGAAGGTACTAGTGATGTAAAAGACTCTAAGATTAGTACCTTGACTAGTCAATATGAAAGCTTTAGGATAAATTCTGGGGAAACCATTGTAGAAATACAAAAGAGATTTACCTTATAATCAATCATCTTATTACTCTTGGTAAAGTTTATACTAACAAAGAACTTGTGCATAAATTTTTAAAAAGTCTTAGCAGGGAATGGCAACCTCTTGTCATTGCCATTAAACAATCCCCAAGCATCAACGAGATGTCTCTTGCCACACTCTTCAGAAAGCTACAAGAGCAAGTGCAAGAACTAAGGGATTTAAAGCTAGCGGAGGAAGAAGAAAAATCCTCCAAGAAGAAAGGCCTAGCTCTCAAGGCCACTTCTATACATGAAGAAGAATCATGTAGTGATCTTGACGAAGAAGAAGAATTTGGAATGTTTGTAAAGCGATTTAGGAAGTTCATGAGAAACAAATGATTCCAAAAGAACTAACCCCGAGGTAAGAAACCAATTCCTAATGAAACCTCTTCCTCAGCAAACTGTTTTGAATGTGGCAAGGAAGGGCACTTCAAGGTAGACTGCCCAAATCTTAAGAAGAAGAATAAGGAGAAAAGAGGAATAAGAAGAGCTTACATCGCTTGGGACGAAAACAATGTAAGTAGCTCTGATGAGTCCAAAAATGAAGAAGCAAACCTTTGCTTGATGGCAAATAATCAAGAGAAAGATGATGAGGTAAGTCTTCTTGACTTAGATAGAAATGAATTGCTGGATGCATTTGAGAAGTTGTATGACAAGTTTATTAAAATCTCCAATAAATACAAATTGTCAAGAAAAACCATAGATACTCTTGAAACACATCTTGTAGAACTTGGCAAAGTAAATGCAGGTCTAAAAGAAAAATTAATAAATGTTCAAACATGCTCTAAGAACAAACCTTATGATTTTGCAAAGAAATATGACATCTTAGAAACCAAGGTCTTAGACCTCAACAGAACATTAGAAAAGTTTACAAATGGTAGAGACAACCTGAATGCATTACTTGGAAACCAAATATGTATGTTTGATAAAACTGGTTTAGGATATAACTCTACAAAAAAAGAAAAAAATTATAAAAACTTCTTTGTACCACCTAGAAGATCATCATCACCTTTTATGAAGTATAATCATTGTGGATTTAAAGGACATAATTCTTCAAATTGTAGTGTTAGAAAACAAGGACCAAAGGTTGTAAGAAAGGTGTGGGTTCCCAAAGGGACATTACCACAAGCTAACCTAAAAAGACCCAACATAAAATGGGTACCTAGTTCTCTAAACTAATTTTGTTTTGTAGGTGTGCCTCAAGGCAAGCAACACCCATTGGTATTTGGATAGTGGGTGTTCAAAACATATAACGGGAGATATAAGCAAGTTCACATCATTCATTCCCAATAGAAAAGGAAGTGTCACGTATGGGGATAACACCAAAGGAAGAATTCTAGGCATTGGAAACATTGGTAAAAATTCCTCTACCTGAATTAGTGATGTATTGTATGTTGAAGGGCTCAAACACAACTTGCTTAGCATTAGCCAATTATGTGATAAAGGATATAGAGTATTGTTTGAATCAAATTGTTGCATAATTGAACATAAGCTAAACAAGGAAGTCAAGTTTGTTGGTAAAAGAATTGATAATATTTACATGATTGATATTGATAGTTTGTCCTCAAATGATGTGCAATGCTTTATGACTAGAGAGGATGAAACCTGGTTGTGGCATAGAAGGATAGCTCATATACATGTAGACCATTTGAACAAACTTGTTTCTAAGGAATTAGTAATTGGTTTACCAAAGCTTAAATTTGAAAACAAATTTTGTGATGCATGTCAAAAGGGAAAACAAGTAAAGGCATCCTTTCAAGCTAAAAACATTGTTTCCACTCAAAGGCCTTTACAACTTTTGCACATGGATCTATTTGGACCTTCCAAAATCAAAAGCTTTGGTGATAATTACTATGGTCTAGTAATTGTAGATGATTATTCAAGATATACATGGACCTTGTTTCTTGCTCATAAAAATGAAGCATATCATGCATTCAAGAAACTAGTCAAGATTATCCAAAATGAGCAAAATTTAAAAATTGCATCCATAAGAACCGATCATGGGGGAGAATTTGAAAACCAATTCTTTGAAAAATTTTGCGAAAAACATGGTATCAATCACAATTTTTCAGCTCCTAGAACTCCACAACAAAATGGAGTGGTTGAAAGGAAAAATAGATCTTTAGTAGAGCTTGCAAAAACTATGTTAAATGAAAATAACATTGCGAAACATTTTTGGGCCAATGCGGTAAATACCGCGTGTCATGTTATGAATAGATGTTTAATAAGGCCTATTCTAAAGAAAACCCCTATGAACTTTACAAGGGAAGAAAACCTAATATTTCTTATTTTCATATTTTTGGATACAAATGTTTTGTGCTCAAAAATGGAAAGGATAATCTAGGAAAGTTTGATGCAAAATCTGATGAGGCAATCTTTCTAGGATATTCATCATTTAGTAAATCATATCGAGTCTTTAACAAACAAACTAACATTATTGAGGAATCAATTCATGTGAAATTTGATGAAAATGGCCATAACTCCTCGAGGAAGGAAGATGTTGATGACATTGTAGGTACCTTCCAAGAATTAACATTGGATAATAAAGAAGAAGATATCAAAGACAAGGACACAACACAAGAAGTGGAAACTCAACAAAAGGAATGGATCATCTCAAAAGACCATCCTTTAGATAACATCATAGGTGATATCACAAAAGGTGTAAGTACCCGTCGCTCTTTTAATACTTGCAATCATTTGGCTTTTGTCTCATAAATTGAACCTAAAACCATTAATGAGGCTATTATTGATGAGCATTGGATGTTGGCTATGCAAGAAGAACTAAATCAATTTGAAAGAAATCAAGTTTGGGAATTAGTGCCAAGACCAAATGATCATCAAATAATAGGTACTAAATGGGTTTTTAGGAATAAATTAGATGAAAATGGTATAATCACTAGAAATAAGGCTAGATTAGTTGCTAAGGGGTATAATCAAGAAGAAGGAATAGACTATGAAGAAACATATGCTCCCGTAGCTAGGCTAGAAGCCATTAGATTATTGTTAGCCTTTGCTTGTTGTAAGGATTTCAAGTTGTACCAAATGGATGTCAAAAGTGCTTTCTTGAATAGATACATTCAAGAAGAAATGATCAACCTCCAGGTTTTGAAAACTATCAATTTCCAAATCATGTTTTCAAACTAAAGAAAGCTTTATATGGTTTAAAACAAGCTCCAAGAGCTTGGTATGAAAGATTAAGTAAATTTCTTTTAGAAAACAATTTTGAAAGAGGAAAGGTTGACACAACATTATTCATTAAGCACAAAAAGAATGACATACTATTGGTTCAAGTATATGTTGATGATATCATTTTTGGTGCTACTAATGAATCTTTGTGCAAAGAGTTTGCTAAGCTAATGTAGGACGAATTTGAGATGTCCATGATGGGAGAACTAACATTCTTCCTAGGACTACAAATTAAGCAAACAAAAGAAGGCACTTTCATTAGTCAATCAAAGTATTGCAAGGAGTTGCTTAGAAAATTTAACATGGACAAGGCAAATGATATTGCCACACCAATGAGCACTTCATGCTATCTGGATAAGGATGAAAAAGGTAAGGATATTGAACTCACAAAATATAGAGGTATGGTCGGTTCCTTACTTTGCTTAACCGCTAGTAGATCGGATATCATGTTTGCTGTTTGTATGTGTGCAAGATACCAAGCATGCCCAAAAGAATCACACCTTACAGCAGTAAAAAGAATAATGAAATATCTAGTTGGAACTCAAAATGTTCGTTTATGGTACCCCAAAGGGGTCGAATGCACTCTAGTAGGATATCCTGACTCTGATTTTGCAGGATGTAAGCTTGATAGAAAAAGTACTAGTGGTACTTGTCACTTGCTTGGTAGTTCTCTTGTATATTGGCATAGCAAGAAACAAGTGAGTGTTGCATTATCAACAACTGAGGCAGAATATGTTGCAGCTGGTAGTTGTTGTGCTCAAATCCTTTGGATGAGACAACAACTCCTAGATTTTGGTGTTATGTTAGACCATGTGCCTTTAAAATATGATAACACAAGTGCCATTAATATTTCAAGGAATCCTGTCATGCATTCAAGGACCAAACATATAGAAATTCAACATCATTTCATTAGGGATCATGTATTAAAGGGTGATTGTGTGCTTGAACATGTTGAAACTTCCAAGCAGTTAGCGGATATATTCACCAAACCTTTAGCAAAAGAACAATTCATACACATTAGAAGGGAATTAGGAATCCTTGATATGACCAATTGTGTTTAAATAATGAATAATTTTGATAATTCCTTGTTTTATAGCATTTTTAATGAGTTTGTAATCAATTGTGGTATGATTCATTAACTCCCCTGCATTCTTGTTTGAACTCTGCTAAATCTGTGCATTTTTGAACCATATAATCGATTATAAACAGACAAGTAATCGATTACTAAGCCTCTGTTTCGTAAGTAATCAATTACCCCTTGCTAGATAATCGATTACTAAGCTTCTGTTCCATGCCCAATCGATTAGAACCTCTAGATAATCGATTACTAAACGTTTCAACTTCCTGATAATCGATTACTCTCATATCCTAATCGATTGTAAAGATTCTGTTTTTAACCTAATCGATTACCCATGTGCCCTAATCGATTACGTTATATGAAAAACATTCAAACTTCCTCTGAAACCGCATCCTAATCGATTAGCCTCTGCTGCCTAATCGATTAGCATCGGAACAGGAGCAGTCAAAGTGCAGATTTTCGAGTTAAATCATTGGCCCAATCAATCCACTCCTCATTAACTCCTTTCTCTCCATTCTAAACCCTACTTTTCCCTATAAATTCACCTCCCCTCACTCTTTCATCTCACACTACCTCTTCTTCCACTCTCCCAAGCTTCCAAGAGCTCTCTTAATCTCTATTACTCTCTTCTCCTTCTCTCTGCATTTCACTTTCAATTACCATGTCTTCCTCACGCACTGTTAAGAGGGCAAGGTCTTCAATGGCCCAAACCAACAACCTTCTTGATTTTTCAAGATTCTTCACATCCCCTAGAGACGTTCAAAACTTCAATAAAAACTTCTCTGAAAAAGATATCATCTCTCCCCACTTCATCAATGCTGAAGTATTTAACCATCATAGCCTAACCTTCACTCAAAGCGTACACCACTATAACCTCTTCCCCTTCCTCACCCTTAAGGAAGAACTCTATTATCCTGAGCTTGTAAGGGTGTTCTACTACAACCTTAAACTTGTAGATGGGTTGCTTGAATCAAAGGTCAAAAATGTGACCCTTAGGATCACAAATGCTCAATTGGCGGAAATCATTCTACTTCCGCTCAATGATGCTGAGTTCGTTGGAGGAGATCCCGAGGACGAATGGGATTTCAATGCCATTACTGCCCGACAATCACTATGGAAGGCTGATTGCCCAAGGAGCAACCATAAACTGGTAGGCCATTCGACCATGAACAACCGTCTCCTTCACTTCTTCTTGGTAAAGATGTTGGTTCCTCGTGGTGGGAACTACGCTCTAGTTAAGGAGGACGATGTCCTCTTAATGTGGGCCATGCACAACAGAAAATAAATTAATTGGGTTCAAATGCTAAAGCTGCACATGCTCCATGCAAAAGACCAGCAAAAGCTCCCCTCGCCATCCTGCTCACCAAAATCTTCAAGGCTTTTGGAATTGACTTGGTTGGAGAATTGTCGGAGAAGGTGCCTCCTAAAGCTTGCATTGGCACCCATCATCTCACAAAGATGGGTATCGTTTATGTGAATGGAGCTTGGTACTCAAAAATGGAAGGCATTCATGCCAACATTCCTTTTGAAGCTCCTGCTAATGAACCTGCCCCTCCTCCTCCTACAACTCAAGCTGAACTGTCCGCCCCTGCTGACCCCTTTGCCTCCCTTTATGCATGCCTTGACCGTCGGTTCGATAGAATTGAGAACTCTCTTCAAGAGTTCCCAATAACTGAGCAGCAACATTTTGAAATTATGCAACAACGTTACGATGAGCTGTCTCACCAAATTTCTGAATTCCGCTTTTTCCATCCGGATAATTAGATCCGTTTTATTGTGCTTTGTTTTAGTTGTTTTTCATTCTGTTTCTTTTTAATTCTGCAATTTCCATTATGTAATTTCCCTTTCTGCAATGAATAAAATTTATGTTTCATTATATCTCTATTGCATTACTATTTTTTGATGATTATAATGGGGGAGAAATATGAGTTCACCTAATCTGATTGTTAAAAATAACAAGTGGTAAAAAAAATGTTTGATAATAACAAGTGATTAAACAAGTGGACTAGATAATTATCTCTATGGTATAACTTCTTTTAGATAGGGGGAGATATTTTTTTTAATCAAGAGATAACCTGTTAAAGATAACATTATGCAAAATTTGAAATAGATATGTTTTTGTAGATAATGCTCAACAGATGAAATTAGAAATTGATTAAAGATAAGTTTATTTTGAACTAACAACCCTCAAGAGATGAACATTGTTTGTCATCATCAAAAAAGGGGAGAATGTGTTTGAATATGTTTTCAGGTTCAAGGATTTTGATAATGACAAAGGACTCTTGAAGAAACTCTAGGAGAAACAAGAAACAACATCGGACCTACAAAAACACGTATGCTAATCGATTAGGAAGGCAGAGCTAATCGTTTAGATAGCTTCTGTTTTGGTCTATAATCGATTACACAGTGAAGACTAATCGATTACATGGATTCTGTTTGTTAACTAATCGATTACACCAACACACCTAATCGATTACCAAGTTGAGAAATTGGATTAAATGTATCAGGTACTTATGCTAATCGATTACAGTATATCAGATAATCGATTACAGGGCTACTGTTTTTACACTAATCGATTAGACATAAGGCATAATCGATTACCAAGCTGCATAACCAAATTAAGTGCATCAGGTGTCATCACTAATCGATTACAAGGTAAGACATAATTGATTACCAAGGTTCTGAGTTACAGCTAATCGATTACATGGTGTACCCTAATCGATTACAATACGGGAAACACTAAAGATTTCAAAGTGTAATCGATTACAGCTCAAGGCGTAATTGATTACGATAGTGCCAGAATTTGGGGAAAGTGCTTTTTAGGTGGAAACCAGCTCATTTCTCCATCTCTCTCAAACACCCATCACATGCAACGGCTAGGAACTTCATTATGCTCTTCTCCTAGGTCTATAAATGCAAGACTCCTTCAAGCTACTCAGAGCATCAATCATATCCATCAAAGGGAAGTCAATTCTTAAGTCTTGTGAGTCTTATTCTTGCATAGTTTTTATTTTTCTAAAACTTAGAACTTCAACTTGTATATTCTCTCTTGTTGAGAGTTAGAATTTGAGAGAGCTTTCACTTGTATATCTACTCTATTTAGAGAGTCATTATCTTGTAAACACTAAAAAAAACATAAAGGTTTTTCACTCTAGGTTGAGTGGTCACAAAGGTTGGGGTTCAACCTTTAGGTATTGAGAGTTTGAGAGATTGGGTGGGTTGCCCTTGTGCTAGTGAGGATTGAGTTCTTGAGTGTGGGACACTAGGAAGCTGCAATTGCTCATAGCTTGTAATCTCTAAACTTCAATAGTGGAAATCCTTCAAGTGGGTTGCTTGAAGGCGAGACGTACACCGGGGTTAGTGGAACTCGTTAAATCAGTTTGCAAGCTCTTCTCCCTTACTCTTTTACATTGATATATTCCATCTGATTGGATTGTTGTTGATTGATTGTGATTTGCTTATTTGAGCTTGCTTGAACTAGTTACTTTAAAGTAGTGCACACCAAGTGTTTGATAAATTGTTTCAGCAATATTCACATCTTGTTTTGCTTTATCTCTTGTACTCTACTTGCCTTTACTTGCATAATCTTTAAACTTGTGATAAAAGTATCAAGTTCAAAGGCACTTCAAGCAAAGTTTTAAAAACTCAATTCACCCCCCCTCTTGAGTATTGAGGCCACTTGAATAACAAGGAGTTACTTAAGAAATTCAACATGGACAAGGCAAATAAAATTGTCACACCTATGGGCACTTCATGTTATTTGGATAAGGATGAGAAAGGTAAGGATGTAGAACTCACAAAGTATAAAGGTATGATTGGACCCTTACTTTACTTAACCGCTAGTAGACCGGATATCATGTTTGTTGTTTGTATGTGTGCAAGATACCAAGCATGCCCAAAAGAATCACACCTTACTGTTATAAAAAGAATAATGAAATATTTGGTTGGAACTCAAGATGTTGGTTTATGGTACCCCAAAGGGGTTGAATGCACTCTTGTTGGATATTCTGACTCTGATTTCACAGGATGTAAACTTGATAGAAAAAGTACTAGTGGTACTTGTCATTTGCTTGGTAGTTTTCTTGTATCTTGGCATAGCAAGAAACAAGTAAGTGTTGCATTATCCATAGCTGAGGTAGAATATGTTACAGCTGGTAGTTGTTGTGCTTAAATCCTTTGGATGAGACAATAACTTCTAGATTTTGGTGTTATGTTAGACCATGTGCCTCTCAAATGTGATAATACAAGTGCCATTAATATTTCTAAGAATCCTGTTGTGAACACCTCTTTTGGTCCGGTCCAAGTGGAACGAATCTTCTTTTATACTGAATTCTGAATCAGAATGGTCAAATCTGAGTAGAATGGCTCAAAAATAATCAAGTCCGAGCAGGATGACTCTGATTGAAGCATTTCCGAGTGAAATATAGCCCTGTTGGACAAAAATTCGAGTGGAATGGCTCAAAAATAATCAAGTCCGAGCAGGATGACTCTGATTGAAGCATTTCCGAGTGAAATATAGCCCTGTTGGATAAAAATCCGAGTGGAATGACTCAAAATTGATCAAATCCGAGTAGAATGACTCAAAGTGAAGCATTGCCGAGTGGAATATTGCCTTGAGGTAAATCCGAGTACAAATTCCTGATCAAAACCAACTCCGAGTGAATATATCCGAGTGGTCATATTCTCAAGTGCCAAATTCTGAGAGAAAAGGTGGCAAGTTCTGATAGAAAAGAGAGCACCTCCGAGTGAATATATCCAAGTTCCGATGCGCAAATGAACTACTCCTGAGCCCTGAATCCGACCAAGACTTGTCCAAATGAAGGATTCTAAAGGATTGATTGACCATCCGAGTCAAAGGGACCGATTGTGAACAAATACCGAGTGAAGGATTACCGATTGGAGCAGCAAGTCTGATTTAGGGACAGGTGTCTTTTCCTGGGCACAGAAATTCCGAGTCAATGCTTCAAGAAGTGATAAGATCCGAGCAGAACACCTCCGATTAAGGTCAGTTCTGAGTCAATACTGAAGCAGTAACAAGATCCGAGTGAGTATCCCTCAATTGGAGAGAAATCCGAGTTGTCAAATTGTCAAAATTAAATTTTTGAGTGAGAAGAAGGCCGTTTCCGGGTGGAAATGTCCAAGTTTCCAATTTTTGAGTGAGAAGAAGGTCGTTTCCGAGTGAAAAAGACCAAGTTCCATTCTGATTAGAAGATTAGACCAACTCCCAAGGTCAGTTCCGAGTCAATACTGAAGCAGTAACAAGATCCGAGTGAGTATTACTCAGTTGGAGAGAAATCCGAGTTGTTAGATTGTCAAATTCCAATTTCTGAGTGGAAAGAAGTTCGTTTCCGAGTGAAAATATCCCAGTTCTAAGTTCTGATTGAAAACAAAGCCAACTCCGAGTAAATGCACCGAGTGGTCATATTTTTAAAACAAAGCCAACCAGAGATAAGATCCGAGCAAGACACCTTTGACTGAAGCAAATTCCGAGTGAATGCTTCTTGCATAGACAAAATCCGATCAAAACACTTCTGATACCGAGTGAGTCCTCTCTCAATCCACACCGAGTGAGTCGCTCTTAGTCAGCACCGAGTGAATCCTTTCACTAAATTTCCGAGCCATTTTTACCCATTTTTGAGTCACTTTCCACCATTTTTGAGCCATTTTTTTTACACAATTCCGAGTCACCCTTCTCAGTCAATTCCGAGTCATTTTTACTAATTTCCAAGTCACTTTCCACCCATTTCCGAGCCATTTTCACCCAATTCCGAGTCAGCCTTTTCACCCAATTCCGAGTCAGCCTTCACCCAATTCCGAGTCACCTTTCACCCAATTCCGAGTCAGCCTTTTGCCCATTTCCGAGTCACATTTCACCCATTTCTAAGTTATCCTCTAACCATTTCCGAGTCGGTTCCAAGTCATTCTTCACTCGGTTCCGGTTGAATGTGTCAACCTGAGTTGTTTTGCTCGTCCCAGCTCCTCACAGCAACCTCACACCGACCAACAAGCAAAACCGAGCAAAGCTTTCACTCGGTTTTTGCATATTTTTCACTCGGTCTTGTGCTTAAAAGGCACCTTTTCCACTCGGATTGTTTCCCACTATGGGTGTATACCGACTGAGGCACTAAATCTGAGTCAGAAGCAGAAAACCGACCCCTACTCCCCCTGTTCGCCCGTGCTGACTTGGATTCCACCACCCAAGTGGATCCAGGAATCTTGGGGGTGGCAGACAGGGGGCAAAAGTGGAGAAATTAAAAATCTCCACCAACCGCTGTCCCCCACTACCAAGCTGCCTCCACTCAGAGTGGAAGCCTGAGCTGGCCTAGCACTCAGAAACCCCTATAAATGCACAAGGGTTGGGAATTTTGAAGGGTCCTAAAGCATTCATTGGGAGAAGAAACTCTGTCCCTCTCTTCACTCACCAACACCCTTCCCTCTCCTCACCAACACCGTCCCTCTCTTCACTCGGTACAGCCCCTCTCCATACTGTCCAGCACCCCTCTCTCTCCCTCCAACACTGCCCAAGTTCCTCATAAATCCTTCACACCGTCCAGCACATCATCCCTTCACACCTCACTGTTCAGCATCCTGTTCTCTCGTCACACCGGAGTCCAGCTCTCCTGCTCCATCACTCGGTCTCCCAACTTTCACTCGGTATTTTTATTTTTCACTCGGTATTTTCATTTTTCACTCGGTATTTTCATTTTTCACTCGGTTTTCTCCATTTTTACTCGGTTTTTCCATTTTTCCACTTAAATAAATTTCTGTTATTTTCTTTTCTTTTCTTTTTTACCCCTTCCTAGGTTCGTAATAAATAAATAACAAAAAACAAGTGTTTCACGTTCAGACTAGCCAAAAAAAACATCATCCACCATTAATCTTTTAGCCTCTTCCTAAAAAACAAAAACATCACCAAAGAACTACGTAACCCTGATTTCTTGGTAACTCAAGAATACGTAGGAGCAGGACTTTAAATCCTGTCGGGCCCATCTCTTTTTTATCCATACCTTTCCCATTTCATTCCTATTTTATTTTCTTTATGTTTCCTTTGTAACCGCCCTTTTATCAATCCCATGAAAATCAATTTAGACGTGACGTCTTGTTGATTTTCCCATAAGGAACGAGATACTTGGGATGAGACGTCCCGCTTATCCCCTTCCCAATCTCTGACCCCGTGTCTTGATTAAATTCCATGAAAATCAATTTAGACGTGACGTCTTGTTGATTTTCCCATAAGGAACGGGATACTTGGGACGAGACGTCCCGTTTATCCCCTTCCCATTTCTAACCCCATATGTGATTAAAGGATGACTAATTTAGACGCGACGTCTTGTTAGCATCCCTCCCTTTCTCTGTTTTTATATCAAAGCCGAGGTTAATTTGGACGCGATGTCCTGTTGACCTACACTCTATGTTTGTCCAGTTTGTTCCTTCCATTTCCTTCTGTTTTTACACAAAGTACAATAATAAAAGGGAAGAAATAAAACATCTTTTGTAAGGCTATTTATGTTGCGCATTTTCAATCTTGGTACTATTTTTGACAGGCGATGTAGGGTGCTAATACCTTCCCTACTCGTAACCGACTCCCGAACTTGAATCTCATTTTTAAACCAGTGCTTTCACTGAACTTAGTTTTTTTTCCAATGTTTTTCCTATGGATAAAAATGTTGGTGGCGACTCCCTGTTTCATACTAGTTTTTCTTTCTCGCCGCACCGTCGCGATCCAGGTTGCGACAGATGGCGACTCCACTGGGGACACTTAAGAGAGTCAGGCTAGTTTGATTGAAAGCGCATGTTCTTTTTATATAGCCTTTGTTATCTCGGATTTCTTCCCCTTGTTTTATTTTCTGTTGATTGTTGTAAATGTTTGTTCTTGTTTTAATTGTGTCTTGTTATTTGTTTCGTTGTCTATGTTTTGCATGTTTGTTGAACCCTAGGGTAGAAGACCATGTTACTTTTCCGCAATCATTGAACCCTAGGGTAGACGACTTTGTATATTTGTTCTGTGTTTGTTCTTTGTGCAGAATGGGGTAAGGTAAAAGGTATTGAATGCCCTTCCACACACTACACTCACAATTACTTGCACACACCTATGAGTGGCGCCCTATACCCGGGCCCCAAATGAAGCTTAAGTTAGGAGAGGTTGGTAACGGAATCGTATGGGATGTACTTCCTATCCGGTGTTCGTGAGAACCTCAACCAGAGTTCGACCTCTCATGATATACACACCTAGTGGATTCCCCACTGTTTGCGTCCCTGTCATGGTTAGGATCTTGGCTCTGGTGACCTTCTAGAAGTCTAGCGGAAGCCACCCGGTGTGGAGAGTCACTTTTAGACAAGCCATAGGGCCTAGAAAAGACTTTCAACAAAACCCGACCTAGGCCACAAAAGGGCAAACTTTACTTTACCTTACGTCATTTTTGCTTTCCTTTTTATCCAAAAAATGAATTATCTACCGCCCGCAGATTTACTGAGTTTTTGAAATAATGACTCGTTTTGGAACACACAGTATTCTTCGGATGAATAGATAATCCTCTTTTGGTCGTGTACCTCTAAGTCCTGAGTCATAGATTTTCCTAATTGTCAAAAAAAAATAACTTTATTTCCGCTCCAACGGGGGGCATCGATGATGATTAGAAAAATTATGACTATTGTGACTTGGACCCTTGGTAATCGTTGTTTCCCAAAAAAAAAATTTTGCTTTACGTTAAATCAATGGGGAAGTACCGATTCCAAAACATGACATCAACTAATTTCTTTTCCTTATCCTCATTTCGTGGAAGGCTATTCAGAACTTAACGAATACCCTTTGAGTATCTATGGAAATTAACATGGGATTGAACTTAAGAAATGAGGGCTATAACTGCCCGAAGAAAATGTTTGAGCTTGAGGCTCCCGCCTCAGGATGAAAGATTTCTTCTGTCTTCACAATTATCCCATATTAATTTCCATGTTTTCCATACCTAGTACTTTTGAATGATAAGTTCTAAGGAATAGTCAAAGGATACTCGCCAAAGCCTGTAATTGCTTTCCACGACATTCTCCTTCTTTCTATTTCCACCTAACATTTTTGTTTTTTCTTAAAAAAGAGACACAGGCGTCACGGGTAGGCATCCTTACCAGACCCGGCTCCAAAGGAAACTTATGGCCGAGGCAGAAGCTGTTGACGGAGACTTTAGAACCGAGTTCGATTAGTTGAAAGAGCGAGTGGCGGAGTTAACTAAACTTTTAGAAAAGAAACTCACAGAAGGAGGCTCCTCTACAGGTATTGAGGACGCCCAACAGCAGCCTGCCACCGCGCCACCCCCTCTTGGTTCTGACCCAGCAAGAACCCAACTCCCTAACACAACGACACCCCCTCTCACCATTCATGTCGGAAGACCTAACCCTACCATAGAGGCCCAGCCACCTTACGGTCAGTCTTATGCACAACAGCATACATTTATCAGTCCTGACGGCAACCCAGTACCTTTTCCACTTTATGGCCTACCACCGGGGTACTATCCCTCGCTCGCTAACCAACAAGACACCCACGACCAGCAAGCAATGAATCCTCATGCTTCATACCCCACCCAGCCAAACATGCCACCACTCCACCAAACCCAAAACACGCAAGCCCATGACCCACAAGCCTACTAAACCCAAAACACACAGGCCCATGACCCATAAACCTACCAAACCCAAAACACACAAGCCCCAGTGGCCTAGCCAACTTACAATGCACAAGCCCAAAACACACGAGCCTAGATGATCCAGTCGACTTATTCCGTACAAGCTATGGCCCAACCCCAAGGTCCCTCACCAAATACAGGCCTAATGAACCAGTCCCATACGTTGCCTCCTTTTAACCAGCCACTCGGCTATCCATACGGATACGCAACCCCCTATATGACCAATCTCCAAGATACAACCCGCATGATGAACCCGGTAGCCAGTCATAGCACGGTCGCAGCTCCCCAAAAGGAAAAGATAGAAATCTTAGAAGAGCATTTGAGAATGATGGAAGGCGTTGGAGGTTTTGGACTGATAGATGCTTCTGAGCTATGCCTAGTCACAGATGTTGTCCTCCCGCCCAAATTCAAAATGCCTGACTTTGACAAGTATCGGGGAATGACTTGTCTAAAGAACCATCTCACAATGTATTGTCGAAAGATGGCATCTTAGTCTTCTAACGATCAATTGTTGATCCACTGCTTCCAAGATAGTTTGGCAGGGGCCGCTCTTACATGGTATGCTCACCTTGAGCGAAACCATATTCGCTGTTGGAAGGACCTGGCAGATGCCTTTCTTAGGCAATACAAGTATAATATGGATATGGCACCCAACAGGGTCCAATTACAGAATATGGTGAAGAGGGATAGTGAAACGTTTAAGGAGTATGCCCAACGCTGGAGAGAAACAACGGCGCAAGTAGACCCCCCATTATCGGAAAAAGAGATAGTCGCGATGTTTATCGACACGCTCCCATCACCTTTCTATGGCAAGATGATTGGTAGTGTTTCATCCAACTTCTCCGACATCGTGACTATTGGAGAAAGGGTGGAAAGCGGAATACGAACGGGAAAGATCACTCAAGGCCCATTTGGGGCAAGCATGACAAGAAAGCCGGCGCCTGGGAGAAGGGATGGAGAAACTAATTCCATCTCTTCTAATCAAAAGACAGCTCCGCCGAGACCATTCGCCCCTACCATGATTCAAGCTCCCAACCCTTATGTGGCCGCTACCACTTATGGCCCGACAACTCATACTCCTCACTTCCATCCACCCATGGTAAGAGCGCCAACACCGCAACCCATGCCATACCATCACCCACAGCAAGTGACTCGACCACCCAATCATAATCAGAACACAAGGAATCCCAACAATGAGCACACCCCTGTGCAGTTCGATCCAATTCCTATAATATATGCCGAACTTTTTCCAATCCATGTTCAGAAAGGTCTGGTAGCTTCATCCCCTATGAGGCCATTGCAACCTCCTTATCCAAGGGGGTATGACCCAAACGCTCATTGTGATTACCACGCTGGGGCACCGAGGCATTCCACAGAAAATTGCCTAGCTTTGAAATATAAAGTGAGAGATTTGATCAAAGCCGACTGAATTAGTTTTCAAGAAGGAAGCCCTAACGTGACCATAAATCCCCTGCCTAATCATAGAAGTTCAGAAGTTAATGCCGTGGTGGCCGATATTGAAGATGGTTTTGATGATAATGCCAATTTGGTGATCGCTTGCCCACCGGGCCAAGAGTTCGATAATTGGGAGGCCGTTGATTTCCTTACGATTGTAAACGATTCACCAAAGTAATTTGTCATTGCCTTAAATATCTTGTTTATCCCTCGGTTATGCCTAAGGCTTTGGGACTTTTCATGTAATAAGGGCGAAAAAAAAACTTGCTTTATCGTTCAATCAATAAATGCGTATAAAAAAAAAATTTCTCATCCCATTATCCTTGCTTTGATTCATTTTCTTTATTTACTTGTTCCCTTTCCCTCTTTTTATTTTTGCCATAACATACTGAATTGTAGATCCAAAAATGATTCTCTTGAGACTAGTAAAATCACAATTCTGCTTCACGATTTCAATCACCCAGTTGACTATGCCGACGAAGAAGGTAAGGAAACCTGTGAGCCACCATCTAGTTAACAAGATTGTTAGAACAAGAGGTTAAAGAGCACCCCTAAGTCAAGGACGCCTGAAGGAATCACGGTGGCAATCTATCATAAGGCATTAGTATTCTGTTTCAAGACGTGGCAGGAATCTATGTGAATGACAACATGGCCAAGTCTCGAATTGAACGAAGGTAGGCCGGTCGTTTAAAGAAACTTCAACAGTCATCAACATAGATGGGGGGCAAATTGCTGATGCCTATAAATGCAGATACAATCAAGGGAGACTTTACAAAAAAACAAAACAAAAAAAACAAAACAAAAAAAACAAAACAAAAAAAACAAAAAAACAAAAAAAAATGAAAAATGAAAAATAGAGTTAAGCTTGAAGTCCAATGCACATACCAAGCGGGGAAAGCTGGTTACGTCCAGATCTTCGAGCAAGCTGTCATTTTCTGTATAAGGGGAACAAATGTCGTCAGGCCAAGAACTTGCATTCTTGTCATCATCAACACCTTAACCCTAAAGAGTGCGCCATTCCTCATGCCTATGTAGCTAAGGAAATAGTCTGTCAGATTGAGTCGTTGCGTCATTAAGGGGATTAAAAAAAACAAAAAACAAAAAAACAAAAAAACAAAAAAAACAAAAAAAGAAAAAAAGAAGGCAAACAAAAAGAAATGGAAAATGAAAAAATGAAAAAGAAAAAGAAAATAAAGGCCAAAATGATGATTCAAAAGTAATTCCCTCTCATTGATGCCAAAAGACTCACCAATATTTCCTTGGGTACATGGCACAGGAGTGGAGTCTCCTATTTGAAGTGACATCAGTTCCCCAAAGGATCAAACTAAATTTGGAAAGGCTGGGCAGACTCAACTGGAGTGTAATCAGTTTCAACCTTTTACTGTAAAGGATGCAGCCAAGAATGAACAAGAAGAGAAAAACACATGAAAAGCTCGCTAGGCTGAAAACCTGAAAGGGCGGCCTAGGCAAAAGTTAGAGCAACACGGTGAGTCAAAAACATGAAAAGGCGGCTCAGGTAAAAATTAGAGTCGAGATTTCGGCAGAGTAACTAAAGTTCCCAATGAAAAACGTGCAAACTGAGGCATGTGGACCATGGTTAAACTACCCTCTCAAAGGCAGAGTTGAACGATGTACTTGAGGTCGTGACGTGGGATTAAGGTTCTCACTAGTCTCAGGAATTCACTGGAGGATCCTCGAACCTTCCCTGTTTCTCCTGGCCTTGACCTGTCTTATGTAACTTCATTCCATCCCATCTCTTTTCCCCTTTGTCCATTCTCTGTATTCTGTTTGACATACATGAATAAAATTTATCCTTTTTCGATACGTGTTATGAATTGCATTTGATCTGATAAAACATTGTGTTTTTATAAAAATAAAATGAAAGAATGGTGAACATTTAAAGTCGTAAGGGACAAGACGCTCCCACTACTTGACCTCGTCTTAGACAATCATCACAAAGACTCAGCCAGGCACGCGCTTCAAAGCTATGATCGCTTCTTTGATTCTCCTCTGTCCATGAGTTATCCTAAGGGCCGCGGTTTCATAGGACCTACCCAGTTTTTGAATGTATCTTTGCACTACTTACCCTTTTTTCTGCAGGTTATTACAACGGACAGTTATGTCGAGCATTGATGCCTCAATCAAGTCCTTTTCCTCAATGGAACCGCAGCTGCCAAAACTAGAACCTTTCAAGTCTTCTCCTTAATCACCAAAGTTGGCACTCCTCAGAACTCCTTCCTCAAGTCGCCAAAGTTGGCAATTCTCAAAGTCTTCTCCTTAATCACCAAAGTTGGCACTTCTCAGAACTCCTTCCTCAAATCGCCAAAGCTGGCACCTCTCAAAGTCTTCTCCTTAATCGCAAAAGTTGGCACTTCACAGAATTCTTTCCCCAAATTACCGAAATTGGCATTTTTCAAAAAATCTCTTCTTCAACCCCCAAAGTTGACACTCTTCAGAATCCCTTCCAAATCGCCAAAGTTGGCACCTCTCGAAGTCTTTTCCTCAACTACCAAAGCTGACACTTTTTCAAACTCCCTTCCAGGGATTCTACCTAATACATTCTGACAGTCAAGCGTACCTCTTTCCCAAGCCCAAGGATAGTTTCCAGCAAAACTTTCCCCCAGTAGAATCACCAAACTCTCCCCAGTGAGCCTACAATTCAGATCATCTTCTCCCACTAGTAAGAATATTTTCTAATCAGGCTTAGAAGAACTCTCCCGAAAGGGCCCAACACATTTCTCTCAGTAAATCTACACATACTAGGTGGACCCCAGATTTTCCCTTCCCAATCAAGGGGCAATGCCCCAAGCCATCAATCCTTCTCTAGGGGAACTACACTTCCCAAACAAATCAAACTGGGGCATCATCCCAGGATCATTTCTTCTCACTCAAGGGGCAGCTCCCCAAGGTTTCGAGACAGATAGTTCAAACTGGGGCATCACCCCAAGTTCTTTCTTCTTCATCCAAGGAAACAGTACCCGAATCACCAAATCCTTCCTAAACAACTCGAACTGGGGCATCTCCCCAGATTTCTTTTGTTCCAGTCAAGGGGTAGTTCCCCAAGGTTCCTTCAAACCATGTCAAACTGGGGCATCTCCCCAGATTTCTTCTGTTCCAGTCAAGGGGTAGTTCCCCAAGGTTCCTTCAAATCATCTCAAACTGGGGCATCTCCCCAGATTTCTTCTGTTCCAGTCAAGGGGTAGTTCCTCAAAGACTCTTTCAAATCATGTCAAACTGGGGCATCTCCCCAGGTTTCTTTTGTTCCAGTCAAGGGGCAATTCCCTAAGAACCTTTAGTCATGTCAAACTAGGGCATCGCCATGAGCCTTTAAGTCTAGTGAGTTAATTCGGACGAGACGTCCTGTTAGCTCCTCCAATCTTTGCATTTCCAGTCGCCTATTCAGGCACCCTTTACTTTCCATTCGCCTATTCAGGCACCCTTTACTTTCCAGTCGCCTATTCAGGCACCCTTTACTTTCCATTCGCCTATTCAGGCACCCTTTACTTTCCAGTCGCCTATTCAGGCACCCTTTACTTTTCATTTGCCTATTCAGGCACCCTTTACTTTCCATTCGCCTATTCAGGCACCCTTTACTTTTCATTCGCCTATTCAGGCACCCTTTACTTTCCATTCGCCTATTCAGGCACCCTTTACTTTCCATTCGCCTATTCAGGCACCCTTTACTTTCCATTCGCCTATTCAGGCACCCTTTACTTTCCATTCGCCTATTCAGGCACCTTTTACTTTCCAGTCGCCTATTCAGGCACCCTTTACTTTCCATTCACCTATTCAGGCACCCTTTACTTTCCATTCGCCTATTCAGGCACCCTTTACTTCCATTCGCCTATTCAGGCACCCTTTACTTTCCATTCGCCTATTTAGGCACCCTTTACTTTCCATTCGCCTATTCAGGCACCCTTTACTTTCATTCGCCTATTCAGGCACCCTTTACTCTCCATTCGCCTATTCAGGCATCTTTTGCTTTCCAGTCGCCTATTCAGGCACCCTTTACTTTCCAGTCGCCTATTCAGACACCCTTTACTTTCCAGTCGCCTATTCAGGCAGCCTTTACTTTCCATTTGCCTATTCAGGCACCCTTTACTTTCCATTCGCCTATGAAGGCACCCTTTACTTTCCCATTCGCCTAACAAGGCAACCTCTACCTTCCAGTCTACCGGGGGTCAACCCCAATTTTCTCACCTCCTGTTAATTGAAAGACAATTTTTCCCGTTCAATTCAGAACACAAAAAAACACACACAAAAAAAAACAAAAAGAAAAAAAAGAAAAAAAACCAAAAAAAAGAAAAAAAAAGAAAAAAAAGAGAAAAAAGAAAAAGAAAAAGAGAGAGACAAAAGTGGGAAATGCTCGTCTTAAAAGAAAAGGGTCATACTGACTCGTGATTGCCAGCACCGTCAGACGCCATACCGATCAAGAGGTCCCACTTGGCCCCTACATCGGTGTTCATATATTTACTTCCTTTTTGCTTCAGAAACACAGAAGCTTTGTGTTTCTTTTGTGAAAAAGAAGTAAAGAGGGGCATCTGTGAACACCTCTTTTGGTCCGGTCCAAGTGGAACGAATCTTCTTTTATACTGAATTCTGAATCAAAATGGTCAAATCCGAGTAGAATGGCTCAAAAATAATCAAGTCCGAGCAGGATGACTCTGATTGAAGCATTTCCGAGTGAAATATAGCCCTGTTGGACAAAAATCCGAGTGGAATGGCTCAAAAATAATCAAGTCCGAGCAGGATGACTCTGATTGAAGCATTTCTGAGTGAAATATAGCCCTGTTGAACAAAAATCCAAGTGGAATGACTCAAAATTGATCAAATCCGAGTAGAATGACTCAAAGTGAAGCATTACCGAGTGGTATATTGCCTTGAGGTAAATCCGAGTACAAATTCCTGATCAAAACCAACTCCGAGTGAATATATCCGAGTGGTCATATTCTCAAGTGCCAAATTCTGAGAGAAAAGGTGGCAAGTTCTGATAGAAAAGAGAGCACCTCCGAGTGAATATATCCAAGTTCCGATGCGTAAATGAACTACTCCTGAGCCCTAAATCCGACCAAGACTTGTCCAAGTGAAGGATTCTGAGGGATTGATTGACCATCCGAGTCAAAGGGACCGATTGTGAACAAATACCGAGTGAAGGATTACCGATTGGAGTAGCAAGTCTGATTTGGGGACAGGTGTCTTTTCCTGGGCACAGAAATTCCGAGTCAATGCTTCAAGAAGTGACAAGATTCGAGCAGAGCACCTCCGATTAAGGTCAGGTCTGAGTCAATACTGAAGCAGTAACAAGATCCGAGTGAGTATCCCTCAATTGGAGAGAAATCCGAGTTGTCAAATTGTCAAAATTAAATTTTTGAGTGAGAAGAAGGCCGTTTCCGAGTGGAAATGTCCAAGTTTCCAATTTTTGAGTGAAAAGAAGGTCGTTTCCGAGTGAAAAAGTCCAAGTTCCATTCTGATTGGAAGAATAGACCGACTCCCAAGGTCAGTTCCGAGTAAATACTGAAGCAGTAACAAGATCCGAGTGAGTATCACTCAGTTGGAGAGAAATCCGAGTTGTCAGATTGTCAAATTCCAATTTCTGAGTGGAAAGAAGTTCATTTCCGAGTGAAAATATCCTAGTTCTAAGTTCTGATTGAAAACAAAGCCAACTCCGAGTGAATGCACCGAGTGGTCATATTTTTAAAACAAAGCCAACCAGAGATAAGATCCGAGCATGACACCTCCGACTGAAGCAAATTCCGAGTGAATGCTTCTTGCATAGACAAAATCCGATCAAAACACTTCTGATACCGAGTGAGTCCTCTCTCAATCCACAGCGAGTGAGTCGCTCTTAGTTAGCACCGAGTGAATCCTTTCACTCAATTTCCAAGCTATTTTTACCCATTTCCAAGTCACTTTCCACCATTTTCGAGCCATTTTTTTTACACAATTCCGAGTCACCCTTCTCAGTCAATTCCGAGCCATTTTTACCAATTTCCGAGTCACTTTCCACCTATTTCCGAGCCATTTTCACCCAATTCCGAGTCAGCCATTTCACCCAATTCTAAGTCAGCCTTCACCCAATTCCGAGTCACCTTTCACCCAATTCCGAGTCAGCCTTTTGCCCATTTCTGAGTCACATTTCACCCATTTCCGAGTTATCCTCCAACCATTTCCGAGTCGGTTCCAAGTCATTCTTCACTCGGTTCCGGTTGAATGTGTCAACCTGAGTTGTTTTGCTCGTCCCAGCTCCTCACAACAACCTCACACCGACCAACTAGCAAAACCGAGCAAAGCTTTCACTCAGTTTTTGTACATTTTTCACTCGGTCTTGTGCTTAAAAGGCACCTTTTCCACTCGGATTGTTTCCCACTATGGGTGTATACCGATTGAGGCACTAAATCCGAGTCAAAAGCAGAAAACCGACCCCTACTCCCCCTGTTCGCCCATGCTGACTTGGATTCCACCACCCAAGTGGATCCAGGAATCCTGGGGGTGGCAGACAGGGGGCGAAAGTGGAGAAATTAAAAATCTCCACCAACCGCTGTCCCCCACTACCAGGCTGCCTCCACTCAGAGTGGAAGCCTGAGCTGGCCTAGCACTCAGAAACCCCTATAAATGCACAAGGGTTGGGAATTTTGAAGGGTCCTGAAGCATTCATTGGGAGAAAAAACTCTGTCCCTCTCTTCACTCACCAACACCCTTCCCTCTCCTCACCAACACCGTCCCTCTCTTCACTCACCAGCACTCTTCCCTCTCCTCACCAGCACCCTTCCCTCTCCTCACCAACACCGTCCCCCTCTTCACTCGGTACAGCCCCTCTCTATACTGTCCAGCACCCCTCTCTCTCCCTCCAACACTGCTGATAGGTGTTTTGCTTATATTGAGTTTGCTGAAAGAGAATCAAGTTTGTATAATATGAACTCAATGAAATGAATGTGCCAAGTTTAAACACAGAAGTTGTAATACAGTATAGTTGTCGTTCCACTGAGGAGGTGCTAGAATGAAGACTTTAGTTTGAATTGACTTGGCAGAAAGTTTTTGTTTGGGTTTGTTGTGAATGTTGTTGAATGAAAAACAGTAAGTAACAGAATAATAGAGAATAATATTGTGCAAAAGATGACAGTAAATGAGGTTGGAAAAATCAGTTTTGTAAAACAGGGATTGGCTTCATCACATCTTCACTTCTGTAAGCTGCATAAGTTTCCATATAAGTAAATCGAAAAGATAAGTTCTACGTCACAATCAAAGTCATTTGCATCGATCCCTCGACTACAAAATTCATAAGAATGATTTCCAAACCGCTGATCCCTCAGTCACTTTGAAAACCATTCCAGCATTATCGATCGATTGTTTTGACGTTTGTTGCGTTAGACGCCATCCCTGGCTACCTACTCACAACAAGCATTTCTTTCAGGGTCTGCTTTCAAAAGTCACTTCCCAGCATACTCAAGAAAACTTAGAACAAGAAAATAGTGATCAAGTACTTTCAGGCATTAAACGCAGAAGGAAATACAGAAACTTTATCAAATCTCATTACTCAATGAAAACTTACGACAGCATTACTTCAGTGTTGAATGGATTACAGCCAATCCCATAAGGGAAATTAGTTACTCATGCCTTGCATTTTCACCATCAAAGAAATAAATACAGAAAATGGAAAGTGTGAAATGAAAAATACAGAGGATGAAATGATGTATGATGTTAGGAGATTGATCCCTTTGTGCTCTGTTTGCAGCTTGATTTATAGGAGTTTTGACTCAGCTTCTCTTGCCCCACTTACGTAGAACCCATGCGGCATCTTTCAGAGACTGGTGGAAACAGAAGAAAGTGGGCGAGTTGGCATCGCATTATTGGTGAATAAAGAATGAAGAAACCCATGCTGTGTGAGTCACGCTTGAGCTTGATGGTCACGCTCAAGCGTGAAGGGCTCTGATGCTTTTTGATTGCCTTGCGCTTGAGCTTCCTTGACCACGCTTAAGCGTGGCTCCTTTGTTTAACATATGCTTGATCCTTCGCTTCAAGCTGGGCCTGTTACGCTTTAAGCGAGCTCCTCTATCCTCACAGATATGTTCCACGCTCAAGCTACGCTCAAGCGGGATCGAGGTCACGCCCAAGCGGCTCCTTATCACGCTTGAGCGTGAGATGCCCCTGATCCTGTTCCTTAATTCAATTCAGTCACGCTTTAAGCTCCATGGTTCCACGCTTGAGCGCCAGGCATGCATGAAATCACGCTCACGCTCACGCTTGATCCTTTTCAGCCGCGCTCAAGCGCTCTTGTGGTCACGCTCGAGCGTCCCCTTCTCACGCTCAAGCGTGGGTAAGTCTGATGCTGCCTTTTGTCTTTCAATCCACGCTCAGGGTCACGCTTGCTCCTCGCTTGGGCGTTTTAGGACTCACGCTCAAGCGACGCATTCTCCCGCTTGAGCGTGAGAGGTTCCTGAAACTCTCTGTTTTCTTTAGTCCTTCAACAAGGCTGCGCTCAAGCGTGCTTGATGTTAACCCTTAAGCGTGGGGTTCTGATGATGCTGAATCCTCTTGAATTTCTATCAAGCTTTTGGAACCTGTCCTCAATATTTTTCAGAGCAAGCTTATTTACTTATTTATGGTAAAGATCATGCTCAATTTTATCAATTTAGTTAAGTATTTCGGGAAATGGATCCAATTGAGTCATAAATTTAATCACAAAATAAGCACTTATCAAACTCTCCCCAACCTAGATTTTTGCTTGTCCTCAAGTAAAAAGAAGTTTAGGAAAGGGGATCAAGCATTCCAAAATCTAAGTTTCTGTTGCAGACAAAAAGTTTAAAAGACAGTAATCTGAGTTGATGTCTAGGCAAATGATTTTCTTAATACCAATTCCTTGAAATGTAATGTACCATTACCTTGTTCATAAAGCATGTAACCCATTGCTGTAAGAATATAGAATTCTCATTATTTCTTACCATGTGTCTGTTTCACTCATCCATCATTAGAACTGCTTCGTTAACATTGGCCGTCATTTCTAGTAAAACCAAAATTCAAATGAATAGCAAGGATCAAAAGGTCTTTTAAGGATGTAATGAGGCTGGGCTAACAAGAATCTTTGGTTTTTCTTGGTTTCAAAACGCATGTTTAAAGAAGAGCATAAGTGTTTTTGGTTAATTTATTTAACAAATTAGAAGGCTCCTTCTTTGCATTGAAACTTCAGAATTTTCTTTTGTTTTCCTCCAGCTCTTTTATACATTTTTGGAGAGCTTACTATTCTTCTTGCATTTTCTTCTACTGCCTCCATTTGTTTCATCTCCTTTTGAGAAAAATATTTTATGCTCTTTTTCAAGATGAACATGCAGGTAAGATAGAATTTTTGCTTTTATGCTTAGCTCAGGGCAGAGAAAAATTTTCATGCTTTTATGGCTCAAAGATGGGCTGCCAAAAAATCAGATATTTTTATCAGGGTAGCTTTTTGGCTCTTGGCTGACTATGTTTCCAAAATTGCCTTATCATATCCTTGCTTGTTTCTTAAGAAAAGGTTTAATTAGAAAATCAGTCAATGCCAATTTAACAAATTCAAATGAGGCTCTCAAGTGTTTAGATTTCTCACTTCATAACAAGATACAAGGCTTATTTTCTTCCTTATTCTAACAGAAAAGGGTTCAAGTCATGTAAACCAGCAAAAGTACATGCATTCCAGTTCCTTGGTTCTTAATTAAGTCATTTTGCCTAAAAAATCAGTGTTATTGCCTAAAAACATTCTGTTGCTTAGAAACTTTTCTTGTTCAAAAAGTAAAATCTTTGGTTGGGGTTTTCAAAATTGGTACAACTGCAAGCATGTAATGGTATATCAAAACAATCAACCGAAAGCATAAAAAAATTTTCAAAGTATGCTGCAGTAATGTTAGACAAAACTAACTCAAAGTAAACTAAAGCAATAAAAACTAAAGCAGTAAACTCATCACTCATCCTTAGAAGAGTCATCCTCTGTCTCATGTTTCCTTGCTGGAGGCCCTTGTGAGGAGGGTCCTGGTCTAGCCTATGAAGTCTCACCCCTCCTAAGAAAGAAGGCCTGTCCCCAGGCTAAACAATGTGGGATGCAAACTTACTTTGGATAATGAGTGGGATGAATTTGATGAGCTGCCTGCAAAATAAAAGGAAAATTCAATCTTAGGATAAAATTTACTTAAAATAAAATCAACAGGATGAAAAGAAAACATAAAAGATTGGGTTGCCTCCCAATAAGCGCTTGTTTAACGTCATTAGCTTGACGCCTGATAGATTTTTCAATATGGATCATGGAGTTGGTGGATGAGAGTGTTGAGTTTTTCCACCTCCTTGCCTAAGTCAGGCCTTGGCTTTCTTCCTTTCTGTTTTTCAAGTGCACCTTCAATAGCAAAATCAGCTTGTTCTTTTTGCACTCGAATTTTTACTTTTCTGTCATCCACATCTATGATGACTTTGGCTGCTTTCAAGAATGGTCTCCCTAGTATTAGGGGGACTTCAGGATCTTCCTCCATATCTATGACAACAAAGTTCTCATGAAATTCAAATTTATCAACTTTGACCTCAATATTTTCAGCAATACCATAAGGGGTTTTTATTGATTGATCTGCCATTTTTAAAGTCATGTTTGTTGGCTTTACTGAAAAATCCCCTATACTTTTCAGTGTGGATAATGGCATCAAATTTACACTAGCACCAAGATCTAACAAAGCTTTTCTTTTTGAAAGTTTTCCAACAGTAACGGGAATAGAAAAATTCCCTGGATCTTTGGTGTTATGCGGTACTGCTTCAGAGATGATAGTGTCATATCCATCTTCTTCCTCAGTTATTTCCTCAGTCAGTGTGGTCACAGCCTTGCAATGCTCTATTGGGTTTGTTTCAGTGTTTGCTCCATACTGAGGCTTCTGTTTCTCAGCAAGTTGTTGGGCTAGTTGTCCCAATTGTGTTTCTAAGTTCTTGAGTGATGCCTCATTGTTCTTTTGACTTGCTAAAGAAGTTTGCATAAATTTTTCCAAGGTGTCCTCCAATCTAGAAGTTCTCTCCACCAAAGAAGGACCATTATTTTGATATGGTTTATTTGAAGAGCTGGGCTCTTGCTTCCATCCTTGGCCTTGGTTTTGGTTACTTCTCCATCCCTGAAATGGTTGGTTAGAAAAATTTGAATTGAAATTACCAGACCTTCCTTGGTTGTTCATGAAGTATACAGTTGCTTCTTGTGATCCACAGTTCTCATTGAGATGATCTCCTCCACAAAAGTTACATCTGGCAGGCATTTGTTGTTGCCCTGGTTGTGATGATTGTACAGCATGTAATTGTTGTGGAAGATTGGCTATCTTTTTGGTCAATGCTTCTAGTTGTTGGGTCAGAATTTTGTTCTGTGCTAAAATGGCATCTGTGGTGTTTAAGTCAAGGACTCCTTTCCTTTGAACTTGCTGACGATCATGTTGAGCTTGGTAGTCTGTTGAGGATAAAGCTTCTATTATCCTTGTGGCTTGGTCAGCATCCACTGTCATCATTGTTCCTCCTGCTGCTGCATCTAAAATCATTTTAGTGTCAGCCCTTAAACCACTGTAAAAAATATTAAGTTGTGCAATATCTTCAAGTCCATGGTTTGGGCATTTTCTGAGCAGTGTTTTAAAGCGTTCCCATGCCTCACAAAAAGGTTCATCTTGGCCTTGTCTAAATGTTGTAATATCTGATTTGGCCTTGATGAATCTAGATGGAGGAAAGAACCTTTGTAGAAATTTTTCTTCAACTGTCTCCCAGCTGTTCAAGCTTTGATTTGGATGAGACTGTAGCCACTCCTTTGCTTTTCCTGCTAAAGAGAAAGGAAATAGTCTTAAGTATGCAACATCAATAACATCTTGGTCAAATCCCATGGTTCCAACCAATTCATAGAATGTGGCCAAGTGAGTGTACGGATCTTCACTAGACATTCCATGGAATTGATGTGAACTAATCAAACTCAAAGATGCTGGTTTCATTTCTAGTGCTCTGACAGTGTTTGGAATTGCAATGCTTGAGAAATGTCTTGGCCCTTGCTGTAAAGCATAGTCTCCAAGTGTTCTCCTTGGTGGGTTTTGATTATTGTTGTTGTTCTCCATTGTAACAGAGGGAGTTTGTCCTACGTGGAAGTTCTGCTTGGCTTTCTTGATTTTTTTGAGGAACCTGTCTATCTCAGGATCAAATGCAAGTTGTTCTTTTGTACCCTGTCCTCTCAAGATCATAAATCAAGAATTCAAAGTAGCAAGGTAAAAAAAATAAAATAAAAAAATAAAAAATAAAATAAAAAAACAAATTACAAACAAGTTTATTTACACTGTCTTGTCAATTCAATGCTAAAATATTCAAACTTAAATCACCTCCCCGGCAACGGCGCCAAAACTTGATAGGTGTTTTGCTTATATTGAGTTTGCTGAAAGAGAATCAAGTTTGTATAATATGAACTCAATGAAATGAATGTGCCAAGTTTAAACACAGAAGTTGTAATACAGTATAGTTGTCGTTCCACTGAGGAGGTGCTAGAATGAAGACTTTAGTTTGAATTGACTTGGCAGAAAGTTTTTGTTTGGGTTTGTTGTGAATGTTGTTGAATGAAAAACAGTAAGTAACAGAATAATAGAGAATAATATTGTGCAAAAGATGACAGTAAATGAGGTTGGAAAAATCAGTTTTGTAAAACAGGGATTGGCTTCATCACATCTTCACTTCTGTAAGCTGCATAAGTTTCCATATAAGTAAATCGAAAAGATAAGTTCTACGTCACAATCAAAGTCATTTGCATCGATCCCTCGACTACAAAATTCATAAGAATGATTTCCAAACCGCTGATCCCTCAGTCACTTTGAAAACCATTCCAGCATTATCGATCGATTGTTTTGACGTTTGTTGCGTTAGACGCCATCCCTGGCTACCTACTCACAACAAGCATTTCTTTCAGGGTCTGCTTTCAAAAGTCACTTCCCAGCATACTCAAGAAAACTTAGAACAAGAAAATAGTGATCAAGTACTTTCAGGCATTAAACGCAGAAGGAAATACAGAAACTTTATCAAATCTCATTACTCAATGAAAACTTACGACAGCATTACTTCAGTGTTGAATGGATTACAGCCAATCCCATAAGGGAAATTAGTTACTCATGCCTTGCATTTTCACCATCAAAGAAATAAATACAGAAAATGGAAAGTGTGAAATGAAAAATACAGAGGATGAAATGATGTATGATGTTAGGAGATTGATCCCTTTGTGCTCTGTTTGCAGCTTGATTTATAGGAGTTTTGACTCAGCTTCTCTTGCCCCACTTACGTAGAACCCATGCGGCATCTTTCAGAGACTGGTGGAAACAGAAGAAAGTGGGCGAGTTGGCATCGCATTATTGGTGAATAAAGAATGAAGAAACCCATGCTGTGTGAGTCACGCTTGAGCTTGATGGTCACGCTCAAGCGTGAAGGGCTCTGATGCTTTTTGATTGCCTTGCGCTTGAGCTTCCTTGACCACGCTTAAGCGTGGCTCCTTTGTTTAACATATGCTTGATCCTTCGCTTCAAGCTGGGCCTGTTACGCTTTAAGCGAGCTCCTCTATCCTCACAGATATGTTCCACGCTCAAGCTACGCTCAAGCGGGATCGAGGTCACGCCCAAGCGGCTCCTTATCACGCTTGAGCGTGAGATGCCCCTGATCCTGTTCCTTAATTCAATTCAGTCACGCTTTAAGCTCCATGGTTCCACGCTTGAGCGCCAGGCATGCATGAAATCACGCTCACGCTCACGCTTGATCCTTTTCAGCCGCGCTCAAGCGCTCTTGTGGTCACGCTCGAGCGTCCCCTTCTCACGCTCAAGCGTGGGTAAGTCTGATGCTGCCTTTTGTCTTTCAATCCACGCTCAGGGTCACGCTTGCTCCTCGCTTGGGCGTTTTAGGACTCACGCTCAAGCGACGCATTCTCCCGCTTGAGCGTGAGAGGTTCCTGAAACTCTCTGTTTTCTTTAGTCCTTCAACAAGGCTGCGCTCAAGCGTGCTTGATGTTAACCCTTAAGCGTGGGGTTCTGATGATGCTGAATCCTCTTGAATTTCTATCAAGCTTTTGGAACCTGTCCTCAATATTTTTCAGAGCAAGCTTATTTACTTATTTATGGTAAAGATCATGCTCAATTTTATCAATTTAGTTAAGTATTTCGGGAAATGGATCCAATTGAGTCATAAATTTAATCACAAAATAAGCACTTATCAACTGCCCAAGTTCCTCATAAATCCTTCACACCGTCCAGCACATCATCCCTTCATACCTCACTGTTCAGCATCTTGTTCTCTCGTCACACCGGAGTCCAGCTCTCCTGCTCCATCACTCGGTCTCCCAACTTTCACTCGGTATTTTTATTTTTCACTCGGTATTTTCATTTTTCACTTGGTTTTCTCCATTTTTACTCGGTTTTTCCATTTTTCCACTTAAATAAATTTCTGTTATTTTCTTTCATTTTCTTTTTTACCCCTTCCTAGGTTCGTAATAAATAAATAACAAAAAACAAGTGTTTCACGTTCAGACTAGCCAAAAAAACCATCATCCACCATTAATCTTTTAGCCTCTTCCTAAAAAAAAAATCACCAAAGAACTACGTAACCCTGATTTCTTGGTAACTCAAGAATACGTAGGAGCAGGACTTTAAATCCTGTCGGACCCATCTCTTTTTTATCCATACCTTTCCCATTTCATTCCTATTTTATTTTCTTTATATTTCCTTTGTAACCGCCTTTTTATCAATCCCATGAAAATCAATTTAGACGTGACGTCTTGTTGATTTTCCCATAAGGAACGAGATACTTGGGACGAGACGTCCCGCTTATCCCCTTCCCAATCTCTGACCCCGTGTCTTGATTAAATTCCATGAAAATCAATTTAGAAGTGACGTCTTGTTGATTTTCCTATAAGGAACGGGATACTTGGGACGAGACGTCCCGTTTATCCCCTTCCCGTTTCTAACCCCATATGTGATTAAAGGATGACTAATTTAGACGCGACGTCTTGTTAGCATCCCTCCCTTTCTCTGTTTTTATATCAAAGCCGATGTTAATTTGGACACGACGTCCTGTTGACCTACACTCTATGTTTGTCCAGTTTGTTCCTTCCATTTCCTTCTGTTTTTACACAAAGTACAATAATAAAAGGGAAGAAATAAAACATCTTTTGTAAGGCTATTTATGTTGCGCATTTTCAATCTTAGTACTGTTTCTGACAGGCGATGTAGGGTGCTAATACCTTCCCTACTCGTAACCGACTCCCGAACTTGAATCTCATTTTTAAACCAGTGCTTTCACTGAACTTAGTTTTTTTTCCAATGTTTTTCCTATGGATAAAAACGTTGGTGGCGACTCCCTGTTTCATACTAGTTTTTCTTTCTCACCGCGCCATCGCGATCCAGGTTGCGACACTTGTGATGCATTCTAGAACTAAACATATTAAGATTAGACACCATTTCATTAGAGACCATGTGTTAAAGGGTGATTGTGTGCTTGAACATGTTGAAACCTCTAAGCAATTAGCGGATATCTTTACAAAACCACTTGCAAAAGAGCAATTCATACATATTAAAAGAGAGTTAGGAATCCTAGATATTTCTAATTGTGTTTGAATATTGAATAATGTTGATGATTCCTTAATTTGTAGTATGTCTAATGAGTAAGTGATTGATTGATGTATGATATATTGAACCTCTGGTGCCTTTGTTTGAAATCTGTAAGTTTTAAGTTTTTATGGGCTTCCCTAATCGATTACGAAGACTTACCTAATCGATTAGTAACTTTCTGTTTTGTATATAATCGATTACACTCTGATAGCTAATCGATCACTAGCTCCCTGTTTCATGCCAAATCGATTAGAACCTCAGTCCAATCGATTACTGACGTTCTGTCTTCCTGATAATCGATTACCATATCCTCCTAATCGATTGCCAAGTTTTTGTTTTTAGTGCAATCGATTACCCATGTGCAAAATCGTTTTAGATTCCCCAGGAAACATACACTAATCGATTAGCCTCTAAGCCTAATCGATTAGCAACGCACCAGGATTAAAAAATTAAATGCTTAATCCATGTAACAGCTCTTTTACCCAATCCTAATTCATCCTCTAACCCTAATTTTCCTCCTAAATCCTATAAATACCCCATCCCTCACCACTTCCATCTCACACCACTTCCACCTCTCAAAAATCTTACACTCTTCTACTCTTTCTTCTTCTTCTCAATCTCTTCTCATGTCTTCCTCTAGAAATGTGAAGAGAGCTAGATCCTCTATGGCCCAAGCCAACAACCCCCTTGATTTCTCAAGATTCTTCTCCACTCCAAGAGACCTCCAAAACTTCATCAAGAAATTTTTAGAGAAAGATATTATAACTCCCCACTACATTGATGCCCAAGTTTTTGAGAACCCTTATTTCACCTTCACCCAACTTCTTCACCACTACAACCTTTTTCCCTTCCTCACTCTCAAGGAAGAATACTACTATCCCAAATTAATGAGGGTCTTCTTCTACAACCTCAAGATTGTTAATGGAGTACTAGAGGCTAGAGTCAAGAATGTGACTCTAAAGATCACAAATGAGAAACTTGCTGAAATCACCCAAATTCCCCTCTCTAATGCTGAATTTGTCGGTGGAAATCCAGAAGATGAGTGGGATTTCAATGCAATTTCTGCATGCCAATCTCTTTGGAAAGCCAACCGTCCACACAGCAATCACAAACTGGTAGGCTACCTAACTCTCAATAACCGTCTCCTTCACTTTTTCATGGTTAAGCTTCTTGTTCCCCGTGGTGGTAATTATGCACTAGTTGAAGAAGATGATGTTCTTTTAATATGGGCCATCATTAATCAAAAGAAGATCAATTGGATTTAACTCCTCAAGCTTCACATGCTCAAATCCAAGGAGCAACACAAGCTGCCTTATGCCATTCTCCTCACAAAAATTTTCAAAGCATATGGTGTGGACATGGTCGGTGAACTCCCTGAGAAGGTACCCTCCTAAGCTTGCATTGGCACTCACCATCTCAACAAAATGGGCATGGTATTTGTTGGAGGTAGATGGATCTTCAAGAGCGATAGGATTCATGGCAGCAGTCCATTTGAAGAAGATTATCCTGTCAACCCTCCCTCACCTGTTGCTGATCCTACTTCTGCAACTCAAGGTGAATCATCCACTCTGGCTGACCCCTTTACCTCTCTTTATGCTTACCTTGACCAGCGCTTTGAACGAATTGACAACACTCTTCAACAGTTCCAAATGACTGAGCAGCAGCATTTTGAACTCATGGAACAACGTTATGAAGAGTTTTCTCACAAGATTTCTGATTTGCACTTTTTTAATCCGGATGATTAGATCCTCCTTTATCATGTTCTGTTACGATACCCTTAATTTTTCACTATTCTGTTAAGAATTTTAATTTTCTGCATTTTCCCTTGTGTACTTTCCTTTTCTATCAATGAATGAATGCAATTTCCCTTTCAATTATATCTTTGTCCTATATTGTCTTATTTATTTTTTGATGATTACAAAGGGGGAGAATAATTGAAGTTCATCTAGAATAATTGAAGTGATAAAAGAATTAGAAATTGGTAGCTGAAAATTTGTTAAAACAAGTGGTCAAAATCAATTGATTATCTTCATGTTTTTTAAAAAGATGGCATAAACTCCTTAAGATAGGGGGAGATAATTTTAGAGATAATTTTAAGAGATAACGCTAAAGATATGTTTTTGGAGATAACTCTAAAGACAATGATTAAGAGATAACCTTAGAGATAATTTTAGAGATAATCATTAGAGATAATTTTATTTGAACTAACACCCTCATGAGATGAACATTGTTTATCATCATTAAAAAGGGGGAGAATATATTTGAATATGTATTTCAGGTTGAATAATTTTGATAATGACAAAAGCAATTGAAGACTTAAAGCAAAAGGCTCAAGTTACCATGAAAACAGAGAAAATAGCATCAGACCTGCAAAAACACGTATGCTAATCGATTACAACATCTAACATAATCGATTATAGGAGTTCTGACCATAACATAATCGATTAGGTATTCACATCTAATTGATTACCTAAGTTCTGTTTGTTACCTAATCGATTGCATCAATTAAAATAATCGATTACCAAGTTGAGAATTTGAATTAAAAGCATCAGGTACATCTCCTAATCGATTACAAGGTTGCCACAATCGATTACCAAGGTTCTGTAAGGTCACTAATCGATTACCAAACCAGGTATAATCGATTATAAAAGTTCTGTTTGTATTCTAATCGATTGCATGAAAGGCATAATCGATTACCATGCTGCGTAACACAATTAAATGCATCAGGTGCCACTCACAATCAATTATAGAATGAAGAACAATCAATTAGCAAGGTTCTGTCTCTTAGCTAATCGATTACGTAGTAAAGTCTAATCGATTACCTATTCAATTACATTGAAGAATTCAAAGTGTAATCGATTACAGCTTGAGGCCTGATCGATTACACTAGTGCCAGAATTTGGGGAAAGTGTTTTTAAGTGGGAAACCAGCTCATTTCTCCATTGTTACTCTAATGCCCATACTGTGCAATGGCTCTGAAGACTTTAGGGCACCTCTCCAAGGCCTATAAATACAAGACTCATTCAATTTACTCCAAGCATCCAAATCCATCAAAGGGAAATCAAATCTTGAGTCTTGTGAGTTCTATTTCTTTGTGTAGTTTCATTTTCTGAAACTTAGAGCTTATATTTATAAATCCTCTCTTGTGAGAGTTTAGAAATTGTGAGAGCTTTCATTTATTTATCTACTCTATTGAGAGAGTTTATTGATTGTAAAACCAAACACCAAAACACCAAGGTTATTCACTCTAGGTTGAGTGGTCACAAAGGTTGGGGTTCAACCTTTGGGTATTGAGAGTTTGAGAGATTGGGTGGGTTGCCCTTGTGCTAGAGAGGATTGAGTTCTTGAGTGTGGGACACTAGGAAGCTGCAATTTCTCATAGCTTGTATCTCTAAACTTCAATAGTGGAAATCCTTCAAGTGGGTTGCTTGAAGGCGAGACGTACATCGGGTTGGTGCAACTCATTAAATTGGTTTGCAAGGTTTTCTTCCCTACTCTCTTGCATTTACTTATTGTACTTTATTGGTATATTGATTTGATTGTGATATTATTGCTTGAACTTGAGTAACTAGGCTAAGTTAAAGTGTTGCACACCAAGTGTTTGATAAATTGCCTTAGCAACATTTGCACACTTTCTCACATTGATTCTTGCTCTACACTTGCTATTCTTACATACAAGCATACTTAGTGAAAAAGAAATCAATTTCAAAGGCATTCCAACGAAAAGTTTTAAAACTCAATTCACCCCCCTCTTGAGTATTGAGGCCACTTGAACAACAATAGTGTCCATATCGCGTTCGGAAAGTAGTTTTTGGGATATCTTCGGTCTTCACCCGAATTTGGTGATATCCAGAACGCAGGTCAATTTTTGAAAACACTACAGCGCCCTTCAATTGATCCAAAAGATCATCAATGCGAGGAAGAGGATATTTATTCTTAATAGTTAGCCTGTTGAGTTGGCAATAATCAACGCACAATCTCATACTTCTATCCTTCTTTTTCACCAATAGCACAAGAGCACCCCAAGGAGACACGCTTGGGCGAATAAATTCCCGTTCAAGCAATTCCTCGACTTGCTTCTTTAATTCGGTCAACTCCATCGGAGACATCCTATAAGGAGCTCTAGAAACAGGCTCAGTACCAGGAATGAGGTCAATAGAAAATTCTACTTCTCGTGGAGGAGGTAATCCAGGAATTTCATCCAGAAAAACATCGGGAAACTCTAAAACAATAGGGATCTCATGAGATTGGGAAGCACTATTCCCATCAACCATACAAAACATCATAAGAAGCTGAGAGATACCTTGCACATCAAAGCCTTCAGCATTCGAAGTCGGGAAGATCACCGTCTTGTTATGATAATCCACCAAGACTTTATTAGTGGATAGCCAGTCCATGCCTAGAATAATGTCCAGGTCCTTCATAGGCAGACATACGAGAGACACAACAAACTTCTTATCCTCAAGGTTCATCTCGATATTCTCACATCGAGTCACCGATCTTAAATAAGTACTGGTCGGTGTAGTCACCAATATGGAACCTTTCATCATACAAACAGGAACCCTCAAGAAATAAATCAGAAAACTCCTACTCGAATTCACTTCAATCAGTAATCCTTTCACTCAGAGAATAGCTTTGGACATATTTATTGGAGGTCAGTCTCCTTTTTTCACTCGGAATGGACGCAGTCGGGGAAGTTTCCACTTGGAATCACCTCCAACCAAGACTTATTCCATTTCAGCATTGGTCCTTCACTCGAGTCAGCCATTTATCACTCGGAATGGCTTTGACAGGGATCTTTCCACTCGGATTTGGCTCCAACAGTGAAGTATTCCACTCGGCAATGCTCCATTCTGAGTCGTTCCACTCGGATTTGGTCCTTTCTCAGTCATCCCACTCGGATTTGGTCATTTTGAGTCGGAATTCAGCATTTCTGAGTCGGATTTTAACATTCTGAGTCGGATTTCAGCATTCTGAGTCAGAATTCAGCATAAAAAGAGAGTTCTTTCTACTTTGGGCTTGTTCTTCTTGTTTCTTTATCATTTTATAATCGTTTTTTCTCTTGTTTTTGACCCTTTATTACCTTAATTCCTACAAAATAACATACCCAAGTAGAATAGAGTGGAAAGAAAGCAAAAATCTCAATAAATAAAGGAAATATAGTGCATAATGATTAAAATCCTAAGCAAACTAGATCTATTTTATTGTGTTATAAAGCACTTATCAGACCACGGCCTCCAAAGCCACTACGACTTCCACGGTTAGCATCATAATTCATTCAAATAGGAGTGTTAACATTAGTATCCCTTGTGTTCAATGGGCAATTAGGGCGAATATGCCCGGGTTGGTTGTATTGGTAGCACACCACATCATCTCGTGGGCAATCACGTGCCAAATGGTTGGCACCATATTTGAAGCAAGTTAGGCCTTAGATGTGTTTGAATATGTTAACAGGTCCAAAAGATGTGCAAGGATTTTGATAATGATAAGTACTCTTGAAGAAACCGATGCAAAAACAAAGACATGAAATCAGAATTGAAGTAACAGCAAAGCTAATCGATTAGGCTATAGATGCTAATCGATTAGGAGCTTTCTGTCTTGGAAGAAATTGCATCAGGGTTGAAGATAATCGATTAGTGAAGCCACACAATCGATTAGATACTCACTGGAATTAAGATAATCGATTGCACACTTGAGACTAATCGATTACAGCAATCAAAAATGGAATTAAATGCATCAGGTACACATGCTAATCGATTAAGGGAGCCATATAATCGATTAGGAAGCCACTGGAATTTAAGGTAATCGATTGCAAGACATGCTAATCGATTAGGATGCTGCGAAAACAAATCAAATGCATTAGGTATAGATGCTAATCGATTACAGGTAATGAGATAATCGATTAGTGACTCTCTAACTTGAAGCTAATCGATTACAACGCGAGGGTGTAATCGATTAGGCTAGTGGAAAAACAGATTTAAGTGGGAAAACAGATCATGTCTCCACTATCCTTCAAATTTCCACTAAGTGCAACGGCTATGATGAACTAGGGCACTCCTCAACAGCCATCTTGGCTCTATAAATGCAAGAAGAACTCAAGCACAAGAAGTACCCAACAAGAATCAAGAAGCAACCAAAGGGAAACCAAGAATCAATAAGTTCTTTACTCTATTCTGTGCTTTGTAAGCCTATTTCATATATACCTTGTACCTCACTTGTATATCCTCTCATTTTGAGAGTTAGAATTGGTTAGAGCTTTCATTTGTACATCTACTCTATTAAGAGAGTATATTGATTGTAAACAAACACCAAACACAAGCTATTTCACTCTAGGTTGAGTGGTTGTTCACTCTAGGTTGAGTGGTTACAAAGGTTGTGGACTCAACCTTTGGGATATTGTGAGATTGAGAGATTGGGTGGGTTGCCCTTATACTTGTGAGGATTGGGTTCTTGAGTGTGGGACACTAGGAAGCCGCAATTGCTCAAAGTTGTATCTCTAGTCTACAATAGTGGAAAATCCTCTAAGTGGGTTGCTTAGAGGCGAGACGTACACCGGATTGGGTGGAACTCGTTACATCGGTTTGCAAGCTTCTCTTCCTTACTCTTTTACTTTCATACATTGCATATTTGTTGATTGGTAT
Source organism: Clitoria ternatea (assembly GCA_037962975.1). Classification (NCBI taxonomy): domain Eukaryota; kingdom Viridiplantae; phylum Streptophyta; class Magnoliopsida; order Fabales; family Fabaceae; genus Clitoria; species Clitoria ternatea. Next base: position 80,885,226 of record CM075671.1, on the reverse strand, counting down.
TGTTTGGTTGAGAAGAACATACTTGAACTTGCTTAATTTGCTATACCTTAGACATTGCACACCAAGTGTTTGCTAAATTGCCTCAGCAATATTTACCTCTTGTAGTGCATTGCATATCATTGTTACTTGCTTTCACTTGCATAATCTCATAAACTTGGTTATAGAAATCAATTTTAAAGGTATTCCAAGCAAAAGTTTTATAACTCAATTCACCCCCCCTCTTGAGTATTGAGGCCACTTGAACAACATTAGACATTTCCACGACCTTGGTTACCACCACTGTAACCACCTCTAAAAGCACCACGTCCTCTTGCATTGGAGGATCCACCACGAAGGAACTTCTTCTTAAAATGACCTTGCTTCCTAAAGCTAGAAAATTGGCCTTTCAACTTAGGCTCATGCTTGCTATGACTCGAAAGAGCCACATCATCTTCTTCATAGATACGACACTTATTCACAAGCGTCAGAAAGCTTCTAATTTCTTGATGTCGGATAGCCCGCTTGATTTCAGGCCTCAACCCATTTTCAAACTTTACACATTTGGAAGCTTCTGTACCCTCTTGTTTATAGGGCAGATAAAATACACAAAGTTCTTCAAACTTGGAGGCATACTCCTCCACAGTCATACCACCTTGCTTAAGTTCCATAAACTCAAGGTCTTTCTTGCTTTTGTAGCCATCCTGGAAATACTTCTTCAAGAACTCCACCTTGAAGTTTTCCCAATCCAAGGGAATGTCAGCAGAAATCATACGTCCCCTAGTAAGACGCCACCAAGCTTCAACTTCATCGTAGATCATAAAGACCGCATACTCTACCTTTTGTGCTTCAGAACACTCGAAGCTTGCATAGATTCTTTCCAAGTCATTGATCCAAGCATAAGCATCCTCTGGCTTATAACCTCCATGGAATTCAGAAGGTTTCCTCTTGAGAAATAGATCAAGACCTTGGGAGCCTTGTCCCACATTCAGTTGGCCTTGTCTCTCCAAGAGATCAGCGAACCGATTCAAGGCATTTGCCATAGCAGCAGCCTCACGATTAGGTCTACCAGCCATATTTTAAGCCTATACATCAAAACATGGCTCACATATGAGTATACTAGACCAAACAATGACCTTCCAACTTATGAATTCAAAGGTCTTAGCACTTATAAGTCTATCATGCACTATATCACATAATCATATCATTTTCAGCATATAATCACAACATAGTCATCATTAGAGGTAAATAGTGTAAGGACTCTTAGCTGGACTCAACAACTCTAGACAGCAATCACAATTCAATGGCAAACAGTCATAATTCAATTAAATAATCCATAACTCAATCAATTATAGCTCACATGACTCAATCATAAGCAACAACTACATGAACAACATCAATCATAATCGTATCAAAAGCAACCAATGCTCTGATACCAGGTTGAGACGACCCTGGAAAATACGGGTAAATTTTTTGCGTTTTATAAATCAGTATTAGACAAAGAAATAAAGTGGTAAAGCTTTTAATTCAACACCTGGATCTATGAAAAGCCACTCCCATATATGAAGATATGAGAGGGAAAATTAAAACAATTTCATGAAAGATTCCAAGTTAAAAACAGCAGAAGGATTAATGAAATTGATGTTACATGATTGAATTTAAGAGAAGGGATTTCATGAGGTTTCATGATTCGTAATAAGTCCAAAATACCTTTAAGATGATGCAAGTAAGAGATTTAATGTGAGAGAAATGAAATTTATTTGAAACAAAGCAAATGGGAGCATCAGAGAGCTACTCGCTCAAGCGAGAGTCACACTCGCTTGAGCAGGCTCACGTGGAGCCGCTTGAGTGAAACTAGAAAATGCTGAGCGAGGAGAAAATTTGAGCATCAGGGGGTCCTCTCGCTTGAATGAGATTCAAGGACTACACTTGGGCGAGCCAGCGAAACGCTTGAGCGAGAATGAAGATTAGCCTCAGGGGCCAATCTCACTTGAGCGAGTTCCATCTCGCTTGAGGGAGATTGCTCCAGTAGCATTAGGGACTCACTGCCTGATTTTCGCTTGCGTGAGGCAAGGCTCGCCTGGGCAAAAATCGTCCAGTATCTATTTTCCCTTCATCTTGCTTGAGCGACTCCCAAGCCATGACCATTTCGCCTGGGCGAAAATGGTCCAGTGTCTAACCTCTGCTTCCAGGAAAATCTTGCTTAGGCAAGGACTCCATTCACTTAAGAAAATTTCAGCCAGTGGCCATACACCTGTTTCACAAGTATCTCGCTCGAGCGAGATTTCCACTCGCTTGAGCGAGTTATGCAGAACCTGTACAGAAACGTGAAATTTACACAACTTAACATAACAAATCTCATTCCCTACCATTTTAACCTATCCTAATGCATTAGTTGCACTTGTTCAAGTATTTAAAGGCCTATTCAATGGTTTATACACTTCAAAACAATTCTCACTCACTCAATGCATAGAATTTGAAATACTCCTACATAAACTTCCTGAATTATACGAATTATGGAATACGTTATTTATCCATGAAATTTAACATCAACAAACATCATAATTCATCATATTACATCATTTGGGTCATTAATGAAAATTGGCCATACATACCAAGGTCCAATTTTCCTACATGACCCTCAAAATCACCTCCTACAATCTAGATCACAAAATGAGCATACATATAAACCATATGCTATACAAAATCTAGATTTTCCGGCCAAGGCACTTCCTATACCCCTATTTACCTCCTTCCACAAAATGTACTTCAAAAGGATTTCACTCCTCCCATGAGTGACCTACATCATAAATCTAAAAATGGACAACATGGGAGAGTGAGTCATACATTCCAAAAGAATGAATATGAATACCATGTGGTCATGTGCATATGCATCACAACATGTATACTTGCATTCACATATAACTCATTATCGACTATCATCATAATATATAATCATTTTTGTAAATCAAACAAGTATAAAATCACACACATGATCTAGCCCATCAATAATTGGACTATCACACAATTCAACATCTCACTCATAATGTTTAACTGGTATTCATATCTTTTATGTTGTCTTAGTACATTATCTCATCCTCATCATATCCATCATCATATCTCATCACCTTTGGCATACTTCCTTGCTATATGCAAATGCTCTTAAGCTAATGCATATGCACAATAGAATATTTCAACAATTACAGATCTGATTGTGAGAATATAAACACCAATTGTGGGATTCAAGTATGATCATTTAACCATACCCCTACTGCAGTAGTAAAATGTATACACTTATACTCAAATTGCATGCATTTTCACCAATCTTTTACTGGTACCAAACTGCATCGCCCATCTTGCAACACCTGGTCATTTTCACCATGACCGCGGTAACACATATCGATATATGGTGTTGCGGGCCGGCCATGACTCATTTCATGGCGGCTGTGATCCAAAGGACCACTGGGGTCACCTACTCATCAAGAGCCACCCCCCACGAGGGTCGGCCACATATAGCCCCCCGTAGCAATACATAGGCGGCTTCGTGACTTACACACCGAGTCATAGGGGAAGATTAAATTGCTTGTGCACTGAGCCACCCTCCTACTGTGTCGGTCGTGGGAACTCCCCTAATGTTCCAACATCGGCGGCTATGTAGTATGCCATGGATGCAAATGTTAATCATATATATTTCTCACTCTATGCATCCTATACATGCCACTCATCATACATCGTCATCATCATCATCACCAACACCAGTTCACCATTCTTAGTAGATTTATTATTATTGGTTTTAGTGTTTGTTCTCAAGTTTTAAATGTGGCATGTTAACATTTCATTGACCATTTACAATGGCACTCATCATAATTTCAATCATTAACTTTTCATTATCAAATCATGGTATGTTATTCATTCACACCCATTCTCAATCAAACATCAACAACACTCATTTCAAATCTATGGTGGACATAAATATAGCATCATATTATTAAACAAACCACACTACCATATAGCACACCATATCTATCCTAATTCAACAATGCATGTTGCCAAACATTATCACCAATCTTATATGCGCAATGTAAATTTCCATAACATTGAAAGCAAGGCAAACATGCAAGTGTCACATATGGCAATCAAACGCTATCTAATTCATGCAATTAAAATATAAAGACTCATCTTCTACCTCAAGAGAAGAATTCCGATGGATACGACGTACCCGCCTCGTCGTTCAGAATAGGTCCTATATTGATATACATGTAAAACCTCAATCAATCAACTATTCAAAACACCAATTCAATTCTAATTGACCATTATTAAATCTACAATTCATAACATGCATGGAACATGTTATAAACATTATTTTCATTATTTGTTAGGCTTCGGGAATTCCTTCCCATCAAGCCACGTTCATTAAATTCAAGGAATAACAACAACAATAGCCCAACATTCACAAAATGCCTCATATACCAATACCCACACTCTCAATGGTTTGTATTTGCTTTCAAACACACTATTCAACCAATATTTATAACTTTCCCTAATTCTTAAAAGTTAGGGTTTCTCTAAAACCAAACAACACTCATTAATGCATCATTAATCTTCATCACCATCCCACCATAAATGCATCTACCTCATTGATTTACTTAAACCTTACATTTATGACAACCCACACTAGGGTTCACACATTGAATGCTCTCCTTAAACACCCATTTATATACATTGCTCCCCCAAATCATAATAACACATATCCATGGCAAAAACTTAACAAAATTGTGAGTATAACTTACCTCACACCCAAAAATAAAATAGGTTCCAAGAAGGGGGAGATGGGCTATGAAAATGGGGGGAAGAGGAAAAAGATTTTAAGCTTCAATGGCCTTCTTCCAAGCTCTTTCAAATGAAAATGGAGGAGGATGAAGATGGTACCACTTTTTGTTAGGGTTCTTGGAAGAAGAAGACAAGAGATGAAGAAGAAATGGAGAGAAGAAGAAATGAAGTGTTTTTCCCCAATTCTCTCAGCAAGTTCACAAGAAAAAAAAGGGAAATTGGGCTTTTGTGTTTTATTTTAACCCTCTCATTAAAATTCATCGTTTTAAGACAAACAGGACTTTTGTTTGGGCTCAATACTTTATCTGAAAATTATTCCGAGTACATATTCAGACTCCCAATAATATTCTCAATAGCCCTGACCAATATCATCCTAATCGGAGATACTTGGTCCGACACCCATATCTCAACCAGGCTTATTTTCAGCTTATCCGGTCTCAATAAATCACCAACAGTCCCCAAAAATCTTAATTTAATCATTTCCAATATTTTGGGACACCAAATAATTCACATGTAATTATTCAATATTAATTTCCTTAATTCAGTCCTTTATTTTAAAATTTTAGGATGTTACACCTTAATTAACAAATTCTTTCAGAATCTTTAAAACGTGCTAGATGGCATGATAAGTCTGGGTTCGTTATATGTTCAAAAGAATGTTTTTCTTTTGAGAGATGTCCCTAGACTTTGTGGCTTTCTTTGAGGCTATACTTCTTAGATTTTTCTTTTCCTGACTTGTTGTATGTGAGCTCCCCCTTTAATTTATTACTTGTGCTTTATATCCTGAAACACTTGAATGATCTTATCAAATATTTAATAACTTAAATTAAGATGTTTGATGTTGGTTATCAACAAATCTAAAGGTGCTTCAAATGTTTTCTTGATTCCAACAATCTCCCCCTATTTGTTGATAGCAAACATTGAGTCTACTTATTTTGATTTTCTTTTAGCATAAACATTGGGTCAAACATGGATATTTCAAAATAGGAGGTCAATCATTAAAAAATAATCCAAATAGAAGATCTTTAGAAGCACAGACTACACAAACTTTGAAAATTTTAAGCACAACTTTTAAATTTTCAAAATTCTTAGAGACAGCTACTAATTTGACTACTTCTTCTTAATGTCTTCTCCCCCTTTTGATATCAATAAATCAACAGAGTAAGTAGAGGCATAAAGAAGGTAGAAAAAACAATGAAAGAAAAATTATTTCTGCTCTAAGCTCTTAGAACATGAACCAACCTCTCCCACCATCTAGAGAATGTGATTCCACAGTCTTCTGGCGTCGTCTTTAGTGTTGTTGGTGGAGGATAACAGTCTGGCAACTTCTTTATCAGGAAGTCTTTTTGGTCTAGGATTATCCCATGCTAGAACAGGAGGATAGACTGATGCTGATATATGTTATTTTCCCTTTTTGGAACAATAAGGCTTGGGAACAGGGGAAAGTTTATCCAGAGTGATTAAAATTTTTGTGGAAGGCAGAATGAAGGCAGACTTTTCTTTTCCATATTGAATTCCTTCTAAAGACTTTCCTTCCTGAAGATCCCTTAGGATGGCTCTCTATTCTTTCTTTAGTTTGCTGAAGATGGCAACATCTGATGCAGTACAAAGATTTTCATCTTGGATGACATCCAAGGCCGGTAGGGGAGGCACAAATGAGGGAAATGATGTAGCAAGGTTTCCTTTACAGAGAATAGGTGTACAAGAGAATGAAGAGGGATAGAACTGTTGACTTAAATTTTGTGAGGTGAAATTAGAGGCAGGTAAAGGGTCAGAGATTTCAAGCTGATCAAGGTTAATGAAGGATGAGTCTGGAGGAGAGGAATCCTGATGAGTTTTCTTTGAATATGAATTTGGAGGGGAAGGAGATCGAAATCTTTTTGAGTTGGAAGGAGAGAATGCTGAGTAAATAGATACGAGAATGTCTTCTGGTTCAGGAGAGGTTGATAGTGAGAAAATGGAGTCTGACTAAGTAGGAGAAAGGGCAGTAAAAGTTTCCAGGGAAACTTAAAGAGAGTTTTCAAAGTCAGAATCTAGAATAAAGGGATCCTTCCTGGTTTGGTGAGTATGATGCCATTTGTATGAAAAAATTTTGAGTAAAATTTAGACGAAAGAGTGTTTAAGAAATCAGAAGAAGAAATTTGATAAGTAAACCCAGATTGTTAAAACTCTTTTTATAAGATAGTGAAGTGGTGAAATACTAAGAGTTTTTTATATAAACAGACATCATTAAAACATTTAATCGGTGAGAGATATATTGGTTTGAAAGATTGCATTTTTCAAAACACAAATGCCATTCCTTAATTATAAGGAGAAGTTATCTAGATATTTCAATAAATGCTAAAGTAATCATATGATAAATAAATTAAAGAAGTCATTGAAGAGTCATGTATAATTACCCAACCATTAAGTGAAGATTCTGCTATGGTTCAGACATGCTTTTTTTGTTTGTTGAAGTTGAGAATGATGCATCTATTTGAATTCTTTTTCAATCTTCATGCTTGAGTCAGATCCTGAAGGCTTGATTCTGCGCTTCCTTCCTCGTGATGTCCTTAAGCTCTTGTTTAACTTCAAACTTTTGAATTCTTTAATTGTTGAGAAGCTTCTTCTTCTTGATTCTTCCTTTTAGCTTTCATCAGAGTGGATTTCATCATGGATCTTCTTCCTCTACACTCAATAGAGTGTTCAACCTCAGAGGCCATGCTCTGATACCAATTGATGGTTTGGAGAATAGACTTAGAAGAGGGATTGAATAAGTCTGTTCATTTTTCAAACCAAAAATTGATATTCAAGTGGAGCAGCGTTTTGCATAGCAGACTAGACTTTTGCTTATACGGAGAGCATGATACTTTGGTTAAGCGAGTATAATTTTGCCAGACTTTTACTATTGAGTATAATATTAATAATGCACCAGACTTTTGATAGTAAAAAGTAAGAGAGAAGGAGACAATACACAAGCAATTTATACTAGTTCACCTACAACCCGGAGACTACATCTAGTACCTTCAAATCTAAAGGATTTCCACTATGTGAAAATCATTTACATTAGATATTGAGTATTATGGACTCCAGCCACTCCTGGCTTAAGCACAACCCATGCTTCTGAGTATTATTTTGCAAAAACCCACTCCTGGGGCAGACCCAAGTATTCTTTCCAAAGCCTCTTCAGGCCAAAGTGTTTCCCAATGACTTAACCTGACTCGCGTTTACTAAGGTTTGGAAATATTGATACAAAATCATTTGGGCATGTGTTCTACAAACTATCTTTCATAAGACATGCCTATCCTTATTTTCTTGATTTATTTTCACACGCCCTCTATCTTTTTCTTTTCTTCTTTTATATATCTCCTTTTCTTTTCTTACGAGACATCTATGTTTATTACACACATATAACTCTATGTATTATTCCTATTCTTACATTGTGTGTGTTCTCTCTCTCTCTTTTCGCAAGGAGGTTTTACAGTATATAAATACTTGTTTAGTTCATGGAGATAGATCCGTTGGATCACCGTTTGAAATTCATTCTATCTCATGGGAAAGTGATTTTTCTTCTGTTTGGTCAGAGAGACGTTCTTCAAATTTTGTATGGGATGTAGAGCTTTTGTGATGAAGAAAAATAGGGATTTACATTTTTCACCAAAGAAGATATTCCTTGATTAAAGGAATTCTGACATCTTGGAAAGTTGGTAAAAAGTAGATGCTTTTGGCTTGCTTGGGTACTTTTCTTGTTGTGATACTTCTTTTTGTTGATAAGGAAAGGTGCTTTGTTGAGTCATCATATGGAGATTCAAAATTAATTTGTTCAGAGGAAACATCTGAAGCTAGATTGAGGTTTGGTGAATCATATCGTGTTAATAATGAGACTCCAAGAAGTATTCCAATCCTGTTCTTGTGATTTTTGAATAAGGTCAAAAGCACCTTATATAAGGAGATAAAGTTTGATCGAAAAGGTTACCTTAATTAACAAATTCTTTCGGACTCTTTAAAACTTGCTAGATGGCATGATGAGTCTGGGTTTGTTATACGTTCAAAAGAACATTTTTCTTTTGAGAGACGTCCCCAGACTTTGTTTGAGGCTATCCTTCTTAGATTTTTCTTTTCTCCACTTATTGTATGCGAGCTCCCCCTTTAATTTATTACTTGTGCTTTATATCCTGAAACACTTGAATGATCTTATCAAATATTTAATAACTTAAATTAAGATGCTTGATGTTGGTTATCAACAAATCTAAAGGTGTTTCAAATGTTTTCTTGATTCCAACAGAGTCCATGTCTACCAGTGACAGACAAGCCTAGCATGAAAGAGGTAATATGTCCAGGAAACCTAGAATCCTTGAGTTAGGGGTGAATGATGTTGTTCTAGCTTAACAGAAACTGCTGACATAAAAAATTGAAGCAATGAGTAAACAACTACAAAAATTGTAAATTACTCATGTGTCAACACCACCCCTAGCTTAGTTAAAGTAGTGTGTATATTGTTTGGGTGAACAACCTTGTGGTTACTGTGCACCAGATAAAAACAAGCCCGAACAAGCTAATTTCTTAAATAATCAAAGACAACCTGTAGGTAATTTCCCTTTCAATTTTGGAAAATATTTTCCTAACAATTATCAACAAGGTTGGAAGAATCAGAATTTTGGCTGGAAATAAGAAGCTGGACCATTAAACAAATCTCTAAACAATCAATTTTCTCAACAACCACTACATGACCAATCAACTAGATTGACAAGGATAGAAGAATTTATCCAATAATTGGTTCCATACATGCAAACCAATGAGGCCGCTCGAAAGGCGTCAGACATGCAACTAGGTCAACTAGTAAAGGAAGTAGCTGAATTGAAGAGTTGTGGTTTTTTTGCCAATACTCAATGCTAGAGAACAATGTAAAGTTATTTTCACTAGAAGTGGTAAAATGTTAGGGTCTGATTGTAATGAAAAATACTTCTAAAGATGGTGAAAAAGAAAAAGAAAAACAAAAACAAAAACAAAAAAAAGAAAAAGAAAACCAAAAATTCAAAAAATAGAAAAAACAATATTTGGGTCAGATACCCACAGTTAAGGATCTTCCTTATCCACATGCTCCATCTAGAAAAGATAAGGAAAGACGATATCAAAGATTCCTTGACATTTTTAAGCAGTTACAAATAAACATTCCTTTTTCAAAAGCATTGGAACAAATGCCAACCTATGCTAAGTTTATAAAGGAACTGCTTACCAAGAAAAAAAGGAAAAGTGAAGAAATAGTTGAGTTAGAAGCTGGTTGTAGTGCTATCCTACAATATAATATGCCAAAAAAATAAAAGATCCGGGAAGTTTCACAATCTCTGTATCCATTGGAAGCATGAATATTGGGAAAGCTTTATTAGATTTGGGGGCTAGCATCAACTTAATGCCTCTAAGTATGATGAAGTGAATTGGTGACCTTGATCCCTAAAGAACAAAGATGACACTGCAATTGGTTGACCGCTCTATCAAGACACCTTTTGGGATAGTAGAGGGTGTACTTGTGATAGTTGACAAGTTCTACTTCCCTGTTGATTTTTTTGTGCTAGACATGGAAGAGGATGTTGAAGTGCCCCTGATCCTTGGACGGTCATTCATGAAAACTACTAGAGTTTTGATTGATGTTGACAATGGGAAACTTGCAGTAAGGGTTCACGACGAAGAGGTAAACTTTGATGTTTTTCAAGCTATTAAACATCCTAACCCAAAGTATGACTATTTCAAAATATATGCATTGGATGAAGTTTGCCTAGTCGTTGCTAAAGGTATGCCTCACTTTGATCCCTTGAATAAATTGCTAACTGATTCTATGGATTACATGAATGAGGAAGAAGAAAAACAGATTGATAAGTGCTTGGAAGAACTGGAGAGAGGGAATGACATTCTCCTAGAAATAATGGAGATAAAAGAGCTCAAGGAAGCACTAATTGATGACACCCATAAGCTAGAGCTGAAAATTTTACCTTCTCACCTCAAGTACATTTTTCTAAAAGAACGTAACCTTAAACCAGTCATTATTAGCAATTTGTTAATTGAAGAAGAAGCAAGACTGGTGGAGGTATTGAAGACCAATCAAGAAGCAATTTGGTGGACACTTGATGACTTGAAAGGTATAAGCCCATCTTACTGTATGCATAAAATTTTTATAGAGGATGATTACAAACCAGTAGCCCAAACTTAAGATGGAGGTTCTTAAACTACTGAAGGCTGGAATCATCTATCCCATCTCCGACTGTTCATGGGTAAGTTCTGTGCAGGTCGTTCCAAAGAAAGGAGATATGACAGTTATTCCCAATGATAAAAATGAATTAATTCCTATAAGAACTATCATTAGTTGGACAATGTGTATTGATTATAGAAAACTAAATTAAGCAACAAGAAAAGATCATTTTCCACTTCCTTTTATGGATCAAATGCTTGAAAGATTACCAGGATAGACTTATTATTGTTTTCTTGATGGATATTCTGGATATAACCAAATTGTTGTTGATCCTCTTAAAGAGGAAAAGACTGCATTTACATGTCCTTTTGGAATCCTTGTATACAGGAAAATGTCATTTGGACTATGTAATGCACCTGTTACTTTTCAAAGATGTATGTTTGCTATTTTTGCAGATTTAGTTGAAAAGAGTATTGAAATCTTCATGGATGATTTCTATCTTTAAAAACTCTTTTGACACTTGTCTAGAAAATTTGGACACTGTAATGAAGTGGTGTATTGATACAAACTTAGTAATGAATTGGGAGAAATGTCACTTCATGGTGATTGAAGGTATTGTGCTTGGCCACAAAATTTTTGTAAAAGGTATAGGGCTAGACCAAGCAAAAATTGAGGTAATATCAAAAGTCCTACCCCCTGTAAAAGTAAAAGGAATCAAAAGTTTTCTAGGACATGCTGGATTTTATAGAAGGTTTATTAAAGATTTTCCAAAAATTGCAAAACCATTGAAAAACCTTTTGAATAAAGATGTTGAATTCAAATTTGATGAAGCATGTCTCAAAGCTTTTAATTCCTTGAAGGAAAAATTGGTTTCTACTCCTGTGATTGTTGCCCCAGATTGAAACTTACCCTTTGAATTAATGTGTGATGCAAGTGATTATGCTATTGGGATTGTTTTAGGATAAAGGCATGAGAAAATTTTAAGTTATACACTATGCCAGCAAAGTTCTGAATGAAAATCAAACAACTGGAAAAGAATTGCTAACAATAGTGTATGCTCTGAAAAAATTCTGTTCATATTTGATAGGTTCAAAAATAATTGTTTTTACTAATCATGATGCTATCAAATACCTTTTAACCAAAACAGACTCCAAGCCTCAGTTAATCCAATGGATTTTACTCTTACAAGAATATGACCTTTAAATATAAAAAGGGTTGTGAAAATATGGTTGCTAATCATTTATCTAGACTGTTAAACAATGAGGTAACTACTAAGGAAAATGAAATTAAGGAAGAATTCCTTGATGAAAAATTGTTTGAAATAACAAAAAAACCATGGTTTGCTGACATGGCCAATTTTAAAGCTGTAGAAATTCTTCCTAATGACATAACTTGGCAGCAAAGAAAATCTTTTTTCAAAGATACAAACCATTTTGTTTGGGATGAACCTTATTTGTTTAAAATTTGTGTAGATAATTTGTTAAGACGTAGTGTGCTTGAAGGGGAAATTAATGATGTATTGTGGCATTGCCATAAATCCCCTTATAGAGGTCATTTTGATGGATAAAGGACTGTTGCAAAAATTCTCCAATCAGGTTTGTATTAGCCTTCAATTTTTAAGGATGCTCACTCATTTGTGAAATCATGTGATTACTGCCAAAGAACAGGTAAATTTCAAAAGGGCAGGAAATGCCTCTCACAAACATTCAAGAAGATGACGTATTTGACTGTTGGGGAATTGATTTCAAGGGACCTTTTCCTAACTCTCAATCTAATCAATATATTCTTTTGGTTGTTGATTATGTTTCTAAATGGGTAGAAGCCATTGCTTCACCTAGTGCTGATTCTAAAACTGTAATTAATTTTTAAAAAGAAATATTTTTTACAGGTTTGGAACCCTTAGAACTTTGATAAGTGATGAAGGTTAACATTTTTTCAATAAAGTTCTTCAAAAGGTTTTGCAACATTATAGTGTTAGGCACAAGGTAGCCACTACATACCATCTACAAACCAATGGGCAAGCTGAGATATCAAATAGGGAGGAAGTAAAAAGAATCTTGGAAAAGACTGTATCTTCTTCAAGAAAGGATTGGTCACTAAAATTAGATGATGCACTTTGGGCTTACAGAACTGCATTTAAGACACCTATTAGCCTTTCCCCTTTTCAAATGGTATATGGGAAAGCTTGTACCTTCCAGTTAAAATGGAACACAAGGCATACTAGGCTTTGAAATTCCTCAACTTTGATCCAACCGCAACTGCCGACAAAAGGAAACTACAATTGTTCGAGTTAGAGGAAATAAGGAACAGTGCCTATGAATCTTCTAGATGCTACAAAACAAAGTAAAGGCTTACCATGACAAGAAAATCAAACAAAGAGTCTTCACACCAGGTCAGCAAGTTTTACTGTTTAATTCAAGATTAAAACTATTTCCTGGTAAATTAAAATCCAAATGGCCAGGTCCTTTCATAGTTAAGGAAGTAAAATCATATGGGGTAATTGAAATTGAGTATCTATCTTCCAAAAGAAGTTGGATAGTTAATGGGCATAGATTGAAACCTTATTTGGGTGGTGAAATAAAAAGACTCACCACTATTTGTTACCTGACTCATGTGTGAACTGCAAGAAAAATGTCAAGTTAGAGACAGTAAATCAAACGCTGAATGGAAGGCAACCCATTTGTTTTCATGTATTTATTCATTTAATTAAAAATTAAAAAAATAATAAAATTAATAATAAAAATTAAATTGAAAATAATGAAGCTTTAGGGAATTAAGGGTCTAAAAGATGAAAATTAGGTTTAAAAATCAAATTTGTAAGGCATGGTTACTGTTGGACCTGAGCGTAGCGTTAGAGCCACGCTACGTGTGGCAAGAAAAAAATTAACCTGACGCGTAGCTTTCCATGGACGCATGGTGTAACATCACATTTTCTACTCAAATAGAAAATAGATATTAATATATCTTTAATGAGAAATACTTACTATTAGATAGTTTATTATTATTATTATTATTATTATTATTATTATGAAATTTTGGTATTTATATTTAATTATTTTATTTTTAAAAAAATAAAATAATAATAATAATAATAATAATAATAATAATATATGTCTTTTGAATGAGAATTTTAAAATGACCTAATTAGTAGTCATTGATTAATGAAATTATATTAAGAATTTTGAATATCTTTATTATTCACAACTTTTACTTTATATTTTTATATGTATGCTTTTACATATTTATGATTTAACTCTTATTAGAATTTTAAAATACAATTTTGAAGGAATTAGATTATGGTTCTTTAGAACTTTTTGATCTACATACTATTTATGATTTTCTGGAATTTTTTGAAATTTTTGAAATATTTTAATAAAATATATTTTAAATAATTTTAAATTCATATAAAGTTACTTAAAATTAAAAATATTTACAAGAAAGTGAAGTTAAATTATAAGAAAATTTTTTAAAATCCATTTCAAGTAGTCTTATCCAAAAATAATCAGTTTGAGAAAAATCTTGATTTTTACCAATCGTAAACAAATTAAAAACGTAACAATAAATTTTTATTAACAGAAAATTTTAGATTTTTAAAATTTAAACTTTATATTACTTATTGTAAAATTATTAAGGACTTATATAATATTGCTAAATTTCAAAAAGGACAGATTTTGAATATTTAAAATATACTGAGTGAATGGTTACTATTTAGCTTAATAATTCAGCCGACATTTACTATGCAAAACACTATGCATAAACGAAAATTTCTAATGTTGCACAGTAACCAGGAACGAAATTTTCAAAATTGTATAGTACTTTTATAATAAAATTCAAATGCATAGTGAATTTTTCTACTATAAATACCGAAGGATTCTGAAGGAAAAATTCACAATTTCAGATTAAATTTTCTTAATATAGTATGCTAGAGAGATAGTGGTGGGAGTCAGAGAAAGAAATAAATTTTTTAGAAGAAGGTTCTGCCAAAATTATAAAGTAAGAATAACTCTCTTTTATATTTTTTAGATTTATTTTTATATTGTTTTAGAAATCTATTATTATACTGGATATATATTATTTTAAGTTACTATTCTGAATAGTAAATTACTATGTCAATAGTAAATTACTATGTCAATAGTAAATTACTATGTCAATAGTAAATCACTATTACGAATAGTAAATCACTATTCAAATAGTAAATTACTATTCAAATAGTAAATTACTATTTACTATTACTATTTACCTTTATTATTCATGTTTTACTATTTACTATTACTATTCACATTTTACTATTTATCGTTACTATTCATGTTTTACTATTTACTATTACTATTCACATTTTACTATTTACTATTACTATTTACGGTAATTATTTAAAATTTACTATTTACCGTTACCATGCATAATTACTACTTACCCTTTCTATTTCAAATAGTAATCTAAATCTTTATCTTATAACTATATTAAAATAAAATTGGTATATTTTAGAACTCGGAGACGAGGCGCGCACGAACTTTCCATAACGAACCAAGATACAAGAGGTAAGGGAGAGTAGGATATGAATATAATATGAAAAGACATAAAAATAATAGGAGGAGTCTCCTACTCCTTTTAAATTTAATAATAATATTATTATAATAACTATTTAACTTGAAATTTATAATAAATTTTAAATTGAGTATCTTGTGTAACATGATCTGAAATACCTATGCAAAAACCTGGATAACCTATACGAACTGGACTAAACCTATGCAAGGACATGGACTATTATGACCTGTATGGACTGAACTATACCTATGCGAAGACTGGATTATATATATGGACTTATATAGACCTGTGCGAGGAATGGACTATAAGGACTCAAAATCAACTCTACTAATTTAAATAACCATTAAAATTTGAATTATATTTATGAGTGATATTTAGTTGATTTGATTTGATTATAGTTAATAATATTTGATTTTGATTAATGATATTGTGATTTATAATATTAGACTATGATTGATGATATGTAAATATGATTGATAATATTTGTGATTGATGATATTACAATACTTGATTGTGATTGATGACCTTGTGATATGAAGTTTGAGCATATAGCAAGCATGACGAAAAGTTAAAACTCAGTAAGAATTTTCTTACCTTACTCTTTAAACTTTTATTCTAAGAGAAATTATTTTATAATTATTTTAGTCTTTTATTTCTTCTTAGAAATAATTTTCATTAACTTTATTTTTAATCTCTAGAATAAAATCTAGTATTAGAAAGAAGTTATTTTATGAAAATCAGAGGTTAATATAATTAATTCTTGAATTAAAGAAAATCTTTATAGTTTTAAGTATTCTTAGTTAATGATTTTAAAAATTATTTTCTTTTACAAATCAGAAGTTTAAAGTAAATTATTTTGGTTTTCTTTCCCAACGAAATAACTAAAGGATATTTTTTTATAGTCGAGATTTCTAAACTCAATCTAGATAAGATTCAAATTGAGAAAGATTATGTAAATATGTGAAGTTTTCTAAGAGAAAGTTTTGAGATATTTAAGGCTTGGAAACTCAATTTTGGTGAGATTTGAATTCGAAAACTGTACTAAATTTATTTCTGTATAACAGAAGTTCAAAGAAGAACTTATAGGAATGTACAATTTATTGAGATGATTTGTGAACCTTTATGGTATTTAATGATTGAGTTTCTAAAAGTTTTAACCAACTAAATATGCGAGTAGCTCATGCATCATGAATCATTAAAGAGAAATAAGATGTGATTTTGCCTGGGGACGAATTATAGAAACCGAGGATACATTAGAGGAGGCTTAATTGCGAGCCTTGGGATGAGAGGGTGTGAAAGGGTGTTTCAGGGGACTTGGGGTCGCTCCCTAGTGTCAGGTACTTTCACAATAAAAACCTTCTCAGTCTGACTAGTCTCTAAGTGTTTCCATGCCAGTTGAGTTGTTCATATGCCATAAAGGCATTTATGTTATTATCCATAATTATAGAACAGTGTAAACTCCTGGTTGGCCCAGTGCAAATTAAAACTTTAAGGGCCCACATGCATAAAATGAATGAGATAGTAGCATTAAAAACATTGCATGACATTCATGTGATTGTGACATTCTATGTAGGTGGTTGTGAATGAAAGTATAATTGTTATGTTATGAAAACTCTACATTCATAATTGATTATGTATATGATTGTGATTGATATTATTATATTAGATTGTGAAAACCCTTATGCTTATGTCTTATCTGTAAAGTATTATATTCTGTTTCTCACTCCTTTTTGTTTGAATTTATGTGTTCAAAATATATGTGATGTATAGGTAGCAGCTCAAGATGAAAGGATGTAAGTACAAAAGGGTAAAAGGGTCTCATCAGGTGAAGAGATAAGACAAGAGTAGGATTCCAATACCTTATGGTTCAAGAACTAGGAAATGATTGGTCACGGTCGTAGTAGAGGTATAATTTAGTTTTAGTTTACCTTATTACAATATCAAGTTGGATAATTGTAACAAGGAGAAGGTTAAACTTTGATAAACCTTATCATTCAGATATAATACTGTAAATCTTTTATCACTTATGATTTCTATAAATTATTTTTGTCATTATGGATAAATATTGAAAGAGGACATTTTTTTACTTTCATTATTCAAATGAAATCAAATGTATATACGTCCCTGTATACGCGAGATAAAGAGTGATAAATATGTATATCTTTCTAAAAGTTTTTTTTAAAAAAAAGCAAGAAGAATACATATATATCTCGTGTATATAAGGGGGTGTTACACATAGCGTTAGGACCTACGTTCAGTTTTAAAAACTAAACCCAATTCACAGTGGAGGCCCATTCAAAATTTTTAAAATCTAATTTCCCTATTTTTCTACCTCCCTTTTCCAAACCCTAAAACTCTCAAAACCTAATTCCCTCATCACTCTTTATTCTCTCATTCCATCATCAACATCCAAGTAAGTAAAACCCCCTTCTCTTTTCTCTTTTTCAATTTTAGTTTTTAATTTGATAGAACGCATGTGGTTAGGATAGTTTTAGGAAAACTAGAGACAATTAGGTTGCGATGTATATAATTTAAAAAAGGGGTTACTGTTGCACAACCCCATTTGTGTGTTTGCTATTCTGCATCCTCAGGCATAGCGTGAGGGAATATGGCTAACGCTACGCGAGAGAGTTATGCACATAAATGCTGTAACACCCTAATTTAATAAATAATTAAGAACCAATACGGGGAAAATTTTTCCAAAATGTAAGTAAACCAAATAGACCATAAGGCAACCGGATCGCAAATGGGATAGTAGGCAAGGAAGGGCAAGCACCCAGTCGAACTCAGCGGAGCACAGTGGTTCATCCAGTTTACTCAGTACTCCCTTCGCTCAATAATCAAGAGAAACCGGGCACAAGAAATAGGGAGGAAGGCAGGGGAAATGAGAGGTCATCCGCACGCATGGCATTCGGTGGAAGGGACAAGGTAAATAAAAGAACGATTAACACGTATAACAGTTGGAGGAGGAAGCAAGGCTTGGACCGACCCATACTGCCCAGCGAAACACAACAGCGCCTGGGCGAAGACTACGATAACCGGCTCGCTCAGACGAGGTCCGACGCCGCCTGAGCGGAGCATAATAGTGCAACCACGGGAGGAGGAAGTAATTACACCGCCGTCCAGTTCAGCAAGGCACAACAACGCCTGGACGGACTACAGCACAACGTTCACTCACTCAGGCGATGTCCAACACCGCCCAGAGAGATATAATAATGTGACAACGTAAGAGTGAGGTACATAGGCGGAGTCTCACGTTGATATCTGCTCGCTTCAGCATGGTTCCACGTGCTTGGGCGAACCATCCTAGTCACTTGGGCGAGGTATGACACCGCCTAAGCGAGGTCAACATGTTACAATCGGTTTATTCAGCATAGAAGGAAGGAAGCAGGCAAGAAAAACAAGAGCATTCATACGTATAGGGTATTTTACAGAAAAACTAAGACTGGGGTTGGTTCGTTGGATTTAAGGCAGCACACCAGCGCCTGAGCGGATTGCACAACATCGTGGGCTCGCTCAGGCGAGGCCTGATACCGCCTAGGCGGGGTATGATAATGCAACAGCGGATGGAGGGAAATTCTAAAAGAGGGACTCTTCCATGAGTAATACTGGTCACTCAATAGGAGGAAATAGATAAGGGGAAGATGTTAGTACATTCACACGCGTAGCACTCGGTAGAAGGGCGGAGTTCGAATCATCCTACCTGGCTAGGCGGGGTATGTTTGTCCTGGGCGGACTCCAGGGCGAAGGTGACCCGCTCACCCGTTGTCTCACGCCGCCTAAACGATGTGCAACATCAGACGTGAAACTCTTCAAGTAAACCTTACATTAGCGTCTATTCGTTCCCACGGACTAACCCTTTCTCAGAGAAAGCTGGACGTTCAGCTTCGGAGGACAGGCAAGGGAAGAAGAAGGGAGATATACATATGCAGGAGTAGTTTGTGGAGGAAGGAGGAGCCTGAACTTATTCCGCCCAACTCAGCTATTTATTGACAACGCCTGGGCAGACTCAACCACAACGCCCAAATCAGGGGTCAACACCGGTGTCTGGATTGCATTAGCATCACGACGGAGAGGAAAGGTAATTGAACGGTGTCCCATTCTAACAACTACTCGCTCCAGCGCGAGTCCTCATGCTTGGGCGAATTGCCCCCATACTTCGGGCGGGGTACAACTCCGCCCAAACGTATCCGACATAAGTCTTCTTAGGGACAATTCATAAATTCACTCAGACTTGGCTATAGCCTGCTAAATCATGCTGTCCCTGCGTATCCATTAAAGCACAATTATGAAACAAGGTAACACATAGCATATCACACATGAAACCATACATCTATATATAAATATATAAGAGCGTATGTCAATATTTACAACACAAAATCGGATTTCTCCTTGTCCATAAGGTTCTATTTATCCCAAAACACTAACATCCGGTATGAACCAGTCAGGGCTTAATCTAACATCGCCTTAATTAAGCCTTCCAAATGCATCAACACTTCGCTCAGCGTTCCAGCTCTGCTTCTGATCCTCATCTCGAGAGACATTCACTGAAAAATGGCCACTGCAGGGGTGAGCTTTTACATGTAAAATGATACTCACAGACTCGGTATCAGCGTCAGTACACGCTCCTGCCATCATTCAACCTTCCTCAAGTAACCAAGTTCATGCAGTTCAAACAACATTCATGACACACATAATACACAGAGTTTATTCCACATCCATATATATATTCATGCACTCAGAGTTCCTACGCACACCTGCAATCATGCATTCAAAATCATACACATATACATACATAGATTTATACATCACCACAATCGGCCTTATTTCTATATGCATGCCTGCGGATCCGACTCGGGTAAAGACTCTCAGTTACGGTCCCCTTTTCTTCTGGCCCCTCGTCCCTCAGCTCTTACCAGGTGGCACCGGCCTCCCACGGCGTCTCGAGACTCTCTTCTCTAGCTCCTACGGCTACCACGAGCACTATCGGGATCTAGCCAGGGTTGGTAACTGGAAGTCGTTCCCTTGGGGTTCTTGACCTTCTATGGGTCACCCCACTCTCACTCATGCAACTAACACATTTATCAACACACATCATCACGCCACGAACACCTTCTCCGTAGCCATTAAGCAAGAACGGATTTCCCCACACTACTCGTAATCATTCAGTCAATCACACCAACGCATGTTACAATCGGTCATCAGACTAGCAACACTGAACAAACCATTTAAGAGCATGCACATACATAATTTCCATAGTGACAAGAAAATAGATCCATGCATATCATTCATCATCATCATCCACTAACAGGCTACACCATCCCCATGAAATCACTATCAGAATCTTAAGTCATGCATCATTTTTAATGACTATGAATACATGCACACACACACACCCACACTCAGCAGTACGTTCATCCGGTACCGTTCGTAGACCATGCATTCGACATGCAAGCGCCCCCTACCTTTTTGAAGAACCTCAGAAATCTTTCCGTTCTTGTCGTTGGGTCCGATGTCCTTCTCCTGGTTCGTTCGGTCTTCTTTGGCTTCGTCGTATCCTGCGCCTGATTCTGGGATGGAGTGTGGTCCGTTCTTCAGTACTGCAATCAAGATCTCCAGGAGCGAAGAGTGAGAGAAGAGAAGAAGGAGGATGGAGACGAAGAGAGAAAAGCAGAGGATGAAGTGACGGAGGAAGGAGTCTGAAGGGATAGTGTGTGTGTGTCCTTCACCATAGGCTTA
Source organism: Clitoria ternatea (assembly GCA_037962975.1). Lineage (NCBI taxonomy): Eukaryota > Viridiplantae > Streptophyta > Magnoliopsida > Fabales > Fabaceae > Clitoria > Clitoria ternatea. Next base: position 80,863,973 of record CM075671.1, on the reverse strand, counting down.
CGTTTTTTATATATGTATATGCGCACAAGTAAGAGAAGAGTGGGATGGGAGAGTGTGAGCTCAGCAGCCACGTGCACTCCACCCCATCCCCTGACCACCACCATTTTTCATATTTTAATGGCTTAAATCTACTTGGTTATATATAATTAACAGTTATTTTCTATTTAAAATCAAGTCTTAATGGTTTATTCTTCATTCGGCATTTAGTTTCAAAACTGGGATGTTACAGTTCTCCCCCACTAAAAAAGAATTTCGTCCCTGAAATTCAGTCGGTAACTTACCACAAATACCTAACTCAGAAGATTGCTGTTTACTTACCACGCGGCTGTGTTTCCACAAGCAGTCACCGACTGAACCACAATTTCACTCGGAGAAGATTTATCACCCAAGCGGTTTACTGACCGCATCAAAATTTTCAGTCGGTAAAACAAAAAGGTCAGGCCCTACCTGATTACAACTTCATTAGAGGATTTAATATATATATTTGGGAGTTTAAGTTAAAACGTACAATTTATTCCATTCTAACTCAGCCAATTCATTACTAGCAGGCACTTCCTAATTACTTGGCCACTCGGCCCCGTGCTCTCCACACCGACTGGTGTATTTACACCCTCGGTTTCCCAGACTCAAATGAGTCATTCGGTACAACTACAACTCACACAGGGTACAAACCCAAAATTGTATCACATGTATACGTGATGGGGGGGTTAATCATCTAGTTGGGAGTAATCTAATAGGTAAACAACATCACTGATCCCCAAAAACACCCACTCTTGACCGATTCCTCTCGGTTTAAACACTCGGTTTTTCAAAATCTGACCACAAGATTTCTTCCTTATACCCGAATGAACGCTCAAAAGGGCTCCCATGTGCTCCAGTCAGTACCATTTGCTAGGGTTTAATTCACACAGGCACTACGCTCGGCGTGGAAATCTTAGGTTCCTACCCATGCTTTTGGCTAAACTCACTCACTCGGAGTCTCATTTTCGTCCAGAAGGACTTTTCTCCGGGAAGATCACTCGGTTGGACATCACAAGGGCATTAAGAATTCTACACTCGGCATCTTTCTTCGTAGAGTCATCCCACATGGTTTCATTCTACACGGAAGTGATACACTCTGAGACACACCACTCGAATCTCCCCTTACTCAGAATGTTTCGCTCGGATACTATCCTCTTAACTTAGTAATGGCACTCTCTATGAGGTTATACTCGGAACACTCTAGTCCTCACTCGGCAATGCTTCCTCATAAGACTTCACTCGGAATTATCCCCACTTTTACACTCTCGGAATACACTAATTCCCTTCCCAAGTAAATCCTCACCTTGTAATTTAGTTTGGTTTAAAAAATCCTGTTTTCCTCCTTAGGCTTACAATACCACTCGGTTAATCCTATAAAACTTACAATTTCAGTGACAAATTGACCGCCTTTCTCATCCCAGTAATTAACCAACTTTTTAGTAGCTAATCCGTACCCGACGTCCTCTAATCCACTCGGAGGCAGACATACTAAGGTCAAACAACTCCCTATCTTCATTCTGATACATAACCATATAATACTCACTTAATATAACTCTCATAATCACTCAGGACCGCCTGAAAGACTCACCACCACCATGAGCAGTTACAACTTCACCTGCCCGACTCATGAATTGCTGCATCCAACTTATAGGATGACGTCTCATTCCTATAGGGTTACAACAGTTACATGGTCACTGCAACGTGTACGCTGCCACATTACCTATGGCAGGAAGAGTCATCTCAGAGCAGCATACCTCACACGATCCAGACTTCACCCAACTAATACAAATTCACACGGTAGTTAATGGCAGTTCACACATATAAGTAATACACCCACTTTAACATCACGCATCACATAGGGTACATCACGTATCAATAATCATGAAAATTATTCATCACTTCTGTAAAACAGTATGATGGCAATACAACAATCGGCTTCTAGCCAACACCGAGTAAATATTTCCTCTAAATATTATTTACAAAACCATGGCTCGGATTTAATTCTCAATTCTCAGCTATATAATGACATCACTCACTCGGGTTCATGCCATTCAATCAGGATTAAGTAATTCACAATCACATATGTTGTCATAACACACCATGAACTCGGCAACGGCATTAATGTACATACAAACACTCAGTCGGATTTCATAACAATTATTCATGGCTATATTATTGTTCACTACAGCATGCACCATAACCATAACATCGTATCACACTCGGCTATAGCATCAATATATATATATATATATATATATATACTCATCCAATCGGATTTACTCAAATTAATTCCAAACCATATTAAGGATTTCATTCACAATATCATATCCAATCGGAAATTGCACAATAACATACATTCTCAATTATAACATCACATTACACCTGGCCACAGCATCAACGCATACATATTCATTCAGTCGGAACTCACTCATACAACATCGTTAAGTCAGAATCTACTCAAATCATTCAAATCCATGTGAATCATGTTAGTCTCAATAACAATGCTCTTACACACGTGCATGCGGATCCGACATAAACAGTGATTTCAGTTGCAGATTCCCTCCTGTCCCCTCATCCACTAGCCCTTTCCGTGTGGTACCGGTCACCTCGTGACGTCTCGAGACTCAGCTCTAGCTCCATCGGTTACCACGGGTCCTCATGGAACTAGCCAGGAATCTGTGACTGAAAATCATCTCATGTATGCAATTCTCATGCAAATTCACAACAAGCATCCAAGCTTACCAAGTGCGTCTCACGCAGCCATTAATAGGTCACAACCGTTTTGACACGGCATATAGATTCACTCGGAATTCACAGTTTCATCACAGCATCACATGCGTTTGTCATAGTGACTCACAACAAGCAAATCAGGGCAACAATACTACAACACATACTCTCAGTATTTTTAATGAAGTCAGCATGCAGCTCAACACAACATTCCGAATGGGAATCAACATACCAACTCACATATCATACATTCGGAAATCATCATGGCATTCTCCTTCATATACATTTAAACACGAACTGTAAACAGAACTCAGCGAATCATCCCCCTTTTTTTTTTAACTCATGCACTATTATTTAATCACAGCACAGCTATCAACACATTTCACACATAACACATCACATGGAACTAAACAAACACCACTTGGTTCCTAATCATCACACAATGGTAATTCAAGCCCCAATGAGTTACTACGTAATTGCTTTACTCGGCTCAACAGCTCACAGGATTAATAAATTATCAGACTTAGAATTCCTAAGAGGTCACTGTTTACCCATCGTGGGTTACACCCAGAATATCCAAATATTATAAAGCCTAATACCATTCGCTCGGTTTACACACACTAAGACCGAGACAGTATCCAAGTCATGCAGGTATTATATTTCGCGTTCATTCTTTCATGATCATGCTCAATTAACTGGGTCACCATACCTAGTGGTCCAGCATCTAGTCCATCATTCGCACGGTCTCTTCAATCACCACCGAGACACCATCCCAGTTTTAACATACACCCGATCTCACCTTTACTCACTTATCGCACACCCAGATTTCCAACTTAGGAAACTGCAACACATCAATTCATATACATCATGTACCATTCATTCATCACACATTCACATTCCCAACAAGGCACAGGCATACAACCACACCATCCATAGTCATACATGTACCAAATCCAATAGAAGACCATAAGCATATATCATCACACAGGTCATGATTAAACATGTATCAACACTTAATAAAATATCATAAACAATTATGAGCATCTGCCATAATGCACACAACCGCCCACTAACAGTAGGCAACCTTGGCCATGGACCTTTTGGTCTGCTCTGATACCAAAATGTAACACCCTAATTTAATAAATAATTAAGAACCAATACGGGGAAAATTTTTCCAAAATGTAAGTAAACCAAATAGACCATAAGGCAACCGGATCGCAAATGGGATAGTAGGCAAGGAAGGGCAAGCACCCAGTCGAACTCAGCGGAGCACAGTGGTTCATCCAGTTTACTCAGTACTCCCTTCGCTCAATAATCAAGAGAAACCGGGCACAAGAAATAGGGAGGAAGGCAGGGGAAATGAGAGGTCATCCGCACGCATGGCATTCGGTGGAAGGGACAAGGTAAATAAAAGAACGATTAACACATATAACAGTTGGAGGAGGAAGCAAGGCTTGGACCGACCCATACTGCCCAGCGAAACACAACAGCGCCTGGGCGAAGACTACGATAACCGGCTCGCTCAGACGAGGTCCGACGCCGCCTGAGCGGAGCATAATAGTGCAACCACGGGAGGAGGAAGTAATTACACCGCCGTCCAGTTCAGCAAGGCACAACAACGCCTGGACGGACTACAGCACAACGTTCACTCACTCAGGCGATGTCCAACACCGCCCAGCGAGATATAATAATGCGACAACGGAAGAGGGAGGTACATAGGCGGAGTCTCACGTTGATATCTGCTCGCTTCAGCATGGTTCCACGTGCTTGAGCGAACCATCCTAGTCACTTGGGCGAGGTATGACACCGCCTAAGCGAGGTCAACATGTTACAATCGGTTTATTCAGCATAGAAGGAAGGAAGCAGGCAAGAAAAACAAGAGCATTCATACGTATAGGGTATTTTACAGAAAAACTAAGACTGGGGTTGGTTCGTTGGATTTAAGGCAGCACACCAGCGCCTGAGAGGATTGCACAACATCGTGGGCTCGCTCAGGCGAGGCCTGATACCGCCTAGGCGGGGTATGATAATGCAACAGCGGATGGAGGGAAATTCTAAAAGAGGGACTCTTCCACGAGTAATACTGGTCACTCAATAGGAGGAAATAGATAAGGGGAAGATGTTAGTACATTCACACGCGTAGCACTCGGTAGAAGGGCGGAGTTCGAATCATCCTACCTGGCTAGGCGGGGTATGTTTGTCCTGGGCGGACTCCAGGGCGAAGGTGACCCGCTCACCCGTTGTCTCACACCGCCTAACGATGTGCAACATCAGACGTGAAACTCTTCAAGTAAACCTTACATTAGCGTCTATTCGTTCCCACGGACTAACCCTTTCTCAGAGAAAGCTGGACGTTCAGCTTCGGAGGACAGGCAAGGGAAGAAGAAGGGAGATATACATATGCAGGAGTAGTTTGTGGAGGAAGGAGGAGCCTGAACTTATTCCGCCCAACTCAGCTATTTATTGACAACGCCTGGGCGGACTCAACCACAACGCCCAAATCAGGGGTCAACACCGGTGTCTGGATTGCATTAGCATCACGACGGAGAGGAAAGGTAATTGAACGGTGTCCCATTCTAACAACTACTCGCTCCAGCGCGAGTCCTCATGCTTGGGCGAATTGCCCCCATACTTCGGGCGGGGTACAACTCCGCCCAAACGTATCCGACATAAGTCTTCTTAGGGACAATTCATAAATTCACTCAGACTTGGCTATAGCCTGCTAAATCATGTTGTCCCTGCGTATCCATTAAAGCACAATTATGAAACAAGGTAACACATAGCATATCACACATGAAACCATACATCTATATATAAATATATAAGAGCGTATGTCAATATTTACAACACAAAATCGGATTTCTCCTTGTCCATAAGGTTCTATTTATCCCAAAACACTAACATCCGGTATGAACCAGTCAGGGCTTAATCTAACATCGCCTTAATTAAGCCTTCTAAATGCATCAACACTTCGCTCAGCGTTCCAGCTCTGCTTCTGATCCTCATCTCGAGAGACATTCACTGAAAAATGGCCACTGCAGGGGTGAGCTTTTACATGTAAAATGATACTCACAGACTCGGTATCAGCGTCAGTACACGCTCCTGCCATCATTCAACCTTCCTCAAGTAACCAAGTTCATGCAGTTCAAACAACATTCATGACACACATAATACACAGAGTTTATTCCACATCCATATATATATTCATGCACTCAGAGTTCCTACGCACACCTGCAATCATGCATTCAAAATCATACACATATACATACATAGATTTATACATCACCACAATCGGCCTTATTTCTATATGCATGCCTGCGGATCCGACTCGGGTAAAGACTCTCAGTTACGGTCCCCTTTTCTTCTGGCCCCTCGTCCCTCAGCTCTTACCAGGTGGCACCGGCCTCCCACGGCGTCTCGAGACTCTCTTCTCTAGCTCCTACGGCTACCACGAGCACTATCGGGATCTAGCCAGGGTTGGTAACTGGAAGTCGTTCCCTTGGGGTTCTTGACCTTCTATGGGTCGCCCCACTCTCACTCATGCAACTAACACATTTATCAACACACATCATCACGCCACGAACACCTTCTCCGTAGCCATTAAGCAAGAACGGATTTCCCCACACTACTCGTAATCATTCAGTCAATCACACCAACGCATGTTACAATCGGTCATCAGACTAGCAACACTGAACAAACCATTTAAGAGCATGCACATACATAATTTCCATAGTGACAAGAAAATAGATCCATGCATATCATTCATCATCATCATCCACTAACAGGCTACACCATCCCCATGAAATCACTATTAGAATCTTAAGTCATGCATCATTTTTAATGACTATGAATACATGCACACACACACACCCACACTCAGCAGTACGTTCATCCGGTACCGTTTGTAGACCATGCATTCGACATGCAAGCGCCCCCTACCTTTTTGAAGAACCTCAGAAATCTTTCCGTTCTTGTCGTTGGGTCCGATGTCCTTTTCCTGGTTCGTTCGGTCTTCTTTGGCTTCGTGGTATCCTGCGCCTGATTCTGGGATGGAGTGTGGTCCGTTCTTTAGTACTGCAATCAAGATCTCCAGGAGCGAAGAGTGAGAGAAGAGAAGAAGGAGGATGGAGACGAAGAGAGAAAAGCAGAGGATGAAGTGACGGAGGAAGGAGTCTGAAGGGATAGTGTGTGTGTGTCCTTCACCATAGGCTTACGTTTTTTATATATGTATATGCGCACAAGTAAGGGAAGAGTGGGATGGGAGAGTGTGAGCTCAGCAGCCACGTGCACTCCACCCCATCCCCTGACCACCACCATTTTTCATATTTTAATGGCTTAAATCTACTTGGTTATATATAATTAACAGTTATTTTCTATTTGAAATCAAGTCTTAATGGTTTATTCTTCATTCGGCATTTAGTTTCAAAACTGGGATGTTACAAATGCAATTAATCCTTTTTAAGGCATTTTGATGTAACTTAGAGGTCAATTATCCATAGAATTGGCCCATTCCAATTTCAACAAGTCACGAATCATATACTTAAGCTATTGGAACCATCACATTACATTCAAGACTCATAAAACTCATTTTGATCCTATTGGTTCCTCTAATATGCATAAACTTCACACATAACCTTCATAATTTAATCAATTTATTAAGCCACATGCACATCAAAGCCATCAATTGGCTATGGAAACTCATGAACAATATTCATTCATCAATATGGCAAACAAAATTATTGTATCTTAGTTAACATCAACCAATATTAAGGTCACTACCAAAAATTGGCTTTTCAAAACATACAAAGCTCAATTTCACAAGTGACCCTCAAAAGAATACATGCCATCATCCAATATTCATGAAACAAAACAAGCATATACATGTATCAAGTGTTTCACAAAAAGAAGTGTCGGCCAAGGCTTGCAAGCTTCCATTTCCATATCACCTTTCCTCAATCCTCCAAAAGTAGGATATCCAATGTACCTACATCAAGCTTTAAAATGGCAACTAGGAGGTGAGCAACATGCACCAAATGAATCAAAGTCATACATTATGATAATACATATACATATGTGCATAACGTCCATTTCACAAGAAGCATCATAAGCTTTATTCACATATCATGCCATTCCATTTCAACATCACACATGTCCAATTTAACATATATATATTCACAACATTCATACCTCAAGAAGTACCACAAACCTCATTCTCATATCATATCATCTCATCTCAATATAACACATACTCAAGAAAATATATTCATAACACACATATCAAAAGCATTGTCATTTGCAATAAAAGTCATCACACACTCAATGTTAGTACCACATCTTCTTTCCTTTTCATTTATTATTCATCCATCGCCACCACGGGCTACCAACTAGGCATATCTCCGGCTATATGCAAATTCTCTTATGGCTAATGCATATGCACAAAGGAATCAATAACAATTGCGGATCCGAATGTGGGAGAAACAACATCATATCAAGTGTGGGTCAAGCATAGGTGTGCTACTATGCCCCTACTGCAGTAATAAATGTGTACACTTATATCTCAATCCATGCATGCAATACATTACTCTTTTACTCGACCAAACCGCCATCGCCCCTATGTAGCACTAGTCAACCCGTGACTTATGGATACAATAACATGGCCTTACTTGCCAAGGTGCTACGGGCCCCTCCCAAAGACACATCGAGAGAGCCATGCCTCATCGGGACACCGATACCACTCGCTCACCATAGAGCCACCCACCCACTGGGCCCACTATATAGGGTGCCTCGTCACCAAGCTATGACCAGCTTCGTGATTCCAAGAATCACTAGGGATTAAACACATGATTTTACCCGTGCATTGGGCCGCCCTCCCACTAGGCCTACCTATTAGAACCCTTAACATTCCACATAGACAGCGAATGATATGCCATGGATGCAATACAATGCAAATCAAATGCATGCTCATATTATGCATCCTAAATGCCACTCCACTATCACAATTCACCACCAACACTTAGTGGAACTCCATATACTCATTATTCTCAACCATTACCAACATTCATTGGATTCTATACACATGACTAGTTAGTGGCAATCACAATCCATCAATTCACATATCATGGGATGTTCAATAACATTGAAATCAATACAAGCATGGTTCTAATCCATTAACAATAACTCTCATTAGACATGAGTCAATTCACATCATAATCATCATCCCATAAACACAAGCCACATAACATTATTCTCTCTAAATGCATTCCAATCAAGTAATCATAAATCATCTATCCAAGTCAAATAGCATAAACACAACCATATATACACATCACTAATGAATGAAATCAAGCATTTAGAGATGTTACCCCCTCCTACCTCAAGAGAAGTAGAAATCAACGCGGTCCGATGGTCCCGCCCTGTCGATGGGGTTGTCTCCTACATTATACAATATACCACACAATCAATTTTTATTCAACAACCAAGATTCAAGTGCTCATAATTTACTATTTATTGTTTTATGCCACTTTAATTCTCAAACTTCATTTATTCTCATTTCCCCGCCTTAACCACCAAGGGTTAGGTGCCTAAATTTATTATTATGCATTTAAAGCTAAGCCCCCTTATGGGTTTCCATACTAATTGTTTTCCAACAACCATTCTCAATCACTAAACCTAATTAATGGCTATCCACCATCAATGCCACAATCCCACATCATTAAATACAATCTCTTAACCTTAATAAATATCCTTCTACGTATATTTTACATTTCATCCAATTTGCAAAGTTAGGGTTTCATCAAAACCCAACAACCATAATCAATGTTCATCACTTTCCATCATCATTTAATGTCATTTTCGTATACAACATTGTCCCCTCTTCAAACTCATATCAAAAGCACCCCACCTAAGGGTTTTCCATCATAAATGCCTTTCTTTAATGACCCATATGCACCCAAACACTCTCTTAACAACCATAACCTATAACCAAGGGTTTAAATTCTTAAAAAGTGATGGAAAACTTACCTCAAGGGAAGAAAGGAATGGATTTCCAAGAGAGGGAGAGTGGAGCATGAAAATTGAATAGAATGGAGGAAAGATTTCCAAGCTACAAGCCTCCTTCAAGCTCCCATGAAAAACAAAAATGGTGAGGAAGATGGGTTCAATACTTTGCCTAGGTTTTGGAAGGAGAAAGTGAAGAGGAAATAAAGAAGGAGAAGAAGAGAATATGTTTTTCCAAGGGTGCCAGGAACCAATGAGAAATGCAAGGGAAAATGGGGTTTTGTGTTTTATTTTTAATCCTTTCATTAAAGCTTCTTCATTTTAATTCAAACAGGATCCTAGTTCGGGCTCAATACTTAATCTAAAATTATTCCGAATACATATTCGGACTCCCCATAATATTCTTAACAGCCCTAACCAATAGCACCTCAATCGGAGATACTTGGTCCGACACCTATATTTTAATCGGGTATAATTTCAGCTTATAAAGCCCCAATAAATTATGAAAATCCCTAAAACTCTTAATTTAATTATTTTTAACATTTTGGGATATTAATTTACTCACATATATTTATTTAGTATTTATTCTTCATATTTAATCATTTATATAAAATTAGGGATGTTACAATTTGTATAAAATCAGTTTCAATGCTTTTGTCAATAATCAAGTTAATTTCAAAAATTCGGTAAGTTGGGAGTTCTTTAAATACTTTGAGTTGTCAACATAATTTCTTTCAAATTGATTTTGCTTAATTCTTTGATTTTGTTGTCTTACAAAGGATTCAAGAATGTGATTAAGGCGTTTTATTGTTTACATATGAACTTAAGGCCAAAAAGCTGACCATAGTAACTTTATTTATATCCCTTGATAGCCATTTTTTAGCCTTAAAATTATTTCTTTGGTACCCTTCACCAATAAATATTTACAATAACCATTCCCTTTATCTAATTAAGTAGAAGAACATTGCATGAAAAATAACAATTTGAGTGTTCTTACAAAAGGGAAGTGAATTTGTAAAATTAGTTATTTTTATCCAATTTCACCATGTTATATATATAAAACATAAATATATATATATATAATATACAAAAACACAAAAAGAAAATAAAGAAATAATGAAAAGAAATAAGTTGGGGGTATTTGTAGTTCAAAAAAGAGAAGTGAGTATGGTTCAAGAAAAACACCTTATTGCAATTATATGTAATGCTCTTTTATGATTTCAGGTGTTTGCTTTTCAAGAAAAACCATGAATCTTTGTAACCAAGCCTCATTACAAACCTTGAAAGCCCTTGTGATTCTTGATTGATTCCATATTAATGACAATGGATAAGATGAAAATCAAAATTAAATTTGTTTGATTTTGTGATTGACTAAGTGAAACAGGTTACCTTATTTTACAGAGGGAAACACTTGTGAGGTAAGCCTGAAATTAACTTGATTTATTGACATCACATTGTGATCATTTTGTTTGTAAGTTTCTTTTGGACAGTCAATGTTGATTATTTCAAATGGTAAGTTGGGAATTACTTCTTGGGTAAGATTTTCAATTTTCTCAAATTGTTTTCAAGTTTGATTTTAATTTTGGCTTGTGATTGAAATATGTTTTAGTTTGCTTTACTTTGGTACTGTTGCTCGAGGACGAACAATCTCCTAAGTTGGAGGTAGTTTGTTAGTCCTTAATTTATTGTTATTTTCATTATGTAATATGTGATATAATGCATAAAAGAAAGCATTAGTAAGCATAAAATTTGGGTTTGTTTTACAAATAAATGGAAACAATGATTTTTTACTTGGTATGAGATGTTTCTTTTATTTTATAGTGAATGATTGAGACTATAAGTGGAAAATAATGCAAAAATGATACATTTGGGCATCAGAGGGCTGGCGCGTAGCGTCCAAGCCATGCTTAGCATGAGATTTTAGAACATGATGCGTAGCGTCAGTTATGACGTGTATCCCACTGACAAACCGTTTGCCACTTCGAAGATGCATGATTTTTTATATATAATGGACCAATCCACTATCAAGAATGGCAGAAACTCAATGGGGGACAATGAGACACTTGTCTGCACACTATTCAAGCATTATTAGGAATTATTGAAGAAAATCAGAGGAAAATAATGAATTTTGAGTCATCAAGATCTCACACGTAACATCAACCTCACGCCCAACGTGGGAAATAAGTTTAATGCGTAGTATCCACCTGACACATAGCATCAGAATGGAACCTTCAACCAGTCTTTCACTATAAATACGGACCATTGCCAAGGGTTTTAAGACAACTTTGCACTGTAAAACACTACCATATACTTGAAACCACCCTTAGGCACTTTTCCTTTTCACTTTTGAAGTTATTTCCATGTTTAAGTTTTGTTTCATGTTGTTTCCATCATGTTTTCACTTGTAAGTTATGTTTTTACTTTCACCATGTGTAACTAATTTGTTTATCTTAGGATTTGGTAAACCAATCTATTGATACGGCATTGTGATTCTGAACTCTACATATTTATGATTCAAGTTTTATGTTAGTTCTTCAATCTTTTATTAGTATGAATTTAAAATGGGAGAATGATTTTCATGCATGTTAAAATTACTTTTTATGGAAGTAAAAGTTGAAATACCCTTAATATACCAATTACTAAGGATGGAATTGGTAGTTATTGTTAAGTTAAGGGCTGAACTTAAAGCAAGTTTTTACTGAGAAAGCATCTGAGGGATCAGACTTTACAGTAACTATTTAGAATTTATTCACTGAGGAATCGGGTTTAATGATTTTAAGCTGCAATGACACTTGATGATTAAACATGCATGTTCAAAGTTACTTTGTTATATCTTTATGCGGGAATCTTAATTCTAACATAGTTTGCCATTGTAACATCCCGATTTAAAAATTAATTACCGAATGAAATTAAGCCATTAGAATAATAATTGCAAAGTGGAAAATTACTTGTTAATTATAATTAACTTAATTAATTTAACTTAAGAAAATAATGGCTGATTAATTGTGATTGATTGTTAATAGCTGGCTGCTTGTGATTGGTGTGTGTGGCGTGAGTGGACTGACGTTCACGAACTCCCACCCCACTCTTCTTCTCTTCGTACACATATATATATATATGTCCAGGGTCACTGTTGTTATGCATTCCCTTCAGACTTCCTCTCCGCTACTCCTCTTCTCTTCGTTCTCTCTTCTCTCCTTCTTCTTCGCTCTTCTTCTTCTCCCCTTTTCTTTGTTCTTTGTTTCTGGAAACCCACGATGACGGTGCTGCAGAAGATTCAGAGTCTCCTTCTATTGGTGATCATCGAAGCGGAAGAAGAACAGCTTCCTATCCCCGAGCCGATTGCAGAGTACAACTGTGCGAGGGAGGACTGAACGAGGCAAACAGAGCATCAGACCAAACATCGGAAAATAGAAGAGCTTCTCGAGTCCCTTCAATAGGTAGGGGGCGCTTGCATGTCAAATGCATGGTTTATGGACGGTACCGGATGAACGTATTGCCTTACGTGTGTGTGAATGTGTCTATGATGACTGTGTACAATGCATGATTGTTAATCCTTGGATACCATATGTGTGATAGTAGAGTCCTGTTAATAGTTATACATTTATATGCATGTATTCAGGGTTGTTGTGCTGAGTTCTGATAGATATTTACACATAAACGCGTGTGATGCATGTTCCTATTATTATTAATACCGAGAGGATATGTATGTGTGGCTGTTGGTTGATTTTATCTGGGATGTTATAAACATGAACTGTTTAATTACTGTGTATGCTGGTACGATTGATGAGTGAATGTAGGAACTGTGTTGGATTGGTTATGACTCTAATGGTTACGAGGAATGTGTTGGATAATCGAGGATGCTCGTTGTTAAAGCACATAGGCTGCATGTACAGGAATGGGGTGACCCGTGGAAGGTCAGGAACCCCAAAGAAATGATCTCCAGCTACAGACCCTTGGCTAGATCCTGTGAGAGCTCGCGGTAGCCGAGGGAGCTAGAGTTAAGTCTCGAGACGTCAACGGGAGGCCGGTACCACGCGGGAAGGGCTAATGGATGAGAGGCCAGTAAGGGAACCTGTAACTGAAAATCATTGCCTAAGTCAGATCCGCAGGCATGCATGTAGATGCAATGTTGATTAGGATAGTACGAGTGGTATGACTCGGAGTGATACGAATGAATTTCGAATAAGTTGATGCATACTTTTGTATGAATGAAAATGAACTTCACGTAATATGTATGTAAGTGTATCTCATTGAAAATATCATAGTCTGCATGGCTTAAATTTAAATTGAATGCAACTTGAGTGAACATGAGTGTGTGTACTGATGCTGATGCCGATGCCGAGTCACTGACTGTCATTTTATATGTAAAAGCTCACCCCTACTGTGGCTATATTTTACAGTGAATGTCTCTCGGAATGATGAATGAAGGAGGAGCTGCATGCCGAGTGAGGTGCTTGTGCACTATGGGGATATGTGTGTATATGTATATACTGTGTATAAGGTTTTGTTAAGCCTTGGCCGGCTCGTATTTTGGTCTATGTCTTTCTATGTCAGAATTTGAACTCTCTCGGGTTGAGAGTATGACAATGTGCCTGTAAATATTCATATACACTCCTATGCATATCATACTGTATGTTTATTTTATGCTGTGTGTGTAAAGGTCCGAGTGATATATACGTACGCATTTTTCTGAGCGTGGGAGGTTGGTATGACTCTAAGTAAAAATGGAGCTAAGTTATTGTTGTGGGGAGCGGGATAGTGACCTTATCCCGAGTGAGGATGGGCTCAGATGTTTCTGAGTGAATGAGGTCGCATAATCCCGGGTGGGGATTGACCTGAACACTTCAGAGTGATAACTGTTAGGATTCTCCCGAGTGGGAATAATTAAATATTTCCGAGTGAGAACCTGCCTAGTGAATGTTTTCCAATAGAGGAATGATATCTAAGGCTCTAAGTGAACTCTATTATAGTAAGCTTATTAGAAGTTAGACGATCCTTGAGTGGGTCTTGACTTAGTAGGATAACTTGAGTGTGAAAGATTATATATGCCGAGGGAAAAACGAGTGAAATACACCTGAGTGGTAAAAGACCGTGAAAGATATTTCGAGTGAGTAGTCCTTATAGATTCCGAGTGGAATGGCTATGGGAACCATTTCCCGAGTGGTCAACATCTGTGATCCGAATGAATGAAGTTAAGGAATGAGAGGTAAACTTCCGAATGAAACTTGTACGTGTAAGGGTTAACCCGAATGATTCGAAAGTAAAGGCTTTTTCGAGCGGACTTAGACTTTGAAATCCGAGTAAAGGAAAATCTGAGTGGAGTTGCTCGCCTCAGCGACTAAGTGTTCGCTCCAGCGAGTGTGAGCGTAAGGAAGGTCTCTGTTGGGTTCCGCTTAAGCCATGCGTGCTTCGCCCAAGCGTGTTGGGTTGTCTCGCTCGAGCGATATTGAATCTCACCTGAGCGAGTAGACGCTGTTGGGTTCGCCCATGCCCTGCATCTTCCGTTGTTGCCTTGTGGATGGTTTGCATCCCTTTCCCTTTCTTCTTGTCCTAATTCTACTCTCCTTAACACTCCACTGCTCATCTTGCCCTTGAATCCCCTTTGATTTTTGGAAAAATTTTCCTGGTCTCCATTTATTCTCAAATTGAACTTAGGATGTTACAGCCATACTATTTTTTTACCATCTCGAGTATTGTTATTAATGTTTTAAGGTGTTGTCTTTGAAAGTAATTGTTTTTATACTTATTTCTAGATTAGACTTAATATTGCCTAGTTATTGTTTTATAATTACTTTTTACTATTCTTTGCTTAATCACTCAATGTATAAATCAATCTCTAAACCTGTGAATATTATACAAAGTTGTATATAAATCATTGTTTTGTTAATGAGTTTTGATTTAATTTCTTACCACCAGTAAATAAAAATTATTGTGACTTACTAAAGTTACTAAGATCAATCAATCCTTGTGCGAATGATATTTGAAAACTACAATGATAAATTGGTGTGTTTGCCAAAGGTCCAACAACGTTGCCGCCTCATTTCATTTTCAGTTCATGCACAAAATTTCATCATTCAAAAGATGCCAAATTCCCTTACACACCAATTCATTATAATTACATAAAATTATCAATATTCCACTCTACCCTTTATTCTTATTTCTCTTAACCTCTAAGACACTTGCTTCTTCTTTTCTTTTCTCTAATTTCTAGCAAGCCTTAGCCCTTCATCCAGCCACCATTCATCATCTAAGGACCACCACAATCTCTTCCTCCTTCACGACAATGCCATCATAAACCACCATACCATAATTTTGCAATTATTCTTTCTTTCTCCTTCCAAACCCATGACTGTCATCACTCTAACTAGCCACCATTCAGCTTCCTCCACCACCGTGGGGCTCCGTTCAAGGCTACCACCACCGTCTCTGACCACCACATGACACCTCATCCTTGGTCATGACCCCTTTTGGTGAAACGGTAAAAAATTTACGACTTCTTTCTCGTTTCAACTTTGAATTTCCATTTCTTTCTATTTTTCCTTGCCAATTTCACCATTGCATGTTTGTTTCACCTTGATCCTTGGCTGGTCATGATGTATCCTTCTCTTTTTGGTCATTACATGTTGAGTTTTAGGAACCGCGGAGCGATCGATGGTGATCGGTGACGAACAATGAAGGATTCGAAGTAAACGGTGAACATTCGATAATAATCCTTTTAAATTTGATCAAATGCATGGTTGTTTTATGGTTCCCCTTGCTGGCCATGGTTCTTAATGGCTTGAAAAATCTTTGCATGTTAGTTTTTTTTAGCGACTCAGAAGCGACCGGAGCTACCGCGACAAGCTCTATCATAATCGGCAGTTTTATGGCGTCTGGTCACCTTTTCCTCACCAAACCCAAGACCACACCATGGGGTAAGGGGGTATCGCTTTGTTTTAAGTGATATAAACTACTTAATATCATGCCTTTAGTATTCAAGGACAACCCCTTCTAATTTCACGACGATCCGATGGTTAGATTAGGAATTATGTGACTTTTTATTACCATTGTGGTTATGTTCATATTCTTGCGACTTCATGTGTTGTGATAACTTTCGTAGGAAGCGTATTGAAATTTAAATTTCTCGTTAAAAATTTATCGTGGATTAAGTTGTTACGGAAAAATACAAAAGGTTAGAATAGTAAAACGGGCACGGTTGAAGAATTTGATATGGTTGTAAATATTTATAAATCTTGATTATTTTATTAATTTGTTATATTTGTCCGATAAGCCCCGCTAAATTAATTAAATTGATCGACTAGTAATTTACAAGTAAATTGGACTAATCACACTAAAAGAGATGTCTTTTCGATTAAATTATTATTATGCTATGTTTCGGTACTAAATAATATTTTTAACGAATTGAAAAAAACTGATCAAGAGAATTTTATAATTTCACTAAAGAAAATAAATTGAATTAAATGAAGTATAAAGATTACGGGACTAAGGTGTAATGATTTTCTTAGTGGAAGAAAGGAAATTTCTAAGTATCTCTTACGGAAGAATATTTACTAAGACCAAAAGCAATAATTTTTTGGACAAAAAGGAAAAGAAATTTTGAATATCTTTACAAAAAGAAGAAAATAATTCTTATTTTTGCAAAAGAATAGTTTATTAAAGGTTAAGAAGAGAATAACGGATAAAAGAAAAGAACTAAAAGTTTCAATAAAATATTAAGGAGATAGTATTTTGAAAAGGAATAAGGTATGTTTGCTTTTAGAAAAATATTTTACAAAGGAAAGGTAAAAAAAGTTTTATAATCATACAACAAAAAGGATTAAAGTGTGTATGTATAGATATTGCATTAGAGTTTAAGAAAAGGTGGATAACAATGTCTCATGCTATGAAATAAATATATGCTTAATAAGTTAGAGAGGAGATGCTAAGAATAAGGACTAGAAGGAATATCTCTGTTAGTATTAACTAGTAAAATCTAGTAAAATATATTAGAATTGAAGAAATAAAACTTTTAAAGTATCCTTCTTAGAAAAATATATCATGGATTATTTTGAATTATTAAGTAAAATTTAGAGATAACAAATTTTATACTAAGGATTAAAAGAAAGGTTGATAAAGAAAGAGTAAGGAAAATTTAGAAAAATAATGATAGTTTGGAAAATTTTAAGAAAAGTTTTTATGATATAGCAATAGACTAACTAAAGCAATTATGAATAAAAGGAATTAAAGTATAGGTATTTATGTGCTAAAGACACTGGAATTCAATAAGAAATAAAAGGTGATACCATACAATAGTTGATATGCATATAATAAAGTTTATTAATGAAAAGGGAAAAGTTACTAAGGATAAGAATTAAAAGAAAATGAGGAATGTTTACGTTAAAATTTATCAGTCCAGTAAAAATAATGTAAATCTAGTTCATAAACAAATAAACTGAGGATAATTTAGTCAGTGATAGTAATCAAGTAACAATGACAGAACTATTGATACCTTGAATAAACTTAAGGCATACTTTTAGAATAAGTATGATTACACAATAATATTTAAAAGATAAATAGCTAAGGTTCATTTAAATAGTTCACCTGGATGGTAAATTTGATAGTTAAACAAGGACATTAGTAATCCATAAATAATTATAATTATGAAAAGGTATATTAGGGGTACAAATTTGCTATCAATAAGGATTAATAATTATAAGGAGGAAATCAAGATAAATAAGTCGATGTATGTGTTCACAAAATAAGTATTTATACTTAGTCACTTATACGGCCATACTTATAAATGTGCTAGGATTGGAATGTATGAGACTGTGGATGGCCTTACATAATATTATTAAAAATACCATTAATTAGATAATAAAAATGAGGGAAAATTTTTTCATGAATTGAAAGTAATTAAAGAATGAAGAGAAACCGCGAAATAAAACTTTAACAAGTAACCCCAGACCATTTTGAAAACCTATCCCATATATGAAGATATGAGAAGGTGTGTAAGTTCAATCAAGAGTGCACCTTGGACAATCAACCGCATGAACATCAACAAGGAATAGCGGAATATAAATCATTTCGAGAGTTGTGAGAAGAGTTTGAAAGAGGTTCAAGGATACCCTAATTAAGCGCCAAACGTGGAGAATATGCATACATGTTGTTATATGGTCATGCATGGCTCAATGGTACCGAAACATACGCCAAAACTCATGAATTTTTGTTAAGATAGGGACATGAATTGATTCAAAGCCTCCATGAATCGGTTCATACATGTTTGGGACCCAAAACAGTGAAAACAGAGGCCCTTGAATCGATTCAAGCTCATGTGAATCGGTTCAAGCAAGTTGGAATTGATGAACAGTCAAAATAGGAGCTCATGAATCGATTCAAGGCTTCGTGTGAATAGATTCAAGCCACTGCAGAAGCTCTTGAATCGATTCAAGGGGGTGTGTGAACTGATTCAAGCTGATCCAGGGGCCCATGAATCGATTCAAAGGACTCATGAATCGATTCATGACACCCATAATGTAGAATTTTCACATTTTTCCAACTTCCAAACACCCTAACTTTCTCATATCAACTCCAATGGCCACCAAATTTTAACATCACCTAATATATATCATTTATGACGCATAGCCACTAGCCACACTCAAAATTCCTAAAATGAGAGACTTATGTGCATAAATGCGTTTAGCCTATTTTAAGGCATTTCTGTTCAACTCAAGGGTCAACTCTCAATGGAATTGGCCCATTCCAGCTTCTATAAGTCATAAACTACACATAAGGGCTATTGGAACTATCACATGCCATTCATTTCTCATAGATCTCAATATGACCCTATAAGTTCCTCAAATTATGCATATATATCAAAACACAACTCCACACATGCCTCATAAAACCATTAAAATTCATAAATTAACATTATCCATTCATCATTTGGGAATTAGTCAAGCATCACAATTGTCATCATACATTATTTAGGTCATAATCAAAAATTAGCCATACACATAAGGGTCCAATTTTCATATATGACCTTCAAAATGAATATTCATCATCTCAAATACATAATGGGTATATATTAGCATTATAACCAATAATTGTCGGTCAAGGCACTTCCTATACACTAATTTACCTCCACCATCAAAATGCACACTTCCAAAAGAGATATAACCTCACCCCATGAATGTCCTGCATCACAAGGCTAAAAATAAACAACATGGGAGAATGAGTTATACATTCCAAACGACGAATATGAATACATTTGTGATTATGTGCATATGCATTCAATGACATGTATACGTTGCATCAGCATATCAATCATCATTATAATTTCATCAACTCATCAACATACATATATCTTAATCATCTCTATGATTCATAGCAAGCTATATAAGCATACAAACATTCATGCCCCTTATCATGTTGGGCTATCACATATATCATCACCACACACAAATTTATTTCTTTGTATTCATATTTTATATGTTGTCTTTAGGTATTCTTTCATCCAATCACAACCATCACCATATCTCATCACCTTTGGTATATCTCCTTGCTATACGCAAATGCTCTTAAGCTAATACATATGCACAACGGAGTTAATATCAATTGCGGATCTGACTGTGGGAATATAAACACCAAATTGTGGGTTCAAGCATGGATTCATACCCATACCCTTACTGCAGTAGTAAAATATGTACACTTATCATCAATTTGCATGCATATCACTATGTTTTACTGGTACCAAACCACATCGCCTATCTTGCAAGACCTGACAATTTTCACCATGATCGTGGTATACACCATAATCAACAAAAGGTGTTGCGGGCCAACCATGATTCATACTATGGCAACTGTGATCCAAAGGACCACTGGGGACACTTGCTCCTCAAAGAGCCACCCCCACAAGGGTCAGCCACATGCAGCTCCATGTAGCTTACCATGGGCTGCTTCGTGACTTACACACCGAGTCAAAGGGGAACAACAAGGATACTCGTGCACAGAAGCGCCCTTCCACTGGGCTAATCGGGGGAATCCCCTAACATTCCAACACCGACAGCTATGCAATATGCCATGGATGCAATGCAAATGCCAATCATATACATTCTCACAACTATGCATCCTAATCATGTCACTCATCAATCATCACCATCACCAATACCACCACACAATTCTTAGTGGATTTTATTATCTTTGGTTATTGTCATTGTTCCAAGTTTAGTGTGGCATTTTCAATAATTTTTCATTATCACAATTCAATACTTTCATCATTCACAATGGCACCAAATTCATCAACTACAATCATCAATCTTTCATCAACATCCAAGATGTGCTAATCATTCATATCTATTCTCATTCATCATCGATAATGTTCATCCCATATTTATGGTGAATATAATACAACCATATCACATCAAGGCATAACACTTGCCAAGCAAATAACACCACTATATAGCAGACCATAAACTTTCCAAGTGCACAATACATGTTGGCAAGTACAACTATTATCATCATATTCAACATCTCAAGTTGTCATTACAACACAAGCAAGGTAAGCATATACGTTGTCACATATGGCAATCAATAACTACTCAATTCATGCATTTAGAATATAAAACTCCTCTCTTACCTTAAGAGAAGAATCCCGTGCGATACGATGTTCATGTCTCATCGTTCGGAAAAGGTCCTACATTTTATAAGACATCATCATTATTTTCTACTCAACATCACCAAGATTTACATACTCTAATCTAATACTTGGTGCACATAACATTATTACCATTAAATCATTTTCCATTTTATTACATTAATTTCACCACAACCATCATGGGTTAGGGATTCAAGTTTTACTATTATGCATTTATTATTCTACCCATCAAGGGTTGACATACCAATGGCCATCAATCACCATTAATGGCCATCCATTTGTATTAATGTTATCCACCATCATCAATAAATACTCCCTTAACACATTTACTCATACCCATCATTCAAATACCATATATTTCCTCCCAAGATATACTCTCAAATCATCATTTATCATTTTCCCCAATTTTCCATTAGTTAGGGTTTCACTAAAAACCCAACAACATCATAAATACACATCAATATCCATAATCTCCTATCATAAATTTTGTGTACTCCATTAAAGGCTCATAAAAGCTTGCAGTCAAGCCACCCCACCTTAGGGTTTCCATGTTTAATGTTTCTCCCAATAACCCTTATGCAATAAATACTCACCCAAACACCAAAAGCCCAAAACCTAGGGTTCAAGCTCATGAGAAATGATAACAAGCTTACCTCAAGAGAATAAAAGAGTGAGTTTCCAAGAGAGAGAGAATGAGTGATGAAATTGAGGGGGAAGGAGGAGAAGAGAGCTTCAAACTTCAAGCTTTTCCTTCTTGCCAATGGAAAATGAAAATAGAAGAGAAGATGCACACACCACCTTGCTTGGGTTTTTTTAGAGGGCAAGAAGGTGAAGAGGAAATAAGAAAGAAGAAGAGGAGAGTGTTTTGCCCTTAGAAGAGGAAAAGCAACGTGAAATACAAGGGAAAGGAGATGGGTTTTGTGTTTAATTTTATTGCCTTCATTAAACTCTACTGTTTATAACATATAGGATCACCATTCAGGCTCAATACTTTATCTAAAAATTATTCAGAATATAGACTCGGATTCCCAATAATATCCTTAACAACCTTGACCAACAGTACCTCAATCGGAGCTACTTGGTCCGATGCCCATATTTTAACTGGTATAATTTTAGCTCTTAAAGCCTCAAATAAATTATAATAATCCTCATATATTCTAATTTAATTATTTTCAACATTTTGGGACATTTATTCATCAATATGTAATTATTTAATATTTATTCCACTCTATTAATCATTTTTATAAAATTTGGGATGTTACAATCCACCCCACCTAAAAAAGAAATTTTATCCTTGAAATTTTGAACGTACCAGATTCAAATGCATCCAGATATTGCTCCCGAATATTATCTTCACGTACCCACGTGAATGTCTCCACATTGCCATGTTTCCAGGCCACCTTCACCAAAGGTACCAACTTGTTCCGTAACCTCTTCACAGAATGCTCCACAATACGAATGGAAACATGAGGGATTGATAAATTATCTCGCACATCTACGTCATCAACAGGAATCACGTGCATAGGATCAGGGACATACTTCCTCAACTATGACACATAGAATACATTGTGCAGATTCGCAAGATGCGGAGAAAGTGTAATCCGATAAGCAACACTATCAATCCGTTCTATGATCTCATAGGTCCAATGAACTTTGGACTTAACTTTCTACTCTTCAATGCTCTACCAATTCCTTTATCACATGAGACCTTCAAAAATACATGATCACCAACTTGAAACTCAAGTGGTTTATGCCTCTTGTCATAATAACTTTTCTGTCGGTCTTGAGCAATCTTCATATTTTCTTGTATCTTTCGAATTTACTCGGTAGTCTCCTGAACAATCTCTGGCCCTAAGGCCAAGTTTTCACCAGTTTTTGACCAACATAGAGGCATCCTACACTTTCTACCATAAAGTGTCTTATAAGGAGCCATATAGATACTACTGTGGTAACTGTTATTGTAAATGAATTCAATCAATGGAAGAAATCTCTCCCAACATCCATCATACTCAAGAACACAAGCCCTCAACAAATCTTCAAGGCATTGGATAGTCCTTTCGGATTGTCCATCGGTTTGAGGATGATAAGTAGAACTAAGTTTCAACTTAGAGCCTAACTCCTTATGTAGGCTTCCTAAAAATCAGGAAGTAAACCGAGGATCACGATCAGATACAATGCTAGATGGCACACCATGCAATCTAACGATCTCCTTAACGTACAACTGAGCCAATTTTTCCAATGAACTCTTCATACTCATAGGCAAGAAATGAGCATATTTTGTCAACCGATCTACAATCACCCATATCACATCGTTTCCAGCACGGGTTTTGGGCAAACCAGAAACAAAGTCCATAGCAATACTATCCCACTTCCAAACAAGGATGTCCAAAGGTCTCAAATAACCAGATGGTTTTTGATGCTCAACCTTAGCCTTTTGACAAATAAGGCAAGATGCTACAAAGTTTGCCACATCAAACTTCATATCAGGCCACCAGAAATTTTTCTTCAAGTCCTGATACATTTTAGTGAAACCAGGATGTATACTCAATACACTCTTGTAAGCTTCCTCGAGCACCAGTTTTCTAAAATATCCACCAGATGGAACATAAATTTGGTTCTTCACACGCTAAATACCATCATGACCTTCCAAAAGAAATGAATTCTTCCCATTAGCTTAAGCTTCTTTCATCTCAACCAAATACTCATCCTTCGCTTGTTGCACTTTCATACATTCAAGGAACACATTTGCAACCTTTAGCATCTCAAGAGACATCTTCTTTGGGGTATACAACTCTACATCCACATTCAAGTTTCTAAATTATTCAATTAACTCCATCCCTTTCACCATAATTGCGGAAACATGCAACGACTTCCGGCTCAAAGCATCGGTAACCACATTTTCCTTTCAGGGATGATACCTCAACCCGAACTCATAATCCTTTAGAAACTCCATCCATCGTCGTTGGCGCATATTAAGTTACTTTTGATCAAACAAGTACTTAAGGCTTTTGTGATCACTAAAGACCATAAATTTCTAACCATACAAATAGTGTCGCCACAATTTCAAAGCAAACACCATTGTCGCCAATTCAAGATCATGTGTAGGGTAATTAACCTCATGCGGTCATAACTGTCTCAACGCATAGTCTATCACATGCTCGTTTTGCATCAACATGCAACCAAGACTAAACTTAGAAGCATCCCAGTACACCACAAAATCATCCAACAAGTCAGGTAAAGCTAGCACTAGTACGGTAGTAATTCTCAACTTCAACTCTTGAAAACTTTCTTCACATTTGAGAGTCCATACAAATGGTTGGTTCTTACGAGTTAACTTCGTCAATGGTAAGTATAAATAGGAAAATCCTTCGATAAACCTTCGGTAGTAACCAGCAAGACCAAGGAAACTTCTTATTTCCATCATTGACGTTGGTCTTTCCCAAGCCATAACCGCCTCAACTTTTGATCGATCGACAGCAACATCATCACAAGAAATCACATGATCGAGAAATAAAATCTCATTCAACCAGAATTTGTATTTAGAGAGTTTGGCATACAAATCCTCTCAAAGAATAGACAACACAAGGCAAAGATGCCTTTCATGTTCTTCATGACTCTTAAAGTACACCAAAATATCATCAATAAACACCATGATGAATTGATCAAGATACTCATGGAAGATGCGATTCATGTAATCCATGAAAATCGCAGGAGCATTTGTCACACTGAATGGCATCACCACATACTCATAGTGTCCATAACGCGTTCGAAAAGCAGTTTTAGGAATATCATCGGTCTTCACCCAAATTTGGTAATATCTAGAATGCAAATCCATTTTGGAAAATACAACAGCACCCTTCAATTGATCCAAAAGATCATCAATGTGAGGAAGAGGATATTTGTTCTTAATAGTCATTTTGTTGAGTTGTCGATAATCAACGCATAATCTCATGCTTCCATCCTTCTTTTTCACTAACAACACGGGAACACCCTAAGAAGATACACCTGGGCAGATAAATTCTTTCGAGTAATTCCTTGACTTGCTTTTTTCAACTCAGCTAACTTCATAGGCGGCATCCTATAAGGAGCTCTAGAAATAGGCTCAGCTCCAGGAATAAGATCAATAGAAAATTCCACTTCACGTGGAGGAGGCAATCCAGGAATCTCATCTGGAAAAACATCAGGAAATTCAGAAACAATGGGAATTTTACAAGATTGGGAAGTACCACTCCCATCAACCATACAGAACATCATAATAAGCTGAGAGATACCTTACAGGTCAAAGCATTCAGCATTTGGAGTCAAAAAGATCACAGCCTTATTATGACAATCCACCAAGACTTTGTTGGTAGATAACCAATTCATGGGTAAGCATAGGAGGGATACAACAAACTTTCTACCCTCAAGAATCATCTCGACATTCTCACATCGAGTCACCGATCTCAAACAAGCATCGGTCGGTGTAGTCACCATTATGGTGCCTTTCATCATGCAAACAGGCACTTTCAAGCGCCTCACACAATCCTCAAAAATAAATGAATGAATAGCACCAGAATCATAGATAACACAAACCGATGTACCAAGGATTTCACATTTACCACGAATAAGATCTTCTGCTTGAGCAGCTTCTTCACCGGTAACGGTGAAAACTCTTCTAGCAGCTTATGGTTGATCACCACCATTATGGTTACCATTCCTTCCACCATGGCCATTACCTCGACCATTGCCATTTCGTCGACCATTATGGTTTCCACCACGGCCACCATTGCAGCCACCATTATGACAATTACCGTTTCCACGACCACGACCTCCAAAACCACCATGGCCTCCACGGTTAGTATTATGATTCATGTGAGTGAGAGTATCAACATTTGCTTTTCTTGCATTCACTGGGAAATTAGGGCGAATATGCCCCGGTTGGTTGTGTTGGTAGCACACTACATCATCTTGTGGGCAATCACGTGCCAAATGATTAGCACCACACTTGAAGCAAGTAAGACCTTGGTTACCATTTACACCTCTTGGTCCACCACGTCCTCTTACATTGGAGGATCCACCATGAAAGAACTTCTTCTTTTTGAAATGACCATGTCTCTCGAAGCTAGAGGATTGACCCTTCAACTTAGGTTCATGCTTGCCCTGACTCGAAGGAGCCACATCATCTTCTTCATAAATGTGACACCTGTTTACAAGTGTCGGAAAACTTCTAATCTCTTGGTGTCGAATAGCCCGCTTGATCTCGGGCCTCAAACTATTCTCAAACTTCACACACTTTGATGCCTCGGTACCCTCTTGTTGATGAGGGGGATAAAATGCATAAAGTTCTTCAAACTTAGAGGCATACTCCTCTATAGTCATGTCGCCTTGCTTAAGCTCCATGAACTCTAGCTCTTTCTTAAAAATGAATATTCATCATCTCAAATACATAATGGGTATATATTAGCATTATATGCTATACAAAACCAATAATTATCAGCCAGGGCACTTCCTATACACTAATTTACCTCCACCACCAAAATGCATACTTCCAAAAGAGATACAACCTCACCCCATGAATATCCTGTATCACAAGGCTAAAAATAAACAACATGGGAGAATGAGTTATACATTCCAAAAGATGAATATGAATACATTTGTGATTATATGCATATGCATTCAATGACATGTATACTTTGCATCAGCATATCAATCATCATTATAATTTCATCAACTCATCAACATACATATATCTTAATCATCTCTATGATTCATAGCAAGCTATATAAGCATACACACATTCATGCCCCTCATCATGTTGGGCTATCACATATATCATCACCACACACAAATTTATTTCTTTGTATTCATATTTTATATGTTGTCTTTAGGTATTCTTTTACCCAATCACAACCATTACCATATCTCATCACCTTTGGTATATCTCCTTGCTATATGCAAATACTCTTAAGCTAATGCACATGCACAACAGAGTTAATATCAATTGCGGATCTGACTGTGGGAATATAAACACCAAATTGTAGGTTCAAGCATGGATTCATACCCATACCCCTACTGAAGTATTAAAATGTGTACACTTATCATCAATTTGCATGCATATCACTATGTTTTACTGGTACCAAACTGCATCGCCTATCTTGCAAGAGCTGGCAATTTTCACCATGATCGCGGTATACACCATAATCAACAAAAGGTGTTGCGGGCCAACCATGATTCATACCATGGCAGCTGTGATCCAAAGGACCACTGGGGACACTTGCCCCTCAAAGAGCCACTCCCACAAGGGTCAACCACATGCAGCTCCATGTAGCTTACCATGGACAGCTTCGTGACTTACACACTGAGTCAAAGGGGAACAACAAGAATGCTCGTGCACAGAAGCGCCCTCCCACTGGGCCAACCGGGGGAATCCCCTAACATTCCAACATCGGTAGCTATGCAATATGTCATGGATGCAATGCAAATGTCAATCATATACATTCTCACAACTATGTATCCTAATCATGCACTCATCAATCATCACCATCACCAATACCACCACACAATTCTTAGTGGATTTTATTATCTTTGGTTATTGTCATTGTTCCAAGTTTAGTGTGGCATTTTCAATAATTTTTCATTATCACAATGCAATACTTTCATCATCCATAATGGCACCAAAATCATCAACTACAATCATCAATCTTTCATTAACATCCAAGATGTGCTAATAATTCATATCCATTCTCATTCATCATCGATAATGTTATCCCATATTTATGGTGAATATAACACAACCATATCACATCAAGGCATAACACTTGCCAAGCAAATAACATCACCATATAGCACACTATAAACTTTCCAAATGCACAATACATGTTGCCAAGCACAAATATCATCATCATATTCAACATCTCAAGTTGTCATTACAACACAAGCAAGGCAAACATACACATTGTCACATATAACAATCAACAACTACTTAATTCATGCATTTAGAATATAAAACTCCTCTCCTACCTCAAGAGAAGAATTTTGAGTGATACAACATTCCCACCTCGTCATTTGGAAAAGGTTTTACATTTCATAAGACACCATATCACTATTTTCTACTCAGCACCACCAAGATTTACATACTCTAATCTAATACTTGGTGTATATAACATTATTACCATAAATCATTTTCTATTTCATTTCATTAATTTCACCATAACCACCATGGATTAGGCATTCAAGTTTTACTATTATGCATTTATAATTCTACCCATCAAGGGTTGACATACCAATGGCCATCAATCACCGTTAATAGTCATCCATTTGCATCAATGCTATCCACCATCATTAATAACTACTCTCCTAACACATTTACTCATACCCATCATTTAAATACCACATATTTCCTCCCAAGATATACTTTCAAATCATCATTTATCATTTTCTCTAACTTTCCATTAGTTAGGGTTTCACTAAAACCCAACAACATCATAAATACACATCAATATCCATCATCTCCAATCATAAATTTTGTGTACCCCATTAAAGGCTCATAAAAGCTTGCATTCAAGCCACCCCACCTTAGGGTTTCCATGTTTAATGCTTCTCCCAATAACCCTTATGCAATAAATACTCACCCAAACACCAAAAACCAAAAACCTAGGGTGTAAGCTCATAAGAAATGATAACAAGCTTACCTCAAGAGAATAGAAGAGTGAGTTTCCAAGAGAGAGAGAATGAGTGATGAAATTAAGGGGGAAGGAGGAGAAGAGAGCTTCAAACTTCAAGCTCTTCCTTCTTGCTTTGTGATGAAATTGAGAGAGAGAATGCGTGATTCCCTTACTAGGATAACATGTACAATGATTGCTTTGTGATGCTCATATGGTGAATGTTGTGTGTGATGATTGCTACATGATTGTGTATATGGGTGTGTATATGATGTGATAAACATATAAAATACGTCATGAGTATGGTATGATGAAATGTGTGTGAAACGTGATGTGATAAAAATACTTAAGGAATGTCATGAACTAATAAAATGAATGATGCATAAATGATGAATATCATAGATGAAATGGAAACTGCATGATGCATTGAATGAATTATGTTGAGATGGATAAGTCAAAATAAAAGTAAGAAAATAAAAATGAGGATATGACTGGGATCTTGAGATGATTGATTTCTGGAAATGATGTGATTGAGTTTGGATACGATGTGATGATAGGCGCTGTGGTGCCAGTATACCCCGAGAATCAATGGTTTGTGTACTCGAACTCATTTCATTCTTAATTATCAGGAGAAATGTATTATGATTTGAGTAAATACGAGAAGAGTAATAAATAGAGGAAAATGTTTAATCAAGGATTTTACGAGATGAACCTGATGTTAAGAATAAAATGGAGTCATTGAAAAGGACCCTACCGATGACTAGTGAAAATGAAATTATGTGTTGCATGAATCATATATAGAGTATATGGAGGGATGATAGAATGATCCCCTAGAGTACACAGTGATGGGGTACACTAGGGAACAACAGTGTTTCAACCCTATGGGAGGTCTCGGGAGTATATCGGAGCGAACGTCCAATGGTTCGAATTCGCGCCCGAGACTAGATAGTTCATGGCAACTCTGGTATACTTCGACTCAGAGCACGTGTTATTGGGACCGTGGAGTGCCCGTTCTGATGAGATGTGATTAGATCCGATGTGATGATAGGGCTGTGTGTCCTTACCTTTTTATGAAAACTAGAATAAGGCGACCTCTGGTTGCTCTAGTGAGTAGGGGGATAAGGCGGGATTTATATGCATAGTTGATATTGGTTGAGTGAGATTGATGAGGAGAAGATGAGCCCACATGCATCATGATGACTAAGAAAATAGATTGAAATTAATGAAATGAAACTCATGCATTGCATTATCTTATCTGTGTGAACTTATGTTCGATTATGATTAAATTAATAACTACGCGTGAGATGGTTAGTTTCAGCATGTATAGTTACTATTTACGACCATGTGTTGTATATGAATACATTGTATTTTTTATGTATCCGTTCCACCAAGTTTTCTTGTACAGCAAAAAAAACTTTCATATTTTTCTAAAACTCGTAGCCTCTCAGTTAACCTGGATAATCTAGTGGAAGGGATTGTCCTAGTTAACCGAGGGTGTTAAGTCTACCAAGGAATTGGGTTTAATGGATTTTGTACTACATTAACTAATTAGAAGTAAACATGCACACAGATATATAATTCTTTGGGAAGTGAAATGAAACTTTAGTCCTAACACCATTCATCTATATTTGATATCTTATCAATTAACTTATTCAAAATCCTAAATATCTATCAAACATTGCACAAACTATTTATAGTCTTTTTAGTTGTTCTTTATAAAGTAAATATTGCATATTTTTTGGTCATCTAACAATTCTTTGTGGATACAAAACTCTTACTTTCTTTTGAAATGATAAGAGTCAAGGGGAGTTAACTAAACTTTAACTTTTTCCTATTTTCAAGTAATTTCCATCTTATTTTTATATGTATTTTAGTTTTCCTTAAGTTGACTTTGGAGTAAAATCTAAGTTTTCTCTTGTATAAGAGTTTCTCTTAGGTTCTTGAATAAATCACTTGTCGATCTTATCAAATTTTAGGTTTATCAATCTTTGATTGTGGCGCCTTCCTTTCATGACTTATCACTCACCTCCTCATTTATTTCTTAAGTGTGACATCAATATCTTTCCCTAAACCCTTACCTTAGAAAAATATCCTTCCCTAAAATTGAATTTCTAGGTGATCTATCTTGCTTTACATCTAGGGGTGGCAAAACGGGCCAACGAGCTGAGCCAAGCCAAGGCCCACATAAGCCTGTCAAAATACGGGTCAGGCCAGCCCAGGCTAAAATAAGAAAACGGTATGTTGGCCCAACCTGTATTCTATCTGGCTCGTGGGCCAACAGGCCAACTCATTTTTCCTTCTAAATTATGCATGCTATTTTTTTATTTTAAATGTATACTATTTTAAGTCTTCCTTTTCTTAAAAAAAATTAGATATAAAATCTAGTTTTTATCTTTTTTAAAACTGGTTCTTTTTATAATTAACCCAGTTTATTTCATTAAAAGTTCAAATAAATTATATTTGCATTAAATGGGAACAAAACTTTATTATTTATATTTTATAATATTATTTTATTAAATTTATAATAACATATATAAATTAGGAAAGTAGGAAACGTACAATGTAAGTTGAAGGAAATGCTTCAGAGCCGATGTAGAGAAAGGAAACAAAAACATAATCTCTTTAACATATATAAATTATATATTAATATAAATTTACTTTTTAAAATTTTAATGTTGGCCTGACAGGCCGGGCCAGCCCGTATAGGGCCTATTTTTAATGGGTTAAAATAGGTCAGGCTTATTTGGGAAAATGGGCTCAAATCCTTGGCCCGACCCATTTATTTTTAATAGGCTAAGCCCAAATTACCATCCCTATTTACATCACACTATAGGCTCCTTCATGATGAGGACCTAGCCCTTTGGGTCATCTTTGGGCCTTACCATTACCTTGTAAATATTTTTCCTTGTTTAAGAATTAATTAGGTTTAGAAAATAATTAGTTTGGACTTTGCATAGCCATAATTTTTTTTATTTTGCGCCACTTTTGGGCCTTGTATAGGTATATACTTGCTTTAGGCCACTTTGGACCATGTATTTTTAGATTTTGGGCCATGAGTGAAGCTTTCAAAAGCCACCCAAGCCAATTCTGAATTTTACACGAAGTATATAAGCTCTTACTCTTTTGTAATTTGATAAGTGTTTTAGAACACTGTTTTTCACTATTTAAATTGTTTACATTTTCTGTTGTTACTGTATTATTTCCTCCGATTTTCATGATTTCCGCTTTAAATTCACTGTCATTGTCCAAGTATCGTATTTTGCATGAATTAATGAAAATGGAACAATTAAAAAAAAACACAATTTTGAGAATTTGAAAAATATGATGGATTGATATTTTTATTTTTATTTTACTGTTTTCACTGTATTTTTACTGCTGTCTGTATTTTTCAGCAGCTCCACTGTTTCTACTGCTGTTTTCACTACTGTTTCTACTGTCTGTCACTGTTTTTCCAGCACTCTGTTTCTGCACGTTTTTCATCTATTTTTCCACTGTTTTCAGCCCTGAAAACTTGGTTTTTGCTGCTGGAAAATTGTGTTAAAAATGGTTTCTTCTTTGGCTCCATGTACCAATAAAATAATGTGCAAATGCCTTCCAAATTCTTCATGCATTCCACGGTTGAACACAAGAAGCCAAGGCACCACTTGCTTTCAATTTTTTAAGCTTTTCACCTAAGACTTTATCCCACCATGGCCTACCACCAAAGTTTCATAAACTTTGCCAAATAATTCATTCATTCACGGCACCATACAACAATAAAAGGCATGGCACTTTGTTTTCATTTGTTTAACATTTCCTTTTCCAATTATCATGGCCTACCTTGTCCCACCATGTTTTGCTTTCATTTATTTTGAATTCTTTGACCCATTCTCTAGAACACCACATGGTCAAAAGCAAGGTCTAAGAGTTAATATTTTATTCACTCTTTCTTCCATTCTCTCATAATTCTCACGGCAATGCTAGCTTCCAAAACACCAAATATTTTATTCAAAAGCTTTCCACTTTCTCTTCACACTCACACGGTCACACTTGCTTCCTATCACCCATGTACTTGATTTTAATTGCCATCCTTCCAAGAACCAATTCACGGCCAAGACATTAGCAAAAGGACAAAACCATTTCATGTACATGCATCACAAAAGCAAGAAATGGACAAGGAAAAGGGACAGCTTTTCACGTGAAAATGCTGCTGTATTTGGACAGCAATGGATTTATGCATGAGCTGACAGCAAACAGCAAAGAAAACAGCAAGAAATGGACAGCCTTTTCACGTGAAAATGGGACAGCTTTGCAAGATAGTTTTGAATTAATTTGGGAGCACTCACCAGCAGAGAATGGGTTCCCATTTATGAAGCATTATGCCAACGAAAAAGGAAGAAAAAGAGGAGGCAAAGTGGAAGCATGAGATGGCTGGCCTTGGAAGAAAGAATAAAATATTCTTACCTGAAGAATTATAAAGGAGATGTTCAGCAGAAAATAGAGGGGAGGACAGTAGCAGAGAGAATTTTGTGCAGAGAGTGAGTCAGAAAATTAAACAAAAGAAAAACAGTGTGCGTGTAGTGTGGAATTTTATTTCTTTGTATTGTATTTTTATTTTGTGAAATAAGAATTGAGAGGACAGTGAAATTGAGCGGTTAAATTTGTATACGGTGGAGGGATCCGGAACAAAGATTTACGGTGGAAAATTTACTGGGCTTTTGGAGAAACCCGTAAGTTTTATTTACCATGAATTGTATGTTGTATTTCCTTTTCATTATATGTATGAATTTATACCGTATCATGTGTAACTAAATTTTTATCTTGGGAAAACGGGGGTACGATAATATTTTACGTTGATGTTATTTCGACTTAAAAGTAAATAAATTTCTGTTTTCCATTTAGTTCAAATTTTACTTAATGCTTTTAGTGATTCCTAACAAGAACCTAAATGATAAAACTGTATACTTGCGGGTATATTAGTAAGTTTAGGTAATAAATAGAATCGAGAGATTTATTTTTACCGGAAAGCTTTGAACTAAACCTAAGATTTTTGAGATGCTTTTTGTGACCTCGGTAAAACCGTGAAAGTAATCAAAATTCTTTTGAGGAAGTAAAAACGGGATTTTCATAAAACGATAATGGGCCTTTCTTAGGATTAAGCAGCGCTTTCTGTAAGTTAGGTACATTAATAGGAATCCGAGAGGAAAATATTAATTGGCTTTTGGAAAATTCGCCTTGGAAAACTTAATTTGATTTTTGTTTATAAAAAGTTGAAATTGTCAACGTAGAATAATATCTTAAACCCCCGGAATCCCAAGATACTCTCAACTCTGCTTTTCACCCACGGTAAATTTTTATTTTTACTGTAAGGTAAAATTTTTTTTTTACTGTTAATTTTTATTTTTCACAAATACCAAAAATTGAAAGAGAATTGTGTGGATAATCAAAATTTTGATATGCCGATACTTTGAAAACAGTCCCTGTGGAGAACGATAATCTTTTATATTACGCGACATAACCCGTGCGCTTGCGGAACCTGTCAAGTTTTTGGCGCCGTTGCCGGGGACTGTTGTCCCTCAAATATCGGCAGTATTGAAATTCGATTAGATCATACTTGTTAATATTTCTTTTTATTTTTATTTTATTTTATTTGTTTGAATTACTTCTTTTTGTATATTTGTTTGTTTTTAGTGTTTATTTTATTTGGTTATTTTGTATTTTGTATTTTGTATTCTGTTCCTTTTTCTTTTACTGTTACTATTTTTGAATTTCTAATTAATTGTTCTGTTATTTTATTTTGTTCTTAAATTTTGTTATTCTATTTTACTTTACTGTTGTATAATTAGTGTGATATTTTTCTTGATATTGTTCTGTTCTTTGTATTTGTTTATTATTGTTTTCTTTTTCTTTTATGTTATTTGTTTCATTTATTTCTTTTTCTGTATTTTTATTTTAATATCTTATTCTGTATTTTTATTGTTTATTTTATTTTGTTTGTAATCTTGTATTTTGTTTATTATTTTGCGTATCTGTTGCTGTTTTATTTTTTATTTTTTTTACTTTTTGTGATTATTTGTTTTATTTGTCTTTTATTTTCTTTTTATGCGACGAAGCCGTAGTGTCGATCTAAACTTAGGATTTGACCCTGAGATAGAACGTACCCTTAGAGCTTTAAGAAAACAACAAAAACAACAAAAACAAGAAAAAGAAAAACAAATGGCAGACCAAAACAGAGCCTTAAGAGATTTTGCTGCTCCAAGTACAAACGGAAGAGGATCTAGCATCCTTAGACCCACAGTGGAGGCTAACAATTTTGAATTGAAGCCTTCACTACTCTCTATGGTACAGCAGAACCAATTCGGAGGATTACCCTCCGAAGATCCAAATCTTCATCTTCAAATCTTTCTTGAATACTGTGACACCTTGAAAATGAATGGAGCCACCAATGATGCCATTCGCTTGAGACTCTTCCCTTTCTCCTTAAGAGATAAAGCGAGGGCGTGGTTATACTCTCTTCCTGAAGGATCCATCACAACTTGGGAACAACTATCCAGTGCTTTCATCAATAAGTGGTACCCAAGAAATAAAACTGATTTGTTAAGGAAACAAATAATTAATTTTTCACAAAAAGATGATGAATCCTTGTATGAAGCCTGGGAGAGATACAAGGAGATGCTGAGAGAATGTCCTCACCATGGGATAGAGAGGTGGTTGACAGTCCATATTTTCTATAATGGACTAACTTCCACGCAAAAGATCTCTTTGGATGCTGCAGCTGGAGGAGCCTTCATGAGCAAAAATGTGGATGAAGCCCAGAACCTGATTGAGGAGATAGCCCAAAACACCCACCAGTGGAATTCTGAGAGAGGATTACCTGCTAAAACACCAGGTAAGTACTCTGTTGATGCTCTTTCCCTACTTTCTGCCCAAGTTGAAGCATTAACATTAAAACTTGATAAGATAGGGTCAACAGGTGCTGCTAAGGTTGTTTGTGAAGTTTGTGGTGTTTCAGGACATGGAGCTACGAATTGCCATTTAGCAATGACCCTTAATCAAGAACCTGAAATGCATCAAGTAGATGCTATTGGAAACTATGGTGGAAATTATCAGAGTAACTACAGACCTCCACAAGGTCCACCTGGCTTCCAAAACAGGCCATTCCAAGGTAATCAGAGTAACTACAAACCCCAACAAGGACCCTATATTCCACAAAAATCAAAGCTAGAGTCCTTGATGGAGACATTTGTAGCTACTCAACTTAAACAAAATGATGAATTCTCTGATGCAATAAAGAACTTAGCTTCAAAGGTGGATTCTCTGGCCACCCATAACAAAATTTTAGAGAATCAAATCGCCCAACAAGCCTCCTACTCTCAAAGAGCACCAGGTACATTTCCTGGAAAACCTGAAGCTGGACCGTCCAACCATACCATGGCTATCACTCTTAGGAGTGGTACTCAATATGATGGGCCCGTTGGCAAGACTACAAAGGAGGAGAAGAAAGTGGATGAATCTTCATCTCATCCAGTGATTGAAGAAGAGAAACCACAAGAAAAGAAGGAGGAGGTTAAGCCATATCAACCTCCTATTCCATTTCCTCAGCGCTTGGCTAAAGCAAAATTGGACAAACAATTTGGTAAGTTTCTTGATGTTTTAAAGAAACTGTATATCAATATTCCATTCACAGATGCTTTGCAGCAAATGGCTACATATGCGAAGTTCCTGAAGGACATTTTGTCCAACAAAAGAAGACTGGAGGAAGATGGTACAGTGGCACTTACTGAGGAGTGCAGTGCTCTAATTCAAAGGAAGCTTCCACCCAAGCTCCAAGATCCAGGCAGTTTCTCTATTCCTTGTATGATTGGTGACATGAATATAGATAAAGCATTATGTGATTTAGGAGCGAGTGTGAGTTTAATGCCATTATCTGTTGCTGAAAAGTTAGGACTGGGTGAGCTAAAACCTACTAGGATGTCTTTACAGCTGGCTGATAGATCTGTCAAATATCCAGTAGGAATTTTAGAGGATGTTCCTATTAAAGTAGGAAAATTTTTTATACCTGCTGACTTTGTTGTGCTAGAAATGGACGAAGATTCTTTGATTCCTATTATTTTAGGACGACCATTTTTAGCAACTGCAGGTGCTGTGATCGACGTCAAGAATGGTAAGTTGTCTCTGACTGTTGGAGACCAAAAGGTTGATTTTAACTTGAAAAATGCTTTAGAAAAACCTTTTAATAATGATGTTTGCTGTATTGTGGATTCTGTTGAACAAGTGGTAAAGGAAGAAACCCTTCCTAATGACCCACTTGAAACTGTTTTCATGATTGAGCCTGCAGGAACATCTGATTGCTCTGAGGCTCCACTAGAACATGATACTGAGGTCATGGGTAACAAAGTGGTAAGACCCAATGTGGAGTTAAAACCTTTACCAGCTTCATTAAGGTATGAGTTTCTTGGTCCTAATTCCACATATCCTGTGATTGTTAATGCTGAATTGAATCCATGTGAAACTGAAAAACTTTTGAAACAACTTAGGTTGTATAGAAAGGTAATAGGTTATACAATGGACGACATCAAAGGAATTAGCCCTTCTCTTTGTATGCACAGGATTACTGTAGAAGATGAAAGTAGGCCCACAGTAGAACCACTTAGGAGATTAAATCCAAAAATGCAAGAAGTGGTTAAAAAAGAAATTTTGAAATTGCTTGATGCTGGAGTCATATATCCTGTTGATAGTAGTAAATGGGTAAGTCCTGTCCATGTGGTGCCTAAAAAAGGGGGAATAACTGTGATTGAAAATGATAAACATAACTTGATTCCTACTAGGATTGTCTCTGGTTGGCGCATGTGCATTGATTACAGGAAGTTAAATAGCGCCACGAAAAAAGATCATTTTCCTCTCCCTTTTATTGATCAGATGCTTGAAAGACTTGCAAAACACTCTTATTTCTGTTATTTGGATGGGTATTCAGGTTTTCATCAAATTCCCATTCATCCATCTGATCAAGAAAAGACTACCTTCACTTGCCCTTATGGGACCTATGCTTATAGGCGCATGCCTTTTGGTCTGTGTAATGCACCTGCGACTTTTCAAAGGTGTATGCAAGCAATTTTTTCTGACCTTATTGAAAATGTGATGGAAGTCTTTATGGATGATTTTTCAGTGTATGGTTTGGATTTTGATAACTGCTTAACAAATTTGTGCCAAGTCTTGCAGCGTTGTGAAGAGACCAATCTGGTCTTGAACTGGGAAAAATGCCATTTTATGGTAAGAGAAGGAATAGTTCTTGGACATTTGGTGTCTGAGAGAGGTATAGAAGTTGATAAGGCTAAGGTGGAAGTAATTGAAAAATTGCCCCCACCAACAAATGTGAAAGGTATTCGGAGTTTTCTTGGACATGCAGGGTTTTACCGTCGGTTCATTAAAGATTTCTCCAAAATCACAAAGCCTCTTACAACTCTTCTAGGTAAGGATGTGCCTTTCAATTTTGATTCATCTTGTATGGAAGCTTTTTGCAGGATTAAGCAAGCTCTAATCTCTGCCCCCATCGTACAACCCCCTGATTGGGAACTCCCATTCGAATTGATGTGTGATGCGAGTGATTACGCAGTGGGGGCTGTTCTTGGGCAACGGAAGGACAAGAAGCTTCATGTAATTCATTATGCCAGCCGGACGCTGGATGATGCTCAAATAAATTATGCCACAACTGAGAAAGAACTGTTAGCCATTGTCTTTGCTTTTGATAAATTTAGATCTTACTTGGTGGGTTCACATGTTATTGTTTACACTGATCACTCTGCCATTAAGTATCTATTAAATAAAAAGGAAGCAAAACCTAGGCTGATTAGGTGGATTCTAATATTGCAAGAATTTGACTTGGAAATTAAGGACAAGAAGGGTACTGAGAATCCGGTCGCTGACCACTTGTCTAGATTGACATCTGAAAAAGAAGAAACAGATAATATTCCTATCAATGAATCTTTTCCGGATGAACAACTCTTGAATCTTAGTATCCAACGTGTTCCTTGGTATGCTGATTTTGTAAATTTTCTTGCATGTGGTATTTTACCTCCTGACCTTAGCTTTCAGCAAAGGAAAAAGTTTTATGCAGATGTCAAACATTATTATTGGGATGAACCCCTCCTATTCAAGCAATGTGCTGATGGTTTGATTCGAAGGTGCGTTTCACAAGATGAGGTCCATGATATTTTGAACCATTGTCATTCTCTTTCCTGTGGAGGGCACATGAGCACCTCCAAGACAGCAGCTAAAATATTACAAGCTGGGTTTTATTGGCCACATATTTTTAAGGATGTACGTAAGTATGTTCTAACTTGTGATGCGTGCCAAAGAACAGGTAACATTGGTAAGAGACATGAAATGCCATTGAATACCATTTTAGAAGTTGAATTGTTTGATGTATGGGGTATTGATTTTATGGGACCTTTTCCTTCCTCTTTTGGAAATCAGTTCATATTAGTAGCAGTTGACTATGTGTCAAAATGGGTGGAAGCCATTGCTTCACCCCATTCTGATGCTAAGACTGTTATTAAACTTTTCAAGAAAATAATATTTCCAAGGTTTGGGGTCCCAAAATGTGTTATAAGTGATGGAGGGTCTCATTTTATTGAGAAAACTTTTCAGACCCTTCTAAAGAAATATGGAGTTAGGCATAAGGTTGCTACACCTTATCACCCACAAACTAGTGGACAAGTTGAGGTATCC
The DNA here is from genome assembly GCA_037962975.1 of Clitoria ternatea. NCBI lineage: Eukaryota > Viridiplantae > Streptophyta > Magnoliopsida > Fabales > Fabaceae > Clitoria > Clitoria ternatea. The sequence goes on along the minus strand of CM075671.1, from coordinate 80,824,247 downwards.
AATCGGGAAATTAAAAACATTCTTCAAAAAGTGGTTAATACGTCACGTAAAGATTGGTCTATTAAGTTAGATGATTCTTTATGGGCTTATAGAACCGCATACAAAACTCCCATTGGAACCACACCGTTTAAGCTAGTTTATGGGAAGCCTTGCCATTTACCTGTTGAGCTGGAATATAAGTCTTTCTGGGCTGTTAAAACTCTTAACTTTGATCATAAAGCTGCAGGTGAACGTAGGTTGTTGGAATTAAATGAGCTTGAAGAGCTCCGTTTAGATGCATACGAAAATGCCAGAATTTATAAAGAAAAAACTAAACAATGGCATGATCGTCACATCCTACGGAGAACATTCAATCCAGGTGATATGGTTTTACTGTTTAATTCCAGATTGAAGCTTTTTCCAGGTAAACTGAGATCCCGATGGTCAGGACCATTCAAGGTAACAAAGGTCTTTCCCTTTGGAGCTGTCGAGTTATGGAGTGAGAAATCTGGTACATTTAAGGTAAATGGACAGAGAGTAAAGCACTACTTGACAGGTCAACCAATACAACAAGCAAGTGACTTGGACTTGTTTGATGCTCCTGATGAATAAATCCAAATGGTGAAAAGTCTGGCTGAAGACTTAAAACTTAGCACTGATAGGGAGGTAACCCTATAAAAATTTGTTGTTTTATTTTGAATTTGAAAAAAAAAAAAAAAAAAAAAGAAAACAAAACAAAACAAAAACTAAGCCAAATCCCGGTTTGGGGTTACTCCAGGTAAGTTTTCTTTACCTTTTATCATCCATTTTAACATTGAGGACAATGTCAAATTCTGGTTTGGGGTGGTAGGTAAGAAAACTTAACTGTTTTGTTTACATTGTGTGATTGTTATTTTATTTTGCAACTTTTTATTTTCTTGTTTTGTTTGTCATCTCGTAATTTACCATGATTGCATGATAAATTAACTTTAAACACAGAGCTAAAGTATCTAAGTATCTAAGGACCCTAAAATTTTGAGTAAAATTTTTCAAAATTTGATTGTTTAAATGCCAAATCAATGTCTAAATGAACCTTATGTGATTAAAATTTTCTTTGAAAGGACTTTCCATGGTGAGACTTGAGCCAAAATGGGTAATTTATCAAACAAAATTTTCAAAACCCATATTTTCTTGATTGAGTGAATCTCATAGTCATTAATATTCTAGAACTTGTTTTTCAACCGATTCAAAATGGTTTTTGATTGTATGTCTTAGAATGATAAAGGCACAATTAGGTCTTATTCTTAAGCCTCAGAATTTTTGCACAATTTGACCTCTAGTTGCCCCTTTTGAGCCTGAAAGTGAAAATTTTTCTTTGAAACCTTTCATTGACAGATATTCTCTTAATGGTGAAAAAGATAGAAATTAAGTGGAGCAACTTGAAAAATAAAAAGGACTTAAGAAAAATATGTTACGGGATGAAAAGAAAAGCAAGAAAAGAAGAAAAAATCAAAAGGATGATATTGAATGAATTACAAAAAGTCCATAAAAGTTCAAAAATTTGCTCTGTTAGCTTCTGAAATTATGATGGAAGTTTGAATCATTCATGATTGTTTAAGCCCTTTTGTACTCCATTTTTCTTGAAATTCCTACCATGACAATTCAACCCATGGCCACATTACATCCTTTGAAAGACCTTTAGACTTTGACATGCTTTCTATCTAAACTGTAGAGTTTCTGGTTGATCAACAAGCTTATGGTAATATTTTTGACTATGATGATTTGAGTGATACACAAACCATGAGACACTTAGAGTGAAATGGTGAGAAGAGTATCTCAAGTTTTGACAATGAAAATTGACTCACATAAGAAAATTAATTCTGGCATTTAAATAAATCTGTTTCTCTGTTTTGGGTTCCCTAGTTTACTGAGCTAAGTGTTTTATGTATATTGTCTTGTGAATATGGTGATTGCTTGAGGACAAGCAATGTTCTGGTTTGGGGTATTTTGATAAGTGTTTTAGAACACTGTTTTTCACTATTTAAATTGTTTACATTTTCTGTTGTTACTGTATTATTTCCTCCGATTTTCATGATTTCCGCTTTAAATTCACTGTCATTGTCCAAGTATCGTATTTTGCATGAATTAATGAAAATGGAACAATTAAAAAAAAACACAATTTTGAGAATTTGAAAAATATGATGGATTGATATTTTTATTTTTATTTTACTGTTTTCACTGTATTTTTACTGCTGTCTGTATTTTTCAGCAGCTCCACTGTTTCTACTGCTGTTTTCACTACTGTTTCTACTGTCTGTCACTGTTTTTCCAGCACTCTGTTTCTGCACGTTTTTCATCTATTTTTCCACTGTTTTCAGCCCTGAAAACTTGGTTTTTGCTGCTGGAAAATTGTGTTAAAAATGGTTTCTTCTTTGGCTCCATGTACCAATAAAATAATGTGCAAATGCCTTCCAAATTCTTCATGCATTCCACGGTTGAACACAAGAAGCCAAGGCACCACTTGCTTTCAATTTTTTAAGCTTTTCACCTAAGACTTTATCCCACCATGGCCTACCACCAAAGTTTCATAAACTTTGCCAAATAATTCATTCATTCACGGCACCATACAACAATAAAAGGCATGGCACTTTGTTTTCATTTGTTTAACATTTCCTTTTCCAATTATCATGGCCTACCTTGTCCCACCATGTTTTGCTTTCATTTATTTTGAATTCTTTGACCCATTCTCTAGAACACCACATGGTCAAAAGCAAGGTCTAAGAGTTAATATTTTATTCACTCTTTCTTCCATTCTCTCATAATTCTCACGGCAATGCTAGCTTCCAAAACACCAAATATTTTATTCAAAAGCTTTCCACTTTCTCTTCACACTCACACGGTCACACTTGCTTCCTATCACCCATGTACTTGATTTTAATTGCCATCCTTCCAAGAACCAATTCACGGCCAAGACATTAGCAAAAGGACAAAACCATTTCATGTACATGCATCACAAAAGCAAGAAATGGACAAGGAAAAGGGACAGCTTTTCACGTGAAAATGCTGCTGTATTTGGACAGCAATGGATTTATGCATGAGCTGACAGCAAACAGCAAAGAAAACAGCAAGAAATGGACAGCCTTTTCACGTGAAAATGGGACAGCTTTGCAAGATAGTTTTGAATTAATTTGGGAGCACTCACCAGCAGAGAATGGGTTCCCATTTATGAAGCATTATGCCAACGAAAAAGGAAGAAAAAGAGGAGGCAAAGTGGAAGCATGAGATGGCTGGCCTTGGAAGAAAGAATAAAATATTCTTACCTGAAGAATTATAAAGGAGATGTTCAGCAGAAAATAGAGGGGAGGACAGTAGCAGAGAGAATTTTGTGCAGAGAGTGAGTCAGAAAATTAAACAAAAGAAAAACAGTGTGCGTGTAGTGTGGAATTTTATTTCTTTGTATTGTATTTTTATTTTGTGAAATAAGAATTGAGAGGACAGTGAAATTGAGCGGTTAAATTTGTATACGGTGGAGGGATCCGGAACAAAGATTTACGGTGGAAAATTTACTGGGCTTTTGGAGAAACCCGTAAGTTTTATTTACCATGAATTGTATGTTGTATTTCCTTTTCATTATATGTATGAATTTATACCGTATCATGTGCAACTAAATTTTTATCTTGGGAAAACGGGGGTACGATAATATTTTACGTTGATGTTATTTCGACTTAAAAGTAAATAAATTTCTGTTTTCCATTTAGTTCAAATTTTACTTAATGCTTTTAGTGATTCCTAACAAGAACCTAAATGATAAAACTGTATACTTGCGGGTATATTAGTAAGTTTAGGTAATAAATAGAATCGAGAGATTTATTTTTACCGGAAAGCTTTGAACTAAACCTAAGATTTTTGAGATGCTTTTTGTGACCTCGGTAAAACCGTGAAAGTAATCAAAATTCTTTTGAGGAAGTAAAAACGGGATTTTCATAAAACGATAATGGGCCTTTCTTAGGATTAAGCAGCGCTTTCTGTAAGTTAGGTACATTAATAGGAATCCGAGAGGAAAATATTAATTGGCTTTTGGAAAATTCGCCTTGGAAAACTTAATTTGATTTTTGTTTATAAAAAGTTGAAATTGTCAACGTAGAATAATATCTTAAACCCCCGGAATCCCAAGATACTCTCAACTCTGCTTTTCACCCACGGTAAATTTTTATTTTTACTGTAAGGTAAAATTTTTTTTTTACTGTTAATTTTTATTTTTCACAAATACCAAAAATTGAAAGAGAATTGTGTGGATAATCAAAATTTTGATATGCCGATACTTTGAAAACAGTCCCTGTGGAGAACGATAATCTTTTATATTACGCGACATAACCCGTGCGCTTGCGGAACCTGTCATAATTTCACATCATTAGTTCATTTGACAAATTCTAGTGAGATAGAGTGTGACCTCTCTCTAAAACTTTGGGTGCTTATCTCTCTCCTTCATGTTTCTTATCCTTTGGAACCTCTCCCAAAGGTGGTGAAACTTCCTTGTTTTATCTCTTATTCCTTGAGAGTGGCGACACATATAGCCATTTCTTTCCTCTCCACACTTCCATTTCCTTCCCTTAGTTCCTTAGCCCTTAGATATAGGTATTTCTTTCAATTCCTTCACCATTCCTCCACAAGATGGCTCTCAGCCTCACCTTGTTCAAGTCACAATTTAGATTTCAAGTTCAACATTTGAAGAAGAATTGCATAAATCTTGGAGATTTCAAGAGAAAGATCCATATCTCCTTTAAGAATTCTAAGGAGATTCTACATTACTTCACTTGCTAACTGTTTGATATAAAATCCATTTTCTTGGGCTAGCAACTCAAATCCACCCCTTATTGATTGATAAGTATCGCATAGAGTCCACTTCCTACTTCCATTAATAGCATATGGAGAACTAGGTATTTGGGCCTATATTCTTCATCTTTCCAATAACTATGTTGGGGGAGAGTGCCCACCATTTAGGGGCATGCCCATTTAGAGCCTTCTTTGGAGTTTATTTCTTCTTCTAGGTTATACTGAGACTACCAAGAGGACTTCTATATGGTTTCATACTAGATGAATAACTAGGGGTTTAGTTCTACTTTAACCCAGTTCAACATTGATGTGGATTTGAGACACCAGAGTCTATGGAGATAGCAACGTATCAAAATGCTCATGTACCTTTTTAAGTATAATTCCACAATCACTTGGGAGACCCTTGCCACCACTATTTATGATGTGAGGATATTAAAAGCCTTAGATATTTAGGATCTAATTATGAGAATATTCCAAAAGTGGTTAGCCACTAGCTTTTATTAGTTGGACAAGAGCAGCATGAAGTTGCATATGTAAGTATACAAAGTAGTTTTGATGAATGACAAAGTATTCATGATGATGATGGAATGGTAAAGGTTCAGAAACAAGAAGGTTCAAGCACAAAGACAATGGCTAAGAACAAAGAGATGAAGATGCCTCACAAAGAGTTAAGGAAACATGAGTTATGGAAGACAAGTTTGATGACATGAACTAAATCATGAAGAACAAGCTCATAAGTTGAAGAAGAATCAAGGAAACAAGCATAAGTATCAAAGGAATAAGCCATGGGTCAATACATATCAAGAACATATCAAAGATCTTGAAGAGATGTATCAGGTACATGTCCTAATCGATCACCACACTGGAATAATCGATTACCATAACTCTGTTTATGGTATAATCGATTACAATAAGAAGGACAATCGATAACAAGGGTTCTGGAATATATCTAATCGATTACAAGGGAGAATATAATCGATTATTGAGCTTCTGTTTTGTCCATAATCGATTACATGAAGTCCTAATCGATTACCATGCTGCGAGACACAAATTAAGAGCATCAGGTATCAATCATAATCGATTACAAGGCAAGGAATAATCGATTAGAATGGTTCTGTTTCATAGCTAATCGATTACAGTAGAAATGCTAATCGATTACCTGCTGCATAATACTGAAGATTTCAAAAGCTAATCGATTACAACTCGAAGGCTAATCGATTACCATAGTGTCAGAACGTGGGAAAATGCTTTTAAGTGGAACTCCAGCTCATTTCTTTACTCCCACTTTATGCCCATGCTAAGGTATCCGTTGGAGACAATGTGCAACGGCTGGAAACCCTAAAAATGGCTATAAATGAAGCATGGATTCAAGCAAGAGGAGAGAACACAAGAGGGGAGACCAAGGCACAAAACAAGGCAACAAACATTTCTCTTCTTAAGGTCTTCTTACTAGATTTCTCTTGTATATTCTGCAACTCTTGTTTCTTAACTTGCATATTGCCTAAGAGTTGTTAGATTGTGAGTTTTAATTTGCATATCCTCTCTTGTTGAGAGTTAGAATTTGTGAGAGCCTTTATTTGTGTATCTACTCTATTGAGAGAGTTAATTGCTTGTAAACCAAACACCAAAACACCAAGGTTTTTCACTCTAGGTTGAGTGGTCACAAAGGTTGGGGTTCAACCTTTGGGTATTGAGAGATTGTAAGATTGGGTGGGTTGCCCTTTGCTTGTGAGGATTGAGTTCTTGAGTGTGGGACACTAGGAAGCTGCAATTGCTCAAAGCTTGTATCTCAAATCTTCAATAGTGGAATCCTTCAAGTGGGTTGCTTGAAGGCGAGACGTACACCGGGTTGGTGGAACTCGTTAAATTTGGTTTACATTTCTCTCTACCTTGAACTCTTTATACAACTGTGCATATAAACTGTTTGTTGAAATGCTTGAGCTGAATGTGTGAATCAAAGTTGTTGTTCAAGTAGAAAACTAACTCTGCATGCCAAGTGTTTGATAATTTGCTTGAATCAATATTTGGTGAAGTTCTTCAAAACTGGAAATTACTATAACTTACCAAATATCTAATACATTGTTTCCTATTAAGTCTTGTGTGATACTTACTTGATTGCTATTACTTCTCACATTCACAAGGTGTTTGATAACTTGAATGAGCTGAATCTTTATAGGAAACATCACATTATTGACAAATAAATCTGTGCACTCCAACTGTTTGATAAATTGTTTAAACCAATAACTTACCTTGTTTATCACACTTATAGCTAAATATTGTCATTGCACATCAAGTGTGTCATAGTGTGATATGTGCATAAAAGTTGTTGTCTCTTCATCATTGCATCATTTGTATATTACTAACCATTTCCAAGGGGATTCCGTGTGAAAATTTGAAACACTCAATTCACCCCCCCTCTTGAGCGTTGAGGCCTTGGCTAACAAGTGGTATCAGAGCTTGACTCTTGCCACAAGGCTTAACAGCTGCAGGAGATCAAGATGGCCTCCACTTCATATGATGCATTTTCAGAAAATGGCGCACTAAATAGACCTCCAATCTTCAATGGCAAAGACTATGCTATTTGGAAAGAAAGGATGAAAATCTTTATCCAAGCCTATGATCTCAAGGTATGGAATGCTATTCAATTTGGTCCTTTCATTCCCAAATACATTGTTGATAATATAGAGTGTATGAAGCCCATGAACTTATGGACTAAAGAAGAAGAAAGAAAGGTACAATTCAATTTAAGAGCTAAAATTCTGATCACATTAGCATTAGAACCTAACGATGTTTCTAGAGTTATTACTTGTAACAATGCTAAAGAAATATGGGAAACTCTTGAAATAATTTATGAGAATACTAATGATGATAAAGATGCAAGGATTAGTACCATTTCTAGCCAAGATGAAGGCTTCATAATAAGTTCGAAAAAAGAAATTAATGAATCGGAAGAAGAACTTGCATGCCTAATGACAAAGCTCTCCCAAGATGATGAGGTATGCTCTTTAAATGCTTCTAGTGATGATAATGATGATGAAATTGATAAAGATGAATTGTTAGAAGCTTTTGAAGAGTTGTATGAAAAATTTGTCTTGCTATCAAAGAAATATGCATGCTCAAAACAAACCATTTTAACTCTTGAAAAAGAATTGCATGATGTTCATATAGAAAAAGAAAATCTTAGAGTTCAAAATGATGAGTTAATAGCTTCAAATGTATCTCCTAGGACTTGTAATGATAATTATGAGGATTGTATGCTTATTGATAAATGTATGCTTCTTGAAAATGAGAATAAAGAACTAAAAGAAGCACTTAGCAAGCTTACAAGTAGTCAAAAGAATCTAAGTGCACCTATTAAAGATCAAAGGCATACACTTGATAGAAGAAAAATAGGTCATTACAAGAACCATTGTACATCATACAAAGAAAAATCCAAATCCTTTCTAAGATGCACAAACCATGAAAGAAAAGAGGACTCTATGTCAAATTGTTTTAAAAGGAAAGAACATAATAGGAACCATTACAATTCTACTATGACTTATTCTTTGGATACAACATGTTTTTATTGTGGAATGTATGGTCATATATCTTCTAGTTGTTTTATAAAGAAATCTCGTCAAAAACATACAAGAAAGGTATGGATTCCAAAACAATCTTGAAATCCCAAACTAACGAGGAAGGACCCAAATCTCAAAGGGTACCTCAAAATTTTGAAATCTTGTAGGCAAACTTTAAAGCAACAATTTCTCATTGATGGATGACCAAATCTCATGGCCTAAGGAGATATCAAGGATCTTAAAATTCATTCCAAAAGACAAAGGAGAAGAATAAAGCAAGCCAAGATTATGATGACTAATCATACATCTAGAAGGAAATTGAAGTTTTTGTAAATACCCTTCAAACAAAGAGATGAGAAAAAAACTTCAATATGACTCACACAAAATGGATTGCACCAAGACAAAATCCAATGGACAACACTAAAGGTGGTACAACAAAAGGTGCAAGTAATCATCATACAATCAATGTTAACGCTCATTCTTGATGAATCTTGATTTGATATATGATTGAGCATGAATGATATGAAATCTTAAGATGGATGAACAAATAATCTTAGGACCCCTTAAACTCATGAAATCCTTAGAATCAATGATGTATATGTATATAGTAATTGATGATTAGTAATAATTGATGATGAGTTTGATGAATGATTGTTTGAATAACATGGTACATGAAAATCTTGAGATTAAAGATGATTATGCACAAACACGTATGAATCTTTGATAATGTTTAAACCCTTGATGATACATGAACTCTTGGTGATATATCATGAATTCTTGGTTATTATTGATTCTTAATGATGCATGAATTTTTGATTGAATATGAATTCTTGATGATGTATCATTTATGTGTTGTTTAACTAGTGGTATCTAAATAACAAACATCTTCCTTTAAAAATGATATGAATTGAATTAGTAAGAGGAAGAGATCATGAAGACATAATCTTGATTATGTGCTTATCACTATGCCTTGATAATAAATACATATATTGCATATACAAGTGTATGTATGCTTTGACAATCTATGCAATTATATTCCTAGAGAGAAAACATGTATGTTACAACAAGTGATTGCCTAGATTTTAACTTCATGATTGTAACATCATAGGCATGAACATGATGATATGTTAAGAAACAATGCATGATATGATAAGTAATAATGCATGCTATGATCATATACCATGTATGTGCAAGTGGTATCTATCTCGATCAACATTATAATTCTTACTATGTCGTATGTTAGATGATGCATGATCTTGACTGTGAAAAGAAGTTTGAAAAATATGCATCATTGAGATTGAAAAGAATTTTTGAATAACATTATGAACAATGATGTTTGCTAAAAATCTTGTGTTGAATGCTTAAATGTTAGTAATTGATATCAAGAGCTTAAATTAGCAAATCCATCAAGTGGTATCATGCATAACATCTAGATAACAAATGGTATGACATAGATGAGAGTATGACTTGCATTACACACGATGACCATGATATGCTTTTGTGACTTATCTATATGCGTTACTAATTATCTATGCAAAATGCTTTCTCCTACATATTTGATAAATGCCATATGTGAATGCTTGACTAGACCTATATGTAACATCATAGGCATAAGATAAGAAGAGATTATTTGAGATACAAAAGTCATATGGAAAAGAGTGAATATATTGGCATATGTTATAATACACTTGCATGAGTAAGCCAACAAATTGTTTTAATCACTCTATCTTTGCTCTGATATCTAGACATAAATGAAATTGCATCAACTAGTGGTATCTATTGAAAGGGAAAGATTGTTACACTTGATTATTTGCCTATGTTTGAAGTTAATGCTCACTCTACCACTATGCTCCGAATCATATGAATTATGTTAATCAATAAAGTGGTATCAACATCTATATTTATCCTTGTTAAATTACATGATTAAGGGGGAATTTCATAACATTTCTTTATAACAAGTGATATTTATTGATGATATGTTATCTCTTTATCAAGTGGTATGGAAGTCTGAGTAAATCATTTTTATAATACTGCATCAAAGGCCTAAAAATTGGTACAAACTCTTGTGAACTCAATGCCACTAACAATATGCTTTGCAAAGAGTTTGTTAAGGTTATGTAGGATGACTCAAAATGGCAAATCAAACTACTAAACTGGGCGAACAAAGAATTGATCAAGGAATGCAACATGGATGAAGCAAAATGCCATACAAGGATGTGAAAAGGGGCATAAAACTTGCAAAATACCAAGGTATGATCGAATTGTTACTCTACCATTATGCTTTGTGAATTATACAAATCATATTAACAAATGGTATGAATAACAAATCTCACGAGCTGAATATATCACTTCATCCCTGCTCTGATACCTAGATATAAGCATACATTGTTGAAAATCCTTCTATATTACTGCTCTGATACCTAGAAATGCATCAAGCCATATTAATAAAATGATTAACAAGTGGATCGTTATATGCAATGGTATCTAACCTTTGAGTGATATTTATTCATATTATAGTATCTATTATTTCAACAATGGTATCTATTAAAAAGAGATCATATGCTTTAAAAAGTAAACAAATGGTATCAGACTTGATTAAATTGACCTACAAGTGATATCAAACTTGATCAAATTGGTATAATTGATTTCACATGTTAATAAGTGGCATATTGTTTACAAGTGGTATCAATTACAGTAGTAAGGGGGAGTATACACATGAATGATTATCCTTGATTTCACTTCTCTGTAATTATATTTATGGCACTCATACTTTTACTCAATTGTATGCTTACTTGGAAAATTATTCTTGTGCATTTGATGATGCCAAAATAGGAGAAAACTATGTGCTTACTTGAAACGATATGTGAAAGAATCATGTGACGTTTACCATACTTGAGAATGATACTCACTACATGATTAGAATAAGTTAGCAATCAATCATATGCTTACTTGATGAATAAATTATGTGTTTGCTTATTGACTCTAGATGCACTAAAATGGTATTTATCTTTGATCATGTTATGAGATTTGATTTGAAATCTCTCTTATGAAATGCTTAATCTCTCTTATTCAAATACATGAGTTTATATGTTGATGGCATAGAATATATTAAGGTGATAATCTTTTTGATGATGCCAAAGGGGGAGAGATTAGTGGAAGGATCAGTAAAAAGAATAGGATGCCATTTATGCTAAAAAGGGGAGAGATATCATGTTCCCATCATTTGATATGTTTTAAAACAATTGGCATAAGTTACAAGATTAAGGGGGAGGATAACTCTTAACTAGCATTCATTACATCATATAGGGGGAGAATACATATAAACATTGATTGTCATTATTCTGTGAAACTAACACCCTACGAGATAAACATTGGTTGTCATCATCAAAAAGGGGGAGAATGTGTTTAAATGTTGAAACAGGTTTTGATAATGACAAACGTGAAGACTAAGGCAAAGACTCCTAAAGGAAGAAAGGATATTACCATGAAGCCAATATGATGAATTTGCAACACATGAATACAAGCCATATGGAACATTAATTGTCATCATCAAAAAGGGGGGGAATGAAGTTGCATATGTAAGTATGCAAAGTAGTTTTGATGAATGACAAAGTATTCATGATGATGATGGAATGGCAAAGGTTCAGAAACAAGAAGGTTCAAGCACAAAGACAATGGCTAAGAACAAAGAGATGAAGATGCCTCACAAAGAGTTAAGGAAACATGAGTTATGGAAGACAAGTTTGATGACATGAACTAAATCATGAAGAACAAGCTCATAAGTTGAAGAAGAATCAAGGAAACAAGCATAAGTATCAAAGGAATAAGCCATGGGTCAATACATATCAAGAAAATATCAAAGATCTTGAAGAGATGTATCAGGTACATGTCCTAATCGATCACCACACTGGAATAATCGATTACCATAACTCTGTTTATGGTATAATCGATTACAATAAGAAGGACAATCGATAACAAGGGTTCTGGAATATATCTAATTGATTACAAGGGAGAATATAATCGATTATTGAGCTTCTGTTTTGTCCATAATCGATTACATGAAGTCCTAATCGATTACCATGCTGCGAGACACAAATTAAGAGCATCAGGTATCAATCATAATCGATTACAAGGCAAGGAATAATCGATTAGAATGGTTCTGTTTCATAGCTAATCGATTACAGTAGAAATGCTAATTGATTACCTGCTGCATAATACTGAAGATTTCAAAAGCTAATCGATTACAACTTGAAGGCTAATCGATTACCATAGTGTCAGAACGTGGGAAAATGCTTTTAAGTGGAACTCCAACTCATTTCTTCACTCCCACTTTATGCCCATGCTAAGGTATCCGTTGGAGACAATGTGCAACGGCTGGAAACCCTAAAAATGGCTATAAATGAAGCATGGATTCAAGCAAGAGGAGAGAACACAAGAGGGGAGACCAAGGCACAAAACAAGGCAACAAACATTTCTCTTCTTAAGGTCTTCTTACTAGATTTCTCTTGTATATTCTGCAACTCTTGTTTCTTAACTTGCATATTGCTTAAGAGTTGTTAGATTGTTGAGAGTTAGAATTTGTGAGAGCCTTTATTTGTGTATCTACTCTATTGAGAGAGTTAATTGCTTGTAAACCAAACACCAAAACACCAAGGTTTTTCACTCTAGGTTGAGTGGTCACAAAGGTTGGGGTTCAACCTTTGGGTATTGAGAGATTGTGAGATTGGGTGGGTTGCCCTTTGCTTGTGAGGATTGAGTTCTTAAGTGTGGGACACTAGGAAGCTGCAATTCTCAAAGCTTGTATCTCAAATCTTCAATAGTGGAATCCTTCAAGTGGGTTGCTTGAAGGCGAGATGTACACCGGGTTGGTGGAACTCGTTAAATTTGGTTTGCATTTCTCTCTACCTTGAACTCTTTATACAACTGTGCATATAAACTGTTTGTTGAAATGCTTGAGTTGAATGTGTGAATCAAAGTTGTTGTTCAAGTAGAAAACTAACTCTGCATGCCAAGTGTTTGATAATTTGCTTGAATCAATATTTGGTGAAGTTCTTCAAAACTGGAAATTACTATAACTTACCAAATATCTAATACATTGTTTCCTATTAAGTCTTGTGTGATACTTACTTGATTTCTATTACTTTCACATTCACAAGGTGTTTGATAACTTGAATGAGCTGAATCTTTATAGGAAACATCACATTATTGACAAATAAATCTGTGCACTCCAACTGTTTGATAAATTGTTTAAACCAATAACTTACCTTGTTTATCACACTTATAGCTAAATATTGTCATTGCACATCAAGTGTGTCATAGTGTGATATGTGCATAAAAGTTGTTGTCTCTTCATCATTGCATCATTTGTATATTACTAACCATTTCCAAGGGGATTCCGCGTGAAAATTTGAAACACTTAATTCACCCCCCCCCCCTCTTGAGCGTTGAGGCCTTGGCTAACACAGCAGTATTGTTTCTACCCACCATCAAACCCTACTTTAGGTAGTTTATCTAGGAATATGGCTTAACACTAAAGCATTCTTTATTCATCAGTGTAGAAAGATGATGGAGAAACACAATATAGAGCATGTTAGTATCAAATCTTTCATCACTTGTTTAGATAAGGTTTAGCATATTTTGCACCTGAAACTTAAGAACAAGAAGCCCATGCTGAATTGGAGGAAGCATATAATTGACTCAAGACTCACATGGCCAAGAAGAATGACTAAAAGATCATTGTGCTTCTTCTTGATATTGTTCAGAAAATTTGAGCCTACCATGAGGACTTTGATCTAATTAAGCTTGGGATAGATGATAAGGACCTGCTTTCTGAGGAAAATGATAAGACATTCTAGGAGACTAACAAAGAGATGCCACAACATATGCCTCAGGATTATAAGGACCACTTGTAGACTCTGACAAGGTGAGTGAATAGCCTTTATGATCGTATCAAGACTAAGATATAGGCACAGAGGACCTACACCACCAATGAGATATAATGTATGATTGACCTGTTCCACACCCAGTTTCCTCTTTTAGCCTAATTACTTTAACCCCTCTCTATTTGACTTTTGTTTTTTTACTTTTTCTTTTATTTTAACTATACATTTTGGATAATGTCTAGGTTGTACACTTTTTCTATTTTTATATATGTTTTTTTATTATATTTCCTATATTTATTTGCATGATTGTTTTCTCGATTTAGAGTCAGTTATTTATCCCTTTTTAGGACTATTAATATGTATGCTTAGGACTGTTAAGAACTTAGTTTTTTTAGATCCATTAGGTAATCCATTGCATGATTAGGTCATAAACATAGTTTCAATTCCTTTTGGATAAAAGCTCTAACTACACATAGAATTATACTCTTTGTGATTGATATGCAACTATAGATATCATGTGAGTCGTTCGATTAGGCGACTCCTTTTTTAAACTTAGCACATCTCTACAACATATAGGACAATGTTTGGTGCTACGTTCAAGGAAGAGATGATCTAAAAAATACATTAGCCAAGATTACACTAGGAAGAGATAATTTAAATATATTATTTGGTAAGCAGGGATGTCACTTTAATAAAACAAAACTAGGATATAATCCTAACAAACAATAGAAATTATTTAAAAATTTCTTTAGTTCACGTAAAACATCCTGTAGTCCTTTCATAAAATGTTTTTATTAATGGACATAGTGCTACTACATGCAGTATTAGGAGAAATGACATGTAAAAAGATATGGGTTCCTAAAGGGTCAACACAAGCATCATCTAAAAACATAAATAATACATAAAACACATAAGTTCTTGTCATATTTTAAGATTATTTTTTTATGCATACAAACAAAAAATAACAATGTATGTGACCAAAGTAATCGATTACTTCCCATATATAATCAATTACTAACTTGAAAATAGGGCATACATGACCACGCCTATATTGTTGTTATAATTTATTTAAAATTCAAATGTTTTGATATCTCTGACTCATATCTTCAATAAATTAATAATATTTAGTAACTTTTAAAAATTACCAAATTGCTTCAAAAAGTTGCAATGTTTCTTTAAAACCTAATTTTTAAAATTCATTTCAAATCAATTCCCCATATCTCTCTTTAATTTTGTCATTTCCTAAATCAAATTCAAAATTTCCATAAATACCTTCCCTGTTCCTCTCTACACGATGATTCCCTAGGCATAAGTCATATCAATTCCTTTCTCTTTTCAATACTCATAACAACATTACTTATGATTTTACTGCCAAAATCCTATTCCCCATAAAAGTTGTTCATGCATTGCCACTGTAACTTTTTAAAATTTTCTCACAAGTAATCAATTACGTTGTGGCTGTAATCAATTACCACGAGTTTCAGGCTATATATTTCATGTTTAAAACAACATACGAAGCACAACTTCTTCCTAATTTTCCATGGCTTCCTCCCCTCAAAGAGTCCAAGAGAAAAAGAGGTTTGCCTCTAAAATTGAAACTCCTCTGGTACCTAGAAATCCTTTCCTCCATACCTTTGTTGAATTCTGTTCTACCTCTCTTCAACAAGAAAAATACTATCAAAGTTCCATTCCCATGATAGCATTGATCCAAAATATGTCGATAATCTCATTATAAATGACTTTTGATGCTCCCAATCCCTCGCTGCTCAAAATACTTTGATGGTTTTATGTGCAAAAGAAAATCATTATCCTGATCTTGTTCACCTTTTCTATAGCAACCTTAAGATCAAAGATGATTGAATTTACTCCGAGCTCAAAAGGGCGCCCATTGTCATTGATTATAACCTTTTTCATTTTGGTGGAGAAATTTTTGTTGGCCAAGCTCCTGAAGAATGGGAACTTGATTATGACCCTCGTGAAGCAAGAAGCCTCATTTGCTCTGAAGAAGCAAATATTTATGGTCGCATTCTTATAGTATCCTTAAAGATGGAGTGTCACTTATTGCATTATGTTATTGTTCGAGCTCTTCTCCCTTACACCACAAATCTGACACAACTTGTGATGTCCTACATTGATTTATATTTATTTTTAGTTGTTTAATAAATTTCACAATAAATTTTTTATATTTAATTAAATAATTAAATTACATCATAATTAAAAATATGTATTTTCAATAATAGTACCTAAATATAAATTAAATAATAAATTTATAAACTTTAAAATCATTTAGGTTGAAAGGAAAACCAAAAACCTGAAACAGGGGTCTGACGCTGCGTGCCAACCCCACGTTTAGCATCAGCCCAAGTTGCGCACCTCACGCTACGCGTCAGCCTCACGCGTAGCGTGGGCATGACAGTAGTAGCAACAGGTGCTGATACACATTTTAGGCCAAACGGCCAACTTCTAACCTACCCAATTGGCCCGTTTTAGGTCCGATTGCCACGAAACTTCACAGGCCACATGTTTTCCCCATTTCGAAACTGTTGACACCGTCCGTTCACCAAAATTCCACCGTATGCACAAGTTATGTGCAGTTTGCAGTTTAAACCATTTATGTGTAAAACATTTGCACCGAACACCCTAAATGGTTTCCAATTGGCCCAAAGTCAATACACACGAATCCTAAATGCCCTAGGGAACCTATTGGTACCTTTCGAGGGTCCCGAAACCCACCGGGTCTCATTTCCAACTATCCAATTCCTTAAATCCCATAGTTATTCACTATATGCACAATTTCCTAATTCAATTAAATCATCAATCAAACATCAATCATATGACACACATGCATCAATCATGCATATAACAAAACCTACCCATATCATTCAGCATTCACACATCATTGGCTCCGTGCCATAATTTCACATCATCATCATCAACCATTCATCACATCACATTAAACATAATCATAACAAATTCATCACACATGATTTGTTATCTACCACACACATAATTATACATTACATATATTACATTCATCCATTCATCCTCGGCATCAATCTTCCGCTTGGCGCACCTCCGCGGCATTAGCATCATCCCTGTCACTAGTCACTAAAATGAAACAACTGCAAGGGTGAGTGTTTGGAATATCATAATTAATCTAGGACAAAATAATAAATCTAACAATACCTATAATTTGTATTGTTAATTAACTTCCACCTTCCTGTACTTTTACACATTCGTGAACATATATACATATGTATCTATCTTAGCCTTTCATCTTTTCTACATAAACTCAAGTCACATACAATTACACTCAAATCCATCACACTGATGAGTTAGCACATATCATCTAATTCATATAAACATCAACATACATCATCGAGTCACATTTCATCATCATACATGAATAATTAATTCACATAGTCTACAACTGACTCACATGTATCAAACTCTCTAGTATCCGGATACCTAAGGATCGACCTTCAGCTGGGGGTCCTACTTGACACCCCATGGACCCTACTTGGTCCACCGAGTCCTGCTTGACTCTTTACCTCAACCACTAGGTCCTACTTGACCACTGGGTAGCTCAACTAGGCACAAAGACCATGCGAGCCAGAAACTAGGGGCTACACATACCGTCGGTCGTCCCGTACCACATAATCACATAGCAAATCTTATCATCATGGCATATCATCAATATACAACATATACAATAATGTCAGAAGCTGACATGTATCCATTTCTCGGGCGACCTACTTGTCAAGCCCATCATCATAAGCCATGCCATACAATCATATACTCATCATCTTATTTATTCACAACACTTTTATCAAATCATATGCAACAACATCACCAATTATCATGCCACACATTGCTAACATCATTAGACTTCACAATCTAACAGATGTTACTCATTCATAAAATTTTACATGTTCATTTCTTTACTTTTTTACTCGTACTTATTTAAATTAGCTTACTTTCTTATCAAACAATAACTAAATCATAATCCACATGCGTGTAAAAATTATATTAATCATATTTAACTACTCTACATCGTCTACAATATTTTTCTAAATATTTCTAAACCTCCCGAAGTTATAAAATATTCGAATCCTAATTAATTACGACCCGAACACCCCCCTTACCTCGATTCCAAGCTTCCACAATTTGTTCGAGGTGTCGGTTGCGTCCTTCGGATACTTGATTCGCTGCTCTTCTTTCAAATTCGACGCCCGCTTTGCCGCTCGTTCGACCAATGCTCGTTCCGACACCTACGATTACCGAAACACCAAATCAATTAGTACATTTCCTTCCTCACACTTCCAAACTCATTACCCAAGCCTTTCAACTAACTAAAACTCAGAATCAAAACCCTAATCATTACATGCATATTCGGATTCATGAAAGGGAGAGGAAGAAGTTAGAGATTAGAAGTCCTAAATGTCATACCTTGGTTCCAATCCCCCAAAACCTCAAGAAATTAGGCCTCCTTCAAGCTTCCAAGCAGAATCACACCAGAAGGAGAGGAAAGGGAGAAGAAATGAGCTCTCCAATTCTGTTTTGCATGCCTTCATTTAAAAATGATCGCGACGTTGACGCTACACGTCCCACTGGCGCTACGTGTCAGCTGATTAATTCATACCTGACGCTATGTGTCCCAGCCACGCTACGTGTCAGGGTCCTGATTCCATTTTCCATAAAATTCCATTTTAAACTCTTATTTCTCCTTTTTATTATTATTCTAGACCACTTTATCTTTTATTTATCATTTAATATGACAAATATCAGGGATGTTGCATAACTCACCGAAGAAGACATTATTATCATGTGGGCTCTACTTAATGCTCGCCTTACCAATTGGGCATATCTCATTCACAATCACATGAAGAAAGCTTTACGTGACAATGCCTCTCTTCCTTATGCTACCTTTATAACCTAAATCATGTAACTCTTTAATATCCTCATTAACAATGAACTTTGTGTCAACCCACAACGCTTCTATCTCATTAGCACCAATATTGTTTCCTCCTTTGGGTATAAGCAAAATACGAAAGGTGAATGGGTAAGCAAGTAGGTGGCTATTTCATCCTATCCTATTAATGTTGAAGAATCTCCCTCCATGCATGATTTCATGAATGTAATCACCAACTTCCAAACTCGCTTTGAATCTTTTGAAACTCACGTTGATGCTGGTTTCGACTATCTTGAAGATTTTTTCACAACATCCAATCCCGTTTTCCACCCGCCTAGTTTCTTAAAATGTTTTTTGCTTATGTTTAGTTTTAGTTCTTTTTTTAATTAGTACATTAAGGTTTCTATGTTCATTGTTGTTATCAATGGAATGGATGATTTTACTTTCTTTTTGTCATTGACAAGAGGGGGTGATTTAGTGAGAAGAAAAATAGAATAGAAAAATGGAATCACTTAAGTTAAACCATTATCATAACTTATCATCATCAAATATAAAACCACTTAATTAATTCTTGCCAACCAAACCAAAATCAAGGGGGAGAGAACATTCTATTTTCTGTATGTTATCTTATTTTCTTCTTAGGTAATGTTGTCAATATCAAAAATAAGGAGAATAAAGATCTAAGATTTTGATATCAACAACATGACGGATCAACAAACAAATGAACATGACAACGCTTAATAAATACTCTGAAAGAAGTACTTGAAGACTTGAAGGTTCAAGCAACTGTCACAAAGATTCAAGAAAATAATGTCATGAAAAATATGTAAGGTTTACTCATAATACTAAGATCATGACCTTAAAATATTTTAAACTAACACATATGCATGAAGGCATCAAATGAACTCATCTCAGCATGCAAAAGTTAAATTTTTTATACGCGGTAATGGATTACAAAACAATAGTAACTGATTATAAAACAAAAGTAATCGATTACCAGTAAATGTGGCATTTTCAATTTAAATTATTAATTGTAGTAATCGATTACCAAACTGTAGTAATCGATTACCACACGTCCAGAAATGTATTTGTTCATAATTTTCTGTAGGAAAACACATGCTTTCCTCACTACCACATATCTAATCAGTCATCTACCTACTTTTGTGCTACAAAATTAGTCACCATTTTCCAAGTTGTTTGGTAAATTACCAGATTACCAATTCCTCAAAATGTTTGGATGTGCTTGCTTTCCTTTTATCAAACCTTATAATCCATAAAAATTTGCATTCCATTCCAAGGAATGTGTATTCCTAGGTTACTTCTTCTTTCAAAAGGGGCATAAGTGTCTTTCTACATATGTAAAAAGTCATCATCTCCAAGTATGTTGTGTTTCATGAAGGATGTTTCCCATATCCCATATTGTACATTATGCCCTCTATCTCTGCCTCCATTGTTCCATACTTGCCAACATTCCCATTTTCATTATTCCACAAACTCATCATTCTCAAAGTCAGGCCTTATCTCAATCATCTTCCTCTTCTATAGTCTCTCTATAAGTCTCCCTTTCTTAATCTTTCTCACAACCTGCCTCATCAACCTCATCCCTTATTATCTCCGATTCATAACCTATAGCATGTACTTCATAACTTGAGTTATCTATTTCTGAAGTTCCCTTCACTATCCCATCCCTGTTGGATCATTCTCTTGCTTTTATCTATCCTCAGAACATCCATAGTATGCACACCCATGCCAAGGATGGCATTATCCAACCTTATTTGCACCATTTAGTTCTACTTACTCATCCTGAACTCATAATAGCTAAACAAGTACTTTTAGTTTCCAATTATTTCAAGCTAGGTCAGAAGAATATACAACACTACTTCAGACCAACACATGGTCCCTAGTTTCACTACCACCCAATAGGCAAGTGATTTGATGCAAGTGAGTTTTTTAGGTTAAAGAAAATGTAGATGAGCCTCTCAATCATTTCAAGGATAGGTTAGTAGCCAACGGTTTTCATCAACGACCAAAGGTGAACTTTTATTGTTAAACTAGTTACTATTCACACCATTCTCACAGTGGCATTCACAAAAGGTGGCTTATCTAATAGATCTGTTAACAATGTGTTCCTTAATAGGAATATAGAGGAAAAAGTCTACTTGATCAAACAAGTCTCTACTATGCAAGCTTCATAAAGCTCTATACAGGCTCAAGTAGGCTTCATGTGCCTGGTTTGAAAGGCTTAGATTAGCTCTCCTAAAACTTGAGTTTACCTTTAGTAAATGTGATTTCTCCTTGTTCCTTAACCATGCTTCTTCCCATTGCATATATGACATTATATATGTGGATGACATCATCATTACTAGTGATTCATTAGTCATAATTCGAGACTAAATTACTAAGCTAAACCTAGAATTCACACTCAAAGACCTAAGAAATCTTGAATATTTTTTAGGTATCCAAGTCTCAACTTAACAATGGCTCCCTCCTCCTTGGTTGGTTCTTCAAAAATCCAATCCCTCTTATCCTTTTGCAATTAAAGGGTACTGTGATCTGACTAGGCATCAAATAGTCAGAAGTCAACATTGGGCATTATGTGTTCCTAGGACTCAATTTGATCTTTTAGTGTGCTAAAAATCAATTGGTTGTGTCCAGATCCAACAAAAGCTATATATAGAAGCTTAGTAATAATCACACAACAAATTATGTGGTTACAATCACTACTAACTCAGCTTAAAATTCCAACAACCAAGCCTTCGATATTTTGTGACAATCTCAGCATTATGGTGTTAACCCTATTCTTCATTCTAAACTAAGCATGTGGAGCTAGATATACTATTTGCTACAAACATGGTTAGAGACAAGCTTCTCATAGTGCTACATATTCTCTCTAGTGACCAAGTGGCAAACTCAAGTTGCTCACCCACCCTGAGTTTGTTGAGGCTTATGTTAGAGTATTTAGTGTATATAGTTTTGACTTGTATACTTTGTAAATCTATTAAGTCATAACAGAACTCCTAATAAAATTTGTAATGATAGTTGTCGCTAGTCTAAATCTATAAATATCTCATTGTACTTAGATCACATAATACGAATCATATATTTCTAGCATATGTTATATTCCTCCCTCTCTATGAATTACATTTTATAATATGTTAGAGTATATAGTGTATAGCTTTAGCTTGTATTTGTTGAGTCATAACTAAACTCCTAACAAAGTTGTTATGACAATCGCCACTGGTCTAGATCTATAAATATCCCCTATGTACTTAGATCATATAATATGAATTATACATTTTTAATTGGTGCTATTTCTTTCTTCTCCTTGAGTTATGTTTTATAATATGGTAATCAAAGTCTAATTAGTCTTGAATGTTGGACCACCTACAGATGCTCAATCCTACAAATTTCACACATTAGATGTTCAATCCTAGACATGAAGGGGGTGTATGTTCAAATGTTGAGATAAGTCCCCTATAAGACTTGACACAACCCTTAACTCATGAATTAACTTTTGAGTTAAGTTAGGTCGTCGTTTTCTAATAAGGGTCCTTTTCCTAAAATAATGTTTCTAAAAGTGGACCAGTTCAGTTTTATTAAGCTTGTTTAGCGTAACATCTTTTTAAAGACTTTTCTACCTTGTGCAACCTAGGTTGTACAAGATGAATAAAATATGAAAAAATCTATTTTAAATTATGAAATATAGATTTTGTAATTTCCAAAATAAATCTAATATAATTCTCAATAAAAGTTTTATATTTTGTAACTTTTATTACATGCAAAGTTGCATAGATTTAAACATTACTTTAAAATTCAATCACCACCATTCATTTATCCCCATAATATGTTAGATTAATTCAACCGTAAATCAAACATTCTCTAGCATCACGAACATATTTAATGTTGGTATGCTCTTCATTGTGCCAACCACCTAGTCACACCTGCAAATTCACCGTTGATAAACAACCAGATGCAAATTATGATTTCGGTCATATGTTGTCTAACTTAGAGAAAATATGGGCTTTAAATACTCAGCCCTAATCAATGCAATTCATTTCAAGAACAATTATTTGAAACACCAAGTACTGTTGAAAAATGAAATCCAATAGTGTTCAGGGTTTGTACAATCATGCAACTATTCCTTTTTGGTATGTAAGATATAATATTTCTAGTCTTGAAAATTGAAATATTACAATAATATACACGACTCCCTTTAGCCAGTTTCACTTATAACCTGAACAAAGAAAATAAAGTTCGCCTCACTTCAAACATTAATGTGAAAAATAAAATGGCCACCAAATTGCTCAATTCTACGATAGATGAACACCACCACATGCACTAAAGGAAGGGGGGATGTTGACCAAAAAAAAAAAAGGAACGGGGGAAAAATCTGCTGATGATTGAAAGCCTCATGTTGTGCAAATAGCTCCTGCCAGTAAATCTATGTTCTTAAACAACGTAAAACAAATATTATGAAAGAAAGTGAAATTGTTTGAAAACATGACAGCCACAGATCTAAGGCAAGAAAATATAATACAGAAGGTATCAAGTTTGTACAAAACGGGAACAGAGTTCATACATTAGAGGATCAGAATATCTTCTACTACAGAAGTTAAATTTTAACATGAGATTTTACCTCTTTTAGTGATTCATAAGCATAAGGGCTACACTGAAGAAGTGCATCATACAACAGCTTAAAGGTTAAGACTAGATATTAAACAAAAGGATCATAATCGCCTGTTCACATCTCAGTTAACTAGTGGAGATATGTGGCTTGGTACTGATAACCATTTCCAAAGTAGTTGCCATGACTGGGAGGGAGGTTATATGTTGCAGTGCTCAGGAGAGGAGGGCAATGAGTATCAGTTGGTCCAGGGTACATGTAAGGTCGGTCATACACATATTGTGGGTACCTGTCAGTAAATCTAGCATAGGAGGCTTTGTCAGAAGGTATGTTAGTGACACGAGGACCATATCCCACACAGTTAGCACGGGGTCTCTTAGGTTGGGGCTTGGTAGCTTCTGTTTCCCTCTTCTTGTCAGCTTTGGCCTTCTCTAGCTGCACCAATCGTTTCTGGAGAGGATCCAGGGGATACTGCTCATCAAGTTTATGTTCCTCAATGCACTTGATTACAGCCTTGAGAGCCACCAGCTCTCTTTCATTAACCTCAATCTGAAACAAGTTATTTGCAATATTAAATTGAATGTATCTTGAAGTATGCAAATATAAAAGATGTATTTGTATGTGTGCAGACATTTGATGCCACCAATAGGAAACCTAAGATAGTGAATGTCCTCCATCACTATTTATTTTATTTAATTGCACTTTGAATTATCACTTTAATGTTTTGCAATCAAGCATTTTAATCCCTATCATTTCAATTGTCCCAATTTCACCACTTTATAAATTTCTAGTGAAGTACACTGCAATTACATCTTGTTACAAAACAAAAACCTGCAACTACATCTATTCCCAGATTTCACATGTTCATAGGGTGAAGACAACAAAGAAAATACTTTGAAATAGGTAATGACAACATGTGTGACTGCTTTCATATGATCACAAGTATTGTTCTTGCAAATATTGTGCATTTATGTAAAGCATATAAATATTTTTAAGATTCATGTTAATGTATCTAGGTCACATCTTGGAATTCTCAACAAATCTGCATCATAACAAACCCATGTTGTATCAAGTATCCAAGTTTCATATATAATCCCTGATTACATTTCATTTGAAGAGAAAAATAAAAGCTCTGTTTAAACTTTGCACTAAGAATTTAAGAATCCCGAAAAGCTTTCTCAACAAGTATAGCCAAGGTTGTTAGAATCACGTTTCTACGTCCTGCCGGGGGCTCACCATGCTGCGACGCCTGCAGAAACGATTCCAGGTAGAGACGCCGTAGAGACACGCGTCGGGATGTCGAGACGTGGATTCATGGCCGTCTTCGTCTCGTGCAGTCAAGGCTGGAATAGCCGGGTCAAGTGGGCAACCCGGTTTTAAAAATAACTCAGCCCACTGAAAAACCTAATTTTACTCTTTCTCCTTCGATCTTGGTCCCTGTGTTTGCGATTTCCCCTGCGATCACTTCGTCTCAGAGCTCGCCCAACTGCGTCAACCCTTTCCCCCTCCGTCACAACTCCCTCCGGCACTGTCGCACCCTCTGTCGCTCCCTGTTTCTGCGTGTGTGTCCCTCTGTTTCTGCGTGCATGGCCCTCTGTTTCTCCTCTCCCTCAAGCTCTCGTGCAATGCAGCATTCATGGTGGCCCTCTCCACGTGGTGGTCCTCTCCATCTCTCTGTTTTCTGTTGGCTCTTCTCTGTTTTTGTTCTCTTCTCTGTTTCTGTTGGTTGGCTTCTCTTTGTTCCTCTATAATTAAAAATGTCAAGTAGTGGCAGTGGGGAAGGGGTGGGTGGGTCTGGTTCTGCAGGGGCAGAGACAGCAGCAGCTGCAAGTTAAGTGGTGGTGGCGGTGCTCCTCCCTCTGATAATCCTAACTTAAGGATGAAGATGCTTGAATGATATGTTGGATGCCTAGACTTGACTTTTATGATTGATGGTTGTGTTTTATGACATTGAGTTTATGTTTTTTAAGTTTATGACATTAAATTTGGTTTAATATTATGAAGTTTATGAGTTTAGTTTGATATTTGTTATATTTATGTATACTTTAGTATTTCTGGTAGACTCTTCCGTCTCGTCTTACGATTCACGAGTCGACGTTTTGCAAATCCCCATCGTCTCAACGTAGACTCTATGTCTTAACAACCTTGAGTATAGCCATTAAGTCTTATTGAAAGTCCCTCATCACTCGCCTCATAATATTTTGCACGGTTTAAATATCTATCGGATCACTTCAACCATAACCAATTGTTTCTGGGATGAAACCTTTAACATAGTATCAAAGTCAAAACCTAACTCTTTCCGGTTGTTATGGGTCAAGAGTTGTCCTTTCATTATAGGTCAAAAGTTCCCCTTTGCCTGGTCCGGCAGGCTTCGTTGAGGGGCATGTTGGAAGTCCTACATCGCCTACCTCATAGTATATGGTATGATTTAAATACTTGTTAGGCTACTCCTCCTATAGCCAATTAATTTTAAGATGAACCCTTAACATGGTATCAAAGCTAGAGACTTCAGAGCCAAAACCTAACTCTTTCTGGTTGTTATGGGCCAAGAGTTGCCATTTCATTATGGGTCTAAAAGTTACCTTTTGCAAGCTTCATTGGAGGGGACGTGTTGGAAGTCCCACATCGCCTATCTCATAGTATATGGTATGGTTTAAATACTTGTTAGACTACTACCCACTTTGGCCAATTGGTTTTGGAATGGAACCTTTAACATGGTATCAAAGTCAAAGTCTAACTCTTTCTGGTTGTTATGGGTCAAGAGTTGCCCTTTCATTAAGGGTTTAAAAGTTACCCTTTGCCTGGACTTCATTGGAGGAGGCGTGTTAGAAGTCTCACATCGCCTATCTCATAGCATGTGGTATGGTTTAAATACCTATTAGGCTACTCCTCACTTTGGCCAATTGGTTTTGGGATGGAACCTTTAACATGGTATCAAAGTCAAAGTCTAACTCTTTCCGGTTGTTATAGGTCAAGAGTTGCCCTTTTGTTATGGGTCAAAAGTTACCCTTTGTCTGGTCCGATAGGTTTTGTTGGAGGGGACGTGTTGGAAGTCCCACATCGCCTACCTCATAGTATGTGGTATAGTTTAAATACTTGTTAAGCTACTCCTATAACCAATTGATTTTGAGATGGAACCTTAACAAGTCTTAAACATTGAAGACTGTAAACTCTACAATCAAGTTCATTTTATATTGCACTAAGACTTCCATAGGGCTCTACCACCGAATTGCCTTTTGATCAAAATATATTATTTGCTACCAAAGAGGATGAAGCACAAGTTTCCATCCACCCTGCCCCCCAAAATTAACATGAACAATGTGTAGGCTTTCGCTCTCATGCGTATTAGTTTTACATACAGGCCCAATTTCATATTGCAGGTTGTTATCTGTATCTGCTAAGAAACTGGTCCACAGAGTTTCATATGTTATGCTGTCTTGTCTAGTCAAACGACATGGTAGTGACATTCAATTCTGATATAATGCAACTGCAGTGGGAGCGAATAATTGAATCCTATTTAGGAAACTTCACTGATGAATTTTACAGTTTAATTTAATTTGCATGTTCATTTTCTAATCTAATTCGCTGCACCCAATTTTATCACAAGTGGTTGTTCTTTATGCTTGAAACTAATATAGGTGATGAAGAATTGAACATATATATGGTATTCCACTAAGGGACAAAATTAAAAAAGGAACAGATGCAGAAAATAAATAAGTGGAAACTAGAGATCCCCAATGCCCTTTTTGCTTTTTGAACAGTTCAGAATATACAGTTCTGGAATTTTAAGACATTTATTCCTAAACAAAAATATAAATATTTGTCAAAAGCAATCCAGACATATTTTGGGACAGTACAGTTTTCACTCTTCAGTTCATACATCCCCAAACATGAAGCTTAACTGCTGATGGTACACCGTCCACATAAAACAAGAAATAGACAACAATTAGCATAAGAAGGCTAGATTGTTGAAATCAAATTTCTAGACTAGGACCGAAAGGGGGTAGGATCATAGGATTGATGTATTGTAACAGAAATAGTAAGATCCACTAAGTGTGTAAGTGCAAGGAAAAACCTCTAAATCACAATGAGCAGTTTATTTAATTTAAATTGAAAATTTATAAGGTCTCACTCAACTCATAAGTCACATAATTTTCGGTAATAAATAAAACTAAAACATTAAAGAAAATCGATCAAGAACACACAGCACACTACAAACTTCAAGACCTCAGGTTTGGTTCAAAAACTTCAGAAACCAGAGAGTAAGAAAGGAACCCGAGAAGCGTCAAACAAACATGGAACCAAAGAGTTAGAAAGACAGACACTTGACCTAGAAAAATGAACCAATCAACTAGCAGAGAGAACCAGAAGGATGAAAGAACCACATATCATTAAAGGTTAAGGTAGATGGCAGAGCCGCAGAAGAGGTTTCAAGGGTTGCTAAACAACATGTAGGGCATCAAACACCATAAACAAGGTTTCTTACAAGAATGGATGTTGTGGCCAACCCAGTTTGTTTTAACAACTTGAAGCAATGGTCTGATATGAGTTGATGATGAAGCACTTTCTGGTGGGAGCATGGATCACTTGGGAGTCCAATACACACAGGATCATATGATCCTACTAGTAGGATTTTTTCACATTGATGTAAAATACAAGTTACATTATACAAAGTGGATGCCCAAATTCACTTAACAGATGATTTCCTACTAAGTCAACCAGTAAAACCTGACTGGTCCAAATAGCACCAATTAAACAAACACAAGGGTGCAAAATTTTGCCACAGTTACAAATAGTGTTAACACATGATCTTACCATCAGCTTCACAACAAACATTTGTCAGTATCTACTAAGCTCGATATCTAATAATTATGGCAATAAACCTAGTAGGGAATCTTAAACAGAAGTATAAACTCACAAAAATTTCAGGATGCAAGTTCCAATCATTAAAAAACACAGAGGGAGCAATAACTTAATATAGCAGATACTGAACAACATACCTGTGCAGAAGGAGATGAGTTAACACTTCTAACAGGATAGGAAGCTTTTCTAGCATCCTTCAAGTAAGACTCCAGTAAAGAAATGGGTGAAAACTTCTGTGTAAGATCAAATGCAAAGGCCAAGTTAACAGCATCAATTTGCCGTCCACTGTTCACCAAAACTTCAATTACACCTGCAAAAGCAAAAAATAAATCAAAGCCTTAAAACAAAAGGATGCAATTGCAATAGTTGGGAATTGGCTTGCTCTTTAATGTCTTGAGTTCTCATTTAAAAGTTAATCACCACTTATTGTAAATTGTTGGGATCCAAAATCTCACTTAACATGTAATTATATAACAAAATTTCATATCAAATTTGTTAATTAACAAAATTTTCACTGAACATCCTTGCATGCTAATACACACCATTCAGCCTTAAAGTTTTAAGTACAACATCATAGTCATCATCAACACATTGCAATGTAAGTTTCATTTACTTTAGCATTTCCTTTCAACGATTAAAACAATAACCACCAAGCAGGCAGATCTACAAAGACTTGCAATATGCAGAATATAGTTACAAAGCATGTAGGACCAGAAAAGTTTCTGTTACTAAAATGTAAAGTTTTGCAGGCACCGGATAGGAAATCATATTAATCACAAAATAAAAACTAGGCAAACAACATTTTATTATTGAAATAAAAATAAACTTAAGAAAAATAAAGGATGAGGTGATTAGATGAAAATGGTATGCATAGAATAAATAGAACAATAAAAATAGTTTTATACTTTAGTTGGATCAGATTCAGCTCAAAATAGTTCAAAATTTCAGATGGTTCATGTTACTTGAACATTATAAATGAAGAAATACACACCAGGCATCTTTTCTGACAACCCAAGACAGCGACACAAATCAGCAGTTTGGCGACGCCGAGACACCACTGGAATTAGCCTGGACAGCTCCTCTTCATCAAAATCAGAGGCAATACCAAAACTGGCTAGAAGTTGCAAAAATGCATGAGCCTCCAAGGAATTCCCATTGCTAGCATCCATATCAAGTGCATCCAATCTGGGTTTCCATTCTCCAGCAATTGCCTTTGCCCTCTCTTTGATATATTCTGAGATTACATTAGAAACACGGCCTGAATTATTCAGGAAATCACTTAGACATTCCATCAGCATGATACAAGTTCGACGAAGACCCAATAAGTTAGCATCCTTCTTTACATCATGGCTTGACACTTCTGTGCAGTAAAATCCTTCCAGAGATTCTAAAACTAAACAGGCAGCATTAGGAGCAGCTCTCAATGCATGTGGTATTTCCTCCCTTACAGTAGCAAGGTTCTTGCGGTTATCAGATATGAATTTGTGAAGTCCCAAAGCATCCATCTCTTGACATAGTTTTACTAACTCTGGATAAGACATCCACTCCACATTTCCATTTTCAGAAGAAAATTTCACATCTTTCACATTACCTTCAACAGCAATGGACACACCATCCACTGGTCTCTCTTCCACGCCCAGTGGGTCCTTACCCCCATTAGTGACAATGGTTGATTCACTTGACGAAACCTTCCTGTGCTTTTCTCGAGCATTCACAATGGCAAATACAGCAGCATCCCTTTTCTCTTGAAGCCTCTGTAATGAAACTTGCTCCTTGGCAAAAACAGCTGCTTCTCGCTTCTCCAGCACCTCACGAGCCTTCCTTGTTTTATTCTCAAACTCTTTTTCCTGGTCTTCCAATTCATGAAAGCGCCTTTTCAAAGATTTCTCAAGCCCATGAAAATGTTCCTCTAGCTCTTTCCATTTCAAATTGAGAGTAACAGCTCGATAACTTTCAAGTTCTGCAAATGCCTTTTGCAGTTGTTGTATCTTGGAAGTTGTAGAATCTATCAGTGTAGCCACTGAATCCGAGTCTTCCATAGCAAAGAAGCTAAAGAATATAAAATAATGAAACAAATTTCAACTCATGTAGGAAAAAAACAATGTCTAGCAGTATGAATGAAACACTTATCAGCAATAACAAATTCTCATCAATTCATAATCTTGATGTGAGAAAAACCATACTCATGCCATTCAAATACAGAAAAGTAAGAGAATGAAAAACAAGTTAAAGGTTGCAGCTGAAGGACATTATTGTCATGGTACCAGTTGAGAAAGGAAAAGCAACTACGATTCAGAGATATCCTAATACCTAATTACCTAAAAGTAGGATTTTGTTGATAGAGTTGAGTGATAGACAACGCTGTGAAAACAAATATATAAGTTTGAGGCTTAAAATTTCCAATTTTCCAGCGATATCTGAATTAGATTGCTATATGAGCTTCTCAGTGAAGACTGGCTATCAAACATTGAACAAAAATTTATGTGTTTTACGGGGCATTCCTCCTTATTTGCTTTGTCATTTAAAACGGCATAACGATTAATTCTACAGCCTCCTACAACTTCTACAACTTTAGAAAATAAGAATTAAATATAGAAAAGGGTAAAAGCATGCATTGTTTCGAAAACATAAGAAAATTTCAATTCTTTCTTAAATTAGTATGACTATATATAGGAAGATGTTGCGGGAGAATACAAAATTATTCTTTGTAAATCATATATTAATCCTCCATCGATTTCTTAACTATTTATTTCACCATTTCTTTGTAGATTTTACTGAGATTAATCACTAAAGCTTGACAAGCAACCAAACACAGCCTTTAACACTTCAAAATAATCCCCCCAAAAAAAACTCAGTCTTGCCAAGACAGTGTTCAGATCCAAACCTTTTAAGTGGCACTAGCAAAAACCCTTAAAAAATGTAAAATCGGGGGAACATTTTCACTCATCAATTAAGACAATTAAAACAAATTTTTTCAAAATAAAATACTACCTGAAGAGCTAAAAATAGCAGTATAATGAATTGTCGGGAAAAAAATAAAAAAAAACGAAATATACACAAAGTTATGGAGTTGATTTCGGGGTCAATGACATGGAAATCAGTAAGGAGAGAAAATGAAAGGAATAGCGAGGAAAACGGATTAATGTTCCACTGTAGCAAACAAAGCCGATCTAAATGACAGTAAGAAAACAAAAATCGTTAAATCGCAGATAGAGAGGGTGTGTTACCTGATTGTGATTGATCTCAGAGAAAATACTATAAAATCTGCAGAGAAGAGAGAGAAAGATAAATTCTCAATCCATTCTCTCACTGTCTCACTGCAACCCTAGAGAGAGAGAGAGAGAGAGAGAGATGAGAAGAAGAAGAAAAAAGAACTCCGTGTGTGGTGTCAGTTTTAATTACACTTCTCAAATTTTTTTAATTGATCAATGTCATAAGTTTTTAATAAAAATCTCATTTTGTATTTTAAAAATTAACTTTTGTTGACTCCAGTTGAGGTACTCAATTCGGAAAAACTATATATTTACTAAAATTAGTTTTTTACGCCAATGACAAAAATTTATAAATAAAAATTTTATTTGTTTATTCAAACATTTTCCTAAAATTACCAATAATGATTTATACAATTTATGAATTTGTTAATGATTAAACTTGTGTCCATAAAATATTTTAATAATATAAAAAAATTTAATGAGTGAAATTTTGAGATATACCTTACTAATAAGTTTCTTGAACCTAATTCATCCAAATTTTTTATAACAAAATAAAACATTTCCCTGAATTTAAGGAATCATTCTTTTCAAAATTAAAAATTACTAGTGAATATAATTTTTATATTTAGTTTCTTATTTTGGGAGTTTGGTTATTGACAACAACCACCAAAACACAAAGTTCTGGTATTTTGTAGTATGTGACGGCATCTTCGACAAAACTAAAAAACAGATATTCTTCTCGGAAAGTGTCACGACACATTTTAGTTTTATTCTATTTATACATAGATTCTCGATAATTATTTTACATATTTTTTCCCTTTCAATGCCTATCATATAGAAGTTCGACAACTAAAAAACAAGTAGCACATTTTTCAAAACAAATTTATAATTTATAGTTTATTGTGAATAATAGCTTATTATATTTTTTATGGTAATTTAGGAATTGTAATTTATGATTTTTAGAGTATTTTTCTTTTAATCATAAGTGTTCTCTTTTAAAAATAATCATATTCAGGAATTAAAATTAGGTGATGACACTTTATCTAATAAGGAGTCTAAGAAGGAGAACTTGAAGGGCATTTGGCCTTTGAATGAGTTTGTTGGGCTCATGACTAGAGGGAGAGTTAAATTGGCTAGTGACATATAACAAAGTTGGTCACCCTAGTGAGAGCTCAAGCCCATCGCGAGGATCATACTAGTGAGTGAATCTTTTCATTCTTTTCTTGTACGTTTTTGGTAGATTAGGACCTACGATCTTATGTTAAGATTTATCTTGAACCATTGTTTTTTTATTGCACTTAGGATTCATGTTCTTGTTGGGCCATCATCGGAAGTTGTATAGCTTTAGAGTTATAGGCCATGTGTGAGCTTTTCGGATCCTAAGCACATTTTTAACCATGATTAGTTCCTTAGGAGGATTTCTTTCTCTTAAGACCCAAGTGTCATGTGGCAAATTTGCTTTAAATCTTATCAATGGAACTCTTTATTGTGGTGATCAACCTTAGGCTAAGCCTCTTCTAAAGAGGTGGCGACGCCTTTATATGAAAAAAGGTGATGGTTCAGAGTTAGACTTAGAAAGAGGGTTAAATAAGTCTTTAACTTTTTTATTTTATTTTACAGACTCTACGATTTAAAAAGTTAGAACAGATAAGAGAAGGGAAAGAGAATCATACAGCAGATTTATACCCGTTCATTTCTATAGTAGAAGTTACATCCAGTACCTTCAGACTTGAAGGATTTCTACTATTGTAAAAACACCTTTTACAAATACAGCACCAGACCAATGCCTCAAGTATTCTTGACTCCAGCCACTTTTGGCTTATACCTAAGTATTGTTTCAATGAGTCGCTCCTACCTACAGACACCCAAGTATTCTTTCAAAGTCTCTTCAAACCACACAGTGTTTCTCGCACTAATAGACTCTGGCAACACACTAGATTCTATACAAAGGAATGATAAAGAGTTTTGTATTATAACAGATAACTCAATGTATAAATATATGAAATATTAAGATAGGTACATTGAGCTACAAACTACTATAAGTCAAGGTCTGCTAGAAGAAGAACTACAAAGAAAACTTATTGGTCTGACCGGTGTACAGGGTCTAAACTATTGGCTCCCGAACTGGTGTTGAAAGTCTCACTCTTTCACTATTTTACATCGTCTTAGTGGGAGTATGGTATTATAAACTTGGGTTCAGTGGGAACACTAAGCTCTTCGCATTTTGGGAAGTAATAGGTCAATTTCAACCGTTGTCCAAGTGACTACACCGGAGGTGTACCTGCAAAAGGGACTCTGATGCTTAAGTCAGTACGGTTATAATGGAGAAAAATCGTATTACGGAGTTTTAAAGTGAGAGGGTAAGTGGTTCAATAATTTGCTTAGTGTCTTTATGGCTTAATGAATGAGCTCTTTATATAGTCTTTCCCTTAATTGCAAGTGGTATTTGACCTGCGTCAGGGGGCAGTATCTGCAGCTTTTGGTAGACACAAGTTGCCCACTTGCCATTTTTGATCGGGGTCGTTGTCATATATTTTGTACTGAAAAGATCTCAATACCGGTATTCCTGAATGTCAGTCTGGTTCTGTCCCTAAACCCTAAACCCTAAACCCTAAACCTTGCAGGTAATTGGTATTTTAGTAATGTCCGATATAGCTAGATTATAGGGCTGGTATTCACACCGGATCATTTTTCCCTAGCTTGTTGTCGTGACTTGATTACAATAATGAGTTAAATTTTTAACCTTAATAGACGTTCCTTTAATAGGGGTCATGATACACATCGGGACGGCAGATTTGGGATTTTCCATAACATGACCGTTATGATGATCCTATTTTCTGTGTCCGGACTGGCTTGACTTTTTTGACATCGTCCTGACAACTGCATTTATTGCGCCTGTTCATCAAAAAAGTGACTTGGCACGTAGATCGCTAACTTGGCAACCAATCATTGGTGCGTTTCTATTACATGCCCTCTTGTTAGAACGGTTACGTCGTTCAAAACTTAAATGATGCAGCTTCTCTAGGTCGCGAAGCTTCGTACTCCATCTCGTCCATGGGCCTGGGACGCTTCAACTTCGGCCCACTCCACATTGCCATCTATAAAAGCAAGTGGATTTCAACTGCTTCGTCACTTTGCTATTCCTCTGCCGAAACTCTGCCCCATCATCCATGCTCACTTTTCTTGTCCGTCCTGGCCCGCACACGAAGAACAACCAGAATCTACCACTCAAGTAGCCACTCTTCCCTGACTCTAAAGTTTTTTCTTTTTAGATGTCTTCCTTTGAGTCTAACACCATTCCTTCAAGAGATAATTTAGTGGAAATCATTTCTAACCCTTCTGTTTCTAGGCCAGAGGAAGTTCCTCATTATAGTGTACGGCTCACACAAACCGATATTCGCCAATGGGTGAACACAGGATTCCGGGGTGACCAAAACCCAAAGTTCTCCCCTTACAACCATCCTTCACCTAATTCTCCTATGCCGCTCTACTCCCCTGACCAGGATGTGGATTCCAGCGTAGTTCATTACTATGCTGATGATACTAACTTTTACTTGACCATTCTTTTTTTAGAGCACGTTGTGGTTATGGATGTCGGTGGATCCCCCCCGTGTTAGGAACAACCCTAAAGACACTTACATGATCGCGGACCAAGTGGACTGGCTCACTCGTAAGGTTGAAGATCCTTATTTATGGGTTGCTAGAGAAGTCATTGCTGCTCGCAACCGTCATGACACCGAAGATGGGGACACCAAACTCGAGGCCAGCACCTTCTGGCGATCTCGGTGGTATACAGATTCTTTCACTCTCTATGCTCCCACCTACGACAAACGTATCTGTTCTATCCCTTGTGAGAGGTTTCTATTTTCTCATGAATACACCATGATGAAGGTTGGAGTCTGGTTCCCCTTCACTAACTTTGAGATGGGCGTTCTTCGTTTTCTGAACATCGCCCCTAACAAACTACATCTAAATGGTTGGGCCTTAGTTTTAGCCCTTGAAGTCCTGGGTCGACATTTCAACTTTACTCCCCTTGTCACTCTCTTCTTCCGTTATGCCTGAGTCATCCGTCGTGGAGGTACCGAGATGGGCTTCGTGAACCTTTGATGTCAGAGCGACATCGTTAATTTTGAAGCGTTCGCCGATTCTTGCAAGCTCGTCGGGGCTTCTTTCAAGAATTCTTATGTAAAGCTCTTTGCCAAGGGACCGGAGTCCACCTTCTGGCAAGATGAAAAAGGGCGGTTCAAAATTCACACTAGTTGGACCCACCAACACTTCCTCTTAGAAAGCTCCGCTTAGGCGGTTGAAGAGAGCAAGCTCTCTAAGTGCTCCCAGTCCGTAGTGGACGTTCTCCACAACTTCTCTCATGGGACTCCAATAAAATGCCATCCTTTGTTAAACAATACGGCCAGCAGGGACGAATACCTTGCTCAACTTGGTACTTGACATTTTATGATTATTTGATTAATACCGTTATTTCTCCATTCCAACTTTTCCTCATATCGATTTTTACCTTTGAATTTCAGGAAACATGAGCGTGTACGCTCTAGAGACCCTGCGTAGACACTTGGTCGGTGCTCAAGCCAATATTGCTGAGGAAAACAGGGTCACTCCTCAAACAAGGAGAGCCCCCGTCATGTAAATCCTGGGGGGCTCCATCCCTATCCAGGCTGACCCCACTGCCAAAAGGAAGGGAAGAAATAAAGAGGGTGGTGCGCCCAGCATGAAGCCAAAGCCTACCACGGGTCAAGATGATCATGGTAAAGGTATTGCTGATGTTGGGGAGAGCGGTCTGCCGTACAGGGTAGCCAACGTAGACAATGACCTGGCTGCCCTTGAAGACATGATTGACAAGAACACCACCCCTCCAACCGAGCTACGCCTCCTCTACAAGCTGAAGGAAGGGTTAAACTCCAAAGACCTCGACTTCTTCTTGGAGACAATAATGTGGGGGCAATGAAGACCCTCTCTGTGCTTTACTCTATGACCACTGAGGGGCCAAAGCAGGAGATAGAGCGGCTTAAGGAGAAGAACTCCCGCATCTCTGAGGATAACCCTTATGCTCATCAGCGGATCAAGTCCTTGAATGAGAATGCCCAAGCTCTTCAAAAATCTGAGGGTGAGCTAAAGAAAAAAAATGATGGTCCCTGTCAGAAGGTGGACGACTTAGAGAAGCAAGTGGCTGATCTACAAGCTAAAAATCAAGATTTGTCCAAGGCGGTTTAGGATGGGCAACAAAAATATGATGATGATATGACCCTTTTTGCCTGAGCTGCCATGGATACCTTCAGCCACGCAGTTTGCCAGGTAGTCTTTCGTAACCCTGGCACAAACTTAAACTTAAACGGAATTGGTTTCTTCTATAGGTTCTTTAATGGTGAGCTAGTGTCCAAGGTTAATGGCCAGGCCTTCTTTCCCGCTGATGAAACCTTCTATTTTGTCCTCTTACCTGCTGATGAGGACAATGTGCCTCGTGGTCAAGATCAAGATGATAGGGGGTGAAGAGGAGGAAGGGGATGAGGACAGAGATGGGGAGCAGGGCGACCCGACGAACCCTTGATTTCTGATTTTTATAGCTCTGTAGGTGGGATGAGCTCCGCCCTTTTTGTTAACTTGGCTTGGCTTTATGCCCTATAATTATATTTTAGGCGTGGTGCCCCATTTCGCCATTGTCTTAATCTTTATATATTTGCATGTTGTTTCTTTCTCTTAGTAACTTGTGAATGTTTGGCGTTTTATAACTTGGAACAAATAATCGTTGTTAATGCAAAATGATTGTTGTGGGGCTTAATTAAAATTTAAGCGCTTTAGGTTTTTTGTAACCACTCTGAGGTTTAATGAAAAATAACCGCTCTGGGGTTTTTCAACCACTCCAGGGTTTAGTGAAAAATAACCGCTCTGGGGTTTTACAACCACTCTGGGGTTTTAATGAAAAATAACCACTCCGGGGTTTTACAACCACTTTGGGGTTTAGCAAAAAATAACCGCTCTGGGGTTTTATAACCACTCCAGGGTTTAACGAAAGATAACCGCTCTGGGGTTTTACTACCACTCCGGGGTTTAGTAACAACTATGCTAAGTACGCAACTTGACATGTTTCTTCAAATGATTTTCATTAATAATTTTGCACTTCGGTTACATGCCTCGTTAAAAACCTCCTAGGAAAATCCTGTGGGACAAAATCTAGGCAGGGAAAAAGAGTGCATGGCTTATGAAGCTGGTTAGCTAAAATACATAAGGAGATTCTTTACATTCCATTTGTTTTTAAACACTTCTCCTTCTAGAGCTTCTAACAAATAAGCTCCTCTTATCATGACATCGTGTACCCAGTATGGGCCTTCCCATGTTGGTGCGAGCTTTCCCTGATGCGCAAATCGGTTACCAACTAATGCTCTTCTTAGGACCTGATATCCGGTATTAAACCTTTTTTTCTACACCTTCTTATTGTACCACAATGCGACCTTGGCTTTGATAGCCTGATCTCGGATGAAAGCAGCCTCTCTCACCTCGTACAGGGAGTCCAACTCGTTTCGCAGTCATGACTCATTTTCTTCTTCATTGAACTGTTAGATCCTAGGAGAAATATAGTAAATTTCTACCTGTATGACTGCATCTACTCTATATACTAACTGGAATGGAGATTCTCTTATGGAAGAATATGGTGTAGTTCGATATGCCCAAAGGACGTGACATAATTGATTAGCCCATTCTCCTTTTGGCTTTCCTAGCCGCTTCTTTAATCCTTTTAGAATTTCCCTGTTCGCAACCTTGGCTTGCCCATTTGTCTGTGGGTGCTCTATTGATGAGAACACTTGCTGTATCTGGAGTCCTTCTAATAAGCTCATAAACTTGGCATCTGTGAATTATGTTCCATTGTCCATAATTACTCTGCCCGGGATGCTAAATCTGGTGATTATGTTCTCATACATGAATCTTCGAGTCCAGGCTACTGTGATATGCACTACTACTTCGGCTTCTATCCATTTATTAAAATAATTAACTCCCATTATCAGGTATTTGACTCTGTCTGGCGCTTTTGGGAATGAGCCTAAAATATCCATTCCCCACTAGTGGAAGGGCCATGGAACTGGCGATGTAAAGAGTTCTTCCGCTGGGATGTGGTGTTCATTACTGTACTTTTGGTAAGCATCGCATCTCTGGATGTATTCTATCGTGTCTTTTGTCATTGTGGGCCACCAATATCCTGCCCGTGCTATCTTCCTGACTAAACTTTTGCCTCCGTAATGATGTCCAGACGTTCCTTCATGTACCTCGACTAACACCTCACCTATCTCCGCCTCATTCAAACATTTCAGGTATGGGGCCGATATTCCTCTTCAAAATAAACTTCCATCCACTAACATATAGTTAGGCAACTCCTTTTTAAGTTTCTTCTTCTCCAAGGGGTCCGTTGGAAGTTGTCCGTTTACCAGGTACCTGATGATAGGAATGACCTATGAGTTGTCTGGGTACGCTTTTGATTGTATAACACAAACTCTAACGGGAGCCGTTATGCTAGGCTCTGCCAAAGTGCTTTGAATGATCGTATTCATTGATCCTGCCTTTTTCGTACTAGCTAGGCAGGATAAAACATTGGCTCTAACATTATCTTCTCTTGGAACCTGCTTATACTCAATTTGATGAATTTTTCTTCCAGCTCTTTCACTTTTACCAGGTATTGCTGCAAGAGCGGATCCTTTGCTTGATAACTTTTGTTAATTTGAGAGATTACTAACTGGGAATCACTACACAGTACGACACTTTAGCCCCTACATCTAGGGCCGCTCTCAGACCCGCCAGACAGGCTTCATACTCCGCTTGATTATTTGATGTTTTGAAATAAAATCTAAGTGAAACTTCTATGTTGACCCTGTCCTCGCTTTCTATTATAACTCCTGCTCCACACCCTTTTGAGTTTGAGGATCCATCAACAAAGATGGTCTAGTGCTCCCACATTGGTGAAGGAGAGTCCCCCATCAGCCTAGTTACAAAATCAGCTAAGACTTGAGCTTTGATAGTCATCCTTGGTTCAAAGGAAATGTCAAATTCCGAAAGCTTTACAGCCCACTTCGTCATTCTTCATGCTGGGTCTGGTTTGTGCAGTACGACCCGTAACGGCATGTCAGTCCAAACTACAATGGGATGGGCATGAAAGTACTGCCTCAATCGTCTGGACGTCCAACCCAACGCTAGGGCAGCTTTTTCAAGCTTCTGATACCGCCCTTCAGATCCTTGTAATACTTTTCCCATAAAATAAACCGATCTTTGTCCTTCGATAGTTTCTTTTACTAGGACTACTCCTAATGATCCATCTGACACCGCTAAGTACACAAATAGTTGTTCACCTGGGTCAAGCTTCGTCAACACTAGAGGGTTTGCTAACACCTTTTTAAGACTTCAGAAAACTTCCTCTTGCTCTTCTCCCCATTAAAACTTTTTATTCTTCTTTAATATACAATGGTAACGCCCTATGTGCCATTTTAGGCATAAACCAAGATAACGTTGCCAGTTTTCCATTCAGGGATTGGACTTCTCTCACATTCGTCAGACTCTAGAGCTCCTTGATTATCTTGCATTTGTCTAGGTTAGCTTCTATTCTTCTTTGGGTCAACATGAACTCTAGGAACCGCCCTGCTGGCACTGCAAAGGTGCATTTTAGAGGGTTTAGCCGTATATTATACATCTGTATTCTTTGAAAGATTTTCCTCAAATCCTTGACATGATATCCCCTAGCCAGTGTCTTCACTATGATGTCGTCCATATACACCTCAACCGTTTTGGACCTCATCCCGTCAAAGACTTTGTTCATCATTCTTTGATATATTGCTCTGACATTCTTAAGCCCAAATGGCATCACAGTGTAGCAAAAGACTCTTTTGTTATCCACGAAAGTAGTTTTCTCTTTTATCATCCTTCCATATTGGAAATTGATTGTAACCGAAATATGCGTACATAAACAATAAGAACTGATATCCTGAAGAATCATCTACCATTTGATCTATGCTTGGGAGTGGATATGGGTCCTTTGGACAATATTTGTTTAAATTCGTAAAATTTATGTATATCCGCTATTTTCTGTTTGCTTTTCTCACCATCACAACATTAGACACCCAGGTTGAGTATTGGACCTCCCTGATGAATCCTGCCTTCAGGAGCTCCTCCGTCTATTCACAAGTGGCCTGTTGTTTTTCAGGTCCAAGTCTTCTTTTCTTTTGCACCACTGCTCTTGACTCTAGATACACTACCAATCTGTGGCAACAGAAATTTGGATCTATCCCAAGCATGTCTGCCACTGTCCATGCAAAAAGATGCTTAAACTCTCTTAAGAGCTATACCAACTGTTCTTCTATACCTTTCTCCAAACATTCATTGACTTCGGTTATTTTGCTTAGGTCATCATCTAACATTACTACTTTGATTCCTTCGTCCGGGGTCAGCCTTTGAGGGTTCACCAGATCCGTTATTATTTCTTCTCTTGGATCCAAATCTATCAAGTTTACTGACCCCGACACTAGTCCGCCATCATTTAAATGCTTCCTTTTGATTGTCTCCTCTATTTTGGTCTTTAAAACACTGAGGTTATAATAGTACCTCACCATCTACTGGTCCCCTCTGACTGAAGACACCTGGTTATCCTTGTCTATGAATTTGATCAACAAATATGGTGTCGAAACTACTACTCACAGGGAGTTCAAGGACGGTCTACCCAAAATACCATTGAAGGGAGACTTAACATCAATTACCAGTACCCGAGTCTGGATAGTCTTTGATCCCGACTCTCCTTCAAACGTTAATCTTGTGTCCAAGTAGCCTTTGGTGGGTTGCTTTGCTCCATTAAAAGCTGTCAAATCTTGGGTGTAAGGCTGTAAATCATTATATGTTAATCCTATCTTTTTGAAGCAACTGTAGAAAATTACATCACAAGAACTCCCTTGTTCAACTAGGATCCTTCTGATTGTTTTGTTGGCTATCACTGCCTCGATAACCACCGCGTTATCTCCTCTAAGTACGGTGGGTCCGTAGTCTTCATCTGAAAAGGTGATCAGCAGGGTTTGTACTCTACCCCGGTACAGTTTATTGTCCATTTTAGTCTAAACAGACATGATCATTCTCAAATGGTTCTTCCGAGCCGAATCGGATACTCCTCCTCCTACAAATCCTCTTACGATCATATCGATTACGTCCTTCCTTCCAAAACCTGGGGGCTTTATCCATGAGTCATCTTCCTCTTTGATATTATCAACGACCATCTTGCCTTTATCTAAAGCCTATTTTTTAGAATCCCTATTTTCTTCTTCCTCGATCGGACCAGTGTCTCTTCTTCTGGGAGGTTCCTTCACTTATTCTCCGTACCTCCTTTATCGAAATAAGTACTGCTTCAATTTTCCTTCCCTGATCAAGGTTTCAATGGCTTTTTTTAGCTGCCTATATTCATTTGTATTATGGCCGGTCTGCTCATGAAACTCACAATACTTATTTGTATTGCCTGGTCTTTTCATTATCATGGGTTTTCTAATCCCATTTACCTTAAAACCTCTTATTCCAACTTCTCTTAGAATTTGGCTAGGCCGTATTGCCAAAGGTGTGAACTGGGTGAGGTTCACACTTCTTCGTTCTTTTTGTCTCTGAGGGGCGTCCCTTTCTCTATTCCTCTCAAACTTTGATCCCCTTCATTCGTGAGACTGCAACCTTTCTTGCATAGCTAGGGTCTTTCCCTTCGCAGCAGTAAGGTGCATCTCTCTCCGAACATACTTAGCTGCCTTTCTTCTAAATTCTTCAAAAGTTTGGGGGGCCCCTTCTCCAAAGATAAAGCGAATGGGAACTACGGTTGTAGAGCTTCAATCGCTATGTGCAACTGAATTTATTCAGTTAACCTCGACACTAGTTCGACTTCTTTATAAAATCTCTTTAAGAAGTCTCTAAGACTTTTCTTTAGTCCTTACTTTATCTTGGCTAATGTGTGAGACGTTCTGGGAACATCCCTTAACACGACGAAATGCTGCAAGAAAGCAAGAGCCAAGTTCTCCTAACAATCAATTGACCCCGATAGTAAGATTTTAAACCATCCTAAAGCTTCAGCAACTAGCGTTCTGGGGAACATTCTGTATATTACATCCTTCTCTGCTCCTAGAAAGAATGATTTGTTAGCATAAGAATCTAAATGTCGTCCTGGGTCAGATTCCCTAGTGTATTTCCCTATTAACAGTGGTTGTGGGGTTTGCAGGTGCCTTAGGATCAGTATGCTTATCAATCCTCTGGTGAATGGTACACTAAACTAGTATTCCCTAGCTCGCCCCTGCTGTGGGCCTCTTCTTTGGTTGTTTAACTCTACAGTCCAATATGTTGACTCCTGTTCATCGTAGGTTTGTGCCTGTAATATTCATGGGTATGGGAAGGTTCGTGTTGCCTCCGTTCTCCTGCTACATCTTCTCTTAACCCCTCTACTCTGCCTCAGCTCCTGGATTTCCACCTAGAGTTGCCTGATAAGTTTGTCTCGAAGGTCTGGCTGCAGCATGGCTTGTATCTTCCCTTGAGGTTTCTCCATTCCAGGTGTCTCTACAATCCCTCCTCCGTACTCCAGGATCCGGGGTTTGACCCTCTAGGTGACGCTTTGGACATGTCCTTTAGGGGTTCCATTTCGCCTACTTGCTTCAATAATTTCTTCATGATGTGGGACTCAATTTACAGGTCCCGTTAGGCGTGCCAATGGTCTTACCTATGTATGGGGTCTAAACTGTTGGCTCCCAAACCGGTGTTGAAAGTCTCACTCTTTCACTATTTTACACCGTCTCAGTGGGAGTATGGTATTGTAAACTTGGGTTCAGTGGGAACACCAAGCTCTTCGCGTTTTGGGAAGTAATGGGTCAATTCCAACCGTTGTCCAAGTGACCACACCGGAGGTGTACCTACAAAAGGGACTTTGTTACTTAAGTCAGTACGGTTATAAAGGAGAAAAATCGTATTATATAGTCTTTCCCTTAATTGCAAGTGGTGATTTGACCTGCGTCAGGGGGTAATGTCTGTAGCTTTTGGCAGACACAAGTTGCCCACTTGCCATTTTTGATCGGGGTCGTTGTTATATATTCCGTACTAAAAAGATCTCAATACCGGTATTCCTGAATGTTAGTCCGGTTCTATCTTTGTTTTTGCAGGTAATTGGTATTTTAGTAATGTCCGATATAGCTAGTTTATGGGGTCGTTATTCATACCGGATCACTTATATATGTAGATACAAGAACTTAGAAATTTTTTTGAGAAAGTCCTTCAGACTTTTTGGTTCTTGTAAGAGAGATCAGAGAATGTTCAATGATATTGGCAAAAGTCTCTCTGCATTTGAAAACTTCTTGTATTTATAGGCTTCCTTGAGATAGTCGTTGGTTCATCTTCAAAAAAGTTGATCTTTTCAAGGATAGTATAGGCAGCGTTTGCCGAGACATGCTTCAAAGATATTCACATAAAAGTGTTGCCTTGATAGTCTTTATAAAAGATCCCTTTTTGCTTATCCATTTTAAGCAATCTGGTACAACTTTATAGATGTTGAACTTTAGGCTATCTGACTTGCACAGGTTCAACTTTTGCTGACATCTTGGGATATGCAAGGTAGTTTTCTTGGTTTATACGAGCAGGCTTTCAACTTTTTCGTTCATTAATTCTTTAAGGAAGAACATAGAGTTGACGTGATAAAGTCTTTGTGGCTCCTTATTTAGAGAGGAAAGATCCTTTTTAGACTCTTTTAGAGGATGAAAGAGAAACCATCTCAGGGTCTGTAGCTTTAGAAGAACTTGATTCAATAAATCCTTCAATGAGTACAGACTCTCTTTTACAAGGGCGAATTGAGTTTCACGTACTCCCCCTGTTCTTTGCAACTAGATCTCTATGGACTTTCTATCATACTTGAACAAAATAGTTAGATAAACCAAATGTATAGACTTCATTTTAGCTAAGAGTCTTGATGTATATTATTAACAAATCACAAGAGTTCAGACTTCTTAGTCTTGAA
Organism: Clitoria ternatea; assembly: GCA_037962975.1. Lineage (NCBI taxonomy): Eukaryota > Viridiplantae > Streptophyta > Magnoliopsida > Fabales > Fabaceae > Clitoria > Clitoria ternatea. The sequence continues at coordinate 80,779,406 of CM075671.1, read as the reverse complement.
TTTAGACTTGATTCTAATAATCTCCCCCTATTTGTTGAAAACAAACATCAAGTCTTTTAGATAATTGAGGTCTGTATTATAGGGAAAGTTAAAGCAATGATATACTTGATTTAGAATAATATGAGTTGTCATATATTTTTCAACTTCAAGACAATCAAATTATTCTCATATAACAGACTTCAGTAATGATTCATAAACAAATATGCAATCAGAGAAGATTATCATTTATGTAAATGGAAAGTATTACATGTATAAAGACTTTATACTACGAAAATCATAAAAGGACTACAGACTATAGAAATACATATTCCTATCTACTTAGACTTATTTCACTTAGACTTATTTCACACTTCATACTTCTTCCCCTTTTGGTATCAACAAGAGAAGGGACATCATAAAGACTTAGCAGCCGTGAGAGGGACATGAAGACACTACGAGGCAGAAGCAGAAATAAGATGAGAAGTGGAAACAAACACTAGAAGCAAATGACAAATTTTATGACAAAAGAAGTGAGGGTGGTCAGTGACAACAATGGAAAGGAAACAAATAAAATGAGGGATAATGGCTCTAGAAGGATCCCAAAAAGAAAGATGAGTTTGAGTAATTCTTCCAGCACGTCCCTAGAAATTGCGAATGTCAATCATAATCTCTCCAGCAAAAGTGCTACAGGCTTGATCACATTCCCAGAGATAATATGCCCTCAGACGTCCTCGTGTGTCCCCATTGAGAGAGTAGTCTGAGTGAAGAATCTTCAAAATATCATCAAGAAGTTTCTTTACAGGTCGCATATACCAGTCAGGAACAGAGGGTGCAGAGATCCAAACTTTTTACTTGAGCTTATTGGTGATGATCTTGTAATTCTTAGGCATTAGTTGGTTTGGATATACTAAGAGGCAAGCCTGAGGCTTGTTAAAAGCCTGAATCCATGGTTTAGTAGGGCATTGAGATCTTGAATGAGCTTGCAAGTCTCTTGTTACAACCAGATGGCTTGGGAAGCGGCAAGGAAAGCATGAGGAAAAAGGTGAGGGTTGGATATGAGGTTTTCAGGAGGGATACAGGGTGGAAACGAGACCATGGGAAGATACAGACTCCACTTCTAGGGAAAAAGGTTTGTTTAAAGGTAGAAAGTTTATCAGGGGCATGAAAGGAGAAAAGATGGCCAGGGAGTTGGGGAATTATGGTATAAGTTTTTTGTATGGCTAGAGGTACAATAAGGGGTTAGTAAAATTGGGTATGTGGAGGGTATGTGGAGAATATATGATTTCAGGTATAAGAGGTGTGGGCATAGAGGATATGGATACAGAAGATTTAAATACAGGTTTAAATGGGGTGTAAACTTTTTAGGTTTGGGTTTGGGTGTAGAAGGATTAGGTTGAGAAGGTTGAGTGGTAGAAGGTTTAATGATAGAGGGTTTAGTTACAGATTTTGGTGAGGAAGTAGAGGGTTTTAGTTGAGATACCTTAGGTGGAGGGATAAATGGGATATTTTTGGCAGGGGTAGAGGATGGGGTCTAAACAGAAGTTGCAGACGACTTCTTCTTCTTCTTTATAAAGAACTTTTGTGCCTTAGCCTGATCTTCAGACTTTCTTTTTACAGCATCTGCTTCAGCTTCAACTCTTTTCTTAGCCTTAGCTTTTTCAGCTCCCCATATAGTCGTATCAGACTTGTACGTATTGTAATTGAGATTGTATAAGTCCACCCAATCATACTTGGTCCATTTCTTGACATCCACATTAGAAAATTTCTTGTAAAAGTAGCGAATGAAGTGAACATATCACTTCTTTGATAGAATCTTAACCTAATCCTTTAAAGAAATGGAGTGTGGATCATAAGAGCTCTTGGACGAGGGGTTTGAGGAAGAAGGCTGAGATTCAGCAGTAGCAGTCTGAGTTTTAACAACAGGTTGTTCAGATCTTTTCTTTCTTAAGACTTTCCCAATAGGCAATTCATCACTAAAGGTAGAGGATGGGTAAGTGGGCTGAGTAGGAATGGATCCAAACTTCTAAGCAGGGATGGATCTAGACTTCTTAGTAGAAGTCTTGTCAGCCATTACATAAATTTTTATAACCTTAGGCTTCTTGGCCTTAGGTGGTTCCACTTCAGGTTCAGACTTGACTTTTCTCTTCAGAGGAGATTTCTATACTTGAGTAGCTGTGGATGCAAGCTGATCCAGTAGAGGAGAAAAGGATGGCAGCTTGGTTATCAATGGACTGCAGGTCATCCAATCAGTTACATACTCCAAGGTCATATTCTCAAGTTTAAAGATCTTTATGAGAACAGTTGGGTAAGGCACCTTCTTATGCTTTTTCACAACAGAAGTCATTATGTAGGTCAAGAGGATATTAGGAAGATTTACTTATTCCTTCATCAGCATATGGTATATACAGAATTAGTCTAACTTAAAGACAATGTCCTGTATAGACTTGCAAAGATAGAACACCTAATGCATCAAGAGATGAAGTATCTTAGCTTTTGGTAACAGACTTTTAGAGGTAGCTTTGTATGGACGAGCTTTCCCATACAAAGCTTTATTAATGGTGAAACTAGAGACTTCAGTGAACTCAAAATCTTCTGAAAAGATAGTTCCTCTAGAGTTACATTGAAAAACAGTCACCAGCAGGTCTTTAGAGATTTTAATCTGCTTGCCACGTAGAGTTCCAACCAAAATGCACTTCGATTTATCCATAGAAATAGTTCTCCAGAAATCAAGGGCCACTGATAGAGAAAATGGTTCTTGGTCCAAGTAGAAAATCGCTCCATCCAATACCTTTTACTTTAGTAGTGACATCACGACCTTAATCTTATGTTAAGCCGCATCGAAGAATAGAGACTTGATCACATCCTATATATAGAGTGAGATTCTAGCCATTTTAGTAGAGAACAAGAAGCGTTTAAAAGGAAAGAGGGTTTTAGGGCAAAGAGAACTTGAAGAAGCAGAGAGAGAAAGTTGTAGAGAAGTTTTAAAGAAGTAAAAGGTTTTTGCAGGAGGTAGAAATGACAACTAAGGTTGGTTATTTAAAGACAATGTGGCTTAAAGGAGGGAAAACAGTTTCAGAAATGGTTGCATTCCAAGCAATAACTGAATGCCACACGTTATGAAAAATAAATAAATAAATAAATAAATAAATGATGAAACAGACTACGTCTCTTAACATAGAAGTGAATAAGTGAAAAAGATATTTTGAGTTAGGAGGCATGCAAACTGCATTTATATAGACACTTCAATTACATGATATTATGCAAATTTATATTATATTTGATAAAAGCAAACCTGGCTTTTACTAAAGGTTTAGTGAAGATATCAGCCCATTGATGGTTTGTATCTATATATTTCAGATTCAGAGTGCCTTTCTGAACATAATCGCAAATAAAGTGATACTTGACTTCAATGTGTTTTGCCTTTGAGTGCTGAATAGGATTCTTTGATAGATTGATAGCACTGGTGTTGTCACAGAACATAGGAATCTCTTCTTCCTAAATTGAATAGTCCTTTAGTTGATATTTCATCCACAGAAACTATGAACAACAACTGGCAGCAGACAAGTATTCTACTTTTGTTGTGGAGAGGGCTATTGAGTTCTATTTCTTGCTACTCTAAGAAATTAAGTTGGTTCCCAGAAAATGACATCAACCACTTATACTTTCACTATCTGATTTATTACGTGTAAAGTCTGCATCACAGAATCCATAAAGAGAAAAGAAGTCTATTCTCTTATAGAACAGCCTAAGGTTAATGCTACTTGCAAGATACCTCAGAATCCTTTTCACTGTAGACAAATGTGATTCCTTAGGGTTTTCTTGATATCTTGCATAGACACACACACTAAATATTATATCAGGTCTGTTGGATGTTAAATACAATAGTGATCTAACCATTCCTCTATACAGAGTCTGATCCACTGATGTACCGGACTTATCTTTGCTTATGATGCAATTTGGGTGCATTAGTGTACTCATGGATTTGGCATCAGTCATTTTAAATTTTGAGTAATTCTTTGGTGTACTTTTATTGATAAATAAAAATTCCATCACTAATCAGTTTGATCTACAAACCAAGGAGGAACTTGAGTTCACCCATCATACTCATCTCAAATTCAACCTATATAGTTTTAGCAAAATCTTTGCATAGACTTTCTTCAGTAGCACCAAAGACAATGTCATCCACATAAATTTATACTATAAGAACATATCTGTCTGATCCTTTTCAAAATAGAGTTGTATCAACCTTTCATCTAGTAAAGCCTTTTGATTTAGAAAGGAACTGAGTCAATCATATCAAGCTTTTAGTGCTTGTTTTAGATCATACAGTGCTCTGCTTAATTTAAAGACATGCGTTTTACAAGATTTATCTTCAAAACCAGAAGGCTATTATACAAAAACTTCTTCTTCAATAAAGCCATTTAGAAAAACACTCTTAACATCCATTTGATACAATTTTATTCTTTTAAAGGCAACAAATACAAGTAAAACCTTTATAACTTCAAGTCTAGCTACAAAAGCAAAGGTTTTGGTGAAGTCTATACCTTCTTGTTGATTGTAACCTTATGCTATGAGCCTTGCTTTTTTCCTTATAACTTTACCATCTTTATCTATTCCTAAAGGCCCATCTTGTTCCAATAATGCTTTTATTCTTGGGTTTTTGAACCAAAGACCACACCTTGTTTCTCTCAAACTGATTGAGTTCTTCTTGTACGACTATGATCTAGTTAGGGTCTTCTAGAGCCTCTTCAATGGTCTTGGGCTCAAGTTCTGAAATAAGTGCCATTGATGACTGGTTATGAAGTCTTGATCTGGTCTGAACTCCTTCAGCTTGGTCCCCAATGATGAGATCTAAAGGATGGTAGGTCTTGAACTTCTATTCTCTAGGTTTCTCAAGTTCAGGCATCGTCTGTTGATCAGAGCCTTGTTGTTGATTATTTACAGAGCTAATGGTTCAGATTCACCTTCAGGTTATAAAATTCCTGCATCATCATATTCTAGATCTACCAATTTCTTGTCAGTCTTTGTTAGATCATTAAATCTTACATGCATTGATTCCTTAATGGTTTGAGTCCTTATATTAAAGACTCGATAAGATTTTGATGTATTTGAATAGCCTATGAAAATACCTTTATCACACTTTGAGTCAAACTTTCCAAGTTAATCTCTTGTGTTTAGGATATAGCATGTGTAACCAAATGAGTAAAAGTATAAGATAATAAGTTTTCTTCCCTTCCACAATTCATATGGAGTCAGATTTAGTATTGTTCTAATAAAGACTCTGTTTTGAATATAGCAAGAAATGCTCACAGCTTCAACCCAAAATATTTTGGTAAATCATTTTCGCAAAGCATTGTTCTAGCCATCTCTAACAAACTTTTGTTTTTCCTTTCCACAACATCATTCTGTTGGGGTGTTCTTGGAGAAGAAAATGTATAAGATATGCTAGTTTTGTTATAGAATTTTTTAAAAATCTCATTTTCAAATTCTCTGCTATGATCACTTCTTATTGTACCAATGTAGACACCTTTTTCAGACTGTATTTTCTTACTAAAAATCTTAAATACTTATGCAAACTCATCTTTGTGGGCTAAGAAATAAACCCATGTCATTCTGGTGTAATCATCAATAATTTGGGATGGTGCAAATAAATCTAAATGTTACAATTCAAGTGGTCTGGTAGTGGAAACAACATCTTTGTTTTTAAAAGAAGTTTTGTATTGTTTTCCCTTTTGACATTCTTCGTAGGGTTGGGATCCATTGATGAAATTCTAGGAAGTCCCTTAACTAACCCTTTTTTGTTAATCTTTGAAATATGTTTCATGCTAACATGTCCAAGCTTTTTGTGCCAGATCCACTGTTCTTCATACGATGAGAAAAGACAAGTTACATTTTGATGTTCAGTTCACCCAAATCAACCTTGTAGAGGTTATTATGTCTGTTTGCTGAGAAAAGAGTAGTTCCATCACGGTTGATGATTGTACACTTTTCTTTATCAAACGATACTTTGTAACCACTGTCGCAAAATTGACTTATGCTTAGTAGGTTATGCTTCAAACCTTCGACAAAGTAAATATTTTCAATTACAAGAGAGGGAATGTTACCAACTATACCAATCCAAGTTATTTGACCAGATTAGTTTCCCCCAAATATAACTTTTCCTCTTTTAAATTGTTTCAAGTTTAGGAATATAGACCTTTTTGCTGTCATGTGATATAAGCATCCACTGTCCAGATACCAACAGTGTTGCTTTGCTTTTGTCCTTAAACACATCTGAAATAGGAATAATCATTGTCTTTGGTACCTAGAACTTTTTCAGTCCTATAAGGTTAGTGTTCTTTGCATTCTTCCTTTTTCTTTTTAAGTAGTCTTGAATCATATAACCATGCTTCTTGTAATAGTTTCATTTAGCATGTTTATGCTTAGCTTGAGAAGATGAAGAAGGAGACCTTTTCCTTTAGCTTCTTCAACATACCCCAGACCAGGTCTTTTGGAACTTCCTTAGGATTTACCCATAAGTTTGTTTAAATTTTTAGTTCTATCTACAAATTGGACCAGGTCTGTAGTAAGCGTGCTTACTTGGTGTTGAAGAGACTTAATCTCCTTTTCTTGAGAGATACAACGAGCATCTGAATTGTTTAGTTTAGTTTTCAAAGCCTTATTTTCTTTCTTGTGCTTATGTATCTCTTCAAGATGCATCTCTTCTTCCTCATTAAGTTCTTTAAGAAACTCTTGATCTGAATCCTTTTTCTTTAGATCAGATATCATAACTTCATATAAAGAAATAGTTTTAGATTATTTCTTTTTTAATAGTTTATAATTTTTCAAAAGAATTGAAAAGTCTTTAGAAAGAGCTTCATAATTTTCTTTAAGTTTAGATTGATTTACCTCCTCTGATTCAGACTCGTCTGAACTTACTTCAGATTCTAAATCTGATTTAGCCATAAGACAGATTTGAGTAGACTCTATCTCTTCTTCAGACTCACTTGTACTAGTTGAATCTGTATTTATATGTTAACACGAGTTTTGATAATGACACAAACATGAAGAATACACATGATCAAGGAATGAATGTATTTGATGAATTGATGAACAACAAAAGGAAAATATGGTTAACAAAGAAATGACATGATCAATAAGGAAAGGATGAAGAATCATGAACAATATGATAAAAAAAAGGTTCAAAATACATTAAATTGGAAGCAACGGGCCCGAGAATCAATTCATGGCATCTAGGAATCAATTCATGCCAAAAATACAGTCTGGGAATCGATTCCCCTTGCCTAGGAATCGATTCATGCATATGAAACATGTTGGAAATCGATTCCCCTCCCTGCTGAATTGATTCATATGCTTTTGTACACCTGGGAATCGATTCCCCACTGCAGGAATCAATTCATGCTTGCCTGGGAATCAATTCATCACTCCAGGAATCGATTCATGCGTTAATAATTTGACACTTTCCAACGTAAAGAATCGATTCATACTTCTTGATAACGGGGGACAACTTTAAGTAGGTTTTTAAGACAGAAATGAAACCCCATAATGCATTATACAATGGCACAACTTGGAATCTCAAAATGGAAGCCACACTACGGGTTTTTAGATCGCACTACAACATTTCAAATTGAAGCCAGCATGTCAAAGGGAATTAAATGAATTAATAAATTGCATCACACCATGCCTTCGATTACTATAAATAGGAGAGGATTTGAAGGAGCAAAACATACCTCTGAATAGCAAGCTTTGCTCTTTGCTTCCTTCTTTCATTTTCTCTATTTCTCGTTACTCTCTATTCCTTTCATTTGAAATTATTTTTGAGAGTTAGTCAGTGAGGAAAATTTTTTTAACTGTTAAACTTGCATATTCTTTTTTAGAGAGAAAAATTATTTTGTGAAAGCTTTAATTTGTATATCCACTCTTTTGGAGAGTTATCTTTGTAAAATCCTTAACCAAATTTTTTGAGAGTTTTGGGTTGGGGTTCAACCTTGTAAAATTGAGACATTGAGAGATTGGGTAGGTTGCCCTTGTACTTGTGAGAATTGGGTTCTTGAGTGTGGGACACTAAGAAGCTGTAATTGCTCAAAGTTTTATCTCTAATCTCTAATAGTGGAAATCCTCCAAGTGGGTTGCTTGGAGGGCGAGACGTACACCGGTGTAGTGGAACTCATATATATCGGTTTGCAAATCTCTCTTCCCTAAACTCATTAAAATTTATGCACTTAAATTGCTTGCTAAACTTGTTGTGTTCATAACTTAATTGTTAAATTTATTTGAAACAACTCTTTAACTCTTAAGTGAATTTATTTGCCATATATTAAGTGCTTATTATTTCGAATCATGTGTATAAATTGTTATTACTTATGATTAAACTTATCATCTTCATCAAGTATATTTATTAAAGAATTAATTTTAAAAGCATTCCAAAGTAAAATTTTTAATACTCAATTGACCCCCCTCTTGAGTAATTAAGGCCACTTGGTTAACAGAATCTTCATCATCCCAGGTGATAAGTTGTTTTTGCTTCTTAAAGAATTTCTTTTTCTCTTTTCTGTCTTTTCCATCTTTGTTCAGAAGGGTACATTTTGCTTTTATGCGTCTTGGTTTCCTGCAGTTGAAACATTCTAAAACAGACTTATCAGTCTTAAACTTAAATTGACTCTTACCTCTATATTCTTTTCTGTTGAACCTTCCAGCTCCACCTTTCTTCTTTTTCAGAAGTCTGTGGAATCTTTTGTGATGAGAGTTAACTCTTCATCAGTGTCTTTATCTTCTTTATTAGATACAATGTCTGAGCTAGTTGACTCCTTAACTCTAGACTTCTTGTACCTTCTAGAAGTCTCTTCAGACTTTAAGGCAATATTCTTGGAAGATGAAATCTTTGACATTTTCTTCTGGTTGAGCTTCATCTCATGAACTCTTAGAACTCTAAGAAGTTTATCTAGAGTCAGAGTGTTAAAGTCCTTTGCTTCCTCCAAAGTAGCACACTTGGCATCAAACTTTTCTAGTAAGCATCCCTGAAGTTTCACGTTGATATCTTTAGTGCATGGTGTAGATCCCAAGGCTTTGAGCTTATTGAGCAGAGTCTGAAATCTTCCAAACATCTGATCAACAGACTCATGTTCCTTCATTGTAAAGTTGTCATACTTCTTGGTTACCAAGATTTTTTTGGAATGCTTAACATTGGAGGTACCTTTGTAGTTACGCTGAAGAGCATCCCAGATTTCTTTTACAGATTTATAGCCGTAAACCTTATTGTATTTAGACTTTCCAAAGGTACAGATTAGGAGAAATCTGGCTTTAGCATTTAGCTCTATCTTTTTAAAGTTAGTTGTGGACCACTTATCTTCAGGAACTAGTTTTCCTTTACTATTCACAGGGGCTAGTTCATCACCTCTTATGATTATTCCCCATAGAACATACTGAGTAGACTTGATGAACATTTCCATCCTAATTTTCCAGTTGCATAGTCTTCACCAAGGAAGGATGGAGGTCTATTCATGGAGGAGCCTTCAACAATAAGCTGATCTTAAGAAGTGGCCATGGATTGTGATCCTTTTCACTCGAAGGAGTAATCAACCTAAAAGGACAAGCTCTGATACCAATTGATGGTTCAAAGTTAGACTTAGAGGGGGATTGAATAAGCCTTTAACTCTTTTTTAATTTTACAGACTTTGTATGATTTAAAAAATTAGAACAAACCAGAGAAAGGAAAAAGAATCACACAATAGATTTATACTGGTTCATTTCAAGAGTAAAAGTTACGTCTAGTACCTTCAGACTTGAAGAATTTCCACTATTGTAAAAACACCTTTTACAAATACAACACCATACCAGTTCCTTAAGTATTCTTGACTCCAACCACTTCCAACTTATACCCAAGTATTGTTTCAATGAGCCACTCCTAGCTACAGACACCCAAGTATTCTTTCAAAAGCCACTTCAGAGCACACAATGTTTCCCACACTAGCAGACTCTGGCAACACACTAAATTCTACAGAAAGGAATGATAAAGAGTTTTATGTTACATTAGATAACTTAGTGTACAAATACACTAAGCTACAGACTACTATAAGTCAAGGTCAGCTAGAAGTAGAACTACAAAGAAGACTTATATATGTAGATACAAGAACTTAATTTTTTTTAAAGAAAGTCCTTCAGACTTGTTGGTTCTTGTAAGAGAGATTAGAAAATGTTCAATGATATTAGCAAAAGTCTCTTTGCGTTTGAAAACCTCTTATATTTATAGGCTTCCTTGAGATAGCCATTGGTTCATCTTTAAAAAAGTTGATCTTCTCAAGGATAGTACAGGCAACGTTTATAGAGATATGCTTCAGAGATATTCACATAAAAGGGTTACCTTGATAGTCTTTAGAAAAGATCCCTTTTTTCTTATCCATTTTAAGCAATCTAGTACAACTTTATAGATGTTGACCTTTAGGCTATTTAACTTACACAACTTCAGCTTTTGTTGACATCTTGGGATATGCGAGGCAGTTTTCTTGGTATATGCGAGTAGGCCTTCAACTTTTCTGTTAATTACTTCTTTAAGGAAGGACACAGAGTTGACGTGATAAAGTCCTTGTGGCTCCTTATTTAGAGAGGAAAGATCCTTTTTAGACGCTTTTAGAGGAGGAAAGAGAAACCATCTTAGGGTCTATAGCTTTAGAAGAACTTGATTCAATGAAGCCTTTAGTAAGTACAAACTCTCTTTTTCAAGAGTGAATTGAGTTTCGGGGACTCCCCCTATTCTTTACAACTAGATCTCTACAGATTTCCTATCATACTTGAACAAAATAGTTAGATAAACTAAACGTACAAACTTCATTTTAGCTAAGAGTCTTGATGTATATTATTAACAAATCACAAGGGTTCAGACTTCTTAGTCTTGAATTTAGACTTGATTCTAACAAAAGGTAACATAGTTATTTAATAAGTTTAATTCTTTATCTTTTTTGGAATTTTCATATTTGTTTTTAAGTGGGTTTTTATAGTGGATTTTTAATGTCTTCAGTGGAATTTTAATATCCTGAAAAGTTACAAAGTCATTATTAAGGTTAATGGATTTTTATTTGAATGCTAGTTGGATCATTTAAGAGTTAGTGAATTAATAAGTGCTATAGGAAGTAAATGATTAGTGGAGAAGTTAGTGGAAGGCTTGGTGGAAATTTACATCCGTAGAATTCCATAAGTCCATTTAAGCCTATAAATAAGGCCCTTTATAATGCAAAAGAAATCAACTAGAGTTTTGGGTAAAGTATAAGTTTTATTCTTGAGAGATTTTCTAAACTTTTTGAATGAACCACTCTTTGATTTCATGAGAAAAAAGTTCATTCTTGTGGAAATCTCTCTAGGTTTATCAATCTTAGATTGTGGCACTTTCCCCATGACTTATCACTTACCTTCTCATATATTTTTTGAGTGTGCCGCTAATATCTTTCTTTAAACCTTTTGCCCCAAAAATATACCTTTTTCTAAAACTAAAATTCAAGGCCTTTTCCATTAACGTCACGCCTCATTCCCTCTCTTTCTCTTTCCACTTTTTTCATTTCTTATTAATTTTTACTAGAAAAACCATAAACACTTCTCTACACATATTTGGCCAAGCATGTATTCCCAAGGATATTGAAGAATTATGATGCAAGAACCTTGGATCTCAAGCAATCACCTCCAAGATAGATCTTCTCTGAAGGATTTAAGTCCATCATCAAGTTGTATCATGAGCTTTGGCTTTTATAAGTGAAATTCTAAATCCACTCATTATTTCTTAACATTTTTGAATTCTAATTGTAGATTCTTCTTCTACTACTTTTCTTCTACATATATCTCTAATCAATTTTCAAATTCATGCACTTTGAATTTTCTTCGTTTTTTGGCACTAAAGCTAGATCTTCATTTAGAATGTTTGAATTCTAATTATAGATCCTTGATCTATAGAGTGGCCAAACCAAAAGCTCACCAAGCAATCTCAATTTGGAGAACCTTCATTATTGGAGCTAAAATTTGATCATCATTCATTCAAATTTCTAAATCTTCAATTTCTTGAGTTTTCTTGAATTTTTTGTGATCAATCTTATTCTTAGTATAGAATTTTAATTAGTTTAGTTTTTGAATGAGTTTTATATTGTTAGAAATTTGATAATCTTGGTCTCATAGATTGGCACCACTTTTATATTTAAATTCATGATTTTCTTGTTTGAATTCTTGAAGTTTTATGTAGTTTAATGTTAGATCTTCAGTCTTAGGCTTCATTTGGCCTAAGTTATTTTAGGCTTAAAAGTTACTTTTAAGTTAAAGCTAAAAGTAAGAGCTTTAAAAATAAAGGTGGTGTTGTTTGGCGTTCTTGAAACTTTTTTTTAAGAAAATGTTACTTTTAAGTTAAAACTTATTTGGTAAATTTTTTTAAAAGCTTTAATTTTACAAATTGTCTTATAATCTAAGGGTTCATTTGGTGAAAGAAATTAGCGGTAATAATGGTGGTGGTGGAGACGACATTGGTGGTGTGTTAGTAACAGTGATGATAATAGGGGTGATAGTGATAACAACAATGGTGATGGTGGAGACAAAGATAACGCTGGTGGTGGCAACAATGGTGGTGGTGGTGGAAATGTCGAACGTTGTGGCAACGGTGATGGTGTGATGATGGTGGCAGTGTGATAAGTCTTGAAAAGACTTATATATTCACTAATATTTAACCTTGTGTTAGGAGAAAAATTAGATTTATTTAACATGTTTATTAAGTATTTAGAAGATAATTATCAATTGAATAAAAGGAGTGGTTGTTTATTATTTGAGTAATCATAGGTATAATTAAGCATAGAAAGATAGTATCTTAGGAAAGAGTGAATTTTGACTTGATATTTGTTTGAGCGTGCTAACATTGTCCCTTGAGCGTGCCCACGCTGGGTATACTTATGGTTTTGTAGGATTCCAGGAAGTTAGCGTCCTTACGCTAACTAAGAGCGTAATTACGCTACTTTCAAGGAGAAGTCAAAGATTCCAGCGTTCCTACGCCAGTGCTTACACTGAAGAATAAGGGAGTCCAATGTAAGTCAGAAGGTCAACATACCTATGCTCATGTTGAGTGCTTCTACACGCAAGAAATGATTGGAAGAAACAACAAGTCAGTAAGATAGCGCACCTACGCTGCCTACCGAGCGTACTCACCCTTAGACCTCTGATCTAGTTACACAAGTCAAATAGCCAGGGTGCTGACGTTGTTCCATAAGTGTACTTACGCTCACATATTTATTTAGGAGACACTCTCATGCAGTAAGCCAACGTACTGACGCTGGTATGGGGTATGCCTACTTCAAATACGAGGGAAAACTTAGTTATTTGAAATTTGGTTGTAAATTAGTTAAGTTAAGTTTATTATTTATTTTTAAGTTATTTAGGAGTTTAATTTTGTTAATTAAGCTGTTGATTATGGTAAAGCTATAAATAACTCTATGTAATTAGTTAACACATATAATTAATAATACCAATTCATTCTTCAGATTCACTTCTCTCTCTAAACTTTTCTTCTCTCTAATTTTTCTACAATTCACCATGTTCCTTCACTCTCTCTTCATCTCTTCTCCCTCCATGGATTGCTAAATCCATAAGGTTGGGAATAACTAAAGCTTCAATAAAGGCTTGATTCTGTGCTTGAAGTGTTCACTAGCTTGAGGCATGAAGAACATGGCTAGGAGTGCTTTCTCTGTTGAATTGGAAGATTCGGATCTATCTTGAAGTTCTTGCTAGAGAGGAATCCTAGTTAAGGACTTAGGTAATCTCTTTGCTACCTAATTAATTCATGCCTAAGGTTTAGGTGAATAATTAGGGTTCATCCTCTGAATTTTGCATTAGGTTTCAATGTGTATTTTCACCTAAGGGATTAGGGTTTATTTTCATTTAAATTAGCATTAATCACCTAAGGAATTAGGGATTAGTCATCTGTGAAGTTGTTAATGCCTTGATTTAGGGAATTGCTCTTCACTAACTGAGTTTTGCTGACATTGATAGCTGAAGTCATTCCTGACCTATTCTTAATTCAAAGTTTCACTTCTTAAATCACTTGTTCTTGATTTCATAACTATACTGCAAAAGCATAAAAATATTAAAATAGAATCCTAAAGAATTTTTCATGATATGTTTTACATATCCAGTTTGGTTCAGCTAGTATTAGTCCTTGGTTGTGGTAATTGCCTCAATCCCTGTGGGAACGATACAAATATACTCAATTTTAACGGATGGTGCACTTGCCATAAATTTTATCACTCGATGAGATTGCATCAAGTTAATGGCGCCATTGCCGGGGATTCTTGAGTAATATCAACAATCCTTGGACCGGTACTAGACTGAACATTTTCATTTTGTTGTTAGTTGTATTGTGTTGTGTTAGTAGTTTTAATTCCTAGGCATTAGTTGTTGTGTTTAGTAGAGTGTATACAGTTACAGGACAAGAGAGAACCATTCTTCTTTGATCCTAATATCAATCTGTTAGAATAAAAGTTGAAAAAAGAAAAAAGACTTAAAGAACAACAAGAAATGGAACATAGAATGATTACATTAGGTGAGTACTCTAGGCCAACTGATGAGGGTATGCAATCTAGTATCCTCAGGCTTCCAATTGTAGCGAATAACTTTGAACTTAAACTAGCATTGCTGCAATTGGTTAGGAATGAACAATTTAAGGAAAGTGAGGTGGAAGACCCAAACTTACATTTAGCTAGCTTCCTTCAAATATGTAATACTGTGAAAATGAATGGTGTTCCCGCTAAAGCAATCTGGTTAAGGTTGTTTCCCTTTTCTCTTCGGGATAGGGCTAAGGCTTGGTTGTAGAGCCAACCTATGGGTAGTATCTTTACTTGGGATGATCTCACTAGGAAATTTTGGATTAAGTACTTTCCTCCCTCTAAGTATGCTAGGCTACACAATGAGATTACGTGCTTTCAGCAAAGAGAGGGTGAATCTTTGTTAGAAGCATGGGATAGGTATAAGGAGAGTTTGAGGAAGTGTCCTCATCATCAAATACTTGAAATGCAGTAGGTTAACATTTTTTATAATGGAGTTAAGCCAGCCACTAGAGTCTTAATAAATACCTCAGCTGGAGGTTCTTTAACCACTAAAACTATGGATAAGGCTATAAAATTAATAGATATGATGGCCTCGAATGAGTGTTTGATAAGGTAGAGGAGTAGTATTCCCAAGAGAGGAATCATAGAGTTAGATGTGCAGGATTTCTATTTAGCACAAAGTAAACTCATGACTCAGGCTTTAGAGAAACTAAGTGTACAAATTTCTGAAATCCAAAAGCCTAGTCAAGTCTGTATGGTGAACTATGATTTCTGTGGGGGGGGACCATGAGAATGGCTTGTCTGACTCTAATAGTTCAGCTGAACAAGTGAATTACATGGGGCAATAGAGGAGTTACCCATCAAATTCATTTAATCCTAACTATCAGAATCATCCAAACTTCTCTTGGCAGAGAGGACCCCATTTGAACCAAAATTTAAATCAAAACATAAATCAAAGTTCATCATCACAGCAGCCTATGAATAGACCACAAGCTCAACCTACTCCTGTAAAAGAAAAATATGAACTAGAAAGTGTCTTGTCTCAATTCATACAAGCTACTCAAGCTAGCTTTAAAAACCAAGAAGCCTCTATTAGGAATCTAGAAAATTAGGTAGGACGGTTATCAGGCAATTGGCTGAGAGACAAGCTGGAAATTTTCCAACAGACACAAATTAATCCAAAAGAACATTGCAAAGCTATAATGACAAGGAGTGGAAAGACATTGGATGATCCCACTTTGAGTAAAAATAGATATGAGTGTTGGTGTATGCACTATGAGCTTTTATGCTTCTTCATTTGTATCATTTTTCTACTTATCAATAGAATAAATATTTCAGTTTAAAATTGTTTTAAAACATATTTATCCTTGGAGTAATAGGTCATATAAAAATTATTCCTAAAATGTCCCTAGTCAAGTATTTACATGGGGACATGTAAATACACTGAGACTAGTGTGTGAGTGTACTGATGACCTGATCTCACAGATCATAGATATAGATGATATCGAGTCTTCACACAGGTACACATTAAGAGTAATGATGTACTGGACAGACCCACAATGAGAACGTTACATGGATCGTTACATGATTGTCATAAACGATTCTCAATGTGATAATGGTATATGTAGTCCTTCGACCTGAAGTCACTATGATTCCTACATGAGGAGTTTATTGTTTTAATACAATTAAACGTCTTCTGTAACAAGAGGACTATAAAGGTTGTGATTAGGCAATGAACAAATTATGCAGAGGGATGTGAGTGATGTAGATGGGATTTGTCTCTCCTATGTGACAGGAGTGATATCCATAGGCCACTTGATGGAGTAAGACTAAGAAAACGCATGGCCATGCTAGAAAGAATAAATATTAGATATTTATTCGGATCCAGTCTACTCCGGTATCAAGTAAAATAAATTGGGCCGTACAAGGATGACGCGACTATGCCTTGGGCCCAATTAGGATATCGTGACAAAAGGAATAAACATATTAAATAATTATCACTTATAGGTTATGTTGATAATATTCAGACATAATGATGCATTGCTAGATGCCGCTCTTATTTTATATTAATAATAAAATAGTTTATTATTAATATGACCGGGTATTTTACCTATAGGGTCACACACATAGAGTAAGCCCATCAGAAAATGTTGTCTTATTTTAGTTGGACTAAAATAAAGCTATTGGGCCTAACTCATTTTGAATGAGTAAGGAGCCCACTTTTAGAGAGAACAAATTAGGTCAAACCTAAGCCTATAAATAGAGCATAAGATGCTCATAGGCCGTTCACTCAAGTGAGACACAAATTCGCAAAAGTTGCCAGAGCTACACGCCGTCAAACTAGCAGTTGGCAAGTGTTGTGATTCTGGTGGGAGTGCTCGTGTGGACTCCTAAAGGACGAGGCTACGACTGCTTCGGAGTTCTTCAAGAGGTAATCCAAAATGAATTTTGAAATTGTTTTGTGCTTTGAAACACGGAACCTTGCAAATCCTATGGAATCCCTTTTATTTTTCCGCTGCTCATGCTTAGGGATTTCCTAACAGTGGTATCAGAGCCTGGTTGCAAAACCGTGTTTTGGGCATTTGTTTATATTTTATGATGATATGTTTTTGTTTGCAAGAGCTTTTGGAAAATATGATTTGCGAAATCGTTTCGTTGTTTAAAGGTTTGCAATTTTGTTTTGCGAAAATGTTTTGTGAAACTAGGATTCGAAAATGAACATGCATGATTATGTTGCTATTTTGAGTTATCGCATGTGATGCATATTATTACAATGATTAATCATGTATATGGTATGACCTCTATTTTGGCATGATACATATAATTTTGAGTTATTCTTTATAAATTGTATATGATGCATGTTATAGAGTTTCTTAATTTTAGTATGTATGTTGTTGCCGTTTAAATTTGTATGATGTATGAGGTTATGCAATTTTTATATTTGATATGTGTTTTACTCATATGATAGTCATCGTACAAACTTTGAATCAATTGAGTTGATCTTCGAACATGAATGGTTCATGTTATGGGGCGTTAAGTGATAAGGTTTAAGTGTTAAACCATGGCCGTTCCTTAATCTAGGGTTCAAGAGTTGAAACCTAGACGGCCGTCATGGAAAGGCATTGCATGTTGGCATTAGCGCAAATTGAATTCTAGGTTTTGAAACCCTAGACGGCGCTGCCTCCATGTGCCTTGACGGCTGCGTTGTGAAGTGTTCGCAACAAGGAATTAGGGTTTCAAAGTGGTTGAACTCCTAGTGGGACCCCGTACATTCTCTGCGTAGCGCCTTATTACCGACCCACGTGTTTAATGGCCCATTTAAAAATTTATTTATTTTTTTTTAAATTATTTCAAATGGGTTATAATTAATTAATTAACACGTTGCATGGTGAATGGTTATGGTCTTAGTTATTTTATTTAAATACAGCCTGCGTGCTGTGCCTCTCTTCATTCTGTTGTATTTCTTTTCTCAACCCTTCACTCGTATGTAAAGCGAGTTTCTCAAGAGGATGGTGGGTTCAAGAAGTAGGACTTCATGAAGCCTTGGCATATAGTTCCTTTAGGTTTATTTATTTATTTATTTTTCTTCTAGGAAGACCATAACTATCTCACAATTTCGTTTGCATGCTTTGGGGATAATTTTATTACGTTAAAGCGTTTAACAAAGGCGGTAATTTTAAAATAAATTAAAATCCCTCAAAATAATATTAAGTTATAAACGCCTTCCAATAAGTACACTCGTCAACACTAATGTCAATAAATAGTGGGTCTGCCAAAGCAGGGAACTATTATTTATATTAGTAAGACGCGATGGGATAATGGTAATATCCAAACTGTTTTATTAGGCTTTAACTTAACTAAGTTTTCAATTGGATTGAATATAACTTAGAGGCGTAAACATTGGGCTAAATATTCATAAGATGAATAATTAGTAATGGTTACTTAACCCAATGACTAAGAGTTGTATAAAGATACAATTGGAAAAAGTTTCCTACCTAAATAACCAAGTATTAGGTGATCAGCCAAAGCTGACTTAACGCTTGGCAAAATATGGATCTTAGCCCACTAGAAAATCTTCCAACGGGATTTTCTGATTCGTGGAGGGTATTTTGTTTTGAATCGAAATAGTGGGAGACATATTTAATTTAAATGACCATAATTTAAATATGTTTTGAAAATGATACTTACTACATATTTTCTGTTTTAGATAACCATGACGTCAAACACACCTTCAAACCTTTCGTTGCGATTAATCCTAGACAAAGAAAAATTGTCTGGTTCTAACTTCCTTGACTAGTATAGAAACTTGAGGATTGTCCTCAAACAAGAGAAAAAGCAGTATGTCCTGGAAGGTCCGATTCCGGAACCACCCGCGAACAATGCCTCTAAAGCTGACAAGGATGCTTACAAGAAGCATCAGGATGACGCTTTAGATGTCCAATGCCTTATGCTGGCAACCATGTCTCCTGAGCTTCAGAAGCAACATGAGCATATGGAGGCTTTCGATATGATCGAAAACCTAAGGAAACTATATCAAGGTCAAGCTGACCAAGAAAGATATGAAGTTTCTTCAGCCCTATTTAGCTGCAGACTTGAAGAGGGAGGTTCTGTAGGACCTCATGTGCTCAAAATGATTGGGTACTTGGAGAATCTAGCTAGGCTAGGATTCCCCTTCCCTCAAAAGTTGGCTACCGATCTCATTTTGAAATCATTACCTGACAGTTTTAAGCCAGTCATCATGAATTACAACATGAATGCATTGGACAAAACATTGCCAGAGCTACTCAATATGTTGAGGACTGCTAAGCCCAATGTTTCTAAAGGAAAGGGCAAGGCCATAATGATGGTCAATTCTGGCAAAGGTAAAGGAAAGGGCATGTATAAAGGCAAAGGAAAGGCTATTGTAGGAAATGGCAAGAAGATTTGGAAAGGCAAGGATAAGCCAAGTACATCAGCCTTAAAACCTATGGGCGGGGTGGCTAAGGAAGGTAAATGTCACCATTGTGGACAAAAGGGACACTGGAAGAGAAACTGCCCAAAGTACCTAGAAGAGCTTAAGAAGAAGGGAAGTGAGACTTCCACTTCAGGTATTTTTGTTATAGAAATTAACATGTCAACTTCAATATCATGGGTATTAGATACTGGATGTGGATCTCACATTTGTCTTAATGTGTAGGATCTAAGAAGGAGTAGGTAGTTGATGAAGGGCGAGGTAGACCTACGCGTTGGAAATGGAGCAAGAGTTGCTGCATTAGCTGTAGGGACTTATTTTTTATCCTTGCCCTCAGGGTTAGTCCTTGAATTGGACAATTGTTATTTTGTTCCGGCAATAAGGAGAAACATTATTTCTGTTTCTTGTCTTGATAAGAAAGGGTTTTCCTTTACAATAAAGAACAATAGTTGTTCTGTTTATTTAAAAGACATGTTTTATTGTTGTGCAAATTTGAGTAATGGACTTTATGTTCTAGATCTCGAAACCCCTATCTATAACATTAATACTAAAAGGGTTAAAACAAATGATTTAAACCCAACTTATCTTTGGCATTGTCGCCTAGGACATATAAATGAGAAACGCATTTCTAAACTCCATCAAGATGGATATTTAGAATCTTTTGATTTTGAATCAATAGATACATGTGAATCTTGTTTATTAGGGAAGATGACTAAGACCCCTTTTACCGGAAAAGGTGAAAGGGCGAGTGATCTTCTTGGCTTGATACATAGTGATGTATGTGGGCCCATAGGGACAATGGCTAGGGGAGGTTTTAGTTACTTCATCACTTTTACTGATGATTTCAGTAGATATGGATTTGTGTTTCTCATGAAACATAAATCAGAATCTTTTGAAAAGTTCAAGGAGTTTAAACATGAAGTAGAGAACCAACTTGGCAAGACAATTAAAGCACTTCGATCCGATCAAGGTGGTGAATATTTGAGCCTAGAGTTTGATGAATATCTTAAAGAGTGTGGGATTATATCTCAACTTACTCCCCCTGGAACACCAGAATAGAATGGGGTTTCTGAGCGGAGAAATAGAACCTTGTTGGACATGGTTCGATCAATGATGAGTCAAATTGACCTCCCTAACTCATTCTGGGGACATGCTTTGTTGACAGCAACTTTCACACTTAACCGTGTTCCATCAAAGGCTGTCATAAAGACACCATATGAGATATGGACTGGGAAATGACCTAGTATGTCTTTTCTTAAGATTTGGGGCTGTGAAGCTTATGTTAAACGCCAAAGTTCTGATAAACTTGGGCCCAAGTCAGATAAATGTCTTTTTGTGGGATACCCAAAAGAAACTAAGGGTTATTATTTTTACAATCCTACTGAGGGCAAAGTGTTTGTTGCTCGGAATGCTGTATTCTTAGAAAGGGAATTCATCTCTACAAGAATCAGTGGGAGGAAAGTAGAACTTGAAGAAATTCAAGACTCACAAGGCATTGAAGAGCCAATGGTGGAAGTGGAGCAGAACCCACAAAATGTTGTGATAACACCAGCTCCAGTAGCACAAGACTTGCGTAGATCAGGTAGAATACGTCAACAACCTGAAAAATATGGATTTCTTGTAACTCAGGAAGGAGATGTATTCCTAATGGATCGAAATGAGCCAACATCTTATGAAGAGGCCATTGCAAGTTCAGAATCTGAGAAATGGCTAGAAGCCATGGAATCTGAAATGGACTCCATGTACACTAATCAAGTTTGGAACTTGGTTGATGCACCTGAAGGGGTAAAACCTATAGGATGCAAGTGGGTTTTCAAAAAGAAAACTGACATGGATGGTAATATAAGTACCTTTAAAGCAAGGTTGGTGGCTAAAGGTTTCAAGCAAATACATGGTATAGACTATGATGAAACTTTTTCCCCAGTTGCTATGCTAAAGTCTGTTCAGATTCTGCTTGCTATTGCTGCATACCATGATTATGAGATATGGCAAATGGATGTCAAGACTGCTTTCCTTAATGGAAATCTTCTTGAGGAAGTGTACATGACATAACCTGAAGGCTTTGTTAAGCCTGAAGCATCCAGGAAGGTGTGCAAGCTACAACGTTCTATATATGGACTTAAGCAAGCTTCCAGAAGTTGGAATCTTCGTTTTGATGAAGCTGTTAAACAATTTGGCTTTACTAAAAATGAGGATGAACCTTGTGTCTACAAGAAGGTTAGTGACTGCACAATTGTTTTTCTGGTCCTGTATGTTGATGACATACTACTTATTGGAAATGACGTTCCTACTCTTCAGTCTGTGAAGAGTTGGTTGGGAAGCTATTTTTCTATGAAAGACTTAGGTGAAGAAACCTACGTGTTGGGAATTAAGATCTATAGAGATAGATCAAGAAAACTTCTTGGCCTAAGTCAGAATACATACATAGACAAAGTGTTAAAAAGGTTTAACATGCAAGATTCCAAGAAAGGAACATTGCCTATGGCTCATGGCATAAGCTTATCAAAAGCTCAATCTCCTTCGACTAAAGAAGAAAGAGAACGGATGAATAAGATTCCATATGCATCTGCTATTGGATCAATCATGTATGCCATGATATGTACCCGACCAGATGTCTCGTACGCTTTAAGCATGACGAGCAGATACCAGTCTGATCCCGGTGAAAGTCACTGGACTGCTGTCAAGAATATCCTAAAGTACTTAAGAAAAACTAAGGATTCATTCTTGATATATGGAGGGGAAGAAGAGCTCATTGTAAAAGGTTACACTAATGCTAGCTTCCAAACTGATAAGGATGACTCAAGATCGCAATCTGGGTACGTGTTTTGTCTAAATGGTGGCGCTGTAAGCTGGAAGAGTTCAAAGCAAGAGACAGTTGCTGATTCTACTACAGAGTCTGAGTATATTGCTGCCTCAAATGCTGCAAAAGAGGCAGTATAGATCAAGAAGTTCATAACAGAACTTGGGATTGTTCCTAGCATTGTGGACCCTATAAGTCTCTACTGTGACAATAGTGGAGCAATCGCACAAGCTAAGGAACCTAGATCACATCAACGATCCAAGCATATACTTAGGCGATTTCATCTCATTCGAGAGATCCTTGACCGAGGAGATGTAAAGATATGTAAGGTGCATACTGATGAGAATATTGTTGACCCACTTACAAAACCTCTTACACAACAAAAACATGAGGGGCACACTAGATCATTAGGCATTAGGCAAATGTCTGATTGGCTCTAGTGCAAGTGGGAGATTGTTGGTGTATGCACTATGAGCTTTTATGCTTTTTCATTTGTATTATTTTTCTACTTATCAATAGAATAAATATTTCAGTTTAAAATTGTTTTAAAACATATTTATCCTTGGAGTAATAGGTCATATAAAAATTATTCCTAAAATGTCTCTAGTCAAGTATTTACATGGGGACATGTAAATATATTGAGACTAGTGTGTGAGTGTACTGATGACCTGATCTCACAGATCATAGATATAGATGATATCGAGTCTTTACACAGGTACACATTAAGAGTAATGATGTACTGGACAGACCCACCATGAGAACGTTGCATGGATAGTTACATGATTGTCATAAACGATTCTCAATGTGATAATGGTATATGTAGTCCTTCGACCTGAAGTCACTACGATTCCTACATGAGGAGTTTATTGTTTTAATACAATTAAACGTCTTCTGTAACAAGAGGACTATAAAGGTTGTGATTAGGCAATGAACAAATTATGCAGAGGGATGTGAGTGATGTAGATGGGATTTGTCTCTCCTATGTGACAGGAGTGATATCCATAGGCCACTTGATGGAGTAAGACTAAGAAAACGCATGGCCATGCTAGAAAGAATAAATATTAGATATTTATTCGGATCCAATCTACTCCGGTATCAAGTAAAATAAATTGGGCCGTACAATGATGACGCGACCATGCCTTGGGCCCAATTAGGATATCGTGACAAAAGGAATAAACATATTAAATAATTATCACTTATAGGTTATGTTGATAATATTCGGACATAATGATGCATTGCTAGATGCCGCTCTTATTTTATATTAATAATAAAATAGTTTATTATTAATATGACCGGGTATTTTACCTTTAGGGTCACACACATAGAGTAAGCCCATCAGAAAATGTTGTCTTATTTTAGTTGGACTAAAATAAAGCTATTGGGCCTAACTCATTTGGAATGAGTAAGGAGCCCACTTTTAGAGAGAACAAATTAGGTCAAACCTAAGCCTATAAATAGAGCATAAGATGCTCATAGGCCGTTCACTCAAGCAAGACACAAATTCGTAAAAGTTGCAAGAGCTACACGCCATCAAACTAGCAGTTGGCAAGTGTTGTGATTCTGGTGGGAGTGCTCGTGTGGACTCCTAAAGGACGAGGCTACGACTGCTTCGGAGTTCTTCAAGAGGTAATCCAAAATGAATTTCGAAATTGTTTTTGTGCTTTGAAACACGGAACCTTGCAAATCCTATGGAATCCCTTTTATTTTTCCGCTGCTCATGCTTAGGGATTTCCTATCATCACATGCCTTTTAATATAAAAGCCCAAACAGGGGTTAACACCACAGTTCTCATATTATGTACTCAGCATTGAATGTCAGTAACATACATCCTATACTTTTAAACACAAAGTCACATACGGAATCAGCATAGCAAGCTCATACACTCGGCATCCCAATAGAATCAACATGCATTTCAGTATAAACATCAAACAAATATTTTTCCGCTGCATCATAATAAAATGCGCTCGACAATCACCATAATAGCATACACATACATTCACTTTGCATTCTCATGATTATCTACGCACATCTCATGAACAGAAACCAACATGCACCACACATTCGGCTACCACTCAATCACAGCACCATAATCAACAAATTACTAGTACAACACAACACAGTGAAGAGATTTCACCCGGTATCCGTCCATAAACCACGCATTTAAGATGTAAGTTAGCTCCCCCTACCTGGAATGAAGATCCCAGAAGCTCCTCGGGCCTACGGCTTCTCAATCAGGCGTCCGTGCCTCCAGTCATCCATCGGTGCTCTGCTCTCAACTTTGGGAGAATCAACGCTGCTTCTTCTCAAGCAGCTCTGCTACCAAAGCACTCAACGCTCTTGCATGTAAGGACAGGGGAGGCCATTCGGGCCTCCAAGACACCCAGCGTTATTCCCTCCCTTGAGCAGTTCCGTGTCACCCATCAGTGGGAGATGCCCACAACCTGAGGCACATAACGCTGCACACACATCCACTCGAGATTCCAAACAGCTTTCGAGTGGAGGGAGAAGAAGAAGAAAGAGACGGAAACAAAGACAGCAAGAAGAAGGAGAAGGCAGGATGCATGCGCAGGGAGAAATGCATAGCCCTCCAAGTCTCTCTTTTCCCACAGCGTGAAAAATAAATAATGAAGAGAGGGAACCAAGCCCCTTTATACCCTTAAGGTTACATGCGTCATTATCTTCAGCCCATTGCATTATTATTATTATTATTTATTCAATCATTTCTAACCAATCAACGATTAGTCTAATCAACCATTAATCTTAATTCTGTAATTAACCCTTAATTAGTGGCTTAATCTCAATCGGTAAAAATCAGGATGTTACAATTCTCCCCCCCTCAAAGAATTTCGTCCTCGAAATTCAAACACAGACTTACCCCAACAAACAGTTCGGAATATCACTTTCATGCTCCATAACCAATTGCAACTCTTCGCTTCTCAATGTTTCCGACTGCTTCGCAATTTCTAATCGGCATAAATAAAACAATCCTTCACAGAATTCAACACATTTAGGATTCAATTTCCCATGTACAGTTACCCTATCCAACTCTGCCAGTTTACCATAATTAATGGCACTTCTTAATTGCTTGGCCGCTCGGCCTTATATTCTTAACGCCGATCGGTGTATTTCCACCGTCAGCTCTTCTGATTCATAGGAGTTACTCGGCATGATTAAGTACCCACACAGGGTATAAGCCCAAAGTTGTGTCACATGGGACACATTCGGGATGTTAATCAACCAGTTGGGAAGAATCTAGTCGGTAACAACACTACTGATTCCCACCAATACTTACTATTGTCCGATTTATCTCGGATTAAACTCTCGGATATTCAACATTCAAGTACTAAAATTCTTTTCCAAATTGTGATGTATCTTGACAATATCGAGACGAACACTCAAAAGGGTTCCTCATGTGCATCCACTAGCACAGCCTGCCTGGATTTACCTCACACAGGCACCACACTCGGTTCTAAAATCTCAGATTCTATCCATTCCTTCGGCTAATTCCATGCCTACACCCTGAGAATATCACTCGGATTTCTCAATCAAAAGGGTTATTCGGGGTTTGAAGGTAATTCTCACCCGGAAAACTTTCCACTTAAAAAATTTTCACTCGGCATTCAAGCCTGCATCAAATACAAATCTGAGTTCAAACTCAGCAGCTCTAAACATCAACCTGAACACAAATTTGAATAAATTTACCTCTCGGGTATCTACTCCCCTTGGGAGCCATTCACTCAAAAACTTTCCTATTTCAAGTTCTATTTCCCGTCCAGAAGTACTTTTCTCCTGGAAAAAGATTACTCAGCGGAATATCATACGGGTGTTAGGAATTTCATCCTCAATACCTTTCTACTTAGAACCGTTCCACACTGTACCAATCCACTCGGAAGTATCACACTCCGAGGCACTTCACCCAAAAGTCACACGACTCGGATATTTCACCCGGATTTCGCCCGATACAAAAGTGTCATTCAGACACAGTTCCTTAACTTAGTAATGACTCTCATAACGATGTTTTACTCGGAACATCATAACTTCACTTCTCTTAGTAGTCCTTTCTCCCAGAAGATTCAACTCGGAATTATCTCCACTCTATCACACTCGGAAACATACTATCCTTACCTGAGTGAATTCTCACTTCATCATTTATTCCAGCTCAGAGTCCTGATCTTTCACTAAATCCACAGTATCACTCGGTTAGACCCATAGAACTTCCAATCTCCGCGACAGACTTGGGTCATACCTATACCATCACTACTATCACCTTAAATGGACCGACGGTAACGCCATCCTTAGAGATCATGAGTTCCAGAAGTTGAGTCCCATCCAACCCTGAGTCATACGTTGACACTCAACAACTAACTGTTCCTCCTTCAGTACTACAGTACTGTGTGGAGATGCTTTTCATGCTTCTGGCATGACTCGAAAAAATTCTAAAAATCATCAATGAATACTTTTACAGACTGATCTAGGTAAGATTTGGAGATATTATTCGTACAACCATGAACACCGCCTGCATATTTACCACCTATCCAAAGTGGTCCTAACAATTCCTGGACGCCGTTCCAGGGTATCTCAAACCTTAATCTGGTTTAATAATATTCCGATTGCAATTTAATTTAGAAAGAACTGAATCACCTCATAACTGATCAACCAGATCATCAGCACTCGGAAGTGGGTATTATTCCCTGTAATTAACTCATCCAATCGGTGGCAATCAAGGCATAACCTCTACCACCACCACTCTCCTCGACTAGCAACATCAAGCACTCTTGTCTGAAGGATCATCCTTCTATTCTGACATTCAACCATCACTTAATAGCCAATTCACACCGAAACAATCTCTGATCCTCTCGGAGGTACGCACACCAGAGTTAAAAATAAATCCTCT
Organism: Clitoria ternatea; assembly: GCA_037962975.1. NCBI lineage: Eukaryota > Viridiplantae > Streptophyta > Magnoliopsida > Fabales > Fabaceae > Clitoria > Clitoria ternatea. Next base: position 80,752,221 of record CM075671.1, on the reverse strand, counting down.
TCTCTCATTTTGATACACTACCAATTACTATCCACTCGGCACAACCCTCATCTGCACTCGGAACAGCCCGATAGACTTACCATCACCATAAGCAGCTACAACTTCACCTGCCCGACTTATGAATTGTTGCATCCAACTCATTGGATGACGTCTCATTCCTATAGGGTTACAACAATTACATAAAGTCACTGCAAAAGTGTACGCTGCCACAATACCTATGGTATGCAGAGTCATCTCGGAGCAAGACACCTTACACTCTTATCGCTCACACTGACCAGACTCTCTCAAATAACACTAATCCACATATATTCATATGAAAATTAATGACAATCATACACACGTCTATAAGCAACACATTTTACACCAGCATCAACATTATACACCGTCTAGGGTACATCACGCGACAACAATTATAAACATCAGTTATCACTACTGCAAAATTATATAATAACAATAGATTTCCGACCCTCACAGGGTTCATACTTTGTCACTATTCATAATCTAGTGCAACACGCCTGATGACAATCATCAAATAACAGTTACCATCACATAAAATGGCATAATCAACAATTGGCTTCCGGCCATCACCGGGTAATTATCTCATCGTTGGATCTTACCCATCATAAACCCATAATCCAACAGCTCATTATTCCTTTATTTCATCACGCTACACAGGCCATAGCTCAAGTTAAGCCTAAATGATTTACCGAGCTCACTTAGGTATACCATTCGGATCACAATGTGACTTTCATTCACATGACAAGTTTCTACATCAGTAAACCTTTCCATTAACCATAAACACGATATAGTGGAGTACAATCCTCATCATCGTCATTCTCAGTACCACAAAGTACTCGGATTTCAACCTTACCACTCACTATCCATCCGTTATCACATTCATCACTTGTATTTCATCACTCAACGATTCAAGCCTCTATCATTGATTACACATTTTCCTTATAGAGCTCAACTATCCATAAGGTCCAACAATTCATCCGGCTCAAAATCACAAGGGTTTACTATTTACCCAGTATCCATCGTGGGACATTCCACAACATCCAATGTCACCGAGCCCAGACCATTCACTCGATTTTCACACACTAAAACCGAGACAGTACCTTAATCTATTATGCATCAGACTCCACATTCATTCACCTATCACCCATTCAAATTCCCAATTAAGCATGCATCAGATTTTATATTTAGTCACCTATCACATACCCAGATTTCCAACTTAGGAACTGTAACACGCCACTTATACCATAAATTACGTACATCATATATCACTTAGGGTTCTCGTGCCAAAGGATAATCCCTTCCAAATGACACAACCGATTACTTAAATTCAGAAACACCACACTAGGGAATTTCTTCGTTATCATTCACTCAGCCAACTCAACATATGAGTTCTAATCCATTCAACAAGCATGACTCGGCCATGAACCATTAGCATGGCGTACACAAGAGTCCTAGCCAATTAATCCGACCTCCACCTGTATAAGGGTCACAACATATATCATTCTATTTCCTTTCTAATCAACCCAGGCTTAGAATAACCTCTAAGCATTTCATAAACAATCAGGCCAGGGTAGTAACAACTCTATCCCCAATCAACATTACAACAGTAGTACCTTTCATTACTGTCCCCAACAGAACACATAGCTATACAATCACACACTAATCATGCTTAAGCATGCCTCAAATCCAATAGATTACCACAAGCAATGATGACAATTAGTCATATTGCACACAACCGCCCACTAACAGTAGGCATACCTTGGCCATGGACCTTTTGGTCTGCTCTGATACCAAAATGAAACATCCTTACTTAATTAAAAATAAATCCATAACAAGGGAAATTTTTTTTCCCAAAAATAAACCAAGCAGTTGGGTAATTAAAAAAAACAACATAAAGGCAAGGAAGCCAAACCGACAGCGGAATAACAAGGCTTCAGCGAGCCCTCACAAAACATTCACTCGCTCAAGCGAGATCCAACTCCGCTTGAGCGAGGCAGCCCAACACGCTTGGGCGAACATCCATTCGCCTAAGCGAAGCCAACCCAAAGCCTTCCATCCACTCACACTCGCTGGAGTGAATACTTTGTTCGCTGAAGCGAACGCCCACACTCGGTAAATTCCGTCACTCAGAATTGGGACCACGTCCACTCGGGAACTGTCCCCACATACATCATTCACCCGGTAAGTTCATACTTAGCCAATTCACAATTATAAACATACGGGCATATTTTACCCGGGAAATGATTCCATTGGATACTCCACTCGGAGTCCCCAAGCTTTCCCCTACACGGTTATTTCCCAGTCCAATACCACTCGGTATATTTCAACCTCAACACAAACGGAATGTATTACACATTCACCACTCGGTGTATCATCACTTCTCTCACTCGGAGAACACTTAGACCTTCCTTCACTCAGAAGGTGTCTCCACAATCATTCATCACTCGGAATATTCTAGCCAGATTCACTCAGCATATATCATCTTATTTACTCGGGGAAAACCATTAAGTTAAATCCCACTCGGGCTTACTTAAGTCTTAACCACTCGGGTTATAGAACCTCATTCATTCGGATTATGTATATCTCTTACACTTAGAATATATCCCAATCTCAACCATTACAATACTCCTTACCTCTAAGGTGATTCACTCGGGATTTCCACTCGAAAATACCCAAACCCTTCCCCACTCGGGGTTTACCCATATTTTCACTCGGCATCACATGGACTAGCCTTCCCTCGGAAGTAGCCCACTCTGGTACATCTTACCCAGAACCATTCTAAGCCTTCACCACTTAGAAAAAGGCCACACAACTAAGTCCCACTCGGAATTTATTAACTTAGCGTTATTCATTCTATCCATCATCATCAATTCTTAGCCGATAAAAATACATGTTATCAATGTAAACCAGATATATAGGTATATATATATATAAACATGCACTCAGATTCTTATACATATAAAATTTGTATTCTTTATACAACATTCTTATGAGCCGGCCAAGGCTACAACTGACTAAACATAATATATATACAATACATGCACTCAACAGTCTGTGTGCGCATCACTCGGATATGAGACCTTCACATCCTTCCCAGACCGACCTGCACATACTGAAAAATGGTGTAGGGGTGAGCTTTTACATATTAAATGTTAGTTATTAGCTCGGATTTAACCCCAATTCTCAACTATATAATAACATCACTCAGTCAGCAATAATACACCCTACCATTCTATATAAATATTATAACAACGTCACCCACTCGGGCTTCATGCAAAGCAATCAGGCTAGGAATTTCACATCATTCACAACCACGTATATTTATAACCATAACAACACCTTGCACTCGGCAATGGTACTAATGTACATACAGACACTCAGTCGGATTTCATACCAATTATTCATGGCTATATTACTCATATTGTTCACTACAGCATGCCCCATAACCATAACATCGTATTACACTCGGCAATAGCATCAATATATATATATGTACTTATCCAATCGGATTTACTCAAATCAATTCCAAACTATATCAAGGATTTCATTCGCAATGTATATCCACATATTCATATAATTCATATTGAGCTCAATGACAATCATAAGTGTGCACACAGATATTCAATCGGATTCGATCCATTATTATTAAATTTCATTGTTGCAACATAGGCTTCAAGCCTTTTTCTCAGCTCCAAGCTGATCCGGCTGTTTTACTGGTACCAAACTGTTTGCCCTCACACGTAACACAATCGCTCCAAGCGACAACGGGAGTGTTACGGGCAGCCCCGAGTCCAACTCGGTAGGCTTGCCTTGAGTCCAACCCAAGGTCTTTAAGCGTCAACGCTTAGTGCACTCGGCACTGCCCCAAGTCTAACCCAGGGTCTTTTTATAGTGCACTCAGCACTGCCTCGAGTCCAACCCGAGGACTTTTATATGTCAACACATATTCATCTGATTGCCGATCGGTATTAGTGTCCCACACTATATTCTCATAGCATTTTCAAGGGGCGAATCAGATGCATATGGTCGTATTCATCAAATACATTACATGCAGCCATTATAGAACTACAACCAATTCCACACAGCATATACTTTCACTTGAAATCCCCATTTTCATTGCATACATCATATGCCTTTTAATATAAAAGCCCAAACAGGGGTTAACACCACAGTTCTCATATTATGCACTCAGCATTGAATGTCAGTAACATACATCCTATACTTTTAAACACAAAGTCACATACGGAATCAGCATAGCTAGCTCATACACTCGGCATCCCAATAGAATCAACATGTATTTCAGTATAAACATCAAACAAATATTTTTCCGCTGCATCATAATAAAATGCGCTCGGCAATCACCATAATAGCATACACATACATTCACTTTACATTCTCATGATTATCTACGCACATCTCATGAACGGAAACCAACATGCACCACACATTCGGCTACCACTTAATCACAGCACCATAATCAACAAATTACTAGTATAACACAACACAGTGAAGAGATTTCACCCGGTATCCGTCCATAAACCACGTATTTGAGATGTAAGTTAGCTCCCCCTACCTGGAATGAAGATCCCAGAAGCTCCTCGGGCCTACGGCTTCTTAATCAAGCATCCGTGCCACCAGTCATCCATCTGCGCTCCGCTCTCAACTTTGGGAGAATCAACGCTGCTTCCTCTCAAGTAGCTCTGTTACTAAAGCACTCAACGCTCTTGCATGTAAGGACAGGGGAGGCCATTCGGGCCTCCAAGACACCCAGCGTTATTCCCTCCCTTGAGCAGTTCCGTGTCACCCATCAGTGGGAGATGCCCACAACCCGAGGCACATAATGCTGCACACACATCCACTCGAGATTCCAAACAGCTTTCGAGTGGAGGGAGAAGAAGAAGAAAGAGACAGAAACAAAGACAACAAGAAGAAGGAGAAGGCAGGATGCATGCGCAGGGAGAAATACATAGCCCTCCAAGTCTCTCTTTTCCCACAGCGTGAAAAATAAATAATGAAGAGAGGGAACCAAGCCCCTTTATACCATTAAGGGCACATGCGTCATTATCTTTAGCCCATTGCATTATTATTATTATTATTTATTCAATCATTTCTAACCAATCAGCGATTAGTCTAATCAACCATTAATCTTAATTCTGTAATTAACCCTTAATTAGTGGTTTAATCTCAATCGGTAAAAATCAGGATGTTACAAATACCATCACAATCATTCATCAACACAACAACTACCAGAGGATTCCAAGCATAAATCCACACAATACTACCAGATACTCATATCCGTCATCCATATAAGCATAGAATCAATATAACGCATCCACATAACAAGTACTCTAGTATCAATCTCTTAAAACATACTCTACACACATATATACAAATATACATATCCCCAAATCGAATGTCTTTCCTTGGTATTGCTTTACGTTGGTGCACTGGTCTCTACAGCCTCTAAGGGTTCGCTGTCTCCAGTCACTAAAAACAGATGTAAGGGTGAGTGACTGGCTATATACATTAATACAAATATGCTACAACATATATCTATACGCATGTAATAGGAAAAACATAACATAGCATAACACAATCATCAAGTCTCATTATTAATTCAATTCATAACTATTTCAGCATCACACCTCAATATAATTATTATCAATTCATCCTTAATTAATCAATATCAATGTAATTATTAGTACCACTAACTCTCAATCAGCTATATAATACGACTATAGTATCCAAATACTAAAAAGGATTAACTGTTAGCTAGGAGTCTTACCTGACACCCCGTGGACCCTACCTAGCCCATTGAGCTCGCCTGGCTCCCCACCTCACCACTAGGTCCTACTTGAGCACTAGGTAGCTCAACGGAGCCATAACCGACCACTAGAGCCAAAACGAGGGGTAACTATACCGATCGGTCGTCTATACTATACAACATACATGTAAGCATTTATTCACCATCAATAAATCAATTGTACTCGTAATTCTCATCACCAATTTAATTAATTCTTCAATATCAAGTCTCAACACTATTGCCCTCACTTTGGGACATCCATTAAAGCCATTCAGGCCATTAATTCATTATTACCTCATCTCATTAGTTATAATTATCAATAGCATCATTATCACTATGCATCATAAAGATACAATTCAACATTATATACATCAATTCTTTATTTGAGTATATCACATGCAACAAATCATCATTTAATTTATTTTTATCCATACTACTCAATTAGCCTCATTTATTTCAAGCAATTTCACATTCCATAGCAAAAACACCCAATTACATATATATAATAAATTATGTAATTATGCTACCCTTTTCCCACAGTTTCCAAATGGCTTCAAATCATATTCCTATTAATATATATGCCTGGTACACCCCCTTACCTCAACTCCGAGCTTCAAAGGCCTTGAATCAACCATCGTTCTTTCTAAATTCATAAAATATCTACATATAACCATTTTACATAAAGAAATTAGCACTCCGACTTTTGAGACTGCAACCCCTTTTTACAAATATGAATTAAATTCAAATTTTCAAGGTACCAAGACTCATCAATAACACCCCCAACCTTCGTTCAAGCTTCCACACGACCGATCACTCCTCTGATTGTTATCTCGACACCTAAAAATACTAAAACCATGCCCCATTAACAAATTCAGAATACCCATGACCATAAGATCATTTACAAATTCCAAAATGTCATAATATGAAATCTGAAACTTCCCCCTCCATGAACCTCATGTTCGGTTAAAAGAAGAAGAATGAGGGATCGCAAAATTAAAATCACCCACCACATATATCCTTATTCATAAGCTTCCAAGAGCCATAAATGAAGAAAACAACACCTCCACCATAAGACCCCATTTTTCGGCCAAGAAAGTGAAAAAGGAGAAATGGGAAAATTAAAGGTTCTAATAAGCTTACCTCAGTACTCGGATCTGAAAAACACGTTTGATTTGAAGTTTCGGCGACAAACTGACCTCCAATTGAAGCTTCGAAGCTCACAGCCAAAGGATTTCCCACTCTTTTAATTTTGCTCTCTTTTCATGCGTGCTAGAGGAAGAAGAAAATGAAATGTTTAATTAAATTGCTCTCTTTTCATATCCTTTTTTCTTTTCTCCTATTTTCTTTTATATATAATTCTATTTTCTTTCTTTCTTTAATTAATTCAAATTTTTACTCCTTTGTCATTAATTAATTATATCTTATTTTTACCATCCGATACTTGTTAATTCATTGTTGTAATTTAATTGAATCCCCAACTATAACCACGCTTCTCTAATTAGATTATTTGCTTCAGAATTTATTTAATTTAGTTCTTGTTAATTCTCCAATAATTTATAATTTAATTATATATAACACAATTAATTATTTTAATTAATTGGGATGTTACAAACACCACAACATAACTTGAAAATTTTTTTACCAAATCAAATGAAATTCCTAGGTTATGTCACGGTCCAAGAAAGGAAGAAGGTTTGTGAAGGCACTTTGCCTAATTCCAATCCAAGAAGTGTAGATCTAGAATTCAAGATTTGGTCTATTTTTAAGTTTTTATGGAAATTACACATATGATACTTCAAATGAAAGCTATGAAGGAGTAAAATGAGAATATAATACTGAAATTCAGAATATCAACACAAAATTTAATGTATCTAAGAAAATAATTCAAGAAGGGAGGCTCAATGATACCAGTTGATGTAGGATTTTCTATACTTGATTTGAGTTCCAAAACTGAATGTTGAACCTTATGTGCCTTGGATGAACCACATGTTAGGAGAAGACATAAAGGAATTTAGTGAAAATTCAAGAGGAATTAAAAAGGAAAGTTAGGAGAGAAATGGAATTCATGGAGAGGAAAAGAAATAGACAAGTGCAGGCGTGACTTTCAAGAGTGAAAGATAAGCAAAGTGTTGATCACCACCCTTGGAAAGGTTCAAAGGATAAGATCTAAGAGAGAAAAAACTAAGCACTCTAGGAATCTTAGAGAGAAGAAAAAACACTCAATCTCACTAGAAATCTCACAAATGAATTCTTAGCTACTATTTACAAAGAAGGAGAAACTTATATACTTCCTTCTAATATAGGCCTTGATGCTCTCCTAGGCTTAAAAGCTAAAACCTATATAAATGGCCCAATTACATGGCCCAAACTAGAAAATGTATAAGGCCTAAAAGTGGCCCAAATTAACTTGGCCATGCAAGGCCCAAACTCCTAAAGCCTTTTGGGCTTTCCTAATTATTTTTAAACAAATGTATAGAATCCTAAAAATATTTACAAAATGTGTATGGGCTAGGTCTTCATCAGAATCCTTAATTTGCTACATCACAATTCCTAATCCCTTAAGTGAAGATAACCTAATAAATTAAATTGTGTGAATTAAAGAGACTTTAAGATCAGAGGAGCCTAATCCCTTAGGTCACCACCAAAACAAGTTGGAAATCTCAGTTCAAAATTAGATACCATGATTCCTCAATGTGTAACCAACTTCTTGATCAATCTTTGAATGAGCAAGCCAAGAACAACATTAAGATGATAGAGTTTCCAATCAATCACTAAATTTATCACATCTCAATCAAAGATCCTCAATCTTCCAGCATCAATTGGAGTTCATCATCTCCTAACCTTGGAGAATTAGCCAAACATGGAGAGATAAGAAGTTTAAGTAGAAATGGATAAAGTTATCATGAGATAGAGTAAGAGAGTTCAGAGAAAAAAATGAAGGAATCTAAGAGAATTTTATTAGAAATTGAAATTATGAATTAGCTAATACATTATTACAAAGAATAACTTAATTTATAGATAATAACTATAAAACTAGCACTACAACGTAGCTACTGGTGTGCTAACACCATACAATTATAATTTGAACCGATAAGGTATGGAACCCTGGGTAAGCATGCTCACACCAGCGTGCCAACACGCAATAACCAATTTAGCAAGAAGTTACTTGGGCATGACAACAATGCTTCTCTAGCATGCCAATGACATAAGTTAGGGAGCATGGTGTGGCAATGTGTAAATATTAGGTTCTAGGGTATGATCCTAGCATAGTCACTCTACTCCCTCAGCGTGCTAATACCAAAAGTAAGAGAGAACAGGTTCCAGAGATGTAATTGGCATAAGAACGCCTATAATGTTAATGCCCAACTTTTGATCTCCTTTAGGTTCCAATGTGTAACGCTAGCTTATAGAGGCTAACTTCTTTTCTTCCCTTTCCTGGCATGGTTACGCTTAATGTAATGTATCTACACCCAAACTTTTCTTATCTTTTTTCTTCTCTTTCTTGCTCCTCAAGTTATCTCTATAAAAATTGGGTTTAAATTAATTAGTTATTCATTAATTAAGCCATAATTAATTAATAAATTGTATGTCATAAGTTTTTATCAAAACTCTTATTTTCTTTATATATAATAGTAAAATATGTTTAATTAAGATATATAAACTTAAAAAAATCTTAATAAATAAGTCTGCTTGAGACTTATCACATTTTCAAAGTTGTATCTTTGCTTGTTCTCAAGTAAGCATGACTCATTCCATAAATTAAGAATAAGTATGCCTCTTAAGAATACATAATATTATGAGAGTTCAGTTTAATAATTAGACTTCCAAATAAATCAACAATGCTTATCTTTTCAATCAAGTCCATCATATTGATGCTATGTCTTCTTTTGAGAATGAAGTGATCATGCTTATTCCTCATCGATTGTGGTTCAATCTTCAGTCAGTGTTTTAGGCTTAATAATACTCAAACTCAACTAGACATCATGTTATCATAGGCTTTGGAATCATTCTTAGTTTAACAACCCTTCTTGCACACATACATGGATCAATAAGGTCTTTTAAGGTTACAATAGGGCTAGACTTGGTTTCTTAGTTTTTCTTGTCATTGAAGGGTGAAAATGTACACAAGTGTTAATGGCTCACTCTTATCATTGATTTTTTTCTTTTCTTTTCTTTGAGCTTTACTTAATTATTTTGTCCTTTGGACTTTCTCTTCTTTTGTTTCCTTTTTCAACTTTTCACATTTTTCTCTTTCTTTTATTTATTTTTCTCATGTTTTTGATAAGTGTAGGGACACACTCCCATTCCCTAACTTAATATTTTTCTAGTCCTTTAGAAAACCACTTCAAGGAAACTAATTAGCTGACAAGAACTAGCCATGACACATATATACAAGGTGTATTTTTTGTTTTTTTATGAGATTTTTAGGCTTGAAATGTCAAGTTATTTTAAAAAAAGGCTCTAGGCTCAAATTGGGATAAATGGTAATGTTCAAGGCAATATTTGACCTTGGCTTATTCATAAAAACATGCCTTTATCATTTCTATGCTGCATACAATCAGTTTATTTACAAGAACCAAAGCAAGTTTTACAACGATACTAGTTGGTGAATACACATACACAAAAAGAAGGCTCAAAAGCTCACACATATGGTTCAACAGTCACAAAATCATCCTAAAACTTAGGCATCACAAAATATCAAGATTTCAACCCATACTTAGCACCAATAACTCAATAATTTATCCAATTATATGAAGTAAAGACTTGTAACAAAATGGACCCTTAGTTGGCACACAAATTCAAAATTCAAAGGATCATCAAGCTGAATTAGGACCAAACAGAGTTTTAGTTATTTAGGTTTTTCACTCACTTATTAACATGTAGATTCAATTCAAATTAACTTATTCAATGCACAATTCAAAAAAAAGGGAGAATTTAGGAAACCTTCTTGGTTTATCGATGAAGCTTGGTGAGGATAGAACAATGAGATGGATAAGTGTGTATATAGCTTGAAAAAAATTGGCCAAAGAACGTACAATGGTTGAGAAGATACAAGCACACATGAATTCAAAAATAGAAATCAAATTCAAAACTAAATGTAAAATCACAAACAAATATTATTTATAAGTTTTTATAAGATAACCATAATAACATAAAATCTAAACATTCCTAACTCCTCTTCCTCCTCATGCATAACATTTTCTTCATCATTTTCATCAACATCTTCTTCCTTATTTGTTTCCATTGGTGATGGAAGTGGGGTGGTGAAATCAATATCAGTTAGCCACTGGTCCTTGTCCATAGGTTCTCCAATAATGTTATTTGCATCTAGGCCCTAGTTAGCAACCGTCTTCCTTAACAATGTATCGTGATTCATCACCAAGTTAAATATCCCCAGATGCATCCCTTTCATGTTTTTTAGCTGCTTCATCAAGTCTTGATTGGTTGGCATGCAACTACTACCTGATGCTTTCATGGGTGCTGTTCTAGTGGTTTTTTTCTCATGTAACCTCTCAGTAGCCCAAGTTTTATCCATCAGTTTCTCCATTGGCATAGGCAAGCAATCAATTCTTTCTAATGACACACCCTACAACCTGGCTAGTTCAAAGATAAAACAATTATAAGCCAACAAAACCTTACCCTTGAAGCTTGTATATTGCATCTCCTCTAGGATGGCTAAACCAAGGTTAACATATAAGTGCTCCATGAGGCAATAAATCATGACTATCCATTACACCACTACTTCATAAGAGTGTAAAACAGGGAGGATTGTGGAGATCACATAATGACACCATATCTTAGGAAAAGGAAGTAAGGATGACTGCTTAACAAATTTTAGTTATGCTTATGATTTTTATCAAATTCAGTAGCTTTTTTACAACATCGGGCCAACACCAATTTCTAATCTAAGTTAGCCACTAACTTTCTGTAGCCACAGGGTAAAGGTTCATACCTAGCCTTCAACAATGCATTGAAATTGTTTATAAAGTATTTGATGATAGACCCTTGTACCTAAGAAGTGAAAAAAGCCACCCTCATAGTCACCAGATTCTTATTTTTGTTGAAGTTAGCATAGAACTCCCAGGTTAGCTCATAATAACCTATCCCAGCCATTTCACACGAGAATTCCTATCTTTTTCATAAAATCTTAGAACTGATCTTTACATGAAAGTAGTTATCAGTAAATAAATCCATTGTTGTCTCTGACTATTCTCTAGTATGAAACTTAAGTTTGTAGTCGTTTGAGGCTTGTAAGTCCTTAAACCTTATAACCTTAAAATAATCCTTGTGTTTTAATCATCTCTCCATTGGTGGCTTGGAGTTTTTATAGAGAGGGAGGTAGGAGAACTATAAGTTGCAATATGCATCCCCTTTCCTTCCTTTTCTCTTTAGCATACCTTACTTTCTCATCTCTTGTTTTTGTTTTTTAGTCTGGTGATCTTCTGGTGGTAAGAAAAAGAATCTCTTTAGTTTCTTATTGTAAGTGGAATTGATGAAGTGAAAGATGAAAAGGTCAAAAATTAATGATAAGGTTTATAAAAGATAAATATGAAAATAATAGAGAAAGATGAAGGGTCAGAATGGGAGAATAAGGTATTGGAGGATGAAAAAGTAATTTGGACGTATGAGCAATTTGATATCTATGGCTAGGGATACCCAATATCAATATATATACTATTGCTATTGGCGCGCCAATACCAGATATGGGCGTGGTAATACATATAATAAAATATGAAAAGTTGTGTCTGTTGAAGTGGAGTGTACTTACACTGCTCAGAGTGTAGTAACGTGCATGTGAACTTAACCTATGATGAACCTACCAACTTACCAACGCCCTATTCTTGGCTTGGTAACACGGTTTGCTAATGTCAAGAGGAATTCTGATAGACCAACACCACTTTAAGTATGGTAAGATGCATATTGACCACTCCATAGCTTGATCTTTTGGGCATTTCCTAGCATACCTATAGTGAATACTATATAGTAATGCTGGATCTCCCATTTTCTTTTTCTTTTTTAATATCATTAAGCACATAAATAGATGAAGGTTGCCTCCCTTAAGGGCTATTTTATAGTCACTAGCTTGGCATGCCCAACTTAGATGGATGAGCTAGAATCACCCACTAAGGACTTGCATTACTCCTTGGGGTTCACAATAGTGTTAGTTAGGAAATTCCTAACTAATCTTTCTGCCAACTGTTTAGAGAGTTTCCTAACTTGGCTTTTCCAAATTCTTAATCAACGCATCATAATTCTTAAAGCTATCTTATATGAACTACGAAAGAAAATTTTCCAACTTGGAAAGTTTTTCTTGTAGAGTATTTTGTTATTAATTTCGTTAAGGGGAAACTTAGTTCAAATATGGACCTCTTTACCATGACAAGTTAGAATGATTCCTATAATTTGGATTATAGGAATTAGATTGGAAAAGTTATACTTACTCCTTTGATTTGGTTGGCCTATATATTGAACTTGCTCAACAACTTGGCCAGGATCACATTAACCATTTTCATGGTCTCCTCCAGAGAAATCACAGACTTATGTGCTTTGCATTCCCTTTTTAAGACCATTAACCTACACATCTTAACTTTTCCAATTATTGAGTGATGAGCTTTCTTTGAGCTAAAAATGCATCTTGCACATCAAGCTCCATCACTCTTATCTTTGATGTACCTTTATCATTGTACATTACTTCATTAGATGTCATCACCTTAATCAGTTCAATTGATTTCTCTATAGTTTTCTTTGATAATGCACCTCTAACTAAGGCCTCAATTATCATCTTCATTGAAGGCTTCATTCTAGTACAAAAGAAATAGAGTTTTTGTATGTTAAACACACCATGGTCTATACATCTTAGATCTTTGAATCTCTCCTATGCTTCAAATAAGGTTCCACCCCTCTTTTATGGGAAACAAGAAATATCTCCTCTTAGATTTGAAATTTGGAAGGTGAGAAATATTTAATTAAGAATTTTTTAGTCAAGTCCTCCCAAGTGGATATGCTTCCTCTTGGTTACACTCGTAACCAGCTTTTAGCCTTGTCCCTTAACGAGAAAAGGAACAACATAAACCTTATTACATCATCTAACACTTCATTCATTTTGATTGTGTCACAGATCTAAATGAGGTTAGAGATATGGAAATTTGAATCTTCAACATCACTTCCCCCCAAATTGTCCATTTTGCTAGTTGTTATTAGAGGCCTCATAATGCTAGATTAAATGCCATCATTGGTTGGCATTGTGAATCTCCAAGAGTCATTCTTCTCTTAGCCATGGTTCCTTCTTGCTATTACTAAATTTTCTTCTAACCTCTTTTCTTAATGCTCTTTCAAACTTGTAAATGTCCAGATGGGAAAATGGATTTCCACCCTTGCACTTTTACATCAATAACTAATAAGCAAAGCTTAATTAAAACTAAGGTGATACTATTTGACAACAATTGAAAGAAGATTCATATTGTAACAGAAGTTAAAGCAAAATGTATTTATGAAATTTCAAAATTTTCCAATGCTAAGATGAAATTGATGTTAAGGAATCCTATCGAGTTAGGCAGCAAAATACAAGGATTCCTATAAGGTCTTGTAAATCATGTTTTCAAAGAAAAAACAGATAATTAAAAGTGATTAATTAATTACCTCTTTATGTATAAAATCAAGACTTTAAAGAAATAGTAGTTTCGCCTTTAAGAAGTCCATGTGAGCACCCCCACTAGATTTCGCACTCTCGAATACTAGTTTGTTAGAGCGTGGCCTCCACAACATTTATGGATTTTTTTTGTATCTCAAATACTATTTATAAGCTTAGGTCTAACCTAATAAGCATTCTTTAGTTAATGAGCTCTTTACTTATTTTAAATGAATTGGGCCCAAAGTTTTATTTTTAGTTAAACTAAAATAAAAACTATCCTCTCGTGGGTTTACTTTATGCGTGTGACTCTATAGGAAATATATTTGGTTTATATCAAATATAAATATCAAAATAACCTATAAGTGATAAACTTTATATGTTTGGTCCTTTTGTCAGGATATCTAATTGGGCCTAAGGCTTGGTCATCATGATCCTTGTATGGCCTAATTCATATCAAAGTAGACTTATCTTAAATAAATATCCAATATTCATTTTCCTAGCATGACCAAGCATTTTATTAAGTCTCACTCAATCAAGTGGCCCTTAGATATCACTCTTGTCACATAGGAGAGACAAATCTCATCTACATTACTCACATTCCTCTGTATTTTTTATCCACTTCCTAATTACAACCTTTATGTCCACCTTGTTATAGATGACGTTTGATTATATTAGAAAAGCAAACTCCTCTTTTTGAAATTGTAATAACTTCAGGTCGAAGGACTACATGTACAATTATTACATTAAGAACCAATTTTGACATTTATATAACGATCCATACAACGTTCTCATGATGGCTCTGTCTAGTGCACTGTAACTCTTGATATGTATCTATGTGAAGACTTGATATCTTCTATATCTATAATCTATGAGATTATGTAACACTCTTAATTAAGTAGGATAAATCCCTTCCACTGGACCATCATACTTAACTAAGACATTACAAATTGTTAAAAAACATGGAAGTTTTTTTTGCATATAAAATAATGGTGGATTAAGAACTTCAAGAAAATACTTTGTACATCACATGGTCTCAACAGTAACTTATATACTCTGAATGACAGGGGAACACAGGCTCCTAGTATGGTTTATTTTGTGTTTACTTAGTAAATGCCAAAACTAGGTAACATAAAACTTGATTGATGTTATCAGATTTTGCATATAAGGTTGTTAAAAAGGGAGTTTTCATGAAAAGAATCAAGTTTGTATAATATAAATTCACTGAAAGATTAGTGCCAAGTTTAAACACTAGAGTTGTAGTAAAAAGGGGTTGTCATTCCACTAAGGAGGTGTTAGCTTGAAGATCTTAGTTCTTGAATTGATTTGACAAGAAGTTTATTTTGGTTGTAAAGGATACTGCTTCAAATGGTTAACAGAAAGTAATAAATGTAAAGAACAACAATAATAAGTTTTGGTAAAAATCAGATTTTGAAAACTAGGATTTGTTTTTCATCATATCTCACCTTTGTAAGCTAAGTATCTTGCATGTATGTAACTTGAAATGATAATTTTTACATCACAATCAAAATCATTTGCATTGATCCCTCAAATATAAAATTCATAAGAATGATTTCAACTTGCTGATCCCTCAGTCACCTTGAAATCATCCCAGCATTAATGCTCGATTATTTAGACGTTTATTACATTAGATACCATCCCTGGTCATCTATTTACAACAAGTATTTCATTTAGATCTGCTCTCAAAAGTTATTTCGTAATTGATCCAGTCTTGTTACCGGTATCTGTTCAAAAGACATATTTCAACGTCTTTGACAGTTCTCCAATGTGTTACCGGTGTCATTGGTATATATCTGGACCCGAAATCCATATCAGGCGTTCTTCCTATATCGGTTGTCCAGGATAACTCCATGCACATCGGGTAACACGCATATCACCATACAAAAGACAAAGGGCATTGCTACAGGGACAAGGATAAAGATTCCATTTTCCATACTACGAGCCATAACCTGCTCCTGGAAATAATCAACTTGTTCCCTAAGACTAGCCATACTATCTCTACGCTCAATATAAAATAGCCACTTGACTCAATCATATTAGCAAGTGCATATAAAATAATAATTTATAATATTAATGGAGGTTAGTGGTTCCCCACTAATAAGTCCTCGTATATCGAGCCAATCAGGTATAAGAACTCTCTTCATTTATGGAGGGAAGGTCTTCTTTTTCGACTGACAATTACTATCTGGAAAATATTCCTTACGGCGAATATTATTATTGACTTGAGCGTCGGAAATCTTCGCAGGTGACACCATCTTTCGCCTACATCAACGCGTGAGGACGGTATGAAGGACATCCAGGACTCCAAGATCGCTCTTATCTTATTGGAACTCCAGATATACAGACCGGATACTCGTAAAATCGGTCTTTAATCCTATTTGATTTTTGACTTTTATAACTGGTCCCACACCGGATCTATTGACCCCGGTTCAGGACAGATCATTGGCACGCCCGATGGGACCCGATAAAGTTATTCCCACCTCTCGTTTACGAAGCCTTGCCTTGTGTCATGGAAGGCAATGGGAGAAACATATCAGATGGGCACATAGAAGACGTTACTGCCTAAGAATAACCAGTGAACAGACGCTTGGCTTTCGAGTCGCCTGTCGAGAGTTCAAGGAGAATGGTGTAAGTATCTGCACCCAATCCAAGAGATGAAATGATACGAAAACTGATGGAAGAGCTAGTGGAGTTGAAACGTGAAAGAAAGAGCATGGAAGAGAAAACAACATCCCTAACTGATGGGACGCACCATACAGCTGAGGGAAGAAAGTCTGCTAGTATCCAGTATTCACAGATCCCCACTTATGAGGAGAAGGAGCAAACACATGACTCTGGTGAGAAAGCCAGTCGCAGAAGACACGAGCCAGCGATAATCCATGAGACTTACAGACTCAACGTTCCTTTCTCTCAGAGGCTGATGAGTGTAACCATCCCAAAGCATCTGCAGAATATCCAACCACTTTCCATTGGAAAGTATGGTGGGGAAACGGATCCCACTAAACACATGGATGCATATGTGTACGAAACCATGTACTTGGGAGCAGATGAGGATGTCATGTGTAGAATCTTCCCTCGCACCCTTGTCGATGATGCCCTCGTTTGGTTCAAAGGGCTACCATCAGGATCCATCGACTCATAGGAAGAAATGGCAACAGCATTTATGGATCATTTTGTTATTTCTAAAGACATCCCTAAGATATCTCATACCCTGGCCCAGATTAGGCAAGGGGAACATGAGTCTCTCAAAGATTTCTTGAAGAGATTTTACAAGGAAGCAGCTGCCGTTCCAAACTTGGCAGAGGCACTACAGCTGCATATTGTGATAGAAGCCTTACTACCAAACTCTGCCCTTGCCCTGTCGTTGGCGAAGAGTCCTCCTGCGAGTTTTGAGGAGTTCAGAAAGAAAGCATCCAAGTACGTAGGCATTGAGATGCACTTGGAAGCAACAACTGTGAAGGGAAAATCCCCAATGCCACAGCAACAGCCACGAAGAGATAAGGATAGGCCAAGTTCAAAACACATGGAGAGACCATTCCATGGCAACGTCTTCAATGGTCCTGCACCTCGACATCGAGAAAAATAGGTAAATACGTTCAACCATTATGCTCCATTAAATATCTGACGTTCACAGATTCTGAGGGAGGTCGGATGGCCAACGCTTAAGGTATACAGGGTCAGAAAGCCACCCCAGGTTCGTAGACACGGACACCCTTGAAAATACTGTGAATTCCATGAGCAAAAGGGTCACTCAACAGATGAATGCCAAGCCTTGAAAAACACTGTTGAGACTCTGATCCGAGAAGGCAAGCTCAAGCAGTACATGTTCAAAGAAAAATCATTTGATGATCCAGATCGGACACAAAAGCGGGAAAGAGATTGTGAGGACGGTGACCATGATGGTCCCACGCCGGCCAGAAGATTTACCGCCGCTGAAAAGCAAAAAGGAATTATGGCTGGCGAACCCATGCAGCAAAATGTCATGTCCCAGCAGCAACGTCAGGGTCGTCCAGAGGTCATTGATATGATAGCCGGTGGTTTTGCTGGAGGAGGAGCTTCTATTACTGCCAGGAAGAATCATCATCGCATGGTCCTTTCGTTACAAGGTAAACCCAGAGACAACCGTCCTTTCAGAGACGGGGTTGCTGCTCTGATAATCTCTTTCTCTGATGATGACTTTGGACCAATTATCCCTGGAGGAGATGATGCAGTGGTAATTGTGGCAGTTATCGCCAACAAAGATGTGAAAAGGATACTTGTTGATCAGGGGAGCTCCTGTGATGTAATCTTCTATAGCTGCTTTAAACGTATAGGCTTTAATGATTCTGACCTGTAACCTTACACGCAGGATTTGGTAGCTTTCAATAGAGCTAAACAGTTAACCAAAAGGTACTTAGACACCCTGATATCTTTCAAAGTGGAGCCTGGGGCTAGAACAGTGAAGTCCAGGATTTTTGTGATTGATGTGGAATCACCTTTCAACGGAATCATAGGCCGCCCCACACTAAACGCAATGGAGGCCATCGTCTCAACTCCTTATTTGCTCATTAAGTTCATTGACAAAGATAATAATGTGTCTTCTGTCAGAGGGGACCAGGAGATGGCAAGGTATTATTACAACCTAAGCCTTAATATGGTGAAGCTCCAAACCTTCAACAAGAAAAGAAAGTTAAACGATGGAGGATCGGTGGTGGGGTCTGTGAGTCTCGTTGACTTGGACCCTAGGGAGGAGTTGTACATTGATCCGTCCAACTGATAAGTGTTGATTAAGCATTGATTTCATGACTCATTTGAACTAATTTTGTAAAGAATTTAAGCTGAATTAATGAATTATTGAAGGAAGTGAGCATGAATCTTTTAAGTAGTGTATAAAAGAAATGTTGTGTTAAAGCTCTTGGAAAGTGCAGGGAATTCAACAGGAAGGCGAGCAAGGTAAGCAAGCTTGAGCATGAAAGTTGGAAAGCATAAGCACCTCTCACGCTTAAGCGTGAATACTAGACGCTTAAGCGAGGATTAAGCATGGCAAGCATGAATTAATGGAGACAAAGAGGCATCAGGACCCCCCTCACGCTCAAGCGTGGGGATGAGCCGCTTGAGCGTGAGATCAAGAGCGGCCAAGCGAGGAGTAAGCGTGAGCGTGAGCGTGACCCAGGCACAAATGACGCTTGAGCGTAACTATATGGAGCTCAAGCGTGACCCTGCACGTGAAGAACGCTTGAGCGTATGCATTACACGCTTGAGCGTGACTAATGGATAACAAAGCATAAGCCGAGTGCGCCTGAGCGAGGAACCAGCATGGATTAAGCGTGGAACAAACATACTGAACAAAAGAAAACCACGCTTAAGCGTGATTAAGATGGTTTGAGCGTGGAACATTTAATGAGTATCAGGACCCTTCACGCTTGAGCGTGACCATCAAGCTCAAGCGTGACTCATGCAGTATGGGATTTTTCAATTTAATATTCACCAATGGTGCGATGCCAACTCACCCATTTTCTTATGTTTCCACAAGTCTCTGAAAGATGCTGCATGGGCTCTACGTAAGTGGTAAAGGGAGCTGAACCAGAACCTCTATAAATCAAGTTGAAAACAATCATCAGAGATTCATCATCAGCTTCATCCCCTGTATTTCATTCACACTTTCCACTATTTTCTGTATTATGAGTAGCTAAATCTCCCTTATGGGATTGGCTGTAATCCATTCAACACTGAAGTAATGCTGTTGTAAGTTTTTATTTAGTAATGAGATTTGATAAGTTTCTGTATTTCCTTCTGCGTTTAATGCCTGAAAGTACTTGATCACTATTTTCTTGTTTTAAGTTTTCTCAAGTATGCTGGGAAGTGACTTTTGAAAGCAGATCTGAAAGAAATACTTATTGTGAGTAGGTAGCCAGGGATGGCGTCTAACGCAATAAACGTCAAAACAATCGATCGATAATGCTGGGATGATTTCAAAGTGACTGAGGGATCAGCGGTTTGAAATCATTCTTATGAATTTTGTAGTCGAGGGATCGATACAAATGACTTTGATTGTGACGTAGAAATTATCTTTTCGAGTTACTTATATAAAAACTTATGCAGCTTATAGAAGGTGAAGATGTGATGAAGCCAATCCCTATTTTACAAAACTGATTTTCCCAATACCATTTACTGTTATCCTTTGCAAATTTTATTCTCTGTTATTTATTACTTTTTCATTCAACAGCATTCACAACAAAACAAACTAAAAACCTTCTGTCTAATCAATTCAAAACTAAGATCTTCATTCTAACACCTCCTCAATGGAACGACAACTATACTATATTACAACTTCTGTGTTTAAACTTGGCACATCCACTGCATTGAGTTCATATTATACAAACTTGATTCTCTTTCAATGAACTCTTCATTCCAATATCTCAGAAACATACTATCAAGTTTTGGCGCCGCAGCCGGGGAGGTGATTTAAGTTTGAATATTTTTAGCATTGAATTGACAATACAGTGTAAATAAATTTGTTTGCAATTTGTTTTTATTTTTTTAGTAATTTTTTCTACCTTGAGTACTTGATTTATGATCTTGAGAGGACAGGGTACAAAAGATCAACTTGCATTTGATCCTGAGATAGATAGGTTCCTCAAGAAAATCAAGAAAGCAAAGAAGAACCTCCAAGAAGGACAAACTTCCTCTGACACAATGGATGACAACAGCAATAATCAAAACCCACCAAGAAGAACACTTGGAGATTACACATTGCAACAAGGACCTAGACACTACTCAAGCATTGCTATACCAAATACAATCAGGGCTATAGAAATGAAACCTGCTTTCCTTAGTTTAATTAGTTCCCATCAATTCCATGGAATGTCCAGTGAAGATCCTTACACTCACTTGGCCACATTCTATGAATTAGTAGGAATAATGGGCTTTGAACAGGAAGTAATTGAAGCAGCATATCTAAGATTGTTTCCTTTTTCTCTTGCAGGAAAAGCTAAAGAATGGCTCCAGTCGCACCCAAATCAAATCCTGAACAGCTGGGAGACAGTGGAGGAAAAATTCCTACACAGATTCTTCCCACCATCTAGATTTATCAAGGCTAAATCAGATATCACAACATTTAAACAAAGCCATGATGAACCCTTCTGTGAAGCATGGGAACGTTTCAAATCTCTCCTAAGAAAATGCCCAAACCATGGCTTAGAAGATATTGCCCAATTGAATATCTTTTACAGTGGTTTAAAAGCTGACACTAAAATGATTTTAGATGCAGCAGCTGGAGGAACCATGATGACAGTAGATGCAGAGCAAGCTACAAGGATCATTAAAGCATTATCATCCACAGATTACCAAGCTCAGCATGACAGATCACAAGTCCAAAAGAAGGGAATGTTGGAACTTAATACAACAGATGCCATTTTGGCTCAAAATAAAATTTTGACACAACAAATTGAAGCTCTGACACAGCAGATGGCAAAACTCCCGCAACAACTGCATGCTGTACGATCCTCTACAGGAAACCAACAAGCACAAATGAGATGTGACTTTTGTGGAGGAGAACATCAGAATGGACACTGTCAAAGAGAGCAAGGAGACCAATCCATCCTCTATATGAATAACCAAGGTAAGCAGAGTAACTTCAATAACAATGCTTACCCCAATAATTTTTCACAGGGATGGAGAAATAGTCAAAATGGTGGATGGAAGCAAGAAGCAAGCACATCCAACAGACAGCAACCTTATCAGCAAGGTCCTTCATTGACAGAAAGGACATCAAAACTAGAGGACACTCTAGAAAAATTCATGCAGGTCTCAATCACCAACCAGAAGAACACTGATGCTTCGATAAGAAACCTAGAGACTCAAGTGGGGCAATTGGCTCGTCAAATCGCAGAGCATCATAACTCCCAATTTGGAGCCAATACACACCCAAATCTGAAGGAGCAATGCAAAGCAATCACAACAAGAAGTGGGAAGGTCATTGGACAACAAAAAGAGAATGACAAGGTGGAAGAAAAAGTAGAAGAAGATTTTGAAAAAGAAACAAAAGAGGAAGTTAGTAAAAAGAAAAATAAAAAATATGAAGATGTACATATGAAGGAGGAAGTTGAAAAAGAAAAAAAGAAAGAAATAAAAGAAGGGAAGAAGAAGGTGGACGACCCAACACCACAACTGAAAAGCTTGCCGTATCCAAAGAACCCTTCAAAAATAGACAAGGAAAGGCAATTTGCAAGATTTATGGATATCTTCAAAAGGTTACAAATAAACATACCTTTTGTGAAAGTCATGGAGCAAATGCCAACTTACACAAAATTCATGAAGGAGCTGTTAACAAAGAAGAAGAGATTTTCTGAAGAAACAGTGGAGCTTGCAGCAGGCTGCAGTGCCATCATTCAAAAAGCACTGCCACAAAAAACAAAAGACCCCAGAAGTTTCACAATCCCAGTAACTATTGGTACTTTACCAGTAGGAAAAACACTCTTGGATTTGGGAGCAAGCATTAACCTAATGCCCCTCTCAATGGTGAAAAGAATTGGAGATCTTGAGGTGAAGCCAACACGGATGACCCTCCAGCTGGCGGATCGATCTATGAAATTTCCATATGGCATAGCTGAAGATGTACTGGTAAGAGTTGACAAGTTTGTATTTCCCGTAGATTTTGTCATAATGGATATAGAAGAAGATGCAGAAGTGCCTCTCATTCTGGGGAGACTCTTCATGAAGATCGCAAAAGTAATTATTGATGTGGATGATGGGAAGCTAAAAGTGAGAGTGCAAGATGAAGAAGTAAATTTCAATGTGTTTGATGCAATGAAATACCCAAAGGAAAAACAACACTGCTTCAAAATTGACATTGAAGAAGAAGCCATCAGAGAACAAACTAACGAATGGTTCAATAAAGATCCACTGGGTGAGCTAAACGTTGGAGCAACAGATGAAGACAAGAAAAAGGACAAGCAAGATACTCAACAAGAAAGTCACTTTGAAAAGCTGCCAGAAGAAACAAAAGAAGTTGTCCCACCAAAAGTGGAGTTAAAAGCTTTACCTCCACACTTGAAATATGTTTTTCTTGATGATGATAACCAAAAACCTGTTATTATTAACAGGGAATTGACAGGTACTGAAGAAAAGCAATTGATTCAAGTATTGAAAGAGCACTCAACAGCAATTGGATGGAGACTAGAAGATCTGAAAGGAATAAGCCCAGCCTACTGCACTCATCACATTTACATGGAACAAGAATTTAAACCAATTGCTCAGCCACAGAGACGCTTGAACCCAACTATGAAGGAAGTAGTAAAAGGGGAGGTAATTAAATTACTAGAAGCTGGTATAATTTATCCAATTTCTGATAGCTCTTGGGTAAGTCATGTGCAGGTTGTTCCAAAGAAAGGAGGAATCACTGTCATACAAAATGAGAAACATGAATTGATCCCTACAAGAACAGTCACAGGATGGAGGATGTGTATCGATTACAGGAAACTAAACACTGCTACCCGGAAAGATCATTTTCCTCTGCCCTTCATGGATCAAATGCTGGAAAGACTTGCAGGACAAGCATACTACTGCTTTCTAGATGGTTACTCAGGGTACAACCAGATAGCAGTTGCACCAGAGGATCAAGAAAAAACAGCATTCACATGTCCCTTTGGGGTGTTTGCATATAGAAAATGCCCTTTGGGTTATGTAATGCTCCTGCAACATTTCAAAGATGTATGCTTGCTATCTTCTCTGATTTGGTGGAAAAATGTATTGAGGTCTTCATGGATGATTTCTCTGTTTTTGGTCCATCATTCGATCAATGTTTGAAAAATTTGACCATTGTACTGAAAAGATGTGTGGACACCAATTTGGTTTTGAATTGGGAAAAGTGTCACTTCATGGTGACTGAAGGCATTGTGTTAGGACATCAAATCTCCAAAAGAGGCATTGAAGTAGACAAAGCAAAGGTGGAAGTAATCGAGAAATTACCACCACCAGGAAATGTAAAAGGAGTCAGGAGCTTCTTGGGCCATGCAGGATTTTATAGAAGATTCATCAAGGACTTCTCAAAAATTGCAAAACCTTTGAGTAATCTCTTAAACAAAGACACTCCTTTTATTTTTGATGATTCTTGTTTGCATGCCTTTGAAACTTTAAAGCATAGACTAACATGTGCACCTGTAATAGTTGCCCCTGATTGGGGACTAGACTTTGAAATGATGTGTGATGCCAGTGATTATGCTGTTGGAGCCGTATTAGGACAAAGAAAGGCTAAAATTTTTCATGTTATACACTATGCTAGTAAAGTTTTGAACCCTGCACAAACAAATTATGCAACAACAGAAAAAGAACTCTTAGCAATAGTGTATGGCCTGGAAAAATTTAGACCTTATCTGATTGTTTCCAAGATCACTATTTTTACTGACCATGCTGCTATTAAATATCTGCTGAATAAACCTGATTCTAAGCCCAGGCTAATTAGATGGATCTTGCTAATGCAAGAATTCAACCTAGTAGTCAAAGACAAAAAGGGCAGCGAGAATTTTATTGCAGATCACTTGTCCCGACTTGTCAATCAGGAAGTCACGCTACTCCAACCTGAGGTAAAGGAAGAATTTCCTGATGAAAAGCTACTAATGATGAAAGAACGGCCATGGTTTGCAGACATGGCTAACTTTAAAGCTGCTGGAGTATTGCCTGATGACCTTTCATGGCAGTAGAAGAGGAAGTTTCTGAGGGATGCAAAACAATTCTTATGGGATGACCCTTACCTATTCAAACTTGGATCAGATCATATTTTGAGGAGATGTGTGTCCCAAGAGGAGGCTGACAGCATCCTATGGCACTGTCACAGCTCACCCTATGGAGGACATTTCAATAGGGAAAGGACAGCGGCAAAAATCCTCCAATCAGGTTTTTATTGGCCCTCATTGCTTAAAGATGCTAATGTTTTTGTGCAGCATTGTGAAGCATGTCAGAAGACAGGGAGCATATCAAAAAGACATGAGATGCCATTAACCACCATCCTTAAGATAGAAGTCTTTGATTGCTGGGGCATAGATTTTACTGGGCCATTACCAATGTCATTTTCAAATGAATACATAATTGTGGCAGTAGACTATGTCTCTAAGTGGGTAGAAGCCATGGCATGTACTAAAGCTGATGCCAAGACTGTCATCAAATTTCTTAAAAAACACATTTTTAGCAGGTTTGGCACTCCAAGAGTATTAATAAGTGATGGAGGCTCTCATTTCTGCAACAGTCAACTCCAACGATGCCTAGAACATTACGGAGTCAAGCACAAAGTAACCTCCCCTTACCATCCTCAAGCCAATGGCCAAGTAGAAGTATCCAACAGAGAAATTAAGAGGATACTGGAGAAGACAATCAGTCAAAGCAGAAAAGATTGGTCATTGAAGTTAGATAACGCTTTATGGGCCTATAGAACAGCATACAAGGCACCAACTGGATTTTCACCTTATCAGTTGGTATATGGTAAAAATTGCCATCTTCCGGTGGAACTTGAACACAAAGCATTTTGGGCAATGAAACCCTCAACTATGACCCAAAAGCATCAGCTGAAGAAAGGAAAATTCAGATGCACAAGTTAGACGAGTGGAGGAATCATGCTTATAACTCATCAAGGATTTATAAAGAGAAAATAAAGGTTTACCATGATAGACACATCATGAAGAAAAGTTTTCATCAAGGACAATCTGTTCTTCTTTTCAACTCAAGGATGAAACTATTCCCAGGGAAACTCAAGTCTAAATGGTCAGGACCCTTTATTGTGAAGGAGGTGAAACCTTATGGAGCTATTGAATTACAAGATCCTAAATTTGAAAGAACTTGGGTCGTAAATGGACAGAGAATAAAGCCCTATTTAGGAGGAGAAGTGGAGAAGGTTGCCACTGACATTCTACTCAAAGACCCATGATCAAACTCAGGCGTCAAGCTTAAGACGTTAAACAAGCGCTCATTGGGAGGCAACCCAATCTTTTATGCTTTCTTTCCATGAAAATTTTATTTTTAAATATTAGTAAAGTTTCTGTTTACTTTGTAGATTACTCATCAAGAGAAGCCCAAATAAAAGTTTCAAACAAAGGCAAACAAAACAGGAGCTGGAGATTGAATTAAGAGAAGCATGAGGAAATCATCTCGCTCAAGCGTGGATAACCTCGCTTAAGCGAGCCAAGGTAAGTCACACACTATCCACATCAAGCTTAAGCGAAGGAATCAAGCCTTGAGCGTGGCACCACTGCAAAAGAAATTTTTAACAAAAACCCGATCACGCTTAAGCATGATCTTTTGTGCTTGAGCGAGAGGACCTGGAAAATCAAACAGAGGCTACCACGCTTGAAGCAACACTCTTCTTCGCTTAAGCGAGCAATTGATTAAAGCATCAGGTATGAAAATTTGTGTATCAAGCTCAAGCGTGACAAACATGCGCTTAGGCGTGCAACTATATTTTCATTCTCGCCTGGGCGACTAACAATCCGCTTGAGCGAAGAAGTATACTTTGCATCAAAAGCCCACACGCTCAAACGACGAAGTAAGAACGCTTAAGTGAGACAAAAACCACCCTGTTGGTCGCTCACGCTCAAGCGCGATACTCCTGCGCTCAAGCGCGATACTCCTGCGCTCAAGCGTGACAATCCAGCGCTCAAGCGTGAAATTCGAAATGGCACCTGATGCTAATAAATATAAAATTTTGAAACTTCCCACTAAGTCTCTCACTCATATAACCGTCCATTAATCTCCTGACTCTCCAAGTTTTGTAACTGCCCAACTCTTCTCAAATAATTGTCTCTTCATTCTCATCTCATAAGTCACACTTTCTTGCAATTCATTCTCTCTATCACTCTCGGATCCTTCCAGGTAACTACTGCACCATCCTCTTTTGAATTACAGCATATGGTTACTGTGTTAGGGAGAATTAGTACCTTTCTTTTTGCATACACTGAAGTCTTTAACCACCTTCTTTCTGTCTCTAATGAATACCATGATTGATGCATGGTTGTTTTATGGGTTGTTTAGAAAAAAAAGGGGGGTCAATGCTTTGCTCTTGTGTATCACCTTCTTTGTAATGCATGTCACCTTTATGTTTCACATTCTTTTAACGCATGCTGAATGTTTAACAAAAGTCCTGAAAGAAAGTATTTTGAGTGCAAAGTGGCTCTTAACCTTCTTGCAGATGGCCAGAACAAAGCAAATTGCACCAAACCCCCCTGTTACTACTTCCCCAGCAAGGAGTTCCCAAAGAAATAAAGGCAAAAGACCACGCACAGATGAACAAGACAAGGCCCCAAGATTCGGGAATAAAAATAAGAGCAAGCGCTATGAAGATATCTCAAACTGGACATTTATACCAGAAAGAAAAGTAGATTTGGCCTTGGGAGATTGTGATGCTTTCCTGCAAATCATAAGGAGGAGAAATTGGTTAAAGGTATGTTACCCAAGGGAGAAGTATGACCCAGAAGTTGTGAGAGAGTTCTATGCGAATGCTTGGACAAGAGATGGAGGAGGAGAAAGAAAAACTTATGTGAGGGGAACCTGGCTCTCCTATGACAGAGACACAATCAATTTTTACTTGGGGAACATTATGACCCTAGGAGAGGGAGAAATCTGCGAATATGCTGCCATGGTTACGAGGAACCAATTCATTGCCACAAATGACCTTGAAGCAGCCATATGTGTTCCAGGACACCACTTTCAAATGGGGCAAGGAGAGACACCACTGAGAATTTTAAGAAAAGACATGACTTCTATTTCTCAAGTTTGGACTTCTTTCTTATTAGCTAACATAGCACCTAACGCTCATGTCTCTGATTTAATTTTTAGTAGGTGTTATTTGCTATACTGCATTCTAAGAGAGGACATTTCCATTGATCTAGCCCAAATACTCTCTGATGAAATTCACAAGTTTGTGGTTTCTGACCAGAAGTATTCCCAAGCAGGTCAGAAGGTAAAAGGGAGTCTCGGTTTTCCTGCCTTTATCACTGATTTTTGTGTAGCTCATGGTGTTGAGGTACAAGACCTCAAACCAATTAGGCCTTCCATAGACAAACGCTTCATTGAGCGTTACTGTAGTAATCCAGTACCTCCTGCAACTGATGTACCCCCTCCACCTGCCTCTCAAGCAGCACAGCAAGCATTCAACACAGCACCTGCCCATCCTCCCCTCAGCACAGAAGCCACTCTGATTTTACAAGGCATTCACATCTTGAAAATTCAAAATAGCCACCTCCTGGCACAACAAAACGCTCATCATAGAGGTTTGTTACATATTTATAGTGGCCTTTATCACAGCATTCCTGCAGGTCAACACAATCCTTGGATGCCTCCTGCCTAGTTTGAGGCTCTAATTGCTTGGCCTGGGGACAGGCCCCCTTTTGTGGGGGGAGGTGAGACTACACAGGATAGGCCAGGAACTTCAACACAGGGACCTCCAGAAAGAGACCAGGGAACAGAAGAGGACTCATCTGAGGAAGAGTGAAAAAAAAATAAATTTTTTTTAATGCTTTCATTTCTGAAGTTTAAATTGCTACTTTAAGTTTTATTTCAAATTGACAATTTATAGCTTTACTTTATTTTTAGTGCAGCATACTTTAGAATTGCTTGTGATTATTCTTGTTTTGATTAAAGCTGTGAACATTTTTGAAAAACCCAACCAAAGATTTTACTTTTTGAACAAAAAGAGTTTCTAAGCAGCAAAATATTTTAGACAATAACACTGATTTTTAAAAAGGAAAAATGGCTGAATTAAGAACCAAGGAATTGGAATGAATGTACTTTTTATTGTTTACATGCGTGAACCCTTTTCTGTTAGAATAAGGAAATAAACCTTATATCCTGGTGAGAAGTGAGAAATCTAAACACTGAGAGTCTCATGAGAATTCGTCAAATAAGCATTGCCTGATTTTCTGATTAACAATTCTTTTAGAGATTAAGCAAGGAAATGATAAAGGCAAAAAAATTTGAAAAATAAAACAAACTCAGAGCCAAAAAGCTACCCTTAAGAATATGACCTAATTTTTGTAGCCCATTTTTGAGCTAAAATTTTTTATTTAAACACCCTAAACCAAGCATGAGAAATAAAATCTTACCTTACCAGCATGCTTAAAAATTTTTAAAGAGCATAAAACACTTCTCCAAAAAGGGTGATAAGAGAAACTGAGGCTGAAAAAGAAATAAAGTTCTCCAACATGTAACAAAAATAGAGAACTAGAAAAAGAAAAGTGAAGAATTCAATAGCATAAAAGAAGAAGCCTCATAAAAATTTAAAAAAATTTCAGAACATATGCTCTTCTTATTTATGCATGCACTTTGAACTCAAGAAAAACCAAGAATTCTTGATAACCCAGCCTCATTACAACCTTGAAAAGACCTTTTTGATCCTTACTTATCTTATGAATTGATTGTGATTAGAAATGACCGGCAATGTTAATTAGGCAGTTCTCATGATGAATGTGCAAACACACCCACCTGGTGAGAAATAATGAGAGTTCCTTATTCTTATAGCAATTGGTTACCTGCGTTGTGAACAAATTAATGGTACAGTACATTTCAAAGAATTGGTATTAAGGAAATCATTTGCTTGAGTTAAATTGAGATTATTGTCTTTTAAAATTTTGTCTGTACAGAAGCTAATTTTGTTGAAATGCTTGATTCCCTTTCCAAACTTCTTTTTACTTGAGGGCAAGGAAAAATCTAGGTTGGGGAGAGTTTGATAAGTGTTGATTAAGCATTGATTTCATGACTCATTTGAACTAATTTTGTAAAGAATTTGAGTTGAATTAATGAATTATTGAAGGAAGTGAGCATGAAACTTTTAAGTAGTGTATAAAAGAAATGTTGTGTTAAAGCTCTTGGAAAGTGCAGGGAATTCAATAGGAAGGCGAGCAAGGTAAGCAAGCTTGAGCATGAAAGTTGGAAAGCATAAGCACCTCTCACGCTTAAGCGTGAATACTAGACACTTAAGCGAGGATTAAGCATGGCAAGCATGAATTAATGGAGACAAAGAGGCATCAGGACCCCCCTCACGCTCAAGCGTGGGGATGAGCCGCTTGAGCGTGAGATCAAGAGCGGCCAAGCGAGGAGTAAGCGTGAGCGTGAGCGTGACCCAGGCACGAATGACGCTTGAGCGTAACTATATAGAGCTCAAGCGTGACCCTGCACGTGAAGAACGCTTGAGCGTATGCATTACACGCTTGAGCGTGACTAATGGATAACAAAGCATAAGCCGAGCGCGCCTGAGCGAGGAACCAGCATGGATTAAGCGTGGAACAAACATACTGAACAAAAGAAAACCACGCTTAAGCGTGATTAAGATGGTTTGAGCGTGGAACATTTAATGAGTATCAGGACCCTTCACGCTTGAGCGTGACCATCAAGCTCAAGCGTGACTCATGCAGTATGGGATTTTTCAATTTAATATTCACCAATGGTGCGATGCCAACTCACCCATTTTCTTATGTTTCCACAAGTCTCTGAAAGATGCTGCATGGGGTCTACGCAAGTGGTAAAGGGAGCTGAACCAGAACCTCTATAAATCAAGTTGAAAACAATCATCAGAGATTCATCATCAGCTTCATCCCCTGTATTTCATTCACACTTTCCACTATTTTCTGTATTATGAGTAGCTAAATCTCCCTTATGGGATTGGCTGTAATCCATTCAACACTGAAGTAATGCTGTTGTAAGTTTTTATTTAGTAATGAGATTTGATAAGTTTCTGTATTTCCTTCTGCGTTTAATGCCTGAAAGTACTTGATCACTATTTTCTTGTTTTAAGTTTTCTCAAGTATGCTGGGAAGTGACTTTTGAAAGCAGATCTGAAAGAAATACTTATTGTGAGTAGGTAGCCAGGGATGGCGTCTAACGCAATAAACGTCAAAACAATCGATCGATAATGCTGGGATGATTTCAAAGTGACTGAGGGATCAGCGGTTTGAAATCATTCTTATGAATTTTGTAGTCGAGGGATCGATACAAATGACTTTGATTGTGACGTAGAAATTATCTTTTCGAGTTACTTATATAAAAACTTATGCAGCTTATAGAAGGTGAAGATGTGATGAAGCCAATCCCTGTTTTACAAAACTGATTTTCCCAATACCATTTACTGTTATCCTTTGCAAATTTTATTCTCTGTTATTTATTACTTTTTCATTCAACAACATTCACAACAAAACAAACTAAAAACCTTCTGTCTAATCAATTCAAAACTAAGATCTTCATTCTAACACCTCCTCAGTGGAACGACAACTATACTATATTACAACTTCTGTGTTTAAACATGGCACATCCACTGCATTGAGTTCATATTATACAAACTTGATTCTCTTTCAATGAACTCTTCATTCCAATATCTCAGAAACATACTATCACCAACCCATCAAAGCCCATGCCAGATGGAAGTTCCAGGGACATCGTATTAGGAGATTCTCCAGGAAAGGTCACCCATATTAATGACAAGCTAGAAACAGAAATGGAGCAGCGGCTGTTGATGCTTCTGCAGGAGTTTAAAGATCTTTCGCATTGACAGCAGCAGATATGCCTGGTATGGATCCGGACTTCTGTTGTCACAAGCTAGCTGTTTATCCAGAGACGAGGCCGGTTGCCTAGAAAAAATGAAGACTGGGCCCAGAAAAATAAAAAGCTGCTTATGAGCAGACAGAAGAATTACTGAAGGTCCGCTACTCCTCGTGGCTTTCCAATGTCATCATGGTTTAGAAATCCAATGGAAAATGGAGAATATGCACTGACTACGTGGATCTCAACCGTTGCTGTCCTAAAGACCCGTATCCTCTCCCTAATATAGATCGGATGGTAGATGATTCATCTGGCTACCAGTATTTGAGTTTCATGGATGCGTACTCAGGGTATAACCAGATTCTGATGTGGGAGGAGGATTAGAAGAAAACAGCTTTCATCAATGATCGTGGTGTCTTTTGCTACACCGTTATGCCCTTCGGCCTAAAGAACGCTGGGGCCACATACCAGCGTATGATCAACAAGGTGTTCGAAGGCTTACACACCCAGATAGTCGAGGTGTACATTGATGACATTATCACCAAGACCTCTATAGGAGGTGACCATATAGAGGACCTGCACCAAGTGTTCTTACGTCTGAGGCACTACAACATGAGGTTGAACCCCTTGAAATGCACTTTTGCAGTCCCAGCTGGGAAATTCTTGGGTTTCATGTTGACTCAACGCGGAATTGAGGCTAATCTAGGAAAGTGCCAAGCCATCCTTAACATGTAGAGTCCGAAAAATGTGAGGGAAGTGCAGTCCCTAAATGGCAAAGTAGCAGCCTTGGCACGATTCATTCCCAAGATGGCCCACAGATCACTTCCTCTATATAGGGTCTTGAGGAAAACTAAGAAGTTCGAGTGGGGACAGGAGCAGGAACAAGTTTTTCAGGAGCTTAAGGAGGTGCTGTCGAAAGCTCCCATATTGGTCAAGCATGACCCCAGAGAAACACTTATCATGTACTTATCTGTTTCTGATGAAGCATTAGGGGTCGCTCTGGTGAAGGAAACCCCGGATGGTCAAAGGCCGATATATTTCACAAGTAAAACGTTGCAAGGTGCTGAGAATAGGTACCAGAAGATTGAAAAGGCCGCTCTTGCCGTCGTTTTCGCTTCGTGATGCTTGCGTCCGTATTTTCATGCCCATCCTATTGTTGTGAGAATGGATTTACCACTCCGATCTGTGTTGAGCAAGCCAGACCTCGCTGGTAGAATGATCAAATGGTCCATTGAACTCTCAGAGTTTGATATATTTTATGAACCTCGAGGTGCTATCAAGGCTCAGGTCCTGGCTGATTTCATCATAGAAACGACAGGGATAGATCCAGCTACACCTTATGTTCATTGGACCATCCATGTGGATGGTTCATCAAATTAAAGGGGCTCCAAAGCAAGTGTAGTCCTTGAAAGCGATGACGGTGTGCTCCTAGAAATCTCCTTTCGTTTTAATTTCAAAACTTCAAACAACCAAGCAGAATACGAAGCTTGTTTAGTTGGGCTTCGAGCTACGATTGACATCAGAGCATCTGAAGCAACACTATGTAGTGATTCACAACTTGTGATTTCACAAATCTTGGGAGATTATCAAGCTCGTGAGCCTCAACTCCAGTTATACCTAAACTGTGTCAAGGAGTTGAAAGAGAAATTCTCAAAGATGGAATTTAAACATGTTCCGTGTGAAAAAAATACCAGAGCGGATGTACTTTCCAGATTGGCAAGCACTAAACAGCCAGGTAGCACCACAACGTTGGTCCAAAGTACACTGACATCGCCCAACATTCCTCTATACCCTTATTTAAACGCTATCATATGGCCCCCTACATCCGTTATCTGGCCGACAGGCAGTTGCCTGCTGATGAAAATAAGAAGAAAAGGATAAAAAGGGAGTTGCCACACTTCACCATGATTGATGGTAACCTTTACAGAAAGGCACTCTCCATACCTTACCTAATTTGTCTGAGAGAGAATGAGGTACAAGGAGTAATGGAGGAAGTACATGAGGGACAATGTGGGCACCACACTGGAGGAAGAAGTTTGATGAGAAAAATCCTCAGGGCTGGATATTGGTGGCCCACTATGAAGCGGGATTCCATCGACTTTGTCAAGAAATGTGACGCCTGCCAAAAGTTTTCTAATCTTTACCACACACCAGCAGAAGAGCTCTTCACATCCATTGTCCCATGGCCATTCCACCAATGGGGATTGGATATCTTGGGCCCCTTCCCAACTGCTCCTGGGGGAATCAAATATCTCATTGTAGGGGTCAATTATTTCACCAAGTGGATTGAAGCAGAGCCGGTGGTACACATTACATCAGCCCGAACTTGTCGTTTTATGTATGAAAACATTATAACACGTTTCAGAGTCCCAGCGTGGGTCGTCATAGACAATGGCACCCAATTCACGGATAGGAAGTTCACAGATTTACTCGAGGGGTTAGGAATTACCCAGATATTTTCCTCTGTTGAACATTCACAAACCAACGGCCAAGCTGTAGTGGCCAATAGAGAGGTGTTGAAAGGGTTAAAGAAACATTTGGGGGAAGCCAAAGGCAGATGGACAGACTAGTTGTGCCATGTCCTTTGGGCATACTGAACTACACCATATTCTTCCACCAACGAATCCCCGTATCGCCTGACCTATAGGGTGGAAGCAATGATACCTATGGAATTGCAAACTGCTTCTGTGAGGGTCAAGTACTTCTCTGAAGAAGGCAATGATGCTAACTTGGCATCAGAAATAGATGTTGTACAAGAGCTTAGAGAAGAAGCTTTTGTTAGGGATCAAGCCATCAAAGCCAAAGCCGCCCTTCGATACAACAAACGAGTCCAATCCAGGACCTTCAATGTTGGGGATTTGGTTTTGAGGAAAGCAAGCGTGCGAAACAAATTTGCACACCAGGGCAAGTTCGCTCCGACATGGGAAGGTCCCTACAAAATATCATATGTTTGCGGAAAAGGCTCCTATCGCCTGGAGAACCTCGATGGCACCCCAATCCGCAACAAGTGGAATATTCAGAATTTACACGTTTACTATAGCTAGTTGGCAAGATAGCGTGTACTCTTTTTCCTTACTTGGGTTTTTCCCATTGGGTTTTACCAAGAAGGTTTTAACGAGGCACGACCCCAATTGAGCTCCTATTGTAATTCATTATTAATGAAATATTCTTTATGATCACCCATTGTCTTTATGATTTCATTCGATGCACAACACTGTTGTGACAAGATGATTTCAGGACGAACGATCCTAATAAATTATCCGTTGTTGGCGATGAACACCAATGATGACCGGCGAATGGGTAAAATCCAACACCGATGAAGAAGAATGGTGAATGGGTAAAATCCAACACCAATGAAGACTGACGAATGGGTAAAATCCAACACCGATGAAGAAGAATAGTGAATGGGTAAAATCCAACACCAATGAAGACCGACGAATGGGTAAAATCCAACACCGGTTAAGAAGAATGGTGAATGGGTAAAATCCAACACCAATGAAGACTGGCGAATGGGTAAAATCCAACACCGATGAAGAAGAATGGTGAATGGGTAAAATCCAACACCAGTTCTAAGCTCAGATTTTAGGATTAAACCTGAACTCTGAGTACGGTTAGTAAGTTTGGCTGAACACCGGTGAAGGCTTGGGCGCAGTAAGCTGGTCCTTTTTCAAGACCACGCTGAACCCCAAGTAACGGGCGCAGTAGGTTCAGGATTAGCCCTGTTCTGAACCCCGTGTGGAAGGCTTGGATTATAGGATGAAAACTGAACTCCAAGTACAACTAGTAAGTTCAACCGAATGCCGATGAAGACATAACATTACTTTCCTGGTTGGGAAATTCTCTTGCAGGATGAAGATTCAGTAAATATCACCACGATTACTTCCCCTCAGGGCGAATACTCCCAATCATTTTCACGCTGACGACGTGATTTCTCACGAGGGCGACCCCCATCATGATTCTTATAATTGAAAGCCTAATCATCAAAGATTAAGGTACCCCCATCATGTTCCAAATGTTATGATTAAAGGTAACGACCTTGTCACACTACAATTTCAATATAATAAGAGGTGGATAAGCTCTCTCTTTTCTTCCAAAACAAAGGTAACATTCCTTAAAAGGAGCCTTTTTGGCTAAAGCACCCACACATGGGGACAGTTTATTCGTTCTACATCCTACGTATGTAGATCCGAACTGATTCAGTACACATACAATGTTTCTATTTAAACTGTTTTTGATAAACAGACATTTAGAGAAAGTTGTAAATTCATTAATGACATCCCAGAGTACAAAAATGATTAATTGAAATCCGGAGCTGATCCCGGAACACAGCGGTACTAATTCAACAAAAACAATAAAACAAGAAAGCCGTTACTTCTGTTGGCTTGTCCCTCCGCTCTCTTCCTTCTCCTTACCTCCGACCTCACCCTCCCTATAACCAATAGCTTCATCTGCCGCAGCATTAGCACTTGTTCCTTCACTTTTGGGCCCCTTGGCGATAAGGATCAGGAGAGAAGGCCCCATTGACTGGCCTTGGGGGAGAGGAGGCAGCTCGTACTTGGTGTTGGCCGGATCCTTATGACGATCGTTAACAACGGCTACGAGTTTCCCTCCGTGAAACTCATAGAACGGATTGATACCGCTCAAATTAAGTTCCACTTTGGGATTACGGTAAAGAATCTGACGTACCGCCAACCCGAAGGATTCTTCGACTGCTTGGACACAAATTTCCACAGCCTCGTCCACTCTGGCGTTAGCAGCAGCCAGATCCGCTTTTAGAGTGGTGACGTCGTCATTTGGACTCGCCAACTTTAAATTCTCAATCTCCAGGAGCAGCTCTTTTTCCCGACAAGACCAGTCTTCAGCCTCTTTGGAGTAGCTATACTTATTTGCTTTCAACTCCTCTCCCAGCTTGATAGAATGCTCCCTCTCTGTGTAGAGGCTGGCACTGAGGTCAGAGTTAGCCTTTTTCTGATCAACCAACTGGGCCTTCAACTCTTTAATAAGCAATCTCTGCCTGGAGATTTCTTCATCCTTTTGTTCCCCGTCCTCCTTGGAAGCCTTCAACCGACTCTCCAGGCGCTGAATATTCGCTCTGTCCTTGGCAGATGCAACAGTAAGGTCATTAACTTTACCCGTCAGTCTGCCTACTTCTATGCCGTTGTCTACCAGCCTACGGAGCGATTTCAGAAGACCTGACAGCTCTTCCAACTGCCACTGTCCAGCATCGCAAGCTTGCTTTATTTCTTCACGCTCCAGAGTGGTTTTCAATTTGTAGTGTGGATCGGGGATGCAATGAGGTACGAGACCCTCATACACTAGGAAGGGGGCAAGATTGGAGTTGCCTAGGGGGGGCAAGAGACCTTGGGCGCATAGTAAGTGGTTATTGGTTTGGTGCCGGAGGTAACAACGTTGCTTGGGGCATTTGGGGTTGGGCCTTCTGTCTTCTTTGCTTTAGGAGCCCCAGAATCAGCTCTTCCTTCGGAAGTTTTTGGTTTTTTAGGAGAAGGTTGTGACTCCGCCTGCTTGGAGGAGTCATTTTTTTCCTTTCTCCTCTTCTCTCCGGCTTTCTTATCCTCAACACCGGAGGTAGGCTTTTCAGATCCGCCCTCCAGCAAGGGAATGTCGTCACCAGCGGATGAAGTGAGGATTATGGTTTCAACAGTAGCCTTCTTGGAATCCACTTTGGCTGAATACTGTTCTCAACCGCAACGGATTTCCCTCCAGCTTTCAACGCCTTCAACTTCTCCATATCCGGTGACTCAGCCTAGATTTCAACTGCATAATCAAATGAGAAGACTATCAACAATAGAAGATTTCGAGACATAAAAAGAAAGACAACAATGAGAAATGACAGGAAATTACGCAAATATTCCCCGCGGGTAGATTTTAACCCTAACAAACGCCGATAAGAAAAGGATTTGTGCGCGGCGGTGTATGCTTCAAGAGCAAAGAGAACGTTTATGGAAGTGGAAGATAATTCGCCCTTCTCACTATAATAAGCCTGGGAGGTCAATAAGAAATGCTCGTGGGACCAAGCCACGGGAAATTCATTTATTCCTTCCTTATTTAGCCAAAAAAATTGGATCCTCAGGCTTGATACGGATCCTGGTGAAGTAGGATTTGAAAGAACGCCCGTCAACTTTGGCGGAGTCGGTGTAGGATTCGAAGTTGACAATCCTGGAGAGAGTACGGAGGGTCACCAAGCTTACTCCTCCGCTCTGCTTATTTGCACGACGGACCACTTGCGTGAAATAAAAGAGCATAGCAACCGTCGGTGTGAAGTTAAAGTGCTCCCCAAGCACTTCAAGAGAACGGATCAATCCCCATCCGTTGGGGTGAAGCTAAGAGGGGGCACAGTCCAAGAATCTCAAGACCCCCATTTGGAACTTTGTCAGAGGAAAGCGTACACCTAAGTTCAAGAAGAGGAAGTCATACATATAGATTGACCTATCATCCGGCGTGTAACATATCTGCTCTGAGGGAAGGGGAGCCAACACTATAAAACGCTCCTTGTGTTGTTCCTTCTTGAAGACTGTGAAGCGAGTTTTCAACCTTGCTTCGTCTTCTCTTGCGTGGATAGATGGTGTGTCACAGAATTCATCGGCCACCCAGCAGTACGGACGCATCTTCTGGAGCTTCAACCAGTCAATCCGATGTGCAACTATGTTGCATAACCCTGAGGCGGTCTTCAGAATATACTGATGAGATGCCGCTCCACCACCAAAAGTGCTCTCCCCAGTCATTTTCCATAGAGCTAACTTAAAAATCTTCACACTGCGGTAAAAACTCATATCATCAGAGAGGTATAAATCAACGCTCTCCTCACTCTCACTAGAAGAGGATTCTGAAGAGGGTATTATCACCCTTCGCCTTTAGTAGGGCGATGCCTCCCTCTTTGAATGAAGTGGCCTTGAGTAGGAGATCACAGGGATCCTCCCACCACGACTTATAGGAGTTCGAGATGAAGCTCTTCCTCCTCTAATCCTAGGGCCAACGCGGCCCGAACCAATATGACCTCTCCCAGACATTCAGAAAACTTAAGGAAAATATGAGAAGATAAAGGAGATGGTTACCTAAGGAAGGGAAGGTAGTGAAATAAACTTCATAGAAGCAAGCACAAACGTCTTCTTGAAATTTTTGCAGAGTTTCATCAGGAAGGCAAAGCTAACTGATTTTTGAATCCACTAAGTGTTCATTTTATAAGGGGTGAAGAGTTTCAATTATTGGTTCAAAGGTTACGTCGTTTACTACCAAATGACACCTTTACGTAAAAACCAGGCTGTCGTTTCAAACGTTAATGCATGAAAATAGCGTCGATTCGTCAAAAGGCCTCTCAAATGGGCCTTAAAATTCAAATTTCAGGCCCATAAAGCCCCTGAGTGGCTATAAGAAAGACACATCTGATCAAAGTAATAAAGACATTAATGACTCGCCCATGTGCGTAAAGGCATTAATGACTAATTATTAGAAATGTGGCAGCTGTTACTCGAATACCAAGAGTTTCAAGTTTCAAAAACTTTCGGCATTCTCGCAACATAGATCTTTGTCCGGATCCGTCGTGAGGAATGTTACAATAACGAAGCCTTCGCTCTCAGGACGGATCCTCACGTGACAACATAATGTAGAATCCTAACACGCGTTAAATAAATATTTCGCCTATATTGATGAACCGTTATCCAAACCAAATGCAAGTGATGTAGCTTGTATGAGCAACTTTACTAGTCCCTCACACAAGCTAGGGGACAAATAATGGTCTTGATACCGGATTTGATAGAAATTTTCGAAAATTTTTGAAGACTCAATCCGTAACCTATGATCGAGATACATTCCCCCAGGACGGATGATCTCAATCATATATTCTGTGATTTGATGATGTAACTCCTGGCGCGAACAATTCCCATCATCATCCTTATGATGGAAGTCTTTGAAGATTCAATCCGTACCCCTACGATTGAGACATATTCCCCCAGGATGAATGATCTCAATCACATATTCTGTGATTTGATGATGTAACTCCTGGCGCGGACAATTCCCATCATCATCTTTATGGTGGAAGACCCAACTACTAAAGTATCATTTCTCTTTTAAAGGAACACTTCTTCCAGAACGGATAATCTTAATCACCTATTCCATGAATTGACGATGTAAATCCTAGTACAGACACCTGGTTGAAATATCTTTACAGTTCCCTAAGCGCGGAACGACACTTTTACGAGGGAAGATACTTTCCCTTCAGTAAGATCAATACGAATTATTGCAAGTCATCCGTCCTGTGACATCGCTGTCGTAAACAACGGATCGACTCTTTCTTTCCCCAAAAGAATTAAGGGTAATGTCCTCTGACAGGTACCAATCCTTTAACATACTTATACTTGGGGATAGTATTCATGTATAAATTTCTCTGTTCCAAAACTCATTCATCTTAAATGATTTGATTAATTTTCTAAGGCAATTATTTCAATCCGACCTCAAGATTAATAATTACACTGAACAGATTATTGAATACTGAAATGATCATTGAAAACACCTGAATGGAATTCAATTCATATTCAATTTATTCATAAAAAGCAGAATTACATGTGTATTGTTCAATGTTAATCAAAAAACCGGAGCTGATCCCGTAACACAGCTGTACACCAGCAAAACAACAAGACTACGAAAGGGGAATCTGCCCTTGGGGCCCTTTCTATCCCACTCCTTCTCCAAAGTCTTGTGTCCCCTCTTTAAGGATTTGTTCCGAAGATTTATCTTCAGGTGCCTTCACACCTCCTTCAGACGAGATGCCCTCCGGCGTAGGAATAGAATTCGATCCCATACTTTGACCCTCGGGAAGAGGGGCAAGCCATACAAGAACTCCGGAGGATCTTCATGACGATCTTCAACCACTACGACTAGCTTCCCTCCATGAAATTCATAAAATGGATTTATACCATAAAGGTTTAGCTTCGCAGTGGGGTTACGGTAGAAAATTTGGCGTATAGCTAGGCCGAAGGATTCTTCAGCAACTTGGTTGCATATATCGATGACTTCTTTCGCCTCGGCTTTGGCTACAGCCAATTCTTCCCGCAACCTCAAAAGTTCTTCCTCTGTTCCTTGGGATTCCGTGCTCCCAGCCTTCAGTCCCTCAATCTCAAGGAGGAACTTCTTCTCCTTTTGGGACCAGTCCTCTACTTGTTTAAAACAATCTTCCACAGCAGCTTTGCTTTTATCTTCAAGTTCAGCTTGTTTAGCCTGACTGCTATGGAGTTCTTCTTTCAGCTTCTCAACCGTCTCTTCCTTCTCTACCAGTTGGCCCTCTAAGTCTTTAACTGTGCTTTTAAGCTTGAGATTCTCCTTGCTCATGAGATCTCCGTACTCCTTAGACTTGGTCAGGCAATCCTCAGTTAATTTCAAAGCAGCCTTATCTTTCTCTGCTGAGAGATTGAGCTGTTTTACTTTATCACTCAGCGTATCTACCTCAGCAGCATCATCAGCTAACAGGCTGAGTGAATCTAGCAGCCCTGTGAGTTCTGCTAGCTGCCATTTTCCAGCCTCACATGCCTCTTTGATCTCTTTAGGTTCAAGTATGGGCCGGAGTTTATAGAGCGGTTGAGGAAGGATTGTTGGAGTTGGCCCCTGGTATAAGAGGAATGGAGTGAGGAATGAAGCAGTTGGGGAAGAAATCGGACTTGAACCAAAGACCCCGGAAAAAATACCCTTGTGGAGTCTGGAAGAAACTTTAACTATATCCGATGTCTCTATAGCTTTACCTTTGAAGGCCTTTGTTCTTTTCGAACTCATTGAAGGTTTGTGTTTCTTCGGTGGAGGAGAGGAAGAAGTGATGATTCCTCAAGAGTCGTTCTTGATTTTCCTCCTTCTCTCTTTTATTTTGAGTTGATCCTCAGTCGCATTAACTCCAGCTGAATTTCCCTCCGTCAAGGGAATTTCCCCTTCTGCATCCAAGGTCAGAATGATGGACTCAGAACGGAATTTCGAAGAATTCCTCTTTGGTTGAATATCATTCTCACCAGCCACGAATTTCCCTCCTGCCTTCAAGGATTTCAGCTTATGCATGTCTGAAGATTTTTGCTCTATTTCACCTACATGCATAAATAAAACACATTAGCAACAAAGAAATAATCAATACAATTAACAAAGGAGAAAAAGGGAAATAACATGAGAATTACGTAAGTATTCATCCCGGACTTCACTTGAACTACTCAAAAGGCGCCTACAAAGGAATGCTTTGAAGCGTGTGGTGTAGGCTTCAAGGGCAAATAACACTGTCGCCGACGTAGTGGATAGTTCGGATTGATCAGCGTAATACGCTTGGGATGTCAGAAGAAAATGTTCATGAGTCCAGCTAAGAGGAAATTTATTGAAACCCTCTGCATTCTTCCAGAAAACAGGTTTGTTTTCTTTAATCGATATTCGGGTGTAGAAAGATTTGAAGGACTGCCCATCAACTTTTACCGAATCAGTATAAGATTCAAAGTTCACGAAGGAACACAGAGTTCGAAGTGTGACTAAACTTACACCCCCTTTCTTGTTAGCCCTCTGAACTACTTGTGTATAATAGAATAACATCGACACAGTAGGAGTGAAGTTGAAGTAATCACCCAATACTTCCAAAGCGCGGGCAAGTCCCCAACCATTGGGATAAAGTTGAGAGGGTGCGCAATCTAAAAATCTTAACATACCCATTTGAAATTCTGTTAAGGGGAAACGAACTCTGTGGTGATGAAATACGAAGTCATACATATACACAGAACGTTCGTCTAGGAGAGCATGGTAAATCCGTTCTGTAGGTAGAGGTGCAAACACCCTGAACCACTTCTTTAGCTTCTTTTTTGCATGAACTGTGAACCTCGGTTAAATTTGAGATCCGTCCTCATTCGCGTGATGAGAAATTAAATTCTTAAACTCATCAGCCACCCAGCAGAAAGGCCATTTGGCCTGGAGTTCCTCCCAGTTTAGCCGATGTGCAACAACGTTGCACAAGCCCTCCGCCGTCCTCAAAACTACTTGTTTCCCAGAAGTTCCTTCTCCAGTCATCGTCCTAAGATGGAAGATGAAACTAACAGAGGAAAGAAAATGGTTACCTAAGATGGCAAGGAAAGTGAAGACAGAAAGAGCTTCGTAAAACAAACAGCAGGCGTCTCTATGAAATTTTTGCAGAGTGTTGCTAAGGAATCAAAAGCAAGTGATTCCCAGAATTCACTAAGTGTTTCTTTTATAAGAAACGAAGAGGTTCGGTTACTAACTCTTGGGGTTGTGTCGTTCATGACTAAACGTGTCGATTTACAATTCAAACGACATAATCGTTTTAAACTCATGGGCGCCAAAACAATGTCGATTCACCAAGGGGCCTCTCTATTGGGCCCAGAAGTTTTAAAAATTGTAAGCCCTTTAAGCCCCAGGTGACGGTTATTGAGATACACGAATCCAACGCAATAATTACTCGCACACGAGTTTAAAGGCATTTAATGCCCAATCATGCGACGTAATTTATGCCTTACAGCCGTTACTCGAATTTCAAGAGTCTCAAGTTTCAAAAAACTTTTTGGATTCTCATACAATGAATCTTTGTCTGGATTCGTTATAATGACATTATGATAATGGAGCCTTTAACCGAAGAACGGTTCCTCATGACATAATAATGTTGAACAATACACATATAGGTAAACATTTCCCACATAAGTATATCGACATCCAAACCTCTCGCAGGTTGTATAGCTTATGTGAACAACTACATAATCCCTCACACAAGCTAGGGGACATATGATCCAGTCTCGTTATCGGTATCCGTTCTACAAGACATATTTCAATGTCTTTGACAGTTCTCCAACGTGTTACCAGTGTCATTGGTATATATCCGGACCCGAAATCCATATCAGGCGTTCTCCCTATATCGGTTGTCCAGGATAACTCCATGCACATCGGGTAACACGCATATCACCATACAGAAGACAAAGGGCATTGCTATAGGGACAAGGATAAAGATTCCATTTTCCACACTACGAGCCATAACCTGCTCCTGGAAATATTCAACTTATTCCCTAAGACTAGCCATACTATCTCCACGCTCAATATAAAATAGCCACTTGACTCAATCATATTAGCAAGTGCATATAAAATAATAATTTATAATATTAATGGAGGTTAGTGGTTCCCCACTAACAAGTCCTCGTATATCGAGCCAATCAGGTATAAGAACTCTCTTCATTTATGGAGGGAGGGTCTTCATTTTCGACTGATAATTACTATCTGGAAAACATTCCTTACGGCGAATACTATTATTGACTTGAGCGTCGGAGAATCTTCACAGGTGACACCACCTTTCACCCACATCAACACGTGAGGATAGTGTGAAGGACATCCAGGACTCCAAGACCACTCTCATCTTATTGGAACTCCAGATATACAGACCAGATACTCGCAAAACCGGTCTTCAATCCTATTTGATTTTTGACTTTTGTGACTGGTCCCACACCGGATCTATTGACCCCGGTTCAGGACAGATCAGTAATATACTTAAGAAAACTAAACACAAGAAAATAGTGATCAATTACTTTCAGGCATTAAGTAAAGAATGAAACACAAAAACTATCAAATCTTGTTAACATACATGAACAACTTACAGCAGTATTACTTTGGGTTTGAATGGATTACAACCAATCCCAATGAAAGAGTTAGCTAATCATGCCTTGCATTTTCACTTAAGAATATGGAAAGGGAATGAATATAAAATAGAAAAGTGACACTGAATGAGTGATGAATGATTGATGAGAATGAATGATTAATGAATGATGTTCCTCTGTTCCTC
Organism: Clitoria ternatea; assembly: GCA_037962975.1. NCBI lineage: Eukaryota > Viridiplantae > Streptophyta > Magnoliopsida > Fabales > Fabaceae > Clitoria > Clitoria ternatea. The sequence goes on along the minus strand of CM075671.1, from coordinate 80,707,452 downwards.
TGCTCTATTTATAGAGGAGTCACGCTTAAGCATGACCCCAACTTGCTAAGTGGCATTGCAGGAGTGGTCAGAAACATGTGGAAGTGGATGAGCTGGGATCGCATCATTGGTCAATAAAAAATTCAGTGCCCATTCTTCTTGGATCACACTCTAGCGTGAGATATTCTCGCTTGAGCGTGACTGTGCTTGAGCTTAGAATTTCCACGCTTAAGCATGAGGAGACTTGATGCCTTCTGGTTTTCCTGTCCTCACGCTTGATCATGCCTAGGATCGCGCCCAAGTGGGCAGGTCACGCCCAAGTGACGCTAAGCGTGTACTGGTTCAAGTTTAAGTGTCCCCTTCTCACGCTCAAGCGTGGAAGGGGCCTGATGCTAATGTCCTTTTGCTCAAGTGCCTTCAAGCATGATTTTCAGAGTGTCTTCTGCTCAAGCGCCCCCTATGTTACACTCAAGCGCGGTAGGGGCCTGATGCATAGTTCAAGCTTCATGCTTCTTCATGACCAAAACCAAGTATACTGACTTGATTGTTTTCTTGTACTTCCTGTATCTCTTCAAGAGTTTTGACAATGTTTTTTCTTTTTGGAACATATCTAGCACTACTTGAAGAATTCATGCTCAATCTCTTTTATCATTTATCAATTTGTTTCAATTCTTAATTATTTTTAGTTAAAATGAGTCATGAAATCACTGCTTAATTTCCATTTATCAGCTCCAATGAAACATAAAAGAATATGACTCCACTAAAAACATCATCCTATTACTGGTGTCCAGTTTATCGCCAATCTTTTTCCTTCTTTTCTCGAGTTCTGTTTCTATTTAGTAGTCCAAATATTAACTTCCGCGTAGTCCTTCTTAGGAGCATCCTGTAACACCCTAATTTCTAATTAAATAAACAAAATCAACAGGGAAAATTTTCCAAATTTTAAAGTTAATAAACCGTGCATAATCTACTCAAATTAACAAATCCGGTCCATCGAGGAGAAGAAGGGGAAAAAGACAAGGGAATTGAACTCTCGCACAGCGAAGGGAAGAAACACTTAAGCGAAACTACACTCGGCATCCTGCCACTCCACTCGGTATTTCCCCCACTCAGATTTCAGTGTATGGTTCACTCGGGAAGGTCCACTTCTTAGTTCATTCGAATTGACCCTAATGCTCCCCAGTTTCTCCAGGCAGTATATCACACTCCACGATTCCACTCGATTGGTTTCTATATATTGGCAACCCGCAAATGATTCCCAAAGTCGCTCACTCGGAATCTATGAAGACTTCTCACTCAGAATTACTCAGTCGCTCCTCACTCGGGAAACCTTATCAGTTATCACTCTAAGGGTATCAGGATCGATTCTCGCTCGGTACCCGTAATCTTTCCTACTCTGATTTTCCCTCTAGGTCAGGACTCACTCAGATTTTCCCAGCTATTTAATAATCTATTACAATGGATCCACTTAGAGTCTTAGGTGTCATCTTCTGTCGGTAAACTTTCACTCGGCATCACACTGCCTCATTCACTCGGGATTACCTAGACTTCCTTTCCCTCGGATGGAGTCACTAACTCTCTTCCCGCGCCATCACTTGACTCCATTTCGACTTACAGTTATACTAACCTCTCACCCACAACAAATACGCGTACATAGGTTACTCAGATTTTCATGCACAATATAGGGTTTCACGCAACATAGCAGATATAATTAATTACAGGCACCAAATCATGTCCTCTACTCCAAAGGGTTCAGGTTCTAATAAAAGGAACTAAGGCTAAACATGAGCCGGCCAAGGCTTAACAAAACACATAAACAGTATATACATAACATCTGTCTCCATAGTGCACCAACACTTCACTCGGCATTTGGCTCCTCATTCACTCCTCATTGCGAGAGATATTCACTGAAAAATTGCCACAGTAGGGGGTGAGTATCTTAAATATTAAGTGATAGATACTGACTCGGATTATCATTAATCATGCAACAATCTAATGCACACGGCTAGTATTAAACATACATATAATCTTACAATGACATCACAACCATGCATAGCACAGATTTCATTCGGCATGGTCAGTGCATGTACACAGGATAGTTTACTCGGTTCCGTATTCGTGTGTAATCGGTTTTCGACGTTGCAACGTAGGCTCCCAACCTTTTTGTACATAGCTCTCGGCTATCAATTCAGCTCCCAGCTACTTGGCCATTTTACGGGTACCCAATTGTTTGCCCACAAGGTGACACCAACGCTCTCAGCGTCAACGGAGGTGTTCACGGGCAGCCCGAGTCCCACTCGGAAACTACCTTGAGTCCCACTCAAGGATTTCACAGCGTCCCACGCTTTTCAATTAACCGATAGTAGTGTCCCACACTACGTGCTCCCAGCACAACGCATCCCATGCGCCACACGCGGATTCATCACACAATACAGAATTCATACACCCAACTTTTCACTCAGTCATACATACTTCACATGCAATCGGTAACACGCATTCTCAGAGCTCAATATATTGATTTAACACATATACTTCCATGCAATCAGTATCATTGCTCAAGTAAATGAATACAGCAACACGTACTTTCCATGCAATTGATATCAACCAATATCAGGATTCAATAAGGTATTCCACTTAACACAAGCACAACATGCAATCGGTATTCAGCAGTATCAGGACTCAAACTACGCATGCATCAATATGAATATTATCAGACTCACTACACCAGCACTCGATTGCATGCAGTCATCATTTTATATTTATAACGACTCATAAGTCACATAAACCACACAGTTATCGTCATCAACAATACAGCACACCCTTGCCATGCAATCATTCGACATTCTTTAAGCTATCGGCATGCATCTCAGGGATAATACTAAACATGCAACACTCAACTTCTATTTATCATGCACCCGGGTATTGCGCACTCCACATGCAAGTATAACACACAAACAGAATATAGAACAACAATCGTCAACACCCGAAACCCGTCCATAATCCATACGTTTAACATATAAGGTACTCCCCCTACTAACTATGACACTCCGAGAGACTTTTCTGCCTGGGTATAGGTCCTCTACCTTGCTGCTTCGCTTAATACTTCCACTCGTTCAGCCTCTACTTGAGCACTGTTGTCTCTCGCGATTGGCTCGGTTATAGGGGCTGTTTCTGCTTCTGCTTCGACGATCGTCCCTCACTCGCATAAGGAAGCTCCGACTCCTCTACAGTACCATCAACGTGACTTCCGTAAGTAGAAAATATGAACAGAGGGCAGAGAAGGAGAAGAAGAAGAAGAAGAAGAAGAACGAGAGAGAAAGAAAAGAAGGAAGAAGAGAGAAATCACAGAGGGAATTCTGAAGAATGAATAGCAAGGGACCATCGACCAAACATATATATACATGCACAAAGGAATGGAAAGGTGGGGTGGGAAAATGGGAAGCAGTAGTTTGCTCACGTCACCCAGTCCCATCAGCAACCACTAATGGCTAAACACACTTAATCAGCACTCATTTGATTAATTAAGTTAATGGTAATTAATAAACAATTTCCCACTTCTGAAATTATTATTTTAATGGCTTTATTTCACCCGGTACTTCGTTTGAAATCGGGATGTTACAGTTCTCCCCCTCTCAAAAGAATTTCGTCCTCGAAATTCACTCGGTGACCCACCTTAGTAAACAACTTGGGATACTGTTGCCTCATGGCATCCTCACGTTCCCAGGTATAAGAGGTATACCCGTTCTGTTGCCACTCGACTTCAACCAGTTGCACGTCCTTACTCCTTAAACGCTTTACCGATCGGTCCGTGATTCTAGTCGGTACAGTGACAGTGGTCAGGTCTTCCTTGATTTCCACTTCGTCATCGGGCATTGTGTGAGTAGAATCGGGTAAGTACTTCTTTAGTTGGGATACATGAAACACATTATGCAATCGGGATAAGTGAGTCGGTAATGCTATTTGGTATGCCATGGAGCCGACTCGTTCCAACACCTCATAAGGCCCAATGTATCGGGGGCTCAACTTCCCACCTTTCAAGGCTCGCCCGACTCCTTTACTCGGTAAAGTCTTCAAAAACACTCTATCTCCAACTGAAAACTCTAATGGTTTGGTTCGTTTGTCATGGTAGCTCTTTTGCCTATCCTGAGACGCCTTCATCCTTTCCCTTATGACTCGGATTTGTTCTAATGTTTGCTTCACAATTTCTGGCCCCAATAGCAGACTCTCACCTGTTTCCGACCAGCAAAGTGAGGTTCGGCATCTTCGACCATACAGTGCTTCGTAGGATGCCATACCGATACTGTTGTGGTGGCTATTGTTGTATGTAAACTCGATCAGGGGAAGGTACTGCTCCCAATTCCCACCGTGCTCCAATACACACGCCTTTAGCAAGTCCTCTAGGCTCTGAATCATTCGCTCGGATTGCCCATCCGATTGGGGGTGGTAAGCAGAACTTAGCCAAAGTTTTGTACCCATTTCCTGGTGCAGGCCGGTCCAAAATCGGGATGTGAACCTAGGATCCCTATTCGATACAATAGAAGTCGGTATACCATGCAGTCGGACAATTTTGTGAATGTAAATCCGAGCTAACTTATGCAACGGGTACTTCATGTTCACAGGTAGGAAGTGTACACTCTTCGTCAGTCGGTCAATAATGACCCAAATCGCATCATGGCCCACTCGGTTTTTTGGCAATCCCATGACAAAGTCCATAGCAATTGAGTCCCATTTCCACATGGGAATCTCTAGGGGTTGCAATGCACCATACGGCTTCTAGTGCTCGACTTTCGACCTTTGACAGGTGATACACCGAGCCACGTATTCTGCCACATTCCTCTTTAATCCGGGCCACCAAAATTGTGCCCTTAGATCGTGGTACATCTTTGTGGTACCTGGGTGAATACTGAGTAGGCTCTTATGGGCTTCATCAAGCACCATTCTTCTCAATTCTCCTCCACCCGGCACGTATATCCTGTTTCTCACTCGGAAGATTCCATCCGATCTCTCGGTCAAGGACAAATCCTTACCCTTGGCCTGCGTCTCCATCATCTCAGCCAAGTAGGAATCTGATTGCTGCTACTCGTACACAAATTTCAGGAATTCATTGGCGATTCTCAACGTACCGATTGTTATTTTCCGAGAGGAGGGGATGTCAACATGTAAGTTCATGTCTCGGAACTGTTCCAATAACTCTACTTCCCTTACCATCATCACTGCTATATGAAGGGATTTCCGACTCAACGCGTCAGCAACAACGTTTGCCTTACCCGGATGGTACTGTAGCTCGAAATCATAATCTTTTAAAAATTCCATCCATCTCCTCTGCCTCATGTTCAGCTCCTTTTGGTCGAATAAGTATTTAAGGCTCTTGTGATCACTGTATACTTCAAATCTAGACCCGAACAAATAATGCCTCCAGATTTTCAATGCGAAGACTACGGCTGCCAGCTCCAAGTCGTGGGTCGGGTAATGCTGTTCGTGAGGTCTCAATTACCGAGAGGCGTAAGCTATCACTCGGTCCTTCTGCATTAACACGTATCCCAATCCGAGTCCTGATGCATCACAATAAACCACGAAGCCCTCTTATAAGTCAGGTAATGCCAACACTGGAGCAGTCGTCAACTTGTCCTTCAGCTCTCGGAAATTGCTCTCACACTCGGGACTCCATACGAACGGGACGTTTTTCCGAGTCAGTTTAGTCAGTGGCAAAGCCAACTTAGAAAAGCCTTCAATGAATCTTCTATAGTAACCAGCCAGGCCCATAAAGCTCCTTATCTCCGAGACCGACTTGGGTTTCTCCCACGCCATTATGGCTGCCACTTTCGAAGGGTCCACCGAGACACCTTCCTCAAAAATCACATGTCCGAGGAAGTGGATCTTATCCATCCAGAAATCGCACTTTGACAGCTTTGCAAACAACTACTTCTCCTTCAACACTTGAAGTATCACTCGGAGGTGTTCTTCATGCTCCTCAGGGGTCTTGGAATAGACTAGGATGTCGTCAATGAAAACTACCACAAATCAGTCAAGATATGGGTGGAATATGCTGTTCATGTAATTCATGAAGACAGCAGGGGCGTTCGTCACACCGAACGGCATCACTACATACTCGTAGTGGCCATACCAAGTCCTAAAGGCAGTCTTAGGAATATCCGAGTCCTTCACCCGGATTTGGTGGTATCCCAATCGTAGGTCAATTTTTGAGAAGACTGAGGCTCCACGCAGTTGGTCGATTAAGTCATCAATCCTAGGCAACGGGTATCGGTTCTTGATTGTGAGTTTGTTTAGCTGTCGGTAATCTATACATAGTCTCATGCTGCCATCCTTCTTCTTAACAAGTAACACCGGTGCGCCCCATGGTGACACACTCGGCCTAATGAATTGTTTTCCGAGTAACTCATCCACCTGCTTCTTCAACTCGGCCAATTCAGTCGGGGACATTCTATACGGTGCACTGGAGACTGGCTCGGCTCCAGGGATCAAGTCTATAGAGAATTCGACTTCTCTATTGGGAGGGAGACCCGGCACATCTTCCGGAAACACCTCTGGAAATTCACATGTAGTTGGGATACCGATCACTCGGGCTCTACTCTCACCCTTGGTTAGACAAAGCATCATAAACAGTTGAGTGATACCTTATGCCGTGTGATCCTCATTGTGCTGCCTCGGGAAGATTATCCTTCGGTTTCTATAATCCACTAACACCTTGTTGGCTGAAAGCCAATCCATACCGAGCACGATATCAAGGCCCTTCAGAGGCACGGACACAAGATCGAAGGTAAAACTCCGATCGTCCAACACAAACGTTACGTCCTTACACATTGTTGATGTCAACACCTTAGGGCCAGTCGGGTTGGCTACTTCCAAAATCCGATCCATATCCATAGTCGGTAATCGCAATCGTCTCACACACTCGTCAGCTACGAAGGAGTGGGTGGCTCCGGAATCAAAAATTACACTAAGTGTATATTTACCGAGTAGGCACTTACTTTGCAGTAAGTCGTTCGCCTGTGTAACTTCCTCAGCACTGATGGCGTAGACTCTTCCAGCAGCAGGTTGGTCGGTGTTCCTCCTCCGGTTGTTTGGGGCAACCATCATATTTACTCTAGCTCTGTTGCCTCCGCCCCCCGGTCTTTGACCATCGTGCCCACGGCTCCTCTCTTGGAAACCTCCCTGACGTACATTTGTATTTGCTTGATGGAGTTGGGGGCAGTCAGGGTGAATGTGTCCCCTCTTATTACAATGGAAGCACACCATCTCACCATCGTTGTTGCAGTCTCGAGCATAATGATTTCCTTCACACTTGAAACATTTTCCGTTCCCTATAACTGGTCGTCTCTCTGGCTGGTTCCGACCCCCAAATCTGGAAAAAGGTTTGTTCCTACCAGCGTTGTTTGGCCTCTTGAAGCGGGATTGCTGGGGCCTCAAGTAATGGTTTGCTCTGCTGCTCTGGCCCGAGTGGGCCTTGTCGTCCTCCTTAAATATCCCTCACTTGTTCACCAATACGGGAAAGCTCCTAATCTCTTGGTATCTGCAAGCTCTTTTGATATTTGACCTCAACCCGTTCTCAAATTTAAGGCATTTAGAGTTTTCCATTCCAGGTTGTTGGAAGGGTGGGTAGAATAAGCACAGTTCTTCAAATCTTGCCGCGTATTCTTCCACAGTCATGGATCCCTGCTTCAATTCCATGAATTCCAGTTCTTTCCAACTCCTGATGGTGTCGGGGAAATACTTTTCTAAGAAACATGTCTTGAAATTTTCCCAGGTCAGCTGGGTATCATCGTCAGTTAGTCGGTTTCTGGCTATCCTCTACTAATTTTCCGCCTCGTCTCGTAGCATATACACTGCACATTCTACCTTCTAGGCCTCGGTGCAGTGAAGGCCCCTAAAAATCCTTTCTAACTCCTGAGTCCATTTATAGGCTGCCTCGGGGTTACGTCCTCCTTGAAATTCACTCGGCCTCCTCTTCAGGAAGCGGTCCAGCACATGGCCATCCTCTGCTCGAGGCTGGCCCTGCCTCTTAAACACGTCCGCAAAGCGTTGGAATGCTGTGGCTATAGCCTCCATGCTTTGACGATTCGTCATGACCTATCCTGAAATTCACACCCCTTCAAGGATAAGTTTACAAGGTTACATTCTTCCGATCGGAACTCAGTCTAACATTCAGTAACTTTGGCTCATTATACTATTTCTATATGTTATACAATCAGTCGGACCAGGAGGAAAACAACCTCCCATCCATAAATCAATATTACAATATCAATCAGGTTCAACAATTGCCATAATAATGATGACCACTTGGTCACAGTGCACACAACCGCTTACACTCGGTAAGCATACCTTGGCCTTGGACCTTTCGGTCTGCTCTGATACCAAAATGTAACACCCTAATTTCTAATTAAACAAACAAAATCAACAGGGAAAATTTTCCAAATTTTAAAGTTAATAAACCGTGCATAATCTACTCAAATTAACAAATCCGGTCCATCGAGGAGAAGAAGGGGAAAAAGACAAGGGAATTGAACTCTCGCACAGCGAAGGGAAGAAACGCTTAAGCGAAACTACACTCGGCATCCTGCCACTCCACTCGGTATTTCCCCCACTCGGATTTCAGTGTATGGTTCACTCGGGAAGGTCCACTTCTTAGTTCATTCGAATTGACCCTAATGCACCCTAGTTTCTCCAGGCAGTATATCACACTCCATGATTCCACTCGATTGGTTTCTATATATTGGCAACCCGCAAATGATTCCCAAAGCCGCTCACTCAGAATCTATGAAGACTTCTCACTCGGAATTACTCAGTCGCTCCTCACTCGGGAAACCTTATCAGTTATCACTCTAAGGGTATCAGGATCGATTCTCGCTCGGTACCCGTAATCTTTCCTACTCTGATTTTCCCTCTAGGTCAGGACTCACTCGGATTTTCCCAGCTATTTAATAATCTATTACAATGGATCCACTTAGAGTCTTAGGTGTCATCTTCTGTCGGTAAACTTTCACTCGGTATCACACTGCCTCATTCACTCGGGATTACCTAGACTTCCTTTCCCTCAGATGGAGTCACTAACTCTCTTCCTGCGCCATCACTTGACTCCATTTCGACTTACAGTTATACTAACCTCTCACCCACAACAAATACGCGTACATAGGTTACTCGGATTTTCATGCACAATATAGGGTTTCACGCAGCATAGCAGATATAATTAATTACAGGCACCAAATCATGTCCTCTACTCCAAAGGGTTCGGGTTCTAATAAAAGGAACTAAGGCTAAACATGAGCCGGCCAAGGCTTAACAAAACACATAAACAATATATACATAACATCTGTCTCTATAGTGCACCAGCACTTCACTCGGCATTCGGCTCCTCATTCACTCCTCATTGCGAGAGATATTCACTGAAAAATTGCCACAGTAGGGGGTGAGTATCTTAAATATTAAGTGATAGATACTGACTCGGATTATCATTAATCATGCAACAATCTAATGCACACGGCTAGTATTAAACATACATATAATCTTTCAATGACATCACAATCATGCATAGCACAGATTTCATTCGGCATGGTCAGTGCATGTACACAGGATAGTTGACTCGGTTCCGCATTCGTGTGTAATCGGTTTTCGACGTTGCAACGTAGGCTCCCAGCCTTTTTGTACATAGCTCTCGGCTATCAATTCAGCTCCCAGCTGCTTGGCCATTTTACGGGTACCCAACTGTTTTCCCACAAGGTGACACCAACGCTCTCAGCGTCAACGGAGGTGTTCACGGGCAGCCCGAGTCCCACTCAAAAACTACCTTGAGTCCCACTCAAGGATTTCACAGTGTCCCACGCTTTTCAATTAACCGATAGTAGTGTCCCACACTACGTGCTCCCAGCACAACGCATCCCATGCGCAACACACGGATTCATCACACAATACAGAATTCATACACCCAACTTTTCACTCAGTCATACATACTTCACATGCAATCGGAAACACGCATTCTCAGACTCAATATATTGATTTAACACACATACTTCCATGCAATCAGTATCATTATGAATACAGCAACACGTACTTTCCATGCAATTGATATCAACCAATATCAGGATTCAATAAGGTATTCCACTTAACACAAGCACAACATGCAATCAGTATTCAGCAGTATCAGGACTCAAACTACGCATGCATCAATATGAATATTATCAGACTCACTACACCAGCACTCGATTGCATGCAGTCATCATTTTATATTTATAACGACTCACAAGTCACATAAACCACACAGTTATCGCCATCAACAATACAGCACACCCTTGCCATGCAATCATTCGACATTCTTTAAGCTATCGGCGTGCATCTCAGGGATAATACTAAACATGCAACACTCAACTTCTACTTATTATGCACCCGGGTATTGCGCACTCCACATGCAAGTATAACACACAAACAGAATATAGAACAATAATCATCAACACCCGGAACTCGTCCATAATCCATACGTTTAACATATAAGGTACTTCCCCTACCAACTACGACACTCTGAGAGACTCTTCTGCCTGGGTGTAGGTCCTCTGCCTTGCTGCTTCGCTCAATACTTCCACTCGTTCAGCCTCTACTTGAGCACTTTTGTCTCTCGCGATTGGCTCGGTTACAGGGGCTGTTTTTGCTTCTGCTTCGGCGATCGTCCCTCACTCGCATAAGAAAGCTCCGACTCCTTTGCAGTACCATCAACGTGACTTCCGTAAGTAGAAAATGTGAACAGAGGGCAGAGAAGGAGAAGAAGAAGAAGAAGAAGAAGAAGAAGAAGAAGAACGAGAGAGAAAGAGAAGAAAGAAGAAGAGAGAAATCGCAGAGGGAATTCTAAAGAATGAATAGCAAGGGACCATCGACCAAACATATATATACATGCACAAAGGAATGGAAAGGTGGGGTGGGAAAACGGGAAGCAGCAGTCTGCTCACGTCACCCAGTCCCATCAGCAACCACTAATGGCTAAACACACTTAATCAGTACTCATTTGATTAATTAAGTTAATGGTAATTAATAAACAATTTACCACTTCTGAAATTATTATTTTAATGGCTTTATTTCACCCGGTACTTCGTTTGAAATTGGGATGTTACACATCCGAGTTTTGTTTCTTTATAACCGGTAGTTTTCCACTCAGTGGTACATCACTTAGTCATTGTCTTGTAGATCCAACAACCATCCTAAAGGTAAATCCGTAAAGGTGAGATACTATCCCTACTTGTTCCTTACACAACAGGAGGTTCATCTTTTTTGACATCTCCCGAAGCCATATCAACATACCACACAGAAAACACACAAGGTCGGGGAAACATTTACCGCACATATACACACATTCTGAGAATTACTCAATAGCTAGCATTCCACACTCACAAGTCGCTTTCCTAGAGTTCAACAATACTTAATATCGACTCCCTAGATCACTTCCATTATTACTTATATTTATTGAGTTTATATATCAATATTTTCACATGCAACATAAAATCATGCCTCCACCATGTTTGATATTATCATGCATCATATGACTCTAGTTCATAGTTTAATCATCCTAGGGTTCATATATAACAATGTCACTCTTACAAACACAATCATTGCATATGTCATAGTCATAGATATTGCATAGCCTAAACATTAGTAAATCTTACCATAACCTTAGCCTACACTATCATACTCAATATCAGATTTAAATCCCAACCAAACACAGTATCATCATGTTTTCTACAACTGTTGCATCACAGACTTAGGTATCATGAAATTCATGCACAAACATCATAGTATATACTAAACAAGTCTCAGTCATACATACAAGCTTTATATAATTCACAGTCACAAAATTAAATGATACCATGACATATAACAGATATGAGACAGATTCCATTCATAAGTACAAACATCATCCAGATACAAGATTATGATTATAGTCTATTTTTTTCACATATAATATCAGACAAGGTAACTTCCAGTAAGATGTAATAGCATTATACTTTCTACAACTACCACATCACAACATAAATAGTCCTAGATTCCATATATAAACATCGTAATACATGTTAAATAGTTCCCAGGCATAATCATGAGCATTACATAGTTCATAGTTACGGTATCAAACAATATCACACACACACACACATATACATATATATCATACAAATCCATTCGTGTACACAACTATCACTTAATCCTCAATAGAACATAATCACATGAGACAATACAATACCATGATTCAAAGCTATCATAATCAAATATGGTTAGTCAAACAGATGCCATGCATGAGTTAGGTGTTTTTATGATTATCTTTTTCAATTATGTCTCATGATGCAAAAAGGGCTCATCAATCTCATAATCATAAATCTTATCTCCATAACACATCTACTAGGAGGAATACATGTCGTGTTGTTTCTAGAATGGCCAGAGCCTATCTAGTTCTCGCCATCATCATCATGGGTATGGGACATGTATGTCCAAAATCAATATGGATCAACCCTACACTCATCGTGGTCAACACAGGTCAGAACTGACTCTCCACAGTCCTAGAAACCACTCGTCTGAGTCAAGGTATCACAGGCTTGCCACAGACCATCCAAAAATTGGGTGCTATGTAACACCCTCAGTTAACTAGGATAATCTTTTCCACTAGATTATTCTGGTCAACTAAGAGGTTACGAGTTTTAGAAAATATAGAAGTTTTTTTTTTGTACAAGAAAACTTGGTGGGAACAGATACACCTTATATATAACATAATCATATATAATACATGGTCGTAACAATAACTATACATGCTGAAAGAAAAAGGGGCACACAGGCTCCCATAAATGAAAACAAAATTAACCTATTCTATTTGTCTTCAGTCCAAGAAGAGTCTGGCTGATCCTCGATGCAGAGTCGGTGTCCATCCTCACGATGTCTGAAAAAATTAGTGTAAGGGTGAGTCTTCACCTCCATAACAATCGGGAATATGCTTTATCAATACCTGCCTTATATACAATACAAATAATGTAGGATCGAGTCCCACCCACTCTCTTTGGGGTTCCTAAGATATATTCTAAGTCATTTCACCACTTTTCATCTTAGCTGACCATTCCCATTTTCCTAGCCATGTCTCAGGGTTACTAATATCTATATAATCATATTCAAACAACAAACAAACACGTTCTCAATACAATGATACAATGCATGAATTCATTTTGTTATTTCAAATCTTTTATTAGTAATCATGATGCATGTGGGCCCATCTCCTTCTCAGCAATCTCATATACCAATAATCATATGCATAACAATGCCACCCTTATCTCCCCTCCCCAACTAGAGTGACCGAAGCTCTCCTCGTTCTGGTTTTCATAAATAGGTAAGGACTCACAGTCCCAAAATCAAAATGACCAATCACAATATTAGACATCACCACAGAACGGGCACTCCATGGTCATAGAAAATCCTGCCTCTTATCGAAGTACACCAGAGTTTGCTACGGGTTGTCCGGTGACGGGTATGAATCTGATGCCACTTGGAATTCCTGTCTCGGGTTATACTCCCTAGACTACCCTCGGGTATCGAGGCGCGACAAATTCTTCAGTGTACCCATCATTGTATGCTCTAGGGGATTATTCCAACATCCCTCCTTAACTTTTGTATATGATGCATACAATACACAATTTTCTTTTCACTAGTCGTCGGTAGGGTCCTTTTGATAGCTCGATTTCATTTGTAATATCAGACTTCTTCCTTTCCTGAAATTTCAATTTACTCTTTTCCTTGTTTTCTCAAAACTCCTTAATTCATAACGGTCTAATCCGATGCTTAATTTTCCAGAAATTATGGGTACATTAGCGTTACATCGTTCATCATCGCATTGGGTCCCATCTAATCTTATCACATTATTTTCACAATTTATCCATCTCAAGATCCCTACCGAGATATTCCTTTATTCGTTCTTTTCTTTTTATTCCAATATATTTAATCAATGTCCCATACAAGTACAACATTATAGTCCATACACATGTCATCATGACATATTTCATTCCATATGCTCATCACGTATAAATAAAACATATTCATTTATGCATACAATTAAATAACAGTCACCAACCACAACATTTATCATACAAGTATTATACAACAATCTTTATACGTGTCATTATAGTGAGGGAATCACGCCTGTAAGTATATTTGTGGATATTTCTTTATAAGTGTTTTAATCTTAGTTTCTTACTCGAATCTTATCAGACTATTTACCTTGATTATCCATTTTAAGTAATCGACTTATCAGTAGTAAAGTCGTATTCATGGGTTATGTTTCCTTAGACATGACTTATCTTTTGTTACAAAATGATCTTATGTAACTATTAAGTGTATCACTATATGAATTAGGTTTCTTGAAAATACGCTTTTAATGACTTAACCTTTAAATACAAAAGTACTTATTAAATATATTTAAGGTGCCAGTAACACATTTCTCTGTCCCTTACTTACTACCACCAAGTTAATTATTTTAAATTGTTTATTTACTATTTAAGTTGATATTCAACTTTGCTAAATATCACTATGTATTACCGACATAAGTATTTCTTTATTTCCTTTAAATAACGTTCTGAAACTTTAATGTATTTATATTGGTTACCGTACGGTATTACCTTCTAATTCTCATTGAATTTTAGCATCCTTGGTATATGTATACATATACTTAAATTTTTAGTTCTCAATTACCTTAGTTGGTTTGTCACTATATCGCAAAACTTTTCTTAAGATTTTCTAAACTATATTGTTTTCTAAAATCTCCTTACTCTTTCTTTTTAGTCCTTAGTATAAAAGTTGTTGTCTCTAAATTTTACTAAGTAATTCAAGTAACCCATAGTATAATTTTCTAAAAATATTTTATTACCTAAATCTCATTATTTTCCTAAGGCTTTATCCAACTCACTAAATCTAATTATCATTTCTTATAGATTTTCTTTTAAATCTTTAGCGTAAAATTCTTATTTTTATCATATTCTACTTAATATACTTTCCTTAGGAAAATGCTTTAAATTTCCTTTCTTCTTCTTTTTTTTTCACCATTTATATCAATCCTACACTAATAACATCATTTAATCCTTTTCTAGTTATATTCAATGTAGCTCAATTCTTTTTATATAAATCAAAATAATTGTTATCTTATAAGTTACATTAATTTCTTTTACCCATTTATTCTAATACCAAGTTCCAATACCTTTCCATGACTTTTGAACTGTTCTTTACAGGGGGTGTAAAGGTATGATTGTCGAACAATTCAAAATGTACATGAAACGTAAAATCTGGTACGAAGAGGTGCTTATACAGATACGAATACGGAGTGCTCTTGTACACTGGGCGTGGTATAGTGCACTCTATGGCGGTGTTGCAGTCCGCCTGGATTAGCTTCTTTTGCCTTGACACAATTGGTGGTTGTACCTGCAGTTATTCTCTGACGCTCAAGTCAGTATCACAGAATACTATTAGACTTAGAAAGCAAATCTGAGAGAATTATGCAAGTTTGAGTGTAAGGTTTAGAAATAGGGGGATCCCCTTATACCTTTTTGCTGAGGTTTATATACCTGTTATTGGTGCTCCATTATTGGTAGGACCCGTTCCTTGTTTTCTGGCATAATACAAGAAAGGTAGTGGTTCCCTGTGTCGTTCACGAGCACCATCACTGTAGTGGGCATTTCTACTTGCTTGGAAAGCGTTAATGCTTTATTATTTTATTCATTGTTCTCTTTTATGCGTGACAACATGATTCCCATTTTTAACCTCTCAAGACAGAGTCAATCTCGTGCCGGGGTTATAGATATGGGCTCGCTACGCAATATAGGAAATTCAATATTCCGCCTATGGCTTGGCGGAGTAGTATGCATTGGAAATACTTTATGCATGTGTATAAGATATTCAATATTTTCCACCTTGGCGGAGTAATGAGCTTAGGCGGAGTAACATGCCTTGGCGGAGTTTCATGCCTTGGCGGAGTAACGTGCCTTGGCGGAGTTTCATGCCTTGGCGGAGTAATATGGCTTGGCGAAGTTTCCTGCCTTGGCGGAGTATCGTGCCCTGGCGGTATGTACTCCGTATAACAGTAACTATAAGGTATTTGAAACGTACTTCTCCTGTTCAAAATGCTGATCTTGCAAAGCATTAAAACCATGCTCTTGGGGGCCGATGTTGGGACCGGATCATCTGCCCCCTAGCTTGTTATAGTGACTGGCGGGGTTACTTTAATAAGCTATAACACTTAAGTTTAGCTTTTATAGGCATGGGTTTAGGTGGTGTTTGCTAGTTCCGAATTTGTGGACAAGTATCTTCATGCATTTATTGCTTTTGTCATTACTTGCCACGCCCGTCATTAAAGCGTCTCGAAACTGCGTTTTGCCGCTTCAATCTCACATTGCCACGTATGCCCTCGTAACGATTGCTATTCCAATGATGGGACATAAATGCGTAGGATGGCAGTTGAGATATGTTTTCGAGGTTATTACCATGGGCCTTGGATTTTGAAAATACGGCCCAGGAAATTCCTGCCTTAAGATTCATCTATCGGTTTTAGAATTAAAGGAATCGTCAGTGAGATTCATCCAACGGCCATAAGCGTGTTTCTGAAGTTTTTGGTGTTTCGCTTATTTCCCCCCAAGCCATGCCTATAAATAGGTAAACTCTTAGGAGGGGAAATGTTTTGCTTCATCTTCTTCTCTGCGCTTTCATGTTAAAACTGCCTTGTTAACGCTACTTTCTTGCGAGTCGTTTGTTGTTGCCAGTTCATCTTCTTCAGAAATTTTAAGGTAACTTTCTGCTTCCTCTGTTCTCTATCTTTGTTGTTATTAGGTTGGTTCCATTTTCTTTATATGTGTGTTTGTTGAAACGAGGATGAGAGGAAAAGAATCAGAGTCGGGCTCTAGGGTTTCTGTTCACCCTATGTTTTTGGATATTGAGAGTGAAGATGAGGGCTTCTATACTGGGAGGGATTCAACTTTTTACAGCAGCGTGGAGTGTTTTAGTAATGCTGTACATTTGTTTGTAGTAGGAGGTACTCCTCAAATACAAATGTTAACAATGGCAGAATGTCAGAATGTTGTGCTGCATGGGTTAGATTGGACAAAAATGCTTAAGACCGATCCCTATTGTTGGGTCGAAGAGGACGTTAAAGAAGCTTCTTCACGCCATGCAACAACAAGTGGTGGGGTGATGGAGTTATCTGTGCCTGTTTGGAAAGATGAGAAATATGAGAGGAGGTTCATCGTCCGTTCACCCAAGACGTTTGAACGTATTTGTCATCGTCCTCAGGATGGGCGTACTTTATATATGTACGATATTTTGTTTACCCAGTTGGGGGTGCGTTTTCCACTTAATAAATTCCAGATGGGCGTACTCAGATTCCTGGATTGTGCCCTTTCTCAGCTGCACCCTAATGGTTGGGGGATAGTCCGCAGCTTTGAAGTGTTGGCTGAACATCTGGAGTTTACGCCTACTGTGGCGTTGTTCTTTGCTTTTTGCCGCATCATGAGGAGGGTGAATGCGAGAACTGGCGGTATGGGTTTTGTAACTCTTCGGGCGGAGCCGAAGATTGTGAACTTTAAGGCGTTTGCTAACTCTACCAAAGAAGGGGGACTTCACTTCAGAATGAGCTTTGTAAAAGTCTCTGTCAGGAAGATCAAGTCCGTCTTCTGGCGGAGTAAGAAGGGAATTGATAAATTCCCAGTAGCGTGGACCCACGAGCATTTCCTCCTAACCAAATAAGCTTATGAAGTTGAGGAGAGTGCCCTATCAGCTACTTCCGTGGAAGTCCTTCGGACATTGAAGGAGTACAACTCCGTCCATAAGCAGATTTTATGCCGAAGGCTGCTTGGGCGGGATGCTGAGGGATACTTAAGTAATGCTTTATCATTAACAATTCCAATGTTGCTTGAATATTACTCCTGTTATTTCCTGCAGCTTCTAATCGTATTTATGTATGTTATTTTGCAGGAGAGATCGCTGAATTTCCTGGGATGGAGCGTATCAAGCAAATTCGCATGAGTCGCCAGGAAATTGATACGGAAAATAATGTGCAGCCTAGGAGGAATCTGGCTGCTGTTCTGACAAAGACTCTCCCTTTCCCTGCATCCACTAACGTAGTGACGTTGGAGGGTGGTGCAGGGTCCTCGACTATTGAGGTTGAAAGGCGATCTAAAAAATGCCAAGAGCCAGAAGCTGTTGAGGTGGAGGAAGTGGACCCCCAACCCTTGCTAAAAAGGAAAAACAAGGGCAAGGAGAAGATAAGGGAAGGGACATCATCTGATGCTCCTATTGAAGTGGAAGAGACTCCGGAGGTACTAGCTGCGGGTGTCACTACTGAAGTGGGCGGTGTTGAGGGCGCCCTTGAAGAAGATGTTGAGGAGGAGGAGGTGGAGGGAATTCAAGTTTCTCCACTCCACTAAGCTGAGAGTCCTGCCCTGGACTTGACTACTCGAGGAACAACAGTTTTCCTCATCGACGTTCCAGGGGAGTCATCCAGGCGATCCGTCTCTCTTCCTGCGGCGGGGTCTCGTCTGAACCCTTTTTTGTATTACACAAATGTGGGATCCCGCCAGTCAGAGAGGCATGATCCGGACTTCATTCTCCGCCCAGACATCGACTTTGAGGAGATTCCAGACGCCGCTGCTGCTGCAAGGTGGCACCTTGCGGAAATTGATGGTTTCCTTGCTTCTATGCCGCGTATCGCTGAGGTTGCTGCGGAGGCTGCAATGTTTCAAGAATCATATCATGATTCTGTCGAAAAAATCCACAGCTTAGAGCATGACAATGAAATGTTGTCGGAGGTGATCAAGGCTAAAGATAAACACCTTGACACCGCCGACTCTGATATAAAGAAGCTTGAGGAGGAGCTGGCTCGGGTTAAGGCTGACAAGGCCCTGCTGGAAAAGCAAGTCTTGGACTTGAAAGGGCAAAATGCTAAACTGGGCGAAGAGGTGGGCGAGCTGACCCAGGTGAAGGCTGATAATGTTTTGCTGAAACAACAAGTTTTAAATCTGAATCAGCAGAACCAAAAACTGGGCGAGGGTGTGAGCGAACTTCAGCAGAGGTTGGTTTCCTTTGAAATTAATAAGACTCTTGCTGAAGATGCCTGGGCGGCGGAGTTGGATGTAGCGGCCACTGCATATAGCAACCTTGAAAAACAGGTTGAAGAGCTGCAAGCTGAAAAAGCCATTTCAGATGCCACCAATAAGAGGCTTGATCAGGAGTTGAAAATGACTTTGGATGCAGCTGAGGCGGCGATTGATGATGCTTTCAACATGGCTATTCGCCAACTCCGTCATCGCAACCCAGGCCTTGCTCTAAACACTGCAGGCATTCATCCTTATTATGAGTTTATCAATGGTGAATTGATGGTGCCTGCTCGGGGGGGTCATGTTCTCGTGCCTAATGCAGAGTATGTTCTGGCGGACTTGCCCCGCTCATAAAGTTTGTCTAAACCCAGTGAGAGTCAGCCCAGCTCCGCCCGCCAAGAAGGAGTGCCACCCGAGCCTTGGGGATTAGCTCCAGAGTTCTTTTCAAATTTTGTTTTTTATACTTTAATAATATTGCCTTGTTCCAGGATAGGCTCTGGACCCTTATCAATCTTGGACAATATTCAATAAAGTATATTTTCTGTAAATTTATACTTGTTCATATAAACGATGTCTGAGTCTGTAGGATTTGTGCCTTGTAAAAAGTTATTAATAAGGCAGAGTAATCGTTTGAGGACTTAATGAAATATGACTAAGTATATTGAGGCGGAATAACCTCTTTGGGAATTTGGCAAAGTAAAATTCAGTAATGAGGCGGGGTAGCCTCTTAGGAATTTTAATAAAGTAAATTCAGTAATGAGGCAGAGTAGCCTCTTGGGAATTTCAATGAAGTAAATTCTGTAACGAGGCGGAGTAGCCTCTGAAGAATTTCAACGAAGTGAATTCTGTAACGAGGCGGAGTAGCCTCTTGGGAATTTCAATGAAGTAAATTCTGTAACGAGGCGGAGTAGCCTCTGAAGAATTTCAATGAAGTGAATTCTGTAACGAGGCGGAGTAGCCTCTTGGGAATTTCAATGAAGTAAATTCTGTAACGAGGCAGAGTAGCCTCTGAAGAATTTCAATGAAGTGAATTCTGTAACGAGGCGAAGTAGCCTCTTGAGAATTTCAATGAAGTAAATTCTGTAACGAGGCGGAGTAGCCTCTGATGAAGTAGTATTCTGTACCGAGGCGGTGTAGCCTCTTAAGAATTTCACTGAAGTAGTATTCTGTAACGAGGCGGAGTAGCCTCTTAAGAATTTCACTGAAGTAGTATTCTGTACTGAGGCGGTGTAGCCTCTTAAGAATTTCAGTGAAGCAAATTCTGTAATGAGGCGGAGTAGCCTCTGAAGAATTTAAATGAAGCACAGTTTTTACAAGTATTGTACTTACTTGAACTTGTTGATAGTGCTTGAGTTTGTTGATTATGTACTCCATAAAACATTGATAGTTAGGCGGAGTCAAGTTTTGGATGGAGCGTTCATCCCTTTGAATTTGAATGGGAGTGTATCTCCTGATCAAGTGAAAATTGTTGAATCCAGGGTTGGTATGGTGCAGCATAAGCTGTGACACCAATCCTTTTCGCAGGAATTTTGCTGGACTTTGGGGTCGGTATGGTGCAGCATATAGCTGTGACACTAATTCTTTCCATCAGAAGTCTGCTGGACCTTGGGGTCGGTATGGTGCAGCATATAGCTGTGACACCAATTCTTTCCACAGGAAGTCTGCTGGACCTTGGGGTCGGTATGGTGCAGCATATAGCTGTGACACCAATCCTTTCCACAGGAAGCCTGCAGGACCTTGGGGTTGGTATGGTGCATCATATAGCTGTGACACCAATCCTTTCCACAGGAAGCCTGCAGGACCTTGGGGTCGGTATGGTGCAGCATATAGCTGTGACACCAATCCTTTCCCCCAAGGAGTTTTTTGGACCTTAGGGTCGGTATGGTGCAGCATATAGCTGTGACACCAATCCTTTCCCCCCAAGGAGTTTTTTGGACCTTAGGGTCGGTATGGTGCAACATATAGCTGTGACACCAATCCTTTCCCCCTAAGGAGTTTTTTGGACCTTAGGGTCAGTATGGTGCAGCATATAGCTGTGACGCCAATCCTTTCCCCTTAAGGAGTTTTTTGACTCCGTTTGTGAAGCTTTGTTGCATGTTGGATGATCTTTATGGAATAAAGAGTTATGCCATTATGCTTCAATTGTTGGAGCTGGTGTCTTATCTGCATGGGAACAAGTTCTGCCATGGATAATTAACTGAAAGTTAGAATGAAGACTGAATGTAGGAAGGCATTTTATTAATGATGGAACTACATAAGGAGCTGAGTTGGGATATGTCTCATCAGAACCTTTTCAAGGAAAGCACAGCTGGGAAAAACCTTGAGTTAGGAAGAAAAGAACATACCACGTTACCTAACTAGCTGTAATATATGCGTAAATTTAAAATGTTCCATTTATTCCTGACCGGAGTGCCATCTAAGTTTTCTAGGCTGTATGTGCCTTTGCCCAGAATTTCGACGACTCGGTATGGACCTTCCCATATTGGTGCCAATTTGCCTTGGTGTGCAAATTTGTTACCGATATTGGCCCTTCTCAAGACCAAATCTCCTTCTTTGAAACGGCGTTCAGAAACACGTGTGTTATACCGTTTGGCGGCCTTTGCTTTAACAGCTTGGTCCCTCACAAAGGCTTCCTCTCTCAACTTCACCAAGACCTCGAGTTCATGGGCGAGGTTCTGTTGATTGGCTTCTTCGTTGAAATGGAGGACTCGAGCTGATGGGGCTGCCAATTCAATGGGAATAACAGCCTCGACTCCATATGTCAGCCGATATGGAGATTCATTTATGGTGGAGTGAGGGGTTGTTCTATATGCCCATAGAACGTGGCATAATTGATTTGCCCAATCTCCCTTTACCTCACCAAGGCGTTTCTTAAGGCCTTTCAAAATTTCTCTGTTGGCAACTTTAGCTTGGCCATTGGTTTGAGGATGTTCCACAGAAGAGAAAATCTGCGTAATGCTGAGATTTTCCAGGAGTTCAGTGAACTTATGATCTGTGAATTGGGTGCCATTATCAGTGACTATGCATCCAGGGACTCCGAAACGTGCAATTATATTTTCATATACGAATCTACGAGTCCTGGCTGACGTAATGTGCACCACTGCCTCTGCTTCAATCCATTTGGTGAAGTAATCAACACCAACTATCAAGTATTTGATACCGCCGGGCGCAGTTGGGAATGGACCCAAGATATCCATGCCCCATTGATAGAAAGGCCAAGGCGTTATTGATGATGACATTTCTTCCGCCGGAGTATGGTGGAGATTTGCGAATCGTTGACATTGATCGCACTTTTGAACATACGAGGCGGAGTCATGCTTCAGGGTGGGCCACCAGTACCCCGCCCTGAGTATTTTTCGCATAAGACTACGTGCCCCTGGATGGTGTCCACATTGCCCTTCATGGACTTCTTCTAATACAGCTTGCACCTTATTTTCGTTTATACATATCAAGTAAGGAACAGAAATTCCTCGGCGGTATAACTGTCCGTCTAGGAGTGTATAGTAAGGTGCTTCTTTCTTTAGTTTCCGTCGCTCAAGATCATCCGTGGGTAGTTGTCCATTAACAAGGTAACGAACTATCGGTGCTACCCAGGAATTGTCATCAAAAGAGCGGCTTTTAATCATACACACTGAGGAAGGAAAGGAAATGCTTGGCTCCACCAAGGTACTTTGTACAACCGTAGTTGTGCATCCTGCCTTCTTTGTACTAGCCAACCTGGAGAAGATATCAGCACGTGTATTTTCTTCACGGGGTACATGCTTGAAAGTGACTTCATTGAAGCGCTGCTTTAACTCATTGACGCAGTCTAGATATTGTTGTAGCAGAGGTTCTTTAGCCTGATACTCACCAAGAATTTGTGAGATTACTAATTGAGAATCACTGCATAGGGTGACAGTTCTGGCCCCAATATCTTGTGCTGCTCTGAGTCCGGCCAAGCAGGCTTCATACTCCCCCTAATTGTTAGACGTAGTGAAGGTAAAGTGTAGTGAAATTTCAAGGTGTACCCCGTCATCACTTTCCACAACAATTCCTGCTCCACATCCTTTGCTATTGGAAGACCCATCTACGTATACCGTTCAGTGTGAATGATCTGCGTCTGGGCTAGAACCTGTTAACTCAACTATGAAATCTGCTAGGACTTGTGCCTTGATAGCAGTTCTTGGTTCATAGGATATGTCAAATTCAGAGAGTTCTACGGCCCATTTGATCATTCTTCCAGCTAGGTCTGGTTTGAACAGTATAGTACGAAGTGGCAAGTCTGTGCGAATCAGGATAGGATGGGCATGAAAGTATGGTCTTAGGCGTCGTGAAGCCCAAACAACTGCAAGTGCTGCCTTTTCAATCTTCTAATAACGGCACTCTGCACCATGCAATGTTTTACCAGTGAAGTACACCAGTCGTTGGCCTTCAACTGTTTCCTTGACCAGAGCCACTACCAAAGCTTCATCTGAAACAGACAAATAAACAATGAGTTGCTCACCTGGGCTTGGTTTTACCAGGATTGGAGGGCTGGCCAAGACATTTTTCAAGCTTTGGAAGGCCGCCTCTTGCTCTGGGCCCCAACTGAATTTCTTGTCTTTTTTCAACATTTTGTATAAGGGGAGGGAGCGATGAGCCATCTTTGGCATGAATCGTGCTAGAGCAGCAATTTTGCCATTGAGGGATTGTATCTCTTTCAATGTCTTGGGGCTCTGCAGCTTTTGAATTACGTGATATTTGTCGGGATTAGCCTCTATACCTCTTTGTGTTAACATGAAACCCAAAAATCTGCCCCCAGGGACAGCAAACGTACACTTTAATGGGTTGAGTCTCATGTCATGTTGTTGTAGGCGTTGAAAAATGAGGCGTAAATCTTCAACATGGTCTCCTCCTGCAGGAGTCTTGGCAATAATATCATCAATATAAACTTCTACCAGCTTTGTGTGCATACCTTCAAAAACTTTGTTGATCATGCGCTGGTAGGTTGCCTCGGCGTTCTTTAACCCAAATGGCATGACGTTGTAGCAAAAGACTCCTTTATCATTAACAAATGTTGTTTTTTCTTGATCATCCTCAGACATTGGAATTTGGTTGTAACCGGAGTAAGCATCCATAAAAGATAGATACTTGTATCCTGAAGAATCGTCAACTAATCTGTCAATGTTGGGGAGAGGATATGGATCCTTGGGACAACATTTATTCAAATCAATGTAGTCTATGCACATACGCCACTTGCCATTGGCTTTCTGTACCATGACCACGTTGGACAACCAGGAGGAGTAACGGAGTTCCCTGATGAACCCCGCCTTGAGAAGTTCCTCTATTTGTTCGCAAGCAGCTTTTTGCTTAGCAGGACCCATACGCCGTTTCTTTTGCGCTACTGGCTTAGTTTCAGGATACACCGCCAGGCGGTGACAACAAAAGTTGGGATCCATGCCAGGCATGTCTGCAGCGGTCCAAGCGAAGATTTCTTTATACTCATGGAGAAGTGCAATTAGTTTTGCCTCCATGTTAGCCTCAAGCTTGTCATTGATGTTTGTAGTTTGTCCCGGGGTGCCACCCAAAACAATAGACTTGGAACCACCGTCAGGAGTTGGTTTCAAAGGGTTCAGTGGGTCTACAGAAGATTCCACCCTGGGGTCAAGATCCACCAAATTGACAAACGTCGCCGCACTGCTCCCTTCATTCAACTTTCTTTTCTTAGACATGGTTTCAAGCTTCACCATGTTAAGACTCAAATTGTAGCAATAGCGAGCCATTTCTTGGTCACCCCTTACAGATGAGACTTGGTTATCTTTGTCAATGAACTTGATTAACAAGTGGGGGGTTGAGACGATGGCTTCCATGGAATTCAGGGTAGGCCGCCCAATGATGCCATTGTATGGAGATTTCACATCGATGACAAGAATCCTGGATTTCACAGTCCTTGCTCCAGGTTCGCCATCAAAAGTAATCCTTGTGTCCAAGTAGCCTTTGGTGGGCTGTTTGGCACCATTAAAGGCTGTAAGGTCCTGCGTATATGGCTGTAAATCTGCATCAGTTAGTCCCATGCGTTTAAAACAATCATAAAAGATAACGTCGCAGGAACTTCCCTGATCAATTAGGATGCGTTTTACATCCATATTTGCGATTACCGCAATAATCACCACTGCGTCATCTCCTTCAGGAATAGTAGGGCCAAAATCGTCGTCTGTGAATGTTATAGGCGGAGTCTGAACCCCGTTCCTGAATGGGTGATATTCTTTACTCTTGCCTTACACAGACAAGATCATGCGATGATGATTTTTCCTGGCGGTGTTTGAGGGTCCGCCTCCGGTGAAGCCTCCAGCAATCATATCTACCACCTGCCTTTTGCCCCGCGATCTGGGTTCAGGGCTTGGCTCTCTTTGGGCGGACTCCAGAACAACACTCTTTTGTTTTTCTGTTGCCGCTGTGCGTTTTGGCTCCCGAGTGTTATCAGGATCAGGAGAACGGTCACGAGATCTTTTCTTAAACTTCTCTGGCTCATCGTGAGATTTACCCTTAAACAGATAATGTTTCAGCTTGCCTTCACGAATAAGCACCTCAATGGTGTTTTTGAGTTGCTTGCACTCCTCCGTGGTATGGCCAACTGATTCGTGGAACTCACAATATTTCTTTGGGTTCCCACCGCGTCTGATTGGAGGTGGACGTTGAATCCCATAAACGTTGAGGGTAGTCCATCCTATTTCACGCAAGATTTGTTCATATGACGTGTTCAGGGGTGTATAATGAGCGAAATTGAACACACGTCTATCTTGCTGTTTGAAGGGTTGGTTCCCTGCTTTGTCTTTCTGAGGGAACTTATCATTCCTGGATGATTTTTCCTTTTCTTTGTCATGGTGTGGAGTTGCAATGGGTGGTTTACTACGAGACACAGTGGCTTCCAAGTGCATCCCAATACCCACATACTTGATGCTTTTCTGTGAAATTCCTCCATGGTGGATGGAGGTCCTTTTGCCAATGACAAAGTAAAGGGTGATTTCGATTGCATGGCTTCGATGAGGATATGCAATTGAATTGCCTTTGTCAGGTCAGGGACCATGGCTGCCTCTTTATAAAATCTCTTAAGGGAATCCTTTAGTGACTCTTTGTCACCTTGCTTGATCTGAGCCAAGGTATGGGAGGTTCTAGGCATATCCTTAGAGATTACAAAGTGGTTGCCAAAAGCTGTGGCTAGGTCCTCCCATGAATCAATGGAACCTGAAGGTAAACTCTTGAACCAGTTAAGAGCTTCACCGGTAAGGGTCCTGGGGAACATTCTGCACATGACATCTTCCTCTGCACCTAAGAACATAGCCTCGTAGATGTAAGCATCTAAATGCTTAGAAGGATCTGTTTCCCCAGTGTATTTTCCTATGGAAATGGGTTGCATAGTTTGCAAATGTCTGGGAACATGCGCATTCATGAGTCTTTTGGAAAATGGGATACTCATCTTGTATCCCGAGGGGGATGCATTTGAAACTGCTCTTCTCCCCTCATGAGGTCGAGCATTTGCCAGTGGGAGGCTTCGTTGCTCTTCCATATAGGTAGGGATGCTAGAGTAATTTGGAGTACTCGATTCCTCGTGTGCATGCGATTCATGGCGTGGCTTGTTTGCAGGGCCCGCTCTCTCGTGCATAGGATTTGCCTTCTCACGACGAAGCTCTGCAATTTCTTCTTTCAGCATTCTGATCATGTCATCTCTCGGATCTGGAGAGTCAACATGCATTGTCTTTTTGTGAGCATCGTTGTCAAAGTTGAGACATCTAGGATTGCATGGAGCGGAATCCTCTGTCTGCACTTCTGGTCCTGGTCTTTCCATTAATGATGAATGTAATAGGAATTGTTCAAGGATTGTAGGATTACCAATTTTACAGGTCCCACTGGGCGTGCCAATGAACTGTTCTTTACAGGGGGTGTAAAGGTATGATTGTCGAACAATTCAAAATGTACATGAAACGTAAAATCTGGTACGAAGAGGTGCTTATACAGATACGAATACGGAGTGCTCTTGTACAATGGGCGTGGTATAGTGCACTCTATGGCGGTGTTGCAGTCCGCCTGGATTAGCTTCTTTTTCCTTGACACAATTGGTGGTTGTACCTGCAGTTATTCTCTGACGCTCAAGTCAGTATCACAGAATACTATTAGACTTAGAAAGCAAATCTGAGAGAATTATGCAAGTTTGAGTGTAAGGTTTAGAAATGGGGGGATCCCCTTATACCTTTTTGCTGAGGTTTATATACCTGTTATTGGTGCTCCATTATTGGTAGGACCCGTTCCTTGTTTTCTGGCATAATGCAAGAAAGGTAGTGGGTCCCTGTGTCGTTCACGAGCACCATCACTGTAGTGGGCATTTCCACTTGCTTGGAAAGCGTTAATGCTTTATTATTTTATTCATTGTTCTCTTTTATGTGTGACAGCGTGATTCCCATTTTCAACCTCTCAAGACAGAGTCAATCTCGTGCCGGGGTTATAGATATGGGCTCGCTACGCAATATAGGAAATTCAATATTCCGCCTATGGCTTGGCGGAGTAGTATGCATTGGAAATACTTTATGCATGTGTATAAGATATTCAATATTTTCCACCTTGGCGGAGTAATGAGCTTAGGCGGAGTAACATGCCTTGGTGGAGTTTCATGCCTTGGCGGAGTAACGTGCCTTGGCGGAGTTTCATGCCTTGGCGGAGTAATGTGCCTTGGCGGAGTTTCCTGCCTTGGCGGAGTATCGTGCCCTGGCGGTATGTACTCCGTATAAAAGTAACTATAAGGTATTTGAAACGTACTTCTCCTGTTCAAAATGCTGATCTGGCAAAGCATTAAAACCATGCTCTTGGGGGCCGGTGTTGGGACCGGATCAACTTTCATTCCACTAGTTTACTAAAATATTTAAATTTCTAATGAATATTTCTTACTTATTCTAACTTTTCAATATCATTTTTCTTACCTTATGCTAAGGTGAAACTCTTTATATTTCTAAGTTCCTAATTTATTCCTTTGGTCACTAATTTAGTTCTTTTTTTTAAGGTTATTGATTTCTCCTAAAAAGTCTCTTATTTCTAACATACAACAAGACTATAATTTTATCTATTACCTTAAAAATTCTTCTCTCTTCTTTTTTTTAAGAAAACTTATGACAAAAATAAATTATTGAATTAACTAATTTCATTCATCAGTATCTTTGTGAGTGGAATAAAATATCTTCTTGAGAATCCTTTGAGGCATTGGTATTATTAGTAAATATGACACTTAATGACATTAAATCGGGGATATTTTTACTAAATACACTTAGTTGATTTATTTCGTGATTTATTTTAGTCGACTATTTTATTCCGAATCTAGTGGGACTTACCGGGTGACTTCACAAATTACATTAAGTCACAACATACATATTTCCATTGGTACAATTGTTAACCAAGTGGTCTCAATTACTCAAGAGGGGGGTGAATTGAGTATTAAAAATTTTACTTGGAATGCTTTTGAAATTGATTCTTTATTAAATATACTTGATGAAGATGATAAGTTTAATCACAAGTAATAACAATTTATACACAAGATGAAATAACAAATACTTAATATATGGCAAATAAATTAACTTAAAGAGTTAAAGTAATATTTAAGTAATAATATCAAATTAATCACCACACTATTTAAGACCACTTAGAAAAATAATGATTAATTTAAACACAATTAATTCAAGAATGTTACTTAAATAGTTTCAACAAATTAATCCAAATAATTTGCAATTTATATCAAGTTAAAAGAATATGTAGTTGATTTTAACATGCAAATTAATTTGTGATAATAAAGGAGTTTGGGCAACCAAGTTATAATCGTAACAAATTAAGAAAGCAAATTAAGTGCATAAATTTAAATAAGTTTAGGGAAGAGAAATTTGCAAACCGATATATACGAGTTCCATCACACCGGTGTACGTCTCGCCTCTAAGCAGCCCACTTGGAGGATTTCCACTATTGGAGATTAGAGATACAACTTTAAGTAATTGCAGCTTCCTAGTGTCCCACACTCAAGAACCCAATTCTCACAAGTACAAGGGCAACCCACCCAATCTCTCAATCTCTCAATTTTACAAGGTTGAACCCCAACCCAAAACTCTAGGAATTTAGTGTTTAAGTATACAAGGATAACTTTCCAATAGAATGGATATACAAGTTAAAGTTTTCACAAAATGATAACTCTCAAAGAGAGGATATGCAAATTTTAGCACTTAAAATATTTTTGCTCATAAACTTACTCTCAAAATAATTGGCAAAATAATAGGAACAAATAGCTTTTAGCTAAAGAAGAAGGAAAGAACCATGAGAAAGAAAGGCAGAGGAAATGCTTCACTGCTTGGTGCCTCTTCATCCTTCAACTTCCTCTCCTATTTATAGCAATCCTTGGTATGACTCTTGTAATTTAAAAGTCCTTCAGAGTGATGGTGCCATTGCATAATAAATTCCAATGTGTATAGTGGAGCATGGAATGGCAGGCTTGAGTCAGAAAGCTGTGGTGAAGCATAGTACTTGAGTCAGAAAACTGTGGTGCTGCCTAGTGTTGTTTTTGCTGTCATTTCCACTCAAGGATTCCATCCATTAAAAATTGAGAATCAATTCTTTCAATGCAATTTTGAATTTTCCAGATGCATGGTGCAACATAGAAGGTGCAGTTTCTGTTTAGTGGATAATGGAGCGTTTCAATGTTGTCACTTGAACTTCTAAGGCTCCAATTCAAATTCCAGAACCCATTTACACTAAATGAATTGATTCATGAATAGATTCATTTAGTGTATTTTCACATTCCAAACTAAATGAATTGATTCATGAGACAAATGAATAGATTCATGCGTGTATTTTCACTTTGCAAACCCAATGAATCGATTCACTGTGTAAATGTTCACACTACCAGATATATGAATCGATTCATCTATAGCATGAATCGATTCATGCATTTTGAAATGCAATTTTCCAGCCCTGTTAACGTGTGAATCGATTCATATGGCCATGTATTGCTGTATGAATCGATTCATGCACCTGTTGCATGAATTTTGACACTTTGTTTCACCCAATTTGATACGTGGTTGCATGAGGCTTGATTCCTTTGATCCTTAGGCACTTTGATGAACATTTTTAACTTGATTTAAATCTTTCTAATTGCTTTGACTTAAATCCTTGGTTGCCCATCAAATTTAAACATCAAACATAATTAATTTGTCCATAATTATATATGTTTGATCTTGATTCTTCATTTGTTGTATCATTATCAAAACCTGTGTCAACATATAAATACATTCTCCCTTTTTTTGATGATGACAACAAATGTTCATCTCTTGGGGTGTTAGTATCATAACAGTTATAGTCAAAGTGTTTTGAAAAGTAAATCTCCCCTATACAAATTCAATTGATACCACTTTGTTAATAGAATTCATTTATTGGGATACCATATATTAAATACTACTCATTAAGGCAATTTTAACCATAAACCATTAGATACTATTTGATACCACTTGTTGACAGGAGATACTACATATCACTTATTAAAAAAAAATATGTCATACCATTCAAATATTAGAACAAATCATTTCTCCCCTTTTGTAATGTAACAAGATACTATTATTATTAAAAACAAATGATTGCACATAATTCTCCCCCTTAATCATGCAATAGATACCACAAAATAGTTCATATAATTCTTTAGCATCATTCAATAGTAATCTAGTAATCTCTCCATCTAATATCAAAATGATAACATGATATTCTCTCCCCTTTTGGCATCATCAAATATAAAACAATAATCTTATCATAGTAATTCTTTCCCCTTTTTGGCATATATAACATTCTTTTCTCTCCCCTTTTGGCATCATAACTAATACATATTTTTAGACAATTATATACTTCATACTCAATCATTATCAACCTCATCATATGTTCAAAACATATATCACATACAAATGTATCAAGAAAAATATATGGGTTGTGATTCTTAAACACAATTAGAGATATCCAAGATTCCTAATTCCCTTCTAATATTAATGAATTGTTCTTTAGCAAGGGGTTTTGTGAAGATATCAGCCAATTGTTTAGAAGTAATAACATGTTCAAGAATGCAATCGCCTTTTAAAACATGATCTCGTATAAAATGATGTCGAATTTCAATATACTTTGTTTGTGAATGCATGACAGGATTTTTGGAAATATTTATAGCACTAGTGTTATCATATTTAATAGGCACATTATTTAAAACAACACCAAAATCAAGAAGTTGTTGTCTCATCCAAAGAATTTGAGCAGAACAACTGCCAGCTGTAACACATTCAGCCTCAGTTGTCGATAAAGCAACGCTTACTTGTTTCTTGCTATGCCAAGAAACAAGGGAACTACTAAGCACATGACAGGTATCACTAGTACTCTTTCTATCAAGTTTACAGCTAGCAAAATCAGAATCAGAATATCCTATAAGAATACATTCAGCGCCTTTAGGATACCATAAACCAACATTTTGAGTACCCACAAAATATTTCAAAATTCTTTTTACAGCAGTGAGATGTGATTCTTTAGGACATGCTTGATATCTTGCACATATACATACAACAAACATAATATCGGGCCTACTCATAGTTAAGTAAAGTAAGGATCCAATCATACCTCGGTATTTTGTGATCTCAACGTCCTTACCCTTCTCATCTTTATCTAAGTAGCAAGATATACTCATGGGTGTTGATATTTCGTTTGCCTTATCCATTTCAAAGCTTTTGAGAAGTTCCTTACAATACTTGGATTGATTTATGAAAGTCCCTTCTTTGGTTTACTTAATTTGTAACCCAAGGAAGAATGTAAGTTCTCTCATCATGGACATTTCAAACTCATTCTGCATAATCTTGGCAAACTCTTGACAAAGAAGTTCGTTAGTAGCCCCAAATATTATCTCATCGACATAAACTTGTACTAAAAGGATGTCATTGTTTTTACGTTTTATAAATAGTGTAGTATCAACCTTTCTTCTTTCAAAATTCTTTTCTAAAAGAAATTTTCTAAGTCTTTCATACCAAGCTCTTGGAGCTTGTTTTAAACTATATAAAGCTTTTCTCAATTTAAAAATATGGTTTAGAAATTTATGATTTTCAAAACCAGGAGGTTGATCT
This sequence comes from Clitoria ternatea, assembly GCA_037962975.1. NCBI lineage: Eukaryota > Viridiplantae > Streptophyta > Magnoliopsida > Fabales > Fabaceae > Clitoria > Clitoria ternatea. The sequence continues at coordinate 80,675,246 of CM075671.1, read as the reverse complement.
ACATAAACTTCTTCTTGAATATAACCGTTTAGAAATGCGCTTTTGACATCCATTTGATACAGTTTAAAATCTATGCAACAAGCAAAAGCTAATAACAATCTTATGGCTTGTAGTCTAGCTACGGGTGCCTATGTTTCCTCATAATCTATGCCTTCTTCTTGATTATAGCCTTTTGAAACTAGCCTAGCTTTATTTCTTGTTATTATTCCATTTTCATCTAGCTTGTTTCTAAAAACTCATTTATTACCTATTATTTGATGGTTATTGGGTTTTGGCACTAGTTCCCAAACTTCATTTCTTTTAAATTGGTTTAATTCTTCTTGCATGGCCAACTTCCAATGTTCATCAATAATAGCCTCATTAATATTTTGGGTTCAATTTGTGATACAAAGGCTAGGTGATTACATGCATTTCTAATGGCATTACCAGTACTTACACCTTTGGTTAATTCACCTATGACATTGTCCAAGGGATGGTCTTTTAAGGTGATCTATTTTTTTCATTGAGATTCCTCATTTTGTGTTGTATCTCCTTCATTGTTAACTTCTTCTTTATCATCTAAGTTCATTTCTTGGAAGGTACCTACAAGATCATCAACTTCCTTTCTCGGAGGATTTTGGTTAAGTTCATTAAATTAACTTAAAGATGTTGATAACTTATGCTTATTAGAAACTTTTATAAATTTATCATACAATTCTTCAAGAGCATCAAGTAATTCTTCTTTATCTAAGTCATGGAAATTTACCTCATCATCTTCATCTTGATGGTTGGCCATGAGGCAGAGGTTTGCTTTGTCATTATCTGATTCGTCTGAGCTACTTACTTTATTTTTAACCCATGCGATATATGGTCTTCTCTTCCCTTTTCTTTCTTTGTTTTTCTTCTTTAGGTTTGGGTAATCCGCCTTAAAGTGCCCTTCCTTTCCACATTCGAAACAAGTTGGTGAGGAATTATTTTCTTTAGAGATAGGTTTCTTACCTTTATATGTGAAGCTCTTTTAGAAGCGTTTGTTCCTCATGAGTTTTCTAAAATGCTTCATGAATAGTCCTAGCTTTTCATCTTCGTCAAGGTCACTATCGAATTCTTCTTCATTATTTAAGGTGGCCTTGAGAGCTAGCCCTTTTTTCTTGGAGGCTTTTTCTTCTTCCTCCGTATGTTTTAATTCTTTTAACTCTTATTCTTGTTCTTGTAACTTACCAAACAATGTAGCAAGGGATATATCATTTATATTTGGTGATTATTTGATAGCGGTGACAAGAGGTTGCCATTCCCTAGTAAGACTTTTAAACACTTTGTGAATAAGCTCTTTGTTAGAATAAGATTTACCAAGAGTAATAAGATGATTAATGATTAAAGTAAATCTTTTTTGTAGTTCTAAGATAGTTTTACCAGAGTTCATTCTAAAGCTTTCATATTGGCTTGTTAATGTACTAATCATAGAATCCTTAACATCGCTAGTTCCTTCATGAGTTATTTGAAGGGTATCCCACATATCCTTGGCAGATTTACATGTTACTACTCTAAAGAATTCGTTGGGACCTAAGGCAAGAGTAATAAGATTTTTTGCTTTGTAATTATATTACACTTTCTTTTCTTCTTCACTAGTCTAATCATCCATGGGTTTTTCAATTTGTTTATCATCAACAGTCTGCATAGGTATAAAAGGACCATTTTCAATAGCATTCCATACTTTCAAATCAATTGATTGCATAAAAATTTTGATCCTTTCTTTCCAAAAAGCATAACCTTCCCCATTAAAAGCGGGAGGTCAATTTGTAGCACCACCCTCGGGAATCAAGATATATAAGATAGAGGCTATCTTAATCTCTTAAAGCTGTTAAGCTCTATTAACTAAGAGTCAAGCTCTGATACCACTTGTTAATCAAGTGGCCTCAATTACTCAAGAAGGGGATGAATTAAGTATTAAAAATTTTACTTGGAATGCTTTTGAAATTAATTCTTTAATAAATATACTTGATGAAGATGATAAGTTTAATCACAAGTAATAACAATTTATACACAAGATGAAATAACAAATACTTAATATATGACAAATAAATTAACTTAAAGAGTTAAAGTAATATTTAAGTAATAATTTTAAATTAATCACCACACTATTTTTGAGCACTTAGAAAGATAATGATTAATTTAAACACAATTAATTCAAGAATGTTACTTAGATAGTTTTAATAAATTAATCCAAATAATTTGCAATTTATATTAAGCTAAAAGAATGTGTACTTGATTTTAACATGCAAATTAATTTGTGATAATAAAGGAGTTTGGGCAACCAAGTTATAATCGTAACAAATTAAGCAAGAAAATTAAGTGCACAAATTTAAATGAGTTTAAGGAAGAGAAATTTGTAAACCGATATATACGAGTTCCACCACACCGGTGTACGTCTCGCCTCCAAGCAACCCACTTGGAGGATTTCCCCTATTGGAGATTAGAGATACAACTTTGAGTAATTGCAGCTTCCTAGTGTCCCACACTCAAGAACCCAATTCTCACAAGTACAAGGGCAACCCACCCAATCTCTCAATTTTATAAGGTTGAACCCCAACCCAAAACTCTAGGAATTTAGTGTTTAAGTATACAAGGATAACTCTCCAATAGAGTGGATATACAAGTTAAAGCTTTCACAAAATGATAACTCTCAAAGAAAGGATATGTAAATTTTAGCACTCAAAATAATTTTGCTCACAAACTTACTCTCAAAATAATTGGCAAAATAATAGGAATAGAGAGCTTTTAGATAAAGAAAAAGGAAAACAACGTGAGAAAGAAAGGTAGAGGAAATGCTTCACTGCTTGGTGCCTCTTCAGCCTTCAACTTCCTTTCCTATTTATAGTAATCCTTGGTATGGCTCTTGCAATTTAAAAATCCTTCAGAATGATGGTGCCATTGCATAATAAATTCCAACGTGCATAGTGGAGCATGGAATGGTAGACTTGAGTCAAAAAACTATGGTGCTGCCTGGTGTTGTTTCTGTTGACGTTTCCACTCAAGGATTCCATCCATTAAAAATTGAGAATCAATTCTTTCAATGCAATTTTGAATTTTCTAGATACATGGTGCAGCATGGAGTGTGCAGTTTCTGTTTAGTGGATGATGGAGCATTTCAATGCTGTCACTTGAACTTCTGAGGCTCCAATTCAAATTCCAGAACCCATTTGCACTAAATGAATAGATTTATTTAGTGTATTTTCACTTCCCAAACTAAATGAATTGATTCATGAGACAAATGAATAGATTCATGCGTGTATTTTCACTTTGTAAACCTAATAAATCGATTCCTTACGCAAATTTTCACACTGCCAGACGTATGAATCGATTCATCTATAGCATGAATCGATTCATACGTTTTGAAATGTAATTTTACAGCCCTGTTAACGTGTGAATCGATTCATGCACCTGTTGCATGAATTTTGACTTTTTGTTTCACCCAATTTGATACATGGTTGCATGAAGCTTGATTCCTTTGATCCTTAGGCACTTTGATGAACATTTTTAACTTGATTTAAATCTTTCTAATTGCTTTCACTTAAATCCTTGGTTATCCATCAAATTTAAACATCAAACATAATTAATTTGTCCATAATTTTATATGTTTGATCTTGATTCTTCATTTGTTGTATCATTATCAAAACCTGTGTCAACATATAAATATATTCTCCCTTTTTTTGATGATGACAACAAATGTTCATCTCTTGGGGTGTTAGTATCATAACAGTTATAGTCAAAGAGTTTTGACAAGTAAATCTCCCCCTTATAAATTCAATTGATACCACTTTGTTAATAGAATTCATTTGTTGGGATACCATATATTAAATACTACTCATTAAGGCAATTTTAACCATAAACCATTAAATACTATTTGATACCACTTGTTGACTGGAGATACTACATATCACTTATTAAAAAAATATGTCATACCATTCAAATATTAGAACAAATGATTTCTCCCTTTTTTGTAATGTAACAAGATACCACTTAGTATTAAAAACAAATGATTGCATCTAATTCTCCCCCTTAATCATGCAATAGATACAACAAAATAATTCATATAATTCTTTAGCATCATTCAATAGTAATCTAGTAATCTCTCCCTCTAATATCAAAATGATAACATGATATTCTCTCCCCTTTTGGCATCATCAAAAATAAAACAATAATCTTATCATAGTAATTCTTTCCCCTTTTTGGCATATATATCATTCTTTTCTCTCCCCTTTTGGCATCATAACTAATACATATTTTCAGACAATTATATACTTCATACTCAATCATTATCAACCTCATCATATGTTCAAAACATATATCACATACAAATGTATCAAGAAAAATATATGGGTTGTGATTCTTAAACACAATTAGAGATATCCAAGATTCCTAATTCCCTTCTAATATTAATGAATTGTTCTTTAGCAAGGGGTTTTGTGAAGATATCAGCCAATTGTTTAGAAGTAATAACATGTTCAAGAATGCAATCGCCTTTTAAAACATGATCTCGTATAAAATGATGTCGAATTTCAATATGCTTTGTTTGTGAATGCATGACAGGATTTTTGGAAATATTTATAGCACTAGTGTTATCACATTTAATAGGCACATTATTTAAAACAACACCAAAATCAAGAAGTTGTTGTCTCATCCAAAGAATTTGAGCACAACAACTACTAGCTGTAACATATTCAGCCTTAGCTGTCGATAAAGCAACGCTTACTTGTTTCTTGCTATGCCAAGAAACAAGGGAACTACCAAGCAAATGACAGGTACCACTAGTACTCTTTCTATCAAGTTTACAGCCAGCAAAATCAGAATCAGAATATCCTACAAGAATACATTCAACGCTTTTAGGATACCACAAACCAACATTTTGAGTACCCACAAGATATTTCAAAATTCTTTTTACAGCAGTAAGATGTGATTTTTTAGGACATGCTTGATATCTTGCACACATACATATAGCAAACATAATATCAAGCCTACTCGCAGTTAAGTAAAGTAAGGATCCAATCATACCTCAGTATTTTATGATCTCAACGTCCTTACCCTTCTCATCTTTGTCTAAGTAGCAAGATATACTCATGGGTGTTGCTATTTTGTTTGCCTTGTCCATTTCAAACCTTTTGAGAAGTTCCTTACAATACTTGGATTGACTTATAAAAGTCCCTTCTTTGGTTTGCTTAATTTGTAACCCAAGGAAGAATGTAAGTTCTCCCATCATGGACATTTCAAACTCATTCTGCATAATCTTGGCAAACTCTTGACAAAGAAGTTCGTTAGTAGCCCTAAATATTATATCATCGATATAAACTTGTACTAAAAGGATGTCATTATTTTTATGTTTTATAAACAGTGTAGTATCAACCTTTCCTCTTTCAAAACTATTTTCTAAAAAAATTTACTAAGTCTTTTGTACCAAGCTCTTAGAGCTTGTTTTAAACCGGATAAAGCTTTTCTCAATTTAAAAACGTGGTTTAGAAATTTGTGATTTTCAAAACCAGGTGGTTGATCTACATAAACTTCTTCTTGAATATAACCGTTTAGAAAAACGCTTTTGACATCCATTTGATATAGTTTAAAGTCCATGCAACAAGCAAAAGCTAATAACAATCTTATGGCTTCTAGTCTAGCTACGGGTGCCTATGTTTCCTTATAATCTATGCCTTCTTCTTGATTATAGCCTTTTACAACTAGCCTAGCTTTATTTCCTGTTATCATTCTATTTTTATCTAGCTTATTTCTAAAAACCCATTTAGTACCTATTATTTGATGGTTATTGGGTTTTGGCACTAGTTCCCAAACTTCATTTCTTTCGAATTGGTTTAGTTCTTCTTGCATGTCCAACATCCAATGTTCATCAATAATAGCCTCATTAATATTTTGGGTTCAATTTGTGATACAAAGGCTAGGTGATTACATGCATTTCTAATGGCATTATGAGTACTTACACCTTTGGTTAATTCACCTATGACATTGTCCAAGGGATGGTCTTTTAAGGTGATCCACTCTTTTTGTTGAGATTCCTCATTTTGTGTTGTATCTCCTTCATTGTTGACTTCTTCTTTATCATCCAAGTTCATTTCTTGGAAGGTACCTACAAGATCATCAACTTCCTTTCTCGGAGGATTTTGGTTAAGTTCATCAAATTAATTTAAAGATGTTGATAACTTATGCTTATTAGAAACTTTTATAAATTTATCATACAATTCTTCAAGAGCATCAAGTAATTCTTCTTTATCTAAGTCATGGAAATTTACCTCATCATCTTCATCTTGATGGTTGGCCATGAGGTAGAGGTTTACTTTTTCATTGTCCGATTCATCTGAGCTACTTACTTCATTTTCATCCCATGCGATATATGGTTTTCTCTTCCCTTTTCTTTCTTTGTTTTTCTTCTTTAGGTTTGGGTAAGCTGCCTTAAAATGCCCTTCCTTTCCACATTTGAAACAAGTTGGTGAGGAATTATTTTCTTTAGAGATAAGTTTCTTACCTTTATGTGTGAAGCTCTTTTGGAAGCGTTTGTTGCTCATGAGTTTTCTAAACCGCTTCACGAATAGTCCTAGCTTTTCATGTTTGTCAAGGTCATTATCGGATTCTTCTTCATCATTTGAGGTGGCCTTGAGAGCTAGCCCTTTTTTCTTAGAGGCTTTTTCTTCTTTCTCCGCATGTTTTAATTCTTTTAACTCTTGTTCTTGTTCTTGTAACTTACCAAAGAATGTAGCAAGGGACATATTATTTATATTTGGTGATTATTTGATAGCGGTGACAAGAGGTTGCCATTCCCTAGTAAGACTTTTCAACACTTTGTGAATAAGCTCTTTGTTTGAATAAGATTTGCCAAGAGTAATAAGATGATTAATGATTAAAGTAAATCTCTTTTGTAGTTCTAAGATAGTTTCACCAGAATTCATTCTAAAGCTTTCATATTGGCTTGTTAATGTACTAATCTTAGAATCCTTAACATCGCTAGTTCCTTCATGAGTTATTTGAAGGGTATCCCACATATCCTTGACAGATTTACATGTTACTACTCTAAAGAATTTGTTGGGACCTAAGGCAAGAGTAATAAGATTTTTTGCTTTGTAATTATATTACACTTTCTTTTCTTCTTCACTAGTCCAATCATCCATGGGTTTTTCAATTTGTTTATCATTAACAGTATGCATAGGTATAAAAGGACCATTTTCAATAGCATTCCATACTTTCAAAACAATTGATTGCACAAAAATTTTGATCCTTTCTTTCCAAAAAGCTTAACCTTCCCCATTAAAAGCGGGAGGTCAATTTGTAGCACCACCCTCGAGAATCAAGTTATATGAGATAGAGGTCATCTTAATCTCTTTGTTAAGCTCTATTAACCAAGAGTCAAGCTCTGATACCACTTGTTAACCTAGTGGCCTCAATTACTCAAGAGGGGGGAGAATTGAGTATTAAAAATTTTAATTGGAATGCTTTTCAAATTGATTCTTTAATAAATATACTTGATAAAGATGATAAGTTTAATCACAAGTAATAATAATTTATACATAAGATGTTTAATCACAAGTAATAATAATTTATACATAAGATGAAATAACAAACACTTAATATTTGTCTAATAAATTAACTTAAAGAGTTAAAATAATATCAAATTAATTACCACACTATTTTGAGCAATTAGAAAAATAATGATTAATTTAAACATAATTAATTCAAGAATGTTACTTAAATAGTTTCAACAAATTAATCCAAATAATTTGCAATTTATATCAAGCTAAAAGAATGTGTACTTGATTTTAACATGCAAATTAATTTGTGATAACAAAGGAGTTTGGGCAACCAAGTTATAATCGTAACAAATTAAGCAAGCAAATTAAGTGCATAAATTTAAATGAGTTTAGGAAAGAGAAATTTGCAAACCGATATATACAAGTTCCACCACACCGGTGTACGTCTCGCCTCCAAGCAGCCCACTTGGAGGATTTCCACTATTAGAGATTAGAGATACAACTTTGAGCAATTGCAGCTTCCTAGTGTCCCACACTCAAGAACCCAATTCTCACAAGTACAAGGGCAACCCACCCAATCTTTCAATCTCTCAATTTTACAAGGTTGAACCCCAACCCAAAACTCTAGGAATTTAGTGTTTAAGTATACAAGGATAACTCTCCAATAAGGTGGATATACAAGTTAAAGCTTTCACAAAATGATAACTCTCAAAGAGAGGATATGCAAATTTTAGCATTTAAAATAATTTTCTCACAAACTTACTCTAAAAATAATTACAAAATAATAGGAACAAAGAGCTTTTAGCTAAAGAAAAAGGAAAGCAACGTGAGAAAGAAAGGCAGAGGAAATGCTTCACTGCTTGGTGCCTCTTCAGCCTTTAACTTCCTCTCCTATTTATACCAATCCTTGGTATGGCTCTTGCAATTTAAAAATCCTTCAGAATGATGGTGCCATTGTATAATAAATTCTAACGTGCATAGTGGAGCATGGAATGGCAGGCTTGAGTCAGAAAGCTGTGGTGGAGCATGACACTTGAGTCAGAAAACTGTGGTGCTGCCTGGTGTTGTTTTTACTGCTGTTTCCACTCAAGGATTCCATCCATTAAAAATTGAGAATCAATTCTTTCAATGCAATTTTGAATTTTCCAGATGCATAGTGCAACATGGAGGGTCAGTTTCTGTTTAGTGGATGATGGAGCGTTTCAATGTTGTCACTTAAACTTCTGAGGGTCCAATTCAAATTCCAGAACCCATTTGCACTAAATGAATTGATTCATGAATAGATTCATTTAGTGTATTTTCACTTTCCAAACCAAATGAATTGATTCATGAGACAAATGAATAGATTCATACATGTATTTTCACTATGCAAACCCAATGAATCGATTCACTGCATAAATTTTCACGCTACTAGACGTATAAATCGATTCATCTATAGCATGAATCGATTCATGCATTTTGAAATACAATTTTCCAGCCCTGTTAATGTGTGAATCGATTCATATGGCCATGTATTGTTGTATGAATCGATTCATGCACCTGTTGCATAAATTTTGACACTTTGTTTCACCCAATTTGATACGTGGTTGCATGAAGCTTGATTCCTTTGATCCTTAGGCACTTTGATGAACATTTTTCACTTGATTTAAATCTTTGTAATTGCTTTGACTTAAATCCTTGGTTGTCCATCAAATTTAAACATCAAACATAATTAATTTGTCCATAATTATATATGTTTGATCTTGATTCTTCATTTGTTGTATCATTATCAAAACCTGTGTCAACATATAAATACAACAACGACATCGCTTCCTAACGTTTGATAAATTCATGTGAAAATTTTTATTTTATAAATTTATTTTAGTGAGTTGGCAATCTTTTACGTCTTTTTAAGATTTACCGAATTGCATAAAATTCACAAGTAATGCCAAAAGTCACAATAATAATAAAGATTATTCAATTTTTAATCCAACCGTTGGATCGTAACAAAACTCGAAGTAATGGATCTCAGACATGTAAGGAATAGTATAGCGGAATTGAAACCGAATTAAACAAGGTGGAACCGCCCTTACCATATGGAATAGTTGTTGCCCAAAGGAAAGAAAATGGTGGTGATGTCAAAAATTTTCCCCAAACGCTCATAACATCCTCCGATCGTCCCCGACGGTTCTAGATCCTAGGAGAAAGGCAACATGTATACTAAAATTAAGCAAGAATGTCACAGATTTTAGCTTTCAAAAAAGAGGGAAAATTACTGCAAAGTTTTAGAATACCAACTAATTTTTTTTTATCTAAGAAAAGATATAAAATTTAAGAGCCAAAATTACAAGATTCTACCTTGGAGTTGCTAGGTGGTTCATGGTCAAAAATGGTTAGCACAAGGGAAGGGTCCAACTACATTAATGTAGGCTTCTTAATGAAGAAAAAGAAGGGATTAAGGTCTGTTCTTGGGGTGTGGTTCCGCGGGTTGGAAGAAGAAGGAAAGGAAAGATGTTGAAGTTAAAGAATGATGGGGGTAGTGTGGCCGTGACTTGAAGGAGGGGATGGAAGCAAGTCTTGGTATGATGAAATTCTAAAGTTTAGAAGAATTTAAGTGGCTATATTTTTAATGTTGTAGTAAAGGTGATTATGAAGAATGAGAATTGTTGAAGGAGGTGAAATCAGAATTAAATTTTTGATTTTGCAAAAGGCTGGATGTTAAGTTAGAATAAATAAATAAATAAATGAGATCATGTAAATAATGGCATGGAATGATGGCATGTTATGGCTATGATCATGATGGTATCATGGAATTAAAGAAATGAGTGGCATTGTAGATAAGAGAAAGGCACACAGTCATGGCTTTGTAAAGGTACACATGTAGTAATAAAATTATTTGTCAAGCAAGTAGTAACTCCTTGTAGAATAAGTTGTATTAGCTTGTTGAATAAGGAGTCCATGACTTGGATAGTAAGGAGTGTAGCTGAGTATGACGAGTGGTGGGTTGTAGAGGATGGAGAGGACATGTAGTAAGGGGTCTGAACTTGCTAAGGAAGGAGTTAAGGTGAAGGAGACAAGCGTGCCATGCATGTCTAATGTAATTGGTCCACTCCCATGCAAAGGTTGAGGTGTCCACTCCAGGGGCGTTGACTTGCGAGGGCATTTTGGGGAAATTTTTGGCCGAATTTGTAACATCCCGATTTAAAAATTAATTACCGAGTGAAATAAAGCCATTAAAATAATAATTTCAGAAGTAGAAAATTATTTATTAATTACAATTAACTTAATTAATCAAATGATGGCTGATTAAGTATGATTAATTATTGATTGTTGCTGATGGTGACTGCGTGACGTGAGCAGACTGCTGCTTCACGTTTTCCCACCCCACCTTTCCATTTCTTCGTGCATGCATATATAATTGGTCATTGGGTCACTTTGCCTTCATTCCTTCAGATTTCTTTCTGCGACTTCTCTTTTCTTTCCTTCTTCCTCTCTTTTCTTCCTCGTCCTTCTTCTTCTTCTCTATTCTCTGTCTCCATTTTCTACTCTGGAAGCCACGAAGATGGTGCTGTAGGGGAGTCGGAGCTCCCTCCTGCTAGTAAAGGACGATCATCGAAGCGAAACCGCCCTGTTCCTGAGCCAATCGCAGAAGACAACAATGTTCAAGAGGAGGCTGAACGAGTGGAGGTATCGAGCGAAGCAGCGAGGCAGAGGACCAACGTCCAAGTAGAAGAGTCTCTCAGAGTTTCGTAGTTGGTAGGGGGAGTACCTTATATCTTAGATGCATAGGTTATGGACGGGTTCCGAGTGCTGATGATTGTTGTTTCTGTATTCTGCTTATGTGTTGTGCTTGCATGAGGAGTGTGTAATAACCGGGTGCATGATGAGTGAGAGTTGAGTGTTGCATGTTTAGCCCCGTCCCTAAAATGCATGCTGATAGCCTTGAGAATGTTGAATGATTGCATGGAAAGGGTGTGCTGAATTGTTAATGATGATTACCGTGTGGTTTATGTGACATGTAAGTCGTTATGAATATAAAATGCTGACTGCATATGATAAAATGTTGACGTAATGAATCTAATAATATATCATACCGATGCATGTGCTGTCTGAGTCCTGATACTGTTGAATACCAATTGCATGAGATGCTTGTGTTGTTGGATTAATTTATTGAATCCTGATACTGCTTGACACCGATTGCATGGAACACATGTGTTGCTGTATTCATCTATTTAAGCTATGATACTGATTGCATGAGAGGCATATGTGTTGGATTAATATGTTGAGTTCTGAGAATGCTTATTACCGATTGCATGTGATGCATGTATTGTTGAGTGAAAGGTTGTGTATATGAATTCTATGTTGAGTGATAAATCCGCGTGTGGCGCATGGGATGCGTTTATGCTGGGAGCACGTAGTGTGGGACACTACCATCGGTTATTTAAAAGTGTGGGACGCTGTGAAATCCTTTTGAGTAGGACTCAGGGCTGCCCGTGAACACCTCTATTGGCGCTGAGAGCATTGGTGTCACCTTGTGGGCAAATGGTTGGGTACCTGTAAAACGGCCAAGCAGCTGGGAGCTGAGTTGATAGCTGAGAGCTATGTATAAAAAGGCTGGGAGCCTGCGTTGCAACGTCAAAAACCAATTACACACGAATGCGGAACCGAATAAATTATTCTGTGTGCATATACTAACTATGCCGATTGAAATCTGTTCTATGTATGATTGTTAATGTTATTGAAATGTTATGTGCATATAACCGGGTGAGAACCGATGAATTCTGATCGGGAATTGTTGAATGTGTATGGTCTGATTTAATTGGTATTATGCATGTTTAATGATAGCTGTGTGCATTTATATTGCTGCATGATTGAGGACAATCCGAGTCAGTATCTATCATTTAAGTGAATGCTGTGGCAATTTTTCAGTGAATTTATATTGCTGCATGATTGTGGCAATTTTTCAGTGAATGTCTCTCGGAATGATGAATGGAAGAGGAGCTGAATGCCGAGTGAAGTGCTGGTGCACTATGGAAATTATGTGGTTATGTATATGCTGTGTATATGTCTTGTTAAGCCTTGGCCGGCTTGTATTTCAGTCGTAGTCTCTTTATACTAGAGCTTGAACCCTCTTGGGTAGAAGACGTGATTTTGTGCCTGTAATTATTTATATCCCTCTCTATATCTATCATACTGTGTGTTGTTCTATATTGCGTGAATGATCCGAGTAATATATGTATGCATACTTATGGAGTGCGTGAGGTTGGTATAGCTATGGGTAGAAATGGGGTTAAGAGTTGATGAGGGAAGCGAGACCGTGATTTATTCTGAGTGCAGAAGAGTTTAAGTATTACCGAGTGAATGAGAGCACGGGACACCGAGTGAAGATTGATCTAGATACTTACCGAGTGATAACTGTTAGGATTTTCCCGAGTGTAGAATAACTGAATATTTCTGAGTGGTTAAGATTAGAAGAAAACCGAGTGGGGACTGACTTAATGATTTCCCCGAGCGAATAAGTTGTCAATGCCGAGTGGAGTAGCTATCATTTTCCGAGTGAATGAGTTGTATGATAACTCTGGGTCCCGAGTGTCTGGATAACCGAGTGTAGCTCCTCGCTCAGCGAATGAAGGATTCGCTCCAGCGAGTGTGTGGACTTGGAAGGCTTTTGGGTAGTTCGCTTAAGCGTATGGTACTCCGCCCGAGCGAGTTGGGCTGCCTCGCTCAAGCGTGTTGGACCTCGCTTGGGCGAGTGGGCTTTGTTTGTGGGATCCGCCTGTGCATTTCTCCTCCCGCTGTCTACCTTCTTGGGTCAGTTTTTGGTCCTCTTGTCTTTCTCTCCCTTATTTCTTTTGTGCCGATTCTTCTTGGTTTATTTGGGAAACATTTTCCCTGTTTTTGGGTTTTATTTATTTATTAAAATTAGGGTGTTATAGAATTAGAAAATGTCCCAAACATAAAAGTTGTATAACTTTTTGTTCTCTTTAAATCTATATAAATCACAAAACAATCCATCAAGAATTGAGTGAGATATGGCCCAAATACGAAAAGGGTGCAGGGCTATGATGGTATTTTTGTCCCTGTCATAGATTAATTTTCTGGGCTATATGGGTTGTGATTTGGGCTTTGAGTCCTTATAAAAGTTATGAATAATTGAGTTAGGAAAAATTTGGTGAAGTTCTCATTCAATTTAATGGTCTTATGAGAGAGATATGTGGAAAATACTACACCTAGTGCAAGCTATTGCTGGAGAAATATGAATCTATATAGTATTTTAAATTCTGAGATTTATGGAGTAAGAATTAGCTTTCTAGCCTTGCATGAAGTTTATAGATATTTCTTTTCTCTTTAATTTGATATATCATTTGCGATGATCCAAGTTATGTAGCCTGAGATATACCCAATTTACGACAGGGTGCTTTAGAAGCTTCCCGGATCAGCTAGGATCTTCGAATTAAATTTACCATTAATTCTCCCTTAGGAATTTGATTTCGTGACCTTCATGAAAATTATAGAGGTCTATGATAAGGATGGATAGCAAAAATAACATAGTGATTCAAGCACCAGGCGAAGGAGATACACAAATTTTATCGAAGGCTCCCAGCATTGAAATGAAACAATAAAGGGGTCACAAAGATTTATTAAACTGTATTGATATAGAGGGATTTAGCCTTCAATGTATTCACAAAAAATGTATATAATTTTGTTATGAAGATTTTGACACTAAGTTTGCACGAATCGAAGGTCATATGAGAAAATTATGAATTTTTTCTGAACCATGCGCAGAGAAAAACGTTGAAACAATGGAATTTTGAGGAGAACATGCTGAATCTTTGATTTTGGGGTTGACAGGGTCTGAATCGGAGTTTTAGGCTACAAATGAAGGTTGAATATCTTTTCAAAATAAATAGATTGAGACCTAAATCATTTGATCCTATGATCGTATGCAAAATCTAGGTCCAAAACAACAAAGGTATTCGGTCGAGTTTTAAAGTGATTTCTAAGGAAATCATCTTATTGAAAAACAGGGATGATAGAGTCCAAATCAAGCTTCGATCCCTTCAGGAAAAGTTCCTAAGATGTCAAAATGAATCACCAAAGACTAACCGTACCACCATCAGATACTTCGAGATATATGAACGGTCAAATGTAGGAGTTTCCAAAGGTCCTGATTAAGCTTATTAGGCCAAGTCAGATGTAACATCCCTTATGTTTTAATATTAGAAAATAAATTAGGAATAAATGAAAGTATTATTTGAATTAAAATTATAATAGTATATTGAAAATTTAGTGGAAAATGGAATTTTAAGGAAAATGGCATCAGGACCCTGACGCGTAGCGTGGCTGGGACGCATAGCGTCAGGTGCAAATTAGTGAGCTGACGCGTAGTGTTAGCATCGCGATCAGTTTTAAATGAAGGCATGTAGAATAGAACCCGTAAGCTTTTCCTTCATTCTCTTCTCCCTCTCTGTTGCGATTTGGCCTAGGGCTTGAAGGAAGCTTTGATTCTTTGTGATTTTGGGCAATTGGAGGCTAAGGTAAGTGATGGGGAACCTTCAATTTCATGGTCTCCTTCTGCTTCTTCTTCCATTTCTTCCAATAGCTAAACCATGCGTGTGATGTAGGAAGTTATGATTCTAAGTTTTAGTGACTTGGGAGGCTTAAATAGAAAGTTTGGAAGTGTAAGGAAGACAATGTACTAATCGGTTTTGTGTTTTGGTGACCGTAGGTGCCGAAACGAGCATTGGGCAAGCGAGCAATGAGGCAGACATTCGATTTGAAGGAGGAACAGTGAGTCAAGTGATTAGAGGACGCAACCGACACCAAGAGCAAATTTTACAAGCTTGGAATCGAGGTAAGGGGTGTTCGCGTCATAATTAGTTAGGATTTGATAATACGATAGCTTCGGGAGGCTTAGCAATTATTTAGAAAATATTGGGGGCAACATAGAGTGGTTAAATATAATTAATATAATTTTCTAAGTATGTTTGAATGTGATTATGTTATTATTTGATAAAGAATTATGTTGATTTGAGTAAATATGAGCTAGGAAGTAAGGAAATAAATATGTAAATTATATGCATGAGTAACATCAAATAAATTATGGATTTTGATTGGTGATAGTGATGTGTGGTGTAAGAATTATTGATATTGATGTATATGAATTAATGGGATTCATGACATGATGAGTATGTGTATGTGTACATGGCCTGTGATGATGGGATTGGCAAGTAGGCTACCCAAGTGATGATTATATGTTAGTTTCTGACGATATGTATGAAATGTATTGATATTATGCCATGATGATATGATTTGTTATGTGATTATGTGTTGTGGGATGGCCGGCGGTATGTACAGCCCCTCGTTTCTGGCTCTCATGGCCTTTGTGCCAGTTGAGCTACCCAGTCGTCAAGTAGAACCAAGTGGTTGAGGTGGAGAGTCAAGCAGGACTTGTTAGGCCAAGCAGGGTCCATGAGGTGTCAAGTAGGACCCCCTCCTGAAGACAAATCCTTTAGTATCTGGATACTAGGCGTCGAATTATATGAGAGTCAGTTGTGACATTGAATGAGAATGTCTTATGTGATTTGTATGAATTAAATGAATTAGGTGTGGATGATGACTGATGTGTGATTTAGGATGTATGTGATAGGCTAATGGTGCTAATTAGGCCGAGAAATAATATATATTGTATATAGTTAGTATTGTGAAGTGATTTATGAAAAGAGATAGTAAATATCTGGATATACAAAGACATATATGCACGCATGCAGGAGACCGAAGGAAGTTACTAAATAATATGGATAGTAGGTATTACTAAGCTTATCAATCTATTCTATATTAATTACGATATGTCAAACACTCACCCTTGCTATTGTTTCTTTAATTTTAGTGACCAGTGACAAGGAGGATGCTAATGCCCCGGAGGTGCACCAAGTGGAGGATTGATGCCAAGGAATAAATGAATCGATGTAATAGTTTGTAGCATGTGATAGTCTGTTGGATTTATTTGATAAGTTGAAATTGAAAATATGTATACCAAACTAGTTAACTATGTATGATGAATTAACTATACTATACTTTGGTTAATAGTTGCACTTAGGTTGGTATGTTGATGATAATACATAGTGAAATAGTTAGTAGGTGATATGATGGAGATATAAATGATCGATGATGATGTTGGTGATTTGAATTTGTGATGATCTGTCATGTGATGTAATGTATGGATTATTATAAATTACGGCACGGAGCCAATGCTGTAACACCCCGATTATCTGGACTCGAATTCCGATGTAATCAAGATAATTAAATAATAAAAATATGAGTAAGATTTTTGTGTTTGAGATAATTTCAAAACACCACCACGATTACATCAAGACTCGAACCACAGAAAACCAAAGGGTTAGATTAAATAATCTATAACTGGATCGGTAAATAGTTTGCCTATAATGGTATACAAAATAACAAAGTTTACAGTGGAAGAAGAATGTGTATACCAGGCATACGCCTAGTCCCATATATGAGGATATAAGAAAAGGCTCGGCAAGGTATGTAACGGTATATCATAAGCCTAATAGACAACCATCATCTTTTCACATAATTTCATGAACATACAATGCCTAAGATATATGTATATACATATTTATATGGTCATACATCATACATCCCCAATATATTCAAATTCATCCTTCAAGTCATATATCATCAACACCTATGCATTCCCAAAATGATTACATAATCAACATCTTTATATTCATCAATGGGTATGAATTCCAATACTCCAATTATCAATATATTAACCACTTGTAATATCATTCAGAATACATCCATCGATATCAAGAATTATCACTACGTAGTACACATATCACCCATAATCCAATAATTTACAATTTCTGCCGGCCAAGGCATTCCATTACCACTATTTTACCTTCACAAAAGCTTTTCTTCAAAATATCCTCATCCCATGACATCCCTACATTAATACTAAAAAGTAGACCACATGGGAGAGTGAGTTATACATTTCAAATGACGATATGAATACAATTGAAATTATGTGCATATGCATATCAACATCATGTATGCTTTGCTAAACACAATAATGATCATCATAAATTGTTAAACTCAACAACATACACATATTTCATATTCTTTAATCAAGTCATAGCAAAACAGGCATGTACACATCATTCCCAATGCCACAACGAGCCAACATCATCAATATCGACCATTCAGGTCTTTCCTCAAAGCCACTATGGGCCAACATCATTATCATCAATCATAAATAATTATACCCTTCATTACATTGGGCCATAATATACACATCGTCATATTTGATATCATCTCGTGTATTCATATCATTTATTACTTTTATGTGGTCTTTTAGATACTTAATTACCCATCTCATCAACACCATACCATAATCTCAATCATTATCAACTTTTGGCATATCTTTATGCTATATGCAAATGCTCTTATGGCTAATGCATATGCACAATGGAATAGACAACAAATACGAAACTGACTGTGGGAATAAACACCAAATTATGGGTTAAGAATGATCACATACCATGCCCCTATTGCAGTAGTATAATGTGTACACATATATCATAATAATGTGTACACATATATCATAATACATGCATAAACACCTGACTATTTTCACCATAACCGCGGTAAACAACATAATCAAATATGGTGTTGTGGGCCAGCCATATCTCATATCATGGTGGTTGTCATCCAATGGACCACCGGGGTCACCTGCTCATCAAGAGCCACCCCCCACAAGGGTCGGCCACATATAGCTCCCCGTAGAAATATATAGGCGGCTTCGTGACTTACACACCGAGTCACAGGAAATAACAAATTGCTCGTGCACTGAGCCACCCTCCCACTGGGTCGGCAGAGGGAACTCCCCTAACGTTCCAATATTGGCGGCTATGATATGATATGGATGCAATGCAATGCAAATCAAATGCATTTCTTATACTGTGCATCCTAAATGCCACTCATCAATCATCATCATCATAATCCCCAACACCACCGTTTACATCTTAGTGGATTTTATCGTTGTTGATTTTAACCATTGTTTTCAAGTTTTATATGTGGCATTTTCATCTCATTGTATCATTTATTATACATTCAAGTTAACACTTGCAATCAACCACAATGGCATCACCACATAAACATCATTCATCAAACTTTCATCAATATCACCACGTATTCGGTTAGTGGATTTTTCATATCATTATTCATTACCATTGTTTCATCTATATATATATTGGTGTGGCATTCACAACATTTCATCATTGTATTTCAAACCACACATGCAAGATCACACTTGTATAAAATACATTGGCATTTAACAATTTATTAATAATAACATTCATCCTTTTATTCAAGGAATTATCACAACATCATTTATTATCACGCCATACCAATATCATCTCTGATTCATCGGTTTGTAATAAACACCTCGTTATTTAATTATTCTCTCATTGGTTTTAGAATCACTCAAGGGTATACCTCATATTCCCATCATCAAACTTTCATTATTATTCACTATATTCCACTTTTGGTGATGAACCTTTTCCTGTTCATAATATATTATGGGCATAGGCTTTCATCCCAAGTATATCAATCGATTTCAAACCCCACCACATCATATCATTATCAAATCCCCTATGTACATTCACTTAAGTATCTCATAGTATAAAGGAAGGGATTTGGAATCAGCAAAATAAGGAAAACAAAATAAAATTCTACCCTGGGAAACTCGCTCAAGGGAGATTCACCTTCGCTTGAGCGAGATTGACATAGCTCGCTTGGGTGAGCCTTCTCGCGTGAGTGAAATGCTCCCAGTAACGTTTCCACGCTCACTTGCTTGAGCGAGACTCCTCTCAACTGGTCACTTGCTCAAGCGAAAACCATCCAGTGTCTAATCTCATGCTCGCTCGCTTGAGCGAGACCCAACATGTCTCACCACTCGCTTAAGTGACATCCATCCAGAACCATTTTTATCTCGCTCGCTCAAGCGCGGCCATACCCGCTTGAGCGAGATTCGTCCAGTAGCTTACCCTCCTATTTCACACACGTCTCGCTTGAGCAAGACCTCTTTTCTCTTGAGCGAGATTGCGCCAGAGGCCACCCCTCTGATGTAGGGGACTCTCGCTTGAGCGAGATCAGCATTACACTCCCAAATCTCAAGTTTTTCACTCCATAAGACATATCCATATCCTTCCTATATAAAATTTACCCAATTCAATATCATACACCCAATAAATCACCACTTTAGATCTAATTCAATAAGGTTTACATCTCCATTTCTTTTTCTAATTTATCAACTACATGAGAGGGGTTTCTAAACTATCTTTCATTACAACCACACATACCTTTGTGCATAATCATCATAAACATATTTAAACACTTTAGGAAATTCATTCATCTATAATTCTATGTCATCAATTTACTCATGTCCTACAGAAGGAACAACTAATCATTCATCATCATTACACATATATATATTTCCATATCACTCAACAAAGGCCAAGCTATTATTCATCACATTATCTATTCAACATTCAACACATTCATGGCAAGGCAATGCATGAGTTCATACATATATATATAATTTAATAATTATTCACTTATGCAATTTGAAATGTAAACTCCTCTCCTACCTTGAGAGAAGAACCGTAATCCAACGCTCCGATTATTCCGCATCATTAATCTACATATTACACATGCATACATTCAATTAATAAGCCATTTCAAGGTATCACCACAATCCTAATAAATTATTGATATCATACGGGGGTCATATCAAGTCCTAAACTTAACTAAACTCTAATTCACATGCTTGTGTTAGGCTTCAGGAATTCCTTTCCCAAGATCAAGATTCTCTAAGTTTCAAAGAGTTAACCACACCCAATAACAACAAAATCATATCCTTTATTTCACAAGCCTTCCAAATCATCACATGAATCATTCAACCATCACCTCAACTTTTTTCAAAATCATCATTGTAACTTAGAGTTCAATGTAAGCTATCTTAGCTTCTTTAACCATCATCAATTTAACAATTTCCAAATGGCACATATCATGACCTAGGGCCTCATCAAATACTCAACAATGAATATCATGTACTTATCCTCAAAATTAATTCCAATATTCCAAAAATTCATTTCCTTTATATAGTTCATTCTAGGGCATTCATAATCATCAAAATCATCAATTTAGCTAAAACCCCCTAAATCTCCATACTTAGGGTTTCCTCAAAATCATTAACCAACATCAATTTTTACCATCTTCTTAAAACACTTCAACCACAATAATATTCATCCTCATTGGGTACCATCCCATATCCAAGAATCACATTCTCCAAGCCTAGGGTTTCTATTTCCATCAACATCCATAAAACCCAACACCAATATTTCAAGCTTAACAACATCAAAACTATAAATAAGACATTAAAGAGGCAAGAAACCTTACCTCACATCCATGCTCATTACCAAACGAAAATAGGGAGAGAGGATAAAGAAGATGGTCTAAGCAAAGCTCCCATGTTCTATTTGATGTTCACAAATCCAAGCTCAAGTGAAATTTTTAATGAAAAATGGGTACCAAACGGGGAGGTCACAGTTTAGGCAGAGAGGAATGGAAAAGAAGAAGAAAATGATGAAGATAGAGTAGAGGGGAAGGGTGCACCGAAAATAAGAAAGAGAAGGTGGGGAAAAGTGACAAAATTGGTCTTTGACTATTGGTTAATAAGGTGCATCATCATGTCTCATTCCATTGGTCAATAATTCCTTTTCCCATTGTGCAAAAGAGGATAGAAAAGAGAGGGAATGGTTACACGGTTATGAGAGGAGAAGAAAGAAAAATTTTCATTTTCTTTTAATTTCATTTTGGCTCATATTTTCCCTGTTTAATAAAATGTCAAGTCCAATTAATTCTTTCCTTAACACTAAAGTTTATTTCGACTATACCATCGTAACCATAATAATTTTCTAAACATTCTAGACCCATCGATTATTTAATTTAACTAAGTAGGTCCTACATCATCGGTTAAATCACCCGGTTCCGGTAATTCTCAATTTACTGATAATTCACCTCTAGTGTCTAACAAAATCTCCCATAATTATTTAACCATAAATAATTAATCACTATTATTCCATAAATTGTTTTCTTTAAAATTTAGGGGGTTATAATCTACCCCACCAAAAAGAAACTTCGTCCTCGAAGTTTAACGTCGACATATATTGTAAGGCTACACTTCGGCCACGCACCATGAAGGTTCAATGACACCATGAAGTAATATCGGACTTTCCAAAGTCCAAGAGGACATGATTACCATCATTCCTTTATCCAAGTACAAAATCTCATGTATCTAAAGTGAGTCACCACTCATCAATCCTCAGTTTATTCATCACAACCATCACATTCTTATCCAGTACCACTGGATAGGTTCAATACATTCACTGTAAGCAGTTACAACACTACACTTGCCCGGACTATGTGTTGTTACATCCGACATACAAGAAGGCGTCCCAATCCTGTAGTGGTTACGACAAACACATGAGATCGGCGCATAAGTGCACGTTGCCACAATGCCTATGGCATGTAGAGACATATCAAGATAAGTACCTTCACGTCCTATTGCTCATATTATTCACATCAATTCAAATAATATCTCTTCACACACGAGACTTTGCAAGAAATCATACTAGCCCATGAGTAATACACTCACATCATCTTATCGTTTAACAGATTCTGGCATAATTCATGCCATACAATTCATCAATTGTCAGCCACCACAATTATATTGACATATCAACCATAAATTTCCAATCATCATAGGGTAATCACCTCACCATTGGACTTCATCCATCTCGAAGTCATAGTCAAATAACTTAGAAATCTTTTGTCTAATTCAAACATCGTCGGTTATAATTCGATTCAAGCCTAATTAATTCACCAAACTCATATCAAGTATACACCCTCTAATTTAAGATAGGGTTCATAATCATATAATAAGCTTTCACACTAGTGGATTTCTTCACATATTACAACCAAAGTCTATAAACTGGACGTATAATTTATGTAATATCACATCGCTATGCAGTTTCTATCACCAATATAACTCCTTTCGAAACGTAAAAGGAGGTATCAACATGATTAAACTCTATTTACCAACTCATGTTTACATATATTACCTCTACGTCGCATCATAGTCCACAATTGATCTAATAATCAAAACGTCAAGGGCACACAATTTAGTCCAAAGTCATATCATAAAATTTTTATCGTGGCTAATGCTAAATCATACCCCGAATTCAACATCATTATTCACCAAACACTTAGGGGTTTACATTTACATTTCTAATCCAATCACACATCGGCTCTAGCCTCAATAACTCATTCCATAATTTGTTTCACTACGGCTCGATCGTTCATAAGATTCAATCTATCATTAGGCTTAGAAAGTTCAAGGGTTACCTAGCATCCATCGTGGAATACTTCCTCAATACATAAAATCATTAAACATTGCTCATAGAAATAACATAGAGCCTAGACCACTATAGTGTCTAATTCCAAAAGGTTCGATCTTTCAAGATCACATCAAGTTATCTGGGGTTACCATATCCAGTGGGCCACAATTAAGTCAATCGTTCACTTAGTTCACAAACATAAAACCGAGACATAACCCCAATCATGTGCGCACAAGGCTCACATGTCACCAATTTATCACTCATTCATGTTCCCGATCTAGGGAATATAGCAATTTACTTGGATAATACCATATAAGGCTTTTGTGCCGAAGGATGTAAAAATTCATCATTCCAAATAGTACAATTAATCATTTCAATCCATCTCTCAACAATAACATAGTTAAACATTTTGTTTCATGAGGGCTCATATCAGGGAGTTCTCTCACTATCATTTGTTTAATCCATTTTAACACATGAATCATTCATATCTATTATCTCCTATCCATGATCAACATACGGCATAGGTTCATCATCAAATCAATTCATATTTAATATATCATATCCATGATCACACATGGCATAAATTCATTGTCAACTCAAATTATACTCAATATATCAATATTCAAATGCATATTATCAATGTATTCGTTATTCGAAGGAAATAGTGTAAGGAACTTGGCCGGACTTACACAAACAACCATATCGATCACATTGAGGAATCTATTCATACATATATTTGATAAGTCTTGAAAAGACTTAATTATTCCACTGATTATTCAACATAATTTACTAAGTATTGTCTAGTTTTATTATTATTATTTAATAATTTGATAAGAATTCATGTTGTAGTTAATTATTTCAAAAGTATGTTATCTATGTAAGAAACCGATTGAAAATTTTAATTAAATAAGGAATTTTGAAGTATTTACAAATTTACTAGGTAGCCAGCGTATAAATGCTAGGCAAGTAGCTGTTTATTGGTGCAGGAACAGGGCGGACTCGAGATAAGAAGGAAATTCCGAGTGAAATCCTACAAATCCGAGCGGGATTTGATAAATCCGAGTGAGACTTCCCCAATTCCGACTGAAAAGAGTCCAAAGACCGACTGAGTGAGACTTTAAAGACACTAACTCCAAAAGAGAATAAGGACTCACAATACTGCATGAAGAACCCGAGTGCCAACTATAGAATACCGATTTAATAATTAATCCGCCCAAGCGGGAGTTAAATCCGCGCAAGCGAGGGTCCAAGTTCGCTTAAGAAAAGCAAGACTCCGCCCAAGCAAGACTCCGCCCAAGTAAGACTCCGCCCAAGCAAGACTCCGCCCAAGCAAGACTTCAAGTAGAAGACTCCCAAGACACCGGATCCAAAAGAGAGAAGATCGGAATGTTACATAAGAAACCGATGTGCTTAGTCATTATTTAATCCGTCCTAGTAAAATCCGGACTCATTCAAGCATTACTTTAAGAGACCGTCCTCGCCCAAGTTTTGCCATAACCCCCAAGTAAGAAAGAAACACTGCAGTGTTAATCCGGACTCGCTCAAGCGAAGTTTAATCCGCCCAAGCGAATACTCATAGCTGAAGCATCAAGGAAGTAATTTAAACACTGTTCCTTCCCTCCAACAACACACTTGGTGCAGTACCGTTCCGCTTCCATTGCCTTCTTCTCTACTACTGCAACCTCAAGCTAACTTAAGAAGTGAGCTGTCAATTAGCTGGTGCTGAGCTGTACATTAGCTAAGGTTGAGCTGGATCCTGTTAAGAGCTGAGCTGTATTTAGTTAGTTATTTTTGTAAACTATGTAATGAAGTAGTGTTAGTCGTTAGCTTAAGTTGTCCGAAGTTATCAGTTAAGTTAGTTAGGTAGAAACTTATAAATAGGATGTACATACTCTGTTTTTGGGTGTGGCATGTGTGTAGAGATACAGAGCAACGTAATACAATTTCATTTTCCAATTCCAATCTCTCACTACATTTTTCATCTCTCTAAACTCTTTCCTCCATGACGTTCCACAATCCTTCGATGGAACCGAAGTCTATGGAGTTCTAAATCCCTAAGGTTGGGATTGTGAAGGTGAGCAATGGAATCTTGAAACTGTGAGCAAGTAGATCGGCTTCGAAGATCCTGAGGCGAACAAGCTGAGGAGTGGAACAGAATCGCTGGATTGACAAATCCAGAACTGATGAAGAACTTCACTAGTGAGGAATCATGGCTGAAGCTTAGGTAACTTCCAGTTTTCTAACTAGTTCAGGCCTAATCAATTTAGGTGAATAGTTAGAGTTCAACCTCCAATTTCGCATTAGATTCTTAGGTTAATCGAGCACTTAAGGAATTAAGGTTCATTGCTTAAGGATTAGTGTTTTTCACCTAAGGAATTAGGGAATAACCACAAGCGGATTGTCCTCTAGATTGTGAAGTTCGATTATACTTAATTGCATGTTTCTTGAGGAAATTGTGAGCCGAAGCAATCCTGACCTGTTTTCTTTCAATCACTTTCCACATTTCACTTTAACTCTGTTTCTCAAAATATAAAAACAACTATAAAATACTAAAACCATAAAAACCGAATGAATTTCATGTATTTTCTGTTGGTTCAGCTTGTACTAGTCCTAGATTGAGGTACTTACCACAATCCCTGTGAGACGATCAAATATACTACAATTTTAACGACTGGTGCGCTTGCCATAAGTGTGAATCCGAGAGTCACATTTCATTTTACTAAGATTTTACCATCAATTTAATGACTCAGGATTTCAGCATCAAGTTAATGACGCCGTTGCCAGGGATTGTTGAGTAATATCAACAATCCTTGGACCGGTACTAGACTGAACCATTTGCTTTTGTTTCTGTGTGCAGTCAATACGTATTTTTCGTAGTAGTTATTGTTTCAAGTAGTCATAGCTGTTAGTTGTTTTCGTTGTGTTAACAATTGTTGTATGCAGTCAAGGAGCAGAGGAGAACCTTTCTTCTTTAATCCTGACATTGATTTGTTAGAACGTAGATTAAGAAAAGAGAAAAAGCAAAAAGAAGAAAAAGAAATGGAACAGAGGAGAGTTACATTAGGTGACTACTCCAAGCCGACTGAAGAAGGATCGCAAGCTAGCATCCTTAGGCCACCGATTGCAGCTAACAATTTTGAACTAAAACCAGCTTTACTGCAGTTGGTAAGAAATGAACAATTTGGAGGAAGTGAGGTTGAAGATCCAAATTTACATTTAGCAACTTTCCTCCAAATTTGTGATACAGTAAAAATGAATGGAGTCCCTGAAGAAGCAATCCGACTAAGGTTGTTTCCATTTTCTCTAAGGGACCGAGCAAAAGCCTAGTTGCAGAGTCAACCGAGAGGCAGTATTTCTACCTGGGAGGATTTGCAAAGGAAATTTTTGATTAAATACTTTCCTCCTTCTAAATATGCAAAGCTGCGTAACGAAATCACATGTTTTCAGCAAAGGGAAGGTGAGTCCTTGATGGAAGCATGGGATAGGTATAAAGAAAGTCTGAGGAGATGTCCTCATCATCAGATTTTCGATGTACAGCAGGTGACTATTTTCTATAATGGTGTCAGGCCAGCTACCAGAGTCTTGATAGATGCCTCGGCTGGAGGCTCATTAACAACTAAAATTGTAGAAGAAGCTATAGAGCTAATTGATGTGATGGCTTCTAATGAATGCCTGATTAGTGAGAGAAACCAAGTCCCTAGGAGAGGAATATTAGAATTAGAAGCACAAGATGCTTATCTGGCTCAGAGCAAATTGATGACTCAGGCTTTGGAAAAATTAAGCATTCAAATTTCCGAACTCCAAAAGCCGAGTCAAGTTTCTATGATCAGTTGTGATTTTTATGGTGGAGACCATGAAAATGGAATGTGTGATCCAGTTGTGCCTTCCGAGCAAGTGAATTATATGGGGCAGCAACAGTATCAAAGGAATTATCCTTCTAATTCCTTTAATCCTAATTACAGGAGCCACCCCAATTTTTCCTGGCAGAAAGGTCCACATCTGAATCAGAATATACCACCGAGTCAACCCACAAATAAACCACAACAACCTTCTCACCCTCTTGTTAAAGAAAAATCCGAACTCGAGAATGTACTTTCTCAGTTTATCCAGGCCACTCAGGCCAGTTTTAAGAATCAGGAAGCATCCTTAAGGAATTTAGAAAATCAAGTAGGACAGCTTTCTAAACAATTAGCTGAGAGGCAAGCAGGCAATTTCCCTGGAGATACCGAGGTAAATCCAAGGGAACATTGCAAGGCCATAATTACTAGGAGTGGAAAAATTATTTCTCCATCTCCGGGTCAAGAAATAGGTTCAGAAAAAGGAAAAGAAATAATACAAGAAACCGAGCAGGACAATAAAGATGAAGGAGAAAATAAGAATGAATCAGAAAAAGAAAAAGAAAATAAAGTCCATCAAAAGAAAAAGAAAAAGGTTGATTTGATCCTGGAGGAAGCTTCTAAGCTGACTCCTGAAAAACTGAGGAATGCTCCATTTCCGCACAGGTTTAAAAAGCAAATAGAGGAGCAGAAGTTTGCTAGGTTCTTAGAGGTCTTTAAGAAACTTCACATTAATATCCCTTTTGCTGAGGCATTGCAGGAGATGCCTTCTTATGCAAAATTTTTAAAAGAACTATTGTCTAAGAAGAGGAAGCTTAGGGGGGATGAAATGATTACTCTCACTCAAGAGTGTAGCGTAATCATTCAAAAGAAACTCCCCCAAAAGCTAGAGGATCCTGGATCTTTCACAATACCGTGTGCAATAGGGGATATTCATGTAGGAAGTGCTCTCTGTGATCTAGGAGCCAGTATAAACCTGATGCCTTTATCTTTAATGAAAAAACTGGGAATTAATGACTTGCAACCGACTCGCATGTCCTTGCAGTTGGCTGACAGGTCCATTAAATATCCCCAAGGCATGCTGGAAGATTTGTTAGTAAAAGTTGATAAATTTATCTTTCCAGCAGACTTCATAGTGCTGGATATGGAAGCTGACCGAGAGATCCCTTTGATCTTAGGTAGACCCTTCCTAGCTACTGGCAGAGCATTGATTGATGTGGAAAAGGGTGAACTCATGCTGAGAGTTCAGGAGGAACAAGTAATTTTTAATGTCTTCAATTCTATGAAACATCTGACTGAACGGATGGATTGCCTAATGATTGAAGAGGTTGAAAATTACCAGACTCCCTTACTGTTTAAAACTAAGGAAGAGGTTTTACAAACTTTTCTAGAGGATGACTTTGATTCCGAGACCGAGTCGATTGACTCTCACTCGGAAATACTGGACCTACTGGAAGTTTTAGAAGTAGGTGATTTAGAAAAGAAAAATGATTTGGAAAATACTGAAGATGAGAAAGGAAAGGAATTTTTGGGAGAAAAATGTGATTTAAAACCTTTACCTTCTCATCTGAAATATGTTTTCCTGAGAGGAAATGACACTCATCCTGTAATTATTAATTCCGACTTAAAAGAAGAGGATGAGAATAAACTAGTTGGGGTATTAAAGGCTCATGAATCTGCCATTGGCTGGAATATTTCTGACTTGAAGGGAATCAGTCCATCCTTTTGTATGCATAAAATCCTAATGGAGGATGACTATTCCCCTGTTGTTCAGCCACAACGCAGACTGAACCCCATTATAAAGGAAGCAGTGAGAAAGGAAGTGGTCAAGCTCCTTGATGCGGGAATCATTTACCCGATCTCGGAGAGCACTTGGATTAGCCCAGTCTAAGTGGTGCCCAAGAAGGGAGGAATGACGACTGTAAGAAATGACTAGGGTGAAATCATTGCCACTCGGCCAACTACAGGCTGGAGGATGTGCATTGATTACAGAAGGCTAAATAACTCTACTCGGAAGGACCATTTCCCCCTTCCGTTTGTTGATCAAATGCTTGAGAGGTTATCAGGACATGAGTACTATTGTTTTCTTGATGGGTACTTGGGTTATAACCAAATTGTGGTTGACCCGAAGGATCAAGAAAAGACTGCCTTCACATGTCCCTATGGAATTTTTGCATACAGACGCATGCCGTTCGGCTTATGCAACGCTCCAGCAACCTTCCAAAGGTGCATGCTGGCAATTTTTGGGGATATGGTAGAGAAATTTATTGAGGTATTCATGGATGACTTCTCGGTATTTGGGAGTAGTTTTGACACATGCCTCAACAACTTAGCTAAGGTGCTGATGAGATGTCAAGAGACCAATCTCGTTCTTAACTGGGAGAAATGCCACTTTATGGTTAAGGAAGGGATAGTCCTTGGCCATAGGATTTCTGCTGAGGGCATGCAGGTGGACCGAGCAAAAATTGAAATTATTGAAAAACTTCCTCCTCCGATCAATGTGAAAGGAGTAAGGAGTTTTCTAGGATGTGCTGGGTTCTATAGAAGATTCATAAAAGATTTTTCAAAAATAGCTAAGCCTTTGACCGATTTACTTGTGAAAGATCAGGTGTTTGCATTTAATGAAAACTGTGTCAAGGCATTTGAAAAATTGAAACAAAGTTTGACTTCAGCTCCGATCCTTGCATCACCCGACTGATCTTTACCGTTTGAATTGATGTGTGATGCAAGTGACTTTGCAATCGGAGCTGTACTGGGTCAAAAAAAAAGAAATTAACTCATGTGATTTATTATGCTAGTAAAGTGTTAAATGAAAATCAAATACATTACACCACGACTGAAAAAGAAATGCTTGCTGTGGTGTATGCATTTGATAAATTTCGTGCATACTTGATTGGTGCCAAAGTCATTGTATATACAGACCACTCGGCAATCAAGTATTTACTAGCTAAAAAAGAGTCTAAACCGAGACTGATTAGATGGGTTCTGCTACTCCAAGAGTTTGACTTAGAAATACGAGACAAAAAAGGAGTAGAGAACTCAGTTGCAGACCAATTGTCTCGTCTGGAAGTTGAGTCAGATTCTGTCTTGATAAAAGAAGAATTTCCAAACGAAAAATTAATGGCCATTATAACTGGGCCGTGGTACGCTGACATGGCAAACTTTAAAAGTGCCTCAGTGGTACCGGATGGTTGGACATCCCAAATGAGAAAAAAATTCTTTCATGATAGTAAGGCTTTTCTTTGGGATGATCCATTTTTGTTTAAAATAGGCATAGATGGAGTAATCAGGCGCTGTGTGCCTGAATCCGAGCAAGAAAGGCTCTTGTGGCACTGCCATGATTCTTTTTATGGAGGTCATCATGGTGCCTCCCGTACCGCAGCAAAAGTGTTACAGAGTGGCTTTTACTGGCCAACTATCTTTCAGGATTCTAAGGAATATGTCAAAAGGTGTGACAAATGTCAAAGGAGTGGAGGTCTCTCCGCAAAAGCTGGCATGCCTTTGACGAATATTCTAATTGTGGAATTATTTGACGTTTGGGGAATCGACTTCATGGGACCCTTCCCTAAGTCGTTCTCTAACGAATACATTCTTGTTGCTGTGGACTATGTCTCCAAATGGGTGGAGGCAATTCCGACCAGAACCAATGATGCATAGGTTGTGCTTAGGTTCATTAAGAAGAATATTTTCTCTAGGTTTGGAGTTCCGAGAGTAATCATTAGTGACGGGGGTTCACATTTTTGCAATAAGATAATGGAAAAAGCCCTGCGTCACTATGAGGTTTTACATAAGATATCCACTCCTTACCATCCACAGACTTGTGGACAAGTCGAATTGTCAAATAGAGAAATAAAGAGAATTTTAGAAAAAGTGGTCGGAAAATCCAGAAAAGATTGGTCGGTAAAGTTAGATGATGCATTGTGGGCTTACCGAACAGCTTTCAAAACTCCGATTGGCATGTCCCCGTATCAACTGGTGTACGGTAAGGCTTGCCATCTCCCTGTGGAGTTGGAACACAAAGCGTGGTGGGCCACAAAGCTATTAAACATGGACTGTGACCAGTCTCAGGAGGAAAGAGTTTTGAAACTCCATGAATTAGAGGAGTTCCGACTCAACGCTTATCAAAGTGCCTCCATTTATAAGGAGAGAACAAAGAAATGGCATGATAAGCGAATTAATAAGAAAGAGTTTCAGAAGGACGACCAGGTTTTGTTATTCAACTCCCGACTGAAACTTTTCCCTGGAAAACTTAGATCCAAGTGGTCCGGCCCTTTTACTGTAAATGAGGTTTTTCCTCATGGTGCAGTCGAACTGAAAGATCCGACTACCGATTGGTTTTTCAAGGTGAATGGCCAGAGACTCAAACTCTACTTTGGAGGAGAGTTTGATAGGCAGAAAACCTCCTTGTTACTGAAACCATCTTCTTAGATACAATAAGGTCAAGCTAGTGACCTTAAAGAAGCGCTCTAGGGAGGCAGCCCT
Organism: Clitoria ternatea; assembly: GCA_037962975.1. Lineage (NCBI taxonomy): Eukaryota > Viridiplantae > Streptophyta > Magnoliopsida > Fabales > Fabaceae > Clitoria > Clitoria ternatea. Next base: position 80,643,965 of record CM075671.1, on the reverse strand, counting down.
ACGTCCCGATTGTTTTGTTTAGAACTTTGAATAAAATTGTGAAGTTGAAGAAGGAAATCCGAGTTTGATTCTTCTATTTTCGCTCAGGCGAAGCGTTGGAAGCTTAGGCGAGCCAATGCTGATTGTTGTTTCACACTTAGAGGAAAATTGTACTAAGTTGAGTGAAAATAGTACACTCGGATAATTGTTACTTCGTCGTAACCCTTCTTCCCGACTGAACTTCACTCGGCATTTTTCAATAAATTTCTGCGAATAAAAAGGAAGACTTGGAAGGATTTCTGATCGTTGATGTAATGAACGGGTCAGATAGTGAAAAGTGACTTATTTCAGTCGGCTTTTCACCACTCGGATTCCTCAGTCATCACAATCAGTATTGTATCCATTAGTCTCATTTGCACGCAGCCTTTTATTCATTCATCCACTCGGCTTTCTCTAGTAGTCGGTTTCTTTCACTCGGCTCCCTCATTCCTCACTCAGTTTCTTTCATTTATGAGTCACTCATCCTTCATTTCATATGTTCTGTTGTCCACCCTCATCCGTCACTCATTTCCATACTTTATCTCTTCTTCTCAGTCGTCGATTCATGCAGTCGTGTTTTCAATCCACTTGAGTTCTTCCTCGGTTTTATCACCCGATTTCTCTGCATGTGTTGCTTGTTCATCCAGCCTTTCATTCACTCATTCTCTCGTCTACTCATTTTGTCACTCAATCGTCGTCTTCTTCTTTGTCCATTCGGTATTCCGATTCACTCGGACCTCTATGCAGTCATTATTATATTCACTCGTTTTTCTCACTCAGTTGCTCCATATCATTTTGACTTTCGTTGTGACCTCATTTTTCACTCGTTTTTCATTTCATTCGTTCTTCATTTCACTCGGTCACTCTATTTCATTCATCCTTCATTCCCTAGTTAATCCTTCACTCGTCTTCATTTTCTCATTTTTCATTCAATCAGTATTATTTCCATCCAGTATATCATTCACCCGTTCTTTCAATTTACTTTAGTTCTATTGTGTTCCTTACTCATCTCTCCGTAAGTTTCTCATTAGCTCGTTTTTCATTCACTCGGTATAAATTGTACCCACTCGGCATCCATTCATTCTTTCACTTTTCACTCGCTCATTGTCTGACCGGTATTATCTACTCGGTATTCATATACTTGTTGTTTCACTCCACTTATTTTACTTTCTTCGATTTGTTTTGTATTATCTCATTGTCAGCCACTCGTTCTTCATTTTTCAGATTTTTATCACTCGGTACCTATCTCCATTTTCACTCAGTTATCATCCTTTCGCCCTTTCACTCTTTTTATTCATTATTTATTTATTCGAGTTTTCATTCATTCGTTCATACTTCTATTCGTTCTGTTATTATTTGTTTCTTGATTCACTCGTATTCCATTACAATGGTTCACTCGTTTTTCATGCACTCTATTTCATGTATTTAAATTTTTCATTTACTATTTTGTCTTACGGTCTGTTCATTTATCCATCTTCCATTCTCCTATGTCCATTTGGCATCACATTGGTATCATCCCACTCTTCCTCGATCTTCAGACCCCTCTAGTAATTGAGTATTCAAAAATAATAATAAATAAAATAATAATGAATAAAAATAAAATAAAATATAGAATAAAAAAAACCAAAATATAATAAATAAATAAATAATAAACATAATAATAATAATAATAACAGTAGTAATGCATTTAATAAAAGTAATAATTAAAGTTGACCGCATTTACGCGTTTCTGGAAAATTGAATTCATCGTTATAAAAGAGAAACCTTTCAGTTTCCAACCCTCAGTACCTGTGTTGAACTTGAGCTGAAGACGAAAAGACACTTTCTGATTTCTAAGAAAGGTATCATCTTTTCACTTCTTTCACTTCGTAGTTCGTGGTTATTATCTTCTTATTTCACTATTATTATTTTCCACTGTTCATAAACCATGCATCTCACAGTTTGGTTTGTTGTTTTTCTGTTGGATTTCTGTTCTTATTTTTGTTTGATTAGGTTGTTTATCATCGTTATTTTAACATTCATCATGAAAAGAAGGTCTCAAAGACTTCTACAGAAACCTAGACCAAACTTCACAGAAGGAAGTGTGCGAAGGAAACAATTAGATACTAAAGGAGAAGTGGCAACCATCACGATATCTGATTCGTCTGTCCAGGTCCCTAGTCAAAGTCAGGAGCAAAGGGATGTATCTCCTCTGGTACAAAGGAATGTATCTCCTGCAAGTGAGGAAAATGAGTCACCAGAGGTTGAAAGTATTAAAGCTGATGAAAACTGTGCTGTGAACTTTAAAGCCACAGAACCACAACGTCCCAAGCAATCTGTAGGAGTTGGTTCTTCTTCTTCTTCTTCTTCTGACATTCTTTTGGTGTTACAGGAATTACAGGTTGTGAAGAAGATGCAACTTGAAATTTATGATCGGGTTTTGAACCACGATCAGATGCTCAGGAAGATTGCTTCAAAACTGAGGGTTGAACAGTCAGCAGATATGGGAGCCCCACCTGATAGAGATGCGTGGTTAGCTTCCATTGGATTCACGATTTCCCCCCAGCAGGACAAGGACGATGAAGATCAAAATGTCTAAGCAGTTGTGCCACGATTTTATGATATTTCCTATGTATTTAGTTTGAAGCTATTGTAATTGCTTGCTGAACACTGAATTTATTTTTATTTTTAATTATGTAATGAAATTTTACTTTCTTGTTCAATTGTTTGTTTTATTCGGTTTTTTTTTCATATGTATTGGTAAACTCCATGAGTCCCGATCCGATTATGCGTTTCCAAGCACTGCCATTCAGGTAAAAGGGAAGTATTCTAGTACCCCGACTCCTTATTTGATTGTCTGAGTCTTTATTTGATAAAATATGATAAGTATATTTAATTTCAAAATCCACCTTCATAATTTAAAAAGTTTGCTGATTCGTTAAGCTGTAGTCGGATAAATTAATTGATCGGTTTTTGCTTAACTCATGATCTCTGCCCTTAACTATTATTCATCATTAATTAAAATGTTTACTCGGCATGCTAGTTAGCAATCTAGATGTATGATCTTACATTAAGTTTGGGGACAAGACTGGCTGATTAACTGTTATAATTGTATGAGCTTTTGAGCCCGTTTTATCTTTTCCGAGTGAGCTTGCATGCTAGTTAGTGAGACAGAATTTGCCTCAGTTATCGCTAATTGTAGTATGTCAACCAATCGGAAATGATGAAGGCCTTCTTTGATTATTTAGCCAGGGCCAAAAAAATAACCTTCCTAATATACTAATCACCCTTTGACCCTATAATTATGTTTGAGCCTGAGACCCTTTCATTCGTTTTATTCACCTAACATTACAAGCCTATTTATCCAAGAAAAACCCGACTGAATTACCCTTGATGTTCCACTGGTGAATTACTGGTTTTTGCTTATTGCTAGGGACTAGCAATCTCTAAGTTTGGGGATGAAGAGTGTGCCTAACAGTAATTAAGGACACACTCCGACTTTGATTATGGATAAATATGTAGAAAAATAAAAGGAAGAAAGGCAAAGCTGAGAGAAAAATGAACAAAGTACTGAAAAGAAAAAGAGGTGCAAAACACCAAAAGAAAAAAATTTTGATCGAAAAAAAAAAGAAGAAAATGGAAAGAAAAGAAAGAAAAGGAGAAGAAAAGTCCGAAGGACTGAAAGAAAAAGAAAGTGCAAAACAGCACGAGTTATTAAGTAGCATCCAGTCGGAAAAGTTAAGAGAGTTGTTAGTAGAAGGCAAGTAACTAAGAATCGAGGCAAAGCATCAGTGGACACATCCTGTAACCTATCTATGACTCGGAAAAACAATAATTGAGCCTGTAGCCAAGCCCCATTATAAGCTTAAAAAGCCCTTACTGATTCGATTGAGTTGGCATATTTCATGATGTTTAGAACTGTTGCAAGCCTATGTTGATCTAACAAGTATGCAGGTGCTGAGTGCATTTTATTTACCCTATACACCGAGAGAAGAGTTAAACACCGACCAGTGAGGAAAGCATCAGCAGCTTGTCTTTCAAAGGAGGTGTAAGTATTTATACTTTTAGAAATTGCGAAAAGAAAGCATGATCGGTATTCAATAATTATAGTATGAATTAAGTTAAGGAAAGGTTGACTGTGTTGATGAATTGCTGATTGATAATTAATCTGAATATTTGCTTGAGGACAAGCAAAGTTTTAAGTTTGGGGATGTGATAAGTCTTGAAAAGACATAATTATTCCACTGATTATTCAACATAATTTACTAAGTATTGTCTAGTTTTATTATTATTATTTAATAATTTGATAAGAATTCATGTTGTAGTTAATTATTTCAAAAGTATGTTATCTATGTAAGAAACCGATTGAAAATTTTAATTAAATAAGGAATTTTGAAGTATTTACAAATTTACTAGGTAGCCAGCGTATAAATGCTAGGCAAGTAGCTGTTTATTGGTGCAGGAACAGGGCGGACTCGAGATAAGAAGGAAATTCCGAGTGAAATCCTATAAATCCGAGCGGGATTTGATAAATCCGAGTGAGACTTCCCCAATTCCGATTGAAAAGAGTCCAAAGACCGACTGAGTGAGACTTTAAAGACACTGACTCCAAAAGAGAATAAGGACTCACAATACTGCATGAAGAACCCGAGTGCCAACTATAGAATACCGATTTAATAATTAATCCGCCCAAGCGGGAGTTAAATCCGCTCAAGCGAGGGTCCAAGTTCGCTTAAGAAAAGCAAGACTCCGCCCAAGCAAGACTCCGCCCAAGAAAGACTCCGCCCAAGCAAGACTTCAAGTAGAAGACTCCCAAGACACCGGATCCAAAAGAGAGAAGATCGGAATGTTACATAAGAAACCGATGTGCTTAGTCATTATTTAATCCGTCCTAGTAAAATCCGGACTCATTCAAGCATTACTTTAAGAGACCGTCCTCGCCCATGTTTTGCCATAACGCCCAAGTAAGAAAGAAACACTGCAGTGTTAATCCGGACTCGCTCAAGCGAAGTTTAATCTGCCCAAGCGAATACTCATAGCTGAAGCATCAAGGCAGTAATTTAAACACTGTTCCTTCCCTCCAACAACACACTTGGTGTAGTACCGTTCCGCTTCCATTGCCTTCTTCTCTACTACTGCAACCTCAAGCTAACTTAAGAAGTGAGCTGTCAATTAGCTGGTGCTGAGCTGTACATTAGCTAAGGTTGAGCTGGATCCTGTTAAGAGCTGAGCTGTATTTAGTTAGTTATTTTTGTAAACTATGTAATGAAGTAGTGTTAGTCGTTAGCTTAAGTTATCCGAAGTTATCAGTTAAGTTAGTTAGGTAGAAACTTATAAATAGGATGTACATACTCTGTTTTTGGGTGTGGCATGTGTGTAGAGATACAGAGCAACGTAATACAATTTCATTTTCCAATTCCAATCTCTCACTACATTTTTTATCTCTCTAAACTCTCTCCTCCATGACGTTCCACAATCCTTCGATGGAACCGAAGTCTATGGAGTTCTAAATCCCTAAGGTTGGGATTGTGAAGGTGAGCAATGGAATCTTGAAACTGTGAGCAAGTAGATCGGCTTCGAAGATCCTGAGGCGAACAAGCTGAGGAGTGGAGCAAAATCGCTGGATTGACAAATCCAGAACTGATGAAGAACTTCACTAGTGAGGAATCATGGCTGAAGCTTAGGTAACTTCCAGTTTTCTAACTAGTTCAGGCCTAATCAATTTAGGTGAATAGTTAGAGTTCAACCTCCAATTTCGCATTAGATTCTTAGGTTAATCGAGCACTTAAGGAATTAAGGTTCATTGCTTAAGGATTAGTGTTTTTCACCTAAGGAATTAGGGAATAACCACAAGCGGATTGTCCTCTAGATTGTGAAGTTCGATTATACTTAATTGCATGTTTCTTGAGGAAATTGTGAGCCGAAGCAATCCTGACCTGTTTTCTTTCAATCACTTTCCACATTTCACTTTAACTCTGTTTCTCAAAATATAAAAACAACTATAAAATACTAAAACCATAAAAACCGAATGAATTTCATGTATTTTCTGTTGGTTCAGCTTGTACTAGTCCTAGATTGAGGTACTTACCACAATCCCTGTGAGACGATCAAATATACTATAATTTTAACGACTGGTGCGCTTGCCATAAGTGTGAATCCGAGAGTCACATTTCATTTTACTAAGATTTTACCATCAATTTAATGACTCAGGATTTCAGCATCAATATTCAATCCTCATGAATTAACCATAATCAATAATGAGCAACTATGCTCCATTTATGTATCACAAAACCTCAATGACAACGACCACACTTCCATAAACAATAATTATAACTCAGGAATAAAATTCATAAGAATCCTCAATGAGCTATATTCACAATCCAACACCAATAGTTCATAAGGAGTCACCATTAAGAAAACAATGCCCTGATAGTCAATACACAACTCTTAGACAACTAGTCATTCATAGTCCATATAGGGCAATTAACACCTTAACATATCATCATCCTCTAGATAACTACCACTTTTTAGTCTATACAAACAACCATAATCCAACAATGAGCATCCTACTCCAAAGATCACCATAAATGTCTCACTATTGAGCAATCATGCTCCAATCATCCATAATACCAATTCATCACAGAGTAACCATGCTCTGATGTTAATTAATAAATCTAATTCAGAGCAAAATACGCTCTGATACTAGGTTGTAACACCCCGATTTTCTGGACTCGAATCTCGATGTAATCAAGATAATTAAATAATAAAAATACGAGTAAGATTTTTGCGTTCAAGATAATTTCAAAACACCACCATGACTACATCAAGACTCAAACCACAGAAAATCAAAGGGTGAGATTAAATAATCTATAACTGGATCGGTAAATAGTTTGCCCATAATGGTATACAAAATAACAGAGTTTATAGGAGAAGAAGAATGTGTATACCGGGCATACACCGAGTCCCATATATGAGGATATGAGAAAAGGCTTAGCAAGGTATGTAACGGCATATCATAAGCCTAATAGACAACCATCATCTTTTTACATAATTTCATGAACATACAATGCCTAAGATATATGTATATACATATCTATATGGTCATACATCATACATCCCCAATATTCATATTCCTAATTAACCATATTCAAATTCATCCTTAAAGTCATATATCATCAACACCTATGCATTCCCAAAATGATTACATAATCAACATTTTTATATTCATCAATGGGTATTAATTCCAATACTCTAATTATCAATATATTAACCACTTGTAATATCATTCACAATACATCTATCGATATCAAGAATTATCACTACGTAGTATACATATCACCCATAATACAATAATTTACAATTGCTTCCGGCTAAGGCATTTCATTACCACTATTTTACCTTTACAAAAGCTTTTCTTCAAAATATCCTCATCCCATGACATCCCTGCATTAATACTAAAAAGTAGACCACATGGGAGAGTGAGTTATACATTTCAAATGACGATATGAATACAATTGAAATTATGTGCATATGCATATCAACATCATGTTTACTTTGCTAAACACAATAATGATCATCACAAATTGTTAAACTCAACAACATACACATATTTCATATTCTTTAATCAAGTCATAGCAAAACAGGCATATACACATCATTCCCAATGCCACAATGAGCCAACATCATCAATATCGACCATTCAGGTCTTTTCTCAAAGCCACTATGGGCCAACATCATTATCATCAATCATAAATGATTATGTCCTTCATTATATTGGGCCATAACATACACATCGTCATATTCGATATCATTTTGTGTATTCATATCATTTATTACTTTTATGTTGTCTTTTAGATACTCAATTACTCAATCATCATCAACTTCTGGCATATCTCCATGCTATATGCAAATGCTCTTATGGCTAATGCATATGCACAATGGAATAGACAACAAATACGAAACTGACTGTGGGAATAAACACCAAATTATGGGTTAAGCATGATCACATACCATGCCCCTACTACAGTAGTATAATGTATACACATATATCATAATTCATGCATAATCACCAATTTTTACTAGTACCAAACCGCATCGCCCATAATGTGCAACATCCCGAATTTTAAAATAGAGGATTAATTAAGGAAAATAAATATTGGCAAGTTGAATCCGAATTGTTTAATGTCCCAATAAATTGAAATTAATTAAATTAAGATTTTTGGGAATTGTTGGTAATTTATGGAGACCGGTTAAGCTGAAAATGAGCCCGGTTGAGATATGGGTGTCGGACCAAATATCTCGGGATGAGATGATACTGGTCAGGGCTGTAGAGAATAATAATGGGAATCCGAATATACATTCGGAATAATTTTTGGATAAAGTATTGAGCCCAAACGAAGAGCCTGTTAGTGGCAAAAACGATGAATTTTAATAGAGGAAGCTGAAATAAACCCCAAAAGCCCAAAAATTCTTTCTCTTTTCTCTTATTCACGTAGACGTTGAAGCTTGGGAAAAGACACACTCTACTTCTTCTTCTCTTCACCTTCTTCATTCTCTTTTCTATTCCTCCTCCAACCTTAAGCATAACTTGTGCCATCTTCATCTTCCCCATTTTCGTGTGAAGCTTGGAAGCTTGGGGTTCTTCCTTCTTTTCCTCTTATTTTCGTGCTGCCTCCCTTCCTTTCTTGAACCCAATTCGTTTTGGGTGTGAGGTAAGCTTCTCCCACCATTTTTGGATGGATTTATGTTGATATTATGGGTATTATGATTTTGGGAAGAAGATGCATGTGCATGGGTGTTTATTAGAGCATTTAATGCTCATGCCCTAGAATGGGTTATCATAAATGCAAGTGTTTATGGGAGGAAAATGGTAGTTGGGGCATTAATGATGGTAGAGAGTGAAGGTTTATGATGTATTAATGAAGGTGGATGGGTTTTGGAGAAAACCCTAACCTTGGAGTTGGGGGAAATAGTTAATGTTAGTTTAAGAATGTTTATGAAGAAATACATGATATTGAAAGATATGAATATTGGTAGAAGGAGTTTTGTGAAGCTTGAGGATAGGGTTGTCTTGTAACCCTTGAATTTAATGATGGTGGCTTAATGGGAGGGAATTCCCGAAGCGTAATAAAGAATAAAAATGATATCCACAACATGTCTAACACATGTTGTGACATTATAAATATGAATATGACTAAATAGAATTGAATTGATGATTTGAATAGTTGATTGATTAAGGTTTTACATGAATGTGAATATAGGACCTATTCTGAACGACGAGGCGGGATCGTATTATCCATCGAAATTCTTCTCTTGAGGTAGGAGAGGAGTCTAAATTCTAAATGCATGAATTTGAATGTTAGTTGATTGTGGTATATGGTGTTATGCATGTTAGCCTTGCTTGAATGTTGTAAGAAATGATAACTTGTGGTGTGATGTAGATAAATATGTGTGGCAACATGCTTTTGTGCATTTAGAATATTCATGGTGTGTTATGTTAAGTTGTATTACCATGAATGTGATATGATTGTTGATGTTGTTTGTTGAGATTGAAAATAAAAAGAATGCCACCCAAAGATTGAAACTATTGTGAACAATCAATGTTAATAAAAGCTTGTGGTGTTGACGATGTTGGATGATGAGTGGCATGTGTAGGATGCATAGAGTGAGGAATGCATATGATTGCATTTGCATCCATGGCATACTGCATAGCTGCCGGTGTTGGAATTTTAGGGGATTCCCCCGGTTGGCCCAGTGGGAGGGCGGCTTGGTGCACGAGCATGATATATTTCCCCTTTGACTTGGTGTATAAGTCACGAAGCTGCCCATGTTGTGCTTCGGGAGCCACATGTGGTTGACCCTTGTGGGGGGTGGCTCTTGAGGAGCAGGTGTCCCCGGTGGTCCTTGAGATCACAGCTGCCATGATATAAATCGTGGTTGGCCCGCAACACTCTATGTTGATTACGTTGTATACCGCGGTCATGGTGAAAATAGCCAAGTGTTGCAAGATGGGCGATGCGGTTTGGTACCAGTAAAACTATTGATGAATGCATGCAATTTAAAGAATAAGTGTACATATTTTACTACTGCAGTAGGGGTGTGGTTAAAAGATCACACTTGAATCCCACAGTTGATGTTGAAATTCCCATAGTCAGATCTGCAATTGTTGAAATTCCTTTGTGCATATGCATTAGTTAAGAGCATTTGCATATAGAAAGTAGTATGCCAAGGTGGTGATGGTGATTGTGAGAGGTGGTACAAATATATTTAAGACAACATAAAAGTATGAATACCATTCGAAAGTTGTTGTGATAACTCAATGGTTGAGTATTGTGATTATGTATATGCTTGTATGCTTTGTGTGAAATGGTGTTGGTATATGTCATGATGAATATTATTGATTTGCAAAGTATACATGTGTGGAAGCCTATATGCATAATCACTTGGTATTCATGTTTATTCCTTTGGAATGTAGACTCACTCTCCCATGTTGTCAATTTTAGACTTATGATGCAGGGCAATTATGGGAAGAGTAAGCATTTTGAAGTATATTTTGGCCGTGGAGGTAATTAGTGTATAGGAAGCGCCTTGGCCGGTGATGTATGTAATCATATGTATTTTGAGTAGCAGGATATGTAATGAATGTGTATTTTGGAAGTCTACTTGATAGATGATTTTGGAGGGTCATAAAAATGAGAAATTATATGTATATCTCATTTTCATTGGTGACCCTACGTATGTATGAAGGTTTAAATTATAATTGAGATTTCCTATGTGTTGACGAATGGATGAAGAATTATATTTCAGTATTTCTTTTATAAAGCTGATGAGATGAAGAATTAATTTATATATGTGATTTTGAAGAGTTGAATGGAACTTAAGAGTATGCTGTTGCAGAACCCGTTTTAAATGCTCTGAATGATGTTTGTTATATAGTGCATATCTGTAGAATGAGTAAAGTTCATTTGCTAGTGTGCTGTGTTGTGTGAATTTCAAATCCTGCAGGATGTCTGGTAGTTTCGCTTAAGCGAGGTGGATTCTCGCCCGAGCGAGAGCCACACCTGATAGGAAATTGGTCTCTGGACAATTTCACTTAGGCGAGACCGAATCTCGCTCAAGCGAAATTGCCCCGTATCAGTGTTTGCTCTCTGGAGGAATTTCGCAGTATCAGTGTTTGCTCTCTGGAGGAATTTCGCCCAGGCGAATGGAGTCTCGCCCGAGCGAGGGCGAAGGGATTAGCTGCTGGCCTGACTCCGCTCAGGCGAATGGCCAATTCACTCAAGCGTAAATGCTAGGAGAATCAGGGGGTTGGCTACTGGAAGAAATCCGCTCAAGCGAAGGGCCTAAGGAATGGCATTCGCCCAAGCGAGACCATTAGATGGTGAGTGGGTGAGTCCATGAATGAATTCTGTCCAAGTGAGGATTTTGGAAATAAACTAAGAGATGGTGGAGTTTCCGAGTGAATTTTGAGTGACTTAAGTCCGAGCCATAGTTTTCCGAGTGAGGAAGGGTACGTAATCCGAGTGAGAAGGCTCTTGAGTGTGATGATCTGGGCAGTGGAGTTCCAGAGGGGAATTTCTGAGTCCAGTGTACTTATTCCGAGTGGTGTATTCTGACCTTGTATTCTCCGAGTGGGAGAACACCGATTGGTGATACTCGGTGTGAGTTGCCCAGAATTTTCCCTGGAATAACTTTCCTCGAGTGAAAAAGAGAGGTAGTCAGATTGTAACAAAATGCCGAGTGAAAGCCGAACAGACAATGAGTCGGTCTTTGAATGAGATTCCAAGTGAATGACCAAACAAAGGTAAGTCGGTTTCTGGGAAGTTTCCCGAGTGAACCACCGAGTGGGTGAAGTCTCGGACTTGGAGTGAATTTATCGAGTGGATGTTGTGTGAGGGAGGACTCGGTCTGGACTGCTGTTGTCGAGTAGGGATTGAGTGAATGATGGCTCAGTCAGGGGATCTTGCTGAGTGGTGAATCTGTGTACTTTGAGTCAGTTTCAGGAAGACTCTACCGAGTGAGAACACGGGTGCTTTGAGTCGATTTTTGGAGAAGAATACCGAGTGACAACCCGTGTAAAGGGAGTCAGATTTGGAGGGGTTTGCTCAGTGAAAATTTAAGTCTTGAAGATTCTGATTATGCGAGTGGGTATAGGCTTGACCCCGAGAGTGTTTCGCTTAAGCGAGTAAGTCTCGCCCAAGCGAGTCAATCATAAATTTGAGTCTGGACGCATTTCGCTCAAGACTCGCTGGCCTCGCCCAAACGAGGCATGTGTGTCTCGCTCAAGCGAGTCGGACTTCGCTTGAGCGAGATGACACCCCTGTTACTCCCTTTTTCCTTTTCGCCCCGCTACTCCTGTAATGCCAAGAAATGCACTATCCCAATTAATTTCTTTCCTTTCTGAAAACTGAGACTTGAACCCACATTATTTTATGGATACCTTAAGTGCAAAATTGGGTTTTATTAATTCCCAGTGGTCGATTTCTTAAAACAGAATCACATTTATTCATGTGCTCAATTTTCCTTCCGCTGTTTTAATTGAGGGACTTTCTTAAAGTTAATCCTTTTAAATTTACCCTCTCATATCTTCATATATGGGAGTGGCTTATTATAGATCCAGGTATTTTCTAAAAACGCGAAAAATTTACTCTGATTTCTGGGGTGTCTCATAATGCAACACCTGGCCATTTTTCACCATGACCGCGGTAAACAACATAATCAATATATGGTGTTGCGGGCCAGCCATATCTCATATCATGGCGGTTGTGATCCAATGGACCACCAGGGTCACGTGCTTATCAAGAACCACCCCTATAAGGGTTGGCCACATGTAGCTCTCCATAGCAATATATGGGCGGCTTCATGACTTACACACCAAGTCACAGGGGAAATAACAAATTGCTCATGCACTGAGCCACCCTCCCACTGGGTTGGCCGAGGGAACTCCCCTAATGTTCCAACATCGGCAGCTATGATATGCCATGGATGCAATGCAATGCAAATCAAATGCATTTCTCACACTGTGCATCCTAAATGCACTCATCAATCATCATCATCATAATCCCCAACACCACCGTTTACATCTTAGTGGATTTTTTTGTTTTTAGTTTTAACCATTATTTTTAAGTTTTGTATGTGGAATTTGCATCTCATTATATCATTTATTATACATGTAAGTTAACACTTGCAATCAACCATAATGGCATCACCATGTAACACCCTAAATTTTAAAATAAAAGATTAATTAAGGAGATAAATATTAAATGATTATAGTTGGGTTATTTAATGTTCTAAAATATTAGGAATAAATAAATTAATATTTTTGGGAACTGTTTATAATTTATTGGAACTGGATAAGCTGAAAATGAGTCTGGTTGAAATATGGGTGTCGGACCAAGTATTTTCGATTGGGATGATATTGGTCAGGGCTCTTAAGGATATTACTGGGAATCCGAATATGTATTCAGAATAATTTTTGGATAAAGTATTGAGCCCGAACAAAGATCCTGATTGTCATAAAATGATAAATCTTTAATGAGGGATTGATAATAAAGCCAAATGACCCATTTTTCTCTTTTTATTCCCGTCAGCTTCTTAGGTCCTCTTAACAAACACCTTGCTTCTTCTTTTTCTTTATTATTCTCCTTCATTTCCTCTTCCACTTCTCTTCAAAAACCCTAAGCAAAAAGGTGGTGACTCTCTTCTCTTCTCCCATTTTCATTCTTAAAGGAGCTTGGAAGAGTTTAGAGCTTGAAGTCTCACCCTCCTTTTCTCCTCATTTTTGTGTGGCTCTTCTCTCTTTTGGAAAACCCTCTCATTTCTTCTCTTGAGGTAAACTCTTGCTATTTCTCAAGAGTATGAACTATGAGTTTTTGTGTTTTGATGTTGGGAAAGTGATTTAATGAGTATTGTTGGGTTTTAGAGAAACCTTAACCCTATAATTTGGGGGAAATACAAAATATAAGTGGAGAAGCATTTATTATGTTAGATAATTATTATTGGTGAGGTAAAATGATGTTATTAATGGTGAATGGCCATTAATGAAGCTTAATGATTGATGATGGTTGTTAGGAACCATCAATGTGGTAACCCATTAATGGGTTTGACATTAAAAGTGCATAATAATAAATGTAGGCGCCTAAACCGTGGTGGTTGTGGTAGAATTAATGAAATAAATGAGGATTGAGAATTTAAAGTGATAAAGACACCAAGTAAATGAATATGAACTTTAAGTCGAGGTGGTTGAATAGAAAATAATTATGTGATATATTGTGATGTAGGAAATAACCCCATTGACGAGGTGGAATCATCGGACTGCGTTGATTACTACTTCTCTTGAGGTAGGGGTAACTATTCTAAATGCATGATTTCATCCATTGATGATGTGAAAATATGTACATATGATTGTGTTTAATGATTGCTTGGGTGGACGGTATAATGATTTCATGATTTGAGTGCATTTAGAATGATTGATGTTATGTGGCATGTCTTTGGGATGATGAATATGATATTGAACTGGTCTAAGCCAAAGTCAACGATCCGGTGTAGGACCAGCCACGAGAGTCAATAGATGGCTAAGGTTTTATACTGGTGCTATGTGTATCTGGTATCCCAGTGAGAGAAGACCAGTCTTGATGTCATGAAGATCCTTCACACTAGCCTTACACGTTGATATGGGAGACAAGTGTGGCTTAAGAGATGGAGAATGCATCTTTCAGGGAATGTCCCCGACACCAGTAATGGGAATGAGTGCTATTACCTAAGCCACTTACGATTATCCCTTACGTCTCTGATATGGAGAATGGATTCTATTCGATATGCGAGGTGTTAACACAGATATACCGGTATAGGAAGATCGCCTATATGGTCTTATCAGTCTGAAGTTTTACCTGCTGAGTCAGTATTGCACATAGAATGGATGAAGTGATATTTATACGCTGGTACCAGTATCGAGACTGGATCAGATATTATGTTGAATATGTTAATGAAATATGTCATGATGGTTTGAGACCATGTTTTGATTTGAAATCAATCATGTGAAATATCCCAATTATGTATATGTGAATTGATAAATGTGATTGCCACTAACTACCGATGTGTATGAGTTCCAACGAGAATTGGTAAAGATTGAGAATATTGAAATCCACTAAGTGGTAGTAGTGAATAGACAATTGATTGAGTGGCATTTAGGATGCATAGTGTGAGAGTGCATTGATTGGCATTTGCATCCATGGCATATCATTCGCTACTTATATGGAATGCTAGGGGTTCCAATAGGCAAGCCCAATGGGAGGGCGATCCAGTGCACGGGTATACTATTTTGCTCCCTAGTGATTCGGGGAATCATGAAGCTGCCCTTAGTTTGGTGACTAGGCACCCTATATGGTAGGCCCTGTGGGAGGGCGGCTTTGTGATGAGTAGTTTACCTCGGTGTCCAACGGGGCATGGCTCCCTTGATGTGTGTTTGGGGAGGCCCGTAGCACTTTCACAAGTAAGGCCATAATGATGATCCGTAAGTCATAGGGTGACTAGTGCTACAAATGGGCAAGAGCGGTTTGGTACCAGTAAAAGTATGATATTGTAAGCATGCACAAATTAAGATATATATGTACATATTTTACTACTGCAGTAGGGGCATAGTAGCACACCTATACTTATCCTACATTTGATATGTTGTTGTGTCCCATAGTCGGATCCGCATTTGATAATAATTCCTTTATGCATATGCATTAGCTTTAAGAGCATTTGCATATAGCTGGAGATATGCCTAGTTGATAGCCCGTGGTGGCGATGGATGATTGTTAAATATAGGGAAAGTAAGTTGAGGTATTAACATTAAAAATGTGATGATTATTGAGAATGTTAAGGATATATTATATATGATATTGAGTTGTGAATATACTAAATTAGACATGTATTGTGTTGAAATGGAATGATGTATCATGTGTGTGAAGTTTATGATGGTTTCTTGAAAAATGAATATAATGCACACATGTATAAATATCATCATAATGTATGACTTTGGTACATTTAGATTATGTTACTCACCTCCTAGTTGCCATTTTTAAGTTTGACGTAGGTATGATGTAAAACCTTACTCTTTTGGAGGTTGAGGATTGATGAAGGTAAATATGGAAGGAATATGGGTGAGCCTTGGCCGACATATATATATTCATTTTGTATAGTATACAGTGTGTATATGCTTATTTTGAAATTAATTCGATGATAGTTGATTTTGGAGGTCATGTAGGAAAATTAGACCTTATATGTATGGCTAATTTTCATCAATGACCTATGAATGATATTATTATTATGAAATTATATTTCTATTGTTGAACAAATCGATGAGGCATTTTTCACCATCTTTTTGGATATATTTTAATAACTCTTAAATTTAATTACATCTTTCACTTTTCCGTTGTGACGGTCTCAAGTCCGGTCATCTAAGGAGAACTTTGATACCTTCCCATATCTTCATATATGAGATAGGTTATTAAATGATCCGAGGAAATTATTTGGCATTATATATATATTGAATTTCTTCTACTTATAATTAATTCAAATCTTAAAAAATTTACCCCTATTTTCGGGCCGGGGTGTTACAACCTAGTATCAGAGCATTGATTGCTCATTGATGGATTATATGAACTAAATGTTGTTAAAGAGTGATTGTCACTTAATGTTGACATGTTATAGTTATAGTTAAGCATTATTGGGGCTTGAATTGCTCACTGCTTTATATTGTGGTTGATATTAAGCCCAGACAGGCATTTCCTTTTCCATATTTACCTTCAAATTATGAATATATTATGATGATACTTGTATTAATGATAGTTGATGATGATTGGTATATATTGAGGAAAGAAACACAAGGTTTCTAATTATGTTTGTGTTGTGTGTATAGAGTGATTGATGGCGAATAGGTGTAATATTGATGCAACCGCTATGGCTGAAGCTTTCAATCGGTTTGCCGATATCTTAGAACAGCAACAACAACCCACTGGTTAGCCAAATCATGGTCTTGACCGATTTCTCAAGCGGAAGCCTTTCGAATTTCATGGAGGCTATAAACCGGAAGACGCTTATGTTTGGATCCATGGCTTAGAACGGATATTTGCTAGTATAAAGTGTACAGAAGCCCAAAAAGTCAAATACGCGGTGTTTATAGTCCGAGATGAAGCTGAATCTTGGTGGATTCTCACTCATGGGCATATGATTATGGCTTACACTCCTTTGGATTGGGAGAACTTTAAGGTGGAGTTCCTTAGGAAATACTTTCCTGAGAGCTACAAAAACAAGAAAGAGCTTGAATTTATGGAGCTTAAACAAGAAAGCATGTCAGTGGAGGAATATGCCGTGAAGTTTGAAGAGCTATGTGTGTTTTACCCTCCTTTCCAATAGAAAGGTATCAAAGCTTCAAAATGTGTTAAGTTTGAGAACAGTTTGCGCCAAGAGATCAAGAAGGCGATTTGTCACCAAGAGATTAGGAGTTTCCCTACTCTTGTGAACAAGTGTAGAATTTTTAAAGAGAATGATGTGGCTCTTAAGAATTATTCAGGACATGATCATAGATTGAAGGGTCAATTCTCTAGCTTTAAGAAGAGGGGTGATTTCATGAAAAATAGACAATTTCTACATGGTTCCTCTTCTCTTAGAGGTGGACGTGGTGGTGGAAGACATGGTGCTAGTGGTGGCCGAGGTAGTGGCCAAGGACTCCGATGTTTTTGGTGTGGTGGAAACCATTTAGCCCGTGAATATGGAAATGAAGAAGTTATGGTGTGCTATCGATGCAACCAACTAGGACACATTCGTCCCGATTGTCCTTTAAATGTTGTGGATGTGATGGCTCGTAATGATGGAAACCGTGGTGGCCATGGTGCTTTTAGAGGCCGTGGTCGTGGAACCGGTAATGGCGGCTGCAATGGTGGTCGAAATGGTAATGGCAACGGAAATGGTGGCAACGGTCGTGGAAATGGGAACGACCGAGGTAATAGTAATGGTGGCCAGAATGGTCACAATCATGGTGCTAATCAATAAACTGCTGGAAGAGTATTCGCTGTGACCGATGAAGAAACAGCTCAAGCCAATAACCTAGTTGAATGTAAGTATGAAATACTCAAAAATTTTGTGCATGTTATTTATGATTCGGGTGCGACCCATTCTTTTATATCCGAGGATTGTATACGGCGATTGAGATTATGGTGTGCCTAATGAAAAATGCTCTTGTGGTTACTACCCCAATCGGTGCTTGTCTCAGATCAGTTAACCGATGTGATAATGTTAACACGCTCCTAGAAGGGAGAAAGTTTGTTATTTCTTTCATTTACCTACCTATGAAGGGCTTGGAGATCATTCTTGGTATGGATTGGCTCTCCACCAATAAAGTCTTGGTTGACTGTCAACAACGGACTATCATTTTCCCTTCTTCAGATGTAGGGAAATTCAATGTGCAAGGTATAGCTTAACTTTGCATACTATTATCTCTTGCCGATGGGACAAATGGTCCTGATCCTTTAGTTATTCCTATTATGTCTGAATTTTCGGATGTATTTCCTGATGAGGTACCCAGTTTGCCTCCTCCACGCGAGGTGGAGTTTTCTATTGATCTTGTTCCAGGAGCGGAACCTGTTTCTCGAGCGCCGTATCAGATGTCTCCTATGGAATTAACCGAGTTGAAGAGACAAGTTAAAGAGTTATTAGAACGAGAGTTTATTCGCCCGAGTGTGTCTCCTTGGGGTACGCCTATTTTATTGTTGAAAAAGAAAGATAGAAGTATGAGGTTATGTGTGGATTATCGACAACTTAACAAGTTGACCATTAAAAACCGATATCCCCTATCTGGCATTGACGATCTTTTGGATCAATTGAAGGATGCTGTTGTATTCTTAAAGATCGATTTGCGTTCTGGATATCACCAAATTCGGGTGAAGACTGAGGATATCCCAAAGACTGCTTTTCGAACGCGATATGGCCACTACGAGTATGTGGTGATGCCTTTTGGTGTGACAAATGCACCTGCGATATTCACGGATTACATGAATCACATCTTTCATGAGTATCTTGACCGGTTCGTGATGGTGTTTATCGATGACAATCGTATCTATTCCAAGAGCCATGAAGAACATGAAGAACATCTTCGTCTTATTTTGAATGTCCTTTAAGAGAAAAAGTTGTATGTGAAGCTTTCCAAGTATGAATTTTGGTTGTCTGAGGTCCAATTTCCTGGACACATTATCTCTAAAGATGGTGTTGTTGTTGATCCATCTAAGATTGAAGCCGTGATGGCTTGGGAAAGACCGACGTCTGTGACCGAAGTAAGAAGTTTTCTTGGTCTTGCTGGTTATTACCAGAGATTTTTGAAGGATTTTCCCGATTAGCTTTGCCTTTGACGAAGCTAACCCATAAGAATCAACCATTTGTGTGGAGTCTTGATTGTGAAAGAAGTTTCCAAGAGTTGAAAGTTAGACTCACTTCTGCTCATGTGTTGGCTTTGTTGGACTTATTGGATGACTTCGTGGTGTATTGCGATGCTTCCAAGCTTGGTCTTGGTTGTATGTTGATGCAAAAAGAGCATGTGATAGCCTATGCGTCGAGACAATTATGACCGCATGAGGTTAACTACCCACACATGATCTCGAATTAGCGGCGGTGATGTTTGCCTTGAAGTTATGGTGGCACTATCTGTATGGCTCTAAGTTTGTGGTCTTTAGTGATCATAAGACTTAAATACCTATTTGATCAGAAGGAGCTTAATATGCACCAACAGAGATGGATGGAGTTTCTAAAAGATTATGAGTTTGAATTGAAGTATTATCCCGAAAAGGCAAATGTAGTTGCTGACACCTTGAGTCGAGAGTCGTTGCATGTTTCTGCTATGATGGTGAAAGAGATGGAGCTCATTGAGCAATTTCAGAACTTGAACGTGGGTGTAGAAATATATACCCTGAAAAAGATGTCCCTTAAGGTGTTGACGGTAGCAAATGTATTCCTTGAAACCATGAAATTGCAACAATCGAAGGATGAGTACTTGATTGAGATGAAGGAAGCTCAAGCTAATGGGAAGAATTCATTTTTTATAGAAGGTCATGATGGCATTTGGTGTGTGAAAGGCTGAATTTATGTTCCATCTGGTGGTGATTTAAGAAGGTTGGTACTCGAAGAAGCTCACAAGAGTGTTTTGAGCATATATCCTGGTGCCACAAAAATGTATCAAGATCTGAAGAAGAATTTCTGGTGGCCCGGTATGAAGCGGGATGTGGCTAATTATGTAGCCTCTTGCATTATTTGTCAAAAGGTTAAGGTTGAGCATCAGAAGCCATCTGGTTATTTAAGACCTCTTGATATCCCGGTGTGGAAGTGGGACGACATTGCTATGGACTTTGTTTCTGGATTACCTAGAACACGTACTAGAAATGATGCTATATGGGTAATTGTAGATCGGTTGACGAAGTGTGCTCCCTTCTTGCCCATGAATATTAAGAGTTCATTAGAGAAATTATCCCAGTTGGACATAAAGGAGATCGTTAGACTATATGGTGTACCTTTGAGTATTGTGTAAGATTGCGACCTGCGATTCACTTCCCGATTTTGGGGAAGCTTGCACGAGGCAATGGGTTCCAAGTTGAAGCTTAGTTCGGCGTATCATTCACAAACGGATGGACAATCCGAATGAACAATTCAAAGCCTTGAAGATTTGTTGCGGGCTTGAGTATTAGAGCACGGTGGTTGTTGGGAAAGATTCCTACCACTAATTGAATTTACATACAATAATAGTTATCATAGTTCTATTGGTATGGCTCCCTATGAAGCATTATATGGTCAGAAATATAGAACTCCGTTGTGTTGGCTTGAAGCTGGAGAGAGTTTAGCTTTGGGGCCGGAGTTGATTGCGGAGACAAATGAACAGATTAAGATGATACAAGAAAAGATGAACATTGCCAAAGATCGTCAGAAGAGTTATTATGATAAAAGGTAGAAGCCACTTATGTTTCAAGTTGGCGATCACGTGTTTTTTAGAGTATCAAGAGATAAGGGTATTGGAAGAGCTTTAAAGAGTAAGAAGTTAAGTCCTAGGTTTATTAGACCTTATGAGATTCTTGAACGAATCAGTCATATGGCTTATCGGATCGCACTTCCTCCGCACCTTGCGAATCTGCCCAATGTGTTTCATGTGTCGTAATTGAGGAAGTATATTCCTGATCCTTCGTATATAATCCCAATTGATGATGTTGTTTTGCGAGATGACTTAACTATTCCTCCTGTTTCCGTTCGTATTATCGAACGCTCCGTGAAGAAGCTACGGAACAAATTGGTGCCCTTGGTGAAAGTTACGTGGAAGCATGGAAATATAGAGACATTCACATAGGAACGTGAAGACGATATAAGAGCACCGTCCCCGATGTGTTCGAATCCGGTATGTTAAATTTCAGGGACGAAATTTCTTTTAGGTGGGGTGGATTGTAACACCCTAAATTTTAAAATAAAAGATTAATTAAGGAGATAAATATTAAATGATTATAGTTGGGTTATTTAATGTTCCAAAATATTGGGAATAAATAAATTAAGATTTTTAGGAATTGTTTATAATTTATTGGAATCGGATAAGCTAAAAATGAGCCCGGTTGAAATATGGGTGTCGGACCAAGTATCTCTGATTAGGATGATATTGGCCAGGGCTGTTAAGGATATTACTGGTAATCCGAATATGTATTCAGAATAATTTTTGGATAAAGTATTAAGCCCGAACAAAGATCCTGTTTGTCATAAAATGATGAATCTTTAATGAGGGATTGAAAATAAAGTCAAATGACCCATTTTTCTCTTCTTATTCCCGTCAGCTTCTTGGGTCCTCTTAACAAACACCTTGTTTCTTCTTCTTCTCTATTCTTCTCCTTCATTTCCTCTTTCACTTCTCTTCAAAAACCCTAAGCAAAAGGGTGGTGACTCTCTTCTCCTTTCCCATTTTCATTCTCGAAAGAGCTTGGAAGAGTTTGGAGCTTGAAGTCTCACCCTTCTTTTCTCCTCATTTTTGTGTGGCTCTTCTCTCTCTTAGAAAACTCTCTCATTTCTTCTCTTGAGGTAAACTCTTGCTATTTCTCAAGAGTATGAACTATGAGTTTTTGGGTTTTGATGTTGGGAAAGTGATTTAATGAGTGTTGTTGGGTTTTAGAGAAACCCTAACCCTATGATTTGGGGGAAATTCAAAATATGAGTGGAGAAGCATTTATTGAGTTAGATAATTGTTATTGGCGAGGTGAAATGATGTTATTAATGGTGAATGGCCATTAATGAAGCTTAATGATTGATAATGGTTATTAGGAACCATCAATGTGGGAACCCATTAATGGGTTTGACATTAAAAGGCATAATAATAAATGTAGGCACCTAAACCATGGTGGTTGTGGTAGAATTAATGAAATAAATGAGGTTTGAGAATTTAAAGTGATAAAGACACCAAGTAAATGAATATGAACATTAAGTCAAGGTGGTTGAATAGAAAATAATTGTGTGATAATAATTCCTTTGTGCATATGCATTAGCTTTAGAAGCATTTGCATATAGTTGGAGATATGCCTAGTTGATAGCCCGTGGTGGCGATGGATGATTATTAAATAGAGGGAAAGTAAGCTGAGGTACTATAATTAAAAGTATGATGATTATTGAGAATGTTAAGGATATATTATATATGATATTGTGTTGTGAATATACTAAATTGGACATGTATTGTGTTGAGATGGAATGATGCATCATGTGTGTGAAGCTTGTGATGGTTTCTTAAAAAATGAATATAATGCACACATGTATAAATATCATCATAATGTATGACTTTGGTACATTTGGATTATGTTACTCACCTCCTAGTTGCCATTTTTAAGTTTGATGTAGGTATGATGTAAAACCCTACTCTTTTGGAGGTTGAGGATTGATGAAGGTAAATGTGGAAGGAATGTGGGTGAGCCTTGGTCGGCATATATGTATTCATTTTGTATAGTATATAGTGTGTATATGCTTATTTTGAAATTAATTCGATGATAGTTGATTTTGGAGGTCATGTAGGAAAATTAGAAGTTATATGTATAGCTAATTTTCATTAATGACCTTGATAATGTATAAATGATATTATTATTATGAAATTATATTTCTATTGTTTAACAAATCGATGAGGCATCTTTCATCCTCTTTTTGGTATATATTTTAATAACTCTTAAATTTAATTACATCTTCCGTTTTTCCCTTGTGACAGTCTCAAGTCTGGTCGTCCAAGGAGCACTCTGATACCTTCTCATATCTTCAAATAAGAGATAGGTTATTAAATGATCCAGGGTAATTACTTGACATTATATATATATATTGAATTTCTTCTATTTATAATCAATGCAAATCTCGAAAATTTACCTATTTTCGGGCCGGGGTGTTACACACCACATAAACACCATTCATCGAACTTTCATCAATATCTCCACGTATTCGGTTAGTGGATTTTTCATATCATTATTCATTACCATTGTTTCATATATATATATATATATTAGTGTGGCTTTCATAACATTTCATCATTATATTTCAAATCACACATGTAAGATCAAACTTGTATAAAATACATTGGCATTTAACAATTTATCGATAATAACATTCATCATTTTATTCAAGGAATGATCATAACATCATTTATTATCACACGATACTAATATCATCTCTGGTTCATCAATTTGTAACAAATAGCTCATCATTTAATTATTCTCTCATTGGTTTCAGAATCACTCAAGGGTATACCTCATATTCCCATCATCAAAGTTTCATTATTATTCACTATATTCCACTCTTGGTGATGAACTTTTTCCTTTTCATAATATATTATGGGCATAGGCTTATCATCCTAAGTATATCAATCGATTTTAAACCCCACCATATCATATCATTATCAAATACCCCATGTACACTCCCTCAAGTATCTCATAATATAAAGGAAGGGATTTGGCATCAGTAAAATAAGGAAAACAAAATAAAATTCCATCCTTGGCAACTCGCCCAAGCGAGATTCACCTTCGCTTGAGCGAGATTGACATAGCTTGCTTAGGTGAGCCTTCTCGCGTGAGCGAATTGCTCCTAGTAACATTTCCACACTCACTCGCTTGAGCGAGACTCCTCTCAACTGGTCACTCGCGAGAGCGAAAACCATCTAGTGTCCAATCTCATGCTCACTCACTTGAGCAAGACCGAACATATCTCACCACTCGCTTAAGCGAGATCTATCCGTAACCATTTTCATCTCGCTCGCTCGAGCACTACCATACACGCTTGAGCGAGATTCGTCCAGTAGCTTACCCTCCTATTCCACACACATCTCGCTTGAGTGAGACCTCTTTTCGCCTGAGCGAGATTGGGCCAGAGGCCACCCCTCTGATGCAGGGGACTCTTGCTTGAGCGAGATCAGCATTACACACTTAAATCTCAAGTTTTTCACTCTATAACACATATCCATATCCTTCCTATGTAAAATTTGCCCAATTCAATATCATACACCCAATAAATCACAACTTTAGATCTAATTCAACAAGCCTTACATCTCCATTTCTCTTTCTAATTTATCAACTACATGAGAGGGGTTTCTAAACTATCTTTCATTACAACCACACATATCTTTGTGCATAATCATTATTAATATATTTCCACACTTTAGGAAATTCATTCATCTATAATTCTATGTCATCAATTTAGTCATGTCCAATAGAAGGAACAATTAATCATTCATCATCATTACACATATATATATTTCCATATCACTCAACAAAGGCCAAGCCATTATTCATCACATCATCTATTCAACATTCAACACATTCATGGTAAGGCAATGCATGAGTTCATACATATACATAATTTAACAATTATTCACTCATGCAATTTGAAATGTAAACTCCTCTCCTACCTCGAGAGAAGAACCGCAATCCAACGCTCTGATTATTCCGCATCATCGTCCGAAACATAATCTACATATTACGCATGCATACATTCAATTAATAAGCCATTTCAAGGTATCACCACAATCCTAATAAATTGTTGCTATCATATGGGGGTTGTATCAAGTCCTAAACTTAACTAAACTCCAATTCACATACTTGTGTTAGGCTTCGGGAATTCCTTTTCCAAGATCAAGATTCTCTAAGTTTCAAAGAGTTAACTACACCCAATAACAACAAGATCATATCCTCTATTTCATAAGCCTTCCAAATCATCACATGAATCATTCAACCATTACCTCAATTTTTTTCAAAATCATCATTGTCACTTAGATTTCAATGTAAGCTATCTTAGCTTCTTTAACTATCATCAATTTAACAATTTCCAAATGGCACATATCATGACCTAGGGCCTCATCAAATACTCAACAATGAATATCATGTACTTATCCTCAAAATCAATTCCAATATTCCAAAAATTCATTTCCTTTATATAGTTCATTCTAGGGTATTCATAATCATCAAAATCATCAATTTAGCCAAAAACCCCTAAATCTTCATACTTAGGGTTTCCTCAAAATCATTAACCAACATCAATTTTCACCATCTTCTTAAAACATTTCAACCACAATAATATTCATCCATATTGGGTAGCATCCCATATCCAAGAATCACATTCTCCAAGCCTGGGGTTTCTATTTCCATCAACATCCATAAAACCCAACATCAAAACTATAAATAGGACATTAAAGAGGCAAGAAACCTCACCTCACATCCATGCTCATTGCCAAATGAAAATAGGGAGACAGAAAGAAGAAG
The DNA here is from genome assembly GCA_037962975.1 of Clitoria ternatea. Taxonomy (NCBI): domain Eukaryota; kingdom Viridiplantae; phylum Streptophyta; class Magnoliopsida; order Fabales; family Fabaceae; genus Clitoria; species Clitoria ternatea. Next base: position 80,618,193 of record CM075671.1, on the reverse strand, counting down.
ATAGTCCAAGAAAAGCTCCCATGTTCCAGTTGATGTTCACAAATCCAAGCTCAAGTAAAATTTTTGATGAAAAATGGGTACCAAAGGGGGAGGTCACAGTCTGGGCAGAGAAGAATGGAAAAGAAGAAGAAATGATGAAGATAAAGTGGAGGGGAAGGGTGCACAGAAAATGAGAAAGAGAAGGTAGGGAAAAATGACAAAATTGGTCTTTGACTATTGGTTAATAGGGTGCATCATCATGTCTCATTCCATTGGTCAATAATTCCTTTACCCATTGTGCAAAAGAGGATAGAAAAGAGAGGGAATGGTTACACGGTCATGGGAGGAGAAGAAAGAAAAATTTTCATTTTCATTTAATTCTATTTCGGCTTGTATTTTCCCCGTTTAATAAAATATGTCAAGTCCAATTAATTCTTTCCTTAACACTAAAATTTATTTCGACTATACCATCGTAACCACCATAATTTTCTAAACATTCTAGACCCATCGATTATTTAATTTAACTAAGTGGGTCCCATATCATCTGTTAAATCACCTGGTTCCGGTAACTCTTAATTCACCTATAGTGTCTAACAAAATCTCCCATTATTATTTGACCATAAATAATTAATCACAATTATTCCATAAATTGTTTTCTTTAAAATTTAAGGTGTTATAAATGTTGTGTGAATGATTGATATGGGCAGCTTCTGTAAATTGCATGAGTGAGATGTTGTGTGTTTGTGATGTAATTAATTGATGTGGTGGATAGTAAATTGATGATTTGATTAAATTAGGAAGTTATGCATATAGTGAATAATTATGGAATTAAGTAACTAAATAGGTGGTTTTGAGATCTGGTGGGTTTCGGGATCCACAGAAGGTGTCAATAGGTTCCCTAAGACATTTAGAATCTGAGTGCATTGGCCTTGGGCCATTTGGAACCCATTTAGGGTATTCGGTGCAATGGCTTTGCACCTAAATGGTTTAAACTACAAATTGCATGTATGTTGGAATTTTGGTGAACGGATGGTGCCAACAGTTCTGAAATAGGGAAATCATGTGGCCCGCAAAGTTTCATGGCAATTGGAACTGAAACGGGCCATTTGGGTATGTTAGAAGTTGGCCGTGTGGCCTAAATTATGTATCAGCACCAGATCTATTACTGTCATGCTAACGCGTAGCGTCAGGTTGGCGTGCAGCATCAGAGCTACGCAGGGGAGCTCACGCTACGCGTGGGGCTGGCGCGCAGCGTCAGACCCCTGTTTCAATTTTGATTTTCCTTTCAACTTAAATGAATTATATTGCGTATAAATTGATTACTAAATTTATATTTTGGTACTTTTATTGAAAATGTATATTTTTCTAATTATGGATTAATTTAAGTATTTAATTGTGAAAAATTTATTGTGAAAATTAGTAAAACAGTTAGAATTAAATATAAAATGACATAGGATATCACAGGTGGTATCAGAGTGGTTCTTTCTAGAGCCAGGGAAATGGGTAGAGTTAGTGGATTGTTCGAGTCCTGTACCAGACTATTTCTGCATTTTATTACAATTGTTTGTGTGTTGTTTAAATTGTAATAGGATAACTTGGCATCATTCTCTTGGCACCCCGGGCAGCATCTTATTATATGTATATGTGTGAGGTAAATATTTTACTCCCTTATCCTTTATTGGTTCCTAATGGTGATGTGTTTGGATATTGTAGAACTTGATTATGGCGGATGGAACTAGTTCAGGTAGGAATGATGACTTCTTTGTGAGGTTTTCACAAATGATAAGTAGGGCTGAATCTAGCCCGACTCTTGATAAATTTCTAAAAAGGAATCCACCCACTGACAAAGGACGACATGATTCTGAAGGTGCATATGTGGCTGCATGATATTGAGCAAGCTTTTGAATACTTTGAATGCTCTAAAGAACAGAAGGTGTAATTTGCTACTTATCAATTGAAAGATAAGGTCCGAGTATGGTGGTCAGGAGTTAGAGTTGAAATGAATTATGCTAGTGAACCCCTTGTGTGGTCAAATTTTCAGTGGAGGTTTCTTGCTAAATATTTTCCAGATAATTATAAATTCTACAAAGAGATAGAATTCTTGAAGCTTGAGCAAGGCAGGATGTTTGTAGCTGAATATACAATGAAATTTGATGAATTATGTGATTTTTATCATCCTTTCTCTCTTGAAGGAACTGGGGGTAGTAAATGTGCTAAATATAAGGCTGGTCTTAGGATTGAACTTCAAAGTGTGATTATTCCTCTTGAAATTCGTGACTATCCTGCTCTGGTAAACAATGCCAGACTTGCTGAGGAAGTATAGTTATAGAGAGCATCCAAGTCAAGGGATAAGAAACCATTAAAGGTAAAGGGATTTAGTTTTAAGAAGATGGGTCAGTTCTTTCGTGGTGGAAAGTCTTCTGCTTCATCATCATTTTCTTCTGTCTGTGGCTCTACTGGCCATTCTAGTAGTCATTTTGGTGGTCGTGCGTGTTATAATTATGGTCAGGAAGGCCATATTGCTAAACATTGTCCTGCTAATCAAACTATTTACTTCCAATATGGACAATCGGGGCACCTTAGGCTTGATTGCCCATAAAGGCAGCAGTAGGGAGGACGTGGTAACCGGGAAAATGCTTTTGTGATCCATGGCGGTAACTTCCAACGGGGAGGCCAAGGCGGCAGTGGCCGTGGAGGCCAACACCCTAGGCGATCTGATGCTTAGTCCAATGGTGCTCAGATTATTATGGTTAGGCGTGTATTTGCTTTTGATGCTTCAGAGGTTGCAAGAAATGATAATTTGGTGCAGGGTGAGTGCCTTATTCATGGCTACTTGGTAAATGTTATTTATGATTCTGGTGCAACACATTCTTTTATTTTTGAAAGTTGTGTTTGGCGACTTGGCTTACTCGTAGTGTTAATGGAGAATGCTCTTAGTGTCTCCACTCCTACTGGTTCTATATTCCGTGCAACCACTATGTGTGGAGAATTGCCGATGAAAATTAAAGATCGTTCCTTTTTGGTAAATCTAATTTGTATACCATTGAAGAACTTGGATATTATTTTAGGTCTTGACTGGTTGTCTGTTAACCACGTTATGGTGGATTGTTACAGCAAGACCATAATCTTCTCCCAGGAACTTGACACTAAGAATGTAGTGAGTGATGTCTCCACAACTTATGTTATTTTTTTTTGCTTCAAAGGGGCGGTATAAACTTAAACTTGGTGATATTTCGGTGGTGTGTGATTTTCCTGATGTGTTTCCGGAAGATATTCTGGAATTGCCTCCAAGCAGGGAGATTGATTTTGCTATTGATTTGATTCCCGGGGCGGAACCTGTGTACCGTGCACCATATAGGATGTCTTCGGTAGAGTTAGTAGAAGTAAAGAAACAAGTGAACGAATTGCTGGAGAAGGGATTTATTCAACCTAGTGCTTCACCTTGGGGCGCTCCGATATTGTTGGTGAAAAAGAAAGATGGCAGTATAAGAATGTGCATTGACTACCGGCAGTTAAATAAATTGACGGTTAAGAATAAGTATCCCTTACCACGAATTGATGATTTGTTGGATCAACTGCGAGGTGTCGTGGTATTTTCCAAGATTGATCTAAGATCTGGATATCATCAGATTAGAGTGAAGTCAGATGATGTTTCAAAGACGGCATTTCAAACTCGGTATGGACACTTCGAATATGTTGTAATGCCTTTTGGAGTCACAAATGCTCTAGCTATCTGCATGGATTACATGAATAGAGTCTTTCAGCCTTATTTGGATCAATTTGTTGTGGTGTTTATTGATGACATTTTAGTGTATTCGAGGTCTATTAAGGAGCATGCACAACACCTTCAAATTGTTTTGCAGGTGTTACGTGAAAATAAGTTATATGTTAAATTGTCAAAGTGTGATTTCTGGGAAGCAAGCGTGCAATTCTTGGGGCACGTGATCTCTTGTGATGGTGTGTCTGTTGATCTATCCAAGATTGAGGCGGTTATGGCTTGGGAGAGACCTAAATCGGTGACTAAAATTAGGAGCTTTCTTGGATTGGCTGGTTACTATCATCACTTTATTGAAGGATTTTAACGCATTGCATTTTTATTGACACAATTGACAAGAAAGGAGAATCCGTTTGTGTAGACGAAAAAATGTGAATTAAGTTTTCAGACTTTGAAGCAATGTTTGACTTCAGCACCGGTGCTAGCATTGCCTGATATGGAAAAGGAATTTGTGGTGTATTGTGACACTTCCAAGTATGGTATGGGATATGTATTGATGCAGGATGACAAAGTCATTGCTTATGCTTCTAGGCAGCTGAGGCCGCATGAGTAGAATAACCACACCCATGATCTGGAACTTGTTGCTATGGTATTTGCATTGAAGATTTGGCGGCATTATTTGTATGGTTCCCATTTTGTGGTATTTAGTGACCACAAAAGTTTGAAGTATCTATTTGATCAGAAGGAATTGAATAAGAGGCAGCGGCGATGGGTGGAATATCTGAAGGATTATGATTTTGATTTGAGGTACCATCCTAGTAAAGCGAATATTGTGGCTGATGCCTTAAGCAGAAAAGTATTACATGCAGCTTTCTTGATGGGCAAGGAACAAGAATTGTTAGAAGACTTTTGTAATATAAATATTTGGGTTATTGTCCACGCCCCAGATCAAACGGTAGTTGGGATGCTGAAGATCTCCAATGAATTTTTGGAATCTTTAGTTGTGGCTCAAGAGGATGATGAAGAGTTATTAGAATTACTTGACACTCAAGCAAGAGGTAAGGATATGGGATTAAACAGAGGCAATGATGGAATTTGGCGGTTCAGAGACCGAGTTGTGGTACCTACGGAAGGCGATTTCATGGTTTGAAGAAAGAATTTTGGTGGCCGGGAATAAAGAAAGCAATTATTGAATATGTAAGATCTTGTGTAATATGTCAGAAGTGTAAGGTTGAACACCAGAGACCTCCTGGTTTACTTTAACATTTGGAGGTTCCGATTTGGAAATAGGAAAGCATTACAATAGATTTTGTATCCGGGCTACCTCAGACCTGTTTTGGATGTAATGAAATTTGGGTGGTTGTGAATAGGTTGACTAAAAGTGCTCATCTTCTGGCCATGAATATGAAATGGTCGTTGGACAGACTAGCCAGATTGTATATAACCGAGATTGTGAGATTACATGGTGTACCTTTGAGTATTATTTCAGACCGTGATCCCCGATTCACTTCCAGATTCTAGGGAAGTCTGCAGCAGGAGTTGGGTACCAAATTAAGGTTGAGTTTAGCCTATCATCCTCAGACTGATGGCCAGTCTGAGTGAACTATACAGACATTAGAGGACGGGCTCAGAGCTTGTGTATTGGAGTAAGCTGGTTCATGGGAGAGATACTTACCATTGGTAGAATTTTCTTACAACAACAGCTATCACAGTAGCATTGGAATGGCTCCTTATGAAGCTTTGTATGGTAGGGTGTCGTACACCCTTATATTGGAATGAAAATGGAGATGCGGTTCATTTAGGACCTGAACTGATTCAGGAAATGATTGATCAGATTGCCTTGATCCGTGAAAAAATAAAGATTGCTCAGGATCGCCAGAAGAGTTACTATGACAATCGTCATAGGACACTTGAGTTTCAGGTAGGAGATTGGGTATTTTTGAGGGTTTGACCTACCAAAGGTGTAGGTCGGATACTGAAAAGTCAGAAGCTTAACCCGCGATACATTGGACCATATTAGATATTGGAGTGGATTGGTGATGTCGCTTACCAATTGGATCTTCCCTAATCGTTAACTAATATCCACAATGTGTTTTATGTTTCCCAATTGAGGGCATATATTCCTTGTGATTCAATGATTATGCCTGAAGATTCCATTGAGCTGAAAGAAGATTTGACTGTAGAAGTGACGCCTATTTGCATTGACGAATATCAAACCAAACGGCTGAGAAGCAAGGACGTGTCTTTGGTAAAAGTGAAATGGCAAAATCTAAATGGAGTAACTTATACATGGGAATTGGAATCTGATATGAGGCGATTGTATCTAAATCTCTTTTGATAAGGTACGTTGATTTTGGGGATGAAATCTCTTTTTAGGGGGAATGGATGTAACATCCCTGATGTTTTAATTTTAGAAAATAAATTGGGAATAAATAAAAGTATTATTTGGATTAAAATTATAATAGTATATGGAAAATTTAGTGGAAAATGGAATTTTAAGGAAAATGGCATCAGGACCCTGACGCGTAGCGTCAGGTGCAAATTAGTGAGCTGACACGTAGCGTCAGTAGGACGCACAGCATCAGTGTCATGATCAATTTTAAATGAAGGCATGCAGAACAGAACCTGCAAGCTTTTCCTTCATTCTTTTCTCCCTCTTTGATGTGATTCGGCCTAGGGCTTAAGGGAAGCTTTGATTCTTTGTGATTTTGGGCAATTGAAGGCTAAGGTTAGTGATGGGGAACCTTCAATTTCATGGTCTCCTTCTTCTTTTTCCATTTCTTCCAAGAGCTAAACCATGCATGTGATGTGGGAAGTTGTGATTCAGAGTTTTAGTGACTTGGGAGGCTTAAATGGTAAGTTTGGAAGTGAGGAAGACAATGTACTAATCGGTTTTGTGTTTCGGTGATCGTAGGTGCCGGAATGAGCGTTGGGTGAGCGAGCGGCAAAGCGGACATTGGATTTAAAAGAGGAACCGTGAGTCAAGTGATCGGAGGATGCAACCAACACAAAGAGTAAATTTTAGAAGCTTGGAATCTAGATAAGGGGGTGTGCGGGTCATAATTAGTTAGGATTTGATAATACGATAGCTTTGGGAGGCTTAGCAATTATTTAGAAAATATTGGGGGCGACATAGAGTGGTTAAATATAATTAATATAATTTTATAAGTATGTTTGAATGTGATTATGTTATTGTTTGATAAAGAATTATGTTGATTTGAGTAAATATGAGCTAGGAAGTAAGGAAATAAATATGTAAATTATATGCATGAGTAACATTAAATAAATTATGGATTTTGATTGGTGATAGTGATGTGTGGTGTAAGAATTATTGATATTGATGTATATGAATTGATGGGATTCATGACATGATAAGTATGTGTATGTGTACATGGCTTGTGATGATGGGCTTGGCAAGTAGGCCACCCAAGTGATGATTATATGTCAGTTTCTGATGATATGTATGAGATGTATTGAGATTATGCCATGATGATATGATTTGTGATGTGATTATGTGTTGTGGGATGGCCGACGGTATGTATAGCCCCTCGTTTCTGGCTCCCGTGGCCTTTGTGCCAATTGAGCTACCCAGTCGTCAAGTAGGACCCAGTGGTTGAGGTGGAGAGTCAAGCAGGACTTGGTGGGCCAAGCAGGGTCCACGGGGTGTCAAGTAGGACCCCCAGCTAAAGGTCAATCCTTTAGTATCTGGATACTAGGCGTCAAATTATATGAGAGTCAGTTGTGACATTTAATGAGACTGTCTTATGTGATTTGTATAAATTAAATAAATTACGTGCGGATGATGACTGATGTGTGATTTAGGATGTATGTGATAGGCTAATGGTGCTAATTAGGCTGAGAAATAATATATGTTGTTTATAGTTAGTATTGTGAAGTGATTTATGAAAAGAGATAGTAAATATCTAGATATACAAAGACATATATGCACGTGTGAAGGAGACCGAAGGAAGTTACTAAATAATATGGATAGTAGGTATTACTAAGCTTATCATTTTGTTCTATACTAATTATGATATGCCAAACACTCAACCTTGCTATTGTTTCTTTAATTTTAGTGACCAGTGATAAGGAGGATGCTAATGCCCCGGAGGTGCGCTAAGTGGAGGATTGATGCCAAGGAATAAGTGAATCGATGTAATAGTTTGTAGCATGTCATAGTCTGTTGGATTTATTTGATAAGTTGAAATTGAAAATGTGTATAACAAACTAGTTAACTATATGGGATGAATTAGCTATACAATGCTTTGGTTAATAGTTGCACTTAGGTTGGTATATTGATGATAATACATGGTGAAATAGTTAGTAGGTGATATGATGGAGATATAAATGATAGATGATGATGTTGGTGATTTGAATTTGTGATGATCTGTCATGTGATGTAATGTGTGGATTATTATAAATTGCGACACGGAGCCAATGCTGTGTGAATGATTGATATGGGCAGGTTTTGTAAATTATATGAGTGAGATGTTGTGTGTTTGTGATGTAATTGATTGATGTGGTGGATAGTAAATTGATGATTTGATTAAATTAGGAAGTTATGCATATAGTGAACAATTATGGAAGTAAGTAACTAAATAGGTGGTTTTCAGATCCGGTGAGTTTTGGGATCCCCGGAAGGTGTCAATAGGTTCCCTAGGACATTTAGAATCTGTGTGCATTGGCCTTGGGCCATTTGGAACCCATTTAGGGTATTCGGTGTAAAAGTTTTGCACCTAAATGGTTTAAACTGCAAATTGCGCATAACTTGCGCATATGTTGGAATTTTGGTGAACAGATGGCGCCAACAGTTCTGAAATGGGGAAATCATGTGGGCCGCGAAGTTTCGTGGCAATCGGAACTGAAACGGACCATTTAGGTAGGTTAGAAGTTGGCCGAGTGGCCTAAATTATGTATCAGCACCAGGTCTGTTACTATCATGCTGACGCGTAGCGTTAGAGCTGCGTAGGGGAGCTCACACTACGCCTGGGGCTGGCACGCAGCGTCAGGCCCCTGTTTCAATTTTGATTTTCCTTTCAACTTAAATGAACTATGTTGCTTATAAATTGATTACTGAATTTATATTTTGGTACTTTTATTGAAAATGTATATTTTTCTAATTATGGATTAATTTAAGTATTTAATTGTGAAAAATTTATTGTGAAAATTAGTAAAACGGTTAGAATTAAATATAAAATGACATAGGATGTCACATCAGACCCCCTTGATTCTTCACAGAGGGATTCTAACAGGACTAGTATCCGTACTGGATCACTCGTCTTAGGTCAAACGGTCAAGGTCTGACCTCCAGCTGGGTCCCTCAGTTCAAATCTAAGGAACCCGACAATATTTTATTATCAAATATAATTATCAAATAAATAAACAATAAAATTTCAAAATAAATTATTATAATTATTTATCTATTAAATATTGTCAACAGAAATTAATTACGGAATAAATATAATGATAATTTAATTTGTACCCAAAATAATCGTCTTTAACGTATTCTTTTTAATTAAAGAGTATTGTTGAACGTTATTTATTATTTTCTTATCTCTGTTTCTCTCACTCGTTAGGTTCTCTCGGTATTCTTATCTTCCATGTCAAGCTCTGCTTTTCACTATTTCCCCTACCTAAACTGCTCAAGGAACAGGCTAAAAGCCTTGAGCTTCTTACCAGAAGCTCAACCGAGTATCCTCAGACTCTTGAGGGTCTGGTTTCCTATTCCCAAGAATCAAGGCTGTTACATGCTACGTTAAGCCGTTGGATGCTTGACCCAAGGATACCCCTAAGGTTCCTACCATTGGACTGTGACCTAGTGTTCTCCAATGTACCTTTCACTATATGCCTGTGGCCACAACCCAACCCATAGTATCAAATGCAATGATGCATGAATGTATAAGACTTTCATCACTTATCTTTTATTCGTAGTCACCGAGTGGGATCCCCATATAGATTGGCCATTGTCGTTAATCCGAAGAGCCAATGCTCATCTCCATAATCTCAAATTCACAATATAATCCTTATAAATTTTTATAGTACTAAAATTACATGAATACATAGATATAGTAGAAAATAATATATATATATATATATAATACCTTTTTTCCTTAAACTGTGTATGAAAATATTGATTCTCAAATCGTATAGTTTACTTTTCTCAAAATACAAAAGTTTCACTTCTCAAAATCCTTAATATATCATAAGTCATAATTAAGGACAATGCCCCCTAGCATTTATTCAATCGTTCTTATTCAATTGGGCAATACTCAAGCAACAAGGTAATTCATCACATCTCACAATCATACACAACATCTCAACCGACCTTGTTAGGTTCTTGTTCACGGATCCCACTGGGACTTCCATTCTTTTTCTTAATTCATATTTTCCATTTCCATTTTCTTATTTTCACAATCATATTCAACCACAATAATAGGCATTTCACACGTATACATATCATGAACTCATGGTCTCATATTCCAACAACGAACAGAATTAGTAGTCACACACAAAGCACATATAATTATGTCCCTCAAGGACTACCACAAGCATCACACAACCATGTTGTAATTATACATCATAATCCTTTTGCACTTTATCAACCACAACAACATTCACATATGTGCATATAACATATTTACGCTCAAGCCACAGACCAAACATCTCAATATCAAGCCTTTACTCATAACTTATGGCATATACAAGTAATCACATAAGCATTTTAGCATGCACAATTCCATATCAAAACACATAGACTTCACCGAATCTTATACACACACTTATACATCCAAGCCCTAAAATATTCATGTTAGAAATGTCAAGTTTTCATTCTTAAGGATATGACTTTAGCATATAACAAAATTAAGGGTCAAAAATACAAAAAGATCATAAAACATTTTCTTATACTACTCACGGCCAAACCACCTAAAACATATTGCAATGGTTTTAAAATTTCCAAGGGTTAAGATTAAATATACATTTAAAATTTATAAGACAGGGATAATTTTTTAAGTAATTAACGTTTTAAAATTCATACTGGAATCAAATATACTTTTTAAAAATTTCGATTGCAGTTCATTTTTTACTTTATTGTCTAAAATTAAAACATCGATTTAACTCATGTACAAAATTTAGTTTTTTTAGAAAACAATTACTCAGGCATGTTATTATTCCAAAAATCTATAAAATTCATGTTTTCCACTATCTTCTAAAATATAAAACCTTTCAATTTTTCCTTAACTTAATCAAAATCATCCTTCCATTTTCAAAATCAAGTCCTTTAAATTTTCTTAAACCCAAAAATCATTGATTTTCATAACAAACATGTATACATGATCATTTCTCTTTAACATTATACTTTTAACACCTTTAGATTTTTAAATCATCATCATGCACTAGTACAAAAACTGCTTTTCACATCGGTTTTTTTAGGCTTTTCACATCGGTTTTCAAACCGATGTGGATCCGGCCGATGTGAAATATAGGTACATCTCACATCGGTTTTAAAACCAATGTGAAAAATAGATTTGACAACGGTTTTTAAAGAAAACCGATGTGAAAATCAAAAAATTAACAACGGTGTTTAAAGAAAACCGATGTGAAAAGGAAAAACTTAACAACGGTTTTTAAAGAAAACCGATGTGAAAAGAAATAAATTAACAACGCTTTTTATTAGAAACCGATATGAATGGAGGGCATATAACATCGATTTTTTTAATGCATGTAACATCGGTTTTTTAGAAAGATGAAAATAAAAAAGAGCAGTGAACCATATCTGAAAGTTATAACTATACAAATTTTATTAGAAGAAACTGCCCAATATGCTAAAATTACTGGATTAACAACCTTCACAGATGGAAATTAACAAGACAAAAAAAATAACGCACAAAAATAACCCACACGACATGACCCTCAAACTCGACTGCACTGCCCACTCTGTCCTCTACGACCCCTCCTCCAATCCGACGCCTGATGCTCCTCCGGCTCCCTGTCCCTTGACGGCACCCTCATCCAAACCAGCGGCTTCAACGACAGCTACAACAAACTCCGTACGACTGGCTTGAATCCCCCAAAACCTCTCTAACAGCCGCTGGTACGCTTCCAACCAACTCCTCCCTGATGGCACAATAATCATAGTCAGAGGTCATTCCTCCTTCACCTACGAGTTGTGCCTCACACTTGACCCCAACCGCGGGGAGGAGACTTCGGAGCGGCCTTTGTCGCCAGCTGCTTACAGGGAGCCTTGCCATTAGTTGAGTGAGTGTAGAAGGATCCAGAAGAAGAAGAAGGAGAAGAGATAATTAGCGATTATCAGTGAGGAAAAAAGAGTAGGATGAGATGAGGGAGTTTATTGAGGATTGAAATGTTAGAGGAAGGTCGGTTTGGTTTTGGAGTGTTAGATTTGGGAGCAATCCGTGTGATCGGTGAATGGACGGTTGCGATTTGGATCTGGGATATCACGAGGATTTAACTAAAAAGAAAAAATATTTAACAAAAATCCAATACCATATCGGTTTTGGCAAAACCGATGTGAGAAGTGAAGCCACATCGGATTTATGAAAAACCGATGTGAAAAGTGAGGCCACATCGGATTTATGAAAAACCTTTAACGTGCGCAACTTAAATTTTTAGGACCTACCACATCGGTTTTTTAGTAAAACCGATGTGAAATATTACATTTATATTTATCTTTATTGAGTAATCATAAATTTTGAATTTATCAAATATTATAACAATCTACACATTTCACATCGGTTTTTAGAATATCCGATGTGGCACGGGAAAAATGAAAACAATACACATCAGTTTTGCAAATAACCGATGTGGTATACGCGGAAAAACTGAGGTCGGCCCTATACACTTTTAATTTTTTTAAAAAAATAATTTTCCACAACGGTTTTTCAGATAACCGATGTGGTATTTAGGCCTGATTCCATATTCCATATCGGTTTCCTAAAAAGCGTGGTCTAATATGCTTATGAAACATTTCACATAATTTCAAAATTGCCACCGCGTCAATATTTAAAATCGGTTTCAAAAAACCGATGTGATAATCCATTGTTCACATCGGTTTTTATAGAAAACCGATGTGAAATGTTCCGCCTTTATTTTTCACATCGATTTTTTGTTAAACCGTGATGAAGGCTACGATGTGAAATGGTACTTTTCTACTAGTGATGCATGCACCTAAGGTCCACGACCAACCTTCAAACCAATTACACAACATTAATAAGTTTCATAATACCTAGAATTTATATTCTCATGCTTAGCTCATTCATAATCATGCTTAAAAATTCCTAGAATCAATTGTGTACTCATCATATACGTCACGGTCAATACCCAAAGCTCACACATAACACAACACACCAAAAACTTATATTAATATGTTAAAGCTTGTTATGATCAGGGCTTAAATATAAGTAAAACATCATGCTCAACTTAGAGACACACATACGACCACCACTTCAAAATTAACATATAGCACCAAACAATTTATAAGGACTAAGAATATGCTTACACATACTTAATATTTAACAGGATCAGTTTACAAATTGCAAGGGAATCACCATGCGTGAATCATGGTGCTCACGGCCAACACGCAAAATGAATATACAACATTAATAAATTTCAAAATGCCAAGGATTTATATTCATGTACTTAAACAATTTATGATTAAGCTTAAAAATTCAAAGAACCAATTATATACCCCATCATGTAACTCACGACCATAAAAAACATGTCACCATAAACTTAAAAATTTCCACATGCTAATGATAAGTATATTTCTTAATCAAGGCTTCCAAATTCTATAAAAACCAATCATGCACATCATCATGGAGTTCACAACCAAAACTTAATAAATAGGCATTCACTTTAAATTCCTTTTCAATCATCACCAAGCCATATTCAACACCAACTCAAACTCAATTATCAAAGGGTTACGTGCATGGTATTTTGGAACTTAAGAGATCATTAAAAATCAAAGTGAAGCTCCACATGCATAAAGGATCAATATCAAGGCCTCAAAATTAACATGCAAAAACCTCAAGCATCATGGATCACCACCAAGACAACATGCATACAAAATGGAGCAAGATTTAATGGGTGAACCTCTCTTTACCTCATGGTGGTGGTCTTAGGTTTGAGAGGGAAAGGAGATGGTGATGCCTTCTTGCTTCCCTAGCCACGCCACACTCTTCCAAGGTTCCAAGGAGGATGTTGGTGATTCCCTATAAGTCAAGAGACAAGAAGAAACCCCACCTTGAAAAGTGGTGGTGGTGTCAGCCAAGGCACAAAATAAGGGAAAGAAAGCTTTAAAATCTATATTTATGGTGAGGGATGGAGGATCTAGGCATGCATGGAGAGATGTTGGTGTTTGATGGTGTTTATGAGAGCTAAAAAGACCCTTAATGGTTTAGGGCCTTTTGGCCATGGGAGAAGGAGGGAGAAGGTGGGGGTTTCTTTTGCTTGAAGAGAAAGAAAATATAGCAAATATATGAGTGGGAGCCGAGAGAGAGGGTGAAGAGAATGCATGGAAAAAGGAAAAAATGTGAAGGTGTAAGGAAGTATTTATAGATGGAGGATGGGAGAACTTATTGGGCAAGGAAGAGAGACTTAGTGGCCAAGGAGAAGGTTAGGCACGGACATGTGGCGGGGCGAGATGGCGACTCCTTAGAATGCATTAGTGATGAGGTGTCAAGGTATGGTTTCAAATGGCATACAAATTCGTAATAACTTTATTACAAAAATAATTTTATGTTCTAATGGGAACTAGACAAAATGGTTAACATGAAATTTGTATCATATTTTCCCCTTTCTGACGAGCTATAGAATGTCAAATTCTGACATTGGGAGTGAGAGTTATTGCTAAAATATGAAAACCGCATGAATCTGAGCGTGAATCAGGTGTAACATTTTTAAAATAAAAATTGGGTCCAAATGCCTAAGAATTAATTTTTGAGGTCTTCATAAGAGTTTTGGATAATTTTGTTAAGAAATTAACAAAAAGAATCACTCCATTCTGATCACGGATGAAAGAATTATGATCGAAATACTGACAGGTACCTGATTAAATCTAAGAAACAAGTTCATCACTTTTTTTACGAATTGGGCTGAAAAGGCTTGGAATTAGGCTTTATGATCAACATAAACAATGTAGAGTATTTCGATACGAGAACTTAAAAATAAGATCAAAATTTTTTGATGGCGGAAGAGGAAGTCATGCCAAAAACAATACGGATAGGTATAGGTTCATAATATTTGGTTTCGAGCTTAACAAGGTATGAGAGGGTCAGGGTTCTAACCAGCTCTCAAAAAATTTAAGAGAACAAACAAAAATATATTTAACTCAATATTGGAGTCTCAGAGTATTCTCCTTATCTCAAGGTTTCCGGTATCTTCTGCCGCTTGTTCCGATTCCCGATATAGCTTCTGACAACCATGACAATCGAGAGATTTATTAAAATCTTTATTATCATATTTTTACATTATGTCGCTCTTCACCATCACATTACCATCATTAAATTTTATTTCTTATTAATATTTTATTTTTCTTAAGTGATTATTTTACTAATTATCAATTAATTATTCTCCATCACATTATCACCATTCTAATTGATTAATCATCATCACTATTAATATTTTATCATCATGCTTCCTAACTTCTCAATTTATCATATCAATCTACACATATTCGAGCCTTACTGCCCCCACACAAAACACAAATACATCGGCCGAAGCCGAAATATTTACCATTATCAATTAACGCATAATCGGCCACAGCCGCAAAAACAAACAAACATGATCACACATTGAAAAATCTGGGATGTTACAGATTAAATCATTAGTACACTCACACATTAGTCTTAATGTATTTATATGTCCTTATATAAATACTTGACTAGCAATAATTTAAGAATAGTTCTCATATTGGCCCACTACTATAGGGACTTATAAAGGTGTTAAACTATTTAACATAAATACCTTATTCAAAGTGATGCATCCTATACAGGCTTCTAGTGCATGTTTAGTGTTTTACTATTAGGTTCCCAACAATTTTATTGACATGCACATTGCATATTTTTACATCTTCTAAAGATGGATCTGTTTAAGTATATGATGGGATTTATCCACTTCCTTATGTTCTATGGTTCCATTGCCATCACTATAGAGACTTATAGGGTGCAGAGCATTTAGGATGATTTTAATCCTCAAAATGTAAATTGACTTTTTTTGTATTTTAACACAGCAAGATACTTAGATTTGTTAGTAAAACAAATGATTATTTCTTGCATTGAACCTTTCAAGCATACATAGCGACCATCTTGACAATATATATATATATATATATATATATATATATATATATATTTCAATTACAATCTTAAGCTATTCAAATTAATTAGAAGGTGGGCATCGGTGTAACCTCTACATTAAGCTCATCTTCCATTCATCAAGATCATATCTTTAGTCCTTTGCAAGTGCTTGAGGATGTTCTTGAATATAGAATAAGAATATTATTTCTAGTAAGAAACATGTTTTCCATATACAATACTAGAACTACAATTGTGCAGTTACTAACCTTCTTATGGTTATAAGATTCATCTTTATTCTTTAATGAAGATTCCAGCTTCTAGAAGCTTACTTTATATCATAAATAGAATATTTGTAGTTTATATGTCTTCCTAGATGCTTCAAGAATCTAAAGACTTTTAGGTTGTTTCATATATACATCCTCAAGAGGGTTTTTTTATGACATCTATATACCATATCTCATAATGATGCTATACTGGAAAGTAAGCAGGATCTAAATAGTTTTAAGCCAATTGATAATTTTTCAATCTTGCTTTTAAAGGTAATTTCATTACCATTCATGTTTAGTTTTCTTTCTAGAAACCTACTTGCACTCTATAAGTTTTATCCTTCTAGAGCGTCAATCAAGATCTAATACCTTGTTATAGGAGATAATGATGTCATAACACTTTGTGATTTCTACTCCAGGTCCACCCCCGACTTTTGAATGTTTTGTGATACTTTAATTTCTTCAAGGTCTACTATCCTCTTACTGGTTCTTTTAGAGATGCACTCTGGTTAAAGAACACAATATTCTAAGCAATAAACCTTTTATTCTCAGATGGATTATAGATATAATAACCTTTAGCTTTCTTTGGATATCACACAAAAGACATTTATCCAATTTGGATCTGACCTTGTTAGAATTAGATATTTCAGAGAAGCATCATAATTCCAAATCATTATTAAAGACCTACTAGGTTTCTTCCTAGTTTATATCATAATGGTTTCTTTAAGAAAGCCTAAGATGGAACATGGTTAAGTGTGGAAAAATTTTTGTCATTAAAGTTTGATGTTGAATGAGTAAGGGATGTTTGATAGTAATCAGTTATGTCTAACAAAGTTTGACTTCTCCCCATGGAGATGCTATTATAGCATCCATGAGGAATGAGTTAAGAGGTAATCTCCAAATCTTTTAGATAGTTATCAAACTTATGGCTCAAATTATTTTCCATCTTGATCTAATTAAAAGTTTTAATGTCTTGCCAATTTCGTTTTTCACTTGATTATGAATTTTTTAAAGTTTTCAAAGGATTTCTGACTTGTGTTACACAAATCCATACTCACTGAACTTTTTAGTTAGTGTGACAAAGTATTGAAAAATGTATCTAGTTATTGTTCCTATGGGCCCACATACATCATTATGTATTAGACAATACATTACTCGCCTTTCACTTTTCAATGAATGAAATCTCAATTATCTTCCCAATAAATAAAATTTACATGTCTCGATTGATTCCAAAATAAAAAGAGTCTAGATAACCATATCCATGGTATCTAGAAATGTATCTAAAAAGAGTCTTATATTTTGATTACAATCTTAAGCTATATACTTTGAAGGGACACCATCAGACCCTGAGTCTAATGAATCAGCATGCCAACGCCCAGGTCAGGCGTGGCTATGCCCAGGGTTGCACCACAAACCAGTATGCCAGCGTGCCTACACCCAAAACCAGCGTAGGTACGCCCAGTTACTGGCCATCATACCCTTCTACAGCTTTTTACACCCTATGTTTTCACCAACTTTGGATCCCCTTTTTATAATGCTATTCAACTCTAATTTGCACAAAATTTCATATATAACTTACCTACCCTAACATCAATTATGAGGTAAAGTTTCAAGCCCAAATTCCATCCCAATCAAAATCTAAGCTATAAGGTTGTTTTACTGTTATTTTGGGCATTTTACCGGGTATATCAAATCACAAATGATCAAGTCTCAGTCTGAATTCTCTAGGGACCTATACTCACATGTGTATAGCTGACTTGTTCCAACAAGCCTCATCCAATAATTCTATTCCTAGATCAAGGTACACCCTTGTGGCAATTTATGCCCTTTTCTAACTAAACCAAGCATGCCATAGCTAAACCAATCTCAACCATCATCATATCTCATCACCTTTGGCATATCTCCATGCTATATGAAAATGCTCTTACACTAATGCACATGCATAATGCAGTTAATAGTAATCGCGGATCCGACTGTGGGAATATAAACACAAATTTATAGATTCAGGCATGAATACATAGTCATACCCGTACTGCAGTAGTAAAATATGTATACTTATTATAATATTTGCATGCATATCACCATATTTTACTGGTATCAAACTGCATCACCTATCTTGCAACACGGGTCATTTTCACCATGACCACGGTAAACAACATAAATAACATAAGGTGTTAGGGGCCAACCATGAATCATACCATGGCAGCTGTGATCCAAAGGATCATCAGGGACACCTGCTCCTCAAAGAGCCACTCCCCATAGGGTCAACCACATGCAGCTCCCCGTAGCTAAGCATAGGCAGCTTTGTGACTTACACACCGAGTCACTAAGGTAACAATAATAATACTTGTGTACATAGCCGCCCTCCTACTGGGCCAACCGAGGGAACCCCTAACATTCCATATCGGCAGCTATGCAACATGCCAAGGATGCAATACAAATGTAAATCATATGCATTCTCACACTATGCATCCTATCATACTACTCTTCAATCATCTCTATCATCAATATCACCACCCAAGTCTTAAAGGATTTTATCATCATTGGTTATTGCCATTGTTTCAAGTTTTAAGTATGACATTCACAATATTTTCCATCAATACGATTACACCTCATACATACAAGTCAACACTTGCATCACTCACAATGGCATCACAATCATCAACAATATTCATCAATCTTTCATCAATATTCAAGGTATGCTCAATATCCATATTCATTCTCATTCATCATTAATAATCATCATTCAATATTGTAGTGATATAAATGCATTCTCAACATTTCAAGGCATAATATTTGCCAACCAATAACATCACCACATAACATACCATCAATATTCCAAATACATTACACACATTGCCAAGCATAATTATCATCACCATGTTCAATGTCCCAATTCGTCAACATAACATAAGCAAGGCAAACATGTATATCGTCACATATGACAATCAACCAATACTCAATTCATGCATTTAGAATATAAAACTCCTCTCCTACCTCAAGAAAAGTAGTCTGAGCAATTCGACGTTCTCGCCTTGTCGTTCAGAATAGGTCCTACATTTTATAAGGTACCACAACATTATTTTCTACTCAAAATCACCAAGACTTACACATTCTAAATCTAATACTTGGTGTTTATAATATTATCATTATCAAACCATTTTCCATTTCATTAATTTCACAATAACCGTCATGGGTTTAGTGTTCATATTTATTATTATGCATTTAAAGCCACACCCATCAAAGGGTTCATACACCAATGGCCATAAACTACCACTAATAACCATCCACACCATTAATGCTATCTACCATCATCAATAAATATTCTCCCAACACCATTAATAACACCCAAAATCTTGATATTGTGTATTTCCTCTTAAAATACATTCTCCAACAAACATTTATTGTTTTCCCTAATTTTTAGAGTTAGGGTTTCACCAAAAACCCAAAAACCATCATAAATAATCATTATTTTCCATCATCAAGCCCCTATTTTCATGTTCCACCATAAATGCTTATAAAAGCTTGCATTTAAGTCACCCCACCTTAGGGTTTCTACATTTAATGTTCCCATTTAATATCTTCATGCATTCAAACACTTACCCAACAACCAAAACCCATATTCTAAGGCATAAACTTATTAGAAACGGAGAGGAACTTATGTAACATCTCATTTTCAACACAAATAGAAAATAGATATTAATATATCTTTCATGAGAAATACTTACTATAAGTTAGTTTATTATAATCATTTTTTAATGAAATTTTGGTATTTATATTTAATTATTTGTTTTTTAAAATAAAATAAAATAATAATAATAATAAAATGAAAATATTTATGAATGAGAATTTTAAAATGACTTAATTAGTATTCATTGATTAAGGAAATTATATTAAGAATTTTGAATATCTTTATTATTCACAACTTTTATTTTATGTTTATTTTTTAGATATTTATGATTTAATTCTCATTAGAATTTTAAAATAACATTTTGAAGGAATTAGACTATGATTCTTTAGAACTTTTTGATCTACAAAATATTTATGATTTTCTGGAATTTTTTTGAATTTTTTTGAAATATTTTAATAAAATAATATTTTAAATAATTTTAAATTCATATAAAGTTACTTAAAATTTAAAATATTTACAAGAAAGTGAATTTAAATTATAAGGAAAATTTTTTAAAATCCATTTCAAGTAGACTTATCTAAAAATTATTGGTTTGAGCAAAATCTTGATTTTTATCAATCGTAAAAAAATTGGAAACGTATCAATAAATTTTTATTAACAAAAAATTTTAGATTTTTAAAATTTAAACTTTATATTACTTATTATAAAATTAGTGAGGACTGATATAATATCGCTAAATTTCAAAAAGGACTGATTTTGAATATTTAAAATATACAGAGTGAAAGGTTACTATTTGGCTTAATAATTCAGCCGACATTTACTATGCAAAACACTGTGCATGTACGAAATTTTCAAAAGGTGCACAGTAACCAGGATTGAATTTTCAAAAAATGCACAGTACTTTTATATTAAAATAATAACATGCATAGTAATTTTCCTTCCTATAAATACCGAAGGAATTCTTCTTTAGAATTCATAATTTCAGATTAAGTTTTCTTAATATAGTAGTGCTAGTGAGATAGTGGTGGAAGTAAGAGAGAGAAATAATTTTTTTTTAGGAAGAAGGTTCTGCTAAAATCCTAAGGTAAGAATACCTCTCTTTTATATTTTTTAGGATTATTTTCATATTATTTTTAGAAATCTATTATTATACTAGAAATAATATTATTTTAAGTTACTATTCTGAATAGTAAAATACTATGTCAATAGTAAATTATTATTCAAATAGTAAATTACTATTTACTGTTATTATTTACCTTTACTATTCATGTTTTACTATCTACCGTTACTATTCACGATTTACTATTTACTGTTACTATTCACAATTTACTATTTACCGTTACTATTCATATTTTACTATTTACTATTACTATTCATGATTTACTATTCATTATTCACTATTTACTATTCACTATTCAAAATTTACCATTTCTACTTTAAGTAGTAATCTTAATTTTCATCTTATAACTATATTAAAATGAAATTGGTATGTTTTAGAACTCGGAGACGAGGCGCGCACGGATTTTCAATAACGAATCAGTATACAAGAGGTAAGGGGGAGTGGGATAGGAATATAATATAAAAAGACATAAGAACAATCTACTCCTTCTAAATTTAATAATAATATTATCATTTTAAAATAATAACTATTTAACTTAAAATTTATATAAATTTTAAATTGTGTATCTTGTATAACTTGATCTAAAATACCTATGCAAAGACCTAAATAACCTATGCGAATTGGACTAAACCTATATAAGGACTTTGACTATTATGACTTGTATAGACTGAACTATACCTATGCGAAGACTGGATTATATATATGGACTTATATAGACCTATGCGAGGAACGGACTATAAGGACTCAAAATCAACTCTACTAATTTAAATAACCATTAAAATTTGAATTATATTTATGAGTGATATTTAGTTGATTTGATTTGATTATAATTAACTATATTTGATTTTGATTAATGATATTGTGATTTATAATATTAGACCGTGATTGATGATATGTAATTATGATTGATAATATTTGTGATTGATGACATTACAATACTTGATTGTGGTTGATGAATGATTGATGACCTTGTGATATGAAGTTTGAGCATATAGCAAGCATGACGGAAAGTTAAAACTCAATAAGAAGTTTCTTACCTTACTCTTTAAATTTTTATTTTAAGAGAAAGTATTTTATCATATTTTTAGTCTTTTATTTCTTCTTAGAAATAATTTTCATTAACTTTATTTTTAATATCTAGAATAAAATCTAGTATTAGAAAGAAGCTATTTTATGAAAATCAGAAGTCGAGATAATTAATACTTGAATTAAAGAAAATTTTTATAGTTTTAAGTATTCTTAGTTAATGATTTTAAAAATTATTTTCTTTTAGAAATTAGAAATTTAAATTGGTTTTCCCCAATGAAATAACTAAAGGACATTTTGTTATAGTCGAGATTTCTAAACTCAATCTAGTTAAAATTAAAATTGGGAAAGATTATGTAAATATGTGAAGCTTTTAAGAGAAAGTTTTGTGACATTTAAGGCTTAGAAACTCAATTTTGGTGAGATCTGAATTCGAAGACTGTACTAAATTTATTTTTGTATAACAGAAGTTCAAAGAAGAACTTATGAGAATGTACAGTTTATTGAGATAATTTTGTGAACCTGTATGGTATTCAATAATTGAGTTTCTAAAAGTCTTAACCAACTAAATATGCGAGTAGTTCATGCATCATGAATCATTAAAGAGAAATGGGATGTGATATTGCCTAGGGACGGATTATAGAAATCGAGGATACATTAGAGGAAGCTTAATTGCGAGCCTTAGGATGAGAGAGTGTGAAAGGGTGCTTCAGGTGACCTGGGGTCGCTCCCTAGTGTCGGGTACTTTCACAATAAAACCTTTCTCAGTCTAACTAGTCTCTAAGTGTTTCCACGCCAGTTGAGCTGTTCATATGCCATGAAGGCATTTATGTTATTATTATCTGGAATTATGGAACGGTGTAAACTTCTGGTTTGCCCAGTGCAAACTAAAACTTTAAGGGCCCACATGCATAGAATGAATGAGATGGTAGTATTAAAAACATTGCATGACATTCATGTGATTGTAACATTCTAAGTGGGTGGTTGTGAATGAAAGTCCAATTGTTATGTTATGAAAACTCTAAATTCATAATTGATTATGTATATGATTGTGATTGAAATTATTATATTAGATTATGAAAACCCTTATGCTTATGTCTTATCTGTAAAGTATTATATTCTATTTCTCACTCCTTCTTATTTGAATTTTGTGTCCAAAATATATGTTATATGATATATAGCTAGCAGTTCAAGATGAAAGGATGAAATTACAAGAGGGTAAATTGGTCTCATCCTCAATCGGATAGGAGAAGAGATGTGACAAGAATAAGATTCAAAATCACATGGTTTGAAGATAAGGAAATAATTGGTTACAGTCGAAGTAGAGGTATTAAATCTTTAGTTTTAGTTTACCTTAATACAATATTAAGTTGGATGATTGTAAATCAATGTAAAGGTTAAACTTTAATAAACCTTATTCTTTGGATATGATACTGTAATCTTTGATCACTTATTATTTTCTGAAAGTTCATTTCATCATTATGAATAATTTAAAACTTTTTACTTTCAAAATTCAAGAAAATCAAATGTATATACGTCCTTGTATACACGAGATAGGAAGTGATAAATATGTATATCTTTCTAAAAAAAGCAAGAAGAATAGATATATGTCTCGTGTATTTAAGGGGGTGTTACACAGTGATATCAGAGCAGTTCAATCCAAATCGGCTTGGGGTATGGTCTTACTAGCGTGTTAGTGTACTTTGATGGTTAAGTTAGTCAAGAGATTTTATGGTTAACAAAGGAGGAAATTTATTGGAGTAGATGGTAAGAAGTAAGTGAAGAAAAATTAGGAATTTAGAAAGAAGGAACTAATTTTAAGTTCATAAGAAGTATAAGTTAGAACTCTATAGTACTTGAAAAATGTTATTGCAGGGATTGTCAGAAACTGGCCATTCTGAAGTCTTTCTTGATGTTGTTTAAGTACGGGCGTTAATGTATGGTGGAATGATAAGGTAAATTAACTAATACAGTTATTTCTTTTTATTCCAAATATATTGTATGGTGTTTGATTCTCTGATTAATATGTGATAATGAAATATTCTAACATTTGCCTCTTTTACAATATGGTATGGGACAACAAGGGAGATAAGACAATAGAAAATTCTTAGAAATATTTTGGTATGAATTCTAGACTGGAGCTGTCATGACTTTGACTACTTAGTTATAAATTATCGGGACTGATCACCCTGAATGATTTACATTAAGTAGTGAAAGACATATAAAATGAAGGATGTTGAGATCAACGAATTTAACCCTAGCTTAATGTGGTATATGGAGAAGTGGAGACAAACTCAATAAACCCTATTAGGATATTCCTTACCATGTCTTTGAAGTTGTAGAGATACTTGTGTGAATTAGAATTCCAATGGGTAGATAAATGTTGTAATCCAAAGTAGTATAACAAATTGTCTAAGATAGAATCATAGTTTTTCCTTTGGTGATATATTTTGAATAAAAAATGTGTGGATGTATGCTTCATGAAAGAAATATGATAATTTGTTCATTAACTTGTTTGGTATAACAAATAATCGTATTAGGAATTGTATCTCTGGCTATTTGTATTGATTCTTCTTTTGTATAACATATAAGATATGTTAATTTGATGAAGTTTTCCTTTATGATGCCTTCGATTGAATAATATATAATGATTATATATATATATGAATTAATGAAACTTTTATGGTTGTGACATCGAATGTAATTAACCATATATTTTTGAATTTTTTAGTGATTTATTGTGATAAATATGTCAATAAATGATCAAAAATAAGTATCATAGATCTTTGGGAGATATCGATATTGGTATAATATTGAGAAATTGTGCCATAAAATATTTTCTTTGGATTTCTAACAATTTGATACATGTTTATCAAGTTATTTTTTTTTAGTCATCAATTTTGTAAAGTGAATATACATATACCCTATATAAATAATTGTTATGTAATGATAGACTTAAAATAAAGAAATATGTTAGTGAACCGTGGGTAAATAGATATGAACCCTTACTTATTAATTTAGCATAGTTCCTATGAAGTGGGTTACATAAATCTTAGCTATC
This sequence comes from Clitoria ternatea, assembly GCA_037962975.1. Taxonomy (NCBI): domain Eukaryota; kingdom Viridiplantae; phylum Streptophyta; class Magnoliopsida; order Fabales; family Fabaceae; genus Clitoria; species Clitoria ternatea. The sequence goes on along the minus strand of CM075671.1, from coordinate 80,593,081 downwards.
CATAACAAAAATTTAAGTGAGTATTTCTAAGTCAAAGTAGTGATTTATGATCATTTAAGATTAGAGAATTTATTAAATCTATGTAATGGTTGTAGTCAATTATGATGGAATGTGCAATGACTTAGTTAAGGAATATTTAATTCATTATAGAAGACAATAAGAAATGATTACATACCCTGGATTGTCATGAAGTAAAGAACACAAGGATTTAACTAGATAAACAAGTACAACATGGACTAAGACATATTTATCCTTTCTCACTAGGATAATTTATTATACACGATTACATTAAGAAAAGTAAAGTAGAACATCTAGTACATCATAGATAGAGGTCTAAGAGTCTTGGCAATACAAAAAATATCCAAACTAGAGAAATCACCATAATGATTATAAGAAGTGAGACACTTGTTACCACGAACTGTAGTCCATCTCGCCTTCGTTCTTCATCACTTCTGGGGAGGTTGGCCATCGAGTAGTACAATATTACTTGAGGGAAAAGATTAAAGAAATTAGATAGAAGAGAGAAACTAGGAGACCTTGAAGTTGTGATAGGAAGTGAGAATGGATTGGAAATTTATAAGCAAGCAAAGGAGAGTGATGCAACGATCATAACGGCTAGTTTAACGGCTAGTTGTCCAGTAATTAATTCTTAGCAGTCCATTTTACTATGTTGCGAGTAGGAATTTTAATTTATAGATGTTACGGATTATATTAAGTGATGTTTTGATGGATTAAGAAATGTAATTGTTGAGGTGTTTAGAGTTAATCATCAGTTTAAGATGAGCATGGTTAACAAAATTAAGAGGGTGATATTTTTGAGTTTAGGAGAAATTGCCTGATAAGATTGAAAAGAAGTAAGTGGCAACATCAAGGAAAGGATACATAATTATCATAAAACTAGAAAACATATTAGGATAGTTCACTTAGTTTATCCTTGGTAAGATTCAACAATATCAAATTTCGAGGACGAAATTTCTTTTAGGAAAGTAGAGTTGTAACATCCCATTTTCAACACAAATAGAAAATAGATATTAATATATCTTTCATGAGAAATACTTACTATAAGTTAGTTTATTATAATCATTTTTTTATGAAATTTTGGTATTTATATTTAATTATTTGTTTTTTAAAATAAAATAAAATAATAATAATAATAAAATGAAAATATTTATGAATGAGAATTTTAAAATAACTTAATTAGTATTCATTGATTAATGAAATTATATTAAGAATTTTGAATATCTTTATTATTCACAACTTTTATTTTATGTTTATGTTTTTAGATATTTATGATTTAACTCTCATTAGAATTTTAAAATAAAATTTTGAAGGAATTAGACTATGATTCTTTAGAACTTTTTGATCCACATAATATTTATGATTTTCTGGAATTTTTTGAATCTTTTTTGAAATATTTTAACAAAATAATATTTTAAATAATTTTAAATTCATATAAAGTTACTTAAAATTAAAAATATTTACAAGAAAGTGAATTTAAATTATAAGAAAATTTTTATAAAATCCATTTCAAGTAGACTTATCTAAAAATTATCGGTTTGAGTAAAATCTTGATTTTTATCAATCGTAAAAAAATTGGAAACGTATCAATAAATTTTTATTAACAAAAAATTTTAGATTTTTAAAATTTAAACTTTATATTACTTATTATAAAATTAGTGAGGACTGATATAATATCGCTAAATTTCAAAAAGGACTGATTTTGAATATTTAAAATATACAGAGTGAAAGGTTACTATTTGGCTTAATAATTCAGCCGACATTTACTATGCAAAACACTATGCATATACGAAATTTTCAAAAGGTGCACAGTAACCAGGATTGAATTTTCAAAAAATGCACAGTACTTTTATATTAAAATAATGAAATGCATAGAAATTTTCCTTCCTATAAATACCGAAGGAATTCTTCTTTAGAATTCACAATTTCAGATTAAGTTTTCTTAATATAGTAGTGCTAGTGAGATAGTGGTGGAAGTAAGAGAGAGAAATAAATTTTTTTTAGGAAGAAGGTTCTGTTAAAATCCTAAGGTAAGAATACCTCTCTTTTATATTTTTTAGGATTATTTTCATATCATTTTTAGAAATCTATTATTATACTAAAAATAATATTATTTTAAGTTACTATTCTAAATAGTAAAATACTATGTCAATAGTAAATTATTATTCAAATAGTAAATTACTATTTACTATTACTATTTACCTTTACTATTCACATTTTACTATTTACCGTTACTATTCATGATTTACTATTTACTGTTACTATTCATAATTTACTATTTACCATTACTATTCATATTTTACTATTTACTATTACTATTCACGATTTACTATTCATTATTCACTATTCAATAATAATATTATCATTTTAAAATAATAACTATTTAACTTAAAATTTATATAAATTTTAAATTGTGTATCTTGTATAACTTGATCTAAAATACCTATGCAAAGACCTAAATAACCTATGCGAACTGGACTAAACATATGCAAGGACTTAGACTATTATGACCTGTATAGACTAAACTATACCTATGCGAAGACTGGATTATATATATGGACTTATATAGACCTGTGCGAGGAATGGACTATAAGGACTCAAAATCAACTCTACTAATTTAAATAACCATTAAAATTTGAATTATATTTATGAGTGATATTTAGTTGATTTGATTTGATTATAATTAACTATATTTGATTTTGATTAATGATATTGTGATTTATAATATTAGACCGTGATTGATGATATGTAATTATGATTGATAATATTTGTGATTGATGACATTACAATACTTGATTGTGGTTAATGAATGATTGATGTCCTTGTGATATGAAGTTTGAGCATATAGCAAGCATGACGGAAAGTTAAAACTCAGTAAGAATTTTCTTACCTTACTCTTTTAATTTTTATTTTAAGAGAAAGTATTTTATCATATTTTTAGTCTTTTATTTCTTCTTAGAAATAATTTTCATTAACTTTATTTTTAATCTCTAGAATAAAATCTAGTATTAGAAAGAAGCTATTTTATGAAAATCAGAAGTCGAGATAATTAATACTTGAATTAAAGAAAATTTTTATAGTTTTAAGTATTCTTAGTTAATGATTTTAAAAATTATTTTCTTTTAGAAATTAGAAATTTAAATTGGTTTTCCCCAATGAAATAACTAAAGGATATTTTGTTATAGTCGAGATTTCTAAACTCAATCTAGTTAAAATTAAAATTGGAAAAGATTATGTAAATATGTGAAGTTTTTAAGAGAAAGTTTTGAGATATTTAAGGCTTGGAAACTCAATTTTGGTGAGATATGAATTCGAAGACTGTACTAAATTTATTTCTGTATAACAGAAGTTCAAAGAAGAACTTATGAGAATGTACAATTTATTGAGATAATTTTGTGAACCTTTATGGTATTTAATAATTGAGTTTCTAAAAGTCTTAACCAACTAAATATATGAGTAGTTCATGCATCAGGAATTATTAAAGAGAAATGGGATGTGATATGGCCTGGGGACGAATTATAGAAACCGAGGATACATTAGAGGAGGCTTAATTACGAGCCTTGGGATGAGAGAGTATGAAAGGGTGCTTCAGGTGACCTGGGGTCGCTCCCTAGTGTCGGGTACTTTCACAATAAAAACTTTCTCAGTCTGACTAGTCTCTAAGTGTTTCCACGCCAGTTGAGCTGTTCATATGTCATGAAGGCATTTATGTTATTATTATCCGAAATTATAGAACAGTATAAACTCCTGGTTGGCCTAGTGCAAACTAAAACTTTAAGGGCCCACATGCATAGAATGAATGAGATGGTAGTATTAAAAATATTGCATGACATTCATGTGATTGTAACATTCTAAGTGGGTGGTTGTGAATGAAAGTCCAATTGTTATGTTATGAAAACTTTAAATTCATAATTGATTATGTATATGATTGTGATTGAAATTATTATATTAGATTGTAAAAACCCTTATGCTTATGTCTTATCTGTAAAGTATTATATTCTATTTCTCACTCCTTCTTATTTGAATTTTGTGTCCAAAATATATGTTATATGATATATAGCTAGCAGTTCAAGATGAAAGGATGAAATTACAAGAGGGTAAATTAATCTCATCCTCAATCGGATAGGAGAAGAGATGTGACAAGAATAAGATTCAAAATCACATGGTTTAAAGATAAGGAAATAATTGGTTACAGTCGAAGTAGAGGTATTAAATCTTTAGTTTTAGTTTACCTTAATACAATATTAAGTTGGATGATTGTAAATCAATGTAAAGGTTAAACTTTAATAAACCTTATTCTTTGGATATGATACTGTAATCTTTGATCACTTATGATTTTTTGAAAGTTCATTTTATCATTATGAATAATTTAAAACTTTTTACTTTCAAAATTCAAGAAAATCAGATGTATATACGTCCTTGTATACACGAGATAGGAAGTTATAAACATGTATATCTTTCTAAAAAAAAGCAAGAAGAATAGATATATGTCTCGTGTATATAAGGGGGTGTTACAACTTACCTCAACCAACAAACCATAATGAGCTTCAAGAGGAGGAAGATGGGTGAAGAAAATTATGGGAAAGGAAGAGGAAAGGGCTCACTACTAAAAAAAGGTTAAACAGCTACCCGACTTAGCGACCACTGATTCCCGTCGCTAAGTAGCGACCGAAATAGCGACCTCTTACACGAAAAGGGACCAATGTGAAATGTTAGCGACCACTTTAGCGACCATATAAGGAAGCGGTCGCTAACAATTACAAATACCGTCGCTAATACGGTCGCTATCCTTTAGCGCCTTTTTTTGCCGTTTCCCTCCAAAGCTTTCTGTTGATGCCAAATAGTAGCGACGGCAAATACCGTCGCTATTTTCCCCTGAACCTTAGCGACGACTGATATACGTCGCTATGTTTTGTAATAGTGACGGATATTTTGGCCGTCGCTAGTATTCCGGGGAATAGTGATGGAGGACTTAAACGTCGCTAATGTTTTTGGCCTTCCCTCCATTATTTTAACTTTAAGAAAGGGCTTTAGCGACGGGGACTGCCTCCGTCGCTAGTATTCTGGGGAATAGTGACGGAGGACGTAGGCGTCGCTATTGTTTTGGCCTTCCCTTAGCGACGGAGGAGTTGGCCGTCGCTAGTATTCTGGGGAATAGTGACGGAGGACTTAGGCGTCGCTATTTTTTTTGGCCTTCCCTCCCTTATTTTAACTTTTAGAAAGGGATTTAGGGACGGAGGCGTTTTCCGTCGCTATAACTTTTAACTGTAGCGACGGCAATGTTTTTCCTCATTATATTAGTGACGTCATTAGTGACGGGTAGGTCACCGTCGCTAAATGTTAATCTAAGTCGACAGCTTTCCCTCACCCTGTCATTTCCCTAAAGTTCCTCTTCCTCTCTCAGCCCCGCCGTCTCCCTCTCCCTCAATCTCCGTCTACCTCCGTCATCCCTTACACTCCCTCCGTCTCTCCCTCCTTTTCCGTCCGGTGGTCCTCGAAGCCTCCCTCCTATTTCTCTGCCTCCTCTAAGCCCTAAACCTTCTTCCCTTGACTCAGTTTCTCTCTCTCACGAAGCTCCCTCCACTCACCCCGGCTCACCCACTCTCTCGTCTCTCGGTTTGAAGCTTTCTCCACTCACCCCGGCTCACCCACCCTCTCGTCTCTCGGTTTGAAGCTCCCTCCACTCACCCCGGCTCACCCACCCTCTCATCTCTCGGTTTGAAGCTCCCTCCACTCACCCCGGCTCACCCACTCTCTCGTTTGAAGCTCCCTCCACTCAAAGGTTGTATCCGACAACTCTTCCCTCTTGGAACACATCTGTGGTGGCTCCTCCCTCTCTCCTTCAAGGTATGTTCATGTTAGGATTTTATATTCCCATCAGTTTTGCCTCAATAGAAAATAACATTGTTAGTCATGATTTATACTTGTCACATTGGTTCAGTATCGAAATTGTCACAAGTGGGATTGGGATGTGTTGAAAATAACATTGTTAGTCATGATTCTGAAAATAACATCAGTTTTGATTCAATTCGTTTTGCTTCAATTGAGATTGGGATGTGTTGAAAAGTATTGATCGGCTTATGAAAACAACGATGATTCTGATTAATTGTAGTTAACGGAAATCAGAATCTAATTCAATTAATATGTGTAATTGCTGGTTAAGGGAATTTTTTGGCTGATGGAGGAAATTTAATTAGTTTGGAATTCTGGAATGCTATTTGGTGCTGTGTAATCTGGCTTTAGAGGAGATCGATCTGCCTAATTTGGGAAAGATCGGCAAAACAAAGTCTGATGTTGTGTTCTGTTGGAGATTTTATGTGTGATGAGGTTATTGTTGTATTATTTACAGGGTTGTGTGTTTTCTTAACTTGTGATAGGGCTATATTGTAGTTATATGAAAGGGTAGGCATGTGAAATGCGCAAATAGATTTAATCTGATAACAAAGTGTAGATTTTCGTTTCCTTGATGAAATGTTCAAAATGATCACATTACAAATGGAAATCAAAGTGTGTTTTATTAGCATAAATTACCAAACACGTGAATGGAAAGGTAATAACTATGTTGCTTTTCGGAGAAGGTATGTTAGGCTGTATCTAATGGAAAAACAATCAATTACTTAACATTACATTTTATGTGAGTGACTGTTATGTGTTTCTTATATTTGCTGTCAATGTCTCTGCCTTTCTGCTTGCTTTATTTGAACTTAAGAGGGGATGATGATGCTGTACATTACCTTCCTCATGATGATGCTCACTAATAACTCAATATTGACCAAAAAGAAGTACATTACCTTCCAAAAGCCTCCCCACCAAAACCTACAAAATGAATATAAATGAAGTGAAAAGCATATAAACAAAAATGTAATTGTGTTCCTCATATCAAGCTAATTTAACTATATAGCAAGTATATAGACTACTTAAGTTGTTAAAATCAACTGAACAGCATCAAATACCCTTTTACCTAAATTTCAGCTCTGTTATTATGATCCATTAATTCAATGGTACCAGCAGCATAATTCAAACACCACGATATATGAAATGACAACATATATCCCTCTCTTCCTGTTTCCATTATTTGTTTCCTAAACTTTGAGACTAACAGCCACTTATTTTTACACTGTTCAGCAGCTAAAAAGTAAAACCTATTACAAGTTATACTTGGTTCTTTAAAAAAAATGAAAAAGAAAAAGAAAACTCGGTGGATAACTTGATATCCATTTTATTAGACTTAATGCTTCTAGCTGATGAAAGAATTTCAGTTGTTTCCCTATATTGAAATATAAGTATCTTCCACTCATATGACTCCTAAGGCAACCTCCTGATTCAATGATATATACAATTATATGTGATTTGTACATGGTGTTTGTGTTTGTATATTTGGTTGTTCCGGTTATGATGAATTTATTTGGCTTATTTTGTCAAATGTTTTTTGCCATCAATCAATGAATTGACTGTTCAACAAATACTTTTCTTTTAATTCATTTTCTTGGAAATAAAATTGTTATGTAATTAAATGTTCTAATGTAAAACAGAATGCATTGTTCACATTTATAAATTATATGCATTTCAGTCTGCTGTATACAAGTCTTGTATCAAGCAAGTTTTCTTTTATGGAGATATAATTTGTTGAATTACTAGTCTTGAAATGTAACGACTTATCCCATTGTCTTAAAGTTCATATAATATATATATATATATATATATATTCTCAAAATGAATTTTCTTCTGTCATTTTCATGGGATTTTTTAATTGAAAAATGCAGTATGCTTTGAGGTGCATCATCAATATAACAATTGTTCTGCTATTAGTACCTTTTTATTCTAGTTAGTTGTTTTATCTTTTCCTCTTGTTCAGTATAGCAAGTAATCTTGTAGTAATTATTATTATGTATTATATATCAAGTATCAATTGCCATCTTTTGTGTTGTAACTATAACACTTCTAGTTGGGTTTAGACTGGCTGTCATGATCACATAGGATAGGATGACCATCTTTCATATACTTAAAGTAAGTCACCCAAATTTGGACAGACAATTAAAACCTTGTCTTAGTTGTAACTATAACACTTCTAGTTGGGTTTAGACTGGCTGTCATGATCACATAGGATAGGATGACCATCCTTCATTTCATATACTTAAAGTAAGTCACCCAAATTTGGAAAGACAATTAAAATCTTGTCGTAGTTGTTGACATTTCCTTGATCTCATGTAAAATGAGTGTGTTACATATGTTTGTCCTGCCATGTAGTAAGCTGGGTGACTTTATGAGTGAAATCTTTCAAAGTTGGGGGGGGACCTTTGAAAATATTTATAAAGTGGATAAAGGATGAGTTGGAATATCACACATTAATTCCATATTTTATGAGACTCTCTAACAACTGCAGGGTTTATAAGACCTCTTCCCCTCCTCCTTCATCCAAATCCAAATGAACGAAAAATCTTGACTTGGTAATATGGTCTGTGTTATTCCAACTCATCCTTGTAGGATCATAGAATCTTTACTTGTGATCAGTTCCAACAGCACCACTCCGAATGCATAAACATCCATTTTGGTTGTGACCATTCCTTCCTTGAAATACTTTGGAGCTATATAACCCTTTGTCACAATATATGATGTGGCATTAGCAGAAGTTATTTTCCTATCGTAGGTTATATATCTCAAAGGATGTGTTATTCAATGAGGCTCGCTTTCCCTATCCTAAATTCACCACTTCCTTATCCCATTCCTGTTACACCCACTGCATCCAACTATATTATTTTCGCCCTGTAACTAGCTCCTGTACTTCCACATCGTCTCCCTCTGTACCTTTCACCAATGAGTCTCAGTTCCCACCTGGTTTTCCCCTTAATTCTGCAGCTCCCTCAACACAACCAACCAACACCCTCAACATCACAAACAACCAACATTCATCCTATGGTCATAAGGTAATATATGTAGCTTATGTACAGGTTGCATAAGGTAATATATGAACTTAAACAGGCCCCAAGAGCTTGGTTTGAACGCTTACAATTCACTCAAATCTCCCTTGGGGATAAAGCCACCATCTGTGACTCATCTCTCTTTGTATATAACTGTGTATCTTAGGTAGATTACCTACTGGTTTATGTAGACAGCATCATCATCACTGGCAGCAGCCCATCTCTAGTTCAGTAACTCGTTAACAAACTGAATGGTGCATTTGACCTGAAACATCTTGGTCCTCTTAACTAATTAACTAATCTAAGAAGAGTCTTTATAAATTAACTCATCTAAGAAGAGTCTTTACAAACAACCTTTAGAATGTTTAATAATGCAAATGTAGTCTCTGTTGTGTCTCTCATGGACTCATTCTGACGTGGATCCCAAGTGTGTAGATCACCGGTCTGAAGTCGTTGCTGTGTAATCTATAATTTGCTTTGCGTGTCTCTCTTTGTTTAGTTTCCTTGCTACTTGTAACTGTCTAACGACTTCTTGGTTTGTCATGCAGAGTAACACACATCACGCGTGATCTCTGATCGTCTCTCTTCAGCTCCGTATTTATCGCCCACTTTTTTCCCTAGGTAATCCCTAACGCTGACTTTCTCGATATATGTATGCATGTCAATTGTTATTTGTTAGTAGAGAGCAAAGCTCATTAGGAACTGGTTTTGATGTGTTTATAATGTGTTTTATGCATGTGTAATGTTGTTTGTTAGTGGAGAGCAGAGCTCATTAGGCGATGGTTTTGTGTGCTGCTAACATGATTTTTTATGCATGTGTAATGTTGTTTGTTAGTGGAGAGCAGAGCTCATTAGGCATTGGTTTTGTGTGCTGATAACATGATTTACGATGCATGTGTAATGTTGTTTGTTAACATGATTTGGTGTTCATAACTCTAAATATCATATATAATGCGTATCATATGTTTATTTATCTATACTGGGAAGTTTTCTATATGTAACAGGCCGTTTGTAAATTTGGGAAATGTGTAGTTTACAGGGGAGACTCTGCCAAAATTTTGGCAGACTCCCTTTCTTAGGGAACTTAAAAAATGAAACTCAACTTTAATAATGTAGGGTTTAGTCGTGTGTGTACCCATTAGATTCCCGTTCAAGTTTCAAAACAACCGGTTGATGTACCGTGTTGTGTTGGATCTTGAATTGTCCCGGTTGGACAGTTTGGTATGAATTTGTAACCTGTAGGGCGTAACCCATCAATCTTGTATGTGGTGTATCTTGAGAAGTTGAATGAATATTCATTTGAAATTTCGGTTATGGTGTTTCGTATTGTTCCCAGGGTGCATGTCTGCGTGTGGTGTTTCATACCGTACGTATCTCTGTGTACTCGGGGACCAATACGAAATGCTGCCGAAATTTCAAATGAACATTCGTTCAACTCAAGATAGACCACATATAATTATGGGATGGGTTACGGATGGTTGCATATTCATCCCGAATGGGATAGGGCCCCACCAATTTGTAACATCAAAGAGATAGAGTGACTCACAATCGATAGTTAAATAAAAATTTAAACGTGTGACGTAACAGAAATCGTGCTTGTTAGATATTATAAATAGAGGTACCGGCAAATCGGCGATGGATGTACAACCGACTAGATCGCAATCGGTAAGTGACTGAGGAGTTTATGATGGGGCTATTGGAGTTCATTCCATTCGCTACAGCAAACACGCCTGGATTTGAAGTGACTCAGAAGATCCGTTGTCCGTGCTCAAGGTGCAAATGCATGAGTTTTGAATACGCGGATGATGTCATGTGCCACCTAACTGAGAAAGGGTTCATGGAAACATACCACTACTGGTACAACCATGGTGAGCAGTTACCGCGTAGACCGTCAGACGTAACCGTGTAACAGTCTTACTACGAGGTTAGAGGAAACAGGGATACGTACAACAACATAGAACAAATGGTGATGGATCATGTTGGACCCTCCACCGGGCGTATGCTGGAACATAATGACGAAGCAGGTCATGGGGACTCTGACAATGTAGAGGAGGATCCTAATCCGGAGGTGAAGAGATTTTATGATTTGTTGGCGGCGGCTCAGACTCCATTGTGGGACGGGTGCAACAGTCACACTGAGTTATCCGCCTCCCTAGCTGCTTTAAGCCTAAAGGCAGATTATAATCTTTCTGGAGGTTGTTTTGATAGGATGGTCAATCTGATGGGTTCCACCATGCCTAGTAATCACAGAATGCCAGCAAACCTGTACCGTGCTAAGAAACAAGTGGCAAACTTGGGGTTGGGTTGTGTGAAGATAGAGTGTTGTGTTGGTGGATGTATGCTGTTCAGAAATGAGTTTGCAGACAAGAGTGTCACAAAATGTCTGCATTGTAATGAGGAACGCTACAAGACCGTTAAAAGGAGAGGGAAGGTAACCCGGACGGCCAGGAAGAAAATATGGTACTTCCCTATAACACCGCGTCTTCAACGCCTGTATGCCTCATTGTCCACGGCAAAACACATGCGTTGGCATGCTCTGAACCGAACACAAGAGGGGTTTCTTTGCCATCCTTCTGACGGGAAAGCATGGAAGTGTTTGGATGAGCTATATCTGGACTTTTCTGGCGAGCCGCGCAATGTAAGACTTGGCTTATGTACTGATGGGTTTAACCCTTTCGGTCAATATGGAAGGGCTTACTCTTGTTGGCCAGTCATCCTGACCCCATACAATCTGCCTCCTGATATGTGTATGAAGAGGGAGGTCATGTTTCTATCTATACTGGTTCCAGGACCCAAAAATCCAAAGGCGAACATAGACGTCTTTTTGCAACCGTTGGTTGAAGAGTTATCACAATTATGGGATGTCGGGGTAATGACATACGATGCGTCTTTGAAGAATAACTTTATGATGCGTGCTGTTTTGATGTGGACTATTAACGACTTCCCGGCCTATGGTATGCTTTCTGGATGGTCCACGTCTGGGAAGCTTGCTTGCCCTGTATGCATGGAACATACCGGGGGGAATCACTCCCTGTTAGTGGCAAGACAAGTTTCTTTGACTGTCATAGAAAGTTTCTACCGTTGGATCACCCGTTTAGGAGGAACAAAACCGCTTTTAAGAAGAACAAGGTTGTTAATGAACCTCCACCCCGTAGGTTATCTGGTGCACGGGTTTGGCAGAGGGTCGAAGAGTATCCTTACATCTGGGACAAGAGTGTTAAGGAGTTTGCGGGTTACGGTAAGGAACACCACTGGGTGAAGCAGAGTGTCTTGTGGGATTTGCCATATTGGAAAGACTTGTTGTTAAGACATAACATTGATGTCATGCACACTGAACGTAACGTTTTCATGAATATTTTTAACACTGTTATGGACATCAAAGGGAGAACAAAGGACAACGAGAAGAGTCGTCTAGACCTTCCGATTTGGTATTCCAGGAAGGAGTTGGAGTTGAGGGATGCGGGACGTGGAAGAATGTTTAAACCCCATGCAAAATATACTTTAACTAGACCACAACAGATTGCTGTGTGTATTTGGATGAATGGGTTGACCCTGCCTGACGGATTCACTTCTAACTTGAGTAGATGTGTCGACGTGAAGGAGGGCAGGGTGTTTGGCATGAAAAGTCATGATTGCCATGTGTTTATGCAACAACTACTCCCGTACGTGTTTCATGCCTTACCGAAGCCTATTTGGAAACCGTTAGTGGAGTTGAGTCACTTCTTTAAGGAGTTGACGGCTACTTCGTTGAGTGTGGAGAAACTTGTGAAGATGGAAGACACTATCCCGGTATTGATTTGTAAGTTGGAGCAGATTTTCCCACCAAGTTTTTTTGACTCCATGGAGCATTTGCCTATCCATCTACCGTACGAGGCCTTAGTTGGTGGCCCGGTGCAGTATCGTTGGATGTATCCATTTGAAAGGTGAACGCCAGAACTCTTTAATTTCCTTGCAAACACTTCTTATAATAGTATTTTCTAACTTAACACTATCTTCTTAATGATGTTGAAGATTCTTACGCTCTTTAAAAGATAAAGTGTCGAACAAAGCCTGCGTTGAAGCGTCAACTTGTGAGGCATACTTAGTCGAAGAAATGACAACCTTTGCTTCTTTCTATTTTCCGACGGAGATAGAAACTAGAATGAGTAGAATTCCCCGCAATCTTGGGGTAGCCAGCCGCATAGGGTTTGATGAACAAACATCGATTTTCAACCATCCTGGTCACCCGGGGGGCAAGGTCACAAAATGTTACATTGATGAGAAAGATCGAAAGGCGGCTCACTTATACATTCTTCTAAATTGCCCAGAAGTGGAACCCTTTATTGAGTAAGTCATACAACTTATATGTTACATTCTAAACGTCTATTTTATAGTATCTAAATTTGTTTCATTTGAATAGCTTATACACAGATATGCTAAAACTTGAGCAAAATGATTTAACTGATGACCAAATTCATAGTGAGGTGTCATCCAAGTTCGTTGGTTGGTTCGCGCAACACGTAAGACCCGTATACCAAGTGAAACATACCTATTTGCTTCTAACTCCCGTTATCTAACGATGACCTACTTCTTATGTTGTACATAGATACAAGACCCTAACAACCATATTGAAGATTCTTTACTCCAAGCCCTCTCTTGGGGGCCGGTGAAAACTGTTAAAAAATGGCCTATTTACTACGTAAATGGCTACAAGTTTAATATTCTTCAATGGAGTGAAGGGATGCGCACCCATAACTACGGGGTTTGTGTTAAAGGCACCGCCGGACAGTTGGAAGAAGACTTTTATGGAGTGCTAACGGAGATTGTTGAAGTTTCGTTCTCTGGACGACTAAGAAGAGATATTGTTCTATTCAAATGTGATTGGTTCGACAACACAATCGGTGTTGGAACAAAGGTTGACAACAACTACGGCTTAGTTGAGGTCAAGAAGAATGGTAGATATAAAGGGTTTGATCCCTTCATTTTTGCCCAACAAGCTGAGCAGGTTTATTACACCGACTTCCCGGGAGGACATCGGGACTGGTATGCAGTAATCAAGGCCAAGGCCCGAAGTCAGATCACTGACAATGTCTCCGAGGAGGTCGATGACGCTTATCAGCTTGCACCACACGAGCTCAACGATGCCAATTTGTTGTTCAACATTGATCCAGTCATAATGGATGAGACACTCGCCACTACGGGGGGTGAACACATTGACAAAGACCTTGTCTCTCGATCAAAACGGTCTAGGGCTGATTTGGATACTGATGAACTTGTTCAAACAGATAACTACAGTGACACTAAAACTGAGGGGGAATTTGAAACTGAAACAGACACAGAGTATGTAGTCGTTAAACAAAATGTTACATAGGGTTTATATATATCCCGAGACTAACCTTTCTTTTCATGATTTTATCCACAGATGACGGGACGTCGACTGCCTTTCAGTAGGGGTGGCGGGTCCAGGACCCCGACATCCTGGCAGGGGACTCCCACCCCAGGACAGCAGACGACTCCATCACCGCTACAGCAGAGCACTCCATCACCGCCACCACCACCACTAGAGCAGACCACTCCACCACCACCACCACTACTGCAGACCACCCCATCACCCCGACTGGCCATCCCAGAGCAAAGTCCTGGAGCTGGTGGCTTGGAGGACCATGGCCATCAGGCGACCCCACCTCCGACATCCCCTCTACCCATGTTGGTACCCGTGCCGGTCGGAGACGAGTAAGTGACTAAACCTCAAATACTTTTATGTTATTTGTATGATACTTTATATTAAACTTTAGTGGAAAGACTTCTTGGTTTATTGGATGCTACTTTAATTAGTACTTGTATAGATTGAATTGTACTGGGCACTCTTCTGTTTGTAACAGGGTAACTATTTAAACTTGGAAATGTTACATTTACAGGGGAGACTCTACCGAAATTTTGAGGGTCTCCCTAGATTGTGTGTTGTTTTACTCCTAACATAATTGTTGTCATGACAGCTTTGTTGATAGTAATCGCACTACCAAAGCGATTACTAAGGTTTTGAAGGCCCAGTGGGATGGTCCATATATATCTTGGACAGATGCTGGGAAGGTTGTGCAAGATAGGTGGTTTGACACCTTCTCGGTAAGTTCCTAGCTCATTTGTTGTGACTTGATTTGTAAAATAGACCTGTTATTAATTTTGATTTCTCATTTCATTTTACAGCGTGATTACCAGTGGGCGGAGGGTATGATTGATGAGATTAGGAAGGTCTTTGCCACAAAGACCTCCAAAATCATTAAGAGTACCCTTTGGAAAGTGAGGGACAAGGGTGAGCGCCCTCGTTGGATCCCGAAGGACCATTGGGACGGGATGGTCCAGAAGTGGGGCGGGGTCCCGTTCCAGCAGGCGAGTGCTCGGAACAGGGCCAACAGAGCCGCCGATGCTGCAGCCTCGGTTTACACTGGGGGTAGCATTTCAACCCTCGAGCACAAGAAAAGATTTGTAAGTATATTTATGTTAAACATTTCTATTATGATCTTACATGTTTACAAATAATAATCTCAATGTTTTTTATCCACCACAGGAGCAGAGGGAGCATCGAGAGCCTTCTTTGTTTGAGGTCATGCAAATGACCAAGAAGAACAAAGCCGGTGCATGGGTAAACCAGAAGACTACGGATCTAGCGGTATTTACTTTTAACTGACACATGCTTATAATTTACAAATCAGCTTACTAATCCTATCATTGTTTTTGAATTTACAGGAGGCGTATCAGGCCAAGAGGGCCGAGAAGGAGGCGGACCTGGTGGCTTCCACTCCTGAAGGGGAGGTTCCTCCCACCCTATCTTGTTCTGACGACAACGCCATCTATATGGAGGCTGTTGGCGGTGTGAACAAGAAAGGGAGGGTATTTGGATTGGGTGGCGTCGGCACGCAGCTGGCGAAAAAGGGGAAGACCCCTTCCTCTTCGTCTTCCTCTGGTCTTCCGACCGAGGTCGTTCAGGTAATTCAAAACCTAAACGATGAGCTACAGGAGGAGCGACGTCAGAGGCAGTTGCTGTTGGAGCGGGCTGAGGCGGACCGACAGAAGGCCGAGGCGGACCGACAGCGGGCCGAGGAGCAGCACGCCGAGACTCGTCGGCAACTTGCTCAGCAGCAGGAGCTACTGATGCAGTTGATGGCGAGGCTACCTCCCCCCACTTCCCAGGCGCCCCCACCACCACCCCAGGATCCCCCACCACCATGATTGTATTTTTATTATTTATACACATTGTATATTTGATTGTTAGTTATGTTATATTTCATTCAGTATTTATTTTGTCATTCTTTATTTATTATGTCAATATTTATTGGTAATTACATTCAAATCAAAAAGCCTTATTGTAGCGATCATTAATAATTCAACCTATTTGATAAATTAATTTAATCTATTATTTTGTTTTTAATAATAATTTAATATTTTAAAAAAATTATTTAAATTTAATTATAAAATTTTATCAGCCAATACAAAATACAAAAATTAATATATTTTTAAAGTTAAATTAACAAAACCAGTCAATATTGAACCAATTTTAAAAAAATTTAAAAATTCCCTTTAGCGACGGTAGTGGACCGTCGCTGCATTATTAACGATAGCGACGGATGTTGTCGTCGCTAAATGCATAGCACTAGCGACGGATGATGTCGTCGCTACATGAATACCACTAGCGACGGATGCTGTTGTCGCTACATGAATACCACTAGCGACGGATATCGTCGTCGCTGTATTGTTAAAAACAGCGACGGACCTAAGTGGTCGCTACATGAGTACAGATAGCGACGGACATATGGTGGTCGCTGGTGGTTGCTAGTAGCGACGGGGTTTTGAGGTCGCTGTATGGCACACTTAGCGACGGCTGGACTTATTGGGGCAGAGACGATTTTAGCGACGGCCTTACGCCGTCAATATGGTAGCGACGGCATGTATGTGGTCGCTAATGTGTTTTCGACGAGGGTTTTAGCGACGTCCTCTTTCCCGTCTGAGATACCGTCGCTAATGGTTTTAGCGACGGCCATTCCATGGATTAGCGACCACATCCTTCCGTCGCTAAAAGGTGTTTTTTTAGTGGTGGCTTCAAGCTACAAGTTTCTCCTCTTGTCAATGGAAAACCAAAATGGAGAAGGGAGAGAGCATAACACTTTTGCTTAGGTTTAGAGAGGGATATGAAGAGGAAATGAGGAAAAGAGAAGAAGAAAGTGTATTGCCTTAGAGAGGGAGAAGGAAACTTGAAATGTAAGAGAGGAGAATGGATTTTTATTTTAATTTTCAACCCTTCATTAAAATTTTACCATTTCATAAGAAACAGGATCTTCATTCAGGCTCAATACTTTATCAAAAAATTATTCTGAATATATATTCGGATCCACAATAAAATTCTTAATAGCCCTGACCAACGGTACCTCCATCGGAGATACTTGGTCTGACACCCATATTTTAAACGGGTATAATTATAGCTCTTAAAGCCATAATAAATTATGAACAATCATAATAAATCCTAATTTAATTATTTCAACATTTTTGGGACATTAACTCACCCATATGTAATTATTTAATATTTATTCCCCTCACTTAATCATTTATATAAAATTTGGGATGTTACATCTAGTGTGACTACTTCAGTAATATGTCTTTCCTAACCAAAATGCCCCACTGACCATTAAGAACTCAAAATTTTCAGTTAGGATTTCAAATTGTTTGAAATCATAATTCTAATTCCCACTCTTAAATCCTTGATTTTTAGAACAGTCAATGTTTAACTTTTAAACCTTATCTTTTGACCACAACAACTATCCTAATAATAGGAATAGTCAAGATTTAACTTTTAAACTTTATCTCTAGAGTCTCAACAACCATCCTATTTTTAAGGAGAACCAAGGTTTAACTTTTAAACTTATCTTTAGAGCCTAAGATATTTTATTTTGAATCCTATTAAATTTGATAGAGATCTTATCCTTGATTCGTAACTTTTGTAAATCTTATCAAATTTATTAAGGATTAAATATATGATTTTCAAAATTATTAAATGTAATAAAGATCTTATCTATTATTTTTAACAATTACAAATCATATAAATTTAATAAATATGAATCAATTTGTAACTCCTAGAATTCCCATTGAATATAAAATATAAGATATTTTACAAATCACATTAATTTTAAAAAGATTACATATAATGCAAATCATATTAAAATTAATAAGAATGAATTATTTAAATTTGTAACTCTTACAAAATTTAAATTTAATAACATTTAAAATTTGATTTGTAACTTTTACAAACTAAATTAAATTATAATTAACATCAAATATTTTATTTGTATCATTTATAAATAAATATAATATGATGACAACTAGATTTTAACTTTTAAATCCTACTTATCATGACAGTTAGGGTTTCAACTTTTGAATCTAGGGTTTCAACTTTTGAATCCTATCCTTCATGACAGTTAGGGTTTAAGTCTTAGTCCTTCTAGACACTCTTTCACATGAATCATTCATGTGTACAAGAAAAATGTATAAGTATGGATTACATATAATCTCTCATTTAAATTTAATTAAATGAACATAAATTAAAAATCATGCTTTAAAATTAGAACATATATAAAACAATCACCATTGCTACATACAACATGTTCATATAATAAAGCAAATGTAAATAATATGTTCTTTAATTAAAAGATGAGAAAAGCAATTAGTATAGACAAAATAAAAATAAATTGATACTAGCTTTCAAAGTGATGCAACCTTTGCATCCTATTTTATAAAGAGATGCAACATTTGCAACCTTTTTGTAAAAACATACAACCTTTTTTTTGTAAAAGAAAACATTTTCCAAATGCTCTTACACAGACATTTTCCCAAAATATGATTTTTGCAACCTAACTCTTGAAGATCCAAGGTTTTCATATCAATAATAATTAACAAACAAATGATCATGACAAAAGTAACACTTGAAGACTTGAAGATTCAAGTAACTGATTCAAGAAAATAATGATTCATGAAGAATATGTAAGGGTTTACTCACAATACTAGGATCATGGCCTTAAAATATTTTAAACAAACACATATGCATGAAGGCATCAAATGAACTCATCTTAGCATGCAAAAGTTAAATTTTTGATACGCAATAATCAATTACAAAACAACGGTAATTGATTACAAAACAAAACTAATCGATTACAAAACAAAATTAATCAATTACCAATGAACGTTAGCATTTTCAATTTAAATTATTAACTGCAGTAATCGATTACCATACTTCCAGAAATGCATCTGTTCATGATTCTCTATAGAAAAAGACATGGCTTTTCATTTAAAACTCCATGAAACAACACATCCTTTGAAAATCAATCTGTTTCAAGAGACACAACTATTTGAAATGATACCTTTCCATGCATCACTTGAAACCTATAAATTAAGATGATTTTAGGCATTTCAAACATAACTCAAAAACCATTCTTGCATCATTCTATCTCTAATAAACTTTCAAAGGCTATTATCTTAATATTTTGAGTTAAATCATTGAGTGCTTCAAGTTGTTTATTCTGCTCTTAAAAGAGAGCTTCCTATTGTTATCTTATTTTGATTACTTAGGGTAAGGTATCCCTGAACTATTACTAGTACTCAGAGTGGGGCATCTTTAAGGGTTCTATACTTGGGTGAGGCATCCTAAGGGTATATGTAATTGGGGTGAATTATCTCCATTGTGTTATAATCAAAGATTTGATTAGTGGAAATCTCAAGGTGATCTTGAGAAGCTAGACGTAGACAAGTGGTTAGTTGAACTAGTATAAAACTAAGTTTGCATTCTCTAACCCTTTATCTTTGTATATTTTATTACTTTTATTTTACATTAACTGTACTAAGTTGAGAAAAAGAATAGTCTTAAGAGAATAGATTTTTAAAACTCAATTCACCCCTCTCCTCTAGAGTTTCTTAGAGGCTATTTGGATGACAATTGGTATCAAAGCTAGCTTCTTGTGAATAGTTTAACAACTTCAAGAAGAGATCATGGCCTTTGAAAACTCCCTTTTTCATGAAGGAAATTCTATATATAGACCTCTCGTATTTAATAGAGTAGGATACCAATATTGGAAAATCGGTATGCAAATTTTTATAGAAGCCATTAATCTAGACATATGGGACGCCATAAAAAATGGTCCATTTATTCCAACTAAGACAGTTGATAGTCAACTGTAGCAAAGCATAAGAATGAATAGAGAAAATAAGAGAAAAAGAAAGTCCAATATAACCTTAAAGCTAAAAGCATAATTACTTCTACTTTAGGAATGGATGAATATTTTAGAACCTCAAATTGCAAAACTATGAAACAAATGTGGGACACCCTAGAAGTCACCCATGAAGGAACAAGTAAGGTTAAGAGATCTAGAATAAACACATTAACTCGTGAATATGAACTTTTTTGAATGGATAATAATGAAAACATCCAATATATACAAAAAAGATTTACACATGTTATTAATTATTTAGACATGTTATTAATTATCTTGCATCTTTAGGAAAAACATTTTCAATTAAAGATTTAATTGACAAAGTTTTGAGATGCTTAAATAGGGAATGGCAACCCAAAGTAACTGCTATATCTGAATCAAAGGATTTAGGAAATATGTCTCTTGCCACTCTATTTGGAAAACTACAAGAGCATAAATTAGAACTTACAAGATTAAATCAACTTGAAGAAAATGACAAAAAGAAGAAAGGAATAATACTCAAAGTCTCGTCACCAACCTTCAATGATAGTGATGAAGATATCATTGATAAAACAAAAGGTATGGATGAAACTACTGAATTTGACTTACTTGTTAAAAGGTTCAATAAGTTTCTAAAGAAGAAGGAAGGGAAAGGGAAACCTAACTTCAAAAAGTCCTTCAAGAAAAATAAAGAATCTACTCAAGGTCCAAAATGCTTTGTATTTGGAAATTTTGGACATATGAAGATAGAGTATCCAACTCTCAATAAAAAGATAGAGAAGCATAAGAAGAAGTATCCCAAAAACAAAAGAAAGGCCTACATAGCATATGAGGACAACGATGAGTTCATTTGAGGAATTAGAGCACGAAGAAGCTAATCTTTGCCTTATGGCTAACACTGATGAGGTACATTATCTAGACTTTCTTAATCCTAGGTTTGAAGAATTATATAATGAATATCAAAAGCTTAATTATTAAGAAATTCATTAAAGTTAAAAATAATAACTCCTTTCTAGAAGAAAATTTTTCAAGACTTAGCAATGAATTAAACCAAGTTAAAATGGAAAAAAGAAAAACTAGAAACAAAGTCCAGTACTAGTATTCAAAATAATTCATGATGCCCATCTTGTAAAACATTAAGTCAAGAAATTGAAGATTTGAAAAATGCCTTATCAAAATTCACAATGGGTAGAGATAATTTAAATATATTATTAGGTAAGCAGGGACATCAGTTTAATAAAACAAGACTAGGATATAATCCTAACAAACAACAGAAATTATTTAAAATTTTTTAGTTTACATAAAACATCCAGTAGTCCTTTTATAAAATGTTTTTACTGTGGAATTAATGGACATAATGCTAGATATGGGTTCCTAAAGGATCAACACAAGCATCATCTAGTAATATAAATAATATATAAAACCTATAAGTTCTTGTCATATTTTAAGATTAATTTTTATGCAAAATAAATAAATAAATAATAACAATATATGACCAAAGTAATCGATTACCTCCTATTTGTAATCGATTACTAACTTAAAAAGAGGCATACATGACCACACCCATATTGTTGTTATAATTTGTTTAAAATTCAACTTTTTTTAGATAACTCTAAATCATGTTGGTGTGATGAACGTGGAAGTTGCAACGTTTCTTTAAAAACTATTTTTTTTCAAATCAACTCTCTATATATCTCTTTAATTTTACCTTTACCTAAATCAAAATCAAAACTCCTATAAATACCTTTCCTGATTCCTCTCTGCACAATGATTCCCTAGGCATAAGTCATATCAATTCCTTTCTCTTTTCAATACTTATAACGTTACTGATGATTTCACTGTAAAAATCCTATTCCCCAAAAAAGTTGTTCCTGAATTGTCACTGTTATATTTTTTACAAGTAATTGATTACATCGTGGCTGTAATCAATTACGATGAGTTTCAGGCTATATACTTTATGCTGCAAACAACATATGAAGCACACCTTCTTCTTCCTAATTTTCCATGGCTTCTTTCTCTCAAAAAGTCGAAAAGAAAAAAGGACTGCATCTAGAATTGAAACTCCCCTACTACCTAGAAATCCTTCTCTTTATACCTTTGTTGAATTCTTTTCTACCTCTCTTCAACAAGAAAACTACAACTCGAAGATCTATTCTCGTGATATTATTGATCTAAAATATATCGATAATCTCATTATAAACGACTTTAAATGCTTCTATTCTCTTGCTCCTCAAAATACTTTGATGTTTTTATGTGCAAAAGAAAATCATTATCTTGGCCTTGTCCACCTTTTCTACAGCAACCTTGAGATGAAAGATGACTGAATTTACTCCGACCTCAAAAAGGTACCTCTTGTCATTAATGATAAGTTATTTCATTCACTTACCCACTTTCTTATTGGTGGAGAAATTTTTTATGGCTAAGTTCCTAAAGAATGGGAACTTGATTATGACCCTTTTTGAAGCAAGAAGCCTCATTTGCTCTGAAGAAACAAATATCTCTGGTCGTATTCATGTAGGATCCTTGAAAACGGAGTGCCGCTTATTACATTATATTATTGTTCGAGCTCTTCTCCATCACACCACAAATCTGGCGCAACTCACCGAAGAAGACATTATTATCATATGGGCTTTGCTTACTGCTCGACTTATCAATTGGGCATATCTCATTCGCAATTGCATGAAGAAATATTTACACGATAACCCCCATCTTCCTTATGCTGCCTTTGTAACCCAAATCATGCAACACTTTAGTATCACCATCAATGATGAACTTTGTGTCAACCCACAGAGCTTTTATCTTATTAGCACCAATATTATTTCTTCCTTTGGGTACAAGTAAAATGCGAAAGGTAAATGGGTAAGCAAGCAAATGGCTCCTCCATCTGATCCTGTTAATGTTGAAAAATCTCCCTCCATGCGTGATCTCATGAATGCAATCACCAACTTCCAAACATGCTTTGAATCTTTTAAAACTCACGATGCTTGCTTCGACTCTCTTAAAGATTATGTTCTTAACATCCAATCCCATTTTCCACCCACTTAGTTTCTTAAAATATTTTTTTGGCTATGTTTAGTTTTAGTTTTTTTCTAGTACATTAAGGTTTCTATGTTCAATTTTGTCATCAGTGGAATGAATGATTTTACTTTTTTTTGTCATTAACAAAGGGGGAGTGATTTAGTGAGAAGAAAAATCAAATCAATTAAATAATTATCATAACTTAATTAATCCTTGCTAACTAAACCAAAATCAAGAGGGAGAGAACACTCTATTTTTTGTATGTTATCTTATTTTCTTCTCAAGTAATGTTGTCAATATCAAAAAGTGGGAAAATGAAAATCTAAGGTTTTGATATCAACAACAATCAACAAACAAATGATCATAACAAAACTAGCACTTTAAGCCTTGAAGATTCAAGCAACTAATTCAAGAAAATAATGATTCATGAAGAATATGTAAGGGTTTACTCACAATACTAGGATCATGGCCTTAAAATATTTTAAACAAACACATATGCATGAAGGCATCAAATGAACTCATCTTAGCATGCAAAAGTTAAATTTTTGATACGCAATAATCAATTACAAAACAACGGTAATTGATTACAAAACAAAACTAATCGATTACAAAACAAAATTAATCAATTACCAATGAACGTTAGCATTTTCAATTTAAATTATTAACTATAGTAATCGATTACCAAACTACAGTAACCGATTGCCACACTTCTTAAAATGCATCTGTTCAGGATTCTTTATAGAAAAAGACATGGCTTTTCATTTAAAACTCCATGAAACAACACATCCTTTGAAAATCAATCTATTTCAAGAGATACAACCATTTGAAATGATATATTTTCATACATCACTTGAAACTATTAATTAAGATGATTTTAGGTATTTCAAACATAACTCAAAAACCATTCTTGCATCATTCTATCTCTAACAAACTTTTAAACACCATTATCTTAATATTCAGAGTTAAATCATTGAATGATTCAAGTTGTTTATCCTACTATTAAAAAAGAGATTCCTATTGTTATCTTATTTTGATTACTTAGGGTGAGGTGTCCCTAAACTATTATTGGTACTCAGAATAAGGCATCTCTGAAGGTTCTATACATGGGTGAGGCATCCCAAGGATGTATGTAATTGGGGCAAAGTATCCCCATTGTGCTATAATCAAAGATTTGATTAGTTGAAATCTCAAGGTGATCTTAGGAAACTGGACGTAGGTAAATGGTTGGCCGAACCGGTATAAAACTGAGTTTGTATTATCTTACACTCTATCTCTATATATTTTATTACTTCTATTTTGAATAAACTGTCATTGCATACTAAGTTAAGAAAAAGAATAGTCTTAAGGGAAAAACTTTTTAAAACTCAATTCATCCTCCTTGTGAGTTTCTTAGAGGCCGCTTGGGTAACAACTCTAATACCACTGTTAGGGAATCTTTTTGGGTCATAAAGTGGAATACAAGGATTCTCATAAGGTCTTACAAATCATGTATTTCAAAGCAATAACAGATAATTAAAAATGATTAATTAATTACCTCTTGATACGTATAATCAAGACTTCGAAGCGATAATTCATTGGAGCACGGCCTCCGTAACATTTACGAAATTTTCTTTGTATCAGCAAGTGTAATTGAAAAGTATCCCATGATCTATTTATAAGCTAACGTCTAACCTAATGAGTGAATAAACTCTTTTTAAATGAGTTAGGCTCAAAGTTTTATTTTTAGTCACACTAAAATAAAATTATCCTCTAATAGGCTTACTCTATGCTTGTGACCCATTTGGTTTATATTAAATATAAAATATCAAAATAACCTATAAGTGATAAAATTTATATGATAGGTCCTTTTGTCAAGATATCTAATTGGGCCTAAGGCATGGTCATCGTCATCCTTGTATGGCCCAATGCATAATGGAGTAGATTTTTCTTAAATAAATATCTGTTAGATCCAAGTCTGAATCCCTGAGATTTGTTAATAACACCCATCAAGACTTTTAGTTAAATAAGTCTGCTTGCATGTTTACTAACATGCTTTAGCGAGTATTTGAATAAAAGTTTGAAGTGCATGTATTGAAAGAAAATGAGGAGTCCTTCAAATGAAATTTATTTCAGGACAAGTCTGTATCATTTTTATAAAGAAGACCATCTTGAAACAAGACGAACTGGGAAGAAAAGTCTGAGTGCATTACCAAACTCCTAATAATCATCCCTCTCCAGAACGTGTTCTGATCAACAACCTTCTTTCTATGAAAGTGCTGAACATAGTGTTTTGTTCAAAACATGCACCTTTCGTCAAAAAGGAAAAGGGACAAAAGTTGAGGATTTCATGCGTGTAGTTATCCTGGAAGATGTCTCACATATCTCAAGATTCAGAAGAGATAAAATTGTGATAGTGTAAAGCCTAAGGCCAACCTCTACAATGGTATACCTTTTAGCTTGAAAAAGCTAAGCAAATAGGCGTTTTTTCATATGAGACTCTCAAGGATCACCATTTTGGTATAAGTTCTGAAGCACTCCTAATTCAAACCCTATCACCATTGACAAGGCCCGCAAGCGCACGGGTTATGCCGCGTAATATAAAAGATTATCATTCTCCACAGGGACTGTTTTCAAAGTACCAGCATATTGAAATTTAATTATCCACACAATTGATTTTTAATGTTTTTTGTAAAATAAAACACAAATTAAAAATAAATTTAGAAACAAAATTTACTTGACACTTAAAAATCAGAGTTGAGAGTATCTTGGGATTTCAGGGGATCAAGACTCTATTTTATGTTAATGAATTTTAACTTTTCATAAATAAGAATCAAATTAAGTTTTCCAAGGCGAATTTTCCTTAAGCTAATTAATATGTTCCTCTCAGAATCCTATTAATGTACCTAACCTATGGAAAGCACTGCTTAATCCTTAGAAAAGGCCCATTATCGTTTTGTGAAAATCCCTTATTTATTCCCCAAAAGATTTTTATTACTTTCACGGTTTTACCGAGGTCACAAAAAGTATTTCAAAACCTTAGGCTTAGTTCAAAAACTTTCCAGTAACAATAAATCTCTCGATTCTATTAATTACTTAAACTTACTAATATACCCGCAAGTATACAGTTTTATCACTTAGGTTCTTGTTAGGAATCACTAAGAGCATTGAGCATTTTTTGAACTAAATGGAAAACAGAAATTTATTTAATTCAAAGTCAAAAACATTATCATAAAATATTATCACACCCCCTTCATCCCAAGATAATTAATTTAGTTACTCATGAAATAATTCAAATTCATACACATGATGGAAAAATAAAACATACAAGACATGGTAAAAATAAAGACTTACGGGTTTCTCCAAAAGCTCAAAATAATTTTACTACTGTATTTCCTTGTTGCAATATTCCTCTACCAATTACAAATTGGAACACTCACTTTTACAATCCTCATAACTCTTGCATAAAATAAAAGAAAAGAAAAGAAAATAAAAAGAGAAAGAAATGGGACAGAGAGGAAAATGAAGGAAAAGAAAACGAAAGAGAAAGGAACAAAGTAAAAAAATGAGAACTGGATACCAAAGGCAATGCTTTTATGGCTTCAGACATCCCCCTATTTATAGAGATCTTTGGACGTTAATAATCATGGGGAACGGCGGCTAGTGGGACTTCTCTTTTGTCTTCTTGTCAGCCGCCCCACAAGATCAACTTGGAAACAACCTGGAGCTCGACAACTATAGGGAACGGCGGCTAGTAGGAAATCTTTATTATTTTCCCTTTTGTTTTGTTGTCAGCCGCCCCCTCATAATTCAAGGATCCACTTGGATAGTGGGAATCCAAGTCAGCATGGGCAATCGATGGGAATATGTAACCGGCATTCTCCTTATCACTCGGATTAGTGCCTCAGCCAGCATCCATCCTCAGTGGGAATTAATCCAAGTGGAACAGGTGCTTTTCATACATAAAAGACCGAGTGAAAGCTTGAATTCATCGATCATTGACTCAGAAATTTCTTTCTGAGGAGCATTCATCAGGACCTTTGTTCATTCGGAACTTGTTTTACTCGGTGTTGGTTTGAGAGAAGCTGGACGGTGTTGTGCAATTCGTGAGTGGACGAGCAAAGCAACTCCGATTGCTTTACTGATTGAAACATTCATTCGGAACTGATTGAAACATTCATTCGGAACTGATTGAAAAGTAACTCACTCGGTGCTCGTTCAGACCCTCTTCTTTCACATGTGACCCACTTAGGATCGGGAAGTTTTCATTCAAATAATTCAATCGGCACCTCCAAAATGTTTCACTCGGCTATGTCTCTGGAATTTGAACCACTCGGAGAAACCTTGCTCGGATTTGCTTGGGAGTAATTCAGTCGAAAACGACCCTTTCTTCACTCCTTGAAATGATACACTCAGACACATTCACTCGGAAGTCCGACTTGCTTCTCACTCAGAATGGCCTTTAATCATCAATCAACCCATTCAGTTGTATTCACTCAGGAGTCGGCCTTACTTTTCACTCAGAAATTTGGAACTTGAGAGAATCTGGCCGATAGAAATTCTTTCCAAGTCTGAGCTTTGTTTTGCTCGGAAATACATCCCTCGACCCCAAACCACTCGGAAGTGCCTTCCTCGGAGACATCTCACTCGGCTTTAGTTTGAAACTTGAGAGTCAGCCCAAAAGAGATTCATTCCCGGTCGGACTCTTTTCCTTGCTTGAAAAGACACTTTCTCCGAACACACTACTCGGAAAGGCCTCGTCTTTGCTCGGGAATGCCATCTTCTCCGAATCACACCACTCGGAGACCTCCTTATTCAACAGGTGTTCATTCAGTGACTTCCTCTGCTCGAACAATAATCTTTGAGACGGTCCACTCGGAGACACCTTTATTCAACAAGTGCTCTTTCAGAGTGTTTCTTCATTCAGAATCAACTCACTCGGGAGTCCTCCACTCGGAGACAGTTTTGCTCAGAAAAAGCACTTGTTACCCAAATCAGACTCGCTTTATATTAGTAATTCTTCACTCGGATGAATAGCTTTGGGCGGTATTTATTCAAGGTCAGTCCCTTTTTCACTCAGAGTGGCTGCAGTCAGGAAGCTTCCACTCGGATTTACCTGCAACAGGGACATATTCCTTCAAGATAAGCTTTTTTTCACTCGGAATGGCTTTGATAGGGAATCTTCCACTCGGATTTACCTCCAACCGCGAAGTATTCCACTCGGCAATGCTTCATTCTGAGTCATCCTACTCAGATTTGATCATTTTTGAGTCATCCTACTCGGAGTTGATTATTCTGAGTCAGAATTCAGTATAAAAAAAAGAATTCTTTCCACTTGGGCTTGTTCTTCTTGTTTCTTTATCATTTAATGGTCGTTTTTCTCTTGTTATTGACCCTTGTATTATCTTAATTTCTGCAAAATAAAATACCCAAGTAGGATATAGTGGAAAGAAAGCGAAAATCATAAAAATTAAGGAAATACAGTGCATAATGATTAAAATCCTAAGCAAACTAAATCTAATTTATTGTGTTATAAAACACTTATCAAAATACCCCAAACCAAAACATTGCTTGTCCTCAAGCAATTACCATATTCACATGATAAGATACAGAAAACACTAAGCTCAATAAACTAAGGAATCCAAAATAGAGAAAAAGATTTATTCAAATGCCAATATTAATTTTCTTATGTGAATCAATTTTCATTATCAAGACAGAGGATACTCTTTTCTCAATTTTCACTCAAAGTGTTTCATGGTTTGTGTATCACTCAGATCATCATAGTCAAAAAATATTACCATAAGCTTGTTAATAAACCAGAAACTCCACAGTTTAGATAGAAAATATGTCAAAGTCTAAAGGTCTTTCAAAGGTTGTAACGTGGCCTTGGGTTGTATTGTCAAGGTAGAAATTTCAAGAAAAATGGAATACAAAAGGGCTTTAACAGTCATGAATGATTCAAATTACCATCATAAATTTAACAGAGCAAATTTTTGAACTTTTATGGACTTTTTGGAATTCATTCAATATCATCCTTTTGATTTTCTTTTTCTTTTTTCTTGCTTTTCTTTACATCCTATACATATTTTTCTTAAGTCCTTTTTTATTTCTTTGCTCCACTAAATTTCCAACTTTTTCGTCATTAAGAGAATATCAGTCAATGAAAGGCTTCAAAGAAAAATTTTCACTTTTAGGCTCAAAATGGGCAACTAGGACATTGTGCCTTTATCATCCTAAGACATATAATCAAAAACCATTTTGAATTGGTTGAAAAACAAGTTCTAGAATATTAATGACTATGAGATTTACTCAATCAAGAAGATATGGGTTTTAAAATTTGTTTGATAAATAACCCATTTTGGCCCAAGTCTAACCATGGAAAGTCTTTTCAAAGAAAATTTTAATCACATAAAGTTCATTTAGACATTGATTTGGCATTTAAACAATCAAATTTTGAAAATTTTACTCAAAATTTTGGGGTCCTTAGATACTTTAGCCTTGTGTTTAAAGTAAATTTATCATATAATCATGGTAAATTACAAGATTACAAACAAAACAAGGAAAACACACATGCATGAAAAATATAACAATCACACAACGTAAACAAAATAGTTAAGTTTTCTTATCTACCACCCCAAACCAGAATTTGACATTGTCCTCAATGTTAAAATGGATGATAAAAGGATAAGAAAACTTACCTGTAGTAACCCCAAACCAGGATTTGACATAGTTGTTGTTTTTTTATTTTTTTATTTTTAATTTATTAAAGACATGGGGTTACCTCCCCACAAGTGCTAAGTTTTAAGTCTTCAGCCAGACTTTTCTAAACCTGCTTCAGCTATACAATTCATACCTGAACACAGGTTTTAGTGGTCTGAATTCTACCTTAGGGATCAGTTCTCTTTTAGCCAAAAAATCACAAAAGTGTGTTTTTGAAATGCCTAAAAAGTCATAAGATAAAACAGATTCAAGTGGATCAAGAGGGAGGTTTTAGATTGCCTCTTTCTCTACCACTTGGTCAATAAAATCTATTTCAAGCACAGCAAAGTTAACAGGTATGTAAAGTTTTCCTACCTTGATAGGAATAACCTCTAGAATACCTGGATCCTGAAGCTTGGGCAGTACCTTCTTTTGGATCAATGTACTGCTCTCCTCAATTATCAGATGAGATAGGGACTCATCAAATTTCTTCTCTTCCTTAGCTTCTTCTTTAGTTATGCCAACCGGATCATCATAATGAGTACCACTCCTAAGAGTGATATCCATGGTGTGGTTAGATGGTCCCACCTCATGTTTTACAAGAAATGTTTCTGGTGTTCTCATAGAAAAAGAGGTCTGTTGGATAATTTGATTCTCCAAAATTTTGTTATGGGTGGCCAGAGAGTCCACCTTTGAAGCTAAGGTTTTTATGGCATTTGAGAACTCTTCATTTTGTTTTTCTTGGGTGCTCACAAAATTTTCCATCAGTATTTCAAGTGTGGATTTTTGTGGGGGGTAGTTTTGGAATACTGGTAAGCTTCTAAAATCACTGCTATGGTTATAGTTCCCAATAGCATCCAACTGATGAAATTCTTGTTCATGGTGGTTTAAGGATATTGCAAAATAGCAATTTGTAGCAGTATGTCCTGAATCACCATAAATCGAACAATAAAAGTCAGTAGCACCTGTTAAGAATTCCATAACAAACAAAGATCAAGTGTGATCTTTGAAAATAAAAATAAAAATAAAAAACTAGAAATAAAACAAATGAAAAAAATATTAACAAGTATGATCTAATTGAATTTCAATATTACCGATATTTGAGGGACAACAGTCCCCGGCAACGGTGACAAAAACTTGACAGGGCCCGCAAGCGCATGGGTTATGTCACGTAATATAAAAGATTATCGTTCTCCACAAGGACTGTTTTCAAAGTACCAGCATATTGAAATTTAATTATCCACACAATTGATTTTTAATGTTTTTTGTAAAATAAAACAAAAATTAGAAATAAATTTAGACATAAAATTTACTTGACACTTAAAAATCAGAGTTGAGAGTATCTTGGGATTTCGGAGGATCAAGACTCTATTTTATGTTAATGAATTTTAACTTTTCATAAATAAGAATCAAATTAAGTTTTCCAAGGCGAATTTTTCTTAAGCTAATTAATATGTTCCTCTCGGAATCCTATTAATGTACCTAACCTATGGAAAGCGCTGCTTAATCCTTAGAAAAGGCCCATTATCGTTTTGTGAAAATCCCTTATTTATTCCCCAAAAGATTTTTATTACTTTCACGGTTTTACCAAGGTCACAAAAAGTATTTCAAAACCTTAGGCTTAGTTCAAAAACTTTCCAGTAACAATAAATCTCTCGATTCTATTAATTACTTAAACTTACTAATATACCCGCAAGTATACAGTTTTATCACTTAGGTTCTTCTTGTTAGGAATCACTAAGAGCATTGAGCATTTTTTGAACTGAATGGAAAATAGAAATTTATTTAATTCAAAGTCAAAATAACATTATCATAAAATATTATCACACCCCCTTTATCCCAAGATAATTAATTTAGTTACTCATGAAATAATTCAAATTCATACACATGCTGGAGCGAGTACCTTGATCGCTGAGGCGAGAGGCCACACTCGGCTATCCCGATGCTCAGAATCCAGAGTTATCCTTCAACTCATTCATTCAGAAAATGATAGCTAACTCGCTCGGCACGCCACAACTTATTCGCTCGGGGTGTCATTAAGTAAATCCTCACTCGGACTTATTCTAATTCTAACCACTCGGAATACTGTTTGGCTAATTCGCTCAGATTATTTATAACGTCCACTCAGAATTTATTAAAGGGGTTTCCCTCAGAATCCCTTTAAGTATTCCCCACTCAGAAAGAGCCCAAACACAAGTCACTAGCATACAACACGGTATATACATAATCATACACTCGCTCGGGAAATCAGGTAATTAAGTCCCGCTCGGACTCATTCAAAACTCAACCACTCGGGATACAGATCCTCACTCACTCAGATTTTACATCTTTCACTCGGATTATAAATACCTTACACTTAGAATCTATTCCATTCTAAACCGCTACACTAACTCCTCTCTCAGAAGAGGGTCACTCAAGGTTTTCACTCGGGAATACGAACTCTTCCTCACTCGGGTTTACCTATAATTTTCACTCGGAATCACTCTGCGTGTTCACTCGGAACAGGATCTAAATCTCCTATGTTCCTCTCAGGGTTCATTAACTTAGAGTTATCCACTCAACATCAGGGATATCCCAGTCGGTAATAAACATCCGATATACATAAAGCACGTATGTATGAATATATGTTCCCAGAAATATAAACATGCCCACAATCCAATCTACCGACCCACATACATGTAACCTTATACTCGGAATACTCATTAACTTAACGTTATGCCCTTACTATTATTTACAGATCCATACATGTGACACCATGTCTATACTTATCAAATCAGTCTTTATAAATAAATATGTTTAATCGTTATTTTACATAAGAGCCGGCCAAGGCTACACTGACTAACATAGTGAATACAATATAAGCACTCAACAGTCAGAGTACACCACATTCGGACTTGAGGCCCTGTCAGCACTTCTGGGTCCGACCTGCACATACTGAAAAATGGTGTAGGGGGTGAGCTTTTACATATACAATGACAGCCAAGGACTCGGTATCAGTGTCAGTACGCACACTTACGTTCACTCGGTCGCATTCAGATTAAGTTAAGGCCATGCAAATTAGAATAATATCAATAACATACACTCACATACATACTACATAAAGTTTGTCCTTATTCACACATGCACATGCATCCATACACTCGGAATTCATTCATAACACCCAACACATGCCACGCGTACTATCCTACTCAACATCATATCTACATGCATGCCTGCGGATCCGACTTGAGTAATGACTTTCAGTTACAGTTCCCCCCTTACTGGCCTCTCGTCCATCAGCTCTTCCTGCGTGGTACCGGCCTCCCATTGACGTCTCGAGACTCCTCTCTAGCTCCTACGGCTACCACGAGCTCTCTCAGGATCTAGCCAAGGTCTGTAGCTGGAAGTCATTCCCTCGGGGCTCATGACCTTCCACGGGTCACCCCATTCCTACATATGCAACTTATGCGTTTAACCAGCAAGCAACATCACTCAACTGATACCTCCTTCGTAACCATCAAGGTAGAAACATATTCAACACGGTCTCTATATTTACTTTGTCAATCACACCAACATGTACAGTAATCAAACAATCAAGGTAATAACATCGGACGAATCAACTAACAGTCACACATTCATATTCTCACAGCATTAACAGAGATAGAACCATGCATCTCACTCGTCTATATCAGAAAGGCTATACTATCATACACATGGAATCCAAGATCAACAATCATGCATAATACACAGTCGTGACAGACACATGCACACACTTAAAGCAGTACATTCATCCGGTACCGTTCGTGGACCATGCATTTGACATGCAAGCGCCCCCTACCTGGGATGAAGATTCCAAAGGCTCCAAGGGCTTGCAGCTCCAGTCGGTTGCTCCGCTCAGCCCGTTCACTCGTTCTCAATAGAATGACCCTGCATCAGTCATCCACTATTACCCTTGGCTTTGGAAAAACTCCGAGCCACTCCCACTCTTAAACAGTTCTGCATGCAAGATTAGCGGGGAGGCCCAAGCCTCCAGGGCACCACATTGACCTTCCACTCGGTCCAGTGGGGATTTCCAAGCTTCCGAGATGCCCAGTTCTCTGCTCGCTCTCTTGAGCAGCTCCATCACAACGCTGGTGAATGCCCCCAACCTCCTTGTCGCGAGCTTATAGAAACAGAGAGCAGAGAAGAAAGGAGAAGAAGAGAAGAAGAATGAGGAGCAGAGAAAAAGAAGAGAAGAGAGGACAGAAAGGAGGGAAATCTGAAGGGAAAAATGAATGATAGGGTGGTCCAGTAGCCCATATACGCATGCACGGAGAGAAGGGGAAAGTGGGGTGGGAAAGCGTGCAGTAGTACACCAATCACAATCGGCCAATAATTATTAATTAATCACTCTTAACCAGTCATTATTTCTTAAGTTGAGTTAATTAAGTTAATTATAATTAATAAATAATTTTACCACCTTGCAATTATTATTTCAATGATTTATTTTCATTCAGTAATTAATTATTAAATCGGGATGTTACAGTTCTCCCCCTCTCAAAAGAATTTCGTCCTCAAAATTCAATCGGTAACTTACCTTAAATAAATAACTCAGAGAATTGCTGACTCAATTACCCACACGACTGTGCTTCCACAAGCATTCACCGACCGGTTCACAATTTCACTCGGCAAGGCTTCAATTCTCAAGCGGTTTACCGACCGCCCCACAATTTCAATCGGCAAAACACAAAAGTCAGGTCCTGCCTGATTACGACCTCATCATAAAATTCAACATATTTGGGGATTCAATTTCTAGAACGTACAATTTACCCCATTTAACTCAGCCAATTCATCATAAGCAGTGGTACTTCCTAAATTCTTGGCCGCTCGGCCTTACACACTCAACACCGATTGGTGTATTTACACCCTCGGGTTCCCCGACTCAAATGAGTCACTCGGTATCACCATACACTCATACAGGGTACCGACTCAAAATTGTATCACATGGGACACATTAAGGAGGTTAATTAATCCAGTTGGGAATAATCTAATCGGTATACAACATCACCGACTCCCAAAAATACTTACTCCCGACCGATTCCTCTCGGATCAAACCCTCGGGTTTCCAAAATCTGGCCACAAAATTTCCTCCTTATACCGAAATGAACATTCAAAAGAGTTTCCTTGTGCTTCATTCAGCACAATTGGCCTGGGTTTACCCCGCACAGGCACCACGCTCGATTCGGAAATCTTAGGTTTCTACCCATGCCTTCAGCTAATTTCACGCCTACGCTCTGAGAACGTCACTCGGACCTCTCATTCCAAAATATTCCTCGGGGTTTTGAAGGTAATCCTCATCTGGAATCTCTCTATTTGCAAAGCTCCACTCGGAATTCAAGTCTATAACGAAGTCAAACCTGAGTTCAAGCTCAGCAGTCCCAACCACTGACCTGAGTACGACTTCAATCAAATCCTTCTCTCGGATATCCATCCCCCTCAGAGACCATTCACTTGGAAACTTACTCACTCGAAGTCTCATTTTCCCGACCAGAGGGACTCTTCTCCTGGAAGGTCACTCGGTTGGACATCACACGGGTATTAGGAATTCTACACTTGTTATCTTTCTACCCAGAGTTGTTTCACATGGTACCCTCCTACTCGGAAGTGATACACTCCGAGTCACACTACTCGAATCTTACCCTTTCAGGGATGTTACGCTCGGACACTATTCCCTTAACTTAGTAATGATCCCTTCAATGAGGTTCTACTCGGAACACCATAATTTCCACTCGGCAGTTCCTCCTCACAAGGACGTCGCTTGGAATTATCTCTACTTTTACACACTCGGAATATACTAACCCTTCCCGAGCAACCCCTCTCTTCTCAATTTAGCTTGGCTCAAGATCCTGGTCCTCTCATTAAACCTACAGTACCACTCGGCTAACTTATAAAACTCAAATTTCAGTGGCAAATTTGATCACCCTTCTTATTTCAATAACTAATCGCCCCTTTAGTAGCCATTCTGTACCCAACAACCTCTAATCCTCTCGGAGGCAACATGCCAAGGCTGAGCAGTCCTCATTTTGATATATAGCCACTTATGATCTACTTAATACAACTCCTCTCTTTACTCGGGGCAGCCTGAAAGACTCACCATCACCATAAGCAGCTACAACTTCACCTGCCCGACTCATGAATTGCTGTATCCATCTTATAGGATGACGTCTCATTCCTATAGGGTTACAACAATTACACAGTCACTACAACATGTACGCTGCCACAATGCCTACGACATGAAGTGTCATCTCAGGACAGCATGACTCACACTGACCTGACTCACTCAACTAATACTAATTCACACGGTAATTAATGGCAGTTCACATACATATTAGAAGCAGTACATCTACATCAACATTATGCATCACACAGGGTACATCACGTAACAACAAGCATGAAAATTATTTATCACTTTTGTAAAATTGGATGACGGCAATACAATAATCGGCTTCTAGCCAACACCGAGTAAATATTTCCTCTAAATCTTATTCATCACAAAATCATGGCTCGGATTAAATTCTCAGTTCTCAGCTATATAATGACATCACTCATTCGGCTTCATGCAATTCAGTCAGGATTAAGTAATTCACATTCACATATGTTGTCATAACACACCGCGCACTCGGCAACGGCACTAATGTACATACAAGCGCTCAATCGGATTTCATACCAATTATTCATGGCTATATCATTGTTCACTATAGCATGCACCATAACCATAACCACACATTGCACTCAACGATAGCATCAATATATATATGTGTTCATCCGATCGGATTTACTCAAATCAATTCCAAACTACATTAAGGATTTTATTCACAACATCACATCCAATCGGGAATTGCACAATAACGTACATTCTCAATTATAACACCACATTACACTCGGTAACAGTATCGGTACATACATATTCATTCAGTCGGAATTCACTTGTATGTCATCACCTAGTCGGGGTTCATTCAAATCATTCAAATCTATACAAACCATGTTAGTCTCCCTAACAACATTCTCACACACACCGACCAACTCACTCAGCTAATACTTACTCATAAAAATTAATGGCAATTCACATGCATATATAAGCACATATTCACTTCAACATTATCATGATACACCACGTAGGGCACGTCACACAGCAACAATCATGAAATATAATTTACCACTACTGTAAAACAGTATAATGGCTACAGGCTTCCGACTCACACAAAAATCATACACCTCCTCATTACTCATAAGTTAGCGCAACTCTCCTAATGACAATCGTCAAGTAGCAGTTACTATCATCCCAAAATGGTATAATGACAGTTGGTTTTCGACCATTACCGCGTAATTACTTCTTCCTTAGATCTTATCCACCTTAAACCATACAGTATCATATATATATATATGTATACGTGTGTACCAACATTCAATACATACACGCTATCATTCAACCAGAACACATTCAAGCATCATTCAATCAGAATCTATCCAGCCAGCTCTCGGCTATATCACTTACATTATTTATAATCCTATATAATCACAGCCATAGACTCACTTTGCACTTAGCGACAGCATCAACACGTATATATATTCAATCATCCAATCGGAATATCAAATTCACACTCGGTCATACAATTTATATCATTCACCACAGCATGCATTACAGCCACAACATCATATTGCACCCAGCCATAACATTAATATACATACATTCATTCAATCGGATTCCATTCAATCATGTTATTCTAAATAACATTCCACATATTCATGTAATTCATATTGAGCTCAACAACCATTATAGTGTTCTTTTCACCCGGATTTAAAAGGGACTCCTCACTCGGCAACTATAATCTTTCCTACTCTGGTTTTCCCACTAAGTCAAGACTCACTCGGATTTTCTAGCTACTTAATGATTTATTATAATGGATCCACTCAGAGTCCTAGGTGTCATCTTCTGGTTGGTAAACTCTCGCCCGGCATCACACTGTCTCATTCACTCGGGATTACCTAGGCTTCCTTTCACTCGGAGGGAGTCACTAACTCTCTTCCCACGTCAACACTCGTCTCCATTTCGACTTATAGTTAAACTAACCTCTCACACACAACAAATACGCATACATATATTACTCGGATCTTTATGCACAGTATAGGAGTTCACGCAACATAGAGGGTGTAATTAATTACAGGCACCAAATTATGTCTTCTACTCCAAAGGGTTCAGGTTCAAGTAAAAGGAACTAAGGCTAACACATCTCTTGTACCGCAAATCATATACTATCATTCATCACACGTTCAAATTCCTCAACAAGCCACAGGCATACAACCACACCATTCATAGTTAAACATATACCAAATCATCAAACACATACAATACCGATTAAGTCAGGGCATATGATCAATCGGACCAGGAGGGAAACGACCTCCTATACATAAATCAATATCACAATAATGATGACCACTCGGTCACAATGCATACAACCGCTTACACTTGGTAAGCATACCTTGGCCTTGGACCTTTCGGTCTGCTCTAATACCAAATGAAACATCCTAAATTTAAAATGGAAACAACCCGGGACAAGAAAATTTTTCCAAAATTAAATAAACCAAATAGACCATAAAGCAACCGGGTAACAAAAGAGATAAGAGAAGGAAGGCAAGAGAAAATAAAACCGACTCGAGAGGGCATACAGCGGAAGAAGGAAACACTCAGCGAAGCCCAAAACCAGCACCCACTCGTTTAAGCGAGATCCCACACGCTTGAGCGAGGCAGCTCCAGTCGCTCGGGCGAGGCACGAATCACTTAAGCGATGCCAACACAAGGTTTTTCCAAGTCCACGCTCGCTGGAGCGAGTACCTTGATCGCTGGGGCGAGAGGCCACACTCGGCTATCCCAACGCTCGGAATCCAGAGTTATCCTTCAACTCATTCACTCAGAAAATGATAGCTAACTCGCTCGGCACGCCACAACTTATTCGCTCGGGGGGTCATTAGGTAAATCCTCACTCGGGCTTATTCTAATTCTAACCACTCGGAATACCGTTTGGCTAATTCACTCGGATTATTTATAACGTCCACTCAGAATTTATTAAAGGGGTTTCCCTCAGAATCCCTTTAAGTATTCCCCACTCGGAAAGAGCCCAAACACAAGTCACTAGCATACAACACGGTATATACATAATCATACACTCGCTCGGGAAATCAGGTAATTAAGTCCTGCTCGGACTCATTCAAAACTCAACCACTCGGGATACAGATCCTCACTCACTCGGATTTTACATCTTTCACTCGGATTATAAATACCTTACACTTAGAATCTATTCCATTCTAAACCGCTACACTAACTCCTCTCTCAGAAGAGGGTCACTCAAGGTTTTCACTCAGGAATACGAACTCTTCCTCACTCGGGTTTACATATAATTTTCACTCGGAATCACTCTGCGTGTTCACTCGGAACAGGATCTAAATCTCCTATGTTCCTCTCAGGGTTCATTAACTTAGAGTTATCCACTCAACATCAGGGATATCCCAGTCGGTAATAAACATCCAATATACATAAAGCACGTATGTATGAATATATGTTCCCAGAAATATAAACGTGCCCACAATCCAATCTACCGACCCGCATACATGTAACCTTATACTCGGAATACTCATTAACTTAACGTTATGCCCTTACTATTTTTTACAGATCCATACATGTGACACCATGTCTATACTTATCAAATCAGTCTTTATAAATAAATATGTTTAATCGTTATTTTACATAAGAGCCGGCCAAGGCTACACTGACTAACATAGTGAATACAATATAAGCACTCAACAGTCAGAGTACACCACATTCGGACTTGAGGCCCTGTCAGCACTTCTGGATCCGACCTGCACATACTGAAAAATGGTGTAGGGGGGTGAGCTTTTACATATACAATGACAGCCAA
This sequence comes from Clitoria ternatea, assembly GCA_037962975.1. Taxonomy (NCBI): domain Eukaryota; kingdom Viridiplantae; phylum Streptophyta; class Magnoliopsida; order Fabales; family Fabaceae; genus Clitoria; species Clitoria ternatea. The sequence goes on along the minus strand of CM075671.1, from coordinate 80,553,313 downwards.
GGACTCGGTATCAGTGTCAGTACGCACACTTACGTTCACTCGGTCACATTCAGATTAAGTTAAGGCCATGCAAATTAGAATAATATCAATAACATACACTCACATACATACTACATAAAGTTCGTCCTTATTCACACATGCACATGCATCCATACACTCGGAATTCATTCATAACACCCAACACATGCCACGCGTACTATCCTACTCAACATCATATCTATATGCATGCCTGCGGATCCGACTTGAGTAATGACTTTCAGTTACAGTTCCTCCCTTACTGGCCTCTCGTCCATCAGCTCTTCCCGCGTGGTACCGGCCTCCCATTGGCGTCTCGAGACTCCTCTCTAGCTCCTACCGCTACCATAAGCTCTCTCAGGATCTAGCCAAGGTCTGTAGCTGGAAGTCATTCCCTCGGGGCTCATGACCTTCCATGGGTCACCCCATTCCTACATATGCAACTTATGCGTTTAACCAACAAGCAACATCACTCAACTGATACCTCCTTCGTAACCATCAAGGTAGAAACATATTCAACACGGTCTCTATATTTACTTTGTCAATCACACCAACATGCACAGTAATCAAACAATCAAGGTAATAACATCGGACGAATCAACTAACAGTCACACATTCATATTCTCACAGCATTAACAGAGATAGAACCATGCGTCTCACTCGTCTATATCAGAAAGGCTATACTATCTTACACATGGTATCCAAGATCAACAATCATGCATAATACACAGTCATGACAGACACATGCACACACTTAAAGTAGTACATTCATCTGGTACCGTTCGTGGACCATGCATTTGACATGCAAGCGCCCCCTACCTGGGATGAAGATTCCAAAGGCTCCAAGGGCTTGCAGCTCCAGTCGGTTGCTCCGCTCATCCCGTTCACTCGTTCTCAATAGAACGACCCTGCATCAGTCATCAACTATTACACTTGGCTTTGGAAAAACTCTGAGCCACTCCCACTCTTAAACAGTTCTGCATGCAAGATTAGCGGGGAGGCCCAAGCCTCCAGGGCACCACATTGACCTTCCACTCGGTCCAATGGTGATTTCCAAGCTTCCGAGACGCCCAGTTCTCTGCTCGCTCTCTTGAGTAGCTCCATCACAACGCTGGTGAACGCCCCCAACCTCCTTGAAGCTCTTCGTGGTGCAGATCTTCACTGAGACTCGGCAGCCTCGAGCAAGGAGAGGGAGAAAGAGGAAAGTCGACGAAGGAATCGTGGGGAAGAAGACTGGTTGTATGCAGGGAGAAATACACACCCTTGCCCTCTCTGGTTCGTCGAGTCAAGAAGGAGGACTCCGATCCTCGGCCACCACTGTCGTGAGCTTACAGAAACAGAGAGCAGAGAAGAAAGGAGAAGAAGAGAAGAAGAATGAGGAGCGGAGAAGAAGAAGAGAAGAGAGGACAGAAAGGAGGGAAGTCTGAAGGGGAAAACATGAATGATAGGGTGGCCCAGTAGCCCATATACGCATGCACGGAGAGAAGGGGAAAGTAGGGTGGGAAAGCGTAAAGCAGTACACCAATCACAATCGGCCAGCAATTATTAATTAATCACTCTTAACCAGTCATTATTTCTTAAGTTGAGTTAATTAAGTTAATTATAATTAATAAATAATTTTACTACCTTGCAATTATTATTTCAATGATTTATTTTCATTCAGCAATTAATTATTAAATCGGGATGTTACAGTTCTCCCCCTCTCAAAAGAATTTCGTCCTCAAAATTCAATCGGTAACTTACCTTAAATAAATAACTCAGAGAATTGCTGACTCAATTACCCACACGACTGTGCTTCCACCAGCATTCACCGACCGGTTCACAATTTCACTCGGCAAGGCTTCAATTCTCAAGCGGTTTACCGACCGCCCCACAATTTCAGTCGGCAAAACACAAAAGTCAGGTCCTGCCTGATTACGACCTCATCATAAACTTCAACATATTTGGGGATTCAATTTCTAGAACGTACAATTTACCCCATTTAACTCAGCCAATTCATCATAAGCAGTGGTACTTCCTAAATTCTTGGCCGCTCGGCCTTACACACTCAACACCGATTGGTGTATTTACACCCCCGGGTTCCCCGACTCAAATGAGTCACTCGGTATCACCATACACTCATACAGGGTACCGACTCAAAATTGTATCACATGGGACACATTAAGGAGGTTAATTAATCCAGTTGGGAATAATCTAATCGGTATACAACATCACCGACTCCCAAAAATACTTACTCCCGACCGATTCCTCTCGGATCAAACCCTCGGGTTTCCAAAATCTGGCCACAAAATTTCCTCCTTATACCGAAATGAACATTCAAAAGAGTTTCCTTGTGCTTCATTCAGCACAATTGGCCTGGGTTTACCCCGCACAGGCACCACGCTCGATTCGGAAATCTTAGGTTTCTACCCATGCCTTCGGCTAATTTCACGCCTACGCTCTGAGAACGTCACTCGGACCTCTCATTCCAAAATATTCCTCGGGGTTTTGAAGGTAATCCTCATCTGGAATCTCTCTATTTGCAAAGCTTCACTCGGAATTCAAGTCTATAACGAAGTCAAACCTGAGTTCAAGCTCAGCAGTCCCAACCACTGACCTGAGTATGACTTCAATCAAATCCTTCTCTCGGATATCCATCCCCCTCAGAGACCATTCACTTGGAAACTTACTCACTCGAAGTCTCATTTTCCCGACCAGAGGGACTCTTCTCCTGGAAGGTCACTCGGTTGGACATCACACGGGTATTAGGAATTCTACACTCGTTATCTTTCTACCCAGAGTTGTTTCACACGGTACCCTCCTACTCGGAAGTGATACACTCCGAGTCACACTACTCGAATCTTACCCTTTCAGGGATGTTACGCTCGGACACTATTCCCTTAACTTAGTAATGATCCCTTCCATGAGGTTCTACTCGGAACACCATAATTTCCACTCGGGAGTTCCTCCTCACAAGGATGTCGCTTGGAATTGTCTCTACTTTTACACACTCGGAATATACTAACCCTTCCCGAGCAACCCCTCTCTTCTCAATTTAGCTTGGCTCAAGATCCTGGTCCTCTCATTAAACCTACAGTACCACTCGGCTAACTTATAAAACTCAAATTTCAGTGGCAAATTTGATCACCCTTCTTATTTCAATAACTAATCGCCCCTTTAGTAGCCATTCTGTACCCAACAACCTCTAATCCTCTCGGAGGCAACATGCCAAGGCTGAGCAGTCCTCATTTTGATACATAGCCACTTATGATCTACTTAATACAACTCCTCTCTTCACTCGGGGCAGCCTGAAAGACTCACCATCACCATAAGCAGCTACAACTTCACCTGCCCGACTCATGAATTACTGCATCCATCTTATAGGATGACGTCTCATTCCTATAGGGTTACAACAATTACACAGTCACTACAACATGTACGCTGCCACAATGCCTACGACATGAAGTGTCATCTCATGACAGCATGACTCACACTAACCTGACTCACTCAACTAATACTAATTCACACGGTAATTAATGGCAGTTCACATACATATTAGAAGCAATACATCTACATCAACATTATGCATCACACAGGGTACATCACGTAACAACAAGCATGAAAATTATTTATCACTTCTGTAAAATTGGATGACGGCAATACAATAATCGGCTTCTAGCCAACACCGAGTAAATATTTCCTCTAAATCTTATTCATCACAAAATCATGGCTCGGATTAAATTCTCAGTTCTCAGCTATATAATGACATCACTCATTCGGCTTCATACAATTCAGTCAGGATTAAGTAATTCACATTCACATATGTTGTCATAACACACCGCGCACTCGGCAACGACACTAATGTACATATAAGCGCTCAATCGGATTTCATACCAATTATTCATGGCTATATCATTGTTCACTATAGCATGCACCATAACCATAACCACACATTGCACTCAACGATAGCATCAATATATATAAGTGTTCATCCGATCGGATTTACTCAAATCAATTCCAAACTACATTAAGGATTTTATTCACAACATCATATCCAATCGGGAATTGCACAATAACGTACATTCTCAATTATAACACCACATTACACTCGGTAACAGTATCGGTACATACATATTCATTCAGTCGGAATTCACTTGTACGTCATCACCTAGTCGGGGTTCATTCAAATCATTCAAATCTATACAAACCATGTTAGTCTCCCTAACAACGTTCTCACACACACCGACCAACTCACTCAGCTAATACTTACTCATAAAAATTAATGGCAATTCACATGCATATATAAGCACATATTCACATCAACATTATCATGATGCACCACGTAGGGCACGTCACACAGCAACAATCATGAAATATAATTTACCACTACTGTAAAACAGTATAATGGCTACAGGCTTCCGACTCACACAAAAATCATACACCTCCTCATTACACATAAGTTAGCGCAACTCTCCTAATGACAATCGTCAAGTAGCAGTTACTATCATCCCAAAATGGTATAATGACAGTCGGTTTTCGACCATTACCGCGTAATTACTTCTTCCTTAGATCTTATCCACCTTAAACCATACAGTATCATATATATATATATATGTATACGTGTGTACCAACATTCAATACATACACGCTATCATTCAACCAGAACACATTCAAGCATCATTCAATCAGAATCTATCCAGCCAGCTCTCGGCTATATCACTTACATTATTTATAATCCTATATAATCACAGCCATAGGCTCACTTTGCACTTAGCGACAGCATCAACACGTATATATATTCAATCATCCAATCGGAATATCAAATTCACACTCGGTCATACAATTCATATCATTCACCACAGCATGCATTACAGCCACAACATCATATTGCACCCAGCCATAACATTAATATACATACATTCATTCAATCGGATTCCATTCAATCATGTTATTCTAAATAACATTCCACATATTCATGTAATTCATATTGAGCTCAACAACCATTATAGTGTGCGCACGTTCTTTTCACCCGGATTTAAAAGGGACTCCTCACTCGGCAACTATAATCTTTCCTACTCTGGTTTTCCCACTAAGTCAAGACTCACTCGGATATTCTAGCTACTTAATGATTTATTATAATGGATCCACTCAGAGTCCTAGGTGTCATCTTCTGGTCGGTATACTCTCGCCCGGCATCACACTGTCTCATTCACTTGGGATTACCTAGGCTTCCTTTCACTCGGAGGGAGTCACTAACTCTCTTCCCACGTCAACACTCGTCTCCATTTCGACTTATAGTTAAACTAACCTCTCACACACAACAAATACGCATACATATATTACTCGGATCTTTATGCACAGTATAGGAGTTCACGCAACATAGAGGGTGTAATTAATTACAGGCACCAAATTATGTCTTCTACTCCAAAGGGTTCAGGTTCAAGTAAAAGGAACTAAGGCTAACACATCTCTTGTACCGCAAATCATATACTATTCATTCATCACACGTTCAAATTCCTCAACAAGGCACAGGCATATAACCACACCATTCATAGTTAAACATATACCAAATCATCAAACACATACAATACCGATTAAGTCAGGGCATATGATCAATCGGACCAGGAGGGAAACGACCTCCTATACACAAATCAATATCACAATAATGATGACCACTCGGTCACAATGCATACAACCGCTTACACTTGGTAAGCATACCTTGGCCTTGGACCTTTCGGTCTGCTCTAATACTAAATGAAACATCCTAAATTTAAAATGGAAACAACCCGGGACAAGAAAATTTTTCCAAAATTAAATAAACCAAATAGACCATAAAGCAACCGGGTAACAAAAGAGATAAGAGAAGGAAGGCAAGAGAAAATAAAACCGACTCGAGAGGGCATACAGCGGAAGAAGGAAACACTCAGCGAAGCCCAAAACCAGCATCCACTCGTTTAAGCGAGATCCCACACGCTTGAGCGAGGCAGCTCCAGTCGCTCGGGCGAGGCACGAATCACTTAAGCGATGCCAACACAAGGTTTTTCCAAGTCCACGCTCGCTGGAGCGAGTACCTTGATCGCTGGGGCGAGAGGCCACACTCGGCTATCCCGACGCTCGGAATCCAGAGTTATCCTTCAACTCATTCACTCGGAAAATGATAGCTAACTCACTCGGCATGCCACAACTTATTCGCTCGGGGGGTCATTAAGTAAATCCTCACTCGGACTTATTCTAATTCTAACCACTCGGAATACCGTTTGGCTAATTCGCTCAGATTATTTATAACGTCCACTCAGAATTTATTAAAGGGGTTTCCCTCAGAATCCCTTTAAGTATTCCCCACTCGGAAAGAGCCCAAACACAAATCACTAGCATACAACACGGTATATACATAATCATACACTCGCTCGGGAAATCAGGTAATTAAGTCCCGCTCGGACTCATTCAAAATTCAACCACTCGGGATACAGATCCTCACTCACTCGGATTTACATCTTTCACTCGGATTATAAATACCTTACACTTAGAATCTATTCCATTCTAAACCGCTACACTAACTCCTCTCTCAGAAGAGGGTCACTCAAGGTTTTCACTCGGGAATACGAACTCTTCCTCACTCGAATTTACCTATAATTTTCACTCGGAATCACTCTGTGTGTTCACTCGGAACAAGATCTAAATCTCCTATGTTCCTCTCAGGGTTCATTAACTTAGAGTTATCCACTCAACATCAGGGATATCCCAGTCGGTAATAAACATCCAATATACATAAAGCACGTATGTATGAATATATGTTCCCAGAAATATAAACATGCCCACAATCCAATCTACCGACCCGCATACATGTAACCTTATACTCGGAATACTCATTAACTTAACGTTATGCCCTTACTATTATTTACAGATCCATACATGTGACACCATGTCTATACTTATCAAATCAGTCTTTATAAATAAATATGTTTAATCGTTATTTTACATAAGAGCCGGCCAAGGCTACACTGACTAACATAGTGAATACAATATAAGCACTCAACAGTCAGAGTACACCACATTCGGACTTGAGGCCCTGTCAGCACTTCTGGATCCGACCTGCACATACTGAAAAATGGTGTAGGGGGGTGAGCTTTTACATATACAATGACAGCCAAGGACTCGGTATCAGTGTCAGTACGCACACTTACGTTCACTCGGTCGCATTCAGATTAAGTTAAGGCCATGCAAATTAGAATAATATCAATAACATACACTCACATACATACTACATAAAGTTCATCCTTATTCACACATGCACATGCATCCATACACTCGAAATTCATTCATAACACCCAACACATGCCACGCGTACTATCCTACTCAACATCATATCTATATGCATGCCTGCGGATCCGACTTGAGTAATGACTTTCAGTTACAGTTCCCCCCTTACTGGCCTCTTGTCCATCAGCTCTTCCCGTGTGGTACCGACCTCCCATTGGCGTCTCGAGACTCCTCTCTAGCTCTTACCGCTACCATGAGCTCTCTCAGGATCTAGCCAAGGTCTGTAGCTGGAAGTCATTCCCTCGGGGCTCATGACCTTCCACGGGTCACCCCATTCCTACATATGCAACTTATGCGTTTAACCAACAAGCAACATCACTCAACTGATACCTCCTTCGTAACCATCAAGGTAGAAACATATTCAACACGGTCTCTATATTTACTTTGTCAATCACACCAACATGCACAGTAATCAAACAATCAAGGTAATAACATCGGACGAATCAACTAACAGTCACACATTCATATTCTCACAGCATTAACAGACATAGAACCATACGTCTCACTCGTCTATATCAGAAAGGCTATATTATCATACACATGGAATCCAAGATCAACAATCATGCATAATACACAGTCGTGACAGACACATGCACACACTTAAAGCAGTACATTCATCCGGTACCGTTCGTGGACCATGCATTTGACATGCAAGCGCCCCCTACCTGGGATGAAGATTCTAAAGGCTCCAAGGGCTTGCAGCTCCAGTCGGTTGCTCCGCTCATCCCGTTCACTCGTTCTCAATAGAACGACCCTGCATCAGTCATCAACTATTACACTTGGCTTTGGAAAAACTCCGAGCCACTCCCACTCTTAAACAGTTCTGCATGCAAGATTAGCGGGGAGGCCTAAGCCTCCAGGGCACCACATTGACCTTCCACTCGGTCCAATGGGGATTTCCAAGCTTCCGAGACGCCCAGTTCTCTGCTCGCTCTCTTGAGCAGCTCCATCACAACGCTGGTGAACGCCCCCAACCTCCTTGAAGCTCTTCGTGGTGCAGATCTTCACTGAGACTCGGCAGCCTCGAGCAAGGAGAGGGAGAAAGAGGAAAGTCGACGAAGGAATCGTGGGGAAGAAGACTGGTTGTATGTAGGGAGAAATACACACCCTTGCCCTCTCTGGTTCGTCGAGTCAAGAAGGAGGACTCCGATCCTCGGCCACCACTGTCGCGAGCTTACAGAAACAGAGAGCAGAGAAGAAAGGAGAAGAAGAGAAGAAGAATGAGGAGCAGAGAAGAAGAAGAGAAGAGAGGACAAAAAGGATGGAAGTCTGAATGGGAAAACATGAATGATAGGGTGGCCCAGTAGCCCATATACGCATACACGGAGAGAAGGGGAAAGTGGGGTGGGAAAGCGTGAAGCAGTACACCAATCACAATCGGCCAGCAATTATTAATTAATCACTCTTAACCAGTCATTATTTCTTAAGTTGAGTTAATTAAGTTAATTATAATTAATAAATAATTTTACTACCTTGCAATTATTATTTCAATGATTTATTTTCATTCGGCAATTAATTATTAAATCGGGATGTTACAGCCAGCATCCATCCTCAGTGGGAATTAATCCGAGCGGAACAGGTGCTTTTCATACATAAAAGACCGAGTGAAAGCTTGAATTCACCGATCATTGACTCGAAAATTTCTTTCCGAGGAGCATTCATCAGGACCTTCGTTCATTCGGAACTTGTTTTACTCGGTGTTGGTTTGAGAGGAGCTGGACGGTGTTGTGCAATTTGTGAGTGGACGAGCAAAGCAACTCCGATTGCTTTACTGATTGAAACATTCATTCGGAACTGATTGAAACATTCATTTGGAACCGATTGAAAAGTGACTCACTCAGCACTCGTTCAGACCCTCTTCTTTCACATGTGACCCAACTCAGGATCGGGAAGTTTTCATTCAAATGATTCAATCGGCATCTCCAAAATGTTTCACTCGGCTATGTCTCTAGAATTTGAACCACTCAGAGAAACCTTGCTCGGATTTGCTTGGGAGTAATTCAGTCGAGAACGACCCTTTGTTCACCCCTTGAAATGATACACTCGGACACATTTACTCGGAAGTCTGACTTGCTTGTTGTAACATCCTGATTTTACTAATTGAGATTAAGCCATTAATCAAGGGTTAACTGCAGAATTGAGATTAATGATTAATTAAACTAATTTCTGATTGGTTAGAAAATGATTGAATAAATAATGATAATAATAATAATAATGCCAAGCGAAAGGACGCATGTGCCCCTAATGGTATAAGATGACTTCAGCTCTCTCTTTCCCTCATGATTCACACTGGACAGCTCTTCTTGTGCGTGTGTCTGGTCTCTTCTTTCCACTGTTTCTCTTCTTCTTCACTCTCATTCGCGTCGTCCGCTTGGAAAGAACAGGGAGAGAGTTGAGAGCTTTTCTGGGAGGAACAGTGACGCGGCCCTGTTTTCACTCCCCGTCCTCTTCTTCCTCTCCGTCACCTTCTTCCCCTCCTTCTTCTTCCACTTGGAGCTGTCAGTGTCCCAGTTGGAAGGCGGTGCTGGGAGGTGCCTTGGAGCTGTGGAAGAGACGAATCCGTTGGAGGAAGGAGCAACTCTGGTCCATAATCGACGCTGAGTTCGAAGGCTGTTGGAGGAGGAGTAACAGAAGGGACGATCGGTCAGCATTGTAACTCGAAGAGTCTCTGAACCCCGACAGCAGGTAGGGGGCGCTTTGCATGTCAAATGCATGGTTTATGGATGGATTCCGAGTGTTTTGCTTTCATGTGTTGTGTTGTGTCTGAGTGTGTTGATTGATGTGTTGTGTTTGAGTAGGAGTGCTTGCAACACCCGGGTCTAGGATGGTTGTGTTCTGTCTAGTGTTGTGGTGATTCCATCCTTGAGTGCTTGTTAATATTTCTGAGATGCATGCTGTTGAACATGAGAATGCAGAGTGAATACATGTGTGCGTTATCATTATTGCCGAGTGCATGAGTTAAAAAGGGGGTTACTTGCTGAGTTCTGTTTGCAGTTTATGTCTAAATGTATGTGAATGAGAATGCCATGATAAATTTTGAAAGCATGAGATATGAGTTGATACGCTGATTCCCCATTTGGAATGTTGTGTTGAAATGCATGCTGATTTCATTAAGAACGTCGAGTGGTGTACTGTAATATTGTTACCCTGATTTGCTTGTTATGAGTTACTATGACAAAACGCATGTGATGCTGTAATGGAACTATGGATTTCTGAGTGAATCTAAATGCCGTGTTGAATTGATTGTGATCTTTTAATGGCTGTGTGAGACGCACTTGATAAGCTTGGATGCTTGTTGTGAAATTGCATGAGGTTGCATATATGAGAAAAGGGTGACCCGTGGAAGGTCAGGAGCCCTATGAGATGACTCTCAATTATAGATTCCTGGCTAGATCCGTGAGGGCCCGTGGTAGCCGAGGGAGCTAGAGTTAAGTCTCGAGACGTCTTTGAAAGACCGGTACCACGCGGGAAGGGCTAATGGACGAGAGGCAGGGAAGGAATCTGTAACTGAGATCACTATTTAAGTCGGATCCGCATGCATGTATGTAGGAGCGTTGTTATTGAGAATGACATGGTTGATATAGCTTTGAATGGCTGAATGAGTTCCGACTGAATGTGAATACGCATATTTATATTGTTGATGAGCTCAATGTGATTGTGTGCATATATATGTATGTGTAAATGCTATTATGAATAGCATGATTAATATAACCATGAATAAGTGGGGTAAATTCCGACTAGGTGAATATATGTACGTTGGTACTATTGCCGAGTGTGAGGCAAGGTTATGACTGTGAGTATATATTATTATGAATGATGTGAATTACTTAATCCTGACTGAATTGCATGAATCTGAATGAGTGATGTTACTATATAACTGAGAATTGGGAATTAAATCCGAGTCAGTAACTAACATTTTACATGTAAAAGCTCACCCCCTACACCATTTATCAGTATGTGCAGGTCGGTCAGGAAATGATGTGAAGGACTCAAGTCCGAGTGATGTGCACTCTGACTGTTGAGTGCATGCCTTGTATATTTATATTATATTTAGTCAGTGTGAAGCCTTGGCCGGCTCATATAACAATGTTGTATAATGAATGCAAGTATATATGTATTGGAATCTGAGTGCGTGTTTATATATATATATATATGGTTTACATTGATATCATGTACTTGTATCGGATAATAGGTGTGGGTGAATGAATAATGTTAAAATGTTAAGTATTCCGAGTGTATGAATATATATATATATATAAGTGTTTTATGTTGATTTGATGCGTCTTTCCGACTGGATTGTGTTGTTAAATTATTTGAAAAGTGTTGATGGATGAAATAGTGTAACGATTAATGATTCCGTGTGGGGCTATGATGCTTGGTTTTCCTTTTTCGAGTGAAGAATACTTAAAGGGATTCTGAGAGAAAATCCTTTAGAGGAACCCATTCCGTGTACGCTTGGATGGGAGAATTTCCCGAGTGATCATAGGTCTACATATTACCGAGTGAAACCATGGGTAAACCCCGAGTGGGAAGGGGATTAAATATCCCCGAGTGGGAATTCCGAGTGATCCTCTTCCGAGGAAGAGTTGTTGTAATGGTCCTGATTGGAGTGTTTTAGGAAATCCTCTTCCGAGTGAACGAGGTTATATATATAAGCCGAGTGTCTAATTATTAGATGAATCCGAGTGAACTACCTCAGAGGTACGGAATGTTATAATGGTTGAAATTGGGATATATTCTAAGTGTGTGATACATGTATAATCCGAGTGAACGAGGTTCCATATCCCGAGTGGGTGAGTCTTAGAGCAAGTCCGAGTGGGACTTACTTAATGTTCCCCGAGTGAGTAAGATATCATATTCCGAGTGGAGTAGGATTGTGGAGACCCCTTCTGAGTGAAGGAAGGTCTGTGTGTTCTCTGAGTGAGAGATGTGAAAATATACCGGGTGACGGGTGTACAGTACATTCCCGATTGTGTTAAAGTTAAATACCCCGAGTGATGTTTGATTAGGAAATATTCCGAGTGAGAAATTACCTTGTACCTGTGTTCGCCCCAGCGAATTAGACTTAGCCCCTGCGAGTGTGAGTGGATGGAAGGCCTTTGTACTGGCTTCGCTTAAGCGAAGGGCTGTCCGCCCGAGCGAGTTAGTTTGCCTCGCTCAAGCGTGTTGGATCTCGCTTGAGCGAGTGAGCGTTATTTGAGGATTCGGTTAGGCGCTGTTGTGTTTTCCGATGGACTGAATGGGTTGGTGTAAGCCTTGTCCCTTCCGCTGATTGCTATATGTATGAATGGCTTTTATTTTTCCCTTGTCTTCCTCTTCTTTCTTCTGTGCCGGTTGTCTTGAGGTTTATTTTGGGAAAAATTTCCCTTACTTTGGGTTTATTTTTAATTAATTAAGGATGTTTTATTTTGGTATCAGAGTAGACCAAAAGGTCCATGGCCAAGGTATGCTTACCGAGTGTAAGCGGTTGTGTGCGATATGACCGGTTGTCATCATTGTTGGTGGTATCCTGTTGGATTTGATATACGTTGAATTATGAATGGTGTGATTATATGCCTGTGTGTTTGGTTGAGATTGGGAACAAAGGGTACTACCAGTGGTATGTTCCCTGGGGAATAGAGATTTATAACGACTCTGGCTGATTGTTCACGAAATACTGAAAAGTATTTCTAAGCCTGAGTCGGTAGAGAGGAAATAGAGTGATAGATGTGGAAACTTTTATGTGTATTGAAACTGAATTAGTTGGTTCAGCCTCTTATGTAGGCCATGCTAATGGCTCATAGACGAGGCATGCTGTTGGACGGATTCGAACTCACACGTCTGAATTGATTGAATGAATAATATTGATGGAACCCCTAGAGTGGTGTATTCAAATTCAACTAACGGGTTATGTCATCGTGAAGAATAAGTTTTATATCCCTGACACGAGAACCCTGTATGATGTATATGGAATAAGTGATTGTGTAGTCTCCTAGGATGAAGAATTTGAGTATGAGATGTATATGTTAAGGAATTTTTGCTGGTTACCGTGTGTGAATTATATGAGTTGCGGGCTATTGTAAATATGAATGCTGATTGCATGCGGTAAAAGACTATCTCATTGAGCCTCGATGGTGTTTAATACTGACTATATATGATGTATGTATTGTTAAGGAAAAGGTTGAATATATATGATAGGTACCTGCATGGTGATTTCCGTGTGTGGTTTATAATATGATGCATGTGATGTCTAAATTAATAGTGTGGAAGTGGTTATGGTCCAATGATAAAGTCCTGCACAAGATGTGGGCCGGTTATATTAATTCCCGTGTGGGATTTTATATTAAAAAGTATGTGATTTGCCGAGTGCGTGTATGGTGTTATTGCTATGATGACCACTGTTATGAATAATAATGATAAAATGCATTGGATGCATGTATTGATATTGAATGCCGAGTGTATTGGAGTTGGACGCCGGGTGAATAAGACTATATTCATCTGATTCGCCACTAAAAATGCTTGGAGCATATAGCGTGGGCGCTTAATACCGATCGACAATCAGATGAATATGTGTTGAAAGTCCTCGGGTTGGACTTGAGGCAGTGCCGAATGCACTATAAAAAGACCCTGGGTTGGACTTGGGGCAATGCCGAGTGCACTAAGCGTTGGACGCTTAAGGACCTTGGGTTGGACTCAAGGCAAGCCTACCGGGTTGGGCTCGGGGCTGCCCGTAACACTTCCGTTGTCGCTTGGAGTGACTGTGTTACATGTTAGGGCAAACGGTTTGGTACCTGTAAAACGGCCGAATCAGCTTGGAGCTGAGGAAAGGCTTGGAGCCTATGTTGCAACAATAAAAATGGGTAACCGGATCCGGGTAAAATGAATGTGTGCACACTATGATTGTTGTTGAGCTCAATGTGAATTGCATGAATATGTGGAATGTTATTTAGAATAACATGATTGAGTGGAATCCGATTGGATGAATGTATGTATATTAATGTTATGGCCGGGTGTAATATGATGTTGTGGTTGTAATACATGCTGTGGTGAATGATATGAATTATATGGCCGAGTGTGAATTTAATATTCCGATTGGATGATTGAATATATATATGTGTTGATGTTGTCGCTGAGTGCAAAGTGAGCCTATGGCTGTGATTATATGTGATTATAAATAATGTAAGTAATATAGCCGAGAGCTGGCTGAATAGATTCCGATTGAATGATGCTTGAATGTGTTCTGATTGAATGACAGCGTGTATGTTATTGATTGTTGGTACATATGTGTATATATATATATGATATTGTATGGTTTTGAGGTTGATAGGATCTAAGGAAGAGATAATTACTTGGTAAGGGTCGGAAACCGACTGTTATTATACCATTTTAGGGTGATAGTGACTGCTACTTGACGATTGTCATCAGGAGAGTTGCGCTAACTTATGAGTAATAATGAGGTATGTGATTCTTGCGTGGGTCGGAAGCCTATAGCCATCATACTGTTTTACAGTAGCGGTAAATTATATTTCATGATTGTTGCTGTGTGACATGCCCTACGTGGTGCATCATGATAATGTTGATATGAATATGTGCTTATATATGTATGTGAATTGCCATTAATTCTGGTGAGTTAGTATTAGTTGAGTGAGTTGGTCGGTGTGTGTGAGAAGAGTGTAATGTATGCTGTTCCGAGACGACCCTTCATACCATAGGTACTGTGGAAGTGTACACTCTTGCAACGACTCTATGTAATTGTTGTAACCCTATAGGAATGAGACGTCATCCTATAAGTTGGATGCAACAATTTGTAAGTCAGGCAGGTGAGGCTGTAACTGTTTATGGTGATGGTGAGTCTATCGGGCTGTTTGAGTCAAGATGAGAGTTATATCGAGTGAACAGTAAGAGGTTGGGTATCAAAACAAGGATGGAAGGTTTGTTTAACCTTGATGTGTTGCCTCGGAGCAGATTAGAGGTCATTGTGTATGAATTGGCTATTAAAATAATGATTGGTTATTGAGATTGATGGGTGATCAAGTTTGTCACTGGAATTGGAGGTTTTAAGAGTTTAGCCGAGTGGTATTGTGGATTAGTGGGGAAACCATGACCTTGAGCGGTGGTAATCTGAAAGGTGAGGATTTGCTCGGGAAAGATTAGTATATTCCGAGTGTGAGAAAGTGGAGACAGATCCGAGTGAAATCTTCTGGAAGAAAGGATTCTAAAGTGAAGTTATAGTGTCCCGAGTAAGATCTCATAAAGAGGATCATTACCAAGTTAAGGGAATTGTGTCCGAGCGTGACACTTCTGAGTAAGGTTAGATTCGGGTGATGTGACTCAGAGCGTGACATTCCCGAGTAGGAATGGTACCATGTAGATGGTTCCCATCGTGTGAAATTTCTAAGTCTGTAGGATGTGCCCCTGACCAATCCTTCCCAGAGGAACTTCTGGTCAGAATGTGGGGCTATGAATACGAAAGTTTCCAAGTAAATTATCCCGAGGGAAGAGTAGATACCCGAGAGGTAAAATTATCTGTGTCTGTACCCAGGTCGATAGTTGGAGCTGTTGAATTTGAACTCGGGTTTTTCCTTGAGATAGACTCAGAGTCCGAGTGAGTTTTTGGTAAGTGGAGAGATGTCTGGTGTAAATTGCCTTCAACCCCGAATAATTGTTCTAAAGGAGAAACTCCGAGTGACACTCACGAGGAGTAGGCATGGGATTAGCTGAAGGCATGGTTAGAAACTTTAGACTTTAGGGCTGAGTGTAGTGCCTGTAAGAGGTAAATCCAGGCAAACTGTGCTCATTAAGCACATTGGAACTCTTTAGAGTGTCCATCTCGGTAATGCTAGGATGTATTAAGATTTGGTGAAGAGATTTTAGTGGTCGGATATTGGATATCCGAGGGCTTAATCCGTGACGAAAGGGACAGTGGTGAGTATTGGTGGGATCGGTAATGTCGTTTACCGACTAAATCTCCCCAACTAGTTAATTAGCATCCCTAATGCGTCTTGCGTAGCGTAATGTCAAGTCTATACTCCGTGTGAGTCTATGGTTGGGCTGAGTGACTCCTTGGAATTGGAGGATCTGAGTGGAAGTACACCGATCGACGGTGAGAATATAAGGCCGAATAGCCAAAGAATTAAGAAGTGCCATTGGACTAGCTGAGTGAATGGAAGTAACTTTACGTGGAAAACTGAATCCCGAATGTATTGAAGACTATGAAGAGTTATTTTATTTATACCGATTGGAAATTGCAAAGTAGTCAGAAACGCTAAGAAGCGAAGAGTTGCCGTCGGAGCAGGACAATGAGATTCCGAACCATTGTTGAGGTAAGCCTGCATTTGAATTTTGAGGACGAAATTCTTTTGAGAGGGGGAGAACTGTAACATCCTGATTTTACTAATTGAGATTAAGCCATTAATTAAGGGTTAACTCCAGAATTGAGATTAATGATTAATTAAACTAATTTCTGATTGGTTAGAAAATGATTGAATAAATAATGATAATAATAATAATAATAATAATGCCAGGCGAAAGGACGTATGTGCCCCTAATGGTATAAGATGACTTCAGCTCTCTCTTTCCCTCATGATTCACACTAGACAGCTCTTCTTGTGCGTGTGTCTGGTCTCTTCTTTCCACTGTTTCTCTTCTTCTTCACTCTTATTCGCGTCGTCCGCTTAGAAAGAACAGGGAGAGAGTTGAGAGCTTTTCTGGGAGGAACAGTGACGTGGCCCTGTTTTCACTCCCCGTCCTCTTCTTCCTCTCCATCACCTTCTTCCCCTCCTTCTTCTTCCACTTGGAGCTGTCAGTGTCCCAGTTGGAAGGCGATGCTGGGAAGTGCCTTGGAGCTGTGGAGGAGACAAATCCGTTGGAGGAAGGAGCAACTCTGGTCCAGAATCGACGCTGAGTTCGAAGGCTGTTGGAGGAGGAGTAACAGAAGGGACGATCGGTCAGCATTGTAACTTGAAGAGTCTCTGAACCCCGACAGCAGGTAGGGGGCGCTTTGCATGTCAAATGCATGGTTTATGGACGGATTCCGGGTGTTTTGCTTTCATGTGTTGTGTTGTGTCTGAGTGTGTTGATTGATGTGTTGTGTTCGAGTAGGAGTGCTTGCAACGCCCGGGTCTAGGATGGTTGTGGTCTGTCTAGTGTTGTGGTGATTCCATCCTTGAGTGCTTGTTAATATTTCTGAGATGCATGCTGTTGAACATGAGAATGCAGAGTGAATACATGTGTGCGTTATCATTATTGCCGAGTGCATGAGTTAAAAAGGGGGATACTTGCTGAGTTCTGTTTGCAGTTTATGTCTAAATGTATGTGAATGAGAATGCCATGATAAATTCTAAATGCATGAGATATGAGTTGATAAGCTGATTCCCTATTTGGAATGTTGTGTTGAAATACATGATGATTTCATTAAGAATGTCGAGTGGTGTACTGTAATATTGTTACCCTGATTTGCTTGTTATGAGTTACTATGACAAAACGCATGTGATGCTGTAATGGAACTGTGGATTTCTGAGTGAATCTAAATGCCGTGTTAAATCGATTGTGATCTTTTAATGGCTGCGTGAGACGCACTTGATAAGCTTGGATGCTTGTTGTAAAATTGCATGAGGTTGCATATATGAGAAAAGGGTGACCCGTGGAAGGTCAGGAGCCCTATGAGATGACTTTTAATTACAGATTCCTGGCTAGATCCGTGAGGGCCCGTGGTAGCCGAGGGAGCTAGAGTTAAGTCTTAAGACGTCTTTGGAAGACCGGTACCACGTGGGAAGGGGTAATGGACGAGAGGCAAGGAAGGAATCTGTAACTGAGATCACTGTTTAAGTCGGATCCGCATGCATGTATGTAGGAGCGTTGTTATTGAGAATGACATGGTTGATATAGCTTTGAATGGCTAAATAAGTTCGACTAAATGTGAATGCGCTAATTTATATTGTTGATGAGCTCAATATGATTGTGTGTATATATGTGTATGTGTAAATGCTGTTGTGAATAGCATGATTAATATAACCATGAATAAGTGGGGTGAATTCCGACTAGGTGAATATATGTACGTTGGTACTATTGCCGAGTGTGAGGCGAGGTTATGACTGTGAGTATATGTTATTGTGAATGATGTGAATTACTTAATCCTGACTGAATTGCATGAATTTGAATGAGTGATGTTACTATATAACTGAGAATTGGGAATTAAATCTGAGTTAGTAACTAACATTTTATATGTAAAAGCTCACCCCCTAAACCATTTTTCAGTATGTGCAGGTCGGTCAGGAAATGATGTGAAGGACTCAAGTCCGAGTGATGTGCACTCCGACTGTTGAGTGCATGCCTTGTATATTTATATTATATTTAGTCAGTGTTAAGCCTTGGCCGGCTCATATAACAATGTTGTATAATGAATGCGAGTATATATGTATTGGAATCCGAGTGCGTGTTTATATATATATATATGGTTTACATATAAGTGTATGAATATATATATATATACATATAAGTGATGAATAATGTTAAAATGCTAAGTATTCCGAGTGTATGAATATATATATATATATACATATAAGTGTTTTATGTTGATTTGATGCGTCTTTCCGACTGGAATGTGTTGTTAAATTATTTGAAAAGTGTTGATGGATGCAATAGTGTTACGATTAATGATTCCGTGTGGGGCTATGATGCTTGGTTTTCCTTTTTCGAGTGAAGAATACTTAAAGGGATTCTGAGAGAAAATCCTTTAGAGGAACCCATTCCGTGTAGACTTGGATGGGAGAATTTCCCGAGTGATCATAGGTCTACATATTACCGAGTGAAAACATGGGTAAACCCCGAGTGCGAAGGGGATTGAATATCCCCGAGTGGGAAATCCGAGTGATCCTCCTCCGAGGAAGAGTTGTTGTAATGGTCCTGATTGGAGTGTTTTAGGAAATCCTCTTCTGAGTGAACGAGGTTATATATATAAGTCGAGTGACTAATTATTAGATGAATCTGAGTGAACTACCTCAGAGGTACGGAATGTTATAATGGTTAAAATTGGGATATATTCTAAGTGTGTGATACATGTATAATCCGAGTGAACGAGGTTCCATATCCCGAGTGGGTGAGTCTTAGAGCAAGTCCGAGTGGGACTTACTTAATGTTCCCCGAGTGAGTAAGATATCATATGCCGAGCGAATCTGGAATAAATATTCCGAGTGGAGTAGGATTGTGGAGACCCCTTCTGAGTGAAGGAAGGTCTGTGTGTTCTCTAAGTGAGAGATGTGAAAATATACCGGGTGACGGGTGTACAGTACATTCCCGATTGTGTTAAAGTTAAATACCCCGAGTGATGTTTGATTAGGAAATATTCCGAGTGAGAAATTACCTTGTACCTGTGTTCGCCCCAGCGAATTAGACTTAGCCCTTGCGAGTGTGAGTGGATGGAAGGCCTTTATACTCGCTTCGCTTAAGCGAAGGGCTGTCCGCCCGAGCGAGTTGGTTTGCCTCGCTCAAGCGTGTTGGATCTCGCTTGAGCGAGTGAGCGTTATTTGAGGGATTCGGTTAGGCGCTGTTGTGTTTTCCGCTGGACTGAATGGGTTGGTGTAAGCCTTGTCCCTTCCGCTGATTGCTATATGTATGAATGGCTTTTATTTTTCCCTTGTCTTCCTCTTCTTTCTTCTGTGCCGGTTGTCTTGAGGTTTATTTTGGGAAAATTTTCCCTCACTTTGGGTTTATTTTTAATTAATTAAGGATGTTTCACTTGTCATTCAGAATGGCCTTCAATCGTCAATCAACCCATTCGGTTGTATTCACTCGGGAGTCGGCCTTGCTTTTCACTCAGAAATTTAGAACTTGAGAGAATTTGGCCGATATAAATTCTTTCCAGGTCCGAGCAAAACACTCGAAAGTGCCTTCCTCGGAGACATCTCACTCGGGTTTAGTTTGAAACTTGAGAGTCAGCCCGAAAGAGATTCATTCGCGGTCGGACTCTTTTCCTTGCTTGAAAAGACACTTTCTCCGAAACACATTACTCGAAAAGGCCTCGCCTTTGCTCGGGAATGCTATCTTCTCCAAATCACACCACTCGGAGACCTCTTTATTCAACAGGTGTTCATTCAGTGGCTTCCTCTGCTCGGACAATAATCTTTGAGATGGTCCACTCGGAGACACCTTTATTTAACAAGTCCTCTTTCAGAGTGTTTCTTCATTCAGAATCAACTCACTCGGGAGTCCTCCACTCGGAGACAGTTTTGCCCAGAAAAAACACTTGTTCCCCAAATCAGACTCACTTCAATCAGTAATTCTTCACTCGGACGAATAGCTTTGGGCGGTATTTGTTCAAGGTCAGTCCCTTTTTCACTCAGAATAGCTGCAGTCAGGAAGCTTCCACTCGGATTTACCTCCAACAGGGACATATTCCTTCAAGATAAGCCATTTTTCACTTGGAATGGCTTTGATAGGGAATCTTCCACTCGGATTTACCTCCAACCGCGAAGTATTCCACTCAGCAACGCTTCATTCTGAGTCATCCTACTCGGATTTGATCATTTTTGAGTCATCCTACTCGAATTTGATCATTCTGAGTCGGAATTCAGTATAAAAAAAAAAGAATTCTTTCCTCTTGGGCTTGTTCTTCTTGTTTCTTTATCATTTGATGGTCGTTTTTCTCTTGTTATTGACCCTTGTATTATCTTAATTTCTGCAAAATAAAATACCCAAGTAGAATATAGTGGAAAGAAAGCGAAAATCACAAAAATTAAGGAAATACAGTGCATAATGATTAAAATCCTAAGCAAACTAAATCTAATTTATTGTGTTATAAAACACTTATCAACCATCCACATCCTCAAGGTCAAATCTGATAAACAATTATTTCTTCTCCAATGGCTGAGCAATGACTACTTCAACTGCTTAGTGCTCGCTAGCAAACTCTTAAGCTTTTTCATTTTTCTTGCCTTGTAAGCAAAAAGCTTTCTTGTTGTTCTGCCTCAAACAGACGTTGGTTTCTTGTTTACAATAACTTAGCGTACTCTTAGCTTGAATCATAAGTCTCTTTATACGTTGAGTTATCTTTGTAACACAACCTTCCTTTATCATTCATATCTTGTGTAACAAGTTTGGTGTGTTAACCAGCCCTTAGATTAAGTGTGAAATACTTTTTGGTGTAAAAAGGCTTTAGAAAGAATAACTGGGACTGAGTCAGGAATGGTTGATTAAAAGAATACTTAGGTTAAGCCAGAAGTGGCTAGAGTCAACAATACTTGAAGCACGGGTTGTGCTTATTGTGTAAAAGGTGATTTTTACATAGTGAAAATTCTTCAAGTCTAAAGGTACTGGACGTAGCTTCCACTTTGGAAGTGAATGAGTATAAATCTGCTATGTTATCTTCTCCTTACCCTTTGCTTTCTAAAGTCTGCACTATCAAAAGCCTGAAAAGTCTTTCAGATCATTTTTAAAAGTCATGTAAAAAAAATTTTAGACTTATTCAACCCTCAGCCTTCTAAGTTTAACTTTATACCATCAATTGGTATCAAAGCTTATCATTTTGGGTTAATTACTCAAACAAGTAAAAAGGATCAAGATCTATGGCTGCCTCTAATTAAGATCAGCTTATTGCTGAGGATTCCTCAATAAACTGACCACCAGCCTTCTTTGGTGAAAACTATGCATATTGGAAAGACAGGATGAAGATGTTCATCAAGTATACTCAATACGGTCTGTAGGGAATCATTGTAAATGATGATCATCCAGTTCCTATAGATGGAGATGAAAAGCCCATACTTGAAGATAAATAGTCTACGCTTGAAATCAAGAAGATAAAATCTAATACAAAGGCCAGATTCCTCTTGATTTGTACCTTAAACAAGTCTAAATACAACAAGGTCTATAGTTACAAATCTACGAATGAGGTTTAGGATTCCCTTCGGTGTAACTATAAAGGCACTTCCAATCTTAAATGTTCTAAGATTATGGTAACCAAAAGTATGATAACTTCAAAATGGAGGAGCACGACTTTGTTGACTAAATGTTTGGTAGATTCCAGACCTTGTTAAACGAGCTTCAAGCCTTGGGATCAACTCCCTCTGTTGAGGATATAAATGTTAAACTTCTGGGCTGCTTACTAGAAAAGTTTGATGCTAAGTGTGTTGCTCTAGAAGAAGCAAAGGATCTCAGCACCATGACTCTTGATGAACTCTTTGGAGTGCTGGGAGTTCATAAGTTAAAGCTGAAGTAAAACAAAGTTTCAAAACCCTTTTCTTCAAAAAGTATTGCTCTAAAGTTTGAAGAGATAACCAGAATGGGCAAAGATCCTAAAGTGAAGGAGTCAACTAGCTCAGATCCTGGCTCTGGCAATGGGGATAAGGACATAGACATAGAGTTAGCTCTTATCACCAAACGATTTCATAGGTTGTTGAAAAAGAAGAAAGACGAACCTAGGAGGTTCAACAAGAGAGCATCTATAGGTAAAAGTCAATTCAAATTTAAAATTAACAAAACAATTCTGGAATGTTTCAATTACAGGAAACCAGGACACATCAAGGCTAAATGCCCTCTCCTGAAGAAAGACGAGAAAGATAGGATAGAGAAAAGAAAGATTTTCAAGAAACAAAAAGGACCCATCACTTGGGATGATGAAGATTCATCTAGTACAAGTGGGTCTAAGGAACATACAGAGTTTGCTCAGATTTATCTAATGGCAAAATTAGACTCAATCTGAAGAAAACTCAAGTGATTCAGACTCCGAAGAAGTAAGTTCTTATAAACTCAAGGGAAACTATGAAGCCTTGTTTAAAGATTTTTCAACGCTTTTGAAAAAAAATCTGAGACTGTCTTATCTTAAAAGAAGAAAGATATAGATAAAGACTATGTAAAAGAGTTAGATAAAAAAGAGAAATCCTATCTTGAGGAATTACACAGACTAAAGAAAGAAAATAAAAATTTGAAAACTAAGTTAAACAACTTAGAAGTCTCTCATATTTCATAAGAAAAAGAAATCAAGTCTCTTCAAAAGCAAGTAAGCTCGCTTACTTCAGACCTGGCCTAGTTTGTGAATGGTACTGAAAATTTAAACAAGCTTTTAGGAAACCCCCACAGTGGCAATGACAGAACAGGTATAGGTTTTGTTGAGAAGATAGATTTCAAGAAATTTTCTCCGCCTCCTCCATATTTTCAAAGAAAACATAAACATGCCAAATGCAATTACTGCAAAAAGCATGGTCATATGATAAAAGACTGTTTAAAAAGGAAAAAGAAACACTCAAAGAGCATTAACCCTCTAGGACCCAAGAAGTTTTGGGTACGAAAGGCAATGATCATTCTTATTGTAGATGTGCTTAAGGACAAAAACAAAGAAGCATTATTGGTATCTGGACACTGGGTGCTCATATCACACGACAGGAAAAAGGTCTATGTTCCTAGACCTAGAACATTTTGAAGGTAGGAAAATTACTTTTAGAGGAAACCGGATTGGATGTATAGTAGGTACTAGTAAGATAAGTAACATTCTTCCACCCATAATTGAAAATGTTTACTTTGTTGAAGGTTTGAGATATAACTTATAAAGCATAAGTCAATTTTATGATAGTGGTTATAAAGTCTCTTTTGACAAAGAGAAGTGTACCATCATCAACCATGACGAGACCATTCTCTTTACAGCAAACGGATATAACAACCTCTACAAGATTGATCTGAGTAAGTTGAATAATCAAAATGTAATATATCTATTCTCAACCCTGAGAAAGATGGGTCTGGTACAAAAAGCTTAGGTATGTTAGCATGAAACATATTTCAAAACTGAATAGAAAAAAACTAGTTAAGGGACTGCCAAAAATCTCTTTTAACAGATCTCAGCCTTGCGAAGCATGCCAGAAAGGAAAACAATGAATAACCTCTTTTAAAACAAAGATGTTTTTTCGCTACCAGATCATTGGAACTATTACATTTTGATTTATTTGGTCCATCTCAAAATTAAAGTCTGGCTGGAAAAAGATATGGTTTTGCTATAGTTGATGACTACACAAGAATGACATGGGTCTATTTTCTATCCCACAAAGATGAGTTTGTTCAAGTATTTAAGATTTTCTACAAGAAAATCCAATCTGAAAAGGGAATCAGTATTGGTACAATAAGAAGTGATCATGGTAGAAAATTTAAAAATGAAACTTTTGAAAAGTTTTATAACAAAACTAGCATATCTCATATGTTTCTTTCTCCAAGAACACCTTAACAAAATGTTATTGTGGAAAGGAAAAACAGAAGTCTGCTAGAGATGGCTAAAACAATGCTTTGTGAAAATGAGCTTCTTAAATATTTTTGGGCTGAAGCTATGAGCACTTTTTATTATATTCAAAATAGAATCTTCATCAAACCTATACTGAACCAGACTCCATACGAATTGTGGAAGGGAAGAAAACTCAATATTTCATATTTTCATCCATTTGGGTGTACATATTATATCCTAAACACAAGAGATCAGCTTGGATAGTTTGACTCAGAGTGTGACAAAGAATGATATTTGAGGAATTTATGCACGTAAGATTTGATGAATTTGCAAGGAATGACAAGAAATTGGCAAATATAGAATTTGATAATACAGGTGCTTAACAACCAGAGACTGAACCTGGATTGTCAAAATCAACAAATAATGAAGAAAAAGATTCACATCAGCAACAACCTATACCTGAACTTGAGAAACCAAAGGAATAAAAGTTTACAACTTACCATCCTTCAGATCTTATTATTGGAGATCAAGCTGAAGGAGTTCAGACTTGATCAAGGACATATAATCAATCCTCAATTACACTTATCTCTAAACTTGAACCAAAGACTGTAACATCCTCGGTTAACTAGGACAATCCATTCCACTAGATTGTTCTACTTAACTGAGAGGTTACTATTTTGGCAAAAATGTAGAAGTGTAAGATTATTTTTTGTAAAATCAAACCATAAATCGTAGCAACACCATAACATAAAACTGGAATACCATAAAACAAATAACTAAAACCAAAAGAATAATAAAGTATAAAACCAAAAGGAGATAAAATCATAAAGTGGTGGATACATCGACAAGATATATCTACATCAGCATAAAATACAATCATCACCTGTCCCATCCTACTAGAACGGTAGGGGCACACAGGCTCCCTAGCTATATACAAACAAGATAAAATAGAACACTAGTTCCAACCCTCTAATCTTCTTCACTAGGAGGAGAATCTGGATAGTCTGATCTAAAAGTGGGTGTTGACAGAGAGGGAGGTCCAGCATCTGGTAGCGCTCCTGAGCTCGATGACGGCTGATCTGGCATGGGTGAAGAAAGTTGTCTGTATCTCTCGTTATCGATATGGAAGGCCTCCCGCATCAAGTCTCTCATAACAGGGAACATCTTCTGAAAATGCTAAGTACCCTCGTACATATAAGTCCTGAATACGTGTATGAGGAATCGGTGAGACTAGTCCCACTGTCTTTTAGCAAGGAAAACATCCATCTGAGTGGTGATGGGAGCAATAAGGGGTACTAAATCTTTCATTGTCATATCAGGTTCATACATCCCTCCTGGCTCGGTAGCCAATACCAACGGGGCAGGAGGAGGTGCTGACGCTGCCACTTCGTCAAAGAACTCTGCTGGTGGAAATTGAACTGGCAGGGGAGGAAGATCTGCCTGGTCGGCCATAGCCACGTCAATTGGGGAAGGTCCAGGGCCTTCTAGAGGTTCCTCGCTTAGATTTTCATTCTTTTCTGAAACCTCCATGATAATTAGTAGTCAGGCTGGTATCGGTGGGAGGTCAGTAGAATCCGTCATCGCTATGTTAGTAGGAACAAGTCTATGGTCTCTTTCCGCTACAGTCTTGGTGCGCTCACGCCAAATACGCAAATGAAGGTGAATTGGTGGTCTGTAATAGGCGTAAGGGTGAGCTCTCTCTTCTAAACAAAGCAGAGGATGTCACTTCTGACATGCTCTCACAATCACAATCAAGCATAACAAAAAACATTCACACTCAAGGGAGACATACTCTTTCTAAGTTATCTCACACCTTTCCAACTTCCAAACATTCCCAATCTTATACTCAAGTATCCGACTAGTCCTTAGCATTTTCAAGAGTTATCTCGTCATAACAGTTAATCATTCATAATCATAATATATTCATGATATGTAATGCAATGCATGAATTGTTTCAACATATTTTCATTACGTATCTTTCTTATTAGTTTATATGAATGCATGTAGGCCCATTCTCATCTCATCAGTCATACTCATCATCATCATTATTCTTAGAACCCATCCTGTATAGGCTGCCCCTATACACAATGTTTCTAAACTAGAGCGGTCGAAGCCCACCAAGTCCTCACATTTCATACTCGGGCACGATAGACTCACAGGTCTACTCAATATTGGCCATCTCATCATATCAATCATAATAGGACTTGGCTCTTAACCACCATAGTGACATTTCGTCTGAGTCGAAGCACATTAGGGTTACAACGGACTGTTCGGCATTGGGCGCGACTCCAAGCCATTGGATGCCCGAACCAATGTACTCCCAAGGTTCTCCGTGGAGGCTGGACGTTACTACCCTCCAACGTACCAGTGTATGCTCTAGTTTCTCAATCAATCATTATCATGTATGATGTATGTGACACACAAGATCTCATTCTTTCTCTTGATCCCCGTCAACAATTGAGTTCCGTTAATGATTCATTTTCATTCTCAACACCTTTAATTTCACAGGTATTATCCAAGTCTGAGGATAGGTTTTACAGGTTATATGGATAAATCAAAGATCACGGTAGTTAGGCTTTTGAAGGTTAGGTATGGTTTCATATATTATCACCTTTCACATTACTTCTTTGGTGACTAGGTAATTAAGAATGAAAATGATCCAGCGTATCATCCTTTTACACATCGGGTACGATTCATCACTTTCTCATACTCATCACTTTCCATATCATATACTTCGCTTTTCATCACGGAACTCATTACCGTGATGGGTACACATATTAATGCTTATCTTTTGGATGCATCATCAATATTTTATATTGCACAGTGTATATTTCATAGTATGATCAAACTATAACAATATCATCACCGAGGAATTTGTACAAGCCATCATCACTGCTCAATACCAAATCATACACTTATTCATCATACAGTTTTTACCTTTTTGTTTCTTACCTCTCACCCCTATATGTCTGCTTCTACAGATCAAGTTGTATTTTATTGAGTGTATTATTTCCTAAGCATTATGGTCTCTTCATCTGCTGGTCTAATTCTTACGTTCAATTGAGTGTCTCTTCGAAATAACCTTCCCGTATACTATTTCTTTCACTTATTATTTATTAATACCTTACTAGAAGAATATTACTACTTAAAGTGTTGCTCGTTCTTAAGACTTATTTACTTCATCCTAATATCCTAGTCAATTATTGGTTATTTCCTGAATGTACTAATTTTCTACTTCTTTGGATGTCGTTCATTTATTCGAGGCTAATCTAACCGGTCTAACTAATTGTTATATACCTTAATCATTCTATAATTTATTTAGTCATTTTGATCCTCAGTCTAGTGAATCTGAGTAAGTGATCTATAATTTAGAACTAGCATTACCAACCCTTATTACTTATTATCTTCTTCTTTATTAATCCAAGTAGTAATTACTTCTAAGTCCCTTTTAACTAACTTCTTTCCTTGTCTTAGTTTATTTTCTAGCTAATAACTCACCAAATATTAACTTATTTAATTCTTATACTTATATTTTATTCTAATTTCCTTATCCTAGTAATTTAGTCTTATTTCTAACATGAACTCCATGAAATTACAAGACTTATCTCTGATGATACTTAAATTATAAATATTCCACTATTCTAATTTACATATTCTAGTTGTATTATCATTACCGTTTTCATCTGAGTATTTTCAACGTTTACTAATCACATAATTACTTATTAATTCCTTTAATTTCTATTATATCATTTAGTTTATTATTATACTACTTTTTGACTTAAGCTTAACTACATTATCATCTTTAAAGGATTTTAGGAAAATATCATTGTAAATCCAGTAAAGTAAAATAACTGTGGAAAACGTGCCGTTCGGTAGGATTTCTCGAAAAGCGTATGCTTCTGGTAGACGACTCCGGCCACTTAATAGTGAACTTAACTTCTAACTACACTAGAAGAATTTACACAAATTACATTAAGAGACATAAAAATATCAAATTTATTTATACAACCATATCGAATACTAACCGAGCCCGCCTACCACTAAAATCCATAATTCTTTTGTCTTGGCTCCGATTTTGGTACCATTTCTTCCAATCACTCAATCATTAAGGCACACATTACGAGATTTTATAAAATACTTATTCTAATTTATTTTCCATTTTTAATATAATAAAATTGTTATCGGTTACCAAAAGTTTTAAGACGAAACTTAAAACTATGATAGTCGAATACTAGATTAACATAACGAGACAATTCTAAGATGTAATTAACCAAAAAAGAGCTCCCCTTACCTCATGATAGCTCTTGATTTTGAGGAAGAAGCAAGGGAGGTCCGCCGAAATTTCGTCAAATGCTCCTGATCATCCACCGGCAAGTGTTGATAACCTCTGATCCTAGTGAAGTACACATGCATGGTGAGAAAAGAAAGGTGGCTACGGCTTCTAGCCTCCAACAACAAGGAAAATGCCAACTAAAATTCCAAGACCAAAACAGAATTTGACTACAAAATTTTAAGAACAAGGATCAAGGGAAAATTTTGCCAACTTACCTAGAAAGGCCTAAGAAAGCTCACAATTTTGAAGCTCCTAAGCAAGGGGGATGAGATTGATCTTCAAAGGCCATTGCATGCAAAGAATTTTGAGAGAAGAGGGGTTGTTTAGTGGTGGTTGGCCGTGACAAGAAAAGTAGGAAGGAAGGGAAGGAAAATATTTTTGAAGGGTTGAAGGTGATAGGTGGAGGGTGGCCAAAATTTTAGTGGCCAAAGGTAGTTTAGATGGTGGTTGACGGTGGCTTAGAGAGAAAGAGAAATGGATTAATGAAATTAGAATTCAGAATGAAGAGGAAATGGTGTTGGGTTCTAGCCATGAGTTAGAAAGAATGAAGTAGGAATTGGTTTAAGAAAATTACCATGAGTGCATAATATTAACAGACAAGACTTGCATTAAATGGAATTGTTAAGTGCAGCTGGAATTTGTGAACTGTGTCCGTGAGTGGAGTGGGTCCTCCTAGGGCTGACACCTGCCCTAGGAGGTGGCTGGTGGGGTGGTTGACTAAAAACTGGTGGCCAAAAAAATTAACTTGTTACCTGATAGTTTTAGTCGTGCAGGATTTTTAGGAATCGAAAATAAAAAGTGTTAAAAATAAATCTAGAATAATTCATGGGGACAAAGTCTCAAAAAATTTCCAACACAAAAATTGTAGATCTTTTTTTCCTTCGATTTGATATATCATTTGCGACGATCTAATATCGGTAGCCCGAGATATGCTTGAAACAAGACAGGATGCTCCAATCGTTCCCGAATCAAGTGGGGCTATAAATATAATTTGTAGTTATTTTTACTTAAAGAATTTCTCTTTGTGTCCTTCATAAAACTTGTAGATTTACATGATAAAGATCCATTGAAAAAATAAAGGAGCAATTCTAATACCAGAAGAGGGTGATATGCCTATTTTTCTGAAACTAGTCAGCATAGTGACGTGATGATCAAAGGTTGTCAAAGATTCTAAGAACTTTACCAATGTTTAAGGATTTAGCTTTTGAGGTCTACACGGAAAATGTAGAAAATTTTGTTACGGAGATTTTGACATAAAGTTTGTGTGAATCAAAGGTTGTATAAGGGAGTTATGAATTTTTAAGTAAACCATGCGTAGAGTAAAAAAGCAAGTAACATGGTTTTAAAATGAATTTACTTAATCCTTGAATTTGAGCATGACAGAGTAGGAATTTGGGATCGAGACCAAAAATAAGGATGGAAGATCTCTTTGAAACAAAGTGAACGAGACTAGAATCATTTAAATCAAGCATCATTTGAGGAAGTTAGGCCCGAAATGCCAAAGACGCGCAGACCGAATTTCTGAAGAAACGAGATAGCATGGAAATGAGATTGATAGAGTCTGAATCAAGTCTCGGCCTCTTCAGGAAACATTTCTAAAATGTCGAAACGAGTCACCAGGGACTGATCTTATCACCATCGAATACTCCGAGGTATATGCACGATCAAACGTAGGTGACATCTAAGGTTTTGATCGGCCTGATTAGGCCTAATCAATTATCCTCGATTCGCTACAGGGAAACCCTACTGTGACTAACCTCCTTTACGGAGTTACTAGTCTCAGGTTAAGAAACTAGAAAAATTCGATAACTGGGCCCCATAGTATAATACCGGGAAAACCCTTAATATTTTATTATTAAAGTATTATTATATATTATAAATTAATTAAAAACTTAATAAAATTGTATTTTAATATTATGTATATACACATATATTTTTATTATTATTGATATTTATTTATTTTTATGAGTGTTTATTAAATATTAATTATAATTATATATTTTAATTAAATCTTCACTAATTACCCCTAATTAATCTATTAATCTACACATAGTTCACTAAAAGAATAATCTAAACAATTAATCAGGATTTAACAACATAAAATTAATTATTACTAATTAATCATCAACATCTAAAATATTTTACAAATACTCACACTCACTTATTTCTTACCCTTCTTTATTATTCCTTACACATTTCTCTTTCTCTAGTACTCTTTACCGTTCTCATAAATCTCTATTATCCTACCATACCTTTCCTCTTACTCATACTTAGCTATTTGCTGCACCTTGAACGCTCATTTCCTCATCATTTCTAATTTCTCATAGTCACCCGGGATTAGGTCGAAGCCTCAACTTCCACTAAAAGACTTATTAGAGCACTCTCAGAGGTCCTGAGAATCTAGGCCCCTGTTCTAAAAACTAGAGCTATTATAAACACTGTTATAGAAGCACTAGAAGATCCAGATTAGATTATAGCTATGTGGGAAGAGCTAAATCTGTTTGAAAGAAATAATGTCTGGAAGCTTGTTCCCAGATCCAAAGATAAAAACATCATAGGGACTAAATGGGTCTTTAGGAATAAACTTGACAAAAATGGCAAAGTTTTCAAGAACAAAGCCAGACTAGTGACTTAAGGCTATAATCAACAAGAAGGTATAGACTTTACTAAAACCTTTGCACCTATAGTCAGACTCGAGGCTATAAGGATTCTTCTTACATTTGCTACATTCAAAGGAATAAAATTATATCAAATGGATGTTAAGAGTGCGTTTCTAAATGGTTTCATAGAAGAAGAAGTCTTCGTAAAATGGCCTCCTGGATTTGAAGACAAATCTTTTCAAAATCATGTCTTCAATTTAAGTAAAGCACTGTATGGTCTGAAACAAGCTCCAAGAGCTTGGTATGATCAACTTAGTACCTTTTTAATCTCAAAAGACTTTACTCGAGGAAAGGTTAATAAAACCTTATTTAGAAAAGGCTCAAATAGATACTTTCTTATTGTGTAAATTTATGTTGATGACATTTTCTTTAGTACTACTAAAGAAAGTCTGCGTAGAGATTTCATTGAAATGATGCAGGATGAATTTGAGATGAGCATAATGGGTAAACTCAAATTCTTTCTAGGTCTGCAAATCAAATAGACAAATGATTGAATTTTTATCCATCAGCAAAACTACACCAAAGAGCTACTCATAAAGTTTAAAGTAGTTGATGCTAAGCCATAAGTACACCAATGCATCCAAATTGCATTATAAGTAAATATGAGTGTGGTATATTAGTGGATCAGACATTGTATAGAGAAATGATTAGATCAATATTGTATTTAACATCCAGCAGACCTGATATAATGTTCAGTGTTTGTGTATGCACAAGATACCATGCAAACTGAAACAACCCGACTTAATAAATAATAAAACCGAGACTATGGAAAATTTTTTCCAAAATTTAGAACGTTCCAAACGTTCACACACAGCACAAAATAATGTCGGGGTAAATTAGAACCAAACGTAAGGCAAGGGAAAATAAAACCATTCACAAGAAAGCCCAACGGAAGAACAAAGCTTAAGCGTGCCCATTACAGTGTTCACTCGCTCAAGCGAGACCCAAATTCGCTTGAGCGAGACAACCCATCTCGCTTGGGCGAAGCACCCATTCGCTTAAGCGAAACTACCAGAAACCTTCCTTCCATTCATACTCGCTGGAGCGAACCCTTATTCGCTGAAGTGAACCCATTCACTCGGTAAATTCCATCATTTGGAATCGGGACCACGCCCACTCGGGAACTGTCCCCACATATATGATTCACCCAGTAAATTCTTACTTAGCCATATTCACTCGGGAAATGATTCCCTCGGATACTCCACTCGGAGTCCATAAGCTTCCCTCACCCGGAGTATTTCCCTAGTCCAATACCACTCGGTGTAATTCAACCACAATTCACTCAGAATACAACATCCATTTTACACTCGGCATAATTTGATCTTCCTCACTTCGAGATCATCCAAGCCACTCGGCTGTAAATCACTCGGTCATATCTTAACCATTCATCATTCGGGTAATACATTAACCCATTCCACTAGGAGGAATTCACCAAGTTAAGTCCCACTCGGATTTATTCAATACTTATCCACTCGGAATATGCCTAGCCTCGTTCACTCGGAAGAGGACTCCTAGAATACACCAATCAGAACCATCACAATTACTCTTCCCTCGGAAGAGGTTCACTCGGGATTTCCACTCGGGAATGTTCAAACCCTTTCCCACTCGGGATTTACTCATATTTTCACTCAGTAACATATGGACTAGTCTTCCCTCGGAAGTAGCCCACTCGGGTACATCTTACCCGGAACCATTTTAAGCCTTCATCACTCGGAAAAGGCCACACAAACAATAGCCTCACTCGGCAATGGCTCTCCCATCAATATTCCACTCGGAATTCATTAACTCAGTATTATTCTCTCAACACCACATAATGAACAATTCGGGTAACTTTATAACAATGTAAAATATATTTATACAAGGTATACTTGTTCACAAAACCCGATAGTCAACCCATACAGCTAAATCCGTTCGGATTATAAGAGAGCCGGCCAAGGCTTTAACCTTTCTATTTACAATATATATATATTATGTGCACTTCGACAATCTGAGTGCTTCCCACTCGGACTTGAGGCCGTCTCCTCATTACCAGTCCGACCTGCACATA
Organism: Clitoria ternatea; assembly: GCA_037962975.1. NCBI lineage: Eukaryota > Viridiplantae > Streptophyta > Magnoliopsida > Fabales > Fabaceae > Clitoria > Clitoria ternatea. The sequence goes on along the minus strand of CM075671.1, from coordinate 80,519,783 downwards.
CTGAAAAATATTGTAGGGGTGAGCTTTTACATATTAAATGATAGTTATTGACTCAGATTATACCTCAATCCTCAATTATACAAATTACATAATCAATCATAGCACATACTGCCATTTAAATATAAATATTCACACATCATCTTCCAATCGGGATTTACCCATTTCACTCGGCTATAATGCATAACATCCTCAATAACAATATATCAATATACATGTATTCAGCCAATCGGATTTTTCCCCAAATCTATTCCAAGCAATATCAATAATGTTTAAACTCTGAGCCTCGCTCAAGGAGAGTACCTGAGCCCCGCTCAAAGGTCTTTAATTATATTCTCACACTTATTCATCTGATTACTGATTCTACATTAAGCGTCCCACGCTACATGCTCTAAGCATTTCCAGTGGCGAATTGGATGCATACGGTCTCATTCATCAGGCGTCCAACGCCAATGCACTCGGCATTGCCTTGAGTCTAACCCAAGGTCTTTCATCAAGCGTCCCATGCTTAGTTCCCTCGGCACTGCCTCGAGTCCAACCCGAGGTCTTTCATTATATTTAACACATATTCATCCGATTGCCGACTCTGTATTAAGCGTCCAACGCTATATGCACTCGGCATTCCTAATGGCGAATCAGATGACCCACAACTCATACACTCGACAATCACAATGCCATCCACTCGGAATTATCATTTACTACAAGCATCCCATGCTATTTCATGTAAAACCACTCGGCATTAACATAACAGTCCCTATCTTATGCACTCAGCATTTAAATACACAATCACACACAAGGACCAGTACAACTCATGCACTACAGTTCATAAACAACACACTTGCATGCATTCTCATGTATTTACTCAACATCAACATGCATCATACATCTCATGGACGGAAAATCAACATAAACACACAACTCATATTCATCACACATCCGGGCTACCACTCACTCGGAAAACAACAAACAACACATAACAAGTACTACACATCACAGTATGATAGTTTCACCCAGAAACCCGTCCATAAACCATGCATTTGAGATGTAAAGTTAGCCCCCCTACCTGGAATGAAGATCTAGAAGCTCCATGAGCCTGCAACACCGACCGATCGTCCTTCGGTCACTCGTTCTCAACAGAATGACTCAGCTATTGTACTCAACACATCTTTGGAGGAACACCGAGCCACTTGGACACACGAACAGCTTCGCCTCCAAGACACTCCTTATAGCACAACACAGTCCTCACGCAACCCAGTGAAGGACTCCAAACGCTGTTCCACACTCGAACAGCCCAGTCCTCACCAACAATGGAGGACTCCCAGACTTCTAGGCACCAACGCTGTTAGGCAAAACAGGGGAAGATCTCTGTCTCCAAACACTCAACACCACACAGATCTCTCTTTCAGCCATGTTGTTCCACTTCATGTTCCCACTTCCACTCGAGTTCTACACAGTGTTGAGTGGAAGAAGAAGATGAAGAAGAAGAAGAACAGCCACGAAGAAGAAGCAGAGGCTCTAAGAAGTTTTAGAGAGAATGGAGAGTGGTTCTCCTTGAACCCAAGAGAGAATGAGCAAAGAATGAGTGTAAAACGTGAAGCTAAAGCCCTTCATCATGGCTCTGCCTAGCGTTACTGTCCCTTTCAATCAACATTCCATCCACATTTAATGAAATTCCCATCAGCCATCACATCACCATTAAAGCCACTCCCATCAGTGTGCCAAAGAGAGAGAGGACCGAAGCTCTCTTAAACCACTAAGGGCACATGGGACATTTCCTAGCATTATTATCATTATTCAATCCATAATTTTAATTCTATAATTAACCTTAATCAAAACCAGGATGTTACACAAACCCCAAGGAATCATATTTGTCTGTTGTGAGAAGGATTTTTAGGTATCTTATAGGTAAAACTAACCTTGGGCTGTTCTACAAAAGAACAGACTCATTTTCTATTTATGGCTTTCGTGATATAGATTTTGTAGGAGACAAATCATACCAAAAAAGCACAAATTATGGATGTCATTTTTTAAGGACAAGTCTGATCTCATGGAGTAGCAAGAAGAAGAACTCTATAGCCCTCTTAGCAGCTAAAGCAAAATATCTATCTACAGTAAGTTGTTGTTCTCAACTTCTATGGATGAAATATTAACTTGAGGACTATTCAATCAAAGAAGAAGAGATTCTAGTCTTCTCTGATAATACTAGTGCAATCAATTTATCCAAAAATCCTATCCAACAATTAAAGGCAAAGCATATTAAAGTAAAATATCCTTTATTCGAAACTACGTCCAGAAAGGAATCTTGGACTTAAAATATATATATACAGACCATCAATGGGTAGACGTATTCACTAAGCTATTGGCTGAATTCAGGTATGCATTTATTAAGTATAATTTAAATTTACGTAACATTGATTGATCAAAAGTCAGAATGAATAATAAGTTTGTATTTGTAAAAGTTTGGATGCTTCTTAAATACATACATATGTGTTTAAGTGTGTTTGCTTCTAAAACTGAGAGTCCCTCTCAAGACCTTTTGTATGCCTCATTCGTTTCACTTTCCAATAATTTTTTGTTTTGAACCATCATGCATGGCATGCATTTACGGCTTGGCATTGCAATCGTCTATGAGCTGTTATCCTTTCTAGCCACATTGCTTTTAAATAGTCTTTCTAGTGTCTTTTCAAAATCCCCTAAAAAGCTTTTGTTATTCTCTAAACTCTTTACCTTCTTTCTTTCACCTTTTGTGATTTTTCCCTAAATCCCTTTTTTATGACCTAAAAATCCTTCTTTTATCACCAATGGCTGTTGTTACCTTTTCTGTGAAAGATATTATCGATCATCTTTCTTCGACCCAGCCTAGCATAAGCTAGAAGGACATAATGTGACTGACGAGTTGGATGACATTGGGTGGACTCAGTTCTACCTTGATCATGAACCATTTTCATCTTTGTTAGTTCTTGAGTTATGGGAATTTGTTTCTATGGACAAGGCTCGTTTCATTCTGCTTAGGAATATGCGTAGGAAGTAGATTAAGATCATTGAGGATATGGTCTTCACTATTCTTCAATGTTAGCCTGGAGGCACAGTCCTCTTTGAAGATTTTGAAAGCAATAAAGTTTTTGCTCTCACCATCAATAAGATATTGTATGGTTGAACTCATCCTGAGAAGTCTATTTCTAGAAATTGCTCCCCAAGGTCAAGATGCTCCACTTGCTCATGAAGCAGGATTTCTGTCCTTACATGTCTACAAAAGACACTATTACAAAATTGGACAGATTCTGCATGTATTACATGCTTTGTAAGGAAAAGGTGAACCTAGCCAATATCATCATGACCTGTATGGTCTCCTATGTGCTGAAGAAGCAAAAGAAGATTCCAAACCCAATAATCCTCTCCAAGATCTTCAAGATGGAGAATGTTCCCTTTAAGTCTATTAAAGACATGATTACCAATAGTTGTCTGGTGTAATCCAAGTTGCCTTATTTCTCCCCTCTCCTAGAACAGATTGAAGCCCCTGCTACTCAAGCCTCTGTCAAGAAGGCCCCTCTAAAGGGCAAACCCTCTTTTGATCTTATTGAGAAGCCTAAAGTAGCCAAGAAGGCTAAGGTTGCTCTAAAAGTCTTTGTTACTCGTGACTAGAATCCTGCATCCAAACCTGGTTCTACTCCAATCTCTACAACTAAATCACCATTAAACTCAGATGAGGAATAACCCATTGCGCGTGTTTTGAAGAAGAAACACATTAAAAGAGTTACTCATCCCTTGCCTCCTCAAACTTTCTTAGCTTCAAAACCTTCACACATTTCTTCCTCTCTATCTTCGAAGGATTATGTCAGGCTTCCCTACAAGAAGCGCTATGTCAACGTCATCCAATTTTACTCTAGGATGTTCCTATGCGTGGATGTCTTGAAATGGAATAAGTATGATTGGATTGATTAGTACAATCTCAATTATGATCTGTATAAATTTGACAAAGCCTTGAAGTAGACCCAGAAGGCTGAACAGAAGAGTAAAGCTAAATAGAAGAATAAGGTTAAAGCAAGTACTGCCAAGAAGTCTAAAGGAAAGTCAAGAAAAAAGCTTACACCCTCCTCTACCCAGACTACTTCTCCCATCTAGACGTTAACCCTTGTTTCTCGAACACCATCTCATGCACCTCCCTCTCCTACTTTTGCTCAAAAGTCTACACCTCAACCACCTCAACTATCTCCATTTTCTTCTCCACCCTCCTCCTAACCAATACCAGATCAGTCATCTATTCCTTCAACCTCTAAAATCCCTACACCCAAGCTTTATTCCTCTAAAATATCCTTTATACGCCCTTTGACTTTGCTATGTTCTAGTCTCTTCAAATGGAATAAATTAGCCTTACCCTTATCAAAAAATGGTCCTTGCCTGCTAAACCCTACTTCTCTACCCTCACTAAACCTACCAAACACCTTTTCATTGCTCCAGACCGTCTCATGCCTAGGTATCGCCGAGTCATCATCAACAAGTTAAAGTAGATCAGACCTCATACTGGTCCCTCTCCTCTCTCATTGTATATGCGGATACCAAAGAAGCTAGACGATGTCAATTTGTAGGCTCTCCTATCTACTCTAGAGAATGTTAACCAAGTGGCCTCAATTACTCAAGAAGAGGGGTAAATTGAGTGTTAAAAATTTTCGTTGGAATGCTTTTGAAATTAATTCTTTTTGTAATCAATTTGATAAATAAGAATAATACACAAAAGAGCAAGTAATAATGTCAAATTAATTACAAAGCTATTTTAGCACTTAGAAAATATTAATCGATTTTATCACAATTAATTCAAGAATATAACTTGGATTATTAGACAAATTAATCTAAATGATTAATTAAACAATTTATATCAAGATATTAGTGCACTTTAAATTACTAAGCAGATTAAATCACAATAATGAAGGAGTTTAAGGAAGAAAGATTTGCAAACCGATATAATGAGTTCCACTACACCGGTGTACATCTCCACTTCAAGCAACCCACTTGAAGGATTCCACTATTGAGAATTTGAGATACAAGCTTTAAGCAATTACAGCTTCTTAGTGTCCCGCACTCAAAAACTTAATCCTCACAAGTAAAGAGGGTAACCTACCTGATCTCACAATCTCTTAATTACAAGGTTGAAACCCAACCCAAAAACTCTAAGAATTTATGTATGTGATTTTACAAGTGTGACTATCTTAATAGAGTGGATATATAAATTCTAATCACTTGAAAAATATTTTTCTCTTCTTAGAAAAGGATATGCAAATTTAGCACTCAAGAAAATATTTTTCTCACAATATAACTCTTAAAAATTTAATTGCAAAGAAATAAGAACAGAGAGTAAAATGCCAAGAATTAAGAAGGATCAGAGGAGAAAGCAAGTATTTTTGTTTGCTTGGTGTGTCTTTGGCCTTCAGCTTCTCTTCTATTTATAGGCAGAGATGCATGGAATTTGTGTAATTTTTAATTCCCTCTGAAGCATAAATCCTCAAATTAATCCATGATTTAAGTTCCTTATTTCCTTGCACAAGTTTCCTGACCTTGAATCTGTAAATTGGCAGCTTGATTGATTGGAATTTGAAGCAGCGAGAGGTTCTCGTAAATCCTGCAAGTCTGTCAGCATTCAAAATTTGAAATTCAAATTTACACTGAATGAATCTATTCATGAATCGATTCATTTAGTGTATTTACACTTTAATCAGTGTATGAATCTATTCATTTGGCATATGAATCGATTCAAGCATGGATTTTTGAAGTCACTAGGAAAAGTACAACGTATGAATTGATTTAGGGTTATGGTGAATCGATTCTAGCATCAAATTTTAATATCCTAGGCCATTTTCAAATGTGTGAATCAATTCAGGTATAGGGTTAATCGATTTAAGCACTAAATTTACACATCCTAGGCCTTTCCAAATGCATGAATCGATTCAGGAAGGGGCATGAATCGATTCATCATGTTGATGCTCCATTTCCATGTGCTCTTTGTTCCTTTTGATATGTTAATGCATATGGCTTTGTTCTTTTGGACCCTTAGGCACTTTGATGAATATAATTCACTAGTTTTAAGCTTCTTTAAATGCCTTGAATTATTCTTTTGGAGTTCATCAATTTTGTATCATCAAACATAATTAATTTGTCCATAATAATTATGTTTGAATTTGATTCTTATTTGTCATTATCAAAACCTGCGGAAACATATAAACATAGAGAAGAATGATGGGCATTATTGCCATCTTTGGGCATACTACCTTTGGGAAAAGGATCAACAACACAGTACATCTGCTAATGATATTTTGATCAATGTTGGCAACTTCTGGGATAGCTATGGACGTGTGTTCAAGACTCATCCATCTTACTTTGATGACTCTTAAGCTCTCATTCCTCCATCCCTTTCCACTCCCTCAATTATCCTCATTGATTATCCTTCCTTTCTCCATGTTCAAATTGGTTGTCTTATTTATGTTTTTGTTTTTTCCTCCAATCTCATTTCTGCCTCTGCATCTCTATCTCTCCCCTCTCTTCTCTGGTCTTGAGTTCTCTATGATATTTGTACCTTTTGTTGATATCAAAAAGGGGAGTAGAAGTAGAGTCTATAGAAAAAGTCTATCTTTTACTTGTTTTTGGAGTCTTTAAATTTTTTTTTTGTATCTATATGAATTGATTAACCATTTCTCTAAACTGATATACTTATCTAGTTTACTTAGAAACTGAATTAAAATTTTGAAAAAATTGTTTTGATGATTTATACTCCTCTCTCAAAAATCACTTGTCTATATATTAAATTTCAAAACTCAAATCAAACAAGTCTGCATGCTATGAAACTTCTTTCATGCGCATATCTTTTACAAACTACATTTAAAAAAAAGACTTGATGTTTGTTATCAACAAATAAAGGGAGATTGTTAGATCCAAGTCTGAATAAGAGACTAAAAAGTCTGAACCTCTGAGGTTTGTTAATAACACCTATCAAGACTCTTAGTTAAATAAAGTTTGCGTGCGTGTTTGCTAACATGCTTTAGCTAGTGTTTCAAGAAAAGTCTGAAGTACATGTATTGAAAGAAAAATGGGGAGTCCATTAAACAAAATTTATTTCAAGACAACTTTATATCGTTCTTATAAAGAAGACCATCTTGAAATAAGAAAACTAAGAAGAAAAGTTTGAATGCATTGCCATACTCTTAATAATCATCCTTCTCAAGAATGTGTTCTGATCAGCAACCTTCCCTTTCTATGAAATTACTGAACATAGTATTCTGTTCAAAACCTGCACCTTTCATCAAAAAGGAAAAAGGGACAAAAGCTAAGGATTTCATGCGCGTAGTTATCCCGGAAGATGCCTCGCATATTACAAGATTCAAAAAAAATTAAAACTATAACGATGTAAAGCCTAAGGTCAACCTTTATAATGGTGTACCTTTTGGCTTAAAAAAGCTAAGCAAATAGGCATCTTTTGATATGAGACTCTCAAGGATCACCATTTTGGTATAACTTCTGAAGCATTCCTGATTCAGACCCTATCACCATCTATATCCTCAAGGTCAAATGTGATCAACGGTTATTTCTTCTCTAATGGCTGAACAACTACTACTTTAACTGCTCTATAAATATGAGAAGATTAGAAACCTTGAAAGAGTTTTTAAAGAATGTGAACAAAAAAATTAAAAAGTGCTTGCTAGCAAACTCTTGAGCTTCACTAGTAGAAAAAATGGATATAATTACGGTTAAAAATGGCCTTTAATCACAGTTAATGAATCGTGGTTGTTACAGCCGTGGTAGTAGATGAGTACCTTTGATCACAGTTCACAACCGTTGTTATAAATCACATCTAATCACGGTTGTTTTTAACTGTGATTAAATAAATACCTATTTAACCATAGTTGTCAACCATAACCGTGAATACAAGTGGTCATAAAAGGTGAATTCACAGACTATATATAATGATGGTTATGGTAGCAATCGTGAATAAAAAGGGTATATAATCACGGTTGCCAAGCATAACCGTGAATATATATGACATAAAATGATCATTACAGACTATGTATAATCACGGTTGTTGTAGTAACCGTGAATAAATATGGTCTATAATCACGGTTGTTACCATAACCGTGATTAAATAATTAGTTTTTTTTAATATAGGCTTTGTTTTATTTATTTCCCAAACCTACAATATGAAACAACCAGCACAGTATATCCCCAGTATATACAGCAACAATAAGTGAAACAAATGGTATGTATATAACACTAAGTTGCTATAAAATCATAACAATGTTGTCAAATGAAACTATGCACAATTTAAATGAAAATCCTAAACCCTAAACCCTACACTAGGTACAACTATAAGAGAATGAATATCCTATATCTATCTAATACAACGATAAGAGAATGAAAATCCTATATCTATTTAAGTCCTTGCCTCACTTGAATGAAGTATGTGGCCCATTGGTTTCTAATATTATCTACCAAAGCTGTAGGGAAGTATGACCGGTCCTGGAGGTACTGCAAATAATACACCAAATAATTAGAACAAAAACTGTATTTATTATATAAATTTGATCAAATTGTTAGAAAACTAGGCAAGTAGGACTTACATCTATCCATCCACCTACTAAATGTTATTGGACAATGGTCAGCATGGTGCGCATGACATAATAGCCACACTCAAAGGTACCCTCCTGCCTATAGGACTACAATGGACATAAAATATAAACTAGTGAATTCAAGTTTTCATAATATAATAAAGATTTCAGTGAATTCAATTGACTTACTTTTGGGTGCACCCACACGAGTTTCTTCACATTTGACTTAACACCATGTAGTCTATTATATCCAAGCACAGCTCTGCATCAGAAACATAAGATAAGTTAGAATCGTAGAAGAACAAGAATGAGATAATCAAATTTGTAAAAAGTCAATTTATTTTTTACGGTTTAACTTACGTGTCTACTATTGTCGTGACGTCTGGTGGAACTGTCCCGTGCACAAAATCAAAGTATAAAGCCACTGGATCCTGGGGATAGATCACCAAGAGCATCCAATGAGCGCTGCAATTACCAATGATAAGTAAGACTTCAAAATGCAAAAATTAATAGACAATAGTTATGGAATAGAATCTTACCCTTTATGATAGGGGCCCAAGTATACCGTCTTCCTAGACTTATACATCTAATTCTGGATGTATGCCTGGGTGTCCTTCCTATTGTTCCCTTTTCTCTATATGAAAGAGGGCTCTAAGAAACCATAAGTTTCTTTGAAACACAAGTTCACACAAATTTTATGCAAAAACCTAAACAAGTTTAGACATGGTTAGCGACAAATAACTTGTATAATGAAATAATTGGACATAAAATGATATACTTACAGCTCCCACAACTGAATGACGGGGATGTTCAACATCATCGACCCCATCATAATCTCACACAAGTCACTCTATGTAATGTAAACCGGTAGTGAACTTGGATGGCCGAACACCAGTGGCTGCCATGGGACCTGAAGAGTGTTCTCTCCTAGCTTAGCCCCGACCTGCCATAGCATCTAGATCGGATTGTCAACGGGGTCTGGCTTCTTCAATGCCAGCTCCTATTGAATAATTAAAACTATCACAGTTTGTACCCTAATTGACAATATAACAAAATCAGTTAGTGTTTTAGGTTTATACCTGTGTAGCAGCAACCGATAGGAGTTTGTTGGGCCACATAAGAAAGTGTCCCACCTCCTGACCGACGGTCTTCACCTCTGGAGTTGCCACTGGCATAGTAGTATCCTCCTCGAGGATGAGCACAACAGAGACCCTGGATATACCATCAGGTAATAACTGATGGTGAAGCACAGGGCCTAAGTTGTAGACCATGCCAGTGGCAACTGGCTCCTCTGACCCATCAATGAATAGATCACATTGATGGGTATCCTCAGGCTCGACCCCATCATCGTCAGGGTCAGCAGCAGCACACGACCCCTTAGTGCTAACCCTCCATACCTAAATATTTACACATCAAGCAGAAGTTATTCAACAATGAAAGAAACAAAGTACAAACAACGAACAATTAAATAGTATAAGGAATCTAACCTGTGGGTCGGCAGCTGGTTGATAAGTCTTGAAAAGACTTAATTATTTCACCTTTTATTTAACTTAATCCATTAAATATTGTTTGGTTTGGCTATATTATTTAATAAATTGTCATTAATTCTGCTTTTATTTATTTATTTCAAAAGTGTTTGAATTATGCAAGAAAATGATTAAAAAGATAAAGTATATAAGGAATTATGTTTATTTGTAAATTCACTAACCCAGCGTACATACGCTGGACAGCCAGCGTACATACACTAGGCATTTATTTGTTTGCATGTGCAGGTGCAGTAAAATATTCTTCACGCTCAACCTTGGAAGTTCCATGCTCAAGCTTGAGGTCACCATGCAATACACATAAATTTCACAACACGCAGCATAATTCTCGATCACGCTCAAGCGTGAAGTCCAAAAACTATTCACGCTCAAGCGAATATTCAGTAGAAAGCTTAAATTAAATCTCACGCTTAAGCGTCAGTCATTCACGCTCAAGCGTGAAGTTGGTTGTGCAGTTCGTTATTTTCCCTCCAAGTGAAGTGCTGCACCGTTGCTGTTTTCTGTTGTACGTTAGTAACTTAAGTAATGTATGTAATTAATTATTTCTTTATAATTATATAATTAGATTAGTCAGTTTAATTATTAATTAAGTTTCCTTTGTAATCAATTAAGTTAGTTAGTTAGTTAGTTGTCTATATATATTTGTACATACTCTGTAAAACGGGGAAGGGAGAACACACAGAATAAATAACACGATTCATTTTCTCATTTCCAATCTCTCTCTAATTCTTTTCTCTCTCTAAATTCTCTCGTCCATGTCTCTCCACATTCCTTCGATAGAATCCATTTCTATGGGTTTCTAAACCCCTAGGGTTGGGATTGTCGAAGCTTTCGATGAAATCTTGAAGCTGCATTGAGGAAATTAACTTCTAAAGCATGAGGAGAACAAGCTCAGAAGTGGATCTACTTTGCTGAGTTTACAAATTCAAATCTAATGAAGAATCTTACTAGTGAGGAATCATAGTTGAGACTTAGGTAACTTCTGGCTTCCTAGCTAATTCAGGCCTAGTAATTAGGTGAATAGTTAGGGTTCGATCCCCAATTTTGCATTAGATTTCTCTGTCATTGAACACCTAAGGGATTTGGGTTTAATGCTTAGGAATTAGTGTTAATTACCTAAGGGATTAGGGATTAACCATCTGTGAATTGTCTTCTTGCATCTGAAGCTTAATTGAACCTTAATTGCATGTTTCTTGATGAAGTTGTAAGCTGAAGCAATCCTAACCTATCTTCCATTAATCACATTTCACATTTTGTACTAATTCTAAAAATACAAAAACATAGAAAATATAAAACAACAAAAAAACAGAATGAATTGCATATGCTTGCGTTGGTTCAGCTTATACTAGTCTAAGATTGAGGTAATTACCACAATCCCTGTGGGAACGATCAAATATATTACAAATTTAACGATTGGTGCGCTTTCCAAAAGAAAATAAATCCTTTGAGAGTTACACAATAAGTCGATAATAATTTAGGATTTTCACACCATGTTAATGGCTTAGGGTTTATACATCAAGTTAATGGCGCCGTTGCTGGGGATTGTTGAGTAATATCAACAATCCTTGGACCGGTACTAGACTGAACCGTTTAATTTTGTTTTTGCATTTAGTAAGTAGTTTAATTCTCATTTTTAGTATAGTAGTAGTTTGTGTGTAGCAGTAGCTTTGAATTGTTCGTGTTTAATAGTTGGTGTATGCAGTCAAGGAACAAAGGAAAGCCTTTCTTCTTTGATCCTATTATTGATTTGTTAGAGTGTAAGCTTAGAAAAGAGAAAAAGCAAAAAGAACAGCAAGAAATGGAACAGAGGAGAGTTACACTAGATGACTACTCTAGGCCTACTAAAGAAGGATCACAATCTAGCATCCTTAAGCCTCCAATTGTAGCTAATAACTTTGAACTCAAACCAGCTTTGCTGCAGTTGGTTAGAAATGATCAATTCGGAGGAAGTGAGGTTGAGGATCCAAATTTGTATCTAGCAACCTTCCTCTAAATCTGTGATACTGTAAAAATGAATGGAGTCCCTGAAGAGGCAATAAGACTGAGATTATTTCCTTTTTCTTTAAGGGACAGGACTAAGGCTTGGTTGCAAAGCCAACCAAAAGGTAGTATCTCTACTTGGGAGGATTTACAAAGAAAATTTCTGATTAAATATTTCCCTCCTTCCAAGTATGCCAAATTGCACACTGAAATCACTTGTTTCCAGCAGAGAGAGGGTGAATCTCTGATGGAAGCATGGGATAGGTATAAAGAGAGTTTAAGGAAATGTCCTCACCATAGGATTCCTGATGTGCAGCAAGTTACCATATTCTATAATGGTGTAAGACCAGCAACTAGGGTCTTGATTGATGCCTCAGTTGGAGGTTCATTGACCACTAAAACAGTTGAAGAGGTTATAGAATTGATTGTAATGGCTTCAAATGAATGTTTAGTTAGTGAAAGGAGCCAAATCCCTAAGAGAGGGATATTAGAATTAGAAGTACTTGATGCTTATTTGGCTCAAAGTAAGTTGATGACTCAGGCTTTAGAGAAATTAAGTGTACAGATTTCAGAACTTCAAAAGCCTAGACAAGTTTGTATGATGAGTTATGATTTTTGTGGTGGAGATCATAAAAATGGCATGTGTGATCCAAATGTGCCTGCTGAGCAAGTGAATTACATGGGGTAGCAATAATTTCAAAGGAATTATCCCTTTAATTCCTTTAATCCTAACTATAGGAACCACCCCAATTTTTCATGGCAGAAAGGTCCACATTTGAATCAAAACATGCCACAAAGTCAAATCATAAATAGACAACAATCTCTTCCCCCTCCCTCTAAGGAAAAGTCTGAACTTGAGAATGTTCTATCTCAATTCATTCAGGCCACTCAGGTCAGTTTTAAAAATCAAGAAGCATCCATTTGAAATTTAAAAAATTAGGTTGGACAGATATCAAAACAATTAGCTAAGAGACAATCAGGCAATTTTCCTGGAGATACTAAAGTAAATCCTAGGGAACATTACAAAGCGATAACCACTAGGAGTGGGAAAACTCTTCTCCCACCTCCAAGTCATGAAGTGAGTTTAGAAAAAGAAACAATCAAAGAAATAGAGCAGGAAAGTGAGCAAGCTGTTGATAAAACTGAAAATAAAGTAGAAACAGAAAAAGAAAAAGAAAATCAAGTCCATCAAAAAAAAGAAAAAGATTGATTTGATCTTGGAGGAAGCTATCAAGATAACTCCAGAGAAATTAAAGAATGCTCCATTTCCACATAGATTTAAGAAACAAATAGAGGAGAAAAAGTTTGCTATGTTCTTGGACGTGTTTAAAAAGCTTCATATAAATATTCCCTTTGCTGAGGCATTGAAAGAGATGCCTTCATATGCTAAATTTTTGAAAGAACTTCTATCTAAGAAGAGAAAGCTTAAGGGAGATGAGATGATTGGTCTCACTCAAGAGTACAGTGTAATTATTCAAAAGAAACTCCCTTAAAAGCTGGAAGATCCAGGCTCTTTTACAATACCTTATGCAATAGGGGATGTTCATGTAAGAAGTGCTTTATGTGATCTAGGGGCTAGCATAAACTTGATGCCTTTGTCTTTAATGAAGAAATTAGGAATTAAAGACCTGCAACCAACTCGCATGTCTTTGCAGTTGGATAATAGGTCTATCAAATATCCTCATGGGATGCTGGAAGATCTGTTAGTTAAGGTAGATAAGTTCATCTTTCCAACAGATTTTGTAGTTTTGGATATAGAAGCTGATAGAGAAATTTATTTGATTTTAGAAAGACCCTTCTTAGCTACAAGTAGAGCTTTAATTGATGTAGAGAAGGGAGAACTCATGCTGAGAGTTCAAGAGAAGCAGGTAACTTTTAATGTCTTTAATGCTATGAAACATCCAGCTGAGAAAATAGATTGTTTTATGCTTAAAGAAATTAAAAGTTATAAGACTCATATGCTGTTGAGAACTGACGAAGAGGTTTTACAAGCCTTTCTTGAGGATGATTTTGACTCTGAGACTGAGGAGTTGAATGACTCACATACTGAGTTACTGAACCTACGTGAAACATATGAAGTAGAAGAAGTAAAAAATGAAAAGAAAGGAAATTTGAATAATACTGAACTTGAGAAAGGTAAGGAAGTGTTTGAAGAAAAACTTGATTTAAAACCTTTGCCTTCTCATTTGAAATATGTTTTTTTAGGAGATAATGAATCACATCCTGTAATCATTAATGTTGAATTAAAAGATGAGGATGTAGAAAAACTGATAGGGGTTTTAAGAAAACATGAATTTGCTATTGGTTGGAACATTTCTAATTTAAAGGGAATTAGTCCATCATTTTGTATGCATAAAATTTTGATGAAGGATGACTATTCCCCTGTTGTTCAGCCACAAAGAAGATTAAACCCCGTAATGAAAGAAGCTGTAAGGAAAGAGGTAGTTAAACTTCTTGATGCTGGGATTATCTATCCTATCTCGGACAGCGCTTGGATTAGTCCAGCCCAAGTGGTGCCTAAGAAAGGAGGGATGACCACTGTTAAGAATGAGGAAGGTGAAGTCATTGCCACTAGACCAATTATAGGTTGGAGAATGTGCATAGATTATAGAAGGCTTAATGACTCCACTAGAAAAGACCATTTTCCTTTGCTATTTGTAGACCAAATGCTTGAGAGGCTGTCAGGTCATGAGTTTTATTACTTCCTTGATGGATATTCTGGGTATAACCAAATAGTGGTTGATCTAAAAGATTAAGAGAAGACGGCCTTCACCTGTCCCAATGGAATCTTTGCATATAGGCGCATGCCATTTGGTTTGTACAATGCACCAGTAACTTTCCAAAGGTGTATGCTGGCAATTTTTGGGGACATGGTAGAGAAGTTCATTGAGGTGTTTATGGATGACTTCTCTATGTTTGGAAGCAGTTTTGATATATGCCTCAGCAACCTATCTAAGGTGCTGGTGAGATGTCAGGAGACTAATCTTGTCCTTAACTTGGAAAAGTATCATTTTATGGTTAGAGGAGGGATAGTCCTTGGCCACAAAATCTCTGCTGAGGGCATTCAAGTAGATAGAGCCAAGATTGATATCATTGAAAAACTTCCTCCTCCAATCAATGTGAAAGGAGTGAGGAGTTTCTTAGGATGTGCTGGCTTTTATAGCAGATTTATAAAAGATTTTTCAAAAATAGCTAAGCCTTTGACTGATTTACTTATGAAAGATCATGCTTTTATTTTTGATGAAAATTGTGTCAAGGCTTTTGAAAATCTCAAACAAAGATTAGTAACAGCTCCAATCCTTGTAGCACCTGATTGGTCTTTACCATTTGAACTAATGTGTGATGCAAGTGACTTTGCTATAGGAGTTGTGCTAGGACAAAAGAAAGAAAATTAACATATGTGATCTATTATGCTAGTAAAGTGCTGAATGAGAATCAAATAAATTATACCACTACTGAAAAAGAAATGCTTGTTGCGGTGTATGCATTTGATAAATTCAGAGCTTACTTGATTGGTGCTAAGGTCATTATGTATACAGATCATTCAACAATCAAGTATTTTCTAGCTAAAAAAGAATCAAAGCCAAGGTTTATCAGGTGGGTTCTTTTACTCCAAGAGTTTGATATAGAAATAAGAGATAAAAAGGGAGTAGAGAATTCAGTGGCTGATCAACTCTCTCATCTGGAGGGTGAATTTGATTCTATCTAAATTAGAGAGGAATTCCCAGATGAGAGGCTGATGGCAATTATCACAGGGCCATGGTATGCTGATATGGCTAACTTTAAAAGTGCCTCTGTGGTACCAGAAGGGTGGACATCCCAAATGAAGAAAAAATTCTTTCATGACAGTAAAACTTTTCTATGGGATGATCCATTTCTTTATAAGATAGGAGCAGATGGAATTATCAGGAGATGTATGCCTGAATCAGAGCAAGAAAGACTCTTATGGTACTGCCATGACTCCTATTATGGAGGACACCATGGTGCCTCCAGAACAGCAGCAAAAGTCTTGCAATGTGGCTTTTATTGGCCAACAATTTTTCAGGATGCTAAAGTATATGTGCAAAGGTGTGATAAGTGTCAAAGAAGTGGAGGCCTCTCTGCTAAAGCTGGCATGCCTTTGACAAATATTTTAGTTATGGAGTTATTTGATGTTTGGGGCATTGACTTCATAGGACCTTTCCCAAAGTCATTCTCTAATGAGTATATCCTTGTTGCTGTGGATTATGTCTCCAAGTGGGTGGAGGCAATCCCTACCAGAACCAATGATGCACATGTGGTGCTTAGGTTTATAAAGAAGAACATTTTCTCTAAATTTGGAGTCCCTAGAGTCCTCATTAGTGATGGAGGATCACATTTCTACAATAGAATCATGGAAAAAGCCCTGAGACATTATGAGGTTCTGCATAAGGTATCTACTCCATATCATCCATAAACTTGTGGATAAGTTGAGCTGTCTAATAGAGAAATTAAAAGGATATTAGAGAAAGTGGTAGAGAAGTCTAGGAAGGATTGGTCTATGAAATTAGATGATGCATTATGGGCCTATAGAACAGCATTTGAAACTCCAATTTGCATGTCCCCTTATCAGTTGGTATATGGTAAGGCTTGCCATCTTCATGTGGAGTTAGAGCATAAGGCATGGTGGGCCACAAATCTGTTAAACATGGATTTTAACCAATCTCAAGAGGAAAGAGTCCTAAAACTCCATGAACTTGAGGAGTTCAGACTCAATGCTTATCAGAGTGCCTCAATCTATAAAGAGAAAACTAAGAGGTGGCATGATAAGTGGATAAATAGAAAAGAGTTTCAAAAAGATGATAAGGTCTTGTTGTTCAATTCTAAGCTGAGACTCTTTCCAGGAAAACTCAGATCCAAGTGGTCTGGACCTTTTATTATGAATGAGGTCTTCCCTCATGGTGCAATTGAGTTAAAAGAACCAGCCACTGATAGAACTTTTAAAGTGAATGGCCAGAGACTCAAACTCTACTTTGGAGGAGAGTTTGATAGGCAGAAAACCTCCATGTTATTGCAGGCATCTTCTTAGGTGTCAAGGGTCAAGCTAGTGACCTTAAAGAAGCGCTTAAGGGAGACAACCCTCTATTTTGATTGTTTCATTTTGTGTTTTGTGTTGAAATTAATAAAAGAAAACTAAAAATTTTTGATCAAGGTGCGAATAAACTTGTAAAATTTTTGAATAAGGTATGAGAGTCCATACGCTCAATTCCTGATGTACTTACATGTAAATCCATTAGCTAGGATTAGAATCAGGTACCCTTGGCGCTTGAGTGAACTTGATTGTGCTTGAGTGTATGCTTACACGCTCCAAGTGTGATCACTGGTGCCTGATAGATGAATTCCACGCTTGAGCTTAGCCATTCATGCTTTGAGCGTGACTCGTGTATTAGTGCCTCACGCCTGAGCGCCCCACCTCACGCTTGAGCGCGATCGGGGTTGAGGAAGTTGGATGACTTCTGTCCTAAATTTGTCGCTTAAGCGTGATGCTGTAAGTTTAAGTGTGAGTGTCTCAGTGAATCAACGGCGTGATCGTGGTGTGCATGGCCTTGTTGTGCATTGCGCTTAAGCGAAACAATAGCAAGCTTAAGCGAGATTGAGCCTACACCAAACTGTTACATGTTATCATTACGCGCTTAAGCGTACATTACTCACGCTTGAGCGTGAGCTCTCTTGCAAGCCACTAATTTGCACGCTTGAGCGTGCAATAGCCTCGCCTGAGCGTGCTCAGGTATGATTAGATTGGAAGCTTTCTATTCCAACTTGTCGCTTAAGTGGATATCAATCACGCTTAAGCGTGGTCGTCACTGTGAAGCAACATGGACCTTGTTAGTTTGGCACTTGAGCGTAACATTTTCACACTTGAGCTTGTTATTCCCTTGCATATCATTCACTTAAGCGAATAATGGTTCGCTTGAGCGTGATTCATACCTGATGCTACCTGTGTGTTTTAATTTGGGCGTTTATACGCCAATATTTCAGCATAACTACGCGTACCTCGTGTAAAGGGTTCAGCAGTATAAAACCCTTTTAGGGTAGAAACCTTAACTCTGTGTGTTGAAAACTTGGGTTTTGAAGAGAAAAAAAAGGCACAATCTCTGGATTCCTTTAAAAGGTACCATCTTTTCATTTCTTGATTTCAGTTTATAGTTAGACTTCTTTTATTTCAGTTTCAATTTCAAATTTCTTGCATCCATCATATCTTTTCATCTCACATTTTCATTTTGCTATGATTGTGTTGTTTGTGCATTTGTACTCATTTAGGCTTTATAAATACCATCCTGGACATTCACAATGTCTAAAAGATCACAAAGACTTTTTGGAAAATCAGAAAGAATTGTTGAAAAGGAAAGTATGAAGAAAACCCCAAAAGAGAAAGGAAAGGGGGTGGCTACTATTAGTATCCCTGATTCTCCATCAACTGAAAGAAGTAAATGCCTTGAAGAAGAAAAGAAGTCTCAGACAGTTGAGGGTTTTGATGAGCATAGGTTTAGAGATTCCAAGGCTGCCCAAGCATATGAGAAAAAATTTAAAAATAGAGGAGTAATAAGGGAAAGGGCTCTAGTCCTGGAGGAAGATAATTGTTCTGATTTTGATATAAAAGCAACTATGTTTGAAAGGGGATGGCAGTTCTTTAATGAGAATTTAGGGAATGGTTATCAAGGACTTACTAGGGAATTTTATACCAATTTAGGGGCAAATTCTATTGAGGATAAGTTTCCTTTTTCTTCCTTCTTGAGAGGAGTCAACATTCCTCTATCTGGTCATATTTTGAATAAGCTGTTGAAAGTACCTATATTGGATGAGGAAGGATGTCACAACACTTGGAAAGTAGATATCTTTCATAGGGATGAAAATGAAAATCTTAGGAAAGAAATTTTAGAGAAGTGCTGTGAACAAGGAGCTACATTTATAACAAAAGCGAATGGTACACCAAAAAGTGTCAGGAAGAATTGTTTGAATCATCTCCCACTCTTATGGTGTCACTATGTCCTTTCATCCCTGCAACCTATGGCTCATGCTACTGAGATTGCCATTAAGAGGTTGGTGTTGATTTACTATTTAATGTGAGGCCTGTATGTTAATCTGGGTGAGTTAATACTAGAGGAGATGATGAAAAACCTTGAAAAAAGTCTCCAATTGCCATATTACTCTGTTATCACTTTGTTGGCCAAAAAGAATCAGGTTAGGTTGAATTATGAAGAATTGACAAAGGTAAAGCCTAAGAGGATTATGGACAAGCGTTGGGTGATAGACCATATTGACCATTTTATGCCTCAAGAGTCAAAGCGTCCCAGACAACCTAAACCAACATCTTTTACACCACCACCCTCAACAGGAGCAGGTACTTCTTCTGATATTTCCATGGTAATGCAGGAACTTCAGGTTATGAAGAAGATGCAGCTAGGAACCTATGATCTAGTCATGAACCATGATCTCATGCTAAGGAAGATTGCCACTGCAATGAATGTGGATCACACTGAAGAAATGGGAGTTCCACCTGACAAAGACCTATGGTTGGCTTCCATTGGATTCACCATTCCCCCTGATGACATACCTTTAGCAACTAAATTTCCACCCCATCCTAAGCAGGACAAGGATAAGCCTATGGATAAAGAAAATGAAGAAGAGGATGACTGATCTTTTACTTTGTTTATAGTTCTGTTAAGTTAATTCTGGGTTGTAATAACTTTCTTTTAATGTTTTCTTTTCCTAAACAATGTATTTTCTTTTTAGTTGTAACGAACTTATTTTTCCCTATTTAGTTGTTTGTTGTTATTTCTCATCTAAATTGTATTATTCCTGCATCCATCACTCACCAATCGCTGCCATATAGGTAAAAAGGGAAGTAATCTATCCTCTCATCTCATTAATTTGGTGAAATTTGTTAACTGTGTCTAATTTAAAATCCATCTCAATAATTTAAATTTTGCTGATTCTCAGGCATCAATTAGATAAATTAATTGATTTGCATTTCTTAATTCATGATCCCTGTCCATAACTATTTTTAATCCTGTATTATTTGCATATTCACCATGCTAGTTAGCAATCTGAATTTATGATCTCGCATTAAGTTTGGGGACATGATTGGCTGATCACCTATAATTTATTAGCTTTTGAGCCTTTATTTTCTTTTCCGAGTGTGCCTACATTATTGCTTAGTGAGACAAAATTTGCTTCAGTACTTGCTAAATGATTATATGTTTGCCAATTGGAAATGATGAATGCCTTCTTTGGTAATTAGCTAGGCCAAATTTAGCCACCCTTAATGTTATTAATTATCCTTTGACCCAATAATTATGTTTGAGCTTGAGACCCTTTCATTCTACTTATATACCTAACTTTACAAGCCTATTTATCTGAGAAAAACCAAGAGAATTATCCCTGGATGTACCACTGATGAACTGCTGAGTCTTATCTTATTGCTAGGGACTAGCAAGTTCTAAGTTTGGGGATGAAGAGTATGCCTAACAGCAATTAAGGACACACTCTAACCTTAATTATAGATGAGGATTGTGAGAAATGAAAGGAAGCACAGAAAAAGCAAAAAGAAAAGTGAAAAATCAGCAAAGCAATTCCTATATAGAAGAAAAAAGGTATTGAAAAAAAATGAAAGAGAAGAAAGAAAAAGAAAAAGTCTAAAGGACTGAAAGAGAAAAAGGTGCAAAGCACCACAAGTAGTTGAGTTATCCTTTATCTGAAAAATAATGAAAGCACAAGAGCTGGTTAGTAGAGGCATTTAAGTTAAGATTGAGGCAAGGCATCAGTGGGCACATCTTTTAACCCAACAATGACTAGAAAAACAAAAATAGAACCTGTAGCCTAACCCCATTACAAGCTTAAAAAGCCCTTACTGATCCAATTGTGCTAGCATATGTCATGATGTTTAGAACTGTTGCAAGCCTATGTTGATCTAACAATTATGTAGATGATGAGTGCATGAAACTGAACCTTATACACTGAGAGAAGAGTGAAACACCAATCCATGTGAGGAAAGATTCACCAGCTTGTTCCCAAAGGAGGTGTGAGTTATTATATTTTTAGAATTTGCGAAAAGAAAGCATGAATGGTATTCAATAATTATGGTATGCATTAAGTTAAGGAAAGGTTGATTAACTTGAATAAATGCAATTGATTTAATTAATCTGAGTCTTTGCTTGAGGACAAGCAAGCTTTAAGTTTGGGGATGTGATAAGTCTTGAAAAGACTTAATTATTTCACCTTTTATTTAACTTAATCCATTAAATATTGTTTAGTTTGGTATTATTATTTAATAAATTATCATTAATTCTGGTTTTATTTATTTATTTCAAAAGTGTTTGAATTATGCAAGAAAATGATTAAAAAGATAAAGTATATCACTAGTGCAAAAAAGGGATTTAATCACGATTAAAATTGGCCTTTAATCACGGTTCATGAACCGTGGTTGTTCCAGCCGTGGTAATAGATCAGGGCTTTTAATCACGGTTCACAACCGTGGTTATAGATCACATTTAATCACGGTTGCCAACCACAACCGTGATTAAAAGCCAACCTTCTATAATCTTCCACGCCACAATCCATACCCAACTCACCATTACCACCACCGTTCCTTTCGATCAGAGAACATGATTAAAAGTTCTGTGCACATCTCCACAGTTGCCACCAACATCCTCCTCAAAATAACCCCAACGTTGACCTTCAAAACAGAAAACCTCCATTATAGGAACAAATAGAAGCAAAATGTAGAGAACAAAAATAAACAGAATAACTAAGAAACATGTAAAGCCTTCATTATAATCGAAAGAAATAGAAAAGAAGAGATGTATAAAAGAGAAGCCTTACATGGTTGAACGAGAAAATAAGAGAAGGGTCGCGTGGTGGTCGTCAATGGCGCGTAACGAGAATAGCAAAAGAAAACCTGTAAAATATATACGTAGAACCACGTTAGATCTAGAACATAAAAAAATGCAAACGTCAATGGTAATGAGAAAACAAAAAGGAGAAATCTTTAGAGAGAAAGATGAGAGAAAGCTAATAGAGAAAGATGGGAGAAAGCTAACAGAGAAAGAGAAGGAGCGCGCGACGTTCAAAATTTATATTTTGAAACACCTGTGACCACGGATCCCAAACACCCATGATTGTAGGGTATCTATAATCACGGTTTTCCTCTCAACCGTGAATGTAGGTACATTTTTTTAAAAATAAAAAAATTAAAATAAAAAAATCTAGTTGCAGATATAATCACGGTTTCCTACAAAGCCGTGATTATAGATGCCCTATAATCACGGTTTCCTCTCAACCGTGATTGTAGGTGCATTTTTTAAAAATATAAAAATTAAAATAAAAAACCTGGTTGTAGATATAATCATGGTTTCCCATAAAGCCATGATTATATATACCCTACAATCACGGTTTCCTCTCAACCGTGATTATAGGTACATTTTTTAAAAATATAAAAATTAAAATAAAAAAACTTTGTTCCTATGACCACGGTTACTTCATAACCGTTATTAAAAAGCTTTCTTATATTTACAAAAATGCCACCGTGTATTTTTCAAACACGGGTTTCCCCTGGACCGTGATTATATCCCGTTCTCGTAGCCATTTTTTGCACTAGTGTATAAGGAATTATGTTTATTTGCAAATTCACTAACCCAGCATACATACGCTGGACAACCAGCATACATACGCTAGGCATTTATTTGTTTGCATGTGCAGGTGCAGTAAAATATTCTTCACGCTCAAGCTTGGAAGTTCCACGCTCAAGCTTGAGGTCACATGCAATACATGTAAATTTCACAACACGCAGCATAATTCTTGATCACGCTCAAGCGTGACCATTCACGCTCAAGCATGAAGTCCAAAAACCATTCACGCTCAAGCGAATATTCAGTAGAAAGCTTAAATTAAAGCTCGCGCTTAAGCGTGAAGTTGGTTGTGCAGTTCATTATTTTTCCCTCCAAGTGAAGTGTTGCACTGTTGCTGTTTTCTGTTGTACATTAGTAACTTAAGTAATTATGTAATTAATTATTTATCTGTAATTATGTAATTAGATTAGTGAGTTTAATTATTAATTAAGTTTTCTTTGTAATCAATTAAGTTAGTTAGTAAGTTAGTTGTCTATATATATTTGTACATACTCTGTAAAACAGGGAGGGGAGAACACACGGAATAAATAACACGATTCATTTTCTCATTTCCAATCTCTCTCTAATTCTTTTCTCTCTCTAAATTCTTTCGTCCATGTCTCTCCATATTCCTTCGACAGAATCCATTTCCATGGGTTTCTAAACCCCTAGGGTTGGGATTGTCAAAGCTTTCGATGAAATCTTGAAGCTGCATTGAGGAAATTAACTTCTAAAGCATGAGGAGAACAAACTGAGAAGTGGATCTACTCTGCTGAGTTGACAAATTCAGATCTAATGAAGAATCTTACTAGTAAGGAATCATAGTTGAGACTTAGGTAACTTATGGCTTCCTAGCTAATTCAAGCCTAGTAATTAGGTGAATAGTTAGGGTTCGATCCCCAATTTTGCATTAGATTTCTCTGTCACTGAACACCTAAGGGATTAGGGATTAACCATCTGTGAATTATCTTCTTGCATCTGAAGCTTGATTGAACCTCAATTGCATGTTTCTTGATGAAGTTGTAAGCTGAAGCAATCCTAACCTATCTTCCATTAATCACATTTCACATTTTGTATTGCTTCTGAAAATACAAAAACATAGAAAATATAAAACAACAAAAAATAGAATAAATTGCATCTGCTTGCGTTGGTTCAGCTTGTACTAGTCTAAGATTGAGGTAATTACCACAATCCCTGTGGGAACGATCAAATATATTACAAATTTAATGATTGGTGCGCTTGCCAAAAGAAAATAAATCCTCTGAGAGTTACACAATAAGTCTATAATAATTCAGGATTTTCACACCAAGTTAATGGCTCAGGGTTTATGCATCACTAGTGCAGTAGTCTCCTGGTGGTGGATGAGTGAGGCCTTCATCTCCTCCTTCAATTGGGCCATCTCCTGCTGCAGTTTCGTAATCTCCTGTTGATACTCAGCCTTGACAACAGCCACCCTCGACTCAACCTTCTGCTCCACCAACTGCTCAACGGAGGGGGCAGGGTCAGGAGCACCGTAATAGCTCTGGAGGCCTGTAAAATGTGAATAATTAGCCTATAATTGTTTAATACATAACAAACTAAAAGGATATAGTTATTTACAACTTACCTACATTTCGACTAACAGCACGCACCCTTCCTAGGTGCTCAGGCCTGCCGATGGTAGTAGTCAAAATATCCTACCTACCATGGGCTACGAAGGACCCTTGGGTTGATTGCTCAACCAAGGAATCCTGAAACCAAACAAGTTAGTATTCACTTGCTTCACGTAAACTAAAAAACTGACACATTTACAAGGGGAATACTTACTATCCATGAGGCAACTTCCTGAGCTTGTGAGGAAGTGTATTCCCCACTCTTCCTGATCCTGGCCCGCTTCCATTTCTCGTGGCCTGCAAGTGGGGAAGGGGGATCCACAATACTAGTGTCAGGCTGGCTAGTCTGACACTAACTCAGCCTCTCCTGGGCTATCTACTCCTTTAATCTACGGTAACCCCCACGTGACAATCTGTGGGGGCAGACATTCAGCTTCCTAATGTTCTGTGCTTTTAATCTTACTGCCTACAATAAGAAAGAAAATTATTTAGAGTTAGACGTTTAAATTATACATAATTTAAGCATTTAAAAACCAACGTACCTGAAACTGTTCAGAATGCCTAGCTGCAACGAAAGCATCCCAAGTCTCCTGATCAATGAAGGCACATTTCTCTCCGAGGAACTATCCTCGATCCTTCGCGAATACATACCTACAATTCATATACTTTTAAACTAAGGATTGGTACAATTTAGCATTAAGAATTTAAAGTCCAAATATACCTCCTGGTGAGTGTGGATTTGAACGACCTCCATCGCTCAGCAATAATACCAAGGATCTTCTTCCTCGCTGTGTCATGTGCTGGTATCTCAAAAGAATCCTACATGAAAAGAGTTAGTCCATAAAAGAGTCCTTATTATGAATTACATGAAATAATACACTAAAATAAAACTTAAATGATATCTAAGTTACCAGAATACCACTCCAAATCTGGTTCTTCACCACCTCCTCGACATTATCCTAGTTGGGGATAATAATGGACACCTTCGACCAAGCCACAACTCCCAAATAACTGCTAAACTTCACGGTATGTGGTCCTCCAAATCTACCAGTGTTGACATTGATGTCAACACGTAACCTCTCTCCCTGGTGACGCCTAAGTGCAACATCTGGCATCCGGGTAACTCCTCTACTAGAAGAGTAGGGGAATCAGTAACCTCTGAGTCAGACGTAGAACGTGGATCCTGGTCAGCCATGAGTATCTGTCCAAACAAGGAAACACAACTGTCAAATATTTAATATAACATTTAATATAATGAATAATCAATATAACATTTAATACAATGATTCGCTAACATGATTAATACCCTATGAAGTTGAAATATTTTCCCACAAGCCTTCACGATGGTCATGACGACTGGCAACTACATCATCTATGTCATGTTCCACGATAGATGTCAGAATACGTGTTGTGGTGGATGGAATTTCCACAATATCAATATTGAGGTCTCTAATGTTGTTTCTACCTTGGATAACAATTGACCACCGTTTGTCAGCTGGGTCAGCAACATAAAAAACTTGCTTCACTTACGTTGCCATGATGAATGGTTCCTTCTTATGCCCTATCTTGTTGAGGTCCACCAATGTAACTCCAAAATCATCAGTTTTGACATCGTTCTTATTGTCAACCCATTTGCATTTAAACATAGGAACGGTAAAGGGACCGTAATCGACTTCCCATATATCTTCGATCACACCAAAGTAGCATGACTCGGCCATGACAAGGTTGTTGTCCTTTGAAGTTGAGAAATGAATTGACTGAGCCACAACCATCACTCCACTATTTTGATTTATACTCTTCTCATTCTGTGTCTTTGTATAAAATGAATAGTTGTTTATGTCATACCCACAAAAGGTGAAGACATCAAAGTTCGGGCCCTATGCTAGTCGATGTAATATCGAGGATGCAGATGTATCTTTCAGAACGGTCTTTTGGAACCACTGCATGAATGTCTTGTTGTGTTCATTCAACACCCACTTTTCAGTCATTCTAGGGTTGTTTCTTTTAACTAGCTCTTTGTGAGTGGTTAGATACGGTTGCACGTCGTCCGTGTTGTTCAAAATATACAAGTGCACTTGGAGGACATCATCACGTATCATGCTCTTCATTTTTTTACCAATTGTACCTTTCCCATCCAATCGCCCATCATGACGAGTCTTCGGAATACCAATGCTTGCAGCATGTGACATGTATTTAGTGAAAAACTCAATTGCTTCCTCTGTAATATATCTTTCCATAATTGAAGCTTCAGCACGATGTTGATTCTTCATATACCCTTTCAATATCTTCATATATTGCTCAACGGGATACATCCACCGCAAGAACACTGGACCACATAAACGGACCTCTCTCACCAAATGGATGATTAAGTGGACCATTATGTCAAAAAAAGAGGGCGGGAAATGCATTTCAAGCTGACATAGTATAAGTGATGCTTCGTGTTCCAACACATCCAACTCGTCGGGCACGATTACTTTGCAACATATGGCATTGAAAAATATACACAGCCTTATTATGACATTTCTCATATTTTTAGGAAGAATATCATGAATTGCGATAGGCAGAAATTATTGCATCAACATATGACAATCGTGAGAGTTCAACCCAACTAACTTCAAATCTTTCATGGAAACACATGTGTTGATGTTTGAACCATAACCAGACAAAACTTTCACCAATTCACACAAACTTTTCTTTTCTTTTCTGGACAATGTATGACATGCTAGGGGCAAATATGTTTGTTTGCCCTTTGATTGTGGATGTAACTCCTGATGTATACCCATCAACTCCAAGTCCATACACGAATTTAGGCTATCCTTAGTCTTCCCGGGTATGTTTAAGAGTGTACCAACGAAACTGTCACACACATTTTTCTCCACATGCATTACATCAATGCAATGTCTTACATCAAGCTCCCTCCAATATGGCAGGTCAAAAAACACTGACTTCTTCTTCTAGTTGTTTTGTGTTGGGGATTGTTTTTCACATTTACCAAACACCATGTTGACGTCTTTCACCTTTTCATATGTCTCGCGACCAGACAGTGGTGGAGGAGCCATTTCAAAATCTTGGGCACCGTTGAACGACTTTTTCAACCTCCGAAACGGATGATTCACTTTAAAAAACCTTCGATCTTGAAGATAAAGAATTTTCCTACCATGGTGCAGCCGCACAAAACTAGTTCCCTCCTCACATACAGGACAAGCTTTATGGCCCTTCACGTTGTACCCGGATAAGTTACCATACGCTGGAAAGTCATTGATCATGCAAAATAGCATGGCACGCAATTTGAATGATTGCCCCATAAACCCGTTAAACACATCAACCCCGTCTTCCCATAACATTTTGAGTTCTTCAAGTAATGGAGTTAAATATACATCAATGTCATTCCCCGGTTGTCGTGGACCAGAAATCATCACTGATAACATGACATATTTCCGCTTCATGCATAGCTATGGCGACAAGTTGTAAACAAACAACAAAACAGGCCGCGAACTATGGTTTGTGCTCAGGTTCCCAAATGGGTTCATGCCGCCTGTGGCTAGTGTAAGCCTAACATTTCTTGGTTCATGGGAAAAATCCAGAAAAATCGTATCCATTTTCTTCCATTGCGATCCATCGGCCGGATGCCTAAGTAGTTCATCAACAACCCTTTTCTTAGCATGCCATCTCATAAATTTTGCATTATCTGCATTGGCAAACAGACACTTTAGTCTTAGAACTATGGGCAGATACCACAACACCTTTGTAGGACACCCTTTACTACAGACCTCATCAGAATCCGCCTCTTTCTTCTTATAGCGTGACACCCCACACATAGGACATCGGTGAAGCATTTCCTACACACCCCAGAATAATACACAATCATTTGGGCATGCATGTATTTTCTCATACTCTAAACCCATAGGACATAACACCTTTTTGGCCTCATAGTTACGATTCGGCAAGGTGTTTCCAGCCGGGAGTATTTCTTTCAACAACTTCAGTAAGTCAGTGAAACTTTTATTCATCCACCCGTTTATGGCCTTCAAATTAAACAATCGCAAAACTGCTGATAACCTTGTGAAATTGACGCAATTTGGATACAACGGTTGCTCAAAATCCTCACACAGAGTCGTATATACATGAGCTTTCTTAAAACCTTCTACCCCCATATCACAGATCATATCCTCGAGTCGATCATCCATGTCGACATCGGTGTCATGCATCGAGCTTCGATTTTCAGTTTGAGAGTTGTTACTTGGTACCACCACATCTTCACCGTGCCATATCTAACGCGTATAACTATGCAAAAAACCATTACACAGTAGATGTTCTCGCACCTCTTCCAACTCTAGTCGACACAGGTTTAAGCATTTAACACAAGGGCAAAAATACCTTCCATTCACCTCCTCAGCATTCCTCGCAACGAATTCTATAAATGATTCAACTCCCCCTCGTACTCTAGACTTATGTGTGCCTGTTTTATCCGCCCTTCCAGCAGCCTGGAACCGAGAGTTCCAAATGCATTAAGTTCGAAAGCGGACTGAGGTCAGATATTAAGCGAGCGTTCAGGTACCAAGAGATTAGAAGTTTTTCTGTATTGGTAAATAAATGTAGAATTTATGAAGAGGATGACAAGGCCCACTCGGGCCAGAGCAGCAAGGCCAACACCTCCTTGAAGCCTCAACAATCTCGCTTCAAGAGGCAGGATGACTCTGGTAGGAGTAGACTCCCCTCTAGGCGCGGAGGTCGGAGTAATCAAGGTGGTCGTGCTGGTTGATAAGTCTTGAAAAGACTTAATTATTCCACTATTTATTTAACATAATTTACTAAGTATTGTCTAGTCTTGATATTATTATTTAATAATTTGTTAATAATTCATGTTTTAGTTATTTATTTCAAAAGTATGCTATTTATGTAAGAAACCGACTGAAAATACTAATTAGTTAAGGAATTTTGAAGTATTTATAATTTCACTAAGCAGCCAGCGTATAAATGCTAGGCAGTCAGTTGTTTATTGGTGCAGGAACAGGGCGTACTTGAGAAAAGAAGACAAATCTGAGTGAAAATTACAAAAGCCGAGCGAGATTTGGAAAATCCGAGTGAAACTTCTCAATTCCGACTGAAAAGAGTCCAAAGACCGACTGACTGAGACTTCAAAGACACTGACTCCAAAAGAGAACAAGGACTCGGAATATTGCATGAAGAACCCGAGCGCCAACTACAGAATACCGATTAAATAATCAATTCGCCCAAGCGAGAGTTTAATCCGCTCAAGCAAAAACTCAGCAGCTGAAGCATAAAGGCAGTAATTTAAACACTGTTCCTTCCCTCCAACAACACACTTGGTGCAGTACTGTTCCGCTTCCATTGCCTTCTTCTCTACTACTGTAACCTTAAGTAACTTAAGAAGTGAGCTGTCAATTAGCTGGTGCTGAGCTGTAAATTAGCTAAGGTTGAGCTGGATCCTGTTAAGAGCTGAGCTGTATTTAGTTAGTTACTCTGTAAACTGTGTAACTAATTAGTTTATTCGTTAACTTAAGTTTTCTAAGTTATCAGTTAAGTTAGTTATTTTAGTTAGATGCCTATATATATTCATATACATACTCTGTAAAAGAAGAACAGAACAGCGTATAACATAATACACTTCATTTTTCATTTCCAATCTCTCACTACATTTTTATCTCTCTAAACTCTCCCATCCATGTCTCTCTGTATTCCTTCGATGAATCCAACGTCGATGGAGTTCTAATCCCCTAAGGTTGGGATTACGAAGGTGAGCAATGGAGTCTTGAAGCTGTGAGCAAGTAGATCAATTTCTAAGATCCTGAGGCGAACAAGCTGAGGAGTGGAGCAGAATCGCTGGATTGACAAATCCAGAACCGATGAAGAACTTTGCCAGTGAGGAATCATGGTTGAAGCTTAGGTAACTTCTAGCTTTCTAACTAGTTCAGGCCTAATCAATTTAGGTGAATAGTTAGAGTTCAACCTCCAATTTCGCATTAGATTCTTAGGTTAATCGAGCACTTAAGGAATTAAGGTTCATTGCTTAAGGATTAGTGTTTTTCACCTAAGGAATTAGGGAATAACCACAAGCGGATTATCCTCTAGATTGTGAAGTTCGATTATACTTAATTGCATGTTTCTTGAGGAAAGTGTGATCCGAAGCAATCCTGACCTCTTTTCTATTAATTACTTTCCACATTTCACTTTAACTCTGTTTCTGAAAATACAAAAACAACTATAAAACACTAAAACCATAACAACCGAATGAACTTCATGTATTGTCTGTTGGTTCAGCTTGTACTAGTCCTAGATTGAGGTACTTACCACAATCCCTGTGGGACGATCAAATATTCTACAATTTTAACGACTGGTGCGCTTGCCATAAGTGTAGTTCTGAGAGTCATATTTTGTTTTACTAAGATTTTTATCACAAAGTTAATGACTCAGGATTTCAGCATCAAGTTAATGGCGCCGTTGCCGGGGATTGTTGAGTGATATCAACAATCCTTGGACCGGTACTAGACTAAACCATTTGCTTTTGTTTCTGTTTGCAGTCAATACGTATTTTTTTTAGTAGTTATTGTTTTGTGTAGTCGTAGCTGTGAGTTGCTTTGTTGTGTAAACAACTGTTGTATGCAGTTAAGGAGCAGAGGAGAATCTTTCTTCTTTGATCCTGACATCGATTTGTTAGAACGTAAACTGAGAAAAGAGAAAAAGCAAAAAGAACAACAGGAAATGGAACAGAGGAGAGTTACACTAGGTGACTACTCCAGACCGACTGAAGAAGGATCGCAGGCTAGCATCCTTAGGCCACCAATTGCAGCTAACAATTTTGAACTTAAACCAGCTTTACTGCAGCTGGTAAGAAATGAACAATTCGGAGGAAGTGAGGTTGAGGATCCAAATTTGCATTTAGCAACCTTTCTCTAAATTTGTGATACAGTAAAAATGAATGGGGTCCCTGATGAAGCAATCCGACTAAGGTTGTTTCCATTTTCTCTAAGGGACCGAGCAAAAGCCTGGTTGCAGAGTCAACGGAGAGGCAGCATTTCCACCTGGGAGGATTTGCAAAGGAAATTTTTGATTAAATACTTCCCTCCTTCTAAATATGCAAAGCTGCGCAATGAAATCACATGTTTCCAGCAAAGAGAAGGTGAGTCCTTGATGGAAGCATGGGATCGGTATAAAGAAAGCCTGAGGAGATGTCCTCATCATCAGATTTCTGATGTACAGCAGGTGACTATTTTCTATAATGGTGTCAGGCCAGCTACCAAAGTCTTGATTAATGCCTCGGCTGGAGGCTCATTAACAACTAAAACTGTAGAAGAAGCTATAGAGCTGATTGATGTGATGGCTTCTAATGAATGTCTGATTAGTGAGAGGAACCAAGTCCCTAGGAGAGGAATATTAGAATTAGAAGCACAAGATGCTTATCTGGCTCAGAGCAAACTGATGACTCAGGCTTTGGAAAAATTAAGCATTCAGATTTCAGAACTCCAAAAGCCGAGTCAAGTTTCTATGATTAGTTGTGACTTTTGTGGTGGAGACCATGAAAATGGAATGTGTGATCCAGTTGTGCCTTCCGAGCAAGTGAATTATATGGGGCAGCAACAGTATCAAAGGAATTATCCTTCTAATTCCTTCAATCCTAATTACAGGAGCTACCCCAATTTTTCCTGGCAGAAAGGTCCATATTTGAATCAGAATATCCCACCGAGTCAACCCACAAATAGACCACAACAACCTTCTCACCCTCCTGTTAAAGAAAAATCTGAACTCGAGAATGTACTTTCTCAGTTTATCCAGGCCACTCAGGCCAGTTTTAAGAATCAGGAAGCATCCATAAGAAATTTAGAAAATCAAGTAGGACAGCTTTCTAAACAATTAGCTGAGAGGCAAGCAGGCAATTTCCCTGGAGATACCGAGGTAAATCCAAGGGAACATTGCAAGGCCATAATTAATGGGAGTGGAAAAATTATATCTCCATCTCCGGGTCAAGAAATAAGTTCAGAAAAAGAAAAAGAAATAATACAAGAAACCGAGCAGGACAATAAAGATGAAGTAGAAAATAAAAATGAATCAGAAAAAGAAAAAGGAAATAAAGTCCATCAAAAGAAAAAGAAAAAGGTTGATCTGATTCTGGAGGAAGCTTCTAAGCTGACTCCTGAAAAACTGAGGAATGCTCCATTTCCGCACAGGTTTAAAAAGCAAATAGAGGAGCAGAAGTTTGCTAGGTTCTTAGAGGTCTTCAAGAAACTTCACATTAATATCCCTTTTGCTGAGGCATTGCAAGAGATGCCTTCCTATGCAAACTTTTTAAAAGAACTATTGTCTAAGAAGAGGAAGCTTAGGGGGGATGAAATGATTACTCTCACTCAAGAGTGTAGCGCAATCATTCAAAAGAAACTTCCCCAAAAGCTAGAGGATCCTGGATCTTTCACAATACCGTGTGCAATAGGGGATATTCATGTAGGAAGTGCTCTCTGTGATCTAGGAGCCAGTATAAACCTGATGCCTCTATCTTTGATGAAAAAATTGGGAATTAATGACTTGCAACCGACTCGTATGTCTTTGCAGTTGGCTGACAGGTCCATTAAATATCCCCAAGGGATGCTGGAAGACTTGTTAGTAAAAGTAGATAAATTTATCTTTCCAGCAGACTTCATAGTGTTGGATATGGAAGCTGACCGAGAGATCCCTTTGATCTTAGGTAGACCCTTCCTAGCTACTGGCAGAGCATTGATTGATGTAGAAAAGGGTAAACTCATGCTGAGAGTTCAGGAGGAGCAAGTAATTTTTAATGTCTTCAATTCCATGAAACATCCGACTGAACGGATAGATTGCCTAATGATTGAAGAGGTTGAAAATTACCAGACTCCCTTACTGTTAAAAACTAAAGAAGAGGCTTTACGAACTTTTTTAGAGGATGACTTTGACTCTGAGACCGAGTCAATTGACTCTCACTCGGAAATACTGGACCTACTGGAAGTTTTGGAAGTAGGTGATTTCGAAAAGAAAAATGATTTGGAAAATACTGAAGCTGAGAAAGGAAAGGAATTTTCGGAAGAAAAAGGTGATTTAAAACCTTTACCTTCTCATCTGAAATATGTTTTCCTGAGAGGAAATGACACTCATCCTGTCATTATTAATGCCGACTTAAAAGAAGAGGATGAGAGTAAACTAGTTGGGGTATTAAAGGCTCATGAATCTGCCATTGGCTGGAACATTTCTGACTTGAAGGGAATCAGTCCATCCTTTTGTATGCACAAAATCCTGATGGAGGATGACTATTCCCCTGTTGTACAGCCACAACGCAGACTGAACCCCATTATGAAGGAAGCAGTGAGAAAGGAAGTGGTCAAGCTCCTTGATGCGGGAATCATTTACCCGATCTCGGACAGCACTTGGATTAGTCCAGTCCAAGTGGTGCCCAAGAAGGGAGGAATGACGACTGTAAGAAATGACCAGGGTAAAATCATTGCCACTCGGCCAACTACAGGCTGGAGAATGTGTATTGATTACAGAAGGCTGAATAA
This sequence comes from Clitoria ternatea, assembly GCA_037962975.1. Classification (NCBI taxonomy): domain Eukaryota; kingdom Viridiplantae; phylum Streptophyta; class Magnoliopsida; order Fabales; family Fabaceae; genus Clitoria; species Clitoria ternatea. Next base: position 80,485,933 of record CM075671.1, on the reverse strand, counting down.
CTTTACTCGGAAAGACCATTTCCCCCTTCCGTTTGTTGATCAAATGCTCGAGAGGTTATCAGGACATGAGTACTATTGTTTTCTTGATGGGTACTCAGGTTATAACCAAATTGTGGTTGACCCGAAGGATCAAGAAAAGACTGCCTTCACATGTCCCTATGGAATTTTTGCATACAGGCGCATGTCGTTTGGCTTGTGCAACGCTCCAGTAACCTTCCAAAGGTGCATGCTGGCAATTTTTGGGGATATGGTAGAGAAATTTATTGAAGTATTCATGGATGACTTCTCGGTATTTGGGAGCAATTTTGACACATGCCTCAGCAACTTAGCTAAGGTGCTGATGAGATGCCAAGAGACCAATCTCGTTCTTAACTGGGAGAAATGCCACTTTATGGTTAAGGAAGGGATAGTCCTTGGCCATAGGATCTCTGCTGAGGGCATGCAGGTGGACCGAGCAAAAATTGAAATTATTGAAAAACTTCCTCCTCCGATCAACGTGAAAGGAGTAAGGAGTTTTCTAGGATGTGCTGGGTTCTATAGAAGATTCATAAAAGATTTCTCAAAAATAGCTAAGCCTTTGACCGACTTGCTTGTGAAAGATCAGGTGTTTGCATTTAATGAAAATTGTGTCAAGGCATTTGAAAAATTGAAACAAAGTTTGACTTCAGCTCCGATCCTTGCATCACCCGACTGGTCTTTACCGTTTGAATTGATGTGTGATGCAAGTGACTTTGCAATCGAAGCTGTGCTGGGTCAGAAAAAAGGGAAATTAACTCATGTGATCTATTATGCTAGTAAAGTGTTAAATGAAAATCAAATACATTACACCACAACTGAAAAAGAAATGCTTGCTGTGGTGTATGCATTTGATAAATTTTGTGCATACTTGATTGGTGCCAAAGTCATCGTATATACAGACCACTCGGCAATCAAGTATTTACTAGCTAAAAAAGAGTCTAAACCAAGACTGATTAGGTGGGTTCTGTTACTCCAGGAGTTTGACTTAGAAATACGAGACAAAAAAGGAGTAGAGAACTCAGTTGCAGACCAATTGTCTCGTCTGGAAGTTGAGTCGGATTCTGTCTTAATAAAAGAAGAATTTCCAGATGAAAAGTTGATGGCAATTATAACTAGGCCATGGTACGCTGACATGGCAAACTTTAAAAGTGCCTCAGTGGTACCTGATGGTTGGACATCCTAAATGAGAAAAAATTCTTTCATGATAGTAAGGCTTTTCTTTGGGATGATCCATTTTTGTTTAAAATAGGCATAGATGGAGTAATCAGGCGCTGTGTGCCTAAATCCGAGCAAGAAAGGCTCTTGTGGCACTGCCACGATTCCTATTACGGAGGTCATCATGGTGCCTCCCGTACCGCAGCAAAGGTGTTGCAGAGTGGCTTTTATTGGCCAACTATCTTTCAGGATTCCAGAGAATATGTCAAAAGGTGTGATAAATGTCAAAGGAGTGGAGGTCTCTCTGCTAAAGCTGGCATGCCTTTGACAAATATTCTAATTGTGGAATTATTTGACGTTTGGGGTATCGACTTCATGGGACCCTTCCCTAAGTCGCTCTCCAACGAATATATTCTTGTTGCTGTGGACTATGTCTCCAAATGGGTAGAGGCAATTCCGACCAGAACCAATGATGCACAGGTTGTGCTTAGGTTCATCAAGAAGAATATTTTCTCTAGGTTTGGAGTTCCGAGAGTAATTATTAGTGATGGGGGTTCATATTTTTGCAATAAGATAATAGAAAAAGCCCTGCGTCACTATGAGGTTTTACATAAGATATCCACTCCTTACCATCCACAGATGACGTGTGTATTTTTGCAGTCGTTATTCCGTCAAATTAGTACATTAAAATTAATTAACGTAGTACTAGGGTGTCAACCTAGGTCGTTCTCTCAAGGATCAACACAAAAATTTAGGAAAAATCAAGTCTTAAACTAATTTTTAACAATTAAAAATAAAAACTAAACAACTAAAAATTTTTACAAACATAAGTTCACTAACATACAATTGGGGGGGTTTTGATTGATTTTTGTTGTCACAAATAAAATTAAAACAAGGTAAATAAAGGATTTAAAACAATAAATAACAAGCGATTGATTTTCTTGGAGTATTGTAAATAAATTTATCCTTGGTTCACTAAAGATAATTCGTATACTTATTAATGTTAATTTCTTAGCTCAATTTGAATTGATCAACTAAGCGTCTTTTTCAATTCACAATTCCTTTACCTTCATTTAAAAATGAATATTTTAATCAAGCATCCTAATTAAGCAAAAGGAGTCAAGATCGTAAAATCTAGGAATTATTGAGCATACATAAGAACATCGCCTATATACATAATCTATTCTCAAATTATGGAATTAAGCAAACCATAATTATTAAAAGTGATTATGAAAATATTCATTAAGCATGCATATTTCCTTAATCCATTCTAATTTGAAATCTTATTTAACTCCATTTGAATAACTAAACCGATTAAGCATACAAATTCAATTAAACAAAATGGAATTAAATAAGTAGAGAATGATTATGAAGAAATAACAATAATAAAAGCATACTATATTAAAATTAATGACCTCAAAATTACATTACAACATTCTCCAAGAAAATCAATCTAAGGGTTTTAGCCCTCCATAATTACAACTACAAACAAAGAAACTAACCCGGAAATGAAGAAGTTGCTGGAAAATTCCAACAGAGAAGAGAAGAGAGGAACGTATGAATGAGGGAGGAATTGTGTGAATGAAGAATGGTGTTTCTAAGCCTTCCTCTTGTGCCTATTTATAGGAATTAGAAAGCAAGCATTTGCCATAAAAAATTTCAATGGAAGGAGCACTCTTAATTTTCAATTCAATGGTGCTCCATTATCCTGCTTTAATGCTCCATGATCAGCTTAGTGCCTTGCCCAACATCTTCAGTGCATTGCCCACTTTCCAGAAGCTTGAAAACGTGTTTCTGGGCCATTATTGAACGTATGAATCGATTCAATGGTGATATGAATCGATTCAAGCTTTCCAAAATGCAATTCTGGGCTAAAATCACTCGTATGAATTGATTCATTTAGGGAAAGAATCGATTCAATCACTTTAAAACTCAAATGAATCGATTCAAAGCTAATTTTTTTCATGATTCAGACGTATGAATCGATTCAAACCAGAATGAATCGATTCATGGCTCAAAATTTCACTTCCTGATGCATTAAATCCGTGTGAATCGATTCAAGAGGGGGATGAATCGATTCATCCCCCTGATTCTCCATAATTTGCACACTTTTTCACCCTTTTTGAGATCTTTTTGAATATTTCTTGGTTCCTTTGATCCTTAGGCACTTTGATCTTCATTTTGGATTGGAATTCTTGAGTTTCTTTGATCTATTTTCCTTTGGCACAAATTAACAATCAAATATTACATAAAGATCAAATGATAAAAATGTGTTAAAATGCATTATGTTACACACTAAGTGATGGCAAATTATACACATTTAAAATGGAGAATTAGAGATAAATCATGCATCATCAAATACTCCCACACTTATTCTTTTGCACTCCCGGGCAAAATCAAAATAAAAACAAGTATCACAATTTATTGAAAACATTAAGTTGAAAACAACAACACACAGAACGGGCATGCTTGTCATGAAATCTTAGAAATATACAAAGAAACAAGAGTTATTCAACATGCAAGATACAGAGCATCAGGATATATATAAAAATCATTCAAACACTTAGGCATGTAAGAAAATGAAATTAAACTGAAAAGAAGATCATAAGTGATAGAACCTCACAAGACATACTCTCAACTCTCAAGTGTTTAAGGTTTGTGTATACACTCAAAACAATTCTTGAAAAACAAACAGTCTAAAAATTTGGCAAGTTTCTCAATTCTACAATCATCACAAATGAATGTATAGATCAACAGGGCTTTCACAGGGTTGCAATGTGGCCAAAGTTAAAATGGATGAAATATATATATTTATATATATATACCAAAAAGAATAATGAAGCAATTAATTTTACTGGCAAACAGTGAGGGTAAAACATTTATTGTATGGTATTTGGTAAAAAAAATTTTTATTTTTTATTATTATTTTTTTTTTATGAGATTGCATAACACTTGGAACAAAAGTTGCAATTCCTTTTTGCACACCCCCACACTTATTTGAATGCCTGTTTTGACTTGATTCCAAAGCTTCAATATATTTCTTACGGTAGGCATATTTTTGGTTTTTCATCCATGGTTTATTTGAGCTGTAACAAGGAAACAGTTAAATAGGCTCAAAATGGCTAGCAAGAGATAATTTATTCATGGTAGGCTTATCTGGCTTAGTGGCTCAATTGAACAAAATGCCTGTATCAAAATACATTCATATGAGTTTCAAGTATCATCAAGAAACAAGACAAAAATTAAGATGTAAGCCTTCAGGAATTAATCACACATGAAAGGATTAAGATGGTTTAAAGTGATCCATCAAATTTTAAAGGCTCAAAAATCTCACAAGGTATAATTCCATCATATATGATCATTTCTCAATTATCATGTCATTCTCAACATACCAAAAATGTTTGAGTTCAAATTATAACATATCATTAATCTCATATCAGACATGAAAGAATTTACTTGTTACTCATGCATATCTTAAAATTCCAATAAAACATGCCTTTTAAAACAAAAACACACACAAAATCTTTTATTAAAATTTTTTTTTTAAAATTTTTTTTTAAAATTAAACAAAGTCACACAAAATTTAATCACACAACACACAATAACACACGAATCCCACCCCCACACTTAAATCATACATTGTCCTCAATGTAAGACAGAGCATACAAAATAGACAATATAATGAAAAAGTAAAGAGATGGGTAAGAAAAACTCCCTCAAGGTGGATTAAACTCAAATACCACATCCTTTTGAAGCAGATTGGATAGTGGTCTAGCCTTCTTGTGCCTTTCCAAATTTTGCAGCAATTTTTCTTCTTTATTTTCATCAAGAGAAGTAAAGATTATTACCAGGAGCTCTTCATCATTTCCCAAGTATGAATACTTGAGATTTTCAAGTAAGAAATTTAGCTCCAGATTAGGTGCCTGCAAAGTAGATGGAACTAACAAAACAGATTTGGATTCTTGCACCTCAAAAATTTTGTTAGAGTCTTCTTGAAAATTTGCATTTAGAACAGGTATTTCTATAGACTCTAAATCAGTAGTTATGTATTTGTCAATTTCAGCACAAATATGACAATTCTCAGAATTATTGCATGCAAAACAACTGTATGAATCATCTATGCATTCCAAATCAACATCAGAAAAATGTTCAAAAACTAGTTCATCAATAATGTCAATTTGGAAAATAGAATGATTTTCAGAAGGGTGTTTCATGGCATCTAGAATGTTAAATCTTACCTTAGTGTCACCAAATTCCATAGAAAGGGTTCCAGCATGGACATCAATTATAGTTTTGGCTGTTTTCAAAAATGGTCTTCCCAAAATGATAGGAACAGGAATTTGAGGCATACCTTCTTCCATATCAAGTACAAAAAAGTCAGCAGGGAAAACAAGTTGCTCTACCTGAACCAAAACATCCTCTATAACTCCAGCAGGGTAAGCAGTGCTCCTATTGGCTAGCTGAATTACTACACCAGTAGGTTGTAAATTTCCAAGAGACAGAGTTTTAAAAACAGACATAGGCATAACATTTATTGAAGCTCCTAAATCTAACATGCAATTTTCGAATTTATTATTGCCTATGATACAAGGTATAGAAAACGTACCTGGATCCTTGCATTTCTCAGGAATATTTAAAACTTCTTTACTGAGTAGTGCAGATACATTTCTTCCCATGCTTATCCTTTCATTACCTTTGAGTCTTCTCTTGTGAGTACACAACTCCTTCAGAAATTTGGCATACTTGGGGACTTGTTTGATTGCATCAAGAAGAGGTATATTTATTTCTACTTTCCTGAAAGTATCCAAAATTTCTTTGTCTACTTCTTCTATCTTCTTGCTTGGAATTGCTTTAGGTGGGAATGGAAGAGGGATATGAGGTGGGATTTGGGATGATTGCATCTCAGATTTGCTTGTGCTTGAAGAGGGCACATCATTCTCAACTGTTGTGGGCACATCTGTTTGTTTTTCAGGTTCCTTAGGTATGGGTACTTCAAGGTTCTTACCTGATCTTAACTGAATTGCACTCACATTTCTTGGATTTGCAGCTGGTTGAGATGGTAATTTGTCAGAGTTTTGAGATTGTAACTGGCTTAATGATGAAGCCAATTGCCCAATTTGGTTGCTTAAACTCTGGATGGTAGCATCATTCCTTTGTTGATACTCCAAGTTCTGTGCAGCCATTTGTTTCACCAGATCCTCCAAAGAAGGACCACTTGTGGGTGGTTGAGGTGTAGTTCTTTGGAAGGTTGGTGCATTGTTTTGAAATGGAGGTTGGTGATTTTGTTGTTGGTTGCCCCATCTCAAGTTTGGATGGTTCCTCCAACCTGGATTGTATCTATTGGTGGAAAGGTCATGGTTTTGTGGTGGTGGAGGTCTATCATGGTAGATGTTAGCTGCATAGGCTTGGGGACTATTATTATCCTTTTCTTGTAGAGAAGGACAACAATCAGTGGGGTGCTCTTGTGAAGAGCAGATTCCACACACTTTAGCAGTCATGGATTTTTGATTTACTGCCAATTGTGTGACTAGAGTGGTGAGAGCATCAAGTTTGCTCTCCAATTTAATTCCAGATGAACTAGAATTGGAATCAAACATAGGTTTGAAAGAATCATTTCTCACACCAAATTGTTGAGAGTTAGATGCCATCTTTTCAATCAGATTTCTTGCTTCAGCAGCAGTCATATCTCCTAAAGCTCCTCCACTTGCCGCATCAATCATGTTGCGATCAACGTGGTGTAAACCTTCATAGAAGTACTGAAGAAGAAGTTGTTCAGAAATTTGGTGGTGAGGGCAACTTGCACAAAGTTTCTTAAATCTCTCCCAATATTCATAAAGACTTTCTCCAGAGAGTTGCCTAATGCCAGATATGTCTTTACGGATTGCAGTTGTTCTAGAGGCAGGAAAGAATTTTTCCAAGAACATTTTCTTTAAGTCATTCCAACTTGTGATTGATCTTGGAGCAAGGTAATACAACCAATCCTTAGCAACACCTTCTAAAGAATGAGGAAACGCTTTAAGATAGACATGGTCTTCTTGAACGTTTTGGGGTTTCATTGTGGAACACACAATGTGGAATTCTTTGAGGTGTTTGTGCGGATCTTCACCCGCAAGACCATGAAACTTAGGCAACAAATGTATAAGTCCGGTCTTAAGAATAAAAGGGACATCCTCATCAGGATATTGAATACACAAACTTTCATAAGTGAATTCAGGAGCAGCTAGTTCTCTAAGAGTTCTTTCACGAGGTTCAGCCATATCAGAAAAACTAGCAGTACTTTCAACAGATTTAGAAAAAATACTATCACTATCAATATCAACAAAGTTATTATTAAATCTAGCTTCTCTAATTAACCTATGAAAAGTTCTTTCAATTTCAGGATCAAATGAATATAAATGCTCAAAAGTTCTTCTAGTCATACATAGCATACAACAAGATATTTGATCATGATGAGCAATAAATCATAAGAATCCTAAATCATGCAAAAGAAATAAAATAAACAAACAAACAAACAAACAAAAAAATTTTTTTTAATTTTTTTTATAAATTTTTTTTTTAAATTAAAAAAAAAATTAATTTAAAACAAAAATTTTTCCTAAAGATCGTTGATCCCCGGCTGCGGCGCCAAAATTTAACGTTATTATTTTTTGCAGTCGTTATTCCGTCAAATTAGTACATTAAAATTAATTAACGTAGTACTAGGGTGTCAACCTAGGTCGTTCTCTCAAGGATCAACACAAAAATTTAGGAAAAATCAAGTCTTAAACTAATTTTTAACAATTAAAAATAAAAACTAAACAACTAAAAATTTTTACAAACATAAGTTCACTAACATACAATTGGGGGGGTTTTGATTGATTTTTGTTGTCACAAATAAAATTAAAACAAGGTAAATAAAGGATTTAAAACAATAAATAACAAGCGATTGATTTTCTTGGAGTATTGTAAATAAATTTATCCTTGGTTCACTAAAGATAATTCGTATACTTATTAATGTTAATTTCTTAGCTCAATTTGAATTGATCAACTAAGCGTCTTTTTCAATTCACAATTCCTTTACTTTCATTTAAAAATGAATATTTTAATAAAGCATCCTAATTAAGCAAAAGGAGTCAAGATCGTAAAATCTAGGAATTATTGAGCATACATAAGAACATCGCCTATATACATAATCTATTCTCAAATTATGGAATTAAGCAAACCATAATTATTAAAAGTGATTATGAAAATATTCATTAAGCATGCATATTTCCTTAATCCATTCTAATTTGAAATCTTATTTAACTCCATTTGAATAACTAAACCGATTAAGCATACAAATTCAATTAAACAAAATGGAATTAAATAAGTAGAGAATGATTATGAAGAAATAACAATAATAAAAGCATACTATATTAAAATTAATGACCTCAAAATTACATTACAACATTCTCCAAGAAAATCAATCTAAGGGTTTTAGCCCTCCATAATTACAACTACAAACAAAGAAACTAACCCGGAAATGAAGAAGTTGCTGGAAAATTCCAACAGAGAAGAGAAGAGAGGAACGTATGAATGAGGGAGGAATTGTGTGAATGAAGAATGGTGTTTCTAAGCCTTCCTCTTGTGCCTATTTATAGGAATTAGAAAGCAAGCATTTGCCATAAAAAATTTCAATGGAAGGAGCACTCTTAATTTTCAATTCAATGGTGCTCCATTATCCTGCTTTAATGCTCCATGATCAGCTTAGTGCCTTGCCCAACATCTTCAGTGCATTGCCCACTTTCCAGAAGCTTGAAAACGTGTTTCTGGGCCATTATTGAACGTATGAATCGATTCAATGGTGATATGAATCGATTCAAGCTTTCCAAAATGCAATTCTGGGCTAAAATCACTCGTATGAATCGATTCATTTAGGGAAAGAATCGATTCAATCACTTTAAAACTCAAATGAATCGATTCAAAGCTAATTTTTTTCATGATTCAGACGTATGAATCGATTCAAACCAGAATGAATCGATTCATGGCTCAAAATTTCACTTCCTGATGCATTAAATCCGTGTGAATCGATTCAAGAGGGGGATGAATCGATTCATCCCCCTGATTCTCCATAATTTGCACACTTTTTCACCCTTTTTGAGATCTTTTTGAATATTTCTTGGTTCCTTTGATCCTTAGGCACTTTGATCTTCATTTTGGATTGGAATTCTTGAGTTTCTTTGATCTATTTTCCTTTGGCACAAATTAACAATCAAATATTACATAAAGATCAAATGATAAAAATGTGTTAAAATGCATTATGTTACACACTAAGTGATGGCAAATTATACACATTTAAAATGGAGAATTAGAGATAAATCATGCATCATCAACAGACTTGTGGACAAGTCAAATTGTCAAATAGAGAAATCAAGAGAATTTTAGAAAAAGTGGTCAGAAAATCCAGAAAAGATTGGTCGGTAAAATTAGATGATGCATTGTGGGCTTACCGAACAGCTTTCAAAACCCCGATTGGCATGTCCCCGTATCAATTGGTGTACGGTAAGGCTTGCCATCTCCCTGTGGAGTTTGAACACAAAGCGTGGTGGGCCACAAAGCTATTAAACATGGACTGTGACCAATCTCAAGAGGAAAGAGTTTTGAAACTCCATGAATTAGAGGAGTTCCGACTCAACGCTTATCAAAGTGCCTCCATTTATAAGGAGAAAACAAAGAAATGGCATGATAAGCGAATTAATAAGAAAGAGTTTCAGAAGGACGATCAGGTTTTGTTATTCAATTCCCGACTGAAACTCTTCCCTGGAAAACTTAGATCCAAGTGGTCCGGGCCTTTTACTGTAAATGAGGTTTTTCCTCATGGTGCAGTCGAACTGAAAGATCCGACTACCGATCGGATTTTCAAGGTGAATGGCCAACGACTCAAACTCTACTTTGGAGGAGAGTTTGATAGGCAGAAAACCTCCTTGTTACTGAAGCCATCTTCTTAGATACAATAAGGTCAAGCTAGTGACCTTAAAGAAGCGCTCTAGGGAGACAGCCCAACCCTCCGATTGTTTTGTTTTGAAATTTGAGTCAAAAAAAAAACAACTAAATAAATGAAGTTTGTGAAGTTGAAGAAGGAAATCCGAGCTAGATTCTTCTATTTTCGCTCAGGCGAAGCACGTGTAGCTTAGGCGAGACACTGCTGGGTGTTGTTTCACAGTTAGGCAAGAAATTACTGAGTTTTGAGTAAAAATAGTGCACTCGGATAACTGTTACTTAGTTCTAATCCTTCTTCCCGATTGAATTTCACTCGTCATTTTTTAATAAAATTTCAAATTCTGATGCGAATAAAAGGAAGACTTTGAAGGATTTCTGATCGTTGATGTAATGAACGGGTCAGATAGTGAAAAGTGACTTATTTCAGTCGGCTTTTCATCACTCGGATCCCTCATTCCTCACTCCTCACTCAGTTTCTTTCAATTATGTGTCACTCGGCCTTCTTTTCATATATTCTGATGTCCACTCTCACCCGTCACTCATTCCCATATTTTATCTCTTCCTCTCAGTCGTTGATTCATTCATTCGTGCTTTTAATCCACCTGAGTTCTTCCTCAGTTTCATCACCCGATCTCTCTGCATGTGTTGGTTGTTCATCCAGCCTTTCATTCACTCATTCTTTCGGCTACTCATTTTGTCACTCAATTGTCTTCTTCTTCATCCATTCGGTATTCCGATTCACTCGGACCCCTATGCAGTCATTCTTGTATTCACTCGTTTTTCTCACTCAGTCGCTCCATATCATTCTGACTTTCGTTGTTCACCTCATTTTTCACTCATTTTTTATCCACTCGGTATTCATTCATTCGGTCACTCTATTTCACTCATTCTTCATTCACTCTGTCAATCTTCCACTCGTCTTTCATTTATTTGGTCACTTTCACTTATCTACTCGTATCTCCATCTTGGTCTCTTTCACTTCTGTCACTCGATTTTTCATTCACTCAGTTCCTCATTCACTCGGTTTCTCGCTAGATCACTCGGTTTCCTCCACTCGTTCTTTCTTTCACTCAGCCTTACTCTCATTCGTTCTTTCTTCCACGCACTTCTCTGTTCACTCGTATCTCACGGCAGTTGTGCACTCGTCCATTTATTGTCACACTCGGTTCTCATACACTTTTCTTTATTCATTCATTCTTTCACTCATTCTGTGACCCATTCGGTATTCATTCACTCAGTACCTTTTCATTCAGTGTTTTATTCACTTTTTCTCACTCACTCATTAACTCGTTTTACATTCACTCGGTTTATTTTAGTCAGTTTCTTATCCCTTCATATTTCTACTCGTCTCTCTCTCTGTCTTTCATTCACGTATGTGTAATACACATATATTGTTCACTCGGCCATCTTGTTTCCCTCACCGCTTCTTTCCCCGACCTCTTCCACTCAGTATTTTCATTCATTCAGTTTCCCCTGAAGTTGTTCAGTTATCCACTCAGCTTATCATCGTCTTCTTCTATCGTTTGCTCGTTTTTTTATTCACCCGTTCATTCATTCATTCTTTCATGTTCTTCCACTCGTTTTTCCGTTCTTACATCTACTCGTTGTTTGTTCATTCGTTTTTCACTTTTAACCGGTATAATCCACTCAGTATTCATTTACTCGTTGTTTCATTCCACCTACTTTCTTTCTCAGTTTTCTCACGTTGTACTTTTCTTTTTCATCTACTCATGTTTCATTTGCGATTGTCACACTCAGTATTTCCAGTCACTCAATTTCCTGTCATCTCGTTTTTCATTCCCCTAGTTTCTCCATTCACTCGGCCCCTCGCTGTATTCGTTTTGTTTACTCGGCCTTTCATTTACTCGGTATTTCATTCATTCCATTTTCCACTCCTGTCATTTTTGTTTTTCGACCGAACTCTCATTGTCATTCACTCAATATTCATATCTCAGATCTAGATCACTCAGTTTCTTTCACTCGTTCCTTCATTTACTCATCTCTTTCATCGATCGGTATACCCTTTACTCATCCCCACTCGGAATATTCTCAGTCATTTCCTAATTTATTCTTTCAATTATTTGATTTTCTCAACCACCCTCAATCCACTCGTTCCTAAATTTACTCGGGTACCATTCCACTTCTTGTTTCATTTCTTCAGCTTTACTTTCAGTTTTCCGTTCATTTGTTATTCATCAGTATTTCCATTTACGCATTCCTTCTCTGCAATTATTGTTTGTTTACTTTTCCAACTCGTTCTTCATTTCTCAGATTTTTATCACTCGGTACCTTTCTCCATTCTCACTCGGTTATCATCGTTTCACCCTTTTCACTCTTTTCGCTCATTATTCATTTACTCGGTATTCCTTCATTCGTTCATACTTCTATTCGTTTCTTTTATTATTCGCTTCTTGATTCACTCGTATTTCATTACAATAGTTCACTCGTTTCTCATACGCTCTATTTCATTTATTTAAAGTTTTCATTTGCCCATTTTGTTTTATCGTCTGTTCATTTATTCATCTTCCATTCTCCTATGTCCATTTGGCATCACATTGGTATCATCCCACTCTTACTCGATTTTCTACCCCTCTAGTAATTGAGTATTCTAAAAAAAAAATCTAATATATATATATAAATAAATAAATAATAAACAACATAATAATAATACTAGTAATATAAATAATAAAGTAATAATTAAAGCTGAACACATTTACGCGTTTCTTGGAAATTGAATTCAACAATATAAAAGAGAAACCCTTTCAGCTTCCAACCCTCAGTACCTATGCTGAACTTGGGCTGAAGACGAAAAGACATTTTCTGGTTTCTAAGAAAGGTGTCACCTTTCCACTTCTTTCACTGATTTCGTGCATTTGTAAGTTCATGTTTATTATCTTCTTGTTCATTGTTATTGTTTTCACAAGCCATGCGTCTTATAGTTTTGGGTTGCTGTTGGATTGCTGTTCTTACTTTTTTGTTTACTTAGGTTGGTTATCATCATTATTTTAACATTAATCATGAAAAGAAGATCACAAAGACTTCTGCAGAAACCTAGACCAAATTTTACAGAAGGAAGTGTGCGAAGGAAACAAATAGATAACGAAAAAGAAGTGGCAACCATCACTATATCTGATTCGTCTGTACATGTACCTAGTCGAAGTCAGGAGCAAAGGGATGTATCTCCTCTGGTTCAAAGGAATGTATCTCATGCGAGTGAGGAAAATGAATCACCAGAGGTTGAAAGTGTTAAGGCTGTTGAAAACTGTGCTATGAAGTTTAAAGCCACAGAACCAGAACGTCCCAAGCAATCTGTAGGAGCTGGTTCTTCTTCTTCTTCTTCTGACATTCTTTTGGTGTTACAGGAATTACAGGTTGTGAAGAAGATGCAACTTGAAATTTATGACCGGGTTTTGAACCACGATCAGATGCTCAGGAAGATTGCCACGAAACTGAGGGTTGAACATTCAGCAGAAATGGGAGTCCCACTGGATAGAAATGCGTGGTTAGCTTTCATTGGATTTACGATTCCCTCCCAGCAGGACAAAAACGGTGAAGATCAGAATGTTTAAGCAGTTGTTCCACGTTTTTATGATGTTTCCTATGTAATTAATTTAATGTTATTGTAACTGCTTTCTGAACAGTAAACTGGTTTCTATTTTTATTATGTAATGAAAATTTTATTTTCTGTTAATTTGTTGTGTTATTCGGTTTTTTCATATGTATTGGTAAAATCCATGAGTCCCAATCCGATTACGTGTTTTCCATCCATAGCCACTCAGGTAAAAAGGGAAGTCTCTTTCCAACTTATTCTTTAATTAATATTCTTAATTATATGTTGCAAAAGTATGCTTATTGTTTCTTTCACTCCGTCTTCATAATTTAAAAGTTGTTGATTCGTTAAGCTGTAGTCGGATATATTAATTAATCGGTTTTTGCTTAACTCATGATCTCTGCCCATAACTATTCTTCATCATTAATTAAATGTTTACTCGGCGTGCTAGTTAGCAATCTGAATGTATGAATTTTACATTAAGTTTGGGGACATGACTGGCTGATTAACTATTATATATGAGCTTTTGAGCCTGTATTATTCTTTTCCGAGTGAATCTGCATGCTGGTTAGTGAGACAGAATTTGCCTCAGTTCTTACTAATTGATTGTATGCTAGCCAATCGGAAATGATGAAGGCCTTCTTTGATTATTTAGCCAGGGCCAAAAAAAAAATTGCCACCCTAATTTCATTAATCATCCTTTGACCCAATAATTATGTTTGAGCCTGAGACCTTTCATTCGTTTTATACACCTAACGTTACAAGCCTAATTATCCAAGAAAAACCCGACTAGAGTACCCTGGATGTTCCACTAGTGAATTACTCGGTTTTTGCTTATTGCTAGGGACTAGCAATTTCTAAGTTTGGGGATGAAGAGTGTGTCTAACAGTAATTAAGGACACACTCCGACCTTAATTATGGATAAATATGTAGAAAAATAAAAGGAAGAAAGGCAAAGCCGAGAGAAAAAAAATGAATAAAGTCAGAAAAGAAAAAGAGGTGCAAAGCACCACAAGAAAAAAATTCGGAAAAGAAAAAGTCAAGAAAAAAGGAGAAGTTCGAAGGACTAAAAGAAAAAGAAGGTGCAAAACAGCACGAGTTATTAAGTAGCATTTAGTCAGAAAAATAAAGAGAGTTGTTAGTAGAGGCAATTAAGTTAGAATTGAGGCAAGGCATCAGTGGATACATCTTGTAACCTATCTATGACTCGGAAAAACAATAATTGAGCCTGTAGCCGAGCCCCATTATAAGCTTAAAAAGCCCTTACTGATCCGATTGAGTTGGCATATTTCATGATGTTTAGAACTGTTGCAAGCCTATGTTGATCTAACTAGTATGCAGGTGATGAGTGCATTCTAGTCACCTTACACACCGAGAGACTTATCACATCCCCAAACTTAAAACTTTGCTTGTCCTCAAGCAAATATTCAGACTTATTAACTAACAGCCTTTGATCAACACAATCAACCTTTCCTTAACTTAATTCATACTATAATTATTGAATACCGATCATGCTTTCTTTTCGTAATTTCTAAAAGTATAAATACTTACACCTCCTTTGGAAGACAAGCTGCTGATGCTTTCCTCACTGGTCGGTGTTTAACTCTTCTCTCTGTGTGTAAGGTGACTAGAATGCACTCATCACCTGCATACTAGTTAGATCAACATAGGCTTGCAACAGTTCTAAACATCATGAAATATGCCAACTCAATCGGATCAGTAAGGGCTTTTTAAGCTTATAATGGGGCTCGGCTACAGGCTCAATTATTGTTTTTCCGAGTCATAGATAGGTTAGAAGATGTATCCACTGATGCCTTGCCTCAATTCTAACTTAATTTCCTCTACTAACAACTCTCTTTATTTTTCTGACTGAATGCTACTTAATAACTCGTGCTGTTTTGCACCTTCTTTTTCTTTTAGTCCTTCGGACTTCTCCTTTTTTCTTGACTTTTTCTTTTCTGAATTTTTTTTCTTGTGGTGCTTTGCACCTCTTTTTCTTTTCTGACTTTATTCATTTTTTTTTCTCTCGGCTTTGCCTTTCTTCCTTTTATTTTTCTACATATTTATCCATAATTAAGGTCGGAGTGTGTCCTTAATTACTGTTAGACACACTGGTAGTCGCCCAAAGTACGGCAAATGTTTTATATGTGGTGGTGACCACTTTGCCCAAGATTATGAAGATAGAAATGATGCCGTGTGCTTCCATTGCAATGGGAGAGGGCATATTCACCATAACTGCCCTCTGTTGCGACGATCGAATGTTGACGCACACCGTGGGGGTTTCCGAGAGAGAGACCCCGGAAATAATGGCCAAGGGAACGGTGGCAGAGGCAATGGAACTGGGGATAACAAGAGGTTTGCCCCAAATAACCGTGGGAGGAGCGCAGATCAACCAGCTGCAGGCAGAGTTTTAAGCCATCAGTACTGAGGAAGCTGCATAAGCAAACGACTAGGTGCAAGGTAAGGGTAAACAATTCTAGAAGCCGGTTGTTATTATACTATCTTGGGTAATGGTAACTGCTATTCGAAGATTATCGTCATGTGATATTTACTCGGTAATGATTAGCGGCCGATTGTTGATATATCATTTTATAACTAGGTGTATACCTTGTGGGGTCGGAAATCTATCCCCATTACACCGTTTTATAGTAGTAGTAATCTATGTTGCATGATTGTTGCTGCGTGATGCGCCATGGGTGATGCATAATGATAATGCTGATGTAAATGTATTGTTTATATATATGTGTATGAATTGTCATTAATTTCTGTGAATTAGTGTTGGCTAAGTGAATTTGGTCGGTAAGAGTGAAATGAGTGTAATGAATCTTGTTCCGATACGACTCTTCAACCTATAGGTATTGTGGCAGCGTATACGTTGCAATGGCTCTATGTAATTGTTGTAACCCTATAGGAATGAGACGTCATCCTATAAGTTGGATGCAGCAATTCATGAGTCGGGCAAGTGAGGTTGTAGCTGCTTATGGTGAGGGTGAGTCTATCAGACTGTTCCGGGTGAAAATGAGAACTGTATTGAGTGGAAAGTAATGTTAATTTATCAAAATAAGGATTGAAGGTTGTTTCACCTTGATGTGGTTACCTCCGAGTGAATCAGAGGTTAATGGGTATGAACTGGCTAAACGATTGATTATTGGAATAGATGGGTTATTAGTAAGGTGAGAATTTGCTCGGAAAAGACTAGTGTATTCTGAGTATGAGAAAAGAGAGATGCTTCCGAGTGAAAACTTTATGGGAGAAAGAACTTTGAGTGAGTTATGATGTTCCGAGTGAAACATCGTTCTGAAAGTTATTACCGAGTTAGGGAACTGTGTCTGAATGACACAATTGTGTTAGACGAAATCCAGATGAAATATCTGAGTCGTGTGATTTCTGGGTGAAGTGTCCGAGCGTGGCACTTCTGAGTAAGGTAGAATTCGAGTGGTGTGACTCGGATCGCAACATTTCCGAGTGAATGGTACCATGTAGAAGGTTCCCATCGTATGAAATTTCTAAGTTGGGGGATGTGCCCCTGACTAATCTTTACTAAAGGAACTTCTGGTCGGAATGTGGGACTATGAATAGGTGAGTCTCCGAGTGAATTATTCCGAGGAAGGGTAAATACTGAGGGGTAAGTTTATTCATAGATGTGCTCGAGTGGATGTTTAGAGCTGCTGAGTTTGAACTCAGATTTGCTTTTGGAATAGGCTTGAATTCCGAGTGAAAATTTGGTAAATAGAAAGTTCTCCGGGTGAGAATTACTTTCAAACCCCGAATGATCCCTTTTGAATGAGAGGTCCGAGTGACGTTCTCAGAGTGTAGGCGTGGGAATTGCTGAGGAGACGGTTAGAAATCTGAGGTTTTGGAACCGAGAGTGGTGGCTGTAAAGGATGAATCAGGGCGGACTGTGCTAGTCGGAGTACATTATAACTCTTTCGAGTGTCCAACTCGGGATTGTCGAAATATATCATGGTTTAGGGAAGAGATTTTGTGGTCGGATGTTGAATATCTGAGGGATTAGACCGAGATAAGACGGATAATAGCGTGTATTGGGGGGATCGGTAATGTTTCTTACCGACTGGACTTTCCCAACTCTATAATTGACACAACCTTGTGTTTATACCCTGTGTGGATACATAATTATTCTGAGTGGCTCCATTCGCATTGGAGGGACGGACGGTGGATGTACGTCGATTGGCGTTGGGAGTATAGGGCCGACTGGTCGGGGAATTAGGGAATATCAATAGCTATGGTGAACTGGCAGAGTTGAATGGAAGTAACTTTACGTGGAAAACTGAATCCCGAATGTATTGAAGACTATGAAGAGTTGTTTTATTTATACCGATGGGAAATTGTGAAGCAGTCAGAAACGTTGAGAAGCGAAGAGTTGCAGTCAGAGCAGGACAGTGATATTCTGAACTGTTGTTGAGGTGAACCTGCATTTGAATTTCAGGGACGAAATTCTTTTGAGAGGGGGAGAATTGTAACATCCTGATTTTTACTAATTGAGATTAAGCCATTAATTAAGGGTTAACTGCAGAATTGAGATTAATGATTAATTAGACTAATTACTGATTGGTTAGAAAATGATTGAATAAATAATGATAATAATAATAATAATGCCAGGTGAAAGGACGCATGTGTCCCTGAGGGTATAAGACAACTTCAGCTCTCTCTTTCCCTCATTAATTCACGCTGGACTACTCTTCTTGTGCGTGCGTCTGGTCTCTCCTTTCCCCTGTTTCTCTTCTTCTTCACTCTCATTCGCGTCGCCCCATGAACAGTGAGAGAGTCGAGAGCTTTTTTGGGAGGAACAGCGACGCGGCTCTGTTCCACTCCCTGTCCTCTTCTTCCTCTCTGTCGCCTTCTTCCCCTCCTTCTTCTTCTTCCACTTGGAGCTGTTAGTGTCCCAGTTGGAAGGCTGTGCTGGGAAGTGCCTTGGAGCTGTGGGGGAGACGAACCCGTTGGAGGAAGCAGCAACTCTGGCCCAGGATCAACGCTGAGTTCGAAGGCTGTTGGAGGAGGGGTAACAGAAGGGCGATCGGTCAGCATTGTAACTCGAGGAGTCTCTGAACCCCGACAGCGGGTAGGGGCACTTTGCATGTCAAGTGTATGGTTTATGGACGGGTTCCGGGGAGATTTGCTTAATGTGTTGTGTTTGAAGCGTGTTGATAGATGTGTTATGAATGAGTATTTGTGCATGCAACTCCTGGATCTTGGGATATCTGTGAACTGTTTTGTATTGTATGACTCTGTCCTTGAGTGCTTGTTAATATTTCTGAGATGCATGCTGTTGAACATGATAATGCAGACTAAATACATGTGTGCGTTACCATTACTGCCGAATGCATGAGATGTGAATTGATTCTTGATTTCCATTTGGAATGTTGTACTGGAATGCATGCTGATTTCATTAAAAAGGTCGAGTGGATGTACCGTAATGGTGATTACCCTGATTTGCTTGTTATAAGTTATTATAATAAATGCATGTGATGCTGTAATGGAACTGTGGGATTCCGAGTGAATCTGAATGCTGTGTGGAATCGGTTGTGACCTATTGATGGCTACGTGAGACGCGCCTGGTAAGCTTGGATGCTTGTTGTGGAATTGCATGAGATTGCATATGCGAGATGACTTCCAGATTCCTGGCCAGTTCCATAAGGACCCGTGGTAGCCGATGGAGCTAGAGCTGGGTCTCGAGACGTCACGGGGTGACCGGTACCACACGGAAAGGGCTAGTAGACGAGGGGTCAGGAAGGAATCTGGAGCCATGTGGGATGATTTTCAGTCAGATTCCTGGCCAGTTCCATGAGGACCCGTGGTAGCCGATGGAGCTAGAGCTGGGTCTCGAGACGTCACGGGGTGACCGGTACCACACGGAAAGGGCTAGTGGACGAGGGGTCGGGAAGGAATCTGCAACTGAAATCACCGTTTAAGTCAGATCCGCATGCATGTGTGTGAGAATGTTGTTATTGAGACTAACATGGTTTGCATGGATTTGAATGATTTGAGTGAACCCTGACTAGATGATGACGTATGAGTGAATTCTGACTGAATAAATATGTATGTACTGATGCTGTTCCCGAGTGTAATGTGATGCTATGATTGAGATTATATGTTATTGTGTAAATTCCGATTGGATGATGTTGCCTGACTCTTATATTAATTGGTAGTATATATATATTTATGGATTGAGCCATGTGAATTATACAATTGAGGATTGAGGTAAAATCCGAGTCAATAACTGTTATTTTATATGTAAAAGCTCACCCCTACACCATTTTTCAGTGTGGGCAGGTTGGACTCGGAAGTGATGATAAGGCCTCAAGTCCGAGTGAGGTGCACTCCGACTGTTGAGTGCTTATATTGTATTTGTCAGGTTTAGTCAGTTGTAGCCTTGGCCGGCTCATAATAACAATGTTGTATAACGAATATGAATATATATATATATATATATATAAGTAATCTGAGCTATTATAACCCGAGTGCATGTTTATATACGTATATGGTTTACGTTGATACCTTGTGCTTGCATCGGATAACAGGTGCTGATGAATGAATGATGTTAAGATAATGGGTATTCCGAGTGCATGATTATGTATGTACATATATGTTGTATGCTGGTGACTTGTGTTTGGGTAGACTAAGGGATGATGATGGATAAAATATTGCTAAGTTAATGATTTTCCTAGTAGACATAGTTCTGAGAGCCATCTCCGAGTGAGACTGTAAATGGCTGTGCCTTCTTTCCGAGTGGTGATTCTTAAATGGATTCTGAGTAAGATATCTTAGATGAACCTATACTGTGTGGGATCTGATGGGAGAATTTCCCAAGTAATATTAAGAACGACCGTTACCGAGTGAAAAATATAAGTAAGCCCTGAGTGGTCCTCTTCCAAGGGAAGAGTTGGTGTAATGGTTTAGATTAGGATGATTTCTAAGTGTATGATATCTATAATCCGAGTGAATGAGGTAAAATTCGAGTGAGTGAGGATCTGTATCCCAAGTGGTTGAGATTTGAATAAGTCCGAGTGGGACTTAACTTTCTGATTTTCCCCGAGTGAATCTGGCTGGAACATTCCGAGTGATAAATGATTGTGGGACCCCTTCTAAGCAAAGGAGGGTCTACGTGTTCTCCGAGTGAAAAGTGTAAATATACCAAGTGATGAGTGTGTAAGGGAATTCCGATTGTATCCAAGTTTGATGTATACCGAGTGGGATAACCCACGTTTCCCGAGTAGATTATTATGTGGCCTTGTGTATAAAAACATAAGGGACTAAGTTATGGGAATTATGTGTACTATGGTTATTTCCGAGCGATTGAGACCCCTGACCCCAAGTGAATAGATGTCTTGATATCGAGTGATGGGAATTACCGAGTGTGTTGCTTGCCTCAGCGACTAAGGTATTCGCTCCAGCGAGTGTGTGTTGCTGGAAGGCTCTCGTATTGACTTCGCTTAAGCGCGTGGTATTTCGCCCGAGCGAGTTGGTTGCCTCGCTCAAGCGGAGTCGGATCTCACTTGAGCGAGTGGGTGCTATCTTGTGGGTTTCGCTTGAGCGTTGTTTGCTCTTCCGCTAGGCTGTTTCTAATCAGTTTTCTTTCACTTGCCTTCCTTTTCCCTTCTTCTGGTCTTTCGGTTTAGTTTTTCCCTTCTTTGGTCGGCTTTTTGCCTCTCTGCCCTTACACTGTTTGCTAATTACTCCAACCATTATTTTGGGTCAGATTATGAATGTTTGGCCGACTTTTATTTTATTTCCTTGCCTTCTTTTCCTTCTCTTTTTGGACCCGGTACCATTGGTTTATTTTTGGGAAAATTTTCCCTGTTTTGGTTCTTATCTATTTATTAAATTAGGGTGTTACAAATATGCACCCAGAGAACAACACAAAATGCAAGTTACCAAAAGTTTATCAAATTTTAAAATAACTCCTAACTTGTACATACTAATGACATAAAAAATAATTGTTCATCCCAAACTGTCCAAACAGACAATTCAGGATTCAACACAAACGATGAAATTAATTAATTTAATGACTATTTGTGTCGAATCTCAAATGGGGAACTACGGTTCACTCATGCACAACAACTTTCATACTAGTTAACTAGTATAAGCCTACGAGTTCACAGGATTGACAACCACACACATACAACAGCAACATAAATAACATTATTTAAGAGAAATAAACATATATAATATAAGATTGTAGGTGGATTTTATATCTTTTGTAACTATTTCCATATTTTGAGTTTTATGAAGAGTAAAGTGTCTATAATAATGTATTGCTAATTATGAGTGAGTAAATATTTGAAATTTTAAAATATCAAATTAGTTCTCACTGAGATGATCCTATCATCTACTTTACATAGTAGTCAATCCCAAAACACGTGGGGCAAGTCCATATTTTCATCAATAGTCATTACGTTTTCCCATTAGTGATTGTCATAATTGGCTCAAAATGTGGGAGTTGGTGGTGAAGAGTCAACTTCCAAGATGGAAGAATAGATTTCTACATATAAAGTGCTTGTCTTATTCTTATCATGTCTATCTTTTCCTCAATTACCTACTGTTTTCACTATATTTTTTCTGTATTTTTATAAGGGAAGAATGTAAAGAAAGTTCATCAGGTTGTGTAAGATAATGTCTAAGGAGAGAACAGAGGTAGGTTGGGTATAATGAATATGAAGTTTTTTAATTATTTTCTAAATGGAGATAAAGCCTGAAAGAGGAGGAAATGAATCTTATGGGTTAGGGTATTTTACAGATAAACAGATAAACAGAGCCATAACATTGTTTAGTCGTGTATACTGATATTACCAGTAAACACACATAGAAAACACACACACAGACAGGGATATACTGATATTACTAGCAAACTAAACCAAACAGAGACAGAAACACAGATAAATAGAGCCATAACATTGTTTAGTCGTCTATACAGATATTACCAGCAAACACACACAGAAATCACACACATACACAGGGATATACTGATATTACCAGCAAACTAAACCAAATAGACACAGAGACACAGATACAAGTTTTGACTAATGGAGTTAAACTAAACAGAGCACAGATATAACATACATAGTATAATATAAGCAGATGGGGTACATACCAGACAATGCTGCAAAGAAGACGACTCGAAATGAAAGAAGGAAGGAAGGACATAGTGAACGATGTAGACGACGACAAGTAGAGAGCATAAGCTGGAGAAAATCGACAAAGATGAGCGTGAGAGGAGAAGTAGAAAGTGAAAAAGAGTATCTGGCGCGGCTTTTGAAGTTTCAGAAAAAATGTATAATCATGAATCCCCTTGAAACCATGAATATATTACACATATATTCACGGTTGAACAAACACCCGTGGATAAATGTTAACTCTATCACCATGATTAAGATCATAGCCGTGGATAAATATTAATTCTATAATCACGGTTATAGAAACAACTATGGACATACAGTACCCAGTGATTAAACCCTAAAAGTTGAACTATTTACCAACGATTGGAAATACAACCGTGATTATAGACATCAATATATATTCACGGATAACATCAAATCCGTGATCATACCCATCAATATATAGTCACGGTTGTGTAGTCAACTGTGGATATATATTTCAGGTACTATATATCCACGGTTGACTCCTCAACCGTGATTATATATTGATGGGTACGATCATGGTTCTGATGTTAACCATGGATATATAGTTTTCTCTAATTATACCGTTTACCTTATAATTTCAAAAATGCCACCGCGCATGTTTTTATCACTAATCCACTTCAACCTGTAATTATATCCCATTGTTATATCTAATTTTTACACTAGTGCTTTTTCATTGTACTTGCTATGTAAGCAAAAACCTTTCTTGTTGTTCTGCCTCTAGCAGACCTTGGCTTCTTTTTACCATAACTTAACCTTTTCTTAGATTGATTCATAAATCTCTTTGTACGCTGAGTTATCTTTGTAACACAACCTTCCTTTATTGTTCATATCTTGTCTAACAAGTCTGGTATGTTAACCAGCTCTTAGATTTAGTTGGAAACACTTTTTTGGCTTGAAAAAGCTTTAGAAAGAATATTTAGGACTGAGCCAATAATGGCTTGATTGAATGAATACTTGGGTTAAGCTAGAAATGGTTGGAGTCAACAATACTTGAAGCACAGGCTATGCTTATTGTGTAAAAGGTGATTTTTACATAGTGAAAATCCTTTAAGTCTGAAAGTACTAGACATAGCTTCCACTTTGGAAATGAACCGGTATAAATCTATTGTGTTATCTTCTCCTTACCTTTCGCTTTCTAAAGTCTGCACTATCAAAAGTCTAAAAAGTATTTTAAATCATTTTTAAAAGTCTACATGAAAAAGAGTTTAAACTTATTCAACCCCCTCGTCTAAGTCGGACTTTGTACCATCAATATCCAATATTTATTTTCCTAGCATAACCATGCATTTTCTTAAGTCTCACTTTATCAAGTGGTCCATAGATACCACTCTTGTCCAATAGGACAGACAAATCCCATTTACATCACCCATATCCCTCAGGATGATTTAGTTGTAACACCCTTGGTTAACTAGGACAATCCCTTCAACTAGATTATCCTGGTCAACTGAGAGGTTACAAGTTTTAGAAAAATGTGGAAGTTTTTTTTTGTACAAGGAAACTTGGTGGAACAAATATACCTTATATACAACATAATCATATATAATACATGGCCATAAAAGTAACTGTACATACTGAAAGTAAAGGGGCACGTAGGCTCCCATAAACAAAAATAAAATCATCCTATTTTATTCATTCTCGGTCCAAGAAGAGCTCAGTTGATCCTTGATGCAAAATCTGTGTCCATCCTCGTGATGTCTGGAAACATTTAGCGTAAGGGTGAGTCTCCACCTCCACAACAATCGGGAAGGTGTCTCATCAACACCTGCCCATATACAACATAACCACTCTAGGATCGAGTCCCTCCCACTCCCTTTAGGGTCCCTAAGATACATTCTAAGTTATCTCACCCCTCTTGGTCTCAGCTGACTATCCCTATTTTCCCATTCACTTCTCAGAATTACTAAAGTTTATATATTCATACTCAAGCAACGAGCAATCATAATCTCAATACAATAATATAATGCATGAGTTCATTTCTTTATTTTAATCTTTTATTAGTTATCATGATGCATGTGGGCTCATCTCCTCCTCCTCAATCTCAATCAGTACCAATCCTTCCTTATCCTTCCTGCCCACTAGAGCAACCGGAGTTTGCCTCATTTTGTTTTCACAAAGGGTAAGGACTCATAGTCCCATCAACAATGGATCCAAACACATCTCATCAGAATGGACACTACACGATCATAGAAACCCTCACCCAAAGTCGAAGTATACCAGAGTTACCAGCCTGTCAGGCCTCGGGCGCAAATTTGAGCCATTGGAGGTCTGCCCCGGTATACTCCTAAGATCACCCTCAGGGGATCGAGACATCACAGTTCTTCAGTGTACCCCTCACTGTTATGCTCTAGGGAGTTTCTCATCCATCACCCTTATCCTTTATGTATGATGCACACTACACATAATTTCTTTTCACTAGTCATCGGTAGGGTCCTTTCAATGACTTCATTTCATTTCTAACGTCAGGTTTCCTTCTTTTCGTTAAATTTCAATTAATTCTTTCTTTGCTTTCTCAAAATTCCTTAATTTATAATGGTTTACCTGACACTTAGAAATTAAACGAGGCCTCACTTTTTCTAGAAAACCACGAGGTATATTGGCGCTACAACGCCCATCATCGCATTGAATCTGAGCTAACTCATCGTATCATTTTCACAATTCATTCATCTCACGATCCCTACCCAGACATTTCTTTATTCAGTCTTTTCTTATTTATTTCAACATATTCATTCAATGTGTAACACCCCGAATTTTATAAAAATGAATAATTAATGTGAATGGCAAATAGTTGATGCCTATTGAGGAAGATGGGTGAGGATATGTGGAATAAATCCAATTTGATTTATAATGAGGAATTCTGAGTGAAAATGCTTAGGAATAAGTTATATATGTCTTATATGATGTATATGATAGCATGGATATGATTAAATTGGCTTATGATGAAGTTTCATAAGTTGGACTGTGTGAAATCTACGCTTCCTGCCTCTGTGTTGATAGTCTCGCCCGAGCGAGAAGGGATCTCGCCCAGGCGAGGATTCCTTGTGTTGGCCTTATGGTTTCTGGGCAATTTTCACTCAGATAAAGGTTAATTTCGCTCAAGCGAAATTGCCTATGTATCAGTGTTGCTCTTTGGAAGGGATTCACAGTATCAGTGTTTGCTCTCTGGAGGAAATTCGCTCAAGCGAATGGAGTCTCACCCAAGCGAAGGGTCTGAGAAATGGCATTCGCCCAAGCGAGTGAGGGATCAGCTTGAGCGAGCCAGTGAGGAATTGGTCACTGGATCTTTCTTCGCCCAAGCGAATGTGAGTAGCTTGAGCGAAAGTGGAAGTATGAATGCTGGGTAATGCTCACTCAGGTGTGACTGGTACAGTTGTACTAGACCGAGTGTGGTAAGTATATGGTGAGTGTGTGGGATTTTGAACGAGATTTCCCTTGAGTAAGAACCTTAGAAAATAATTCTGTGATGTTGTGAATTTCCGAGTGAAATTCTGAGTGAGAGGCTTTCTGTGTGAAATTTCGAGCAGTTGTGTTCCGAGTGGAAGTATCCGAGTTCAAGGTAACTCATTCCAAGGGAAGTCTCTCTGTGAGTGTAATTCCGAGTGGAAATGGCACCGAGTGGGGTGTGTTGTCCAGAAGTATTTTGGAATGACTTCACTCGTGGGAAAAACAAAGGAAGTCAGCCTTTGGATTGTTTATCCGAGTGGAATCCTGAGTGGGTGTGAAGGCAATAAGCATTCCGAGTGTATGGTTATATATGTGGGTCGGTAGATTGGATTTGTGGACAGGTTTGTATTTATGAGAATATACATATATACATAAGGGATTTATGTTGATTTGATGCTTCTTACCGACTGGAATATGAATGATGTTGGGTGAATAATTCTAAGTTGATGAATTCCGAGAGAAATATAGGAGGCTTGGATCCAATTCCGAGTGAGGCTATGATGTTTGTCCTTCTTTTCCGAGTGGAGAATACTTAAATGGATTTTTAGAGAATTGCCATTGATGAACCCATTCGGTGTAGGATTAGATGGGAGAATTTCCCGAGTGATCCTTGTGTGGCCTTTTCCCCGGTGGAAAAGCATGAGTAAACCCCGAGTGGGATGGGTTTAGATATTCCCGAGTGGAATTCCGAGTGATCCTCTCCCAAGGGAGAGTTGTTGTAATGGTTTAGATTGGACTGTATCCTAAGTGTAGGAAATATATATATAATCCGAGTGAATAAGACTATATACTCCGAGTGGTTAGGATCTGAACAAGTCCGGGTGAGACTTAATGAATTCCCCGAGTGAGTAAGATATCATATGCCGAGTAAATCTGGCTGGAATATTCCGAGTGGAGTATGATTGTGGAGACCCCTTCTGAGTGAAGGAAGGTCTACGTATTCTCCGAGTGAGAAATGTGAAAATATACCGAGTGGTGAATGTGGAATACATTCCGAGTGACTTATAGTTGTGATACACCAAGTGGTGTTGACAAGCAAATATTCTGAGTGAGGAAGGATTTGGGATTCCAAGTGGGATGCCCCTCATTTACCGAGTGGAAGACCCAATAAGTGATGGGTCAGTTTTAGAGAAATTACCGAGTGAAGGGTTGATTGAGATGACTCGGATTGGATTGGAATTGCCGAGTGAGAGACTATATGAGTATGAGTCGGCCCAAAATGTCTTGGTTGAATGGAAAGTGGATCAGTTTAGATTGTTATGTCAAGTGGGAAGCCGAGTGTGAGATGACTCAGATTTAGTTGAAGTTTGCCGAGTGAAAATCGAATTAATATTGGGTCGGTTTTAAGGAATCCTGCCAACAGAAACCCGAGTGCTGGGAAAGATGATTTCTGGTTGGATTCGCTTAAGCGAATTAATACCTCGCTCAGGCGAGGGAGTGTGGAAACAGGTACTGGGGTTATTTCGCCTGTACGAATGGAGAGGCTTATGCGAGATGGAGCTGTTTCGCTCAAGCGAATGTGGGTTTCGCTTGAGCGAGTGACACCCTGTTTGCGTGTGTCTTCCCTTTTCTTTCAATTTAATTATGTGGACCCTTTTTTTACTTGGTTCTAAGGATATAAAAGGATATTAAAGTAAATATAACATGGCATGATGGATTATTGGACTGCTATTTTTAATTATGAGGTAATAGTGAGATATTTTAAAGGGAAACAATTATTAAAACAAAAACTCTCACTTTCTGTCTACCTTTCACGTCACTTCTTCCCCTCCTTTCTTCATTATTCTTCTTCGTCTTCTTCATGCTGTTCTCCATCTCCTCTTTTCTTCTCTCCAAAAACCCAAGCTGTGTGGAGTGTCTTCTCCTCCTTCACCATTTTCATTTTATGGATGCTTGAAGGAGAAGCTTATGCTGGAACTCCTCCCTTTCTCCCACTTTATTTCCGTGAGGATTTCTCCCTTTATGGGAAGCCCAATGTTGGCTCTTGGGTGAGGTAAGTTCTCCACCATTCTTTATGAGTTTTATGCCCTAGATGTTGGGTCTTATGTATTTGTGGGAGTGTTTATGGCATATGGGTTGTTGGGAGAGCTTTAAAGTGAGGAAACCCTAGGTGGGGTGTTGTTATTATGACTTTAATAGTGGGTTATTATGGAGATGCATGAATTAATATTTGGATGGGTGGAAAATAAATGAGCAATTATGATGTTGATGGGTTTTGGTGAAACCCTAACTTTAATAAATTGGGGGAAGTGTGAACGGAGAGTAAAATGTATGTTTAATGACATTGGGGAAGGATATTAATGATGGAAGATGGCTATTGATGGTGATTAATGAGTATTGGTAGCAGTTGTTGGGTTAGTTGGCATTTATGATCTAAAGGATCTTGACTTTGGGAAAGGAATTCCCGAAGCCTAATACAATTATATAACTTAGTATTTAACAAGTCTAAGACTTGATGATAAGCTAGAAAATGTCTAAAACTATGAGGAATGCCTTGTAATGGCTTATTAATTGTATGAGTGTATATGTATAATATGTAGATCGTATTCCGAAGGGTGCAAAGGAGCTCTTGGAGCATTGGAATGGTTCGGCTCTTCCCTTATGGTAGGAGAGGAGTTAACATTCAAATTGCATGAGTAAATTTAATAGAGATTGTGTATGTGATTGATACTCATGCTTGCATTGCCATGTATATGTATTGAATTGTTTGGAATGGCAATTTGATAATTATGGAAAATTATTATGATACTCTTGTGTTGGGTTGGAAATTCCCAATAAATATATATAAGGATATTGATAGATAAAATGAAATATTATGACATTCTAGCGGTGGATACAAGTAGTTGACTTGTGTGTGTGTAAGGCACTGATGATTGCCAAATATGTGAATGGTAAATATGCCTCGAATGATTTTATGTATGGATTGATATTATTATGTGTGCTATGCCTTTGATATCCATGTGTGGATTGTTATGAGTGGTGTTTGTGGCCATTGAATGCCAATTATTTGAATGATGAGCCTTGAGGGGCCTTGTGAGTATTTATACGCCATTGATGATAAAACTAAAATATATAATATACCCCTAACTGAGAGGGTGAGATATCCTTGTGAGGTTATTACTGAGCATATGCATTGTTGCATTTTGCATTCATGGCATGGCATAGCATTGATATTATGTGGTTGTGATCACAATGATGAAAGATCCTGCGGGATTCTATGAAGGGAGTACCCCTTGCGAGGCCGGAAACCAATGTGATGATGATATGATATGGTAATGGTGGTTGCGATCACCTGATTATGGAATGTGAAAGGTCCTGCGGGGACCATTGTATGATGATGAGCCAGTGGTTGCGATCACTTGGTATTTGATATGATAAAGGGCTTGCGAGCACCTATGATGCCCATGGTTGCGATCATGAGGCGGGAGTACCCCTTGCGAGGCGGGAAACCTATGAGGATTGTTAAACGTGGTTGCGATCACGAGAAAGCTCCTTGCGAGGCTGCTATAGGGAGTACCCCTTGCGAAGCGGGAAACCAATGATTATAAATGATTGATTATGGTGGTTGCGATCACCCGTGATATGAAATCGGATCCGTTGCATATGCATTTAAAATGGGATGACCACGAGTGTTGAGAAACCCCTTGCAAGGAGGTATTGATTAGAGATATAATGAATTGATAAGAATAATGATTATGAATGTCCTTGTTGATAAGTGGCAAAGTGACAGTGTTTGTGATTATGTATAGGTTGTGCTTACTTATGATATGAATTGCGATTCATGAGGCTTGTATGCCCATTGTGATAATGAGATAATGAATGAATGATAATTTAATGTTTTGATAGCAAAGCACACATGATGTT
The DNA here is from genome assembly GCA_037962975.1 of Clitoria ternatea. Classification (NCBI taxonomy): domain Eukaryota; kingdom Viridiplantae; phylum Streptophyta; class Magnoliopsida; order Fabales; family Fabaceae; genus Clitoria; species Clitoria ternatea. The sequence continues at coordinate 80,455,789 of CM075671.1, read as the reverse complement.
TGTATGCATATACACATGATCACAATATATATATTATTCGTCATTTTGAATGTATAACTCACTCTCCCATGTGGTCTCCTTTTTAGCATTGTGATGCAGGTTACCATGGGACAAATTCGGATTTAAAGATCAAACTTGGGTGAAGGTAAATAGTGGTAGAGGAAGCGCCTTGGCCGGCATCATTTATGAATTCATGTGTAATGAATAAATTGGGTATGATGATATAGATGATTTAGAGATTTTAAGTATATATAAGATAATCCCTTGAATTGATGGATGATGAATAAATATATGTAATTGTGTAAGAGATGGTTGTCTAATAGGTTTATAATTATGCCATTGCCTGCTAGCCTAGCCTTTTTTTATATCGTCATATATGGGACTAGGTGTGTGCCCGGTATACACATTCTTCCGTTGTATACTCTATTATTTTTGTATACCTTTATGGGCGAACTAGTTATAGATCCAGGTTTAATTTATTAAAATTGTACACTTTGGTTTTCTGTGATTCGAGTTTCGGTGTGATGCTGAACTTAGTTTGGAACGCAAAAAATTTACTCGCATTTATATTAATTATGACGATCACATCGAGATTCGAGTACAGGAAATCAGGGGTGTTACACAATGCATCATACGAGTGCCATTCACCACACAATTCACTTCGCTAACTCATGTTATTCGTTAAGTATATTATCACAGTCCATACACATGTCATTATACCATACTCATCATATATTTCATCACATATACTCATCACATATAATTAACATATAATTAATCATGCACACAATTACATAACAGTCACCAAACACAATATTCATCATACAAGTGTTATACAACAATCACTATACATATTATTATAATGAGAGAATCATGCATACAAGTGTACTCATGGATATCTCTTTATAAGTGATTTAATTTTGGTTTCTTACTCGTATCTATCAGACTATTTATCTCGATTATCATTCCTAACCAATCAATCTTATTACTAGTGAAGTCATATTACTAGTATACTTTTCTTCATCCATAAATTATCCCTAGGTTAAGTGATCTTATAACTACTATGTACATCATCTAGGGTGAATTTAGTTTATTAAAGATATACTTTATCCACTTTAACCCTTAAATATTATAGTATAGTCATACCTATTTCTCTAAAGTGCCCATTCAATTTATTTAAGACGTCCAAATGCCTTTCATTGTCTCTTACTTGCTACTATCGGGTTAGTTCATCCTTGATTTATATTGTGTTATTTAAGACGATGCTTAGGTCTTGCCAAATAATGTTCACGTCGGGGTTTCTTCCTTTCTTTAACCCTTATTCTTAGTAACATTTACTTTAACTTGTTAAACTTCCTTAGTGTGTATTTTTATTACCATGTTACTAATTTCTAATACTTCTAATATATGTATTTGATTGATAATTTTTTTGTACGCCATTAAGTCATTTGTCTCTTTATTTATTTAATCATGTGTAATTACTTCCCTATTTCATTTAATTTTCTAATATCCAGTTGTGAATTCTTTAGTCATTATCAAGTGGTCTCATTGTCAATCTTCTTTTATTAATCCAATTAATCTTTACTAGTTGGATAACTTATTTCCTTGGTCACGAAATGGATTACTAATTCTTTATGTATAATTATCAATTTAGTACTATTCTTTCTAATTTTCTAGTTACTAACTTTTGTACTTTTTCTTTACTCCCTCTATCTCTAATTATATTAACAAATTTATTTCCTTAGTTGCATTCTTTTAGTCAACTAGAGCTTACTTTATCTATGACATCAAATTATTGCTTAGAGATCTAGAATCCACTCAAATATTATGAACTTAGTCAAATATTATTTAGCCACTAAAATTACTATTTAATTTATAAGTCATTTATACTTCTTTTCATTACTTAGTTCAAGCCCAAATTCTAGATTCCTTTCTATATTCTTTATCTTTATTAGTGAATAATGCTGTAAAACGTAAATATTTATTTCATGTATATCATGTCCTAAAATCATGCCTACTTAGTTAATTTTTTATGTCATGCACCATATAAATATTTTCTAAGTTTTTTTCCACATATCTCATTGATTTCTTTAAGGCACCTTTCTCATATCCAACTTGTTAAAGTCCTCTTTATAATTCATTTCAATTGGTCACTAAAATTGGTTACTAAAATTAGTCACAAAATTTTCTGAGTTCTAGTATTCATCTCATTATGTTCCAAAATTTCTATATCTTAGTTCACCAAAGCTTGTTGGGCCTAACCTTATCATTTATTGATAAAATAGTTTTAAGTAAAATTTACCACTTTTTAAAATCAACTTATTTATCTAATTAATTTTTATAAAACTTTATAATAATTGAAAATAGATCCACTTTTAGAAAAAAATAAAACGTCATAACCGTCTGGTCGGCAAATTTTCTTAAAAAACATGATGTCATCAAAATACTCTCCACGATACGTGGCAATAAATTAATTCCTAATAGTGAGACTTACCAGAAACAAATTACATATTAACACCATAAAATTTAAAATATAATATTACAACCATATCGAATCAAACTGAGCCTGCCTAACGTAAACTAAGTTTTTTGTACTAACACCAATCGCGATAAAACTTTCTTCTGAATATGCCACTATCGAGATACGCTTACAAAATTTATTAAAATTATTTTTAGTGACAAATTCCATTAAAGTTAACTACTGCCGACGAAAAAATATGTAACTCAAAATCTAATCGTTAAATCACGACAAAACTTGAAACGGTGGTTCCTGAAAACTAAAGCGACATTGTGGAAAAATTTAAAACACAATCAAACGAGGCAAAGCCCCCTTACCTTGCTGGACAGCCGTTGCCCCGAAGGAAGAAAAATGGTGGGCTTGCCAAAACATTACTAAATGCTCTGATTCACCTACCGATCATCCCTGTAATGCTTAAAAAGCTAACATGCAAAATTTTCAAGCTACTAAGGGATCACGACCAGCAACAACAAAATCATGACAAGGATACATTTATTCAATTAAAAGGAATTAGTTACCAAAAATTCATCATTTACTTTAGATCCTTCATCGTTTCGTAACTGATCATCGCCTACGATTCTCGATCCTAAGAAAACAACACATGCAATCAAGAATAGACAAGAGGAGTCACAGGTTTTGGGATCCAAAAATAGCAAAGAAACAGCCTAAGAATGCATGTATGGTTGCTAGAAAAATTTAAGGAAAAGGGGTGGACAAGATTCAAGGGATAAAGTTATAAAACCTTACCTTAATGGCTTGAGATGTCCATGGCTTTTGAAGGTGATGAAGCTTAATGGATGAAGTTTGGATGGTGGGTCATGGAAGGTGAGTGGAAGCAAAATTTTATGGTTGTTTTGGGAAGAGAACGCCACAGGTTTTGGAAGAAGAAAAGGAGAATTAAAAAATTATAGCATGGTGGTGGTATGGATTATGGTGTCGTGAAGAAAGGAGGAGAGTAGTGGTTAGAGTGGCTTGGATAGTAGCTGCTTATGGTGGCTTACAGTGGTTGGGGGAGTGAATTGTGGTGGCTGGAATTGAAGAAAACAAAGAGAAGAAAGTGGTTTGGTGGCTTCCTAGAGTGAAGGAAAAGATAATGAGAGTTGATTTATGATAATGAAGTGTTAGATGGTAATTATTTATGGGCACATGCATGTGTAGAAAAATAAGGTTGCTTTGCCTTGTATTGGGAGGTATATAACGTGAATGGAGTGGGGCAGATTGTGATTTTTAATGTGAATGCATGGCATGGTATATGGTAGAGCATGTCATGACCTAGTACCATGTTATTGCAACAACTTGTTATAGAAGGAGTTGGTCTAGTGCTGCCATGTAGGGAGCTAGGTGGCGTGCTGTAAAGAGTAGTGAGGATAGGTGTCGCGTGTTGGTGATGTTAGAAAAATAAATTAGGGTACTGAAAATCAGATACCTGACGAATAACTAGTTTCCTTTTCGGAGGCTGTTTAAAACAAATATACAATAATTTATGAGATAGGAATTAGGAAAAACTATTAACATAAAAGTTGTATATCATTTGTAGCAATCCAAGATTGGTAGCCCGAGATATACCCAATTTACGACAGGATGGTCCAGAAGCTCCTGGATCAGCCATGGCTTCGAAAATAAATTCACCATTAATTGTCATTTGAGAATTTGGTTTTATACCCTTCATAAGAATTATAGATCTCTTTGATACAGATCCATAGAAAAAGAACAAAGAGATTCAATCACCAGATGAAGGAGATACGTGAAGTTTACCAAAGACTGCCAGCATTGTTACGAAACAATAAAGGGTTGCAAACATCCATTAAAATGTACTGATATAGAGGGATTTAGCCTTCAATGTTGTACAGAAAAGGTAGATAACTTTTCTACAAAGATTTTGACACTAAATATGCACAAATCAAAGGTCGTATGAGAGGGTTATGAATCTTTTACTGAACCATATGCAGGGAAAACATCCAAACGAAGGAATTTCAAGGTGAACACGCTTAATCCTCAATTTTAGGGTTGATAGAGTAAGAATCAGAGTTTGAGGAAAGAAACAAAGATTGAAGATCTTTTTAAAACAAAGATATTGAGACCAAAATTGTTCGATTCCAAGATCGTATACAAAAGTTGGGTCCAAAACACTGAAGGTGCTAGGGTTAGGCTTTAAAGCGATTTTTGAAGAAACTGATTTATGGAAAAACAAGGGTGATAGAGTCCAAACCGGGCTCTGGCCTCTTCAGGAAAAGTTCCTAAAACGTCGAAATGAGTCACAAAAGACTGACCGTGCCACCATTGGATATCCCGAAGCATATGAATGGTTAAACGTAGGAGACGTTAAAGGTTTTGTTTAAGTGGATTTAGCCAAGTCAGACACCCTTGATTCTTCATGGAGGGACTCTAATAGGACTAGTTTCTTTACTGAATCACTAGTCCCGAGTCGAATGGTCAGAGTTCGACCTCTGGATGGGTCCCACAGTTCAAATCTGGGAATCTAACAATATTTTATTATTAAATATAAATATAATATAATTATCAAATAAATAATTTTAAATATATAATTTCAAAAACAAAATATTATTATAAATATTTATATATATATTCAAAATAATCAATTTAATATATTTTATTATTATTAATTTTAAATATTAATTGTTAAGAATTAATTCATTATTATATATTAAACTAAATATTATTAGCAGGGAATAACTACTAACTAAATAATTATCGACTAAATAATTATAAACAAATTAATACTCAATTAAAATAATCATCACAAATAATGATTATAAAATTTCAAATTGAATAAATAAATAAATATTCAACACTTAAAATTAGATAATTACACATTTAATATATTTCCAAAATAAATAATTATTGATTGAAATTTGATATTAATTATCAAGATGAAGTATTATCTATTAAATATTATTGGCAGGAAATAATTATAAACTAATATAATTATAAATTAATTAGTACTTAATTTAACAAAATAATCATTATTAACGTATTATTAAACAGTACTGTTGGACGTTGTTATTATTATTGTCTTATCGTTGCTTCTCTCATTCATTATGCCCTCTCTCGGTATTCTTATACTTCATTTTAAATATCTTAACTAGTTTCACTTTTCACTATTTTTCTTATACTAAACTGTTTAGGGAATAGGCCAAACCTCAAGCTTCCTACAAAATGATAAACAGAGTATCCTCAGGAGTCCCGAGGGTCTGGTTTCCTATTCTAAAAAATCAGGGTTGTTACATTGTTCACTACCTAATTACAACCTTTATGATCATCTTATTACAGATGACCTTTCATTGGATTAAGACTATTTAAATATTTGACTAGGGACAATTTAGGAACAATTCTCATATTGACCTACTATTCCAAGGACTAGTAAAGGTATTAAACTATTAACATAAATTCCTTATTCAAAGTGGTACATCTTATATAGGCTCCTAGTTCATATTTCTATTAATTAATGATAAAGGAAATATAAGTAGCAGGTTGAGAATAGGATCACTCTTCAGTTAGCTTGAGAACATACAAGATCAGGATTAGGTGTAATTAAATTCCACAATTAAAAGTTCAATCTACACCGATAAAGACCTAATCCCTTATGTTAGAATCCCTAATTTGCTACATCATGAACCCTAATCCCTTAGGTGAATATGACCTAACAAATCGAATTACGTGAATTAAAGAGACTTTAAGATTGAAGGAGCCTAATCCCTTAGGTCACCATTAAAACATGTTTGAAATCTCAATTCATAATTAGATACAACAATTCCTAAATATGTATCAAACTCCTTGATTAATCCTTAGATGATCAAGCCATGAACAACATTAAGATGAGAGAATTTGCAATTAATCATTGAATATATTGTATCTCAATCACAGATCCTTAATCTTTTAACATTAGTTAGAGTTCATCACCTCCCAACCTTGGATAATTAGCCAAACATGGAGAGATAAAATGTTTGGGTAGAAATGGATGAAGTTACCATGAGATGAGATGTAGTGAAATAGTTGAGAGAAAAACTAAGAGAATTTAAAAGAATTTTATTAGAAATTAATATTGTGCATTGGGTGATACATTATTACAAAGAATAACTTAATATATAGATAATAGGTGTAAAACTAGTGTTACAACATAGCTACGGCTTACTAATGCCATACACTTATAATTTGAACAGGGTAAGGTGCCCAACCCAATATAGACTCACTTACACCCACGTGCCAATGCACAACAACCAATTTGGAAAGAAGTTACTTGGGTGTGGTAATGATGCTCCTCCAGTATGCCAACACGATAAGCTAGAGAGCAAGGTGTTTTCCATATGGCCCAGCGTGGCAACACCTAGCCTGGCGTGACAACGTGTAGATCTTGGGTTCTAGGGAATGATTCTAGCGTAGTGACTCTACTCCCCTAACGTACCAATACAAAAAGTCAGAGAGAACAGGTTTGATAGATTCAGCTAACGTCATGCAAACACGTAACTTTTGATCTTTATCAAGTGTAAGTTAGCATTCCAGCATCTGTTCTCAGCATGGTAACGCCACCTTATAAAGGCTAACTTCTTTTGTTCCCTTTCCTAGTGTGGTTATGCTCAATGTAGCATACCTACACCTAGGCTTTTATTATCTTCTTTTTTTATCTTTCTTGCTCCTTAAGTTATCTATGTACAAATTAGGTTTAAATTAATTACTTATTCAATAATTAAGCCACAATTAATCAATAAGTTGTATTTCACATGTTTTTCTTAAAAATCTTATTTTCTTTATATATAATAGTAAAATAGATTAAATTAATTCATAATTAAAGATAAATAAACTGAAAATAAGCTTAATAAATAAGTCTATTTGACACTTACCAGTGGTAGTAAGGAATATGTGGTTATGCCAACAATGATGATGTGATGATAATGATGATGACAATGGTATTGGTGGCAATGTCAATAATAGTTGTGGCTGGGCGATGATAATGGTGATAATGACAGTGATGGTAGTGGTGGTGATGAGGACTATGTTCATGATGGTAGTGGGGGTGTTAAATGAAATACAAGGAAAATGAGAAATTAGAAGCTATAAGTTAATCTCATCAGTTTTTGATTAAAAGCCCCCTATTAAATTTTTCTTCAATACAAATAAGCTCCTTTTTGAAATAAGTAATTTTCTAACAAGTTGTTTGGCCTAACTTCTTTTTTTAAGGAGAAAAAAAGCTTAAAATATGTTAGACCAAACATATACTTAGTGTTAGTTTTTGAATTGCGTTTTAATTTGCCATTTATGCCTCATTAAGGCGTTGCACAACTACAATTAATCCCCTTTGATCTTTTTTGTTTGTGCTTTGAAGTGTTATTCAATCTATTATAATGGTTGTTTATTGTTTCTTTTGTGCTCTAAGTTGTTAGATTCTCGTAATTTTTATGTTTTTCTTTATTTTGTAGCAGTCATATGATTTCTTAATTCATATTTCTTAATCTATATTTTTCATGTCAATCTACCTTGTCTTCCTTACTTACTTTAATTACGAAGATGGTGTAACTTGTTGTTTGCATTTAAGGTGTTTGTACTTGAACCTTTATGATAGATTGATAATGAGTGGAAAAAACAATAAAGAGTTAGAAAAAGTCAAGTTTGAGATAAAAAGAAAAAAAGTCTAATAGGGACCTATTTGCTAATTCTTAAGTTTAGGAACTTACTTGCAATTCATGATAGTGTGGATGAAAAAATTGGAAAAAAGGCATTAAAATAGTAAGTCATCTTTGCGACTTCATTTTAGTGAGGAAAATAGGGGGAAAGAAAACATAGGCCTTATAGGCATAGGAACAAAGGCTCACAAGGAGATGATGGTAGTGAGAAAGAATAAAGGAGTGAATAAAGTGATAGAGAACATATGAGGGATATTAGAGGTCATAGGGATCATAGAAGGCATGATAAAAGGGATTATATGAGACATAATGATTGGGAAAGTAGGCTAAAAGAAGTGAGATTAGAGGTAACACCTTTTCATTTGAAGAGTGATGTTAATGCCTACTTGGAATAAGAAATGAAAGTAGAGAAATTGTTCAACTCTCATGTTTTGAATGGTAAAAAGAATGTAAGGGTTGTTACCCTAGCCTTTCAAAACTATGCCTTAGTTTGATGGGCTTAATTATGAAAAGATAGAATGAAGCAAGAGTTGCCTCTTACAAAAGATTAGGAAGAGTTAAAAGGCATGTTAGGAAAAAGATATGTCATCTTACTATAGAGGTGAGTTATTACTTAAGCTTAATGGACTCATATAAGGTACCAAAAGTGTAGTAGAATACCACAAAGCCTTAAAGGTTGCTATGATTAGGGCTAATGTGGAAGCAGATGAGGGGACCCTAATGTATAGGTTTTCCATGGCTTAAATAGAGAAACTAGAAAGAAGGTTAAGCTTTTTCCTCTTGTTGATCTTGAAGAGCTCATCCATCAAAGCATAAGAGTGAAGAGCTAAATGAATGAATAAAACTTAAGTAAGAGGGTAAACTTCAACTTCTCTAAGCCTTATTCCAAATAGAAAGGAAACGAAAGGAAGGAAGTGGGCACTTTCTGTCCTTAAAATAGAAGGGGGAAAGGATAAGTCATCTAACCCTAAACCATCCAAAGAACTCAATCTCACCTCCCAAGCATCTAGTTCAAGAACTAGTTCAATCAAATGCTTGAAGTGCTTAGAGAGAGGAAACATAGCCTCTCAATGCCCCATAAAAAAAGATTATGATCTTAAAGGGGCAAGATTGCCACTCTTGTCAAGAGAAGTTTTCCTCTTCTAGTGATAGTTCCAGTAGTGAGAAGGGCTACGATAAAGAGCATGTCATAGTGGAAGAGGGTAAGCCTTGCATGGTTAAGAGTCTTCTAGGAAGCCAAGTGGGGATGGGTGATGACACCCAAAAAGAGAACATATTTTACGCAAGATGTAACATAAAAGGAAAATTATGTTCTCTCATAGTGGATAGTAGTAGTTATACCAATGTGGCTAGCCAAAGGCTGGTAGAGAAACTTGGGATTGAAGTAAATAATTACCCTAGATTATACAAGCCTCAATGGTTAAATGAAAATGGTGAACTGCTAGTGAACAAGCAAGTGTTAATCTTCTTCTCTATAGGCAAATATATGGACAAATTGTAGTGTGATGTAGTGCCTATAGAAGTAAGACATGTTTTGCTAGGAATATCATAGTAATATGATAAGAAGATCACTTATGATAGGTTTTCCAATGAGATTTCTTTTCTCCATGAAAATAAAAAAAATTGTATTACATCCCTTAACTCCAAAGCAAGTCTTGGAGGATAAACTTTAAATGAGGTTAAAAAAGAAAAATAAGGTGCAATAAGAAAGATAGAGGCAAGGGTATAATCACTTCTAGTGGGCCTACCTAAGAGCTTATAAAGGGGAAAACACCTTGTTTATCTCTGAGTATGATGTGAGGGGAGCCTTGCTTTATAGCTAACCTTTGTATATCCTATATTACAAGCATTCAAGTAGCTCTTCCACATTCTTGGTGAGTAACTCTAGCTAGTTTTCCTCAATGGATATCTTAAATCTTCCAAGAGTTTGAGGACAATTCCCCAAAGAGGTGCTTCATAGGTTACCTCATCCTAAGAGGAATAAAATACAAAATTGGCCTCATCCCTGGCGCTACCAAATAGACTTGCCTATAGAACTAACCGAGAAGAAAGTAAGGAAATAGAAAAACAAATCCAAGAGTTGCTAGACAAAGGGTAGATCGGGGAGAGTTTGAGTCCTTGTGTCGTTTCAGTTCTTTTAATTCCCAAGAGGATGAGTCATGGCGTATGTGTACGGAGTGTAAGGTAATAAACAACATTAGTATCAAGTATAACCACCTATAGGTAGGCTTGATGATATGTTGGATGGACTCCATAGTGTAACCTTGTTCACTAAAATTGTTCTCAAAAGTGGTTATCGTCAAATATGAATCAAAGATGAAGATAAATGGAAAACTATTTTTAAAATCAAGTTTGACATTTTTCAAAGGCTAGTCATGTCCTTTGGGTTGACTAATGCAGCTAGCATATATATTGACAAGAGTTATGAATCATGTGCTTAGGGAGTTCCTTAGTAGATTTGTAGTTGTTTATTTTGATGATATTTTAGTTTATTTTAGGAACATAGAGCTTCACTAAGGACATTTAAGGTTAGTTTTGGAGGCTCTTAGGAAAAATCATTTGTTCATAAATCTAGACAATATTGTTTTTGGTTAGAGAGTTTGGAGCCATTTGGATTAAAAAATGTTTCCTATTTTCATTTAATTCTTTTTAGTTTTAATTGTAAAATTGTTATCTTATTTTTTGTTTCCAAAATTTTGTACGGGAAACTTTAAAAACAACTTTTTTCTTTTTCTTGTTTTCATTTCCTGTTTCCACTTTTCACTAGTATAAAAATAGCTTTTAACATCAGTTTTTTTAGGCTTTTCACATCAGTTTTCTAACCGATGTGGATCTGGCCGTTGTGAAATATGGGTACATCTCACATCGGTTTTAAAACCAATATGAAATAGGGATTTAACATCGGTTTTTCCTTAAAAATTAATGTGAAAACTAACATACCACGTCGGTTTTTTAAAAAAATAGATGTGAAATCCCCATTTTACATTGGTTCTTTACGTAACAGATGTGAAATAGGGGACTTTTAACAACGGTTTTTCTAGAAACCGATGTGAAAGATTGGACTTCTAACATCGGTTTTTTGAAAACCGATGTGAATTATGGCACTTATAACATCGGTTTTGTTAAAAACCGATGTGAAAACTAGGATTTTTATTTTTTTATTTTTTATTTTTATAATGATATTTTAAGCAACTGTATAAATTTAAACAACTCTACATAATGCATAAAGTACCTCATTTTCAATACATGTGAAAATATAAGAATCATACACACTATTTTCAACACAAACATACCAAATTTCATATTCAAGTTCTCTTAAACATTTTAACAAACATGTTCAATGCAAATATTAGTGGTCCACCAACCTCAACCATACACACATACATATGTCCAAGGCAAAAACCCATTTTCAATACAAACAACTAATTATTTTCAACACAACTCAAGTTTTCCTGGGCCTTTTAACAAACATATTAAAGGAAAAAACTAATGGTCCACTTCAACATCAACCATATACACATACATATAATGAATGCAAAATCTTTTTTTCAACACAAAAAAGAAACCATATCCAACACATGAAGAAAATGCGGAGTTGAAGAAACTTACAATAATGGAGTTGAATATTTGGAGTTGAAGAAGATGGAGTTAGAGAAGGTTGAGAGAGGCACACAAGTTGGAGAAAGTCATTATTATTGTGAGTTGGAATGTATAAATGGAGCATAACGTATGGATAAGTTCATGAGAATGGATCTACTCATGACTATAGAGAAGCTCATGAGTATCTCTATAGCGATGGAAAGGCACATCACTTAAGAGAAAAGAAAAACAAAAACGTGATGCACACTGTGAGGCATGGAATATTTATTTAACAACACTTTCCATATCGATTTTTACAAAAATCGATATGGTATCCCCTACGCACAGCTTCACAAGGACGAGACACATGGGCAAATTGAATTTTGAGAACACACATCGGTTTTTACCAAAACCGATATGGATTCCTTTAGATTTTTTAAATTTTTTACACACTACCACATCGGTTTCTCTATAAAATCGATGTGAAATATTACAAGTTAATTAATTTTATAAATTTTTAATTTATTAAACGTACATTTATCTTTAACGCCTGAATAATGGCCTTTTTTAAAAATTTTACACGCTTGCCACATCGGTTTCTCTTAAAAACGGATGTGAAATATTGAAATTTAATTAATTTCATAAATTTTTAATTTATCCAATGTTACCTTTTAACGCGTGCAAGATCTACCACATCGGTTTTGTTAAAAAACTGATGTGAATATGATCAAATTTTCAATTTTCTCTAACGCGTGCAACTTGTGTTTGTTTAAATTTTTAGGACCTACCACATTGGTTTTTCAGTAAAACCGATGTGAAATTTACAAGTTAATTAATTCTATAAATTTTTAATTCATCAAACATACCTTTATCTTTAACGCGTGAATAATGACCATTTTAAAATTTTTACACACTTACCAGATCGGTTTCTCTTAAAAACCGATGTGAAATATTGTAATTTAATTAATTTTATAAATTTTTAATTTATCAAATGTTACCTTTTAACGCGTGCAAGATCTACCACTCAGTGGAAGGTGCAGCTATTTGTGTTGTTGAATATGAAGAGGTTGATAAGGTCTGCTTGGTCCAATATTTTCTTGAAAAGGTGCATGAGGTTGTTGTGAGGAATTACCCCATCTTAAATTAGGGTGATTCCTCTAACCAGGATTATATCTGTTAGAAGAAAGATCATAATTATTATGTTGTTGTTGTGGCAGTCTGTTATTGTATAAGTTGGCAGCACATACTTAAGGATTTTCATCGGGAATTTTAGCTTTCTGCAGTGTAGGACAACAATCGGTATAATGATCTAATGAAGTACAGATAGAACATACCTTAGCAGGGGTTGCAGGTTGTTGTTTTTGAGACACAATAATATTTTCATAAGTGTTGCTAGTTCAACAAATTTACTTTCCCATTTTTTATCTCCATCATTAGTAGTTTCAATTTTATGGACTCCTTTAATTACTATAGAATTATTTCTAGTGGCATGTTGTTGAGCATTAGCAGCCATGCTCTCAATTAAAGTTTTTGCTGCATTTGTAGTTTTATTTTGTAAAGCACCACCACTAGCTACATCAACCAAAGTTCTATCCATTGGATTAAGACCTTCATAGAAATATTGTATGAGAAGTTGGTCCATAATTTGGTGATGGGAATAACTAACACACAATCTTTTAAATCTTTCCCAGTATTCATAAAGATTTTCCCGGTCATGTTGCCGGATGCCACATATTTTTTTTCTAATTGAAGAAGTTCTTGAAGCGGAGAAAATTTTTTCAAGAAACAATTTCTTTAGGTCATCCCAACTTGTAATGGAGCCAGGAGGAAGGTAAAATAACCAATCCTTAACGATATCTGCTAGGGAGAAAGGAAAAGCTTTAAGTTTTACATGTTCTTCTGAAACCCTTTCAGGTTTCATGGTAAAGCAAAGGATATGAAATGCTTTTAAGTGTTTATGAGGATCTTCACCTGCACGACCATGAAACTTTGGTAACAAATAAACTAAACCAGTTTTAAGCACAAAAGGAACATCTTCCTCGAGATATAAGATGCATGATGTTTGATTAGTGACATCTGGTGTAGCTAGTTCTTTTAATGTCTTTTCAGCCATGTTATGCAAATACTCAGAAGTTGAAGGTTTAGTTTCACTACTTATGCTATTAGCTAGAATATTATTAGTATTATTGTCTAATAGTTTCTTAGATGATCTAACTAATTGATGAAATGTTCTATCTATTTCAGGATCAAAAGAATATAGTGGTTCGAGATATGTAATAAAAGGAAAAAGTTATCATTTTAATTATGAAATGCTTAGAACATATATTTAAAAGTTTAAAGATTTTTTTATATTTATATTTTTTTCAATGGTTGAAATGAGATTACTAGAAAATAAATAAGAATATAATAAGTGAAATTTTTTTAAAATTTTTTTATATGCTCACATTCAACCAAACCTGAATATCTTTAACACACCTAAAAAAATGTAAAACATATTAGGTAATTGAATATAAATAATTAGGACCAAAGGTCCCCGGCAACGGCGCCAAATTTGACACGTTGTCGTTGCCGGGTCAAATAACAAGTTAAATTAATATAGTATAAGGTGAACAACCTTAGTCGTCTCTCGAGGACCTTAGTTCAATTAGTTACATTCAATTTAGTTATAACAAAGAGGGTTTGTGTTGAGATTGAAAGGAAAATTAAGTAATTATATAATAATGCAAAAAGTAAATTTATGAGTGAGTGAATAATCAAATTTAGAAATAACCAACCCAAGGAATTAATAAATCTTTAGTTAACTAATCATTGATCACAAATATGATTAAATATAATTAATTTCTCAACCTTGAATCATTTGGAATCCCTAAATGATTATATTCTAGAAAATCTTCTAGAATTGAATTAATGAACTAATAAGAATAATCAATCGATATATTCTTATTAATTACTAAAATAACTTTAAAACCATAATTTGATTGAGTTAAGAAACTAAATAGAAATCTCTTATTTAGCGACTTAATCTTTGCTCTCAAATTGATTATTGATTAACCAACCAACATCAGTTTAGATTATAAATTGTTTAATTATATACCAATAGGTTATACACTTAAATAATCTACCATCATAAGTGTTTGAGAAACAAAAAAAAGTAATTATCTTCAATCAAAATATTAAGAGCAAGAACTCAAAGTTAACATAAAGAAAAATTAAATTCCTTGAGTTGATTTTAAAAGATTAAGCTTCCATGATAATTTATAATAATGAAAGCTAATATTAAATTAACTATAACTTTGATTATAAAAGTAAATAACAAATAATAAAATTAACTTACTTGATATTGAGGAAGAGAAATGAAAACCATAACTTGAGGGATGGAATATAGAACCAAGAACTAAAGCAAGAGAAAGAACTAAAACTTAAGAAACTAAAGCAAAGATATAGAAATGTAATAAAACTTAAGAAACTAAAGCAAAGATATGGAAATGTAATAAAACTTAAGAAACTAAAGCAAAGATATAGAAATGTAATGAAAACTAAAACATGTATTTCTTATGTATCTCTTGTGTATCTTCCTTACAATTTCAAGCATCTATTTATAGGCAAGGTATCATGATACTATACATTCAATTTCTGATCATTAATGCATTTTTTCAATATTGGTGGGCTTGACATTACAATAATTCAAAAGAAGATAATGGTAGGTGTTGAAATTCATTCTCCTTTTTATCTTCTCCACATTGCGAGTCAAATATGACTATCTAGATGGCCGAATTTTGCAAAACCTTCAACATGAAAGTTGTAGATCTCTGTCTTAGTGAGAAGTTGGGGTAGGAATAAGGTCATTTGGACATCTACATCTCCAGATATGTGTATTTTGGTGAACTATGTCAATGCTGGTAGGACACATAAGGGCTGATTAATTCAAGCTTCATTTCTTCATTTTTTTTAGATTCAAAATAACCAAATTTGATCATCATGATGTAGGCCTCTGTCTTATCTTTCCATGTGCTCCAAGATTAGCCCATTTGGATCACAAAAGCCCAAGTTATGGCCAAAACAAGACAAGATACTCAAGATACATACAAAAAATGAAAATTGAAACATATATACATAATACTTCAATTTAACTAAACAACATAAAACTTAATTAAAATACTATTATTAAACATAGTAATTATATAATAAATCCCAAGTGTAAAACTATAAGAAGTGTATTAAAATTGATTTATCAAATTCCCCTACACTTAAGCTTTTACACTCCAAGGCAAAACTAAACTAAAAACTAAAATAAGAAACAACAGAAAAAGGTTTTTTTTTTCAAATTGATTTTTGACTTTTTTTTTATGTCTAAAATAATAAGTAATACACATCATCCCTTATGTCAAGAAGTCATGATAAGTGTGAATAAGAAGCATTACATACTAGTTACACAAATTGAGTGATCAAATCAAAGAGTGAATGAAAATATGATAGATGTTCTCTTCATGATCTCTATATCTCAATTGTTTAGGTTTGTGTATACTCTCAGAAATCACCCAAATAAATTAGCACTACCATAGGCTTGACAAATTTCTAATTTCCATATTTGAACACATATGCATGCAGAGATCAAAAGGACTTTATTAAGGTTGTAATGGGGCTAAGGTGATATAGGGTGGATAAAATGAAATAGTATGACCAAACTTAGGGTTGAAAAAGAGCAATGGAGTAAGTGATTCAGTGATTGTGGAAGTTCATTTTGAAACTTAATACTTAGCAAAAAAAAAACATGATGGAGGATAAAACATGAGAATAAATCCTCCTGATTATTTTCATACATATATTCACCACTTCTTCTTTTTCTTCTTCTTCTTTTTTTAACATTTCCTTTTTATTTTTTTTACTTTCTTTTTGAACAATGAAACAATAACATACATATCTTGGGTACATTTCCACAATCACCAAGAATCTTTATTCATAGTAATTCCAAAACTCTTAATCAATTCCTAAGCAAAGGTGATCATGTTTTTTTTGGCTATTGGCTAATTATGTGGCTGAATCAAGAAATGGATATAGGCTCAACGTGGGTAACAATGGAAAGTATGTAAGGTAAGGCATCTAGTTAGTGTTTGGTTAAAATAAAAATGGCCTTAATCACATCAAAGCATGCATATGGAACATAATACATAAAAAAGAAACAAGTCAAGTTCTAGAATACTAATAAATAAGGGTCAATCAAAAACAAAAGAAAGATGGCATAATTTGGTCCATGCAATTAAGCTCAAAATCTCACCGAGGGTGGTCAATCTATCACAATGCATATACAATTTGATCTTCACAAACAACTTATTGAATTAATATGCAACGAAATTATTCATAACATGTCATGAAATATTGGTCAAGGGTGATGTAATTACTCATTACTTAGACAAATTAAAAAAAAAATCAGTGAAAAGCATATAGAATTTAAAATGAAAAACTGGAAATGATGATTTTTTTTCAAGGGCGCTTAGTAACGAAGATACCTACAATAAATTGGTCAGTTCAATTGCATGTGAAATGATTAGTATAACTGAATAATTTGATTATGTCATATAACCCAGTTTTATAGGACTTGTGTTAGAACCCAAAAGAAAAATATCATCAACACAACTATGAGCAGCACCAAGAGCAATAACATACATCTTAATTCATTCGTATGCCTATAGAAAGACTCTACTATATCATCCATTAAGAGAAAATAAAGAACCTGATGATTGACTAGTGGTGAGGTGTGGCTCCGATCTGAAAGAAAAGGATAAAGAAAAAGTGTGGCAGTTGGAGAATGATGAAGATGATGTTTATGGTTGCAGAATGGTTGATGCCGGATGGAAATGATCGTAGTAAAGGTAAAGGCAAAGGATACCCGACACTAAAGCAAAGATAGTGGTTGTGTGTGTGTATTTTTGTTTTTGTTTTTGTTTTTTTTTAATTAAGAATGGTTTTGATAAGAAAGGTGAAATGGTTGTAGTTATCTGAGTGAGATTTGTTTTGAGGATGCGTCTCAAGAGTTTGGACTCTTTACTCAGTCCATCCCAACAAAAGTACCCATGACACAATTAATTTTATTTTAATTTTAAAACAAAAAAAATTAAACAAAAGTGATACTGAAACTATATAGTGAAGGATACGTCTCAAGACTTTGGTTCTCAAAGATATATCTTTATGACTTTAGATGAAACTTTCCCAAATTAATCTTTACTTTGTCTATCCTTCACAAAAAAATAATAAAATATATATATAACTCAGACCCCCCACACTTATTCAAGATGTGACGCCTCAAAAATAGGGGTAAATTTTTTCGCGCTTTAAAAGGCATTAATTCATGATATAATAAAGTAGTGAAGTTATCTTTCACTACCTTGGATCTATCAAAGACCCATCTCATATGTGAAGATATGAAAAGGTACGTTAAGAGGAGTGACATTAAAGAATTCCTCAATTAAAAACAGCGGAAGGATTTGGGTAAGTTAATGTTATGTAATTAGGTTTAAAGAGGTCAATCACTTTTAAAATTAAGAAGTCCAATTTTTATGCCCAAAGTATTCAATTGATAATGCAGGGTCAAGATTTAATGTGAAGAAGAAAGAAAATAATTTGACCATTTCATTTTGCACGATCAGGGCGCCCCTCGCTCAAGCAAGAACCCCACTCGCTTGAGCGAGTTCCATATAGGGCGCTTGGGCAAGCAACCCCACACGCTGGGCGAGAAAACCAAAGGAGAATCAGGGGCCAACTCGCTTGGGCGAGCCCCAACTCGCTTGAGTGAGATACATAAGATTCGCTTGGGCGGAGCCAGCGAGCGTGAGTGAAATTTGTCCAGAACCAAACCTACACTCACTCGCTTGAGCGAGCACTATCCTCAAGGCCATTCGCTCAAATGGAATTCGGCCAGTAACTAAATTGTCCAACACTCGCTCGGGCGAGACCCTACTCGCCTAAGCAAAAATCTTCCAGAGGCCAAACCCCTGATGCCAGGGCCATCTCACTTGGGCGACACCCACTCTTGCCTTGGCGAGAATGGTCCAGAAACCAAAACACTGATGCTAGATTAATCTCGTTTAAGCGTGACTCGATCCCGCCTAAGCGAGAATTGTCCAGAGACTAAGTACCATACAGGGGGATTCTCGCTTGAGCAAGAATCCATCTCGCTTGAGCGAGATTATCAGAAAACATGCAGAAACGTAGAAATTTAACAACACAACCTATCAAACTCCACTCAAGCCAATTTTCCTCAATTCATCACATCAAAATCATCTTATTAGTCAATTAAAACTTGTTCCAAATAAGCATATTCATACCTTTACATTACAATTCATTAGATGCATACAAGAACCAAATCATCAACTCCTTTACTTCACAAAACCAACACTTAGATATGAATCTTCATTCATTGATCAAATGTAGGGAAAGTTTCATCATGAGTTCATGTAAAATTCCTGGTATTTTAATAAAGATTATAAAGAGTGGAAAATATTAGCAAATATTTTAGAGACTTATTTAATATTTGATCTGCCTGAACTGGGGTCAAGAAATCCGGTGTCTGATCGGTCTCAGACTTGAGGACCAAACGGTGTTGAAGATCGGTTGCACATGGGAGAACGGTCAAAGGCGTACTGTCTTGTAACTGATGCTTATCCGCTATGCCCAGTGTAGTCTTGGACTAACCGGTGTGAGGAGAGTGCCTAACTCGGAATTATAGTCTGAATCAACCTCTTATAATGACTAAGGCAAATGGATATACGTAACCAGGATGTGAGAACGATGAAGTGTCCGATCCCTCAAGTGTTAGCTCGGATTACCGAGGTGGGGACACTATGCCAGGATACCGATTGGCAGGTATCCAGATCGGGTTAATACTCTTATGAAGTATTAGATAATTATGGATGATTAGATGTTGTGAAAGTAAATAAGCATAGTTGGTTGGTTAATTATAAAAGGGCCCAATATGGTGAAATTAATCAAAAACTTTTAATGAGAATGCAAATGAAGTAAAGGGAAAAGGTTGTCTTGCCCCTGAGCCTTGTATAAAAGGAAATTCTCTCTCTCCCTCTTCATTTTTACGAGAACTACTTCTTCTTTTTCTTCCTTGGTCTGTTCTCCTTCTTCTTCGTTTCTCCCCTAGTGTTGCTGGGTTGCATGTTCCAGAAGAGGATCTCATTTGTATCGAAACCAAGTGTTGGGCTCATTTCTATGACCGTGGCCTCAAGGTGAGTCCACTGATTCGTTTTGTTTGTGGGTCCTTATCCCTTCATTCCTCTAGTAACCGTGTGGCCATGCATGGCTGTGTGGGCCTGTTCTCCACTCCTCTGGTGGGTGTGAGCTCGATGGAGGCTCTTAGAGCTGAGAGTGTGAAGCTAACAGGTTGTATTCTGACCCATAGGTAGCAGTGAAGGTGCTGGTGTTGTGTTCGGAGGAGAAGCTGTGAACCCTGTGCTAAGAGGGTGTAACCGACACCAGGAGCAGATTATAGAAGCTTGGAACTGAGGTAAGGGGGTGTTCGGGTTATGATTAATTTGAATAGGACTTATTTCCTATCCGAGTCACTAAACGGTATGAACAGGGTAAGAAAATGTTATTGAATGTTGTTGCGTGCCCATGTTTGTACGTGTGTGGTTGAGTTAATCATGTCATGAACTTGAAATATTTAATGCTGAGTTATATGTGTATGCATGTATGTGTGTTTGGCTTACAATGGCATGAAATAAGTGATGGTTGTGGTAATTGGTATGTTATGTTGAGGGGCTTGACGAGTCGGTCGCCCTACGCTATGAGCACAGGTCAGTTTCTGACAGTTGCAAGTGGTAATCGGGATGATATGTTTGTTTATATGATGGAATGTGATTATGTGGTGAAGGACGACCAACTGTATGAACTACCCTGTTTTTGGCTTCAGTGGTCAAGTCGGACCCAATTAAGCTACCCAGAGGTCTTTGACCCAGTGGTTGAGGGGAAGCAAAGTCGGGCTCAGTGAACCAAGTCGGGTTCATGAGATGTCAAGTTGGACTCCCAGCTGAAGGTCAATCCTTTAGTATCCGGATACTAGGCGTCAAAAATTTATCTGAGAGTCAGTTGTGATAATTGATGAATTATTGGTTGTGATGTGTTTACCAAGTGTAGTCCGTTGTAATTGCTGAACGAGTGGTTATATTTGCCAAGTTCAAATTGCTATAATTGCTGAGTGATTTGACGTGATTGCCGAGTGTAATTTCACATATTTCGAGTGATTGTTATATTCACCGAGTGGAAAATTGTTATACTTGCCGAATGTTACTTGTGAAAATTGTCGAATGAGAACGGTCATAACACTGAGTGTGAATTACCATAATGCCGAGTATTAATGAGTAAACTGCCGAGTGAAAATTGATGAGTATGATGTTATATTTGTCGAGGGCCAATCTGTTGTATTTGATGAGTGTAACTTGTTGTATTTGCTGAATGAGGTTGAATATAATTGCCGAGTATGAAGTATTATAATTGCTGAGCATGAATTGTCATGATTACCGAGTGTTAAATTGGTCATAATTATTGAATGAAAGTTTAAGTCATTGCTGAACGATTTGAGGTAATTGCTGAGTGGAAAATTGTTATATTTGCCGAAGTGGAAAATTGTTATATTTGCCGAGTGGAAAATTGTTATATTTGCTGAGTGGAAAATTGTTATATTTGCTGAGTGGAAATTACTTGCTGAATGTTACTTATTAAGATTGTCGAAGGAGAACTGTTACACTACTGAGTATGAATTACTCTAAAGCCGAGTGTTAATGGATATATTGCCGAATGTGAGTAAAGTGCCGAGTGTGAGTAAAAGGCCGAGTGTAATGTACAATCTGAAGATAAAGAATCGGATAAAGTTTATACTCATATTTTATTCCATTCTAGATTAATTATAATGCTAAACACTCACCCTTGCTGTTGTTTTCAATTTAGTAACCAGTGACAGGGAGGAGGTCGGAGCCCGGGAGTCGCGCCAGGCGGGAGGTCGATGCCAAGGCCGAGTGAATTTGAATAAATGGTGTAATACATATATATATATAATGAGTTTTCCGAGGGTGGAACTAAGTGTGAGTTGATGTGTTAATGGAATGAATGTGAATTTATGTTGTTAGATGATTGGTATTAATTTTCATGTGTTTGTTGTAGCAAAGCCGATTACCGGGCGAATCTTGCCCGAGAGGATTTATTCCTGTCCGAGCGAGGGCCAGTCGGTTTGATGTCCGTTTTATCTCTGTGGGAATTCCTCGTTCCTTTTTCGAGTGAAGAATAACTGAGAGACCCCCTCCTGGGTTGAAGGTTAGAATGTCCCGAGTGAGATTGGCTGGGAGAATGTTCTAACTGATGAAAAGTAGAATGTTTCCTCGTTCATTTATGTTTTTCCAACCACCATCCCTATTCACCCATAAATGGCAATGCCTCATCATTTATAATACTTCCCTCATCAATAAATGTTAACCCCATCAACCTTACATATTTCCCCCAAAATTATAAGTTAGGGTTTCATTAAAACTCATCAATATTCAAAATAGTCATACACTCTCATCTTTTTCCAGCCATAATGTATCTACCCCATTAATACCCTCTTTAAAGCTTTCATTTATAACACCCACCTTAGGGCTTATGCATTTAATGTCTCCATTCACTACCCATAAGCATTTAATACACCTTTAAGTCACACTCCTCTATCTTCTAGGTTCCAAGCACAAGGGAGTGATAAAGAGCTTACCTTGCTCCAAAACGAAAATGGAAGTCAAGAGGGAGGATGAGGATGATGAAAATGAGGAGGAGAATGGGAGGAGCTTCAAGCCACAATGTCCTCCTCCAAGCTCAATGGTGAACGAAAATAAGAAAGAGAGAGAGAGCACCAATTTGTTCAAGCCTTTGGAGAGGGAGAAGGAAATATGAAGAAAAGAAGAATGAGGGAAGAAGAAGAAGTGTGTGTTCACCCAAAAGAAAAGAGGGCCACGGGAATGAGAGTGAAAATAGCAAGGTTTAGGTCTTATATTTTAAGCTCATTACTAAACTCTTCCGTTTTTAAACAAACAGGCTCACTGTTCGGGCTCAATACCTATTCTAAAAATTATTCCGAATATATATTTGGATTCCCAATAATATTATCTACAGCCCTGACCAACGACATCTCAATCGTAGATACTTGGTCCGACACCCATATTTTATCCGGTCAGTTTTCAGCTTATTCGGTCACAATAACTCACTAACAGTCTCTGAAAATCTCATTTAAATAATATTTAGCATTTTGGGATATTAATTAGCCCACGTTTCATTATTCAATATTTATTTTCTTAATTTAACTTTCTATTTTTAAAAATTCGGGGTGTTACAATCCACCCCACCTAAAAGAAATTTCGTCCTTGAAATTTGACATACCGGATTCGAATGCGTGAGGATACCGTTCACGAATATCATCCTCGCGTTCCCACGTGAGTGTCTCCATGTTCCCATGTTTCCACGCTACCTTCACCAAAGGTACCATCTTATTCCGTAATTTCTTCATGGAATACTCGACAATACGAACCGAAACGGGAGGGACAGACAAGTCATTCCGCACCTCAACATCATCAAGAGAGATCACGTGCAAAGGATCATGAATATACTTCCTTAACTGCGACACGTGGAACACATTATGTAGGTTTGCAAGCTGTGGAGGGAGCGCAATCTGATAAGCAACATCTCCAATCCGCTCCATGATCTCATAGGGTCCAATGAATTTAGGGCTTAATTTCCTGCTCTTCAAAGCTCTTCCAATACCCTTATCACGCGAGACTCGTAAGAACTCATGATCGCCAACTTGAAATTCAAGTGGCTTCCTCCTCTTGTCATAATAGCTCTTCTGCCGGTCTTGAGCGATTTTCATCTTTTCTCAAATTATCTTAATCTGTTCAGTAGTTTTCTCAACAATCTCAGGCCCTAAGGCCAAGTTCTCACCAACTTCAAGCCAACATAAAGGATTTCGACACCTCCTTCCATATAATGCCTCGTATGGTGCCATACCGATACTAGAATGAAAACTGTTGTTGTAGGTGAATTCGATCAGAGGCAGATACTTCTCCCATGAACTGCCGTGCTCCAAAACACAAGCACGCAGCAAGTCCTCAAGACTCTAAATAGTCCTCTCAGACTATCCATCAGTCTGAGGATGATACGCCGTACTTAGCTTCAATTTTGAATCCATTGCCTCATGTATGCTTCCCCAGAATCGGGAAGTGAATCGGGGGTCACGATCAGACACAATGCTTGATGGCACACCATGTAACCTCACAATCTCCTAAATGTATAGCTGTGCCAAATCCTGCAAAGAGCTCTTTATACTGATCGGTAGAAAATGGGTACTCTTCGTCAAACGATCCACAATCACCCAGATTCCGTCACATCTGGACCTCATCCTTAGCAATCCGGACACAAAGTCCATGGCGATTGTATCCCACTTCTAAACAGGAATATCAAGTGGTTTCAAAGTACCCGAAGGTCTTTGATGCTCTACCTTCGCCTTCTGACAAGTAAGGCACGAAGCCATAAAATTGGCAACATAACGCTTCATTCCGGGCCACCACAAATTTTTCTTTACATCTTGGTACATCTTGGTTGCACCAGGGTGAATGTTAAAAATGCTTTTATGTGCTTCCTCAAGCATGTCTCAAATCTCCAAATGAAGGCACATACACACGACCTTTTACTCGCCATAAACCATCAACATCTTCCACAAAAAATAAATTCTTCCCATTATCTTAAGATCTTCTCATCTCTCGTAAATAATCATCATCCCCTTGTTTCTCCTTTACAAGTTATAAAAACTCATTGCATATCTTCAAGGTAGCAAAACATAGCTTCTTGGGAGATTGTACTTCGGTTCCAACATTCAAATTCCGAAATTCCTCAATCAATTCAAATTCTTTGACCATCATAGCCGACACATGCAAGGACTTCCGACTAAGAGCATCGACAACAACATTAGCTTTTCCTGGATGATACCTTAGTTCAAATTCATAGACCTTTAGGAATTCCATCCATCTCCGTTGGCGCATATTCAATTCTTTTTTATCAAAGAGATATTTTAAGCTTTTGTGGTCGCTAAAGACCATGAACCTCGAACCATAGAGATAGTGTCGCCAAATATTTAAAGCAAACACAACCGCCGCCAACTCCAAATCATGAGTTGGGTAGTTAACTTCATGAGGTCTCAACCGGCGTGAAGCATAAGCTATAACACGTTCCTTCTGCATTAACACACATCCAAGTCCATGCTTAGAAGCATCGCAATACACCACAAAGTCCTCGTGTAAATTAGGCAATGCCAAGATAGGCGCGGAAGTCAGCCTCATCTTTAACTCTTCAAAGCATTTCTCACATTCAACCGTCCATACAAAAGGTTGGTTCTTCCTTGTCAAGTTCGTCAAAGGTCTAGCAAGACGAGAAAAACCTTCGATGAACCTCCGATAATATCCGGCAAGTCCAAGAAAACTCCTGATTTTTGTAACCGGCGTAGGTCTAGGCCATGCCATAACGGCCTCAACCTTGGAAGGATCCACCGAAACACCATCTTCGGATATCACATGTCCAAGAAACTGGACGCTCGTCAACCAAAATTCACATTTAGAGAGTTTAGCGTACAACTGGTTCTCTCTAAGAATGTTCAACACCACTTTCAAATGTTCCTCGTGTTCCTCTCGGCTCTTAGAATACACTAAGATGTCATCAATAAACACCACAACAAAACAATTCAGGTATTCATGAAAGATGCGGTTCATGTAGCTCATGAACACCGCTGGAGCATTAGTCACTCCAAATGGTATTACAACATACTCATAATGGCCATATCGTGTCCTAAACGCAGTCTTCGGAATGTCTTTGGTTCTCACCCGAATTTGATGGTAACCAGAACGTAAATCAATCTTCGAAAACACCGTCGCACCTCTTAATTGATCCAACAGATCATCGATACGAGGTAAGGGATATCTATTCTTTATCGTCAACTTGTTCAATGGGCGGTAGTCTACACACAACCGCATGGTTCCATCCTTCTTCTTAACCAATAAAACAGGAGCTCCCCAGGGTGACACACTAGGTCGAACAAACTCCTTCTCGAGCAACTCCTCAACTTGCTTCTTAAGTTCAACCAACTCCATAGGAGACATCCTATAAGGAGCGATAGACACCGGTTCTGCACTAGGTACAAGATCGATAGCAAACTCAACCTCCCGTGGAGGGGGTAAGCCGGGTATCTCCTCGGGAAACACATCCAAGAATTCTGACACCACAGGGATGCTAAGGGGATCGGGACCACTTGTCCCATCGGTAAGAGATAGTAATATGTAAAGTTGAGCTATACCTTGCACATCAAATTGTTCCGTACCAGAAGAAGGGAAAATCATGGTCCGTTGTTGACAGTCGACCAGAACCTTATTGGTGGAGAGCCAATCCATACCAAGTATGATCATCAATCCCTTCAGAGGCAAGCAAATAAAAGACACAACAAATCTTCTCCCATCTAGGAGCATATCAACATTATCACACCAGTTAACCAATCTGAGACAAGTACCGGTTGGGGTAGTAACCACAAGGGTATTTTTCATTAAACACACCGGCAATCTCAATCGCTGAACACAATCCTCGGATATAAAAGAGTGAGTTGCACCCGAGTCATAAATAACATGAACTGCATGTCCGAGTATTTCACACTTACTTTCAACCAAATTGTCTGCTTGTGCTGCTTCCTCACCGGTTACAACAAACACTCTTCCGGCATTGGGTTGCATATTTCCACCGTTTCTGTTTCCATCACGAGCACCATTGCCATTTCCTCGGCCGTTGCCATGTCTTCCACCATTATAGCCACCTCGGCCACCATTGTTTCCATTACCACGACCTCATCCACCATTATGGCCTTCGCGGTTCACAGGAGCAGGTACATTAGCACGGTTGGGAGTATTAGCTTGTACCGGAGCTGGTCTTATGAGCATAGGGCATGTAGGACGGATATGTCCCACTTGATCACAATTAAAACACACCACATCCTCACGGTGCACACATTCACGAACATAGTGTGGACCACCATACCTATAGCATCTCAGCCCATTGGCATTCACATTACCCCGGCCAAAAGTGTTACCATGTCCACCACCTCTAGCTTGGACATTAGAATGAACACCCCTCTGAAAGCGTCCTCTTCTGAAATTCCCCTGCCTCTTGAAACTAGAAGATTGACCCCTCAACCTAGAGTTAAATTTGGAATGATGCGGGGGAGCATGTTCCTCATAAATGCGGCACTTATTCACAAGCACCGTAAAGCTTCGGATTTCTTGATGACAAATGGCCCTTTGAATATCAGGGCATAGGCCGTTCTCGAACTTTACACATTTGGAGCCTTCAGTTCCCTCTTGTTGATAAGGAGGGTAGAATTCACAGAGTTCTTCGAATTTGGAAGCATACTCTTCCACCGTCATTGTGCCTTGCTTGAGTTCCATAAACTCGAGTTCCTTCTTACTTTTGTAGCTCTCGGGCACATATTTCCTCATGAGTTCATATTTAAAATTTTCCCAAGTCAAGGGAATAGCAGCAACATTCATTCTACTCTTGGTGAGTCTCCACCAAGTTTCCATTTCCTCTCTCAGCATGAAAACTGCATACTCTATTTTCTGGAGCTCATTGTATTCAAAACTATCGAAGATCCGCTCAACATCTTGGATCCAAACATAGGCTTGCTCAGGCCTGAATCCACCATGAAACTCAGATGGTTTCCACTTCAAGAACATGTCAAGGCTCTGAGTACCTTGAATAGCAGGAGCAGGTTGTCTTTCCGCTTCTTGTCTATCACGGTTTTACGATTCAAGGAGATCCGTAAAACGGTTCAAAGCTCTAGCTATAGCGTCATCGTTATCTTGACGACGACAGGCCATCTCAATATCTATAATCATAACATGAAATTTAACTAACATTAGTAAACTCGTTCATAAAACTCCTCTATAGTCTCATACTATAGTACCTCATCATAAAATTAAATTATGGCCCTCTATCATGGAGTCCAATATCATCCAATCCATATCAAGGTTCATACAAACATATCATCATATCATGGTGTCATATGCATTCATAAAACATAGGATTCATCATTGAGGAAGAATAGTATGAAGAAAGCTTGACCGGACTTATAGCAATCACATTCAATCCATAGTCAATTCATACACAATTAAACAACAATGACAATCATTCATCAATTGCATATCATGTTCTAATAATAATAATAACTAATCACAGTAATACAGAGCGTACAATGCTCTGATACCAGGTTGTGACACCTCAAAAATACGGGTAAATTTTTTCACGATTTAAAAGGCATTAATTCATGATATAATAAAGTAGTGAAGTTATCTTTCACTACCCTGGATCTATCAGAGACCCATCTCATATGTGAAGATATGAGAAGGTACGTTAAGAGGAGTGACATTAAAGAATTCCTCAATTAAAAACAACGGAAGGATTTGGGTAAGTTAATGTTATGTAATTAGGTTTAAAGAGGTCAATCACTTTTAAAATTAAGAAGTCCAATTTTTATGCCCAAAGTATTCAATTGATAATGCAGGCTCAAATTTAATGTGAAGAAGAAAGAAAATAATTTGAACATTTCATTTTGGGCAATCAAGGCGCCCCTCGCTAAGCGAGAAGCCCACTCGCTTGAGCGAGTTCCATATAGGGCACTTGGGCGAGCAACCCCACACGCTGGGCGAGAAAACCAAAGGAGAATCAGGGGCCAACTCGCTTGGGCGAGCCCCAACTCGCTTGAGTGAGATACACAAGATTCGCTTGGGTGGAGCCAGCGAGCGTGAGCGAAATTTGTCCAGAACCAAACCTACGCTCACTCGTTTGAGCGAGCACCATCCTCAAGGCCATTTGCTCAAGCGGAATTCGGCCAGTAACTAAATTGTCCAACACTCGCTCGGGCGAGACCTTACTCGCTTAAGCGAAAATCTTCCAGAGGCCAAACCCCTGATGCCAGGGCCATCTCGCTTGGGCGAGACCCACTCTCGCCTGGGCAAGAATGGTCCAGAAACCAAAACACTGATGCTAGGACAATCTCGCTTAAGCGTGACTCGCTCCCGCCTAAGCGAGAATTGTCCAGAGACCAAGTACCATACAGGGGGATTCTCTCTTGAGTGAGAATCGATCTCGCTTGAGCGAGATTATCAGAAAACATGCAGAAACGTAGAAATTTAACAACACAACCTATCAAACTCCACTCAAGCCAATTTTCCTCAATTCATCACATCAAAATCATCTTATTAGTCAATTAAAACTTGTTCCAAATAAGCATATTCATACCTTTACATTACAATTCATTAGATGCATACAAGAACCAAATCATCAACTCCTTTACTTCACAAAACCAACACTTAGATATGAATCTTCATTCATTGATCAAAAGTAGGGAAAGTTTCATCATGAGTTCATCCCTTATACATTAATAGGGTCATAAATGAAAATGAGCCATACATAAAAGTTCTCATTTTCCTCCATGACCCCTAAAATTACCATTGTATATGTATGTTCATTATCTATACAAATATCTATTCCAAATCCAGACTATACAAAATATGCAGAATATCATATACATTACAACCATTCCACATAACTATGAAATCAAAATATTGCCGGCCAAGGCATTCTTTACCAAAATAATTCCTTTACACTTCTCCTCCACACAAAAGCTCCATGTACAGCCCTACAACACAAGAGCTAAAAAGATATACCACATGGAGAGTGAGTATACTTTCTCAATGATGAAAATCCAACAATTAAGGCAATATATGCATGAATGCAATACAAACCTTCCTTCCTCAAAGGAAGTTCATTCAACACCAAATCATTGATTTATCAATTTCATCTAAATACATATACCCATCAAATTTCTCAAGATCACATCAACCAATATCACAATCAAAGTTAGTAATTCAAAGAAAAAGGTTCCACCTACTCCTCACATAACCTCATCAACAGGGTATCACTCTATGCCATGCTTCTATGGCTAATGCACATGACAGTGTTTAAAATGCTTATGCACGGATCCGATTTTCATTTCCACGGGTGATCGCAACCACCATAATCATTCATTCATATTCGTGGGTTTCCCGCCTCGCAAGGGGCACTCCCTCTAGCAGCCTCGCAAAGTGCTTTCTCGTAATCGCAACCACGTTCAACATTTTATAAAGGTTTCTCGCCTCGCAAGGGGTACTCCCGCCTTATGATCACAACCCTGGGCACTCAATCTCAATGGTCCCGCAGGGCCTTTCATTTCAAACACCAGGTGATCACAACCACCGGTCCAATAATCATAGGAACTTGCAAGCCCTTTATATTTCCAACATCAAGTGATCGCAACCACTTATCAACATCATCATGATATGCATGCCATGCCATGTATACAATGCTCATGCATGCCTCAACCTCATTAGGATTATCTCACCCTCTCATCTAGGGTACATTCATACTCAACCACATAATTATCCATCAATTCATACACAAACATCAATCCATATATTCAAGAAACATTCCGGCCAACGATTTTATGTACTCATCACATCTTATGTGAAATCAACAATACATCATCACATAATATGCCATCCATAATCTCATTTAGGCTTCATCATATAAACACTCATTTCAAAATACCATACACAATTCTCATCACATAAGCACAATATCACATTTATCCAAGAAAACATGCCATATTACATTAATGCATACATTATCATCACAATTCTCATGCATTTAGAAAATACACCCCTCTCCTACCTTAAGAGAAGTAGATTTCCGGGTTTGACGTTCCCGCTTCACCCGTGTTATCAAGTCCTACACCAATCATTATAGGACCGCATCAATTATTCATTCAAAGTCCATTTCAATATACACATACATATCTATGTACACATGATTATTATCATGTAGAAGTTATTATAGGTTTATTCATTTGCTTACTTAGGCTTTAGGAATTTATTCCCCTATTTCACCATTCATTATTATCAAGAGTTACAACCTAATTTGTTAGGTTATCCCCTTGTCACACTTATATTTAACTCACACCAAGTGGGTTTTCATTTATGTTTTTCTAACCACCATCCCTATTCACCCATAAATGTTAATGCCTCATTATTTATAATACTTCCCTCATCAATAAATGTTAACCCCATCAACCTTACACATTTCCCCCAAAATTATAAGTTAGGGTTTCATTAAAACTCATCAATATTCAAAATAGTCATACACTCTCATCTCTTTCCATCCATAATGTATCTACCCGATTAATACCCTCTTTAAAGCTTGCATTTATAACACCCACCTAAGGGCTTATGCATTTTATGTCTTCATTCACTACCCACAAGCATTTAATACACCTCCAAGTCACACTCCTCTATCTCCCAGGTTCCAAGCACAAGGGAGTGATAAAGAGCTTACCTTGCTCCAAAACGAAAATGGAAGTCCAGAGGGAGGATGAGGATGACAAAAATGAGGAGGAGAATGGGAGGAGCTTCAAGCCACAATGTCCTCCTCCAAGCTCAATGGTGAACAAAAATGAGAAAGAGAGAGAGAGCACCAATGTGTTCAAGCCTTTGGAGAGGGAGAAGGAAATATGAAGAAAAGAAGAATGGGGGAAGAAGAAGAAGTGTGTGTTCACCCAAAAGAAAAGAGAGTCATGAGAATGAGAGTGAAAAGAGCAAGGTTTAGGTCTTATATTTTAAGCTCATTACTAAACTCTTCCATTTTTAAATAAACAGGCATACTGTTCGGGCTCAATACTTATTCTAAAAATTATTCCAAATATATATTCGGATTCCCAATAATATTATCTACAGCCCCGACCAACGACATCTCAATTGGAGATACTTGGTTCGACACCCATATTTTATCCGGGTCAGTTTTCAGCTTATCCGGTCACAATAACTCACTAACAGTCTCCGAAAATCTCATTTAAATTATATTTATCATTTTGGGATATTAATTAGCCCACGTTTCATTATTCAATATTTATTTTATTTTCTTAATTTAACTTTCTATTTTTAAAAATTTGACGTGTTACACAAGACATTGTCCTCAGTGTCTTATATGATTTTCACGGTGTTTTTTTTCTTTTTTTAATTTTTAATTTTTAATATAGATAAAGATGTTTTTTACGGTATTTTTTAATATAGATAAAGATGAGAAAGAAGTTATAACCGAAGGGTGGTGTCTGGTTCTGGATTCTTGCACTTGTGTGTGTGATCCTTATCTTGCTTTAAGAGGGGTTGAGGTTGGGGTAAAAAGCTCTGTAAAATATCAATCAATTCATCTGCATTTGAAGAAGCATGAATGAATGATCGATCATCTTGAGTTATAAGGCCTGTTCTACAACTTTATCTAAAAAAATTAACTAACTGTCATAAAAACCATTAATATTTAACAATCCTAATGGCTTTTTATGAAGGTTCATGCTACACCATGATGCAATACAAAATATTTCCTCAAAAATACCAAAACCTCCAGGAAGTGCAATAAAGGCTTCAGCACCTATAACCATACGAGCCATTGGTTGATGGATGCTTGTAACTTTTACCTCAGTTCCTTCAGCAATAGCTGGTGTAATACTAACATGTTGTAGGATGATACTAAAGACGTTGCTTCCTTTAACTAGTGTAGATAGTGCCATGGAGCCTTTCAAACCATGTACTCCTCCTCTATACAAGACCTTTATTTCTTTCGCAGCCAATAGTTTTCCCAACTTAGTAGCTGCTATTCGGTACTCCTTACAATTACCATTGTTGGATCCACCAAACACACAAATGGATTTGATTTTTTTATCTTTTTTGTGTTTTGTATATAGAGTTATGCGCCCTTATATAGATGAAAACTGAGATGAAATAATTGATGAAAGATAAAAAGTTTACATAATTATTATCACATAAAAAGAAATAACGGTACTGAAGAAATTTGAAAATACATGATTGAAGAAAATAAAAACAGGTAATTTTTAAAAGACAAAGTGAATCAGAAAAGTAAAACATTGAAAATAACAGTAAATATGTACTGTAGTTGTGATTGTGGCTCACATCTTCCTTTGGTTTTACGTCTAGTAACGGCTTAAACGCCTTCTATGAGTCGAGGTTTTTGCTACCCATCCAATTTTCTTATAAACTGGCAAACAGGGTCGTTTAACGCTAGATTCCTAAGGCTATAGTTTTCTTTTTGTTGAATGAATAGATCATATAATTTCAGAAGGACTCCTTGAACAATTCCACACAGATGCGTCTCAAAAGTTTGGATTAAGTTATCCAAGTTGCACTCTTTACTCAGTCCATCCTTTATAAATTTAATTTTGTCCTCCCGATTTATAGATACCATTCCAGGGTTTCTACAACGTGTATCATAGTTCCATCTTGCACACTTATGGCAAACTCCCATACTCTTAGCTCTTCGTTTTTTAGAATAAGAACTACGTCCCATACCTGGCAAATGTTTTATATAAGATTTATGTAATTCACCAGAAAGACGTACCTTTGCTTTAATAAGCCAACGAACATCCTCTGGAATGCCAAAATATGTGAGTAGTTTTAACCTTTGAACTTGATCTTTGTAAATTTTTACAACCACATCGTGTAGAAGTATAGGGAATCTTTCCTTAAGTTTTGCAAGGGTTGTTCCATTATCAGATTACTTTGAAGTTGTAGCTGTTTAGAAAAGAGAGAATAGAAAATGAGGTTATAGAGATTAGTAGAGATGAAGAAGGTGAAAAGATGATAGGTTGCCTTCTATCAAGCGCTTGTTTAACGTCACGAGCCTGACGATGACTTTTTAACTACTGCAAGAAAATGATAATAATGCCAAAACAATAATAGTAATAATGATAGAGACAAGTGTTAGCACCGAAAAAATGATGATGTAATTAATTGATATCTATTTTTTTTATTTTTTATAAATATTGTTCTTAGGAAAAATTAGTCAAAATATTTGGCATCACACAAATACACCTCCGTATCTGTGCTCTTGGAACCCTTGAAAGAAAGGTTTAAGTCGGTGCCCATTTACCTTGAAAACCTTGTTTGTTGTTTTATCTGAAATTTCAATCACACCATAAGAAAAGATATTAGTTATTTCAAATGGGCCTACCCATTTAGAGCGAAGCTTACCAGATATGAGCTTTAGACGTGAATTGTACAATAAAACTTTTTGTCCAACGAAATTTTTTTTTCTCAAGACCTGTTTGTCATGAAAGGATTTGGCTTTTTCTTTATAGATTTTAGAACTTTCATAAGCTTCCAAACGAATTTCTTCCAGTTCCTGTAGTTGGAGTTTCCTTTCTTTACCGGCCTCATTTAAGTCCAAGTTACATTGTTTTACTGACCAATAAGCTTTGTGCTTAATTTCTACAGGTAAGTGACATTATTTTCCAAAAATAATCCTATAGGGTGACATTCCAATAGGTGTTTTATAAGTTGTTCTATAAGCCCAAAGAACATCTTCTAACCTTTTGCTCCAATCTTTCCTATTTGGTTGTATTGTGTTTTGAAGGATCATTTTTAATTCCCGATTGGACACTTCAGCTTGCCCATTTGTTTGGGGGTGATAAGGTGTTGAAACCTTATGCATAACTCCATATTTTTTAAGAAGGGACTCCATTTTACGGTTGTAAAAATGTGATCCTTGATCACCAATGATGGCCTTAGGAATACCAAACCTGCAAAATATGTGTGATCTAACAAAATCTGCAACAACTTTAGAATCATCAGTTCGAGTAGCTTTAGCTTCAACCCATTTAGACACATAATCGACCACAAGTAGTATATAAACAAAACCAAAAGATACAGATTAAGGTCCCATAAAATCTATGCCCTAAACATCAAAAATTTCACAAAATAACATGGGTTGTTGAGGCATTTCATTTCTATGAGATATGTTTCCCATTCTTTGACATTGTTCACAAGATTTACAAAATGTATATACGTCACGAAAAATTGTTGGCCAATACAAACCAGATTCTAATACTTTCCTTGCTTTACGTTGAGGTCCAAAATGTCCACTACATGCATATGTATGACAAAATGTAAGAATAGAATGAAATTCATTTTCAGGTACACACCTTCTAATGACTTGATCACTATAAAGTTTCCATAAGTAAGGACCATCCCAAACAGAGTATTTAGAATCACTTTTTAGTTTTATTATTTTTTGTTTAGAAGCATGTATGGGAGTAACAGAAGCAACTAAGTAGTTTACCAAATCAGTAAACCATGGAGTGGAATCATGTCTTCCCATAAGTTGTTCATCAGGGAAATCATCTCTAATGGAAATTGGGTCAAGTTCTTTTTCAATTCTGCTTAAGTAATCAGCCACCAAATTTTCTGCTCTAATTTTATCCCTAATTTCAATGTCAAATTCTTGGAGCAACAACATCCACCTGATTAATCTTGATTTTGCATTTGGTTTCTTTAAAAGGAACTTTAATGTTGTATGATCTAAAAATACAACCACTTTTGAACCGAGTAAATAAGATCTAAATTTATCAAGTGCAAATACAATAGCAAGTAGTTCTTTTTCTGTGGTAGTATAGTTTATTTATGCAGTATCCAAAGTTCATGAGGCATAGTAAATAACATGTTGTACTTTACCTACTCTTTGAGCAAGAACAGCTCCTAATGCATAATTTGATGCATCACACATAAGTTCAAATGGAAGTGACCAATCTAGTGCCTGGATGATAAGAGTGGTAGTTAAAGCTTTCTTTAAGTAATCAAAAGCCTCTTTGCATTTGTCATTAAAGTCAAATGTTATATTTTTTTGTAGTAAGTTAGACAACGGAAGGGCTATCTTACTGAAGTTTTTTATAAACCTCCTATAAAAACCTGTATGACCAAGAAAAGAACGAATATCTCGCACACAATTTTTACATCAATTTTTACAAGATCTACTTCTATGCCTTTTTTAGATATTACATGGCCTAAAACTATTCCTTCTTCTACCATGAAGTGACATTTCTCATAATTAAGAACAAGGTTAGTTTCAATGCATCTATGTAATACTTTATTTAGACTATTTAAGCAAGTATCAAATGATGAACCATATATTGTGAAATCGTCCATAAATACTTCCATGCAATTTTCAAGAAAATCAGCAAAGATACTAATCATGCATCATTGAAAGGTGGTAAGGGCATTGCATAAGCCAAAAGGCATCCTCCTATAAGCA
The DNA here is from genome assembly GCA_037962975.1 of Clitoria ternatea. Taxonomy (NCBI): domain Eukaryota; kingdom Viridiplantae; phylum Streptophyta; class Magnoliopsida; order Fabales; family Fabaceae; genus Clitoria; species Clitoria ternatea. The sequence continues at coordinate 80,419,810 of CM075671.1, read as the reverse complement.
AAAGTGCCAAAAGGACATGTAAATATTGTTTTTTCTTGATCTTCTGGTGCAATATAAATTTGGAAGTAACCTGAAAATCTATCTAGAAAGCAGTAATGTGACTTACCTGCCAGTCGTTCCAACATTTGATCAATGAAAGGTAAAGGAAAGTGATCCTTTCGGGTTGCTTTGTTAAGTTTCCTGTAATCAATGCATACTCGCCAACTATTTTGGATTCTAGTAGGAATTAGTTCATCATTTTCATTTTTGACTACTGTGATTCCAGACTTCTTGGGAACCACTTGTACAGGGCTGACCCAAGTGCTATCTGATATAGGGTAAATGATGCCAGCTTGTAATAATTTTGTTACCTCTTTTTTAACTACTTCAAGGATCTGAGGATTAAGTCTTCTTTGTGGTTGCCTTACTGGTTTAACTTCTTCTTCTAGTAGAATTCTATGCATACACATGGAAGGGCTAATACCTGGGATATCTGCCAAAGTCCAACCAATTGCTTTCTTATGCTTCCTAATAATATGTAATAACCTTGTTTCTTGATCAACATTTAATTTGTTAGAAATAATCACTGGAAGATTCTTATCTTCATCTAAATATGCATACTTTAAATGTTCAGGAAGAGGTTTTAACTCTAACATAGGAGGCTGCATTATTGAAGGAATCATTTTGGTTGAATTTGTCTCAGCAACTTGTACTTCAACATAATTAGATGTATTTGTAACTACTTTAATCAAATTATTACACTCTGATTCTTTTGAAACAACTTCTTGAACTATATTTTCTATTTTAAGGGAGTTTGGATTATTATTATCATTAAGCAGATATTTCTCAATTTCAGCACACATTGCATTGATGAGAATCCATGCATGAATTAAAAACAAATGAATCACAAAAATCAGTCAATACAGGAAAATCAACATCATCAAACAACTTAATAATATTATCATCAACTAAATCAGTTATTAAATCAATTTGAAAAATAGAATGATCCTCAGTAGGATGCTTTATAGCATCTAAAATGTTGAATCTAACCACACTATCTCCAAATTCCATGGAAAGTGTTCCTACATGCACATCTATCTTTGTTCTAGCTATTTTTAAGAATGGTCTACCTAAAATTATTAGAGCTTTATTGGTGGAAGTCTCACTTTCCATATCTAGAACATAAAATTCTACAGGAAAAATTAAATCGTTAACTTTAACAAGGACATCTTCAATAATTCCTGCAGGATGTGCAGAGCTTCGATTTGCTAATTGTATAACCACACCTGTAGTTTACAAAGGTCCAAGGGGAAGTAAAGTAAATACAGTCATAGGCATAACATTAATAGATGCACCTAAGTCTAGCATGGTATTTTTAAATTTGTTATTGCCTATTATGCATGGAATGGTAAACGTCCTAGGGTCTTTACATTTTTCTGGTATATGTGACAGAGGTTTCTCAATTAATGCAGACACATTTCTACTTATGTTAATCATTTCATTGCCTTTTAGTCTTCTTTTATTAGTGCATAGTTCTTTAAGGAATTTGGCATATCTTGGGATTTGCTTGATGGCTTCTAATAAAGGTATATTTACCTTTACTTTTCTAAATGTTTCCAAGATCTCCTCATCCATTTTCTTATTTTGTATAGATTTTTGTCTTTGTGGAAATGGAAGATGGATATGTTGTTTATCAGGACCAACTGCAGAAGGAGGATTTGTAAGAGATATATCATTACTATTATTACTTGAACTATTTAAAACTTCTTCTGCATTTTTTTCTATGACAATAGTATTTTTAGTTTGTTGTTGTTTTTCTGGTCCATGGATAGCTTTACCAGATCTTAAAGTAATTACACTTACATTTTTAGGATTGACAATTGTCTAAGCGGGCAACTTATCTGAACCTTGAGACTGTAAATGGTTTAAAGATGTAGCCAATTGACCAATCTGATTTTCAAGAGTCTTAATTGTAGCCTTGGTTCTTTTTTGGAAGTTCAAATTGTCTACTAACATTTGCTTTATATTCCTCTAAATTTGATTTCTTAGTGGAAGGTGTAGCTATTTGTGTAGCTTGTTATTGAATATGAGGAGGTTGATAAGGTCTGCTTGGTCCAGTATTTGCCTGAAAAGGTGCATGAGGTTGTTGTGAGGAATTACCCCATCTTAAATTAGGGTGATTCCTCTAACCAGGATTATATCTGTTAGAAGAAAGATCATAATTATTATGTTGTTGTTGTGGCAGTCTGTTATTGTATAAGTTGGCAGCACATACTTGAGGATTTTCATCAGGAATTTTAGCTTCCTGCAGTGTAGGACAATAATCAGTATAATGATCTAATGAAGTACAGATAGAACATACCTTAGCAGGGGTTGCAGGTTGTTGTTTTTGAGACACAATAATATTTTCATAAGTGTTGCTAGTTCAACAAATTTACTTTCCCATTTTTTATCTCCATCATTAGTAGTTTCAATTTCATGGACTCCTCTAATTACTACAGAATTATTTCTAGTGGCATGTTGTTGAGCATTAGCAGCCATGTTCTCAATTAAAGTTTTTGCTGCATTTGTAGTTTTATTTTGTAAAGCACCACCACTAGCTACATCAACCAAAGTTCTATCCATTGGATTAAAACCTTCATAGAAATATTGTATGAGAAGTTGGTCCATAATTTGGTGATGGGGATAACTAACACACAATCTTTTAAATCTTTCCCAGTATTCATAAAGATTTTCCCGGTCATGTTGCCGGATGCCACATATTTCTTTTCTAATTGAGGAAGTTCTTGAAGCGGGGAAATTTTTTTCAAGAAACATTTTCTTTAGGTCATCCCAACTTGTAATGGAGCCAGGAGGAAGGTAAAATAACCAATCCTCAGCGATATCTGCTAGGGAGAAAGGAAAAGCTTTAAGTTTTACATGTTCTTCTGAAACCCCTTCAGGTTTCATGGTAGAGCAAAGGATATGAAATGCTTTTAAGTGTTTACGAGGATCTTCACCTGCACGACCATGAAACTTTGGTAACAAATAAACTAAACCAGTTTTAAGCACGAAAGGAACATCTTCCTCGGGATATAAGATGCATGATGTTTGATTAGTGACATCTGGTGTAACTAGTTCTTTTAATGTCTTTTCAGCCATGTTATACAAATACTCAGAAGTTGAAGGTTTAGTTTCACTACTTATGCTATTAGCTAGAATATTATTAGTATTATTGTCTAATAGTTTCTTAGATGACTTAACTAATTGATGAAATGTTCTATCTATTTCAGGATGAAAAGAATATAGTGGTTCGGGATTAGATCTAGTCATACACAATACATATACACATATTGTAACAAAATACTACAACTATGTAATAAAAGGAAAAATTTAAAGATTTTTTATATTTATATTTTTTCAATGGTAAAAAATGAGATTACTAAAAAATAAATAAGAATATAATAAAGTGGATTTTTTTTAAAATTTTTTTATATGCTCACATTCAACTAAACCTGAATATCTTCAACACACCTAAAAAAATGTAAAACATATTAGGTAATTGAATGCAAATAATTTTGACCAAAGGTCCCCGACAACGGCGCCAAATTTGACACGTTGTCGTTGTCGGGGCAAATAACAAGTTAAATTAATATAGTATAAGGTGAACAACCCTAGTCATCTCTCGAGGACCTTAGTTCAATTAGTTACATTCAATTTAGTTATAACAAAGGGGGTTTGTGTTGAGATTGAAAGGAAAATTAAGTAATTATATAATAATGCAAAAAGTAAATTTAAGAGTGAGTGAATAATCAAATTTAGAAATAACCAACCCAAGGAATTAATAAATCTTTAGTTAACTAATCATTGATCAAAAATATGATTAAATATAATTAATTTTTCAACCTTGAATCATTTGGAATCCCTAAATGATTGTAGTCTAGAATTGAATTAATGAACTAATAAGAATAATCAATCGATATATTCTTATTAATTACTAAAATAACTTTAAAACCATAATTTGATTGAGTTAAGAAACTAAATAGAAATCTCTTATTTAGTGACTTAATCTTTGTTCTCAAATTGATTATTGATTAACCAACCAACATCAGTTTAGATTATAGATTGTTTAATTATATACCAATAGGTTATACACTTAAATAATCTACCATCATAAGTGTTTGAGAAACAAAGAAAAGTAATTATCTTCAATCAAAATATTAAGAGCAAGTACTCAGAGTTAACATAAAGAAAAATTAAATTCCTTGAGTTGATTTTAAAAGATTAAGCTTGATAATTTTTAACAATGAAAGCTAATATTAAATTAACTATAACTTTAATTATAAAAGTAAATAACAAATAATAAAATTAACTTACTTGATATTGAGGAAGGGAAATGAAAACCATAACTTGAGGGATGGAATATAGAACAAAGAAATAAAGCAAGAGAAAGAACTAAAACTTAAGAAACTAAAGCAAAGATATAGAAATGTAATGAAAACTAAAGCATGTATTTCTTATGTATCTCTTGTGTATCTTCCTTACAACTTCAAGCATCTATTTATAGGCAAGGTATCATGATACTATACATTCAGTTTCTGATCATTAATTCATTTTTTCAATATTGGTGGGCTTGACATTACAATAATTCAAAAGAAGATAATAGTAGGTGTTGAAATTCATTCTCCTCTTTATCTTCTCCATCTTGTGAGTCAAATCTGACCATCTAGATGGCCGACTTTTTCAAAACCTTCAACATGAAAGTTGTAGATCTCTATCTTATTGAGAATTTGGTGCAAGAATAAGGTCATTTGGACATTTACAGCTCCAAATATGTGTATTTTGGTGAACTATGTCAATGCTGGTAGGACACATGAGGGCTGATTGATTCAAGCTCCATTTCTTCATTTTTTTCAAATACAAAATAACCAAATTTGATCATCATGATGTAGGCCTTTATCTTAGCTTTCCATGGGCTCCAAGATAAGCCCATTTGGATCACGAAAGCCCAAGTTATGGCTAAAACAAGACAAGATACTCAAGATACATACAAAAAACAAAAATTGAGACATATATACATAATACTTCAATTTAACTAAACAACATAAAACTTAATTAAAATACTATTATTAAACATGGTAATTATGTAATAAACTCCAAGTGTAAAAATATAAGAAGTGTATTAAAATTGATTTATCAAAGCCCAACATTAGAAATGAAATTAAGTCATTAGAGGAACCCTACAGAGGACCAATAAGACGATTGACTGAAATTTATGAATTGCACATCATACATGGAGAATAATGGTGGGTACGAAATGACTCCCTAGAGCATAACAACGATGGGGTACGCTGGGGAACCCTTAGGGTACCGACCGCTACGGTGGTCTTGGGAGTATATTGGATTGGGCATCTAATGGTTTGGATTCGGGCCCGAGACCAAATAGCCCATGGCAAATCTGGTATACTCTGACTCAGAGCGGGGTTACCATGACGGTGTAGTGCCTGTCTGACCTATGTGGATCCATGATTATGGTAGAACCGAGGGTCCTTACCTCTTTGATTTGAGAAATAGACATGGAGAGCTTTGGTCACTTTAGTGGACAAGGGGTATAAGGAGGGACTATGATACGTGTTGGGATTGGTAAGTATGAGAAGGGATGCATGCATCATATTGGTTAAGAGTTATAAGATTAACGAATGAACCCATGCATCTCATTATTGTGATATGATTTTCATTGTTACCTGATTATGGTCCTGTGAATGTTAGAACTCTTAGTAAAGGGGTGAGGACATGGGGATGGATAGTTATGACTAGAAAAAGTGAGATAACTTAGAATATATAATATGAAACCCCATGAGAGTGGGTGGCTCAATCTTGGATTGATTGTGTTATGTGGGGAGGGTGTCGATAAGACACCTTCTCGATTGTTGTGGAGGTGGAAACTCATTCTTACGCTAAATTTTTCCAGACATCATAGGGATAGACATAGACTTTGCATTGCGGATTAACCAGACTCTTCTTGGACCGAGGACGAGTAGGATAGGTAATTTTATTTTCTTTATGGGAGCCTGTATGCCCCTTTACTTTCAGTTTGTATAGTTACTGTTATGACCATGCGTTGTATATGACTATGTTATATATGAGATGTATCTGTTCCACCAAGTTTTATGTACAAAAAGAAAACTTTCACATTTTCTAAAAACTCATAACCTCTCAGTTGACTAGGATAATTTAGTGGAAGGGATTGTCCTAGTTAACTGAGGGTGTTACATGTCCCCTGTCTCACCAGATGTACTTTGTAACTAGTGTATATATTATTTTTTACACCGATTACGTTAAATAAACAGGTGTAAATAAATAAAATATTTACAAAAATGTCATCGCACAATTTTTTACACCGATTATTTATATAACCGATGTAAAACCCCCGGTGTAAAAGGTCTTTTTTGCACTAATGACAATGATGAATGCTTGTTAGTGAAGCACAATGAAGAATTTGAGACTCCAATATGTGTTGATGCTGTAAAGCTAGAACAATTCTTAGTTGATATAGAAACCATAACTTGGCTATCTAAAGATGATTATGAGATTCCAATGGTTACAAGTGTAGAGGTAATGGAGGCATCAAAGATTTAGGAGCAATGCAATAATTCTTTCCCTGTTGTAGTTGGAGAAAAAGCAAGTCACCAATATAGACGTGTTCTATTGGTGAAAATTGAAGTAAGAGAGTTCACTAGCAAGAAACAACAGTAATCTCAAGAAGATGTTCACCACTTATGGAAAAAAAAGAAAAAGAGAAAGAAAATGAAAGAAAAAGAAAAAGAAAGTGGAACTTGTTGGTTAGAGTTGAAGCCTCCAACAAAGGGATGAAGAGGCCCATGCGAGAAGACCAAGATTGTATGGTTTTAGGCAAGGGATCTAAGAGGTTGACTTTAATGTAATTGTTATTGTATATAATTAAAAAGAAAGAAAAGAATATAATAGAAAAACAAAAAAGAGTTGAAGAAAAAAGAAAAAAAAGGGAAAAAATTAGTTGGTTCAAAAAAAAAATTGGTTGGCTGGAAAAAAATTAGTTGAATGAAGAAAGTGCAAGGAAACAACATGCCTACATTGGTCCTGATGTGTTTATGCTGGGGAGGGGAGCCATATACACTTGAGTCTGCATCATATGAATGGACCAAGGTTGGGTCAGAGATCATACGTGCTTATGCTAGGCAGCGTATTCTTATGCCCAACATAAGACACATACAACAAAGGAAGACAACGTGCTAGAGTACTAATGTTGGAACAGTGTGTAATCACACTCAGCATGTGACTCGAGGAAGCAATGTGTGTGTAACTACACCAGTGAGCATAAGAATACACCAGGTGTAAAATCCCAAAAGTTTAAATAAATGCTTATTTGAGAGAGGCAATTAATAAAATAATTAAATTTGAATTATTCACTAGTGGAAAAAAGGCTTTTTACACCGGGGTTTTTATACCGGTTGTAATGTGATTGGTGTAAAAATTAAGGCGGTGGTATTTTGTAAATAGTTTGAAACTTTACACCGGTCTGCACTTTGGATCGGTGAGAAATAGTTAAGTTTGTACCAGTCTTAGTTTTGTATCGATGAGAAATTATTAGTTTGTGCCGGTCTTAATTTTTGACCGTTGAGAAATGGTAAAGTTTGTACCGGTCTTACTTTTAGACCGGTGAGAAAACTTTTCATATTACCCATCTCTTGTAGTGAGGTCTTCCATCATTTTCGAGCCCTACCCCCTCTCCAAACCCTGCCCCTTTTCGAAGCCCTTCCCTTGCCTTCATTTACACTCAAACACCTCCCTCTAGAACTGCCTCCCTGTCGAATGTCTCCCTCTCAAAGCCCTCTCCTTTGTCTCCCTTTCTCAAAGTTTCAACTTTAGATTCGATCACTTGCAAAGTTAAAGTTGACAATCGCATTCCCCTCCGTTAGTATTATCAAGCCAGTATGGTTATCGTCTTCTTCGACATAGAGATGTGGCTCCAATCATGTGAGTTGTTTATTTTTTTCGCTATCATTATCATGTTCTTCAACCTTTTATGTTCCTCTAGGATTTCCACTGTGCTTTAAGCGGCCCCCTTCACTCTTTTTTACTTCCCGTCTCAATCAGGTACTTCCCAATTCTTCATCCCTTTCTTTCTATTCATAATTTTTCTACTTTCTTCACGCCATTCATAATGCTTCCTCCTCTTTCCTCGTATTTGTGTTTGTTTGTGCATGTAACCAAAAGAAAAGATGGATATGTTTAGAGGAAAAAGAACCAAGCAAGTCAAGTGTTGTATAATTTTATAATTTGTGTGTAGTACCTGATTTGGCTAAAGCTTTGCTATTCAAGTGATACCACAACTAGAAAAATCACTCGGTAACAACCTTCCAATAATTCATATGTCTTGTTAATTTAATTTTATTACTCTAAATTTTAAGTCTGATTGGATTAAGTTTCTAACAAAAGTTTAATTTGTTTAACAAAAAGGTTAGATAAGATATTTCATTATTGGTTGTTACTTATAGTTATTGGTTATATTACTAAAATATTTCAAGTTCAAAGGAGTTATTGCAACTTGTAAAAGTAAACACATACACTATTATAGGTAGCTAATTAATTTCCTAGTTGTACGTAATTTAGCAGGTATACCAGGAGATGATAGATCTTTGTTTAGATCTATGGTTTGTGGTGCCTACCTTAGAACAAGGGAATCGTCTCTAACTCCCACTAGGCAAAAAGAACTCGTTGATGAACTTAGAGTAAAATTACTATTATCTCCTTATTTATCTACTAAATTTGTTATTAGTCAAAGTAAATCATGCTTAATTTCTACCAGTTCAATTCATGTCATCATTTTTATCTATTAGAACAATAGTAATGTCAAGATAAGGTTTAAGTACTCTATTTATAAATATTTATATTCATGTCCAATTTGACCTAAATTACGGGGATTTTACAGGTAGTAGATGAATTCATCAAGAGAAAAGGTTGATACTAAGTGGTAAGTTTTCAAAAAAGGGGGTGGTTTTGATTACATAACATGTTTAGTTTTTGAAGTTCTAAGATACTTTACATGGTACATGTTTCTTTAGGTGACTCTGACACATACATAGTATAGATAAGAAAGCCTCGTATATAGGGAGGAGAACCTGAACTTCTCATGTCCTCACATGTTCTACAGTTAAGTTATTTGATTAATTCCCTTTGTCCTTTTAAGTTCAATGGTACTCCACCAATTCAAACTAAACTATGCCTTAACTAAAACTTCATTAGTGTATTTTCTGGTTTTAGGATACCTATAACAGTGCTGATGCAGGATAAGAATTCCGATAAGCTTAAAGTTATAGCTAAATATGGTCAGGAGTATGGCATCGATAATCCTATTTGAGTAATCTATCATGGCTATGGCCACTATGATGCATTGAAGACTTCCACTGGTTATGTGTATTTGTGTTAGTTTGTGTTGTTTATTTATGGTTAGTGATACTGGTTTAAGATGTTCAATAACCTGGTTTCTAAGCCGATGTCGAGCATACAGATAGCTTACTTAGAGCCTGCTTTATGCAGTAGTTAAACCATTCAATGCAATGTTTAATGGTCAAGAGAGTTTAGAAACAGGGGGTATAAAAGAAAAACTATGGTAGAAAATATTTGTATGAAAATTAATAAGTAACCATGTCAATATCCGCCCTTCTAGATTTTTGATAATTAAAATCTATATTTTTTATAATAGGGTACAAGAGAACTATTTAGAGCTACAATTATGAGTGTTAAAAGATCAGGAATGGATGCCTCTTTGATACTAATGTTGTTCCTTGTGACAGGTAACTACCACGTTCAGGTACATATAATCTTCTTTTTTTAGTGCATAAGCTTTTTCCAATGATGCGCAACAACAATACTAGTAAGAATAAGATATAAATTACTAGAATGTAAATTTATTTATTTGTTCCTTATCTATATCTTTATAATCTTCATAATGATTAGTCTTTTATGTGTTTTTAGATCTCGATTTAGTCCTTTAACGTCTTTTTATTGTCAATTTAATCTTTTATGTTCTATTTAAATTTTAAGTTAGTTCTTTTCATTAAATTCACATTAGCACTACTACAACAATCAAGATAATCATTTTGAATTATATTTGTTATTAAATATATATTAATTACTTAATTTTTATTTAGAATTGTGATAAGCATGTATTTTGCATTAGTTTAGGGTCTTTTAGGTCATGTTTTTATGTCTATTTTGTCTTGATTACCCCTGATTCCCTTTGTTTTTTATTCTATTCCATAAATGCTACTTTGGTGTTTCTGTTTTTGTAGGTTTTATGATAATTTAGGTCCATTTACATAAGAATTGGAACTATGAAACAAAATGGACATCTTTCGGGACCTCTGCATCCCGTAAAGTGGCATTTTGGCAAGTTTTAGAGAATCCATTGGCAGTAGATGTAAACCACTAGCTATGGATGTCGCTGGAGTGCATGAATTACTTTGGCAGTGCCATCCACTATCCATGGATACAAACCATTGGTCGTGGATGTCATTGGATTGCATGGGGAACTTGTGTATTTAATCCACAGGCTGTGGTTTCGTTTCTTTGGGTTGTGGACACCTTCACTGAACCATCCACTTGCCATGGTTTGCATCCACTAGTCATGGATGTCATCAAGTACCAAGAAAATGCAAAAATTTGGAAAGCACAACTATCAGACCTCGATCCACTGGCCGTGGATGCAAACCACTAGCCGTGGATCGAGCCATAAACCCCACATTCTCCTAATTTTTAGGTTACTTGGGAGTGGAACAAAAGGGGCACGTGGGGAAAAGGAGAGGGAAAATTTTTGAGACTTTTTGGAGAGAAAGTTAAGAGCTTTCTAAAGGGATTTTGGAGTAAGATTCAAGAACAAACATTAAAGAACATCAAATCGTAGAATATGGGTGAGGATTTTGGAAGACACAGTGAGAACTTTTCTTCTTTTTCTCTGAATCTTGATTTTTGTATTTGGGATTTTTCTATATTGGGAATTGAATCAATGACTTGTAGCTTTGTAATGAATTGTATGACGAACTAAACCCCTTTTCTTGGGATTAAGGGGGTAGTATGCAAGTTTATGTGAATTAATTTTTTTCTTCTTATCCCTTTATGAAATTTACGTTTACTATTTGGTTTCATGAATACTTAATGCCTCTACAACACTTCGAGAGAAGGGTAGTTGATTCCAAACAATGTAGGCTACAAGAGTAGGTATATTGTTTGAAAGCATGAAATTGAACCTAGGGTCTTGGGTTATGCGAAAGTATACAAGATCTTTTGAAGGCTAATGGATTTTCACAAAACGTAATGAACCTAATTTACAAATTGACTGTTGTTCTTTGATAATTAGGTACATTAGTAAGGCTTCAAGAGAAGGATGCTAATAACCTTAGGAAAATCTACCTTAGAAACCAAATTTCATAATTAGGAAAATGAACTACATGAAATCAGATATTAGCATATGAACCTCTTAATTCCTAAGAGTTTTCCTTTAATTGATTTTTAGAAAGCATTTCATTTTGATTCAGGTGGTAAATATATCATAAACAATTAATCCCAAATGTACCAATCAATCTCAATCACCACCATGTTATATCATTATTATTGCACTCATACATTCCCTCAGTCATCTCACAATGTAAGGGAATGGGGCCAACATAAGCCCACAATAAAGAAAATGGAATAAATCCAATTCTGGGGAAACTTGCTCAAGCGAGACCCACACTCGCTTGAGCGAGATTGAGGTGGGTCGCTTGAGCGTGATGACATATCTTTTTACCTTTAATTACTTACTCTGTTTGTCTGTTTTATCTACTGTTAAATTATAATAACTGTGTTTTAGCATAATTTGTCAGTAATCTCCATTTGTAATTTTTATTTCACTACTTGTTAGTGATCACTGTTTTCTTATTTTTACTATTACTATTGAGTGTTGTATTTTGTGATTTATGTTTTCCTTTACTGTTACTATTTATTAGTGATTGTTGTTTTTAATCTCTACTATTTCTGTTTAGTTTGTGTTAATTAGTATGTTTAAAATAAATTAAGCTTTCATCCTAAAATAAAATCTATTGAATTAACTAAGTTTAATTTGATTTTATTTTATTTTACAGGCTATCAAATTATTGGAAGCTTCTTGATTATTTTGCAAATAAATTAGTCTCCTCCAAGTACAAATTCACATTAATTAATTTTTCTTGACAAGTATATTAATGTGAAATTATTTTAGCCTTATCAAAGCTTAAAAAAAATGAACAAAATAAACTCCATTCAGCCAAGTATCTCACAGACAGCACACAAAGAAAAGAGGTTTCAATTGCCAATTATTTAATGCATACAAAGGAAAACAACAAAAGTCAAAAGCAAGGGTCCATGCTCCAATTATTTTAATGTAACAAGTGCCTTCCATTCCACAATACCATTCACGGCAATAGCAAGGTTCAATGGCTTGTTATTTTAAGCAAAAGTCATACTCCAAGGTCCACACGGTCAACAAAAAGAAAAGGAGACAAGATTAACGCATTGTTTATTCATTTAGTGGCCCCTTGTGAATATGCTTTGCATATTTTATTCACTAAAATAAAAAGCACTCTGCAGCCATGGGAATTAACGTGAAAAGCTGATGGGAAATTGGACAAAAATATTGAATGCTTTCTTCTCTTTATAGGACCCACCAGCTGAATGGTTTCTTAATTAATTAAGCTATCACTCACCTAAAGCCCATGATGTTCCAACGTAAAAAAAAAAATTGGCTGGTGCAGTACGTGAATGAGACAACAATTGACAAGAAAGTTGGACATTAAATCTAGAGTAAAATCAACGTGAATGCTGAAGGAATTTGGACAGCAATTCACGTTAATTTGGACAGCAAAACAACAAATTGTCAAGTGAAAATGCTGATGGAAAATGGACAGAAAAATTGGGGCTGGACAGCAATGAATTAACGTGAATTATTCTTCAAAAAAGTGCAGAAGTTTTAAGTGTTTCATGGCAAAAAGAATGGAAGGCAAATGACATGTTCCCTTAGTGCATAAATGTCCAACGTGAAGAGCTCATGGCAAAGTGATGGGCCGAATTAATTTGTCCAAAAATCAGCCATGGAATTCCTATAAATTGGAGCCAAATGTGTGTTCAGAGAAGGGAAGCAGAGGAATTGTTGGAGCAGAGAAGCAGTGGACAGCAGCAGGAGAAATAGAGGAAGAATTCAGGAGAACGTCATTCCGGGTTCGGTTTTTATTTTGTTTTAATTATAGAGGGCTAAAACTCTTAGATTGATTTTCTTGGAGGTTAATGTAATGTTATTTTTGAGGTTTTGATTTTTAATACATTTCCTTGTTATTTAATCTCTTCATAATTCTAGCTCAATTATTTAATATCTATATTGTTTAATTAAGTTGTATGCTTAATCAATTTAATTATACAGTTAGAATTGAATAAGAATTATATTAAGATAGATTAAGAAATATACATGCTTAATGAATGTTTCAAAATCAATCTTAATAGTTGTGGTTTGCTTAATTCCATAACGTTGAAGTTAGATTATGTATGTAGGCAATATTCTATGTATGTTCAATAATTCCTAGAATTTAAAATCTTGACTCCTTTTGCTTAATTAGGATGCTTGATTAAAATCTTCATTTTAAATTGAATGAAAGTAAAGGAATTATGAATTAAAAGACGCTTAGTTGATTAATTCAAATTGAACTAAGGGATTGACAGTAAGGAAGTGTATAGAAACCTTTTCAAATCCAAGGATAAAATAAATTACAATACTCCAAGAAAATCAATCGTTCGTTATTTACTTGTTCTACACTCATTTTGTATTTTGTATTCTATATTAAATTTTTGTGACAATCAAACAAACCCCCCCAATGTATACTTGTTGAATTTCTGTCTGTAAAAATAAATTTTAGTTGTTTTATTTTGGTTTGTTAAAAATTAGTTTAAGACTTGATTTTCCTAAATTTTTATGTTGATCTTCGAGAGAACGACCTAGGTTGACACCCTAGTACTACATTAATTAATTTTAATGTACTAATTTGACGGGACCACGATAGCAACGTCAAATTTTGGCGCCGCAGCTGGGGATCAACGATCTTTAGGAAAATTGTTGTTTTAAATTATTTTTTTTGTTTTAAAAAAAATAATTAAAAAAATATATTTTATTTATTTGTTTGTTTGTTTTATTTCTTTTGCATGATTTAGGATTCTTATGATATATTGCTCATTATCATGAAATATCTTGTTGTATGCTATGTATGACTAGAAGAACTTTTGAGCATTTATATTCATTTGATCCTGAAATTGATAGAACTTTTCATAGGTTAATTAGAGAAGCTAGATTTAATAATAACTTTGTTGATATTGATAGTGATAGTATCTTTCCTGAATCTGTTGAAAGTACTACTGCTAGTTTTTTTGATATGGCTGAACCTCGTGAAAGAACTCTTAGAGAACTAGCTGCTCCTGAATTTACTTACGAAAGTTTGTGTATTCAATATCCTGATGAGGATGTCCCTTTTATTCTTAAGACCGGACTTATACACTTGTTGCCTAAGTTTCATGGTCTTGCGGGTGAAGATCCGCACAAACACCTCAAAGAATTCCACATTGTGTGCTCCACAATGAAACCCCAAAATGTTCAAGAAGACCATGTCTATCTTAAAGCGTTTCCTCATTCTTTAGAAGGTGTTGCTAAGGATTGGTTGTACTACCTTGCTCCAAGATCAATCACAAGTTGGAATGACTTAAAGAAAATATTCTTGGAAAAGTTTTTTCCTGCCTCTAGAACAACTATAATCTGTAAAGACATATCTGCATTAGGCAACTCTCTGGAGAAAGTCTTTATGAGTATTGGGAGAGATTCAAGAAACTCTGTGCAAGTTGCCCTCACCACCAAATTTCAGAACAACTTCTTCTTCAGTACTTTTATGAAGGTCTGCACCATGTTGATCGCAACATGATAGATGCGGCAAGTGGAGGAGCTTTAGGAGATATGACTGCTGCTGAAGCAAGAAACTTGATTGAGAAGATGGCATCCAACTCTTAACAATTTGGCGTGAGAAATGATTCTTTCAAACCCATGTTTGATTCCAATTCTAGTTCATCTAGAATTAAATTGGAGAGCAAACTTGATACTCTTACCACTCTGGTCACACAATTAGCAGTAAATCAAAAATCCATGACTGCTAAAGTATGTGGCATCTGCTCTTCACAAGAGCACCCCACTTATTGTTGTCCTTCTCTACAAGAAAAGGATAATAATAATCCTCAAGCCTATGCAGCTAACATCTACCATGATAGACCTTCACCACCACAACAATAAAACCATGACCTTTCCACCAACAGATACAATCCAGGTTAGAGAAACCATCCAAATTTGAGATGGGGCAACCAACAACAAAATCCCCATCCCCAACCTCTATTTCACAGCAATGCACCAGCCTTCCAAAGACCTACACCTCAACCATCCAGAAGTGGCCCTTCTTTGGAGGATCTAGTGAAACAAATGGCTGCACAGAACTTGGAGTATCAACAGAGAAATGATGCTACCATCCAGAGTTTAAGCAACCAAATTGGGCAATTGGCTTCATCATTAAGCCAGTTACAATCTCAAAACTCTGACAAATTACCATCTCAACCAGCTGCAAATCCAAGAAATGTGAGTGCAATTCAGTTAAGATCAGGTAAGAACCTTGAAATACCCATACCCAAGGAATCTGAAAACAAACAACTGAACCTGAAATAGTTGAGAATAATGTACCCTCTTCAAGAAAATCTGAGATACAACCACCCCAAATTCCACCTCATATCCCTCTTCCTTTCCCACCAAAAGCAATTCCAAGTAAGAAGATGGAAGAAGTGGACGAAGAAATTTTGGATACTTTTAGGAAAGTGGAAGTGAATATACCTCTTCTTGATGCAATCAAGCAAATACCCAAGTATGCCAAATTTCTGAAAGAGCTGTGTACTCACAAGAGGAGACTCAAAGGCAATGAAAGGATAAGCATGGGAAGAAATGTATCTGCACTGCTTGGTAAGGAATTTCCAAATATTCCTGAGAAATGCAAGGATCCAGGTACGTTTTCTATACCCTGTATCATAGGCAATAACAAATTTGAAAATTGCATGTTAGATTTAGGAGCTTCAATAAATGTTATGCCTATGTCTGTTTTCAAATCTTTGTCTCTTGGAAATTTACAACCTACTGGAGCAGTAATTCAGCTAGCCAATAGGAGCACTGCTTACCCTGCTGGAGTTATAGAAGATGTTTTGGTTCAGGTAGAACAACTTGTTTTCCCTGCTGATTTTTTCGTACTTGATATGGAAGAAGGTATGCCTCAAATTCCTGTTCCTATCATTCTGGGAAGACCATTTTTGAAAACAGCTCGAACCAAAATAGATGTTCATTCTGGAACTCTCTCTATGGAATTTGGTAACACGAGAGTTCAATTTAATATTCTTGATGCCATGAAATACCCATCTGAAAATCATTCTATTTTCCAAATTGACATTATTGATGAACTAGTTTTTGAACATTTTTCTAATGTTGATTTGGAATGCATAGATGATTCAAACAAATGTTTTGCATGCAATGATTCTGGAAGCTGTGATATTTATGCTGAAATTGATAAATACATAATTTCTGATTTAGAGTCTTTAGATATACCTGTTAACCATAAGGAGCCGAATGCGGGATTTCAAGAAAACTCTAACAAAATTTTTGAGGTGCAAGCAGCGGAATCCAAATCTGCTTTGTTAGTTCCATCTGTTTTGTAGGCACCTAAGTTAGAATTGAAACCCTTACCTGAGAACCTCAAGTATGTATACTTAGGGGATGATGAACAGCTCCAGGTGATAATTTCCACTTCTCTTGATGAAAATCAAGAAGAAAAATTGTTACAGGTATTGAAAAAACATAAGAAGGCTATAGGATGGACATTGGCAGACATACCTGGAATTAGCCCATCCATGTGCATGCATAGGATATTTCTAGAGGAAAATACTAAAGCAGTAAGACAGCCCCAGAAGAGACTCAACCCTGTAGTCCTTGATGTTGTTAAGAAGGAAATTACCAAGCTTTTACAAGCAGGAATCATTTATCCTATCTCTGACAGTGAATGGGTGAGTCCAATTCAAGTGGTTCCTAAGAAAACAGGGATCACAGTTGTGAAGAATGAGAAGAATGAGTTGATCCCAACTAGAGTGCAGAATAGTTGGAGAGTCTGTATTGATTACAGGAGACTTAACCAAGCAACCAAGAAGGACCATTTTCCTTTACCCTTTATTGATCAAATGCTTGAGCATCTCGCAGGTAAGTCTCACTACTGTTTTCTTGATGGATTCTCTGGATATTTTCAGATTCATATTGCACCTGAGGATCAAGAAAAAACCACATTCACCTATCCCTTTGGCACATTTTCTTATAGGAGAATGCCATTTGGCCTATGCAATGCTCCTGGAACCTTTCAAAGATGCATGATAAGTATTTTTCATGATTTCATTGAAAATTGCATAGAGGTGTTTATGGATGATTTTACTATTTATGGATCTTTATTTAATGCATGCCTTGAAAGTTTAGATAAAGTTTTAAACAGGTGTATTGAAACTAACCTTGTCTTGAACTATGAAAAATGTCATTTTATGGTAAAACAAGGAATAGTTTTAGGGCATGTAATCTCTGAGAAAGGAATTGAGGTAGACCCTGCCTAGGTAGAAGTTATATCACATTTGCCTTACCTCTCTTGTGTTTGAGAGGTTCGTTCTTTTCTTGGTCATGCAGGTTTCTACAGAAGATTCATAAAGGATTTTAGCAAGGAGGCTAGGCCACTATCCAGTTTGCTTCAAAAGAATGTGGCATTTGAGTTTGATGAAAAGTGTAAGGAGGCTTTTAATTGCCTCAAGCAAGCATTGACCACTACCCCAATAATCCAAGCACCTGATTGGACAGCCCCATTTGAATTGATGTGTGATGCCTCTAATTATGCATTGGGAGCTGTCCTTGGTCAAAAGATTGACAAGCAACCTAGGGTCATCTACTATGCATCTAAAACTTTAGATGTTGCCCAGGTAAATTACACCACCACTGAAAAAGAGCTCTTGGCCATTGTTTTTGCATTAGATAAGTTCAGATCTTACTTACTCGGTTCTCGAGTAGTTATCTTTACTGACCATGCAGCTCTGAAGTACTTGTTGAAGAAAGGTGAGTCTAAGCCAAGATTAATTCGTTGGATGCTCTTGCTCCAAGAGTTTCACTTGGAAATTCGTGACAGAAGTGGAACACAAAACCTTGTGGCAGACCATTTAAGCAGAATTGAGAATGCTCCTGATTCGGCACCTATTCAGGACCAATTTCCCGATGAACACCTCATGAGTATTTCTAACTCTTTTGATACACCTTGGTTTGCTAACATTGTAAATTATCTTGTTGCTTCTGTTTTTCCACCATATGCATCCAGAAACCAAATTTTAAAATTAAAAAGTGATGCAAAATATTATATATGGGATGACCCGTATTTGGGGAAGTTGTGTAATGATCAGGTGATTCAAAGATGCATTCCTGATCAAGAGATAGAATCAGTTCTTCGATTCTGTCATGCTTCATCAGTTGGTGGACATTTTGGTCCACAAAGAACAACAAGGAAGGTGTTGGATTCTGGTTTATATTGGCCTACCATTTTTAAGGATGCATGGAAAAATTGTAACACCTGTGAGAAATGCCAAAGAACTGGAAACGCTATGACATGGCGTCAACAGATGCCTCAGCAACCTATGTTGTTTTGTGAAGTGTTTGATGTTTGGGGCATTGATTTTATGGGTCTATTTCCTCTATCCTTTGGTTTTACTTACATTCTGTTAGCTGTAGATTATGTTTCTAAATGGGTGGAAGCTAAAGCCACCAGAACTAATGATGCTCGAGTTGTTGTGGATTTTGTTAGATCTCAAATTTTTTATAGGTTTGGCATTCCGAGAGCAATCATTAGTGATCAAGGAACATACTTCTGCAACAGGACCATGCAAGCTATGCTTAGGAAGTATGGGGTTGTTCATAGAGTCTCTACTCTATATCACCCCCAAACCAATGGACAAGCAGAAGTCTCTAACAGAGAAATCAAAAGAATCCTGGAGAAAATAGTACAGCCTAACAGAAAAGATTGGAGCAGGAAACTAGATGATGCTCTTTGGGCACATAGAACAGCTTTTAAGGCACCTATAGGAATGTCTCCCTATAGAATTATTTTTGGTAAAGCATGTCATCTTCCAGTGGAGATTGAGCATCGTGCTTATTGGGCTGTAAAAGCTTGCAACTTAGCACTTGATCAAGCAGGTGAAGAAAGGAAATTACAACTGAATGAGCTTGATGAAATCCGTTTGGCAGCTTATGAGAACTCGAGGTTCTATAAGGAGAAAACAAAGAAATTCCATGATAGCTCAATAGCTAGGAAGGATTTTACTGCTGGACAGAAAGTGCTACTGTTTAATTGCCGGTTGAAACTGATGGCCGGAAAATTGCGCTCCAAATGGGAAGGACCTTTCATTGTTACTAATGTATTTCCCCATGGAGCTGTGGAAATAAAAAGTGAAAACTCCAATAAAAGCTTCAAGGTTAATGGACAACGTTTGAAGCCATTTCATGAGAATCCTTCACTTGTAGATGTCACAATGGAGGAACATAATTTGGGGGAACCACTTCTTGATCCCCCTTGAGGGAGTTTTTCTTACCCATCTTTTTACTTTTTTATTATATTGTCTATTTTGTATGCTCTGTCTTACATTGAGGACAATGTATGATTTAAGTGTGAGGGTGGGAATATCCTTGTATGTTGTTGTGTGTTGTTTTCATTGTGTGAATTTGTGATTAATTTTGTGTGACTATTTTTCAAAAAAAAATATACAAAAAAGTAAAAAAATTTTAAAAAAAATTTTAAAAAAAAATTATGTGTTTTTGTTTTAAAAAGGCATGTTTTATTGGAATTTTAAGATATGCATGAGTAACAGGTAAATTCTCTCATGTCTGATATAAGCTTAATGATATGTTATGATTTGAACTCAAACATTTTTGGTATGTTGAGAATGACATGATAATTGAGAGATGGTCATATATGATGGAATTATACCTTGTGAGATTTTTGAGCCTTAAAATTTGATGGATCACTTAAAACCATCTTAATTCTTTCATGTGTGATTAATTCCTGAATGATTACATCCTAATTTTTGTCTTGTTTCTTGATGATACTTGAAACTCATGTGAATGTATTTGAAATGATACAGGCATTTTGTTCAATTGAGCCACTAGCCATATAAGTCTACCATGAATAAATCATCCTTTGTTAGCCCTTTTGAGCCTATTTAACCATTTCTTTGTTGCAGCTCAAATAAGCCATGAAAAAAAAAACCAAAAATATACCTACCTTAAGGAATATATTGGAGCTTTGGAATCAAGTCAAAAACAGGCATTCAAATAAGTCTGGGGGTATACAAAAAGAAGTCACAACTCTTGTTTTAAATGTTATGCAATCACATAAGAAAAGATAAAAAAATGATGAATAAATAAAAAGAAATATTTTGATGATTAATTGCGACCAAAAGAAATTGGAACACAAAGTGTTATATCCTCATGCTTACCTGTAAAATTATTTGCTCCTTATTCTTTTTGGTACTTGCCACAATTCCAAAATTTTACCACCCACTTTAACCTTGGCCACATTACAACCCTAGAAAGCCCTGTTGATCTATACATGCATTTGTGTTGATTGTGGAATTGAGAAACTTGCCAAATTTTTGGACTATCTGTTTTTCAGGAAATGTTTTAAGAGTATACACAAACCCAAAACACTTGAGAGTTGAGAGTATATCTTGTGAGGTTCTGTCACTTATGATTTTCCTTTCAGTTGATTTAATTCTCACATGTCTAAGTGTTTGGATGATTTTTATACATATCTTAATACTCTGTATCTACATTTCAGATAACTCCTATATCTTTGTATATTTTAAAACTCAATAATGTGCATGCCAATTCGGTGTGTTTACTTTATTTCAATTTTTAACATTTTTAATAAATTATAAGATTTGTTTTTATTCTGATTTTGCCCAGGAGTGCAAAAGAGTAAGTGTGGGGGTATTTGATGACATATCTTTTTACCTTTAATTACTTACTCTGTTTGTCTGTTTTATCTACTGTTAAATTATAATAACTGTGTTTTAGCGTAATTTGTCAGTAATCTCCATTTGTAATTTTTATTTCACTACTTGCTAGTGATCACTGTTTTCTTATTTTTACTGTTACTATTGAGTGTTGTATTTTGTGATTTATGTTTTCCTTTACTGTTACTATTTATTAATGATTGTTGTTTTTAATCTCTACTATTTCTGTTTAGTTTGTGTTAATTAGTATGTTTAAAATAAATTAAGCTTTCATCCTAAAATAAAATCTATTGAATTAACTAAGTTTAATTTGATTTTATTTTATTTTACAGGCTATCAAATTATTGGAAGCTTCTTGATTATTTTGCAAATAAATTACTCTCCTCCAAGTACAAATTCACATTAATTACTTTTTCTTGACAAGTATATTAATGTGAAATTGTTTTAGCCTTATCAATGCTTAAAAAAAATGAACAAAATAAACTCCATTCAGCCAAGCATCTCACGGACAGCACACAAAGAAAAGAGGTTTCAATTGCCAATTATTTAATGCATACAAAGGAAAACAACTAAAGTCAAAAGCAAGGGTCCATGCTCCAATTATTTTAATGCAACAAGTGCCTTCCATTCCACAATACCATTCACGGCAATAGCAAGGTTCAATGGCTTGTTATTTTAAGCAAAAGTCATACTCCAAGGTCCACACGGTCAACAAAAAGAAAAGGAGACAAGATTAATGCATTGTTTATTCATTTAGTGGCCCCTTGTGAATATGCTTTGCATATTTTATTCACTAAAATAAAAAGCACTCTGCAGCCATGGGAATTAACGTGAAAAGCTGATGGGAAATTGGACAAAAATATTGAATGCTTTCTTCTCTTTATAGGACCCACCAGCTGAATGGTTTCTTAATTAATTAAGCTATCACTCACCTAAAGCCCATGATGTTCCAACATAAAAAAAAAAAATTGGCTGGTGCAGTACGTGAATGAGACAACAATTGACAAGAAAATTGGACATTAAATCTAGAGTAAAATCAACATGAATGCTGAAGGAATTTGGACAGCAATTCACGTTAATTTGGACAGCAAAACAACAAATTGTCAAGTGAAAATGCTGCTGGAAAATGGACAAAAAAATTGGGGCTGGACAGCAATGAATTAACGTGAATTATTCTTCAAAAAAGTTCAGAATTTTTAAGTGTTTCATGGCAAAAAGAATGGAAGGCAAATGACATGTTCCCTTAGTGCATAAATGTCCAACGTGAAGAGCTCATGGCAAAGTGATGGGCCGAATTAATTTGTCCAAAAATCAGCCATGGAATTCCTATAAATTGGAGCCAAATGTGTGTTCAGAGAAGAGGAGCAGAGGAATTATTGGAGCAGAGAAACAGTGGACAGCAACAGGAGAAATAGAGGAAGAATTCGGGAGAACGTCATTCTGGGTTCGGTTTTTATTTTGTTTTAATTATGGAGGGCTAAAACCCTTAGATTGATTTTCTTGGAGGTTAATGTAATGTTATTTTTGAGGTTTTGATTTTTAATACATTTCCTTGTTATTTAATCTCTTCATAATTCTAGCTCAATTATTTAATATCTATATTGTTTAATTAAGTTGTATGCTTAATCAATTTAATTATACAGTTAGAATTGAATAAGAATTATATTAAGATAGATTAAGAAATATACATGCTTAATGAATGTTTCAAAATCAATCTTAATAGTTGTGGTTTGCTTAATTCCATAACGTTGAAGTTAGATTATGTATGTAGGCGATGTTCTATGTGTAACACCCTAATTTTTAATAAATAATTAAACCCAAAAACAGGGAAAGAAAAATTTTCATAAAAACAACCACTGGTCACTCGGTATAGAAAAGAAGAAGAAGGCAAGGGAGAAATGAAAGAACATTCATACGCACGACAATCAGTGGAAGGAATAAGGCTTGACCGATCCATTCAGTTCAGCAAAACCCATCATCGCCTGGGCGAATCCCACAAACAACGTCCACTCGCTTCAGCGTGACCCCACTCGTTTGGGCGAAATAGCTCAAGTCGCTCGGGGGAGGGACGATTCGCCTAAGCGATACTCACACAAGAGTCTTCCTGAAATACACTCGCTGGAGCGAGTACCTTGCTCGCTGGAGTGAGAAGTTCACTCGGCATCCTGCCATTCCACTCGGTTTTAGCGTACGGTTCACTCACGGAGATCCACTTCTTAACCCACTTGGATTCCCCTTAATACGTACCGGTTCTATTTAGACAGCATTCCCACTCCCTGGCTCCACTCGATCGGATTACATATACATTGGCAACCCAAAAATGATTTCCAAGTCACTCACTCGGAATCTAAGAAGACTCCTCGCTCGGGATAACTCCCACGTCCATTACGCCACTCGGGGTATTCTACTTCCTTTTCATTCTGTAACCATATTATTTTCTGCTCTAATTTTCCTACTAAGCCAGGACTCACTCGGGTTCTTTAGCTACTTGCTAATCTATTACAATGGGTCCACTACAGGTGAACAAAGATTGTTGGAATTAAATGAGCTTGAAGAACTCCGTCTAGATGCATACGAAAATGCCAGAATTTATAAAGAAAAAACCAAACAATGGCATGATCGTCACATCCAACGGAGAACATTTAATCCAGGTGATATGGTTTTACTGTTTAATTCCACATTGAAGCTTTTTCCAGGTAAACTGAGATCCCGATGGTCGGGACCATTCAAGGTGACAAAAGTCTTTCCCTTCGGAGCTGTCGAACTATGGAGCGAGAAATCTGGTACATTTAGGGTAAATGGACAGAGGGTAAAACACTATCTGACAGGTCAACCAATACAACAAGCAAGTGACTTGGACTTGTTTGATGCTCCTGATGAGTAAATCCAAATGGTAAGAAGTCTGGCTGAAGACTTAAAACTTAGCACTGATAGGGAGGTAACCCTATAAAAAGTTGTTGTTTCATTTTATTTAAAAAAAAAACCAACTATGTCAGATGCTGGTTTGGGGTTACTCCAGGTAAGTTTTCTTATCCTTTTATCATCCATTTTAACATTGAGGACAATGTCAAATTCTGGTTTGGGGTGGTAGGTAAGAAAACTTAACTATTTTGTTTACGTTGTGTGATTGTTATTTTATTTTGCATGTGCGTTTTCCTTATTTTGTTTGTAATCTTATAATTTACCATGACTGCATGACAAATTTACTTTGAACACAAGGCTAAAGTATCTAAGGACCCCAAAATTTTGAGTAAAATTTTCAAAATTTGATTGTTTAAATGCCAAATAAATGCTTAAATGAACTTTATGTGATTAAAATTTTCTTTGAAAAGACTTTCCATGGTTAGACTTGAGCCAAAATGGGTTATTTATCAAACAAATTTTCAAAACCCATATTTTCTTAATTGAGTGAATCTCATAGTCATTAATATTCTAGAACTTGTTTTTCAACCGATTCAAAATGGTTTTTTATTATATGTCTTAGAATGATAAAGGCACAATTAGGTCTTATTCTTAAGCCTCAGAATTTTGTATAATTTGACCCCTAGTTGCCCCTTTTGAGCCTAAAAGCGAAAAGTTTTCTTTGAAACCTTTCATTGACTGATATTCTCTTAATGGTGAAAAAGTTGGAAATTTAGTGGAGCAAAGAAATAAAAAAAAGACTTAAGAAAAATATGGTATTGGATGCAAAGAAAAGCAAGAAAAAGAAAATCAAAAGGATGATATTGAATGAATTCCAAAAAGTCCATAAAAATTCAAAAATTTGCTCTGTTAAATTTATGATGATAATTTGAATCATTCATGACTGTTAAAGCCCTTTTGTATTCCATTTTTTTGAAATTCCTACCTTGACAATACAACCCAAGGCCACGTTACAACCTTTGAAAGACCTTTAGACTTTGACATATTTTCTATCTAAACTGTGGAGTTTCTGGTTTATTAACAATCTTATGGTAATATTTTTTGACTATGATAATTTGAGAGATACACAAACCTTTAAACACTTGAATGAAAATTATGAGAAGAGTATCTCAAGTCTTGACATTGAAAATTGATTCACATAAGAAAAATAAAACTGGCATTTGAATAAATCTGTTTCTCTGTTTTGGATTCCATAAGTTATTAAGTTTAGTGTTTTCTGTATTTATCTTGTGAATATGGTGATTGCTTGAGGACAAGCAATGCTTTGGTTTGGGGTATTTTGATAAGTGCTTTATAATACAATAAATTAGGTCTAAATTGCTTAGGATTTTAGTCATTATCCACTGTATTTCCTTTATTTATTGCGATTTTTGCTTTCTTTCCACTCTATTCTACTTGGGTATGTTATTTTGCAGAACTTAAGGTAATAAAGGGTCAAAAACAAGAGAAAAACGACCATAAAATGATAAAGAAACAAGAAGAACAAGCCCAAAGTGGAAAGAATTCTCTTTTTAAAGATGAAATCCGACTCAGAAAGCAAAAATCTGACTCAGAGCACTGAAATCCGACTCAAAATGGCCAAATCCGAGTGGGATAACTCAGAAATGACCAAATCCGAGTGGAAGGACTCAAAATGGAGCATTTCCGAGTGAAATACTGCAGTGTTGGAGCCAAATCCGAGTGAAAAGCTCCCTGTCAAAGCCATTCCGAGTGATAAATGGCTGAGGTTCAATGCTAAAATGGAATGAGTCTCGGTTGGAGGAGATTCTGAGTGGAAGCTTCCCCGACTGCGTCCATTCCGAGTGAAAAAAGGGACTGACATTGAATAGATGCTGTCCAAAGCTATTCTCTGAGTGAAAGGCTTGCTGATTGAAGTGCATCCGAGTGGGAGCTTTCTGATTTGCAACCAATCCGAGCAAAAAGCTATTCCGAGTGAATTGATTCCGAGCAGAAGGAATCCCATTGAATGAATAAATGCTGATAAGGAGAATCCAAGTAGTTTCATTCGGAGAACAAGACAGTTCCGAGTGGTGTCTTAATCGGACAAGGAAAAATCCGACCAGAAATGAATCACACTCGGGCAGACTCTCAAGTTTCACACTGAGCCCGAGTGAGAAGTCTCCAAGGAAAGGAATTCCGAGTGAGTTGGGTTAGAAAGATGCATTTCTGAGCAAAGCAAGGCTCGGACATAAGAAGAAATCGAATCAGTCAAATTCCAACCCTTCAAGTGCAAGTTCCTGAGTAAAAGTGAAGGCCATTCCGAGTGAGTTGATTGACGACTGAAGGCCATTCCGACTAAAAAGCATGAAGGCCGACTGAAATATTTCAAAGCAAATCTGAGTGAATTCCAAAGCAAAGCTTTAACCGAGTGGTCCAAATTCAGAGACAGCCGAGTGAAAATGATTGGGAACCGATTGAATCTGAACCAAGTGAGTCTTCAATCAGTTCCGAATGAACTCCATGAACCTGAGCCGAGTGAATGGTTTCAGTCGGATCCGAGTCCCCTCTCCTTTCAAAACCGTCCTCACTTCACAACACCGTCCTCTCCTTTCCATCCACAACACCGTCCCTTCCTTTCCATCCATAACACCATTCTCTCCTTTCCAATACTCTCTCAACACCGCCCAGACTCCTGATCCATGACACCGCCCAGTAATCCGTCATCCGCACCGCCCAGACTCCTCTCCTACCAACACCGCCCAGCAACATTGGCTCCATCCACCACATCGTCCAGCAACTCCACTGTCCCTCATACCACCATACCTGCCACATATAAACCAACAACGCCCAGTAACCAATACCGAACAGCAAGCTTTCATTCGGTCTTGTGGAATTCCAGCACCTTTCCACTCAAAATTTGCCCAGCTGAATAAATCCAAGCACCGAATTATTGGAAATATTAAAATAATGCAAATTGGCACAGCTGGAACTCACATGCACCAAAAGTTTCCTCCCAACTAGCAATTACAACGTGTTTCTTAGCTGGATCCCCCCTTTCCATCGCCTATAAAAGGAGAAGAAGTTGCAAGCATCCAGCATCAACGATCACTTGCATCAATTACCATCAGATTCATTTTTTTTTCTTTTCTTCGTTACTTTCTCTCTTTTTCTCTTTAAGTTTTCTTCTTTTCCATTTTTCTTTCTCTGTTCGTTTCTTCTCTTTCTTTTTATTTTCTTTTCTTTCTTTTATTTTGTAAGAGTGTGAGGGCTGTAAAAGTGAGAATTTAAATTTGTAATTGGTGGAGAAATTATTGCAACAAGAAATTACAGTGGAAAATTATTCTGAGCTTTTGGAGAAACCCGTAAGTCTTTATTTTTACCATGTCTTGTATGTTTTATTTTTCCATTATTTATATGAATTTAAATTATTTCATGAGTAGCTAAATTAATTATCTTGGGATAAAGGGGGTATGATAATATTTTATTTTAATGTTATTTTAATTTGGAATTAAATAAATTTCTGTTTTCCATTTAGTTCAATTATGCTCAATGCTTTTAGTAATTCCTAACAAGAACCTAAATGATAAAACTGTACACTTACGGGTATATTAGTAAGTTTAGGTAATAAATAGAATCGAGAGATTTATTTTTACCGAAAAGCTTTGAACTAAACCTAAGATTTTGAGATGCTTTTTGTGACCTCGGTAAAACCGTGAAAGTAATCAAAATTCCTTTAAGGAAATAAAAGGGATTTTCATAAAACGATAATGGGCCTTTCTGAGGATTAAGCAGCGCTTTCCATAGGTTAGGTACAATAATAGGATTACGAGAGGAACATATTAATTAGCTTTTGGAAAATTCGCCTTGGAAAACTTAATTTGATTCTTATTTATGAAAAGTTAAAATTCATTAACATAAAATAGAGTCTTAATCCCCCGAAATCCCAAGATACTCTCAACTCTGATCTTTTAAGTGTCAAGTAAATCTTATTTTTGTATTCTGTGCAACTTAATTTTGTGTTTTATTTTACAAAAACCTTAAAAATCAATTGTGTGGATAATTAAATTTCAATATGCTGGTACTTTGAACACAGTCCCTGTGGAGAACGATAATCTTTTATATTACGCGACATAACCCGTGCGCTTGCGGGCCCTGTCAAGTTTTTGGCGCCGTTACCGGGGACTGTTGTCCCTCAAATATCGGCAATATTGAAATTGAATTAGATCATACTTGTTAATATTTTTATTGTTATTTTTATTTTTGTTTTTAATTTTGTTTGTAATTTTGTCTTTTGTTCTTTATTTTGTGTATCTGTTGTTGTTTTATTCTTGTAATTGTTTGTTTTATTTGTCACTTATTTTCTATTTATGCGACGAAGCCGTAGTGTCGATCTAAACTTAGGATTTGACCCTGAGATAGAACGTACCCTTAGAGCTTTAAGAAAACAACAAAAACAACAAAAAGAACAAAAAGAAAAACAAATGGCAGACCAACACAGACCCTTAAGAGATTTTGCCGCTCCAAGCACTAATGGAAGAGGATCCAGTATCCTCAGATCCACAGTGGAGGCTAACAATTTTGAATTGAAGCCTTCACTACTCTCAATGGTTCAACAGAACCAATTCGGAGGATTACCCTCTGAAGATCCAAATCTTCATCTTCAAATCTTTCTTGAATACTGTGACACCCTGAAGATGAACGGAGCCACCAATATGCCATTCGCTTAAGACTTTTTCCTTTCTCCTTAAGAGATAAAGCGAGAGCGTGGTTATACTCTCTTCCTGAAGGATCCATCACGACTTGGGAACAATTGTCCAGTGCTTTTATCAATAAATGGTACCCAAGGAACAAGACTGATGTGCTGAGAAAACAAATCATCAATTTTTCACAAAAAGATGATGAATCCTTGTATGAAGCCTGGGAAAGATACAGAGAGTTGCTAAGAGAATGTCCTCACCATGGGATAGAAAGGTGGTTGACAATCCATATTTTCTATAATGGACTAACTTCCACACAAAAGATCTCTTTAGATGCTACAGCTGGAGGAGCCTTCATGAGTAAAAATGTTGATGAAGTTGAGAACCTGATCGAGGAAATAGCTCAAAACACTCACCAATGGAACTCTGAGAGAGGATTACTTTCTAAAACACCAGGTAAGTACTCTGTTGATGCTCTTTCCCTACTTTCTGCCAAAGTTGAAGCGTTAACATTAAAACTTGATAAAATAGGGTCAACAGGTGCTACTAATATTGTTTGTGAAGTTTGTGGTGTTTCAGGACATGGAGCTACAAACTGCAATTTAGCCATGACCCCTAATCAAGAACAAGAAATGCATCAGGTGGATGCTATTGGAAACTACGGTGGAAATTATCAAGGTAACTACAGACCTCCACAAGGTCCACCTGGTTTCCAAAATAGGCCACCTCAATTCCAAAGTAACTACAAACCTCAACAAGGAACCTATATTCCATAAAAATCAAAGCTAGAATCCTTGATGGAGACATTTGTAGCTACTTAACTTAAACAAAATGATGAATTCTCTGATGCAATAAAAAACTTGGCTTTAAAAGTGGACTCTCTTGCCACTCACAACAAAATACTGGAAAATCAAATTGCCCAACAAGCCTCCTATTCTCAAAGAGCACCGAGAACATTTCCTGGGAAACCAGAGGCTGGACCATCTAACCAAACCATGGCTATCACTCTTAGGACTGGTACTCAATACGATGGGCCAGTAGATAAGACTGCAAAGGAGGAAAAGAAAGTAGATGAATCTTCATCTCATCCAGTAATTGAAGAAGAGAAACCACAAGAAAAGAAGGAGGAAGTTAAGCCATATCAACCTCCCATTCCATTTCCTCAGCGCTTAGCCAAAGCAAAGTTGGACAAACAATTTGGTAAGTTCCTTGATGTTTTAAAGAAATTGTATATTAATATTCCCTTTACAGATGCTTTGCAGCAAATGCCCACATTTGCAAAGTTCCTGAAGGACATTTTGTCCAACAAAAGAAGACTGGAGGAAGATGGTACAGTTGCACTTACTGAAGAGTGCAGTGCTCTAACTCAAAAGAAACTTCCACCCAAGCTCCAAGATCCAGGTAGTTTCTCTATTCCTTGCATGATTGGTGACATGAATATAGATAAAGCATTGTGTGATTTAGGAGCGAGTATGAGTTTAATGCCATTATCTGTTGCTGAAAAGTTAGGATTGGGTGAACTAAAACCTACTAGGATGTCTTTACAATTGGCTGATAGATCTGTAAAATATCCTGTAGGAATTTTAGAGGATGTTCCTATTAAGATAGGAAAATTTTTTATACCTGCTGACTTTGTTGTGCTTGAAATGGACGAAGATTCTTTGATTCCTATTATTTTAGGCAGACCATTTTTAGCCACTTCAGGTGCTGTGATCGATGTCAAGAATGGTAAGTTGTCTCTAACTGTTGGAGACCAAAAGGTTGACTTTAATTTGAAAAATGTTTTAGAAAAACCTTATAATGATGTTTGCTGTACTGTGGATTTTGTCGAACAAGTGGTAAAGGAAGCAACCCTTCCTAATGACCCACTTGAAACTGTTTTCATGATTGAGCTGACAGAAACATCTGATTGCTCTGAGGCCCCACATGACACTGAGGTCATGTGTGACAAAGTGGTAAGCCCCAATGTGGAATTAAAACCTTTACCAGCTTCTTTAAGGTATGAGTTTCTTGGCCCTAATTCCTCATATCCTGTGATTATTAATGCTGAATTGAATCCATCTGAAACTGAAAAACTTTTGAAACAACTTAGGTTGTATAGAAAGGTAATAGGTTATACAATGGATGATATCAAAGGGATTAGCCCTTCTCTTTGTATGCACAGGATTACTGTAGAAGATGAAAGTAGGCCCACAGTAGAACCACTTAGGAGATTAAATCCTAAAATGCAAGAAGTGGTTAAAAAGGAAATTTTGAAATTGCTTGATGCTGGAGTCATATATCCTGTTGATAGTAGTAAATGGGTAAGTCCTGTCCATGTGGTGCCTAAAAAGGGGGGAATAACTGTGATTGAAAATGATAAACATAACTTGATTCCTACTAGGATTGTCTCTGGTTAGCGCATGTGCATTGATTATAGAAAGTTAAATAGCGCCACGAAAAAAGATCATTTTCCCCTCCCTTTTATTGATCAGATGCTTGAAAGACTTGCGAAACACTCTTATTTCTGTTATTTGGATGGGTATTCAGGTTTTCATCAAATTCCCATTCATCCATCTGATCAAGAAAAGACTACCTTCACTTGCCCTTATGGGACTTATGCTTACAGACGTATGCCTTTTGGTTTATGTAATGCACCTGCGACTTTTCAAAGGTGTATGCAAGCAATTTTTTCTGATCTTATTGAAAATGTGATGGAAGTCTTTATGGATGATTTTTCAGTGCATGGTTTGGATTTTGATAATTGTTTAACAAATTTGCGCCAAGTCTTGCAGCGTTGTGAAGAAACCAATTTGGTTCTAAATTGGGAAAAATGCCATTTTATGGTAAGAGAAGGCATAGTTCTTGGACACCTGGTGTCTGAGAGAGGTATAGAAGTTGATAAGGCTAAAGTGGAAGTAATTGAAAAATTGCCTCCACCCACAAAGGTGAAAGGTATTCGGAGTTTTCTTGGACATGCAGGGTTTTATCGCAGGTTCATCAAAGATTTCTCCAAGATCACAAAGCCTCTTACAACTCTTCTGGGTAAGGATGTGCCTTTCAATTTTGATTCATCTTGTATGGAAGCTTTTTGCAGGATTAAGCAAGCTCTAATCTCTGCCCCCATCGTACAATCACCTGATTGGAAACTCCCATTTGAGCTGATGTGCGATGCGAGTGATTACGCAGTAGGGGCTGTGTTGGGGCAAAGAAAGGATAAAAAGCTCCATGTAATTCATTATGCCAGCCGAACGCTAGATGATGCTCAGGTAAATTATGCCACAACTGAAAAAGAACTGTTAGCTATTATCTTTGCTTTTGATAAATTTAGGTCTTATTTGGTAGGTTCACATGTTACTGTTTACACTGACCACTCTGCCATTAAGTATCTATTGAATAAAAAGGAAGCAAAGCCTAGATTAATTAGGTGGATTCTAATATTGTAAGAATTTGACTTGGAAATTAAGGACAAGAAGGGTACCGAGAACTTGGTCGCTGACCACCTATCTAGGTTGACATCTGAAAAAGAAGAAACAGATAATATTCCCATCAATGAATCTTTTCCAGATGAACAACTCTTGAATCTTAGTATCCAACGTGTTCCTTGGTATGCTGATTTTATAAATTTTCTTGCATGTGGTATCTTACCTCCTGATCTTAGCTTTCAGCAAAGGAAAAAGTTTTATGCAGATGTCAAGCATTATTATTGGGATGAACCACTCCTTTTCAAGCAATGTGCAGATGGTATGATTCGGAGATGTGTTTCACAAGATGATGTCCATGCTATCTTGGATCATTGCCATTCTCTTTCCTGTGGAGGGCACATGAGCACCTCTAAAACAGCCGCTAAAATATTGCAAGCTGGGTTCTATTGGCCAAATATTTTTAAGGATGTACGTAAGTATGTTCTAACTTGTGATGCTTGCCAAAGAACAGGTAACATTGGTAAGAGACAAGAAATGCCCTTGAACACCATTTTAGAAGTTGAACTATTTGATGTATGGGGTGTTGATTTTATGGGACCTTTTCCCTCTTCTTTTGGAAATCAGTTCATATTAGTGGCAGTTGACTATGTGTCAAAATGGGTGGAAGCCATTGCTTCACCCCATTCTGATGCTAAAACTGTTATTAAACTTTTCAAGAAAATAATATTTTCAAGGTTTGGGGTCCCAAAATGTGTTATAAGTGATGGAGGGTCTCATTTTATTGAGAAAACTTTTCAGACACTTCTAAAGAAATATGGAGTTAGGCATAAGGTTGCTACATCTTATCACCCACAAACTAGTGGACAAGTTGAGGTATCCAATCGGGAAATTAAAAATATTCTTCAAAAAGTGGTGAATACATCACGTAAGAATTGGTCTATTAAGTTAGATGATTCCTTATGGGCGTATCGAACCGCATACAAAACTCCCATTGGAACCATACCTTTTAAGCTAGTATATGGGAAGCCCTGTCATTTACCTGTTGAGCTAGAATATAAATCTTTTTGGGCTGTTAAAACTCTTAACTTTGATCATAAGGCTGCAGGTGAACAAAGATTGTTGGAATTAAATGAGCTTGAAGAACTCCATCTAGATGCATACGAAAATGCCAGAATTTATAAAGAAAAAACCAAACAATGGCATGAACGTCACATCCAACGGAGAACATTTAATCCAGGTGATATGGTTTTACTGTTTAATTCCAGATTGAAGCTTTTTCCAGGTAAACTGAGATCCCGATGGTCGGGACCATTCAAGGTGACAAAAGTCTTTCCCTTCGGAGCTGTCGAACTATGGAGCGAGAAATCTGGTACATTTAGGGTAAATGGACAGAGGGTAAAACACTATCTGACAGGTCAACCAATACAACAAGCAAGTGACTTGGACTTGTTTGATGCTCCTGATGAGTAAATCCAAACGGTAAGAAGTCTGGCTGAAGACTTAAAACTTAGCACTGATAGGAAGGTAACCCTATAAAAAGTTGTTGTTTCATTTTATTTAAAAAAAAAAACCAACTATGTCAGATGCTGGTTTGGGGTTACTCCAGGTAAGTTTTCTTATCCTTTTATCATCCATTTTAACATTGAGGACAATGTCAAATTCTGGTTTAGGGTGGTAGGTAAGAAAACTTAACTATTTTGTTTACGTTGTGTGATTGTTATTTTATTTTACATGTGTGTTTTCCTTATTTTGTTTGTAATCTTGTAATTTACCATGATTGCATGATAAATTTACTTTGAACACAAGGCTAAAGTATCTAAGGACCCCAAAATTTTGAGTAAAATTTTCAAAATTTGATTGTTTAAATTCCAAATAAATGCTTAAATGAACTTTATGTGATTAAAATTTTCTTTGAAAAGACTTTCCATGGTTAGACTTGAGCCAAAATGGGTTATTTATCAAACAAATTTTCAAAACCCATATTTTCTTAATTGAGTGAATCTCATAGTCATTAATATTCTAGAACTTGTTTTTCAACCGATTCAAAATGGTTTTTATTATATGTCTTAGAATGATAAAGGCACAATTAGGTCTTATTCTTAAGCCTCAGAATTTTGTATAATTTGACCCCTAGTTGCCCCTTTTGAGCCTAAAAGCGAAAATTTTTCTTTGAAACCTTTCATTGACTGATATTCTCTTAATGGTGAAAAAGTTGGAAATTTAGTGTAGCAAAGAAATAAAAAAAAAGACTTAAGAAAAATATGGTATTGGATGCAAAGAAAAGCAAGAAAAAGAAAATCAAAAGGATGATATTGAATGAATTCCAAAAAGTCCATAAAAATTCAAAAATTTGCTCTGTTAAATTTATGATGATAATTTGAATCATTCATGACTGTTAAAGCCCTTTTGTATTCCATTTTTTTGAAATTCCTACCTTGACAATACAACCCAAGGCCACGTTACAACCTTTGAAAGACCTTTAGACTTTGACATATTTTCTATCTAAACTGTGGAGTTTCTGGTTTATTAACAATCTTATGGTAATATTTTTTGACTATGATAATTTGAGAGATACACAAACCTTTAAACACTTGAGTGAAAATTATGAGAAGAGTATCTCAAGTCTTGACATTGAAAATTGATTCACATAAGAAAAATAAAACTGGCATTTGAATAAATCTGTTTCTCGGTTTTGGATTCCATAAGTTATTAAGTTTAGTGTTTTCTGTATTTATCTTGTGAATATGGTGATTGCTTGAGGACAAGCAATGCTTTGGTTTGGGGTATTTTGATAAGTGCTTTATAATACAATAAATTAGGTCTAAATTGCTTAGGATTTTAGTCATTATCCACTGTATTTCCTTTATTTATTGCGATTTTTGCTTTCTTTCCACTCTATTCTACTTGGGTATGTTATTTTGTAGAACTTAAGGTAATAAAGGGTCAAAAACAAGAGAAAAACGACCATAAAATGATAAAGAAACAAGAAGAACAAGCCCAAAGTGGAAAGAATTCTCTTTTTAAAGCTGAAATCCGACTCAGAAACCAAAAATCCGATTCAGAGTACTAAAATCCGACTCAAAATGGCCAAATCCGAGTGGGATAACTCAGAAATGACCAAATCCGAGTGGAAGGACTCAGAATGGAGCATTTCCGAGTGAAATACGGCAGTGTTAGAGCCAAATCCGAGTGGAAAGTTCCCTGTCAAAGCCATTCCGAGTGATAAATGGCTGAGGTTCAATGCTAAAATGGAATGAGTCTCGGTTGGAGGAGATTCCGAGTGGAAGCTTCCCCGACTGCGTCCATTCCGAGTGAAAAAGGGGACTGACATTGAATAGATACTGTCCAAAGCTATTCTCTGAGTGAAAGGCTTGCTAATTGAAGTGCATCCGAGTGGGAGGTTTCTGATTTGTAACCAATCCGAGCAAAAAGCTATTCCGAGTGAATTGATTCCGAGCAGAAGGAATCCCATTGAATGAATAAATGCTGATAAGGAGAATCTGAGTAGTTTCATTCGGAGAACAAGGCAGTTTCGAGTGGTGTCTTAATCGGACAAGGAAAAATCCGACCAGAAATGAATCACACTCGGGCAGACTCTCAAGTTTCACACTGAGCCCGAGTGAGAAGTCTCCAAGGAAAGGAATTCCGAGTGAGTTGGGTCAGAAAGATGCATTTCTGAGCAAAGCAAGGCTCGGACATAAGAAAAAATTCAATCAGTCAAATTCCAACCCTTCAAGTGCAAGTTCCTGAGTAAAAATGAAGGCCATTTCGAGTGAGTTGATTGACGACTGAAGGCCATTCCGACTAAAAAGCATGAAGGCCGACTGAAATATTTCAAAGCAAATCTGAGTGAATTCCAAAGCAAAGCTTTAACCGAGTGGTCCAAATTCAGAGACAGCCGAGTGAAAATGATTGGGAACCGATTGAATCTGAACCAAGTGAGTCTTCAATCAGTTCCGAATGAACTCCATGAACCTGAGCCGAGTGAATGGTTTCAGTCGGATCCTAGTCCCCTCTCCTTTCAAAACCGTTCTCACTTCACAACACCGTCCTCTCCTTTCCATCCACAACACCGTCCCTTCCTTTCCATCCACAACACCGTCCTCTCCTTTCCAATACTCTCTCAACACCGCCCAGACTCCTAATCCATGACACCGCCCAGTAATCCGTCATCCGCACCGCCCAGACTCCTCTCCTACCAACACCGCCCAGCAACACCGGCTCCATCCACCACATCGTCCAACAACTCCACTGTCCCTCATACCACCATACCTGCCACATGTAAACCAACAACGCCCAGTAACCAATTCCGAACAGCAAGCTTTCATTCGGTCTTGTGGAATTCCAGCACCTTTCCACTCAAAATTTGCCCAGCTGAATAAATCCAAGCACCGAATTATTGGAAATATTAAAATAATGCAAATTGGCACAGCTGGAACTCACATGCACCGAAAGTTTCCTCCCAACTTGCAATTACAACGCGTTTCTTAGCTGGATCCCCCCTTTCCATCGCCTATAAAAGGAGAAGAAGTTGCAAGCATCCAGCATCAATGATCACTTGCATTAATTACCATCAGATTCATTTTCTTTTCTTTTCATCGTTACTTTCTCTCTTTTTCTCTTTAAGTTTTCTTCTTTTCCATTTTTCTTTCTCTGTTCGTTTCTTCTCTTTCTTTTTATTTTCTTTTCTTTCTTTTATTTTGTAAGAGTGTGAGGGCTGTAAAAGTGAGAATTTAAATTTGTAATTGGTGGAGAAATTATTGCAACAAGAAATTACAGTGGAAAATTATTCTGAGCTTTTGGAGAAACCCGTAAGTCTTCATTTTTACCATGTCTTGTATGTTTTATTTTTCCATTATTTATATGAATTTAAATTATTTCATGAGTAGCTAAATTAATTATCTTGGGATAAAGGGGGTATGATAATATTTTATTTTAATGTTATTTTAATTTGGAATTAAATAAATTTCTGTTTTCCATTTAGTTCAATTATGCTCAATGCTTTTAGTAATTCCTAACAAGAACCTAAATGATAAAACTGTATACTTACGGGTATATTAGTAAGTTTAGGTAATAAATAGAATCGAGAGATTTATTTTTACCGGAAAGCTTTGAACTAAACCTAAGATTTTGAGATGCTTTTTGTGACCTCGGTAAAACCGTGAAAGTAATCAAAATTCCTTTAAGGAAATAAAAGGGATTTTCATAAAACGATAATGGGCCTTTCTGAGGATTAAGCAGCGCTTTCCATAGGTTAGGTACAATAATAGGATTCCGAGAGGAACATATTAATTAGCTTTTGGAAAATTCGCCTTGGAAAACTTAATTTGATTCTTATTTATGAAAAGTTAAAATTCATTAACATAAAATAGAG
The DNA here is from genome assembly GCA_037962975.1 of Clitoria ternatea. NCBI lineage: Eukaryota > Viridiplantae > Streptophyta > Magnoliopsida > Fabales > Fabaceae > Clitoria > Clitoria ternatea. The sequence goes on along the minus strand of CM075671.1, from coordinate 80,382,323 downwards.
TCTTAATCCCCCGAAATCCCAAGATACTCTCAACTCTGATCTTTTAAGTGTCAAGTAAATCTTATTTTTGTATTCTGTGCAACTTAATTTTGTGTTTTATTTTATAAAAACCTTAAAAATCAATTGTGTGGATAATTAAATTTCAATATGCTGGTACTTTGAACACAGTCCCTGTGGAGAACGATAATCTTTTATATTACGCGACATAACCCGTGCGCTTGCGGGCCCTGTCAATTATTCAACCTCTCATCACTCGGAATGACTCATTATCTTGCTTTCCTCCAACAATAACTTAGCTCCGCTTCTACCCATAGTCACACTGATCTCCTACGCTCGGAAGGTATACTTATACACCCATATTTACCACTCGGACATCACCTACAGTATAGAACAACACGCAACACACATATATATATAGGGACGTATTAAATATTACAACGCGTTAGCATGTTTTCACTACCCGAAAGTGTTCAAGTTCAGATATAAGGACTAAAATCAAAATACGAGCCGGCCAAGGCTTAACAAGACCTTATACACAGTATTTACATATACACATATATTCCATAGCGCTCGGTTTCTCTGCTCTGCACTCGGCCTCTTCTTCATCCTTCATTCCGAGGAATATTCACTGAAAAATGTAACCACTGTAGGGGTGAGCTTTTACATGCAAAATGACAATCAAAGACTCGGTATCAGTGTCAGTACGTATACTTACTTTCACTCAGTCGTATTTAGGTTAAACTAAGACCATGCAAATCAGAATGATATCTATAACATACATACTACATAAAGTTCATCCCTATTCACACGTACACATGCATCCACACATTGGGAAATCATCCATAATACTCAACACATGCTATGCGTACTATCTTAATCAGCATCATATCTATATGCATGCCTGCGGATCCGACTTAAGTAATGACTTTCAGTTACAGTTTCCCTCTTACTGGCCTCTCGTCCATCAGCTCTTCCCGTGTGGTACCGGTCTCCCATTGACGTCTCGAGACTCATCTCTAGCTCCTATGGCTACCACGAGCTCTCATAGGATCTAGCCAAGGACTGTAGCTGGAAGCCATTCCCTCGGGGCTCTAGACCTTCCACGGGTCACCCCATTCTTACACATGCAGCTAATGCATTTACCAGCAAGCATCATTACTCAACTGGTACCTCCTTCGCAACCATCGTAGTAGGAACAGATTCAACACAGTCGTTACATATACTTTGTCAGCCATAACAACATGCATAGCAATCGGACAGTCAAGGTAATATCGTCTGACAAATCAACCAACAATCACACGTTCATGTTCTCATAGTGTTAACAGAGATAGGACCATGCATTTTATTCGTCTATAATAAGGCTAACAGGCTACATTACCACCATCTGGGTCACATGCAATTATTGTACAACTACTATCTTACACACAGGATCCAAAATCAACAATCATGCATATTATTCAATCGCCACAAACACATGCACACACTTAAAGCAATACATTCATCCGGTACCGTTCGTGGACAATGCATTTGACATGCAAGCGCCCCCTACCTACGGAAAGGAACTCAAGTAGCTCTCCTGCTCTCAACGTTCGGTCTGACGCTCTATCCGACTCGTCCAAATCTTCTTCGCACCGTCACACCCTGAAATCGGCTCGGGGATGAGAAGTTGTTCTTCCTCTGCTTCAATGGTCGTCTTCCACCAGTTGAAGGGGACTCTGACCTTCCTTCGGCACCGTCGTTGCGTTCTCCAGAAACGAAGAGCAAAACAGGGGAAGGGAAAAGAGGATAAAAACGAGGAAGAAGAAAAGAGAGGATGCAGCAGTGGAAAAGAATGAGTATCCACAGTGATACAGGGTATATATATATGCATGCGAAGAGAAGGAAGTGGGATGGGAGAACGTGAGTCGCAGCCCACTCACGTAACTCGCTAATCACAAACAACCATCTTTCACCAACTATGCCTTAATTAAATTGTCATTATTCCTTAAGTTAATCCGATTATGATAATCAATTAACTTCTCACTTTGAAATCAAAACCTTAATAGTTTATTTTTCATTCGGCATTTAACTTTAAAATTGGGATGTTACACTATGTATGTTCAATAATTCCTAGAATTTAAAATCTTGACTCCTTTTGCTTAATTAGGATGCTTGATTAAAATCTTCATTTTAAATTGAATGAAAGTAAAGGAATTATGAATTAAAAGACGCTTAGTTGATTAATTCAAATTGAACTAAGGGATTGACATTAAGGAAGTGTATAGAAACCTTTTCAAATCCAAGGATAAAATAAATTACAATACTCCAAGAAAATCAATCGTTCGTTATTTACTTGTTCTACACTCATTTTGTATTTTGTATTCTATATTAAATTTTTGTTACAATCAAACAAACCCCCCAATGTATACTTGTTGAATTTCTGTCTGTAAAAATAAATTTTAGTTGTTTTATTTTGGTTTGTTAAAAATTAGTTTAAGACTTGATTTTCCTAAATTTTTGTGTTGATCTTCGAGAGAACGACCTAGGTTGACACCCTAGTACTACATTAATTAATTTTAATGTACTAATTTGACGGGACCACGACAGCAACGTCAAATTTTGGCGCCGCAGCCTGGGATCAACGATGTTTAGGAAAATTGTTGTTTTAAATTATTTTTTTTGTTTTAAAAAAAATAATTAAAAAAATATATTTTATTTATTTGTTTGTTTGTTTTATTTCTTTTGCATGATTTAGGATTCTTATGATATATTGCTCATTATCATGAAATATCTTGTTCTATGCTATGTATGACTAGAAGAACTTTTGAGCATTTATATTCATTTGATCCTGAAATTGATAGAACTTTTCATAGGTTAATTAGAGAAGCTAGATTTAATAATAACTTTGTTGATATTGATAGTGATACTATCTTTCCTGAATCTGTTGAAAGTACTACTGCTAGTTTTTTTGATATGGCTGAACCTCGTGAAAGAACTCTTAGAGAACTAGCTACTCCTCAAAGAATTCCACATTGTGTGCTCCACAATGAAACCCCAAAACGTTCAAGAAGACCATGTCTATCTTAAAGCGTTTCCTCATTCTTTAGAAGGTGTTGCTAAGGATTGGTTGTACTACCTTGCTCCAAGATCAATCATAATTTGGAATGACTTAAAGAAAATATTCTTGGAAAAAGTTTTTTCCTGCCTCTAGAACAACTGCAATCCGTAAAGACATATCTGGCATTAGGCAACTCTCTGGAGAAAGTCTTTATGAGTATTGGGAGAGATTCAAGAAACTCTGTGCAAGTTGCCCTCACCACCAAATTTCGGAACAACTTCTTCTTCAGTACTTTTATGAAGGTCTGCACCATGTTGATCGCAACATGATAGATGCGGCAAGTGGAGGAGCTTTAGGAGATATGACTGCTGCTGAAGCAAGAAACTTAATTAAGAAGATGGCATCCAACTCTCAACAATTTGGTGTGAGAAATAATTCTTTCAAACCCATGTTTGATTCCAATTCTAGTTCATCTAGAATTAAATTGGAGAGCAAACTTGATGCTCTTACCACTCTGGTCACACAATTAACAGTAAATCAAAAATCCATGACTGCTAAAGTATGTGGCATCTGCTCTTCACAAGAGCACCCCACTGATTGTTGTCCTTCTCTACAAGAAAAGGATAATAATAATCCTCAAGCCTATGCAGCTAACATCTACCATGATAGACCTTCACCACCACAACAACAAAACCATGACCTTTCCACCAACAGATACAATTCAGGTTGGAGAAACCATCCAAATTTGAGATAGGGCAACCAACAACAAAATCCCCATCCCCAACCTCCATTTCAAAGCAATACACCAGCCTTCCAAAGACCTATACCTCAACCATCCACAAGTGGCCCTTCTTTGGAGGATCTGGTGAAACAAATGGCTGCACAGAACTTGGAGTATCAATAGAGAAATGATGCTACCATCCAGAGTTTAAGCAACCAAATTGGGCAATTGGCTTCATCATTAAGCCAGTTACAATCTCAAAACTCTGACAAATTACCATCTCAACCAGCTGCAAATCCAAGAAATGTGAGTGCAATTTAGTTAAGATCAGGTAAGAACCTTGAAGTACCCATACCAAAGGAATCTGAAAAACAAACAACTGAACCTAAAATAGTTGAGAATAATATACCCTCTTCAAGAAAATCTGAGATACAACCACCCCAAATTCCACCTCATATCCCTCTTCCTTTCCCACCAAAAGCAATTCCAAGTAAGAAGATGGAAGAAGTGGATGAAGAAATTTTGGATACTTTTAGGAAAGTAGAAGTGAATATACCTCTTCTTGATGCAATCAAGCAAATACCCAAGTATGCCAAATTTCTGAAAGAGCTGTGTACTCACAAGAGGAGACTCAAAGGCAATGAAAGGATAAGCATGGGAAGAAATGTATCTGCACTGCTTGGTAAGGAAGTTCCAAATATTCCTGAGAAATGCAAGGATCCAGGTACGTTTTCTATACCCTGTATCATAGGCAATAACAAATTTGAAAATTGCATGTTAGATTTAGGAGCTTCAATAAATGTTATGCCTATGTCTGTTTTCAAATCTTTGTCTCTTGGAAATTTACAACCTACTGGAGTAGTAATTCAGCTAGCCAATAGGAGCACTGCTTACCCTGCTGGAGTTATAGAAGATGTTTTGGTTCAGGTAGAACAACTTGTTTTCCCTGCTGACTTTTTCATACTTGATATGGAAGAAGGTATGCCTCAAATTCCTGTTCCTATCATTCTGGGAAGACCATTTTTGAAAACAGCTCGAACCAAAATAGATGTTCATTCTGGAACTCTCTCTATGGAATTTGGTGACACGAGAGTTCAATTTAATATTCTTGATGCCATGAAATACCCATCTGAAAATCATTCTGTTTTCCAAATTGTCATTATTGATGAACTAGTTTTTGAACATTTTTCTAATGTTGATTTGGAATGCATAGATGATTCAAACAAATGTTTTGCATGCAATGATTCTGGAAGCTGTGATATTTGTGCTGAAATTGATAAATACATAATTTCTGATTTAGAGTCTTTAGATATACCTGTTAACCATAAGGAGCCGAATGCGGGATTTCAAGAAAACTCTAACAAAATTTTTGAGGTGCAAGCAGCGGAATCCAAATCTGCTTTGTTAGTTTCATCTGTTTTGTAGGCACCTAAGTTAGAATTGAAACCCTTACCTGAGAACCTCAAGTATGTATACTTAGGGGATGATGAACAGCTCCAGGTGATAATTTCCACTTCTCTTGATGAAAATCAAGAAGAAAAATTGTTGCAGGTATTGAAAAAACATAAGAAGGCTATAGGATGGACATTGGCAGACATACCTGGAATTAGCCCATCCATGTGCATGCATAGGATATTTCTAGAGGAAAATACTAAAGCAGTAAGACAGCCCCAGAGGAGACTCTACCCTGTAGTCCTTGATGTTGTTAAGAAGAAAATTACCAAGCTTTTACAAGCAGGAATCATTTATCCTATCTCTGACAGTGAATGGGTGAGTTTAATTCAAGTGGTTCCTAAGAAAACAGGGATCACAGTTGTGAAGAATGAGAAGAATGAGTTGATCCCAACTAGAGTGCAGAATAGTTGGAGAGTCTGTATTGATTACAGGAGACTTAACCAAGCAACCAAGAAGGACCATTTTCCTTTACCCTTTATTGATCAAATGCTTGAGCATCTCGCAGGTAAGTCTCACTACTGTTTTCTTGATGGATTCTCTGGATATTTTCAGATTCATATTGCACCTGAGGATCAAGAAAAAACCACATTCACCTATCCCTTTGGCACATTTGCTTATAGGAGAATGCCATTTGGCCTATGCAATGCTCCTGGAACCTTTCAAAGATGCATGATAAGTATTTTTCATGATTTCATTGAAAATTGCATAGAGGTGTTTATGGATGATTTTACTATTTATGGATCTTCATTTAATGCATGCCTTAAAAGTTTGGATAAAGTTTTAAACAGGTGTATTGAAACTAACCTTGTCTTGAACTATGAAAAATGTCATTTTATGGTAAAACAAGGAATAGTTTTAGGGCATGTAATCTCTGAGAAAGGAATTGAGGTAGACCCTGCCAAGGTAGAAGTTATATCACATTTGCCTTACCCCTCTTGTGTTCGAGAGGTTCGTTCTTTTCTTGGTCATGCAGGTTTCTACAGAAGATTCATAAAGGATTTTAGCAAGAAGGCTAGGCCACTATCCAGTCTGCTTCAAAAGAATGTGGCATTTGAGTTTGATGAAAAGTGTAAGGAGGCTTTTAATTGCCTCAAGCAAGCATTGACCACTACCCCAATAATCCAAGCACCTGATTGGACAGCCCCATTTGAATTGATGTGTGATGCCTCTAATTATGCATTGGGAGCTGTCCTTGGTCAAAAGATTGACAAGCAACCTAGGGTCATCTACTATGCATCTAAAACTTTAGATGCTGCCCAGGTAAATTACACCACCACTGAAAAAGAGCTCTTGGCCATTGTTTTTGCATTAGATAAGTTCAGATCTTACCTACTCGGTTCTCGAGTAGTTATCTTTACTGACCATGCAGCGCTGAAGTACTTTTTGAAGAAAGGTGAGTCCAAGCCAAGATTAATTCGTTGGATGCTCTTGCTCCAAGAGTTTGACTTGGAAATTTGTGACAGAAGTGGAACACAAAACCTTGTGGCAGACCATTTAAGCAGAATTGAGAATGCTCCTGATTCGGCACCTATTCAGGACCAATTTCCCGATGAACACCTCATGAGTATTTCTAACTCTTTTGATACACCTTGGTTTACTAACATTGTAAATTATCTTGTTGCTTCTGTTTTTCCACCATATGCATCCAGAAACCAAATTTCAAAATTAAAAAGTGATGCAAAATATTATATATGGGATGACCTGTATTTGTGGAAGTTGCGTAATGATCAGGTGATTCGAAGATGCATTCCTGATCAAGAGATAGAATCAGTTCTTCGATTCTGTCATGCTTCACCAGTTGGTGGACATTTTGGTCCACAAAGAACAGCAAGGAAGGTGTTGGATTCTGGTTTATATTGGCCCACCATTTTTAAGGATGCATGGAAAATTTGTAACACCTGTGAGAAATGCCAAAGAACTGGAAACGCTATCACATGGCGTCAACAGATGCCTCAGCAACCTATGTTGTTTTATAAAGTATTTGATGTTTGGGGCATTGATTTTATGGGTCCATTTCCTCTATCCTTTGGTTTTACTTACATTCTGTTAGCTGTAGATTATGTTTCTAAATGGGTGGAAGCTAAAGCCACCAGAACTAATGATGCTCGAGTTGTTGTGGATTTTGTTAGATCTCAAATTTTTTGTAGGTTTGGCATTCCGAAAGCAATCATTAGTGATCAAGGAACACACTTCTGCAACAGGACCATGCAAGCTATGCTCAGGAAGTATGGGGTTGTTCATAGAGTCTCTACTCCATATCACCCCCAAACCAATGGACAAGCAGAAGTCTCTAACAGAGAAATCAAAAGAATCCTGGAGAAAATAGTACAGCCTAACAGAAAAGATTGGAGCAGGAAACTAGATGATGCCCTTTGGGCACATAGAACAGCTTTTAAGGCACCTAAAGGAATGTCTCCCTATAGAATTATTTTTGGTAAAGCATGTCATCTTCCAGTGGAGATTGAGCATCGTGCTTATTGGGCTGTAAAAGCTTGCAACTTAGCACTTGATCAAGCAGGTGAAGAAAGGAAATTACAACTGAATGAGCTTGATGAAATCCGTTTGGCAGCTTATGAGAACTCGAGGTTCTATAAGGAGAAGACAAAGAAATTCCATGATAGCTCAATAGCTAGGAAGGATTTTACTGCTGGACAGAAAGTGCTACTGTTTAATTCCCGATTGAAACTGATGGCCAGAAAATTACGCTCCAAATGGGAAGGACCTTTCATTGTTACTAATGTATTTCCCCATGGAGCTGTGGAAATAAAAAGTGAAAACTCCAATAAAAGCTTCAAGGTTAATGGACAACGTTTGAAGCCATTTCATGAGAATCCTTCACTTGTAGATGTCACAATGGAGGAACATAATTTGGGGGAACCACTTCTTGATCCCCCTTGAGGGAGTTTTTCTTACCCATCTTTTTACTTTTTCATTATATTGTCTATTTTGTATGCTCTGTCTTACATTGAGGACAATGTATGATTTAAGTGTGGGGGTGGGAATATCCTTGTATGTTGTTGTGTGTTATTTTCATTGTGTGAATTTGTGATTAATTTTGTGTGACTATTTTTCAAAAAAAAATATACAAAAAAGTAAAAAAATTTTAAAAAAAATTTTAAAAAAAAATTATGTGTTTTTGTTTTAAAAAGGCATGTTTTATTGGAATTTTAAGATATGCATGAGTAACAGGTAAATTCTCTCATGTCTGATATAAGCTTAATGATATGTTATGATTTGAACTCAAACATTTTTGGTATGTTGAGAATGACATGATAATTGAGAGATGGTCATATATGATGGAATTATACCTTGTGAGATTTTTGTGCCTTAAAATTTGATGGATCACTTAAAACCATCTTAATTCTTTCATGTGTGATTAATTCCTGAATGATTACATCCTAATTTTTGTCTTGTTTCTTGATGATACTTGAAACTCATGTGAATGTATTTGAAATGATACAGGCATTTTGTTCAATTGAGCCACTAGCCATATAAGTCTACCATGAATAAATCATCCTTTGTTAGCCCTTTTGAGCCTATTTAACCGTTTCTTTGTTGCAGCTCAAATAAGCCATGAAAAAAAAAACCAAAAATATACCTACCTTAAGGAATATATTGGAGCTTTGGAATCAAGTCAAAAACAGGCATTCAAATAAGTCTGGGGGTGTGCAAAAAGAAGTCACAACTCTTGTTTTAAATGTTATGCAATCACATAAGAAAAGATAAAAAAATGATGAATAAATAAAAAGAAATATTTTGATGATTGCGACCAAAAGAAATTGGAACACAAAGTGTTATATCCTCATGCTTACCTGTAAAATTATTTGCTCCTTATTCTTTTTGGTACTTGCCACAATTCTAAAATTTTACCACCCACTTTAACCTTGGCCACATTACAACCCTAGAAAGCCCTGTTGATCTATACATGCATTTGTGTTGATTGTGGAATTGAGAAACTTGCCAAATTTTTGGACTATCTATTTTTCAGGAAATGTTTTAAGAGTATACACAAACCCAAAACACTTGAGAGTTGAGAGTATATCTTGTGAGGTTCTGTCACTTATGATTTTCCTTTCAGTTGATTTAATTCTCACATGTCTAAGTGTTTGGATGATTTTTATACATATCTTAATGCTCTGTATCTACATTTCAGATAATTCCTATATCTTTATATATTTTAAAACTCAATAATGTGCATGCCAATTCTGTGTGTTTACTTTATTTCAATTTTTAACATTTTCAATAAATTGTGAGATTTGTTTTTATTCTGATTTTGCCCAGGAGTGCAAAAGAGTAAGTGTGGGGTATTTGATGACATATCTTTTTACCTTTAATTACTTACTCTGTTTGTCTGTTTTATCTACTGTTAAATTATAATAACTGTGTTTTAGCGTAATTTGTCAGTAATCTCCATTTGTAATTTTTATTTCACTACTTGCTAGTGATCACTGTTTTCTTATTTTTACTGTTACTATTGAGTGTTGTATTTTGTGATTTATGTTTTCCTTTACTGTTACTATTTATTAGTGATTGTTGTTTTTAATCTTTACTATTTCTGTTTAGTTTGTGTTAATTAGTATGTTTAAAATAAATTAAGCTTTCATCCTAAAATAAAATCTATTGAATTAACTAAGTTTAATTTGATTTTATTTTTTTTTACAGGCTATCAAATTATTGGAAGCTTCTTGATTATTTTGCAAATAAATTACTCTCCTCCAAGTACAAATTCACATTAATTACTTTTTCTTGACAAGTATATTAATGTGAAATTGTTTTAGCCTTATCAATGCTTAAAAAAAAATGAACAAAATAAACTCCATTCAGCCAAGCATCTCACGGACAGCACACAAAGAAAAGAGGTTTCAATTGCCAATTATTTAATGCATACAAAGGAAAACAACAAAAGTCAAAAGCAAGGGTCCATGCTCCAATTATTTTAATGCAACAAGTGCCTTCCATTCCACAATACCATTCACGGCAATAGCAAGGTTCAATGGCTTGTTATTTTAAGCAAAAGTCATACTCCAAGGTCCACACGGTCAACAAAAAGAAAAGGAGACAAGATTAACGCATTGTTTATTCATTTAGTGGCCCCTTGTGAATATGCTTTGCATATTTTATTCACTAAAATAAAAAGCCCTCTGCAACCATGGGAATTAACGTGAAAAGCTTATGGGAAATTGGACAAAAATATTGAATGCTTTCTTCTCTTTATAGGACCCACCAGCTGAATAGTTTCTTAATTAATTAAGCTATCACTCACCTAAAGCCCATGATGTTCCAACGTAAAAAAAAAATGGCTGGTGCAGTACGTGAATGAGACAACAATTGACAAGAAAATTGGACATTAAATCTAGAGTAAAATCAACGTGAATGCTGAAGGAATTTGGACAGCAATTTACGTTAATTTGGACAGCAAAACAACAAATTGTCAAGTGAAAATGCTGCTGGAAAATGGACAGAAAAATTGGGGCTGGACAGCAATGAATTAACATGAATTATTCTTCAAAAAAGTGCAGAATTTTTAAGTGTTTCATGGCAAAAAGAATGGAAGGCAAATGACATGTTCCCTTAGTGCATAAATGTCCAACGTGAAGAGCTCATGGCAAAGTGATGGGCCGAATTAATTTGTCCAAAAATCAGCCATGGAATTCCTATAAATTGGAGCCAAATGTGTGTTCAGAGAAGGGGAGCAGAGGAATTGTTGGAGCAGAGAAGCAGTGGATAGCAACAGGAGAAACAGAGGAAGAATTCGGGAGAACGTCATTCCGGGTTCGGTTTTTATTTTGTTTTAATTATGGAGGGCTAAAACCCTTAGATTGATTTTCTTGGAGGTTAATGTAATGTTATTTTTGAGGTTTTGATTTTTAATACATTTTCTTGTTATTTAATCTCTTCATAATTCTAGCTCAATTATTTAATATCTATATTGTTTAATTAAGTTGTATGCTTAATCAATTTAATTATACAGTTAGAATTGAATAAGAATTATATTAAGATAGATTAAGAAATATACATGCTTAATGAATGTTTCAAAATCAATCTTAATAGTTGTGGTTTGCTTAATTCCATAACGTTGAAGTTAGATTATGTATGTAGGTGATGTTCTATGTATGTTCAATAATTCCTAGAATTTAAAATCTTGACTCCTTTTGCTTAATTAGGATGCTTGATTAAAATCTTCATTTTAAATTGAATGAAAGTAAAGGAATTATGAATTAAAAGACGCTTAGTTGATTAATTCAAATTGAACTAAGGGATTGACAGTAAGGAAGTGTATAGAAACCTTTTCAAATCCAAGGATAAAATAAATTACAATACTCCAAGAAAATCAATCGTTCGTTATTTACTTGTTCTACACTCATTTTGTATTTTGTATTCTATATTAAATTTCTGTGACAATCAAACAAACCCCCCCAATGTATACTTGTTGAACTTCTGTCTGTAAAAATAAATTTTAGTTGTTTTATTTTGGTTTGTTAAAAATTAGTTTAAGACTTGATTTTCCTAAATTTTTGTGTTGATCTTCGAGAGAACGACCTAGGTTGACACCCTAGTACTACATTAATTAATTTTAATGTACTAATTTGACGGGACCACGACAGCAACGTCAGAGCGCCTAAAATTTTCCTTGAGCGAAGGAGTCTTAGAGTATCAGGTCATGATCTCGCTTAAGCGAGCCACTATCACTCAAGCGAGATTCCTCTAGTGTCTAATTCAGGCTCGCTTGCTCGAGCGGGAGTCCACTCACCCTTATGCTCGCTCGGGCGAAACTCGCTCAGTACCATTTCTCCACTTGGCTCACTCAAGCGTGGCCACACCCGCTTGAGTGAGAATCATCCAGTAGCTCACCATCTTATTTTCCACACATCTCGCTTGAGCGAGACTCCTGCTCGCCTGAACGAGATTGTTCCAGAGACCACTCCCCTGATACAGGGGACTCTCGCTTGAGTAAGATTACTAGTACATGCCCAAAACTCAGTTTTTCACTCCCTTACACATATCAATATCTCACCATGTAAAATTTACCTAATCCAATCATCATAATAGAAGAATCCATACTATTAGGCCTAATTCCTCAAGTTATACTTCTCCATTTCATTTTCTAATTCATCAACTACGTAAGAGAGGTTTCTAACCATTTTTATTTCATAGCCACATGTATCATTGTGCACAATTATTATAAACACTAGCTCAATATTCAAGTAATTCATCTATTCATAGATTCTCATTAACAAATCATTCATGTCCAACAAAATGACAAACCGACACTTATCATCATCATACATATATGTTTTTCATAACATTCAATATAAGCCAAGCCATCATTCATCACATCATCAATTCAAACATTTAACACATTCATGGCAAGGCATTGCATGAGTTCATACATATACATAATTTGACTATTATTCACTCATGCAATTTGAAATGTAAACTCCTCTCCTACTCGAGAGAAGAGCCCCAATCCAAACACTTCGATTGCTCATTGCCATCCAGAACATGATCCTAACAACAAATACATATACAAATGCCAGCAATAAGCCATCCTAAGGCGTCATCTTCTTAAAACTCATTATCAAGTCCTAGACTTGTCTGAACCCAATTCGTACGTTTATGTTAGGCTTCGAGAATTCCTTTCCCAAAACCAAGATTCTCTAGGTTTAAAAAGGGATAAACAAATCCAACAACCTCAAATATCCACATCAATGAGTCCAATCATACTTTCTAAACCCAAAAGCCACTCTCATGACAACAAAATTATCAACCTCCTCATCTATGCCAAAAGCCTCAATTTTATCAATTCTTAAGGATCCCACACAATTGACAATCATCAATTTCATCAATTATCACGCACTATCACAAGCATATTATCATTATGAAGGTGCCAACCAATGTAAACAGCATAGAAGGTTCCCAATGGTCATCTATCCTATGGTTTAGGTTTCACATGCATAAACCATCATTTAAATAACATCAACTTAGCTCAAAGTTCATCAACATCAATAATCAAGCCCAATGCTTCTAAAATTTCATTCTCCTCATATAAATTACCCTAGGCATCCAAACCCCCAAAATCATCGTTTCGGCCAAAACCCCTAAATCACCACACTTAGGGTTTCTCTCTAGATTTACCAACAACAGTCAACTCTCATCCATTTCACTAAATCCATATGAATACAATAATTTCCCATCCATTCTCAGCATAAAACCATAAACCAAATCATTTCCCAAACCATCCAAGTCTAGGGTTTCACATTTTTATCAACACCCATAAAACCCCACATAAATATTTCAAGCTACATAATCATGAAACCATAAATAAAGTAAAAGGGGTTCAAAACCTTACCTCATCCTCTAAGTCAATGTCCAAAACAAAAATAGGGAGAGAGGAAAAAGAAAATGGTCCAAGCAAAGCTCCTATGTTCTATTTGATGTTCACAAATCCAAGCTCAAGTGGAATTTTTGATGAAAAATGGGTACCATAGGGGGAGGTCATGGTTTTGTTCAAGAAGAGGTGGAGAAGGAGAAGAAAATAGTGAATGAAGTGAAAAGGAAGAATGGTGCACGGTTGGGAGGAGAAAGAGAGAGTAATTTAGTGTAAATTGGGTCTTACCCATTGGATAAAGCAATGTCTCATTTTACTTTTACCATTGGTCAATAATTTCCCTTTACCCATTATGCAAAAGAAAGTAGAAAAAAGAGGGAATGGCCATACGGTTAAAAGAAGAGAAGAAAAGGAAATTTTCATTTTCTTTTAATTCCATTTTAGCTCGTATTTTCTCTATTTAATAACTTATGTCAAGTCCAATTAATTATCTCCTTAGTACTAAAAATTATTTCAGCTATATCACCTTAACCACAATAATTTTCTAAACATTCTAGACCCATCAATTATTTAATTTGACCAAGTGGGTGCCACACCACTCGTTAAACCATCCAGTTCCAGTAAATCTTAATTCACCTCTAATGTCAAATTAATTCTCCCATAATTATTGGACCATAAATAATTAATTACCATTATTCAATAAATTGTTTTCTTTAAAATTTAGGGTGTTACAGTCCACCCCACCAAAAAGAAACTTCGTCCTCGAAGTTTAACATTAGCATATATCGTAAGGCCACACTTCGGCCATGCACCAATAGGGTCCAATGACATCATGAAGTAATACCGGACTTCCCAAAGTCCAACAGGACATGATTATTATCATTCCTTTGTCCAAGCTTAATGTCTCATATGTTCATAGTGAGTCACCACTCATCAATTCTCAGTTCATTCATCACAACTCTCACATTCTCATCCAGTACCACTAGGTAGATTCAATACATTCACCGTAAGCAGTTACAACATTACACTTGCCCGGTCTATGTGTTGTTGCATCCGACATACAAGAAGGCGTCCCAATCCCGTAGTGGATACCACAAACACATAAGATCAGCGCATAAGTGCACGTTGCCACAATGCTTATGGCGTGTAGAGACATATCAGGATAAGTACCTTCATGTCTTATCGCTCATATTATCCATATCGATTCAAATAACATTACTTCCTACACGAGACTTTGTGAGAAGTCACACAAGTCCATAAGCAATACACTCACATCATATCATCATTTAATCATGATTCGGCGTAAATCATGTCATATAATTCATCAATCGTCCGTTACCATAACCATATATTAACATATCAACTATAGATTTCCAATCATCGTAGGGTAATTACCCCACCATTGGACTTCATCCATCCTGAAGTCATAGTCAAATAACTTAGAAATCATTTGTCTAATCTGAACATTGTCGGCTATAATTCGATTCAAGCCTAATTGATCCACCAATCTCATATCAAGTACATACCCTCTAATTTAAGATAGGGTTCATAATCATATAATAAGCTTTCACACTAGTGGATTTCCTCATTTATCATAGCCAAAGTCCGTAAATTGGACATATAATCCTTGTAATGTCATATTGCTATGTGGTTTCTATCACCAATATAACTCCTTTTGAAATGTAAAGGGAGGTATCAACATGATTACACTATATTTACCTACACATGTTCACATATATTACCTCTACGTTACATCATAATCCATAATTGATCTAATAATCATAACGTCAAGGGCGCACAATTTAGCCCAAAGTCATACCATAAAATTTTTTATCATGGCCAATGCTAAGTCATACCTCGAATTCAACATTATTATTCACTAAATACTTAGGGGTTTACGTTTACATTTCAAATCTAATTACACATCGGCTCTAGCCTCAACAACTCATTTCACAATTTATTTCACTATGGCCCAATCATTCACAAGATTCAATTTATCATTAGGCTTAGAAAGTGTAGGGGTTACCTAGTACCCATTGTGGAATACTTCCACAACACATAAAATCATTAAACATGGCTCATAGAAACATCGTAGAGCCTAGACCACCATAGGGCCTAATTCCAAAAGGTTTGATCTTACAGGATCATATTGGGTTATCTGGGGTTACCACACTTAGTGGGTCACAACTAAGTTAACCATCCACTCGGTTCAAAAATATAAAACCGAGATATAACCCCAATCATGTGCCAACACAATTTCATGTTCCATGAGCATACCATGGCTATAAGTCACCTCATAATTCATACAAGAGACCTAAGCAAATAATTCAATTTCAATATACATACATATCAAGGTCTCAACATTTTACAGTCTATCACCATATCAATTCATATTTAATATCTCCTATCCGTGGTCAACACACGACATAGGTTCATTATCAAATCAATTCATATTTAACATATCATATCCATGATCACACATGGTATAAATTCATCGTCAATTTAAGTCATACTCAATATATCAATATTCAAATGCATAATATCAATGTATTCATCATTAGAAGGAAATAGTGTAAGGAACTTGGCCGGACTCACACAAACAACCATATTGATCACATGGAGGAATTTAGTCATACATATATTCAATCCTCATGAATTAACCATAATCAACAATGAGCAACTATTCTCTATTTATGCATCACATAACCTTAATGACAATGACACATACTCCCATAAACAACAATCATAACTTATGAATAATAATCCACAAGAATCTTCAATAAGCAATAACGCCCCTGTGATCAACTCACAATTCTTACATAATTGGTCCTTCACAAATCCATATAGGGCAATCAATATCTCTACATATCATCATCCTCTAGATGATTTACCACTCTTAAATCTATATAGAACAACCACATTTGAATGATCACCAAAACGTTTCACTATTGAGTAATCGTGCTCCAATCATCCATAATACCAATTCATCACAGAACAACCATGCTCTGATGTTATTTAATAGATCTAATTCAGAGCAAAATATGCTCTGATACCAGGTTGTAACACCCCAATTTTCTGGACTCGAATCCCGATGTAATCTAAATAATTAAACAATAAAAATACGAGTAAATTTTTCACGTTCAAAATAATTTCAAAACACCGCCACGACTACATCAAGACTCGAACCACAAAAAACCAAAGGGTAAGATTTGATCATTAATAATTGGATCGTTAAATAGTTTGCCTATAACGATATACAAAATGATAGAGTTTACAGTGGAAGAAGAATGTGTATACTGGGCATACGCCTAGTCCCATATATAAGGATATGAGAAAAGACTCAGCTAAGCATGCAACGGCGTATCATAAGCCTAATAGACAACCATCATCTTTTCACATAATTTCATGAACATGCAAAGCCTAACATATATGTATATACATATCTATATGGTCATGCATCATACGTCTCCAATATTCATAATCTATAATTGACCATAATCAATTCAATCCTCAATTTATGTATTTTAACACTTGTACATACTTAGGGGATTAATACATCAACATCCTATTATACACCGGATTGGTAAACATCTAATACTTATACATATTCACCGTTCATCCATCAATATCAGTAATACCATTTTATACATAACTCATTAAATTACAAGCGCTGCCGGCCAAGGCATTCCACTACTACTATTTTACCTTCACAAAAGCTTTACTAAAAAAAATATCCTCTTCCCATGACAATCCTGCATCAATACTAAAAAGGAGACCATATGGGAAAGTGAATTATACATTTCAAATGAAGATACGAATACAATTGAAATTATGTGCATATGCATATCAACATCATGTATGCTTTGCTAAACATATCAATGATCATCATTAATTATAAATTTGACAACATATACACATCTCATGTTTATTAGTCAAATTATAGCAAAGTAGGCATATACACATTTATTACAACGCCACAACGGGCCAACATCATCAATATCGACCATTCAGGTCTTTTCTCAAAACCACCACGGGCTATCATCAATATCATCAATCATAATAACTATGCCCTTTATTATACTGGGCCATAGCATACATATCGTCATATACAATATCATTTTGTTGTATTCATGTCTTTTATCAATTTTTATGTGGTCTTTTAGGTACTCAATTACCCATCTCATCAACACCATACCACAATCTCAATCATCATCAATTTCTGGCATATCTCCATGCTATATGCAAATGCTCTTATGGCTAATCCATATGCACAATGGAATAGACAACAAATACGAATCCGACTATGGGAATAAAAACCAAATTGTGGGTCAAGCATGATCACATACCATGCCCCTACTGTAGTAGTATAATGTGTACATATATATCATAATGCATGCATAATCACCATATTTTTACTGGTACCAAACTGCATCGCCCATTCTGCAATACCTGGTCATTTGCACCATGACCGCGGTAACAACATAATCAATCATATGGTGTTTCGGGCCAACCATGAGTCTCATCATGGCAGCTATGGTCCCAAGGACCACCGGGAACACCTGCTAATCAAGAGCCACCCCCACAAGGGTCAACAACATGTGGCTCCCCGTAGCACAACATGGGCAGCTTCGTGACTTACACACCGAGTCACAAGGGATACAACAAATTGCTCATGCATGGAGCCGCCCTCCCACTGGTCCAACGAGGGTAATCCCCTAATGTTCCAACACCGACAGCTATGATATGCCTTGGATGCAATGCAATGCAATGCAAATCAAATGCATTTCTCACACTGTGCATCCTAAATACCACTCATCAAACATCATCATCATAATCACCAACACCACCATACATACCTTAGTGGATTTTATCATTGTTGGTTTTAACCATTGTTTCGAGTTTTATATGTGGCATTTCCTTTTGATATCTTTCATATATATATATATATACGTATCTCATATTATGTATGCAAGACAGTACTTGCAATTAACCATAATGGCATCACAAACATCATAAATAATCATTAACACTCATTAATCTTTCACTAATATCACTACATATTCAATTTGTGGATTTTTATCCCATTTATCATTTCCATTGCTTCATAACTAGTGTGGTAATACAACAATTCATTAATGCAATTCAAACCACCCATACAAGTCTATAATTATATCAACTCAATGGCATTCACAATACATCAATAATAACAATCACCCTTTATTCAAGGGAGTGATCAACATCATCATCTATCATTATTCAATATTATATTTTCTCTAATTCATTAATTTATAATGCATACTATGTCATTTAATTATTCTCTCATTGGTTTCAAAATCACTCAAGGGTATATCTCATAACCCCACCATCATATTCTCATTATCATCCTTTCGTTATTCCATTTTAGGTGGTAAATATATCATAAACAATAATCCCAAATGTACTAATCAATCCCAATCACCACCATGTTATATCATCATTATATTACACTCATACATTCCCTCAATCATCTCACAATGTAAGGGAAAGGGGCCAACATAAGCCCACAATAAAGAAAATGGAATAAATCTAATTCTGGGGAAACTCGCTCAAGCGAGACCCACACTCGCTTAAGTTAGATTGAGGTGGGTTGCTTGAGCGCCCAAAATTTTCCTTGAGCGAAGGAGTCTTAGAGTATCAGGTCACGATCTCGCTTGAGCGAGCCACTCTCGCTCAAGCGAGATTCCTCCAGTGTCTAATTCAGGCTCGCTCGCTCGAGCGGGACTCCACTCACCCTTATGCTCGCTCGGGCAAAACTCACCCAATACCATTTCTCCACCTGGCTCGCTCAAGCGTGGCCACACCCGCTTGAGCGAGAATCGTGCAGTAGCTAACCATCTTATTTTCCTCGTGTCTCGCTTGAGCAAGACTACTACTCGCTTGAGCGAGATTAGTCCAGAGACCACTCCCCTGATACAGGGGACTCTCGCTTGAGCAAGAATCCATCTCGCTTGACTGAGATTACTAGTACACGCCCAAAAACTCAGTTTTTCACTCCTTTTCATATGTCAATATCTCACCATGTAAAATTTACCTAAGCCAATCATCATACATAGAAGAATCCATACTCTTAGGCCTGATTCCTCAAGTTATACTTCTCCATTTCATTTTCTAATTCATCAACTACGTAAGAGGGGTTTCTAACCATTTTTATTTCACAGCCACAGGTATCATTATGCACAATTCTTATAAACACTACCTCACAATTCAAGTAATTCATCTATTCATAGATTCTCATTAACAAATCATTCATGTCCAACAAAATGACAAACCAACACTTATCATCATTATACATATATATTTTTCTTAACATTCAACATAAGCCAAGCCATCATTTATCACATCTTCAATTCAAACATTTAACACATTCATGGCAAGGCATTGTATGAGTTCATACATATACATAATTTGACAATCATTCACTCATGCAATTTGAAATGTAAACTCCTCTCCTACCTCGATAGAAGATCCGTAATCCAAACGCTTCGATTACTCCGCATCGTCATCCAGAACACAATCCTAACAACAAATACATATACAAATGCCAGCAATAAGCCATCCTAAGGCGTCATCTTCTTAAAACTCAGTATCAAGTCCTAGACTTGTCTGAACCCAATTCGTACGTTTATGTTAGGCTTCGAGAATTCCTTTCCCAAAACCAAGATTCTCTAGGTTTAAAAAGGGATAAACAAATCCAACAACCTCAAATATCCACATCAATGAGTCCAATCATACTTTCTAAACCCAAAAACCACTCTCATGACAACAAAATTATCAACCTCCTCATCTATGCCAAAAGCCTCAATTTTATCAATTCTTAAGGATCCCACACAATTGACAATCATCAATTTCATCAATTATCACGCACTATCACAAGCATATTATCATTATGAAGGTGCCAACCAATGTAAACAGCATAGAAGGTTCCCAATGGTCATCTATCCTATGGTTTAGGTTTCACATGCATAAACCATCATTTAAATAACATCAACTTAGCTCAAAGTTCATCAACATCAATAATCAACCCCAATGCTTCTAAAATTTCATTCTCCTCATATAAATTACCCTAGGCATCCAAACCCCCAAAATCATCGTTTCGGCCAAAACCCCTAAATCACCACACTTAGGGTTTCTCTCTAGATTTACCAACAACAGTCAACTCTCATCCATTTCACTAAATCCATATGAATACAATAATTTCCCATCCATTCTCAACATAAAACCATAAACCAAATCATTTCCTAAACCATCCAAGTCTAGGGTTTCATATTTTTATCAACACCCATAAAACCCCACATAAATATTTCAAGCTACATAATCATGAAACCATAAATAAAGTAAAAGGGGTTCAAAACCTTACCTTATCCTCTAAGTCAATGCCCAAAACGAAAATAGGGAGAGAGGAAGAAGAAGATGGTCCAAGCAAAGCTCCCATGTTCCATTTGATGTTCATAAATCCAAGCTCAAGTGGAATTTTTGATAAAAATGGGTACCAAAGGGGGAGGTCATGGTTTTGTTCAAGAAGAGGTGGAGAAGGAGAAGAAAATGGTGAATGAAGTGAAAAGGAAGAATGGTGCACGGTTAGGAGGAGAAAGAGAGAGTAATTTTAGTGTAAATTGGGTCTTACCCATTGGATAAAGCAATGTCTCATTTTATTTTTACCATTGGTCAATAATTTCCCTTTACCCATTGTGTAAAAGAAAGTAAAAAAGAGAGGGAATGGCCACATGATTAAAAGAAGAGAAGAAAAGGAAATTTTCATTTTCTTTTAATTCCATTTTGGCTCGTATTTTCTTCGTTTAATAACATATGTCAAGTCCAATTAATTATCTCCTTAGCATTAAAAATTATTTCAGCTATATCACCTTAACCACAATAATTTTCTAAACATTCTAGACCCCTCAATTATTTAATTTGACTAAGTGGGTCCCACACCATTCGTTAAACTATCCGGTTCTGGTAAATCTTAATTTACCGATAATTCACCTCTAATGTCAAATTAATTCTCCCATAATTATTGGACCATAAATAATTAATTACCATTATTCAATAAATTGTTTTCTTTAAAATTTAGGGTGTTATAAGAATTAATAGTGAATTTATTTGTAAGACCCTAGCTGATCTGGGAAGTTTCTGGAGCACCCTATTGTAAATCGGGTATATCTCGGGCTACGAAACTTGGATCATCGCAAACGATATATCAAATTAAAGAGAAAAGAAAGATCTACAAACTTCATGAAGGGCTTGAAAGCCAATTCTTACTCCATAAATCCTAGAATTTAAAATACTATACTGATTCACATTTTCCTTCTGGCAGCTTGCACTATGTTTAGTATTTTTTACGTATCTCCCTTGTATGACCATGAAATCAAACGATTGTTTAACAAAACTTTTTTTAACTCAATTATCTACAACTGTGATGAAGAGCACGAAGCCTAAATCCTCACCCATTTTGCCTAGAAAATTAATCATTGCATGAAATAATAATCCCTTCATAGCCTTCCACTACTTTTTATTTGGACCATAACTCCCTCATTTCTTAATGAAAAGTTTTGTTCCATATACCAAATTAAAGAAAAAAATATATGTATAACTTTTATGTTTGGGATATTTTTAAATTCATCCCAGAAAGGCCCCTAAAAGCCCAAACAAAGTGACGCCTAGAACCTTGACACCTCAGCCTTCATGCAAAATTGGTCCAATCACTTTCCACCACTCAAGGAACATATGTTAACTCTAGAATAACATTTCCTCCATGCATCACTACAGCTTGCCACACACCTCTACCTTATGCCACTAGCCCTTTTAAGGTGGCACTCCCATAACCACTCCTTGTTTAACAAGGAAATCAGCATGCCTTCCAAGTGTCTAACTCTTGATTGATTTCTTAATTTGTAAAAATTGACATTTGAATGTTGTAATTTCATTAAGCCATCACCGCGCGCCTTTTCCCTTGAGCTAAACATTACTTATTCTATAAAGAAAACATCATCACACCATGCCTTACCATACCATAATAATAACCTACCATCATGCAACTCCATTATGTCATGCCATGGCCATACATTCCACTCCACTTCTCTAAATTTTCTCTAACTATAACAACCACTAAAACCGCCCCTCACCTTCAAGCTTCCTACGTGCAAGGCCTTGAAGAATTGATCTCATCCCCTCACCTTGGAGCCCTCCAAAACCGCCACTCACCCAAGCCACTTAAGGTAGAAATTTTTAATGTTTTTCCTTGAAACTTGCTTTTGATTTTCTTGGCCAAAAATATGTTTTCATTGAGTTTTGTGATGATATTTATTGATGTTTTAAGGGCAAAAAATTGTGGCTGTCCCCTTGCTCTAATGTTGCGTGTAAAATTTTTCTAAGGATCCGGAGCTTAAGCAATGATCGGAGGACGTTAAGAGGGATTGGTGAAGTTTTCAGCAAAACCTCTAAATTCTTTCTC
Source organism: Clitoria ternatea (assembly GCA_037962975.1). Taxonomy (NCBI): domain Eukaryota; kingdom Viridiplantae; phylum Streptophyta; class Magnoliopsida; order Fabales; family Fabaceae; genus Clitoria; species Clitoria ternatea. The sequence goes on along the minus strand of CM075671.1, from coordinate 80,359,291 downwards.
CAGGAAGCGACCTTAACATAAGATAAAGGGGGTCTCTTCCTCAATTGATTTTGTGTTTGGCTGTACTATATTGTTGCTTGTATAATCGGGAACCCTCGTTTCAAATTTTATCGTGATCCAATGGTTAGGTCTCGTGCCATAGGAATTTTTGTAACCGACGACTAAAAATTTTACATTTTTAAATTTGTTGATATTTTAAAAATTTATTTGGCGTAACTTGATGTTCACTTACTTGAAAGGATTTCATTACAATTAGATAAATGAAATAAAATTGAGAAAATTTAACATTTAAGCGGGCACGGTTTCGTTTGATGTGGTTGTATTAATTAATTTAATTCATGGTGATATTATGTAATTTGTAATTTAATTTCCCCGGTAAGCCCCACCGTTAGAAATTTAATTTACTGTTTATATGTTGCCGAAGTCGTTTTAGGAATATTGCGTACCTTCGAGAAGATTTACCTTTTGGGTGATTTAAATATTTTCTTTTACTAAGTTGTGACAAGTAGTATTAAATTTTAATAAGGTAAGAATTTCAAAAAAGAATATGTGTAACAATATTATAGTAAGTTAAATAAACAAATTGGAAATTTCTTTTAGATAGAAAATTTTACTTGAAAGAACCTTATTAAGGATTTCTGTAACTTAGGCCCAAATGACATTTTATGAGTTAAATAAAGAAAATAAAACAAGTGAAGTTTTAGTATAATGAATGTTAGGAGTTATAAGTTGTTATTGACAAATTTTTAGCAACCACTTTTGTGACCACTTAGATAGAAATGAATAATAACCTTAAGAATTCAAGTAAATAAGTTAAACTCGATAAAGGAACTAAATCAGGAAAATAAAGATTACGGGGTTATCTATTTTAATAGGTTAAATGGATCAAGTATAAAAAGAAATGGATAACTAGGATTTGATTTAGAGTAAGTTATAAAGAATGTTTCTAATAGATTAATTTAAGATGATTATTCAAGAGGAATTAAGTTTAAAATTTGAAATTCTAAAAAGAATGATATTATGAGTAAGAAATTTAAATAACCATTAAAACTAGGACAAAAGATTAAAGGAAGTTTATTACCTAGTGAAAATTTACTAGTAAAATAAGGAGAGATTTGGGTACACCAGATGTAGACTTTTTATAGGATTTATCAAATCAATTGGTAACTAAGCGATATTGGACTAAGTTATGACACCAAATTAAAAGAGGTACCTAGGCCTTTAAATGACAAATGAGAAACTATGAGCAAATGGAATTTAATAACTAAAGGAATGTAGTTAAGAAAATGAACTAATTAAATTAGTCATTAAAGGAAGGAATTATAGAATATAGTGAATTTATAATTAAGAAAGATATCACTATTGGGATGTAAGAGATTAAGTTAGGACAAAAGGAATTTTATCCTGACATACTAAGAAAGGGTTTTAGGACTAAATCTTAGACTTATTATGAAGAGAGACTAGACCTAATAATTAAGTAGTAACTTTTAGTAACTAAGGAATAAATGACCAAGTTCATAACATAGAGGTTAGAGCGGTATCTAAGTTCTTAAGTAATAAATCAATAGTGAGACCACTTGACGATGACTAAAGAGTTCATAATTAGACGTTAGGAAATTGAATTGAGTAAAGAGATATTCATACTTAATTAAGTGAAGAATAATTTAGTGAACAAATAATTGAAAGTTACATAAAGAATTAAACTTATTAATGATATGCCTTTAATAACGAACTAAATTAAGGGAATGTTAATAACGTGAACTAGATAAACGGTAAGGATATAATGTGAACACTTACATCTAGTTGCATATATAAGTAAATTTCTAGTGATGTTAAATGACTTGTTAAGATGTAGTAAATGATGGATACTGATATTTATAGTGAGTGGTGTGCCTAATGATTATTGTGTGATGGTTTCTTAATACAATGAATACTACATACAACATGGTACTCGTTAACTGACTAACATGATTGAATGTGTGACTGTAAATGATTGTGTATATGGATGTATACGTGTTAGTTATGTAATGAACATATGTGATAAAATATGTGATGAGTGTGATATGACGACATGTGTGTAGAATATGATGTGGTAGAAATATATCATGAGTCAACAAAACAAATGATGTGATAAATAGCATTATATGATGCATTAAATGAATATGTTGAAATAAATAAGAAAAGAATGAATGAAGAAATATCTCGGTAAGGATCTTGAGATGAATAAATTTTGAAAATGATGTGATAAGAGTATATTGGATCCAATGTGATCATGGGCGTTGTCGCGCCAATATACCCCATGGTTTTTTGGAAAATGTGAAATCTTGTTTCATTTCTAAGTGTCGGGTAAGACCATTATGGATTGAGGAATTTTAAGAGAACAAAGAAAGAATTAATTAAAGTAGACCCGACGTTAGAAACGAAATGGAGTCATTGAAAGGACCCTACCGATGACTAGTAAAAAGAAATTGTGTGTTGTGTGCATCATACATGGAGGATAAGGGTGATGGACGAGAAACTCCCTAAAGCGTAACAGTGAGGGGTACATTGAAGAATCTGTCTCACCTCGATACCTAAGGGCAGTCTAGGGAGTATATCAGAGGCGGGAACTCAAACGGCTCGAATTTGTGCCCGTCACCGGATAGCCTGTGGCAAACTCTGATATACTTCGACAAGAGGTGGGATTTTCTATGACTGTGGAGTGCCTGTTCTGTTGAGATGTATGATTGGCCATTTTGATGATAGGGCTGCGTGTCCTTACCTATTTGTGAAAACCAGAATGAGGAGAGCTTCGGTCGCTCTAGTGGACAGGAAGGATAAGGTAGGATTAGAAATAATTGAGATTGAGAAGGAGGAGATGGGCCCACATGCGTCATGATGACTAACAAAAGAATAGAAATAATAAAATGAACTCATGCATTGCATCGTTGTATTGAGATTATGATCATTCATGATTTGAGTATGATTGTATGAATTTCAGTATCCCTGAGAGGTGAATGGGGAATTAGGAATGGTCGATGAGACCAAGAGTGGAGAGACGACTTAGAATACATGTTAGGAATTCCCAGAGAGAGTTGGGAAGGGTTGATTATGATTGATTAAATTGTATGGGGTGAGGGTAAAAAATGACACTCCCTGACTGTTGTGGAGGCAGAGACTCATCTTTACAACTATTTTTCCAGACCTCTGGATTGGACCATACACCATAGAGGATCATATAGACTTCACATCGAGGATCAGCTAGACTCTTCTTGGGCTGAGGACGAATATAATAGGTTGAAATTTATTTTCAATTATGGGAGCCTGCGTACCCCTTTACTTTTAGTATGTACAGTTACTGTTACGACCATGTATTATATATGATTATGTTGTATATATGATGTATCTGTTCCACCAAGTCTTGCACAAAAAAAAAAAATTCCACATTTTTCTAAACTCGTAACCTTCCAGTTAACCAGGATAATCTAGTGGAAGGGATTGTCCTAGTTAACCGAGGGTGTTACATGGATATATTTATGGATGATGGAAAATATAAATCTTCATGAACTAAGGTGATTTTAGCATAAAAGTCCTTAGTGGTCATGTGGTACTAAGCGATATCGATGTGGAAAAATTATAGAAAACATATACAAAGCTTTGTAGAGCTATAATAATATTTATTAGATTTATGAAAAGCCTTAGACTTGGGTCTTGACCATTAATATCTTAGGAAATGATGTTTATGGGAAAGGAATTTCCAAAATCTAATGTAAAAATGAAATATATGTCTAGAAAATATTTATAAAAATATTAGAGACCAAGTTTATATTTATTTATGAATTTTAGTATTGAAATCCTGGTATTCTAGACAATAATAATTATGGTTTTACATTTAATAATGTAGGAACTACCCTTGTTGATGAAGCGGGACCTTCAAACTGCTAGAACTATTTCTCTTACGGTAGGAGGGGGTAACATCTTCTAAATACATGATATTTATACATTTGATGGTTTATGCATATGATGTGGTATGGCATATTTACTTGTATGGATGTGTGATCCATGATAATACACTTGATATATGTGTATGAGATGATAAATGTGCTTTTGAGTGCATTTAGAAGTATATAGTGTGTTTGTGGTTGATAAATAACTTTGGTGGCATTGATAATCATGTGTAATGATGATATTATGATAGCCTTGTGTGAATGGCTTGAAGTTGCTACCATGTATATGATTATGATAAATGGGATTGTGATATACACACCATGAAATATAAAATGATATGATTTGGTCTTTAGAGCCTTGTTGATTATATAATTGAGATGATGTTGAATGCCACTAATAATATATATGACTATATGATTGAAATCCACCAAGAATGGGTGATGTTGAATATGTGATGATGAGATTAGGATCCACCAGGTGATGGTCATAATGTGACGAGTTAGATAAGTAACATTTATAGGATGCATAATGTAAGAATGCATTTGATCTGCATTACATCCATGGCATATCATAGTTGTCTGTTTTGGAAAATTAAGGGTTCTAATTGAGGGGCCCAGTGGTAGGGCAGCCTAGGGCACGAGCATTATTGTTTTACCTTAGTGATTCATTATTAGAATCATAAAAATTTTCATAGTCGATGACAGGGCATCCTATGTAGTGGGCCTGATGGGGGCGGCTCCATGATGAGCAAGTGTCCCAAGGATTCCTATGGAACACAGCCCTCCCAATGTGTATTCGTGAGGGGCCCGCATTATATTTGGCAAGTAAGGCCATGTTGAGTGATAGCACAATGTCACCAGGGGTGATTAGTGTTGTGTATGGGCAAGGCGGTTTGGTACTAATAAAAAGATATATAAATACATGCATATGGTGAGATAAGTGTACACATTTTACTACTGCACTAAAGGCATAATAGCCCATCTATGCTTGAGACCTACATGATTATGTTATGTATGTTTCCCATAGTCGGATCCACAAGTGTCAGATAATTCTTTATGCATATGCATTAGCTGTAAAAGCATTTGCATATACCCAGTGATATGCCGATGTTAGGAGCCTGTGGTGGCAATGGATGGTTGATGAAGAATTAAGTGAAATAAAATTCTAACATTGATTTTGATATTTAATTATAATAAAGAATGGATGATTGTTTGGTACTGAGTCGTATGTTTTGGAAATAACAATTGTAATTATATAGATATGATGAATTATAATGTGCTAGTTATATTGAAACGTCGATAACATGACTATATAATGATATATGGATATGTTTATTGGATATGATTCCATTAAGGAATATGTTGATATGAACATGTGTGTGTGTATATTGTCATAACACATGGTATTTATTCATTTAGTAATGTTACTAACCTCCTCGTAGTCATTTTTAAAAGGTTATGATATAGGGCTATTGTGAAGCCTATGCTATTTTGGAGGTTGAGCATTTTGGAAGAAGGTAATAGTGGAATGGGGGGTGAAATGCCTTGGTCGGCAATCTTTTTGAATCATTTTATGGTTGATGTATATGATGGCATACTTGTGTTATGGGAAATGTATAGGATTGTATTTGATGTGCTATAACAAATGCTTGTGATGATATTGGTTATGAGGTCATGTTTTCAAATTATGCCATTATGGCCTAGAAAGGATAACTTTTGTATGTGACCTTAAATTTGGTTTGAACTAATTCCATTATATGCTATTGATATTATCTTGATGAATTCATGAAGGGGAATATGATGAAATTGATGAATTGCAAGTGTATGTATGAAAATATGCTTGAAAATAAGTGAAAATGTCATGGTGAATGGCTAGGAGGTTGTATGTTTTGACTATAGTTTTGTGAATCTTGACAATTGCATGATGATGGTGAATATGATGAGTATTGGAAGTCCAATTCAATGAGAATTGACATTGATGTGGAAAATTATATTTGATCTACATTATGTATGTTAAATATGCTATATATGGAAGTGGATAGGTCACATTTTTGTATAATGAACTAAACCTCATGGAGAGGCTTGCTAAGAGTCCTAATATATGTATGAAATTATATGCATGGTTGGTTGCAGGTAAATAGGCCTAATTTGTAATTTCGTATACCTAGTTTTAGCTAAAAATGGTTGAGATGTTGTTTTGAACATACCTTGGTCTACAAAATGAAATTTGGGGTAAGACTTATTGGAGCAAGTCACAAATGATATCATTTTGGTTGTGTCAAAATTTCATAACACTTGGAGGTCATTTGCTATGTTTTCATGTTTGAGTTACAAACGTTCCGTTTTTCATTCTACATTAAATGTTATTTGTTAGAGTCAAGAAGACTTTGAAGAAATCTTTGATTTATTAATAATTAACATTATGTATTTCAATTTAAATCAAGTCATGTTTTATTAACATCTAAAAGATTGTTTAAGTGTTTTAGAAATTAAAAGGCTTAGACTAAAAAACAAAGAGGGGGCCTATGCAACCAAAAGTCTGGTGAAAAGGACACTTATTCTTTAACAAGATGGAATGTAAAGAAGACTCTGAAAATCAAGGTCAAAGGTCACTCTACTTCCTTCAAATCAAGGAAGAAGAAGCATCAGTTGAAGAAACAAAGTCTGGGAATTTGCTCTAAAGTAAAATACATCACATCTGGACTTACACCATACCCAGACTTGTTGAGCTATGCTTCATGTATCAGTCTATGTAAGAGTTCTTCTCCTCAAAGCAAAGCTCTTCAGTAACCAGACTCTATCTTCATACATCTTCAACCTATGGCTGCTCCAGAGCTTATGAAATATCTCAAGCAAGAACCTGATTAGATTTGCTCTTATTTCATAAGTCTCATCATTAACACTTTATGGATCACCAGACCCACAATTATTTCAAAAGCTTTCCCTGTACGAGTCTGGTCCTTAGAATGTTGACTCTCTAAAGCAATTTTAATCAAAGCAAAGAAGTTATTTATGACAAGGAGAATATCCAAGCAAGGCAGATCAAGATTCATCTTAAAAGCATCCAGTTTCACCTATACTTTATCATTTCAGAAAAACTCTGAATAAGAACTTTCCTTTTTAGTGAGACTTATACCAATCCTACTCTTCCTCTGTATGCACAAGTCTTGAAGCTCTTTGCCCTATGCTTCATGTGCATAACGACTCTCTTTGAACAAAAGCCCTTTCCTATTGAGCAAAATACCTCCCAACAGTTGTATTCTCTCTCAATAGTCATCTAACGGTTGTCTCCTTCCTTAGTAGATTAGCTTAAGGAAAACCCATATATATCAACTCTTCTCTCCTTCAGAAAAAGAGTGAGAGAAAAAGAGAAGAGAGATGGATACATAGTCATAAAAGTAAGGAGATACTATGAGAGAAAGAAAAAGAAAAGAATGCAGTGGGCACACACTCAAAGTAGTGAATGAGAAGAAGAACATGGACAAATACAAAATGTTCATGTACCAAAAGCCTATGAAAATCAGAAATGGCAAAAGCTTATAGAAAATAAGAGAGATTTGAGAATTTCCCTTGAAGAAAAAGAAAGCTCGCTATGTGCACCTCATTCCTATTCCAAAAGCCATTGCAACCTAAGTTAGAGATATGCAATCAACTCGTCGTTATATCACCTCTATAAGCACATTGTTTCTAACTAGCTTTCAGACTTAGTATGTATCATGCTTTACTCATATTTTTCTTGTACTAAGTCCTTTCTAAAGAATACAAGTTTTTCTCTTTTATTCAAGTCTATACTATAGACTCTTCTCTTAGCGCAGCTAAGTCAAAGGCTTGTTTATCTTGTTGTGATAATTCTTTCAAATCTTTGTAGTACAGGTTTGTGAGATCTATTGGGAAATTGCATTGGCTTAAAGAGGCTTTAGAAAGAATACTTAGGTTTAAGCCATGAGTAGCTTGTGAAAGAAAACTTGGGTCTGCCCCAGGAGTTGGTGCTGCAAAAGAATTCTCAAATTAAGCTAGGAGTGGCTAGTGTCAAGAATACTCAGAATGATATGGTGTGTTTAAGCCAAGAGTGACTAAAGTCAATAATACTTAAAGGCACGGTCTTTGTAGCATATATAGAAAGGACAACTTTACATAGTGAAAAACCCTTCAAGTCTAAAGGTATTGGATGTAGCTTCCACATTAGAAGTGAACCAGTTTAAATTTCTTGCGTGCTCTTTCTATCCTTTTTCTTATAAGAGTCTGATGCATTCACGCTAATCATCTCTCATGCAAAAGTCTGTTACCTAATTCATTGTAAAAAAGGTTTATTCGTCTAAATGAAGAATTTGGTTTCAAAAAGTGAATAGACTTATTCAACCCCCTTCTAAGACTGTTCTCCGATCCATCACTGTCAAACCTTTTTCATTTGCAAAATCCCAGCAGGTGTGAAAACAGGTATGAATGTTGTCAAATTTCTTTTTAACATCTATAGATGCAAAAATAGGTGTAAAATGCTGTCGAATTTCTTTTAACATTTGCAAAACTCCTATAAGTGCAAAAACAGGTGTGAAAAATCAATATTACACCATATGAATCTCACAGATGCGAAGGGTGTAACATCCCTGTTTTTAGAAACAATTTTAATCTTGTAATTTTGAAGTATGGAAAGTTTGTAAGTAAGAATAAGTGAATAAATACCCTGTAGATGGTCTGTGATATCTCAGAAATTTCATTTTGTGTGTGATTATGGAAATTATATAGACCATTACTGGTATTATGCAAATTCCGAGTGAAAAAGGGCTCTGTTCCGAGTGACAGAGAGAAATTCCGAGTGAAGGATGAAATTTCGAGTGTAAGGTTATGTTCTCCGAGTAAATATATGACCGAGAGGGTTACTACCGGGTGAAAATCTGAGTCAAACACCCTCGAATGACTTGTTTCTGAATCAAACAACCTCGAATGACTCATTTCCGAGTCAAACCTTGCCAAGTGCTTCCTTTTCCGAGTGAAACTTCTCTGATTGCAAGCATTCCGAGTGGGTCTATTCGGAAAAGAGATGTGGCTGACTGAGAACATTTTCAGATATATATATCCGAGTGAGATGTTCTCTGAGTGAGTCCGAGTGGGCCGACTCTGATTGAGTCACTTCAAGGGAAGGAAGATCTGACCGAGTGTTTCAAGAAGACACAGTTCTGAGTGAATGTCCAATTAGGTGGGAGTCAGTTTCTGGAAGGTTTTACCGAGTGGAACCCGAGTGAGTGAAGGCTCAGATTTGGAACAAATTACCGAGTGAAAGTCTGAGTGAGAGGGAACTCGGTCTGGACAGATTCTACCGAGTGAGAATAGGAGTACTTGAGTCGGTTTCGGAGGAATTCTGAGCGAGGATTGGATGACTCGCTCAAGCGAGTCAGATTTCGCTTGAGCGAGAAGGACCCCTGATGCATAATCATTCATTTTACTCAGTTCTTCTTTCGCCCAAGTGAGGACGGTATGACTCACTCAAGCGAGTTGGGATTCGCTTAAGCGAGATGGAGCTTTCCTTGCTAACAGGAACTCACGCTCAAGCGAACGTATTACGCTCAAGTGTGCAGGGTCCGGATTCCCTTTTCTCCACTCACGTGAAATGCTTTTCACTCCAATCAGAGCACCTTTTATATATTTTATATATATATTCTCTTCAAATCTCACTAACTCTTGTACGTAAGTGGCAGAAATGGTCAAAAACAGCTCACCTTTTGTCCAAAAGTCTCCATTATCTCTATTATTCTCACCTAATCCTTCAATCAATGGAAAACTGTCTCCCACTTGCCTTTCTCATTATTAACCCAATACCACTCATTAACTCTTATACTCTCAGAACACACACACACGGAACTTAGCAACAGACACACCCTTTTTATTACTTTCTCTTCGTGCAAGCCTCCTTCTCTCTCATTTTCCTTTCTCCTCTGCAGCAAGAAAATAACGAGACTCCATTAAGGTAAGGGGGTATATTCTCGGGTATTCTGGGGAAAAATCGAGTGATAGGAAAGGGTTAAGGTACCTTTGGTCCTCACCTTTCCAGGACAGGTTCAGGAATTGATGTTATATTAATATGCTTTAATTTTTATATATTTGTTTTTATATATCCTCATTGCTATGAATATGTTCCATTGACTGTATTAATTATTATTAATCATGATGAATTAAATGATATGATTGGTGTTGAATTGTGAAAATATTAAGAATCATAGGTGTCTATCTGAATTCCAGTGAAGAATTATAAATAGAAGTAGGAATCAATGATAACAAGCTCGATTTTTAACAATCCGACCGGTTACCTAAAAATACAAATAAATTATTTAAATTTCAAACAGATTTTGAATTAAATATCTGTTTTACGTAAACCGACCAGATCATTTAAAATAAAATACATGATTTCACTCGGTAAACCATCCACCCAGATATATTTCACTCAGAAAACTCTTTTCAGTCTGATTTCACTTGGAATTATAGTTATTTCACTCAGAAAACTCTTTTCAGTCTGATTTCACTCGGAATTATAGTTATTTCACTCAGAAAACTCTTTTCAATCTGATTTCACTCGGAATTATAGTTATTTCACTCAGAAAACTCTTTTTAGTCTGATTTCACTCGGAATTATGGTTATTTCACTCAGAAAACTCTTTTTAGTCTGATTTCACTCGGAATTATAGTTATTTCACTCAGAAAACTCTTTTCAGTCTGATTTCACTCGGAATTATAGTTATTTCACTCAGAAAACTCTTTTCAGTCTGATTTCACTTGGAATTATGGTTATTTCACTCAGAAAACTCTTCTCAGTCTGATTCCACTCGGAATCATGGTTATTTCACTCGGAAAACTCATTTTCACTCGGAATCAACTTATTTCACTCAGAAAATCTGGTTTTTAACATTTTTACTCGGAATTAAACATTTTTACTCGGAAAATCTGGTTTTGACATTTTCACTCGGATTTTCATTCAGAAATTCTTCTTTAGTCCTTTATAAATTATTTTTATAAAAATCATAAAAATTGGGATGTTACAATTATCATTATTATTCTTATTTCTATTATTATTACCATTATTATTGTTATTATTATTATTATTATTATTATTAACTATTATTATTGTTATTGATATTATTATTGTTTTAATTATGAGTAATGGAATAAGAAACATATTACTTACTTTTTAAACGAAGCATTATTTTAGTCAAGATATAGCCAATATATATTTTCTAGAATAATAATAAAAATGACTTACAACGTCTGAAAAATTGATGAGACCCAAGGACTTGAGAATAAATATTATGAGACTGGAAACACATAAGATACCCAAGGATCAGATGATAAAAATAATGCATTTCGCATCATGAAAATATTTTTGAGGGAGTAAAACTAGAGCATACACCTGGTACGCTGGAGGACATTCACGTTCGATCTCTGAGGAGAATCTTGGGAGTACAACCGGAACGGAAACCCAATGGCATCAGAGTCGCGCCTGGAGCCGGGTGAGACGATGCAATTCTGGTGTACTTTGACTAAATGACAGAATGTATCTATGATCGTGGAGAACCAAGTCCCAAGAATATATATATAAATGATGAGAACCAATGAGTTCATTCGTACCTTATGATGAAATAATGAATGAGAGCTTGGTGGACTCCGATCGCTCTAGAATGGAAACGTTGTGCCCAAGAGACAACTTGAGCAGGATGAATTCCAAAGAATGAGATAATGGTGATGGAGGATTGATTTATTGGGCCCACATGCATCATGAGAATTAACCAAAGATAAATCACAATAAACCGAACTCATGCATTCCATGATAACATCCTTGATTGTCATATTTGTAATTATGTTAATTGTATGATTTATGTGATATTATCTGTTGACTGGATATGTCCGCACTGGATAACTTTCAGAGTCTTGGGTTATACTCACCCTTACTATTGAATATTAACAGAGGAAATAGGAAACCAAGAACCGGAGTACGACGAACAGCAATACGTTGAACCAACTGAGAGTACTCATTAAATGAAGATATATGTAGTGGAATATTTATTAATGAATAATAAGACCATGGATGACTGTATAATTATTTAAGGGTGCCTGCGTGCCCCATTCTGTTAAGAGTACAATTACTTATAGTTTGTGAATGACTATGTGAATTATCTATTAATTGCTTCCACTGATCTGCCATTATTTTATTTAAAAAAAATATTCACTTTTTCTGAAAACTGTTAACACTCTTAGTTAAATAGGATGATCCTATAGAAGGTTCTATCTTATTTAACCGAGGGTGTTACAAAGGGGATCTCACAGGTGCGAAACCCCTAATACCCAAACATTATATTTTTCCTATCCTCAATTTTAATAATATTAAAACTTATTCATTATATAATCCGGGGTGTCACATTGGGTGAGGCAACATGTTTCAAATAACAGGCATGCGCATGCCATGGTGAGTGTGCCCACGCCCAGTTGATAGGTCTGCTCTCGTGGTAAGTTATCCACTACCCGTTGCAGTATATATAAAAATAGAGTGTCGTTCCATTGAGGGTGGTTGACTTTAGTAAATGCAATTCGAACTATTATGGCGGGAAATGTATATAAACATCATGGTGAAATTAATAAACGAGAGATTAAACAAGTAGATGGATATAAATGTATGAAAATGATAATGGTTTAAGAGAAAATAGATAGTAAAAGACTAAGATTGGATTTCATCTTTCTCACCCTCTGATAAGCTGTATATACTTATCTAAATGGTTTTTGAACTATTTCCTTTTACGCCACAATCAAATTTATTCATATCGATCCCTCGACTATGAAATCCGTAAGAATATTTCCAAACTATTGAACCCTCAATCATTTTGAAAACATTGCAACATTAAGAACAATTATTTCAACGTTGGTTTCATTGATTATTATTCCTAATAACCACCGCAACGAGCGTTCCATTTAGATCCATTTTCGAAAGTCATTTTGCAATAACCCTAGAAAATTAAAATGAAGAAGCTATTGATCAGATAGATCCAGGCATTAAACATAAAATGGAAAGCCAAAAACAATAGAACGAAGGTACCAAATATATAAATATATAACAAGCATACATCGGGTTCGAATTGATTACATCCAATCCCAAAGAAAAGTTTGGCTACTCATGGTAGCCACTACAACCAAAAAGTAGTAAAAAGATAAAGAGAACAACTTTCTAAAGTCTTCAATTGAGGAGATGAAGAAGAAGTTATGCGCGTGTACCAAGCTGCCTGGAAATTTCTTAGTTTCCCTTTTATATCAGTCAACTCACTTAAGCGAGTGAACATCCTTCACCCTGAAGTAAGCTTTTTCACGTAATGTTTCCGTCGATAACTTGCTTGGGTGGATGGTTCACTTGGGCGAGTCCAAAGATCCTCTGATTCCCCTATTTTATATTCGCTTGAGCCAATGGTTTGCATGCCAAAGAAAATTCTTTTTATTTAGCCTCTGGATGAATTTTGATTGAGCGAAGAACGGCTCGCTCAAGCGAAATCTTTTTTAATTTCCTTCTGCCTGATTTTCACTTGAGCTAAAGTGGCTTGCTCAAGCGAATTCCTCCTTAATGCTCTCTAGATGAATCTCACTTAAGCAGATGTAAGGTCACTCAAGTGAATTCTACCCCTGATTCTTTAATTCTTTGTTGCCTCGATCTTGCTCAAGCGGAGCTATTTCCAGCTCAAGTAATTCCTCGCTCAAGCAGATTTCAAGCTCGCTTAAGTGGATCTATCAAAACTTAGGCTTTTTCTCTGTTTTAATTAGGGAATTGCTTCAAGTTTTCTTCCTTCTTATCTTCCTCATCCTTTCACTTATAATCACACATAAACTTGGAATAAGGAATGCATATTTACATCATTTGTAACAAAAATTACCTGGAATTCAAATTTCATCAAATAATGCACGCAAAACAATCTAGATACAGTGATACCTATCAAAATCATCCCCAAGTAATCAAGAAATAAACACATATTAGGCATTTATTAACTTTCCCCGACCTAGAACTTTGCTTGTCCTCAAGCAAAAGGTATCAAAATATCAAGGTGAATATAGGGTTGCCTTAAATCAAAATAGTGCATAAGAAGAGGGGACAACTTAATATATACAAATAACAACACATGGTTCCTTTAAAATCCATCTAGATAAATTCCTGAATCTACAAATCACAAAATAAGTTGAAAGAAACCAATTCCTGTAAAAACAAGAAATCCACTTAATTCCTCATAGGTAAGTGTTTTACTTATTCCATCACTGGTTATGTACAACTTAGAATTGTATTTTGTTTCATTTCAAAAAAACAATCACATAGACAACAAGGATCAAAAGGTTTTCAAAAGGTTGTAATGAGGTTGGGCTGTACAAGAAAAGTTCATGCATTTTTTGGGAATTCAAAGAGCGTACTAAAAAGGGAAAAGAATATGATATCTGTAACATCCCAGTTTTGAAATTAAATGCTGAATGAAGAATAAACCATTAAGATTTGATTTTAACTAAGAAATAACTGTTAATTGCATTTAACTAATTAGGATCAAGCCATTAAAATATTAAAAATGGTGATGGTCAGGGGATGGGGTGGAGTGCACGTGACTGCTGGGCACGCACTCTCCCATCCCACTCTTCTTTTACTGTGCGCATGCACATATATATATATATATAAAACGTGAGCCTTGGGGAGGAATGCACTTACTCTTTCTTCAGACTCCCTTCTCCATCACTTCATTCTCTACTTCCTCCCTTCGTCTCCATCTTTCTCCTTCTTCTATCTTACTCTTCACTCCTGGAGGTCTTGGTTGCAGTACTAGAGAACGGACCACACTTCATCCCAGAATCAGGCGCAGGATACGACAAGCCAAGGAAGACCGAACGAACCAGGAGAAGGACATCGGACCCAACAACAAGAACGAAAAAGGTTTCTGAGGATTCTTCTAAAGGTAGGGGGCGCTTGCATGTCGAATGCATGGTCTAAGAACGGTACCGGATGAACGTATTGCTGAGTGTGGGTGTGTGTGTGTGCATGTATTTATAATCATTAGAACTGATGCTGTGCATGTGTGCATGTATTCATAATTACTAAAACTGATGCATGATTTGAGATTCTGATAGTGATCTTCGTGGCGATGGTGTAGCCTGTTCGTGGATGATAATGATGGATGATATGCATGGATCTATTTTGTTGTCACTATGAAAAGTATGTATATGCATGTTCTTAATTGGATTGCTCAATGTTGTTAGTCTGATGACCGATTGTAACATGCGCTGGTGTGACTGACTAAATGATTACGAGTAGTGGGGGATATCCGTTCTTACTTAATGACTACGGTAAGGTGTTCATGGCGCGATGACGTGTAATAATGAATGTGTTAGTTGCATGAGTAAGAGTGGGGTGACCCATAGAAGGTCAAGAACCCCAAGGGAAACGACTTCCAGTTACCAACCCTGGCTAGATCCCAATAGAGCTCGTGGTAGCCGTTGGAGCTAGAGAAGAGAGTCTCGAGACGCCGTGGGGAGGCCGGTGCCACCTGGTAAGAGCTGAGGGACGAGGGGCCAGAAGAAAAGGGGACCGTAACTGAGAGTCTTTACCCGAGTCGGATCCGCAGGCATGCATATAGAAATAAGGCTGATTGTGGTGGTGTATAAATCTATGTATGTATATGTGTGTGATTTGGAATGCATGAATATATATTTGGATGTGGAATAAACTCTGTGTATCATGTGTGTGTCATGAATATTGTTTGAACTATGTGAACTTGGTTACTTGAGAAAGGTTGAATGATAGCAGGAGCGTTTACTGACGCTGATACCGAGTCTGTGAGGATCATTATACATGTAAAAGCTCACCCCTACAGTGGTCATTTTCAGTGAATGTTTCTCGTGAGGAGGATCAAAAGCAGAGCTGGAATGCTGGGCGGAGTGCTGATGCATTTGGAAGGTTTAATTAAGGCGTTGTTAGATTAAGCCCGGACTGGCTCATACCGGATGTTAATGTTTTAGGGATGAATAGAACTTTACGGGCAAGGAGAAGTCCGATTTTTTATTGTAAATATTGACATACACTTTTATGTATATATATGGATGTATGGTTTTGGTGTGTGTGATGCTATGTGCTGCCTTGTTTCATAGTTGTGCTTTAATGGATACGCAGGGACAGTCTGATTGAGCAGGTTATAGCCAAGTCTGAGTGAACCGAGAATTGTCTTAGGAAAATTTATGTCGGATACGTTGGGCGGAGTCGTACCCCGCCCGAAGTGTGGGAGCAATTCGCCAAGCGTGAGGATTCACGCTGGAGCGGTGTAGTTGTTAGAATGAGACCCCGGTGTTGACCCTCTGATCTGGGCGTGGTGGTTGAGTCCGCCCAGGCGTTGTCATAATTAGTTGAGTTGGGCGGAATAGGTTCAGACTCCTCCTTTCTCCACAACCTACTAACGTATATGTACCCTGTAACTTCTCGTTTTTCTGAGTGAAAGGCGAGTGTGAGGATTTACTTAGTGAACCCTTGTCCATACCCGATGGAGGAAATTACCTTGTAGTTGTGTTAAAGAGGCGTTATGTAGATTTCGTTTAGGCGGCGTCATACCTCGTCCAAGTAACTAGGACAGCCCGCCCAAGATGAATATACCCCGCCTAGCTAAGTAGGATGATTCTAACTCCGCCTTCCACCGAATGCTACGCGTGTGAATGTATTAACATATTTCCCTTATCTCTTTCCTCCCGTTGAGTGACCAGTGTTACCCGAAGGGAAGCCTCCTTGCGAAATCTCCTCTATCCGCTGCTGCATTACCATACTCCACCTGGACGGTGTCAGACCCCGTCTGAGCGAATAAACGGTGTTGTGCAATCCGCCCTAGTGTTGGTGCGTTACGATAAACCCATTGAGCCGGCCCCAGTTTTAGTTTCCCTGTAGGTTGCTATGCGCGTGTGAATGCTTTTCGTTCTTCCTTTGCCTGCTTCCTCATATATCGAAGAATACGGGACTGTTTTGTGAAAAAATTTCTCATATTTTTGGAATTTTTAGTTGCAATTAATAAGGTGTTACATTTTGGTATCAGAGCGGACCGAAAAGTCCAAGGCCAAAGTACGCTTACCAAGTGTAAGCGGTGGTGTGTGTGTCTTTTTGATTGAATGGTTGAAATTGTTCTGATGCTAGTTGACTTGATTGATGATTGACTTGAGAACAAGGGGTTGTTTTTCCCCGGTCCGATTGTGTGTATGACCTAGGCGAATGATATAATGTGCTAAGCTATTAATTGTTGGACTAATAACTAGATCGGTAGTAAGTGGCTCCGTATACTTATCCTTAAATGTCAATTTCAGGATAAGGAATGGCGCATCGTCAAAGTATGGAGGCTATAGCCACAGCATTCCAACGCTTTGCTGATGTGTTTGAAAGGCAAGGCCAGACTCAACCTGAGGATGGCCATGTGCTGGACCGCTTCTTAAAAAGGAAGCCGAGTGAATTCTTAGGAGGACGGAATCCCGAGGCGGCGTTCAAGTGGACTCAGGAATTAGAGAGAATTTTTAGGGGTCTTCGCTGTACCGAAGCCCAGAAGGTGGAATGCGCAGTGTATATGCTGCGAGATGAAGCGGAGAATTGGTGGAAGATAGCCAGGAGCCGATTCCCCGAAGATGACAATCAACTGACGTGGAACGATTTCAAGGCCTGCTTCTTAGACAAATACTTTCCCGACACAATGAGGAGTCAGAAAGAGCTGGAGTTTATGGAGTTAAAACAGGGCTCCATGACTGTGGAAGAATACGCGACCAGATTTGAGGAATTGTGCCTATTCTATCCGCCCTTCCAGCAGCCAGGAACGGAGCACTCCAAGTGTCTTAAGTTTGAGAACGGACTGAGATCGGATATCAAGAGGGCCTGCAGATACCATGAAATCCGGAGTTTCCCTGCGTTAGTGAACAAGTGTAGAATATTCGAAGAGGATGACAGGGCCCATTCGGGCCAGTGCAGCAGAGCCAACCAGCACCTGAGGCCTCAGCAATCATGTTTCAAGAGGCCAGGGAACGTGAGGAGGAATGAACCCTTCACCAAATATCAGAATCATAATGACCGAGGGAGACAAATGAGTGGACGACCAAGGTATGGCGGATGCTTTAAATGCGGCGGTGACCACTTTGCTAAGGATTGCAATGATACAAATGTTAAATGCTACCACTGCGGAGAGAAGGGACACGTTCGTCCTGACTGCCCCCAACTCCGCCAGGCAAACACCAATGTGCGTCAAGGAGGATTTCAAGATAGAACCCGAGTGAATGATAATCAATGTCCTGGTGGCAGAGGCAACGGAGCCAGAAGAGACGGGATGCGAGGGAGGAACACCGGCCAAACAGCGATAGGAAGAATCTACACCATCAATGCAGAAGATGTTGCACCAACAAACGATCTAGTACAATGTAAGTGCTCACTTGGAATGAATACGCTTAATGTTGTTTTCGATTCGGGAGCTACCCATTCTTTTATAGCTGATGAGTGCGTGGAACGGTTGAAGTTACCAACTGTGTCTCTGAACCGGACTTTGGAAGTGGCCAGCCCTACTGGCCCTAGTGTGTTCACATCGTCAATATGTAAAAATGTAGCATTTGAGTTGTATGATCGGAGTTTCACCTTCGATCTGATTTGCATGCCCTTAAAGGGTCTTGATATTGTGCTTGGAATAGATTGGCTTTCAGCCAATAAGGTATTAGTAGATTGTAGAAACCGAGAGATAGTTTTCCCAAAACAACCCACTGAAGATGGCACGGCACTAGGTATAACCCAACTATTTATGATGCTTTGTCTAACCAAAGATGAGCGTGAGACCCTAGTGAACGAAATTCCGGTTGTCTGCGAATTCCCTGAAGTGTTCCCAGAAGACGTTCCGAGTGTGCCTCCCAATAGAGAAGTCGAATTCTCTATAGACTTGATCCCTGGAGCCGAACCGGTCTCCAGTGCACCCTACAGAATGTCCTCAACTGAATTGGCAGAGTTGAAGAAACAAGTGGATGAGTTACTTGAGAAGCAGTTCATTAGACCAAGCGTGTCACCATGGGGGTGCACCTGTGCTACTTGTTAAGAAGAAGGATGGCAGCATGAGACTTTGTATAGATTATCGACAGCTTAACAAACTCACAATCAAGAATCGATACCCACTGCCTAGAATTGATGATTTAATTGACCAGCTGCGTGGAGCCTCAGTCTTCTCGAAAATCGACTTACGATCGGGATATCACCAAATCCGAGTGAAGGACTCGGACATTCCTAAAACTGCCTTTAGGACTCGGTATGGTCACTACGAGTATGTAGTGATGCCGTTCGGTGTGACAAACGCCCCTGCTGTTTTCATGAATTACATGAACAGCATATTCCACTCCTTCTTAGATCGGTTTGTTGTTGTCTTCATCGATGATATTCTAGTTTATTCTAAGACATCTGAGGAGCATGAAGGACATCTCAGAGCGGTACTCCAAGTGTTGAAGGAAAAGCAATTGTTTGCAAAGCTTTCAAAGTGCGAATTTTGGATGGATGAGATCCACTTCCTCGGGCATATGATCTCCAAGCGAGGCGTCTCGGTGGATCCTGCGAAGGTAGCTGCTGTAATGGCATGGGAGAAGCCCAGATCGGTCTCGGAAATAAGAAGTTTTATGGGCTTGGTAGGTTATTATAGAAGGTTCATCGAAGGTTTTTCTAAGTTGGCATTACCCCTGACTAAATTGACTCGGAAGAACGTTCCTTTTGTGTGGAGTCCGGAGTGTGAGAACAGCTTCCAAGAGCTGAAGAATAAGTTGACAACTGCTCCGGTGTTGGCATTACCTGAGTTACGAGAAAGCTTTGTGGTCTATTGTGACGCGTCCGGACTCGGATTAGGATGTGTACTCATGCAGAAGGATCGAGTGATAGCATATGCCTCTCGACAATTGAGACCCCACGAGCAGCATTATCCGACCCATGACTTGGAGCTGGCAGCAGTAGTTTTTGCATTGAAAATCTGGAGGCATTACTTGTACGGATCCAAATTTGAAGTGTACAGCGATCATAAGAGCCTCAAATACCTATTCGACCAAAAGGAGCTGAACATGAGGCAGAGAAGATGGATTGAGTTTTTGAAGGACTACGATTTTGAGTTAAAATACCACCCAGGTAAGGCAAATGTCGTGGCCGACGCGTTGAGTCAGAAGTCCCTCCACATAGCAGCCATGATGGCAAAAGAAGTTGAGTTGTTGGAGCGGTTCAGAGACATGAACTTGCATGTTAACACCCCTTCTTCTCAGAAGATGACAATCGGTACGTTGAGGATTGCCAATAAGTTCCTAAAATCCGTGTACGAACAGCAACAGGCGGACTCTTATCTAGCTGAAATGAAGGAAATTCAGGCCAAAGGAAAGGACTTATCATTGACAGAGGGGTCAGATGGGATCTTCCGGGTGAGAAACAGAATATACATACCAAGTAAAGGAAGATTGAGAAGAATAGTGCTTGATGAAGCCCACAAAAGCCTACTCAGCATTCACCCAGGAACCACGAAAATGTACCACGACTTGAGGAGACAGTTCTGGTGGCCCGGACTAAAGAAGGATGTGGCGGAATACGTGGCTCGGTGTATCACTTGTCAGAAATCGAAGGTAGAGCACCAAAAACCGTACGGTGCAATGCAGCCTCTAGAGATCCCCGTGTGGAAATGGGACTCAATTGCGATGGATTTTATCATGGGATTGCCCAAAAACCGAGCGGGCCATGATGCAATTTGGGTCATTGTAGACCGTTTGACGAAGAGTGCACACTTCTTACCTGTAAATATGAGGTACCCATTGCATAAGTTGGCTCGAATCTACATTCAAGAAGTTATCCGACTGCATGGCATACCTACTTCCATCGTATCGGATAGGGACCCTAGGTTTACATCCAGGTTTTGGACCAACATGCATCAAGAATTGGGGACGAAGCTTTGGCTTAGTTCTGCCTACCACCCCCAATCGGATGGACAATCCGAGCGAACAATTCAGAGTCTAGAAGACTTATTGAGAGCGTGTGTGTTAGAGTACGGTGGGGACTGGGAGCAGTACCTTCCCTTGATCGAGTTTACGTACAACAACAGCCATCATCACAGCATTGGCATGGCACCTTACGAGGCGTTATATGGGCGTAGATGCCGAACCCCACTCTGTTGGTCGGAAGCGGGTGAAAGTCTATTACTGGGACCAGACATCGTGAAGCAAACCACAGAACAGATCCGAGTAATAAGGGAGAAGATGAAAGCATCACAAGACAGGCAGAAGAGCTACCATGACAAGCGCATCAAGCCATTGGAATTTTCAGTCGGAGATCGAGTGTTTCTGAGAACCTCTCCGAGTAAAGGAGTTGGACGAGCCTTAAAAAGTGGGAAGTTAAGCCCTCGCTACATCGGACCTTATGAGGTAGTAGAACGGATTGGCCCCGTGGCATACCGCCTCGCGTTACCAACTCACTTGTCCCGATTGCACAACGTATTTCACGTGTCTCAGCTAAGGAAGTATTTGCATGACCCTAGCCACACGATGCCTGACGACGAGGTAGAGATCAAGGAAGACCTAACCATTGTGACTACACCGGTTGGGATCGTGGACCGATCGGTAAAACGCTTAAGAAACAAGAACGTAAGGCTGGTTAAGGTGGAGTGGCAGCAAGGCAAGACCACCTCCTACACGTGGGAACGCGAAGACGCCATGCGACAGCAGTACCCCGAATTGTTTACCTAGGTAAGTACCGACTGAATTTCGGGGACGAAATTCTTTTTCAGTGGGGGAGAACTGTAACATCCCAGTTTTGAAATTAAATGCTGAATGAAGAATAAACCATTAAGATTTGATTTTAACTAAGAAATAACTGTTAATTGCATTTAACTAATTAGGATCAAGGCATTAAAATATTAAAAATGGTGATGGTCAGGGGATGGGGTGGAGTGCACGTGACTGCTGGGCACGCACTCTCCCATCCCACTCTTCTTTTACTGTGCGCATGCACATATATATATATATAAAACGTGAGCCTTGGGGAGGAACGCACTTACTCTTTCTTCAGACTCCCTTCTCCGTCACTTCATTCTCTACTTCCTCCCTTCGTCTCCATTTTTCTCCTTCTTCTATCTTACTCTTCACTCCTGGAGGTCTTGGTTGCAGTACTAGAGAACGGACCACACTTCATCCCAGAATCAGGCGCAGGATACGACAAGCCAAGGAAGACCGAACGAACCAGGAGAAGGACATCGGACCCAACAACAAGAACGAAAAAGGTTTTTGAGGATTCTTCTAAAGGTAGGGGGCGCTTGCATGTCGAATGCATGGTCTAAGAACGGTACCGGATGAACGTATTGCTGAGTGTGGGTGTGTGTGTGTGCATGTATTTATAATCATTAGAACTGATGCTGTGCATGTGTGCATGTATTCATAATTACTAAAACTGATGCATGATTTGAGATTCTGATAGTGATCTTCGTGGCGATGGTGTAGCCTGTTCGTGGATGATAATGATGGATGATATGCATGGATCTATTTTGTTGTCACTATGAAAAGTATGTATGTGCATGTTCTTAATTGGATTGCTCAATGTTGTTAGTCTGATGACCGATTGTAACATGCGCTGGTGTGACTGACTGAATAATTACGAGTAGTGGGGGATATCCGTTCTTACTTAATGACTACGGTAAGGTGTTCATGGCGCGATGATGTGTAATAATGAATGTGTTAGTTGCATGAGTAAGAGTGGGGTGACCCATAGAAGGTCAAGAACCCCAAGGGAAACGACTTCCAGTTACCAACCCTGGCTAGATCCCAATAGAGCTCGTGGTAGCCGTTGGAGCTAGAGAAGAGAGTCTCGAGACGCCGTGGGGAGGCCGGTGCCACCTGGTAAGAGCTGAGGGACGAGGGGCCAGAAGAAAAGGGGACCGTAACTGAGAGTCTTTACCCGAGTCGGATCCGCAGGCATGCATATAGAAATAAGGCTGATTGTGGTGGTGTATAAATCTATGTATGTATATGTGTGTGATTTGGAATGCATGAATATATATTTGGATGTGGAATAAACTCTGTGTATCATGTGTGTGTCATGAATATTGTTTGAACTATGTGAACTTGGTTACTTGAGAAAGGTTGAATGATAGCAGGAGCGTTTACTGACGCTGATACCGAGTCTGTGAGGATCATTATACATGTAAAAGCTCACCCCTGCAGTGGTCATTTTCAGTGAATGTTTCTCGTGAGGAGGATCAAAAGCAGAGCTGGAATGCTGGGCGGAGTGCTGATGCATTTGGAAGGTTTAATTAAGGCGTTGTTAGATTAAGCCCGGACTGGCTCATACCGGATGTTAATGTTTTAGGGATGAATAGAACTTTACGGGCAAGGAGAAGTCTGATTTTGTATTGTAAATATTGACATACACTTTTATGTATATATATGGATGTATGGTTTTGGTGTGTGTGATGCTATGTGCTGCCTTGTTTCATAGTTGTGCTTTAATGGATACGCAGGGACAGTCTGATTGAGCAGGTTATAGCCAAGTCTGAGTGAACCGAGAATTGTCTTAGGAAAATTTATGTCGGATACGTTGGGCGGAGTCGTACCCCGCCCGAAGTGTGGGAGCAATTCGCCAAGCGTGAGGATTCGCGCTGGAGCGGTGTAGTTGTTAGAATGAGACCCCAGTGTTGACCCTCTGATCTGGGCGTGGTGGTTGAGTCCGCCCAGGCGTTGTCATAATTAGTTGAGTTGGGCGGAATAGGTTCAGACTCCTCCTTTCTCCACAACCTACTAACGTATATGTACCCTGTAACTTCTCGTTTTTCTGAGTGAAAGGCGAGTGTGAGGATTTACTTAGTGAACCCTTGTCCATACCCGATGGAGGAAATTACCTTGTAGTTGTGTTAAAGAGGCGTTATGTAGATTTTGTTTAGGCGGCGTCATACCTCGTCCAAGTAACTAGGACAGCCCGCCCAAGATGAATATACCCCGCCTAGCCAAGTAGGATGATTCTAACTCCGCCTTCCACCGAATGCTACGCGTGTGAATGTATTAACATATTTCCCTTATCTCTTTCCTCCCGTTGAGTGACCAGTGTTACCTGAAGGGAAGCCTCCTTGCGAAATCTCCTCTATCCGCTGCTGCATTACCATACTCCGCCTGGACGGTGTCATACCCCGTCTGAGCGTATAAACGGTGTTGTGCAATCCGCCCTAGTGTTGGTGCGTTACGATAAACCCATTGAGCCGGCCCCAGTTTTAGTTTCCCTGTAGGTTGCTATGCGCGTGTGAATGCTTTTCATTCTTCCTTTGCCTGCTTCCTCATATATCGAATAATACGGGACTGTTTTGTGAAAAATTTTCTCATATTTTTGGAATTTTTAGTTGCAATTAATAAGGTGTTACAATATCTGTACACAACTCTAGCTGCCCTAGCTTAACATTACCCATTAAACTCATGATTTCCCTTTTAAATTTTATTTTTCTTTTTATCTTTTGAATTCCTTTTCTTTTTCATATTTTTATTTTTACACAAGATTTCAACTGAGGAATTTCTTTTCTTTTCATCTTCACTTATTCATCATAGCCTTTTACTTTCCTTTCACCAATAAAGCCTATAAGCTTAACATTACCCTACATGTACACAATGTAACCATACTCTTTTACCTTGAGCATGCTATACAGGTAAGGATATAAATATTGAACATGCTTCATATAGGGTATTTAGAACAAAAACTTTTCAGCTCAAAAGAGTTTATGAACAAAATAGAATTTAAACTATGTAAGGTTGGCTTTTTGGCTCTAGGTTAAACCTAAATCTAAGCAAAATTGCCTCTATTATTTCCCTAATTATCTAAATGATGCCTTCTAACAAAATTATTCAATAACAATTAAAAAATTACCAACAAGACTCTCATTGTTTCAGAATCACTCACTCTCCTAGTTAACAAGTCTGATTCCTTTGTTTAAACAGAAAAGGGTTCAGCTAACTGTAAATTTACTTCACAAACACAGGATTCAACTTTATTTCAATCAAATTCAACCACAGTTCTTTATTTTCAAAATGAAGTTGTTTTTAACTTATGCATCAATTGATTTTATTACAACCTTATTAACCTTTTTACTTTCAAAATGATAAACTATACTATTAACTTCAACTAGCATGTAATGTCAAATGAAACGATAACTAAAATCAACAGACATACACACACACACACACACACACACATATATATATATATATATCAAAATATCGTGCCTAAATATGCAAATACTAGCGGGTGAAATCCAAAACATGTATAAACCACTTAGTAAAACAACAGGTTAACCAAAAGTAACGTGCTAAAATAAAGTGTTGAAACTAAAATGCTAAAACTAAATAGCAAAATAAACAATGGAACCCATCGGGAGTCATGATCATGTATCGCCAGTCAAAATATCACTGACAACTCTATCAAGTTGCTCCTCATACTCTTGATCCTGGTCATGCTCCTGCTGCTTAATATGATGTTCAGCATCTACTGGGTCCTGTGGTGGTGGAACTAGAACATCTAATGATGGCTCTACTTTAGTGTCAGATGACACTCCACCCCCTCCCTCAAAAGAAGGCCTGTCCTGAGGCCAAGCTAAATAAGCTACAAATTGATCAAGATCCATGCATTGTCCTTGGGAACCTATGATACTACTATAATAAAAGGTCGAGTGAAGGTGGAGGAGTCCTCTGTGAAGTAAAGCATGATGTTGGTGAGAATGAGTCTGCTAAGCCAGAATGAGTGTTAACTGGCTCATAATACTCTCTAGCATAGAAAGGGGTGGTGGTGGTGGTGTTGTTGCTGGTGGTGCTGTAGTAGAAAAGATAGGCCAATTGAAGCTGAAGGTGCAGAGGATGAAGGACCTATAGCTGGTGGCACTCTACAGTTCAACTCAATGAACTTGTAGTCGATGAAAGGTCTGATCAAAGAAGTAGGGGTGACCTTAATCCCATGGGCCGCACACAGTCGTGTAATAAAAGTTGGGAATCCCAAAGTCCCTTTTGGCTTGGCATCAGAGATAGTTGTCTTCGGGTCTGACTAGGCAAACCGAAAGATCTCCTTAGAAATAATACTTGCTATATCAACACACATATCAGAATCCAAAATGCAATATAACAGGTTACATCGAGGAATGGGAAGATCAGAAACATGGTTTGTAGGAATAGTATTGGCCAGGAGAAAGACGTTCCACACTCTAGTAAGGACATTCATGTCTTTACGTAGCCAATAAAAAGCAAAACCACTTGGTCCTAGTTGGTGGTGATGGCCTAGTAGACAAAGAGCCTTTTCCAAGTCACTTAGAAAAAAATGGTGATTCTTTTATCCAAGCCAACCATAACTACATAGGTCTTCTTCACCAAATCATAATATATCTCCTAAATGACTGTTGGTGGTGACTCTGGAGTAGGATATCCAAGTGCCTCTGACAAGGGTCTTCTGCTCCAAGGAACCCTCCTTGTTCTATGCATTTGCATAGAACTCTTTGACGATTTCGGGGTCAAACTTGGGTCTTGGGTTGGCCAATCTCAGCCATTTCTGGTCTTGTAAAGTATTCATGAAAGCATCGCAATCACCTAATTGGAGGTCCACCCTCCTCTCTATGATAAATGTCCAGGTCCGGATGTTCTCAAATTTCCTGGCTCTTTCCTTATCCCGAAAGTGTTGGCCCCGTGGAGGAGAAGGCTCGGATGTTCGTTGACGCTTGGCTTTATCTATTCGGCCCATTTTTGATGGACCTGGTGGTGGTGGGCCAGTTTTCTTGGTGCGGACCATCCTGAAACACAGAAGAATATGCATAGTGAACAACCAAAAGTTGACATACTATGCCTCAAGAAAATGAATAAAGTAATTTTACCCAACCAGCAAAATGCATCACACAAACCAAAATGTACAATGTAACATGACTAAGCAAAGTGCCAAATTTAATTTAACAAGGGCAACACAAACCACATTATAGCATAAAAGTTTACCACATTATACCAACACAAACCCATTTGACAATGTCAAGGTGCAGTTACCACATTGTACCATATTATAAATGCCTAAAACATAACATACAACTTAACCACACACTGCATTTTTAAAATTAGAACCATCAACGAAAGCACCAAAAGTACAATATGTTCAAGATGTATAATATAGGAGTATTCAACGTGAGTTGTGAGCAATGAGTATCTGCATTACACTAAATTCCAAGTTCCCAAAAAAATAAAAAACAAAGCATAAAGAAAAACAATGGGAACCATACTCGCAGATTCAAGTTCCATCATAGAAATGGCATAAGCATGAGTAGAAACTAAAGAAACCATAGCAAGCAAGAACAACATTAAGAAACCATACGAAATTATCAAGAAAAACAAAGCATAGAAGGTAGGGGAAACCATATGGGGAATGCATAAATGCAAGAAATTATCAAAGGAAAAAGATGAAGAACATAGGACTTACTTGAATTTGCTAGAAAATAGGATAGGAGAAATGGGATCTAGGGTACAAAATCTGGGGGAGAGCACACGAGGAAGAAGAAGAGAGATTTTTACAATTTGTAACCATTTAAAATGAGGGAAATGGAGTTTTTTTTAAATGTAAATCGTGCAGACTCGCTTTAGCAAGCTAAATTCGCTTAAGTGAATTAACTTAGAGCAATCCAGAAGTCGCGCATTCGCTCAAGTGAGCTGGAGCCGCTTGAGTAAAATTTACACAAAATTAATTTCCTAATTAATTCGCTCAAGCGAGCCTTCCACTTGGGCAAAATTTTCACAGTGTTTAATTCAAAAAGAATTTGCTCAAGCGAGCTTACAGCCGCTTGAGCGAGTTTTACCTTGAAGCACCTCCCTGATACTTTCACATTTTTCACTCAGGCGAATAGGATTTGCTTGGGCAAAATTTACATAGAATCTCTTCACCATTAATTTTCTCATGCGGTGTAAGACTCGCTTAAGTGAAATGACTTTGGTGTACCCCTTGATACATTTATTGCACAATTCGCTTAGGCCAAATGATTTCGCTCAAGCGACATTTTAACGGAATGAATATCAAATTAATTTGCTTAAGCAAAATTATTTCGCCTGAGCGGATTTGTTCCGGAATCAAAATGGATGGGAATTCGTTTGGGCGAGGGGCACATGGCTTAAGCATGTTGGATTTACATAAAGGTCACTTAAGCGAGGCACCACTTGCTTGAGCGAGTTTAGGAGACAAGCATTTAATGACATTTATTGAGGTTGTCTGCAACATTCGCTCAAGCAAACTTCGCTTGAGCAAACTTCCCCTTTTTGCACAAAAACATACAATTTTCAACAACATTTGCCGAAGTTCATAAAAGGTAACCAAAACAAGACCATTTCACATATTTTTACCAAATTTTGATCAACAATTGAAACATATCCAAGATGCAATTTCAGATTTCAATCACACAATTTCAATTATCATGAAATACTATAACAATAACTTACATATGATATGAAATCAAGAACTTATGCATGATTGAATGATCATTTTTTCAATTTTTACATCTTTAGCATAAACATGGTCATGAACTCAACCAAACTTACACAAGCAAATACAACATTTTGAAATTTGACATGTTACTTCACTTATGCATCCAAATTAAAGCCAATTTGATTGTATCTTTCATATGCAATATATCAATTAAACATTTCAACACTATTTTCATGAGTTATGCAACAAGTCATTGAAACACCCTAATTTAATAAATAAATAGATACCAAAACAGGGAAAATTTTTCCCAAAATAAAACCAATGGATGCGGGCACAAAAGAATAAGGGAAGAGAAGGTAGGAGAAAGAAAAACCGATCCGAAACAGGCCAGCGGAAGAGCAAACAGCGCTCAAGCGAAGCCCACACAACAATGCCCACTCGCTCAAGCGAGATCCGACTCCGCTTGAGCAAGGCAGCCAAACTCACTCGGGCGAAACTCCATTCGCTTAAGCGAACCAACCCAAAAGCCTTCCATGCACTCACACTTGCTGGGGCGAATACCTCATTCGCTGAAGCGAGAAACCACACTCGGCATTCAATCACTCGAAATCAGGGGTTCCATTCACTGAGGAAACAACCCCAACATACGAGCCTCCTTCGGGAGCCCATAATTATTCCTTATTTTTATCCGTATAGATCACATGTGTGATCCACTCGGATATATCTCACATAGTTCTCACTCGGTATACGTAATCCTTTTCACCCCGAAGACTCCTCACCAAGTTAATGACTTGCCTAAGGATTCTAAGGCTTCGTTAACTCGAAAATACTCTAGTTCCCTTACACTCAGGGAAGTCCTAATAAGTTCTTACTCGGAAGTTCTTAAGTCAGTTTCCACTCGGAATTGTATGACCTTGTTCACTCGAAATATTATAACCTTACACACTCGGGATAGGCATATTAAAGGGGGTCCATACACATAACACTCTTCGAATATTTCTCTTAAAGGGATAATTCTTAATAGGTGCGATTCACTCGGAATTGGCCCAACACTTCATCATTCGGAAAAGTGTCAAAAATACTCACCTCACTCGGATTTACCTTAACTCTCCCTTACTCGGTATCACGCAAGCATTATTCATTCGGTAAAACATCAGCGTACACACTGGAACATTTGCCTACATCATTACTCACTGAAATAAAATAAAGCACATAACATTATATATATAAAAATACATTTGGTCCTACTCTTATTACCGAGAGAGTTCAAATCCTACATATTTAAAGCAAAGTGTTGAACTAAGAGCCGGCCAAGGCTATACAAAATCATTTATACAGTATATATATATACATCCACTGTACAATGTACATCCATAAACTGGTGCTCTGCCATCACTCCTCATTCCGAGCAACATCCACTGAAATATGGCCACAATAGGGGTGAGCTTTTACATTTAAAATGACAGTTAACAACTAGGAAATCCTCAAGTTCCTACTACGCATTATTATATTTCAATCAACCTATCACATACACTGTCATTTCATATATTTACACTCGGTATCATTCACTCGGAATTCATTCAACAATACACAGCCATATTAAGCAATAATACACAACCATTTTGATCATATAGATTTTTCCCATACATGCACACATAACCATATTGAGTCCATCATCAATTTTAAGTATGCACACATTAATTTTTAGTCGGATTCGACCCACTATTATAAATTTTTATGTTGCAACATGGGCTCCAAGCCCTTTTTCTCAGCTCCAAGCTGATTCGGCCGTTTTACAGGTACCAAACCGTTTGCCCTCACGCGTAACACAATTGCTCCAAGCAACAGCGCGAGTGTTACGGGCAGCCCCGAGTCCAACTCGGTAAGCTTGCCTCAAGTCCAACCCAAGGACTTTTACCAAGCGTCCAACGCTGATTTTCTGAGTGATTCACTCGGTATTGCCTCGAGTCCAACTCAAGGTCTTTTTGTTATTCTTTCTATGCATACTCATCAGCACAGCAGTAACAATTCACTCGGTGAAACCACATATCACATGCATCTCATATATTCATCATAAATCCCATCAAAATCATCCCAACATTCACATGCAGTTAATCATAAGATATCAATCGGGATTATCCACAGCCATTCAGTATAAGGCACTCGGTAATTATACCATATTCACACAACATGCATTTCATGATTTACAATATAACAATATATATACAGGAGTCACCAACCGTCCCACAATACTGTTGATTTGTTTTTGATATTTTAGAATAAAGAGTTCAAATGAAAGAGAATCAAGTTTGTATAATATGAACTCAATGCAGTGGATGTGCCAAGTTTAAACACAGAAGTTGTAATATAGTATAGTTGTCGTTCCACTGAGGAGGTGTTAGAATGAAGATCTTAGTTTTGAATTGATTTGGCAGAATGTTTTGGTTTTTGTTTTGTTTTGAATGATGTTGAATGAGAAAGTGAATAAATAATAGAGAGTGAAATTCTGCAAAAGATGACAGTAAATGGTGTTGGAAAAATCACTTTTGTAAAATAGGGATTGGCTTCATCACATCTTCACCTTCTGTAAGCTGCATAAGTTTTTATATAAGTAAATCAAAAAGATAATTTCTACATCATAATCATAGTCATTTGTATCGATCCCTCGACTACAAAATTCATCAGAATGATTTCAAACCGCTGATCCCTCAGTCACTTTGAAATCATCCCAGCATTATCGATCGATTGTTTTGACGTTTATTGCGTTAGACGCCATCCCTGGCTACCTACTCACAACAAGTATTTCTTTCGAATCTGCTTTCAAAAGTCACTTCCCAGTATACTTAAGAAAACTTAAAACAAGAAAATAGTGATCAAGTACTTTCAGGCATTAAACACAGAAGGAAATACAGAAACTTATCAAATCTCATTACTAAATAAAAACTTACAACAGCATTACTTCAGTGTTGAATGGATTACAGCCAATCCCATAAGGGAGTTTAGTTACTCATGCTTTGCATTTTCACCCTCAAAATATAAATACAAAAGATAATGGAAAAGGTTGGATTGTGAGGGAAAATACAGGGGGTTACAGGGATGATGGATATATTATGATTCCTGATGTTGTTTGCAGCCTGATTTATAGGGGTTCTGGTTTAGCTCCCTTTGCCCACTTGCGTAGAACCCATGCAGCATCTTTCAAAGACTTGTAGAAACACAAGAAAATGGGTGAGTTAGCATCGCACCATTGGTGAATATTAAATTGAAAAATCCCATACTGCATGAGTCACGCTTGAGCTTGATGGTCACGCTCAAGCGTGAAGGGTCCTGATACTCATTAAATGTTCCACGCTCAAACCATCTTAATCACGCTTAAGCGTGGTTTTCTTTTGTTCAGTATGTTTGTTCCACGCTTAATCCATGCTGGTTCCTCGCTCAGGCACGCTCGGCTTATGCTTTGTTATCCATTAGTCACGCTCAAGCGTGTAATGCCTACGCTCAAGCGTTCTTCATGTGCAGGGTCACGCTTGAGCTCCATATAGTTACGCTCAAGCGCCATTCGTGCCTGGGGTCACGCTCATGCTTACTCCTCGCTTGGGCGCTCTCGAGCTCACGCTCAAGCGGCTCATTCCCACGCTTGAGCGTGAGAGGGGTCCTGATGCCTCTTTGTCTCCTTTAATTCATGCCTGCCCATGCTTAATCCACGCTTAAGCGTCTAGTGTTCACGCTCAAGCGTGAGAGGTGCTTATGCTCTCCAACTTATTCAAGCTCAAGCTTGCTTACCTTGTCTTGCCTTCCTGTTGAATTTCCTGCAACTTTCCAAGAGCTTTAACACAATATTTCTTTTATACATTTATCCATCACTAATTAAAAGATTCATGCTCACTTCCTTCAATAATTCATTAATTTAGCTCAAAGTCTTTAAAAAATTAGTTCAAATGAGTCATGAAATCAATGCTTAATCAACCCTTATCAAACTCTCCCCAACCTAGATTTTTGCTTGTCCTCAAGTAAAAAGAAGTTTGGAAAGGGAATCAAGCATTTCAACAAAATTAGCTTCTGTTACAGCCAAAATTTTAAAAGACAATAATCTGAGTTGATGTTTGGGCAAATGATCTCCTTAATACCAATTCCTTAAATTGTATGCACCATTACCTTGTTCATAAAGCATGTAACCAATTGCTGTAAGAATAAGGAACTCTCATTATTTCTCACCTAGGTGGGTGTGTTGCACATTCATCATGAGAACTGCCTAATTAACATTGCCGGTCATTTCTAATCAAAATCAATTCATAAGATAAGTAAGGATCAAAAGGTCTTTTCAAGGTTGTAATGAGGCTGGGCTATCAAGAATTCTTGGTTTTTCTTGAGTTCAAAGTGCATGCATGAATAAGAAGAGCATATGTTCTGAAATTTTTCAAACTTTTATGAGGCTTCTTCTTTTATGCTATTGAATTCTTCATTTTTCTTTTTCTAGTTCTTTATTTTTGTTAAATGTTGGAGAACTTTATTTCTTTTTCAACCTCAGTTTCTCTTATCACCCTTTTTGGAGAAGTGTTTTATGCTCTTAAAATTTTTTTTTTAAGCATGCTGGTAAGGTAAGATTTTATTTCTCATGCTTGGTTTAGGGTGTTTGAATAAAATTTTTGGCTCAAAAATGGGCTACAAAAATTAGGTCATATTCTTAAGGGTAGCTTTTTGGCTCTGAGTTGTTTTATTTTTCAAAATTTGCCTTTATCATTTCCTTGCTTAATCTCTAAAAGAAATGTTAATCAGAAAATCAGGCAATGCTTATTTGACGAATTCTCATGAGACTCTTAGTGTTTAGATTTCTCACTTCTCACCAGGATATAAGGCTTACTTCCTTATTCTAACAGAAAAGGGTTCAAGCATGTAAACAATAAAAAGTACATTCATTCCAATTCCTTGGTTCTTAATTCAGCCATTTTACCCTTTTAACAATCAGTGTTATTGTCTAAAAGTATTTTGCTGCTTAGAAACTCTTCTTGTTCAAAAAGTAAAATCTTTGGTTGGGTTTTTCAAAAATGTTCCCAGCTTTAATCAAAACAAGAATAATCACAAGCAATTCTAAAGTATGCTGCACTAAAAATAAAGTAAAGCTATAAATTGTCAATTTGAAATAAAACTTAAAGTAGCAATTTAAACTCAAGATAAAAATGAAAGCATTAAAATTTGTCACTCATCCTCAGATAAATCCTCTTCTGTTCCCTGGTCTCTTTCTGGAGGTCCCTGTGTTGAAGTTCCTGGCCTATCCTGTGTAGTCTCACCTCCTCCCACAAAAGGAGGTCTGTCCCCAGGCCAAGCAATTAGAGCCTCAAACTGGGCAGGGTGCATCCAAGGATTGTGTTGACCTGCAGGAATGCTGTGATAAAGGCCACTGTGAATATGCAACAAACCTCTATGATTAGCGTTTTGCTGTGCCAGGATGTGGCTATTTTGAATTTTCACGAGGTGAATGCCTTGTAAAATCATGGTGGCTTCTGTGCTGAGAGGAGCATGGGCAGGTGCTGAGTTGGATGCTTGCTGTGCTGCTTGAGAGGCAGGTGGAGGGGGTACATCAGATGCAGTAGGTGCTGGATTACTGCAGTAATGCTCAATGAAGCGTTTATCTATGGAAGTCCTAATTGGTTTGAGGTCTTGTACCTCAACACCATGAGCTGCACAAAAATCAGTGATAAAGGCAGGAAAACCGAGACTCCCTTTTACCTTCTGACCTGCCTGGGAATACTTCTGGTCAGCAATCACAAATTTATGGATTTCATTAGAGAGTATTTGGGCTAGATCAATGGAAATGTCCTCTCTTAGGATGCAGTATAGTAAATAACACCTACTAAAAATTAAATCAGAGACATGAGCGTTAGGTGCTATGTTAGCTAACAAAAAGGAAGTCCAAACTTGAGAGATACAAGTCATGTCTTTTCTTAAAATTCTCAGTGGGTTCTCTCCTTGCCCCATTTGAAAGTGGTGTCCTGGAACACATATGGCTGCTTCAAGGTCACTGGTGGTGATGAATTGGTTCCTTGCAACCATGGCAGCATATTCGCATATCTCCCCCTCTCCTAGGGTCATAATGTTCCCCAAGTAAAAATTGATTGTGTCTCTGTCATAGGAGAGCCAGGTTCTCCTCACATAAGTTTTTCTTTCTCCTCCTCCATCTCTTATCCAAGCATTCGCATAGAATTCTCTGACAACTTCGGGGTCATACTTCTCCCTTGGGTAACATATCTTTAACCAATTTCTCCTCCTTATGATTTATAGGAAGGCATCACAATCTCCCAAGGCCAAGTCTACTTTTCGTTCGGGTATAAATGTCCAGTTGGAGATGTCCTTATACCGCTTGCTCTTATCTTTATTCCTGAATCTTGGAGCATTATCTTCGTCATTGGTGAGTGGTCTTTTGCCTTTATTTCTTTTGGAACTTCTTGCTGGTGAAGTAGTGACAGGGGGGTTTGGTGCAGTTTGCTTTGTTCTGGCCATCTGCAAGTCATTCAGTGGTCATCATATAAACTGGTAAAGGAAATTGTTAGCAATTTCAATGATCTCTTTAATTTGGCCAGGCAAGCTATGTTTATTAAAGCAGTTATCAGTGATGTGGGCATAAAAGAATCCTTTGGCATATGTGACCTGTATTTTTTTTATTCGTCAGTTGGCATTAAGACTGAATTACATACAAGGTTAAGAGCCAACTTTAGTGAGAAATTCATCAAGGAATACCATACAATGCAAAGCAGAGTGAAGTAAAACATGTTTTCTTTCTTCTCACTAGGACAATTTGATTCTATGGTAATCATCAAGGAAAGCTTTTTCATATTAACAAAAGATCTATTTTCCAGGATTTTTTTCAAACACTTAGCATGCATTACACAGAATGTGAAACATAAAGGTGACATACATTACAAAAAAAATGAAACATAAGAGCAGAGCATTGACCCCCTTTTTCTAAACAACCCAGAAAGCAACCAAGCATAGATCATGGTATTCATTAGAAACAGGAAGAAGGTGGTTAAAGACTTCAATGCATGCAAAAGGAAAGGTATCAATTCTCCCTAACACAGTAACCATATGCTGTAATTCAAAAGAGGATAGTCTAGTAGTTACCTGGAAGGATCCGAGAGTGATAGAGAGAAGAGAGGATAATGACTTTCAATGAAATGCAGGAAAGTGTGACTTATGAGATGAGAGTGTAGAGAACAAATATTTGAGAAGAATTGGGCGGTTACAAAACTTGGAGATTCAGAGGATTAATGGACGGTTATTTGAGTGAGAGACTTAGTGGGTAGTTTCAAAATATTCTATTTATTAGCATCAGGGCAATTTTAAATTTTCTCGCTCAAGCGTGGGGAGATATCGCTTGGGCGTGGTTGATTTGTGGAGTTTCCCTTTTGGAAATGAAACTGTCGCTTGGTGCTGGGATAAATCACGCTTAAGCGTGAGTGAATAAAACGTAAGCGCTTAAACGCATCATCATTCGCCCAAGCGAATCTCAATCAGAGGCAATTCAATTACTGCTCGCCTAAGCGTGTATCTGTCATGCTTGAGCGTGATACACAAATTTTGATACCTGATGCTTTAATCAACTTCTCGCTTGAGTGAGGAGGATTCTTACTTTAAGCGTGGCAGCCTCTGTTTGATTTTCCATGTCCTCTCGCTTAAGCGCAAAAGATCACGCTTAAGCGTGATCGGGTTTATTTTGAAAATTTCTTTTGCAGTGGTGCCACGCTCAAGGCTTGATTCCTTCGCTTAAGCTTGATGTGGATAGTGTATGACTCACCTTGGCTCGCTTGGGCGAGTATATCCAGTGCTTGAGCGTGAATCATATTAGACATGACTTTCTTTGCCTCGCTTAAGCGGGGGTCTTCACGCTTGGGCGAGACGAATCTTTCCTTGTTGCTCTCCTAATTCAATTTTCAGCTCCAGTTTTGTTTGTCTTTGTTTGAAACTTTTATTTGGACTTCTCTTGATGAGTGACCTTCAAAATAAACAGAAACTTTACTAATATTAAAAGAAATAAAATTTTTATGGAAAGAAAACATAAAAGATTGGGTTGCCTCCCAATGAGCGCTTGTTTATCGTCTTTAGCTTGACGCCTGATTTTTTCAAGTTGGGTCATGGAGTTGGTGGATAAAAGTATTGAGTTTTTCCACCTCCTTTCCTAAGTCAGGCCTTGACTTTTTTCCAATTCGGATTTTCAAGTGCACCTTCTGAGTATTTATTTGTTTCATCAATAACAAAGTTGGCTTCTTCTTTCTACACTCGAATTTTTATTCTTCTGTCCTTCTGAGTATTTATTTGTCTCCATCCAATGGCACCTGAATTTTCTTTAAGTACCTGAATCAACCTCTGCTCCTTAGACTTTTAAAGATGGCTACTAATGATCACAACTTTCGATCATCAACATCAATTATCACTTTTGCTATCTTCATAAAATGTCTGCCCAATATCAAAGGGACCTCAGCATCTTCCTCAATATCCATAACAACAAAATCCACTGGAAACACTAATTTATCAACTCGAACCAAAACATCTTAAGCCACCCTATAAAGAAATTTCACGGATCTATCAACTAACTGTAATGTCATCCTGGTCGTTCGAACTTCAAGATCTCTAATACGTTTCAGCATAGATAATAGCATCAGATTGATGCTGATGTTTTTCCTACTGGCAAAGTACCAATAGTAATAGGAATGGTGAAACTCCCTGGATCCTTGGTTTTCTGTGGCAGTGCCTTCTGAATTATGGCATTGCATCCAACCTCTAATTCAACTATTTCCTCTGTAATTCTCTTCTTCTTTGAAAGGAGATCTTTCATGAACTTTGCATACGTTGGCATTTGCTTTATTGCTTTCATGAACGGTACATTAATTTGTAATCTCTTGAATATATCTATAAAGTAAGCAAATTGTGTCTCTTTATCTCTTTTAGAAGGATTCTTTAGATAAGGTACATTTTTCAATTGTGGAACCTGACTTTCTGCCTTTTCCTTCCCCTTTTCACTCTCTTTCTCTTTATTTTTCTCTTTTTCCTCACTAGTTACATTTTCTTCTTTATTTTTCTCTCCTGCTACTATTTCTTTTCCAATATCTTCCTCACCCTTTATTTCTTTTTCTTCACTCATTTTTTATTCACAATCTCTTCCTCAAATTTTTTCTTTCTCCTTCAGGTTCAATCCTACAACTCTACCACTTCTTGTAGTAACAACTTGACATTACTCTTTGGGTTTGGTTTGGGTGTTAGCTCCGTAGTGATATCCTTGCTAATCACTAATCTAGAGGGCTAACTGCCCCACCTGAGTTTCCAGATTTCTGATAGATGCCTCAATGTTCTTCTAATTGGTTAATGAAGCCTGCATAAATTTTTCTAATGTATCCTCCAATTTGGAAGTCTTCTCATGCAAGGAAGGATAATTTTACTGGTAGTTTAGTCTGTTAGATGAACTAACTTCCTGCTTCCAACCTCCTTGATTCTGATTACTCCTCTAGCCCTGAAATGGTGGGTTAGAATAATTAAAATTAAAATTACCTGGCCTACCTTGATTGCTCTCATAGTTCACTGACTTCTCAATAGAGCCATAATGTCCATTAGGATGATCTCCTCCACAAAATCACATCTGAGTTGCATCTATTATTGCATAGAAGAAGAAGAAGAATGCACAATATGCCATTGTTGTGGGAATTTAGCCATTTGTTGTGTCAGAGCCTTTATTTGCTGAGTAAGGATTTTATTTTGGCCAGGATAGAATCTGTAGTATTCAAATCAAGGATGCCTTTCCTTTACACCTATGACGATTATGTTGTGCCTAATAATCTATATAAGATAAGGCTTCAATGATCCTTGCTGCTTGATCTGTATCTACTATCATCATTGTGCTTCCTATTGTAGCATCTAAAATCATCTTGGTATCAGCTCTCAATCTATTATAGAAGATATTCAACTAAGCAATGTCTTCGAAACCATGACTGGGACATTTTCTAAGTAATGACTTAAATCGGTCCCATGCTTCACAAAATGGTTCCTTTACACCCTGTCTAAAGGTAGAAATGTCTGATTTAGCTTTTATAAATCTTGATAGAGGAAAGAACCTCTGCAAAAACTTTTCTTTAACATTTGACCAATTATTCAAACTCTGATTTGGATGGGATTGAAGCCATTCTTTTGCTTTTCCTGATAAGGAAAAAGGAAATAATCATAGATATGCTGCTTCTAAAACTCCTAGTTCAAAACCCATTGTACCAACTAATTCATAAAATGTTGACAAGTGAGTGTAAGGATCTTCATGTGATATCCCAGTGAACTGGTGAGCACTGATAAGATTGAGAAAAGCAGGTTTCATCTCCAAAGCTCTCGTTGTATTTGGAATAGCAATGCTAGAAAAATATCTGGGGCCTTGCTAATTAGCATAGTCTCCCAATATTCTCCTGGGAGGATTGTTTTTTGTTCTTCTGCCATTGGTTCGGATTCAGGCTTTGGTGATGCTTCAAGAATAGGTGTAGAAAAAGAAGATTGGCCTTTGTCTGATTGTTCTTGCTTTTTCACTTTACCTTTGCCTTTGCAGATTATTTTCTCTAATACAGGGTCAAACACCAATTGGTCTTTCGATCCCCGTCCATGCAATAGCATAAAGAAAATAAATTCTACAAACAACTATCATTCCAGGATAAGAGTAAGTAGCAAACCAATAAGTAAAATAAAACTATTCACAATGCCTAAGAGTTATAAATCAATATTTACAAAATCACACCGCCCCCGGTAACGGTGCCAAAACTTGATAGGTATGCTCTCGTGGCAAGTTATCCACTACCCATTGCAGTATATATAAAAATAGAGTGTCATTCCATAAAGGGGTGGTTGACTTTAGTAAATAGGTTCAAACTATTATAGCGGGAAATTTATATAAACATCATGGTGAAATTAATAAACAAGAGATTAAACAAGTAGATGGATATAAATGTACGAAAATGATAATGGTTTAGGAGAAAATGGATAGTAAAAGATTGGGATTGGATTTCATCTATCTCACCCCCTGATCTAAATGGTATTCGAACTATTTCTTTTTACGTCACAATCAAAGTTATTCATATTGATCCCTCGCGATCTGTAAGAATATTTTAAAACTGTTGACACTACCAAAAGAGCCAGATTTTCAACGAAAAATCTGTCGCTAAAAGACATAATTCCATCGCTACTTATTTTAGCGGCAGAATCTGCTACGGAAGGACCCCGTGGCTCCTATTTTGGTGGCTAACATCACAGTGACGGTGTTGAGGATCGTGGCAACTTTAGTGACGGCGTCATGCCGTCACTAAGGGATGGTCCTCTTTCTCTAAATTCCGTCACTAAATTAGCGATGACATAGAGGGCATTATTGTGGAAAATTAAGTAGCGTCGTCACTATTACGTAGCAACCACCCACCTGCCGTAACTAGTTTTACAAAATTCCATCACTAAGTTCGTAACTATTGTTTCAAAAATGTAGTCACTAATGACATAGCTGACAGGACCAAGCATAGCAACGACACATCGTCGTAGCTAAATAGGGACAAATGTCCTTCATCGCTAACTCGTAGCTGAATAAGGACCAACTTTAGGGATGGGTTTTCATCATAGCTGAATAAGGACCAGTGTCCTCCATTGCTGAATCATAGTTGAACAGGTACCAACATTAGGAATGGGGTTTTGTCATGGCAGAATAGCGACCAGTATCCTCTGTCACTGAATCCTAGCTGAACAACGACCAACATTAGTGACGGGGTTTTATCGTAGCTGAATAGGGACCAGTGTCCTCCATCGCTGAATCATAGCCAAACAGCGACCAACATATATCGTAGCTAAATAGGATGAAGTTTAGCGACTTAGACCTTTCTGTTGCTAATATTTAAAATTTTTTATAAAATTTTATAATTTAAGGTAATTTTATAATTTAGGGTTATTTTATAAAGTTGCATTAAATACTTTTGTAAGACTAAAATATATATTAATTTTTTAGAATGCTTTTATTAGTTAACAAACGTATATATAGACTCATAATAAACAAAAAATACAACTTCAATCGGTAATAAACATAATCGAATAAAAAATATAGTAATAGTCATCATATAATTTATAGATAACATAAGAATAAATCATACACAAAAGTACCTAGTGAGCTTTGCTCACCACTAACAAACATCAATCATATATCAATCTCATAAACCCCAATAGTAATGTTATCAGCACACAAATCAGTACAAAAACACATAAACTAAAGGAAATATAGTAATACTTACTCATTTATATCTGATAATGGGACCAGAGTAGGAAGGGGGTCAGATGCGGTAGAAGGAGTTGCCTCGCGGACCTGCCCCTCCTACTGCTACTGAGGTTACGAGCCAACCGAGGTGGAAGTGGCTGTAACATCACTAGGAATGGTTGGTGTGGGCGTCGCCTATGCAGTCTCATCGGTCTATGTAGTCTCCCTCTACGAGGTAGGGGTACCCAACCGTGTAACTAGGGAGTGCCTACCACCACCCCGACCAAAACGTCCTCTACGTCCAGTGATTTGTTAATGAAACAATGTAAGCATTAAGAAATTTGTTAAATATAACATATATATACATATTTATATACAACTACAAACTCTATCTATTTCAGTTTGGAATCCCCTTCAGTGTCAGTATGACTCATAGAATTTGTTTCAGATGTGTTATCATTGTCCAAATTGGCCCTGAACCATTTTAAAGACAAGACAGCTTGTGTGTCAATGTGTTCACCACCTGAGGCCGCAAGTGTCTCATCTGGTATAACTGGATCAATATTCAACACTGAGTGACTGTCGTGGAGGTCGCTCGGAGCTAGCTGATAAGTGATAATGCATATTTTATCCTTAATTCCTCATTTTAAATGTGTATATTTGCCACTACTTATTGTGTAATATATTGCATTTTAACACATTTTCATAATTTGAGTTTTATTTAATATTTGCTTTTAAAATGAATTAAGGATTATTTTTTACTGGAAATAATGAAATCTTGGTTTCTCTTATCTTGTAGTGAATAATTAAGCTTGTAATTTGAAAATAATGACCAAGAATCAAGAGGAAGAAGGCACAAGTGATTACATGTTCAAAAAGGGTCAATAAAGCACAAAATAAGTGAAGAACAGGGCCAGGAATCAATTCCCAGCATCCAGGAATCGATTCCTATGTAAAGAAAAGGACCAGGAAGTGAAAATGAAGGCCATGAATCGATCCCCCTGGCATGAATAAATTCATGCATTCCAAATTACACAATAATTGGAAAATTAGGCTTGGGAATCGATTCCCAGCATCTAGGAATTGATTCACACGCCTGGGAATCAATTCATATGCCTTAGGAATCGATTCATGTGCAAGTTTATTCACTTTTGGCCTAGAGGAATCGATTCATACGTCCTTCAGCATCTAGGAACTTGAAATTTAAGCCATGAATCGATTCCTATCATAGATGAAATGAATCATGCATACAAATCATTAAGTTTTGGCCTAAATGAATCGATTCATATGCTTTTATTAATCAATTCATTTAATGGAAACAGCAATATGAGATTTACGTAAGTGGAAACAACATTACCGGTTTTCTGAATCCACTACGCCGAAAGGGATCCACTTGTTCCATGATTTACGCTTGTTGTTTCCTTTCCCTCGCCTATAAAAGGAAGAAGAATTGAAGCCTTTCACAACCTTCACACCTTCACATATTCACTTCTTCCTTCTCAGCTTCAATTTGGAGCAACAGAGGCACAAGGTCACTCGAGGAAATTCTCTTCCAGGTTTGATCTTTCTTGTTTTTAGTTTGTTTTAATTATGGAGGGATAAAACCCCTAGATTGATTTTCTTGAAGATTATTCTAATATGATTTTGAGATTTCTATTTTTAAACTCTTTTATTATAGTTGATTTCTTCATGATCTTACTCTACTTGTTTGAATTCTATTCTGTTTAATTAAATTTGTATGCTTAATCGGTTTAATGATACAAATAGAATAGAATAAGATTTTCATTAAAATGATTAAGGAAGTATGCATGCTTAATGAATATTTTCATAATCGCTTTTAATTATTATGGTTTGCTTAATTCCATAATATGAGAATAGATTATGTATGTAGGCGATGTTCTTATGTATGCTCAATCACTAGTGGAAAAGTGGATATAATCATAGTTAAAATTGGCCTTTAATCACGGTTAATGAACTGTGGTTGTTGCAGCCATGGTAGTAGATGAGGTCCTTTAACCACGGTTGACAACCATGGTTATAAATCACATCTAATCACGGTTGTTTTTAACCGTGATTAATAAGAACCTATTTAATCACGGTTGTCAACCATAACCGTGAATACAAGTAGTCATAATTTACTTAAAAATAACATTGTATATTGTACTTAAAAATGTGTAACTAATTTACTTAACCTTTCTCCTAAATTAGTATGATGTTTTTAATTTGTATTATTTTGAGGTACAACTATGGTGTTGGATTATAAATTATGGATTATGGTGTTCGATTTTAAGACTTTTAAAGTTTTGACTTTTATTTAGTAATTAATATGATGTTTTTAATTGTGTTATTTTCAAGTAGAACTATGGTGTTTTAGATGATGTATTATGGATTATGAGACTTTTGAACTTAGAACTTTTATTTTATGGATTATGGATATGGTATAGGATTACGACATTTTTCAAGTTTTGTTTGGTATTGGAATGTGGACAAAAAATAAAAAAAAATTAGTCTAAGAACTTGGAATGTGTTAAATCTACTTATGTCTTTTAATTTTTCAATCCTATGTATATTTATCTTAATTATATTTCAACAATAACACTCTAAACTCCAAGGGCTGAACTATTTTTAAACATCTTACATTAAAAAAAAAGAATTAGTAAGAAAAAAAAATGATAAGTAATACTAAAATTAACTAATAACTTTATAGTGACCAAACCTTATCATTAAACACAAACCCTAAACTTACCAAAAATCCAAATGAAAACCAATTCTATAAACCAAACCATCTTCACAGAACATGATGGG
The DNA here is from genome assembly GCA_037962975.1 of Clitoria ternatea. Taxonomy (NCBI): domain Eukaryota; kingdom Viridiplantae; phylum Streptophyta; class Magnoliopsida; order Fabales; family Fabaceae; genus Clitoria; species Clitoria ternatea. The sequence continues at coordinate 80,315,850 of CM075671.1, read as the reverse complement.
TTCCAATCCACAATTTCTTAGCTACTGGAAGAAACTAATGATCTACTACTGAAAAAAAATACTAAATTTAAGAAGTTCATTCATTGCCTTAAATTTAACAAGTTTCCATTGGTTAATAATAACCCCGGATTTGGTTGAAAAACAGTGGTTGGATCCTTAGAGTTCTGGACTAATGATTTTCCCCTTGGGTCTTGAGTGTAATAGAACAGGCCACCAATTTTCAGTTACACAGAACAGGCACATTATACACAGAACCAACAAAGTAAACTAAACAGAGACAAAAATTCTGATAAACACATAACCAGCAAAGTATACGCATTGCATATTTGAGGGCAAGTGAAAACCCCTTTCAAAGTAACCAGATGCAACTTAACACTAACAGTTAACAACACAGGGGAAAAATTAACCAAACTTAATAACACACAGGTAATGTTAAATAACCAAAGACAGAGACAAGCTTCGTTCAGCTTTAACAATGAAAACACACACACAGAGACAACATTCGTTCAGGTTTGACTACGCAAGTGAAAACATACGCAAACAGAGAGACAAGCTTCCACAAATGATGATAAAGCATAACAATGAAGCAGACCAGCAAGTGAATGAAGAAGAAGGGAAATGGAGCAGTTACTAGACAATGGTGCGAGGAGACCACGAAGAGAAGAGGCCATGAAAAGAACGACAGTGAACAGAGAAGAAACCACAAAGAGAACGATGAACAGAGAATGACGCTATGCTCTGCATAACAAAACAGAGGAAGAGTTTCACACATAATGCGGCATAGGAAAACAAGAGAGGAAGAAGAGAAACACTTACCTGAACAGAAAATGGATGAAGATGAAGGCACTCAACCACTACGTTGATGACGAAGTAGAGCGCAAGAGGAAGAAGAAGTCAGGGTGGTGGGGAAATGACCTAAACCCTTCAAAACCCTGACTTAAATTAAACATATATTCATGGTTCCCATTACAACCGTGATCATATTAACCCTATTATCACGGTTACACCAATACCCCTAGTTAAATGCCACCTTTATATCCACGATTAACATCATAACCGTGATCTTACCTATCAATATATATCCACAGTTATGGAGTCAACCATGGATATATAGTACCTGAACTATATATCCACGGTTGGAAATACAACCATGATTATAGACATCAATATATATTCACAGATAACATCAGAGCCATGATCATACCCATCAATATATAGTCACAGTTGTGTAGTCAACCGTGGATATATATTTCAGGTACTATATATCCACGGTTGACTCCTCAAACATGATTATATATTGATGGATACGATCACGGTTATGATGTTAACCGTGAATATATAGTTCCCCTGATTATATCGTTTACCTTATAGTTTCAAAAATGCCACCGCGCATGTTTTTATCACTGATCTACTTTAACCCGTGATTATATCCAGTTGTTATATTCAATTTTTACACTAATGAATGATTCCTAAATTTTACGATCTTGACTCTTTCTGCTAAATTAGGATGCTTGATTAATATGTTCATTCAATTTGAATGTAAATAAAGAAATTATGAATTGAAAAAGACATTTAGTTAATTGATTCAAATTGAGCTAAGAAATCAACAGTAATGATAGTGTACAAATCATCTTTTGTGAACCAAGGATAAATCTAATTCTAGTACTCCAAGAAAATCAATCACTTGTTATCTATTTGTTCTACGTCTTATATATATTTTGTTTTAAATTTTATTGTGAGAACCAAATCAAATACATTTGTATGTTTGTTAAATTTTTGTTTGTTAAAATTATTTTAAAACTTGATTTTCCTAAATTTTTGTGTTGATCTTCGAGAGAACGACCTAGGTTCACACCCTAGTATTACATTATTTTTAATGATTGAGAATGCTTGCGAGCAAATATGATTGAACAAATGTTTTACTTTACTGTTTGCCTGATAAATTAATTGATGTGCTTGAATATGCATTTCAGGTTGAATAATTTTGATAATAACAAAAGAAATTGAAGACTCAAAGCAAAAGGCTCAAACTACCATGAAAACAGAGAAAACAACATCAGACCTGTAAAAACACGCAAGCTAATCGATTACAAGACCAGAGCTAATCGACTACGAAGCTTCTGTCTATTACATAATCGATTACAAGATCTCTCCTAATCGATTAGAGAGCTTCTGTTTGTCACGTAATCGATTGCACCAAGGAAGCCAATCGATTACCAAGTTGAGAAAATGAATTAAAAGCATTAGGTGCATCTGCTAATCGACTACAAGGCTGCCACAATCGATTACCAGTGTTCTGTAATGTCACTAATCGATTACAACTTAAGAACTAATCGATTATAGAGTTTCTGTTTGATACCCAATTGATTACACATAAGCTACAATCGATTACCATGCTGCGTAACCAAATTAAATGCATCAGGTGCCACATATAATCGACTATAAGGTAAAGAACAATCGATTAGCAAGGTTCTATCTCTTAGATAATCGATTACATGGGAAAGGCTAATTGATTACAAGTCCAATTACACTGAAGAATTCAAAGTGTAATCGATTACATCTCGAGGCCTAATCGATTACACCAGTGCCAAAATTTGGGGAAAAGTCTTTTTAAGTGGGAAACCAGCTCACTTCTCCATTGTTACTCCAATGCCCATGCTGTGCAATGGCTCTGAAGACTTTAGGGCACCTCTCCAAGGCCTATAAATGCAAGACTCCTTCAAGCTACTCATGTAATCAAATCCATCAAAGGGAAATCAAATCTTGTGTCTTGTGAGTTCTATTTCTTTGTTTAGTTTCAAGTTCTGAAACTTAAGAGCTTATATTTGTAAATCCTCTCTTATTAAGAGCTATAAATTGTGAGAGCTTTTCATTTGTATATCAACTCTATTAAGAGAGTATATCGCTTGTAAACACACACCAAACACTAAAGTTCACTCTAGGTTGAGTGGTGACAAAGGTTGGGGTTCAACCTTTGGGATATTGAGAGATTATGAGATTGGATGGGTTGCCCTTTACTTGTGAGAATTGGGTTCTTGAGTATGGGACACTAGAAGATAATTGCTCAAAGCCTGTATCTCAAATCTTTAATAGTGGAATCCTTCAAGTGGGTTGCTTGAAGGTGAGACGTACACCAGGTTGGTGGAACTCGTTAAATTGGTTTGCAAGCTCTTCTCTCTTACTCTCTTGCATTTACATATTGCATCTAGCTTGATTGTTATTATTGATTATGATTTCCTCTCTTAAACTTGTTTGAACAAATAGTATTAAAGTGCTGCACACCAAGTGTTTGATAAATTGCTTTAGTAACATTTATCCCTTGTCTTGCATTGTTTCTTGAACTACACTTACTATCTCTTGCATAAACTCTTAATTTGTGAAAAAGGAACTAATTTCAAAGGCATTCCAAGAAAAGTTTTAAAACTCAATTCACCCCCCTTGAGTATTGTGGCCACTTAAATAACAAGTGGTATCAGAGCTTGACTCTTGGTAGATCAAGCTTAACAGTTTCAAGAGAACAATGGCCTCTAATTCTCTAAATCTTTTTCCTGAGGGTGGTGCCACAAATAGACCTCCTGCTTTCAATGGGGAAGGCTATGCTTTTTGGAAGGAAAGGATAAAAAATTTTGTACAATCTATTGATCTTAAAGTTTGGAATGCAATTAAAAATGGTCCGTTCATACCCATGCATACTGTAGATGGTAAGCAAGTAGAAAAATTGATGGATGATTGGACTAGCGAAGAAGAAAAGAAAGTCCAATATAACTATAAAGCCAAAAATCTAATCACTTTAGCTTTAGGCCCTGATGAATTCTTTAGAGTAGTTACATGTAAATCCACCAAGGATATGTGGGATACCTTATAAATAACCCATGAAGGTGCAAGTGATGTCAAAGACTCTAAGATTAGTACCTTAACTAGTCAATATGAAAGCCTTAGATTAAATTCTGGAGAAACAATTGTTGATATGCAAAAGAGGTTCACCCTTATTATAAATCATCTCATTACTCTTGGCAAGACTTACACTAACAAAGAACTTATTCATAAAGTGTTAAAAAGTCTCACCAGGGAATGGCAACCTCTAGTCACTACCATCAAACAATCTCCTAGCATCAATAAAATGTCTCTTGCTACACTATTCGGTAAGTTACAAGAACAGGAACAAGAGTTGAAAGAATTAAGGATGGCGAAAGAGGAAGAAATATCTTCCAAGAAGAAAGGTCTAGCTCTCAAGGCCACTTCTATCAATGAAGAAGAATCCGGTAGTGAGCTTGATAAAGAAGAAGAATTTGGATTATTTGTGAAGCATTTCAGGAAATTTATGAGGAACAAACGATTCCAAAAAGGCTTTAAACCTCAAGGTAAGAAACCTACCTCTAATGAAAACTCCTATTCACCAAACTATTTTGAATGTGGCAAGGAAGAACACTTCAAGGTGGATTGTCCAAATCTCAAGAAGAAAAACAAAGAGAAAAGAGGAAGAAGAAGAGCTTATATTTCTTGGGATGAAAATGAAATAAGTAGCTCGGACGAATCCGAAAACGAGGAAGCCAAACTATGCCTCATGGCTAATCATCAAGATGAAGATGATGAGGTAAGTCTCATTGACTTAGATAAAAATGAATTGCTAGATGCATTTAAGGAATTATATGACAAGTTTGTTAAAATGTTAAACAAATACAAGTTATCTAGGAAAATTATTGATACTCTTGAAATGCATCTTGTAGAACTTGACAAAGAAAATGAATGTTTGAAAGAAGAATTAGCAAATGTTCAAGCATGCTCTAAGAATAAACCTTATGATTTTGTAAAGAAATGTGACATCCTAGAAACTAAGGTTTTAGACTTAAATAAAACCTTAGAAAAGTTTACAAATGGTAGAGATGATTTGAATGTATTACTTGGAAATCAAAGATGCATGTTTGATAAAACTGGTTTAGGATATAACTCTACTAAAAAGGAAAAGCATTACAAAAACTTCTTTGTACCACCTAGAAAATCTTCATCACCATTCACTAAATGCAATCATTGTGGTGCTAAAGGACATAATGCTTTAAATTGCAATATTAGAAAGCTTGGACCAAAAGTTGTAAGAAAGGTGTGGGTTCCCAAAGGGACATTACCATAAGCTAACAAAAAAGGACCCAACATAAAATGGGTACCAAGTTCTATAAACTAATTTTGTTTGTAGGTATGCTTCAAGGCAAGCAACACCCATTGGTACTTGGATAGCGGGTGTTTAAAGCACATGACGTGAGATATGAGCAAATTCACAACTTTCAAAAGAAAAGGAAGCGTCACTTATGGGGATAATACCAAAGGAAGAATACTTGGCATTGGAAACATTAGTAAAAATTCTTCTACCTCAATTAGTGATGTATTATATGTTGAAGGACTCAAACATAACTTGCTTAGCATAAGTCAATTATGTGATAAAGGATATAGAGTATTGTTTGAATCTAATTGTTTCATAATTGAAAATAAGCTAAACAAGGAAGTTAAGTTTGCTGGTAAAAGAATTGATAATATTTACATGATTAATGTTGATAGTTTGTCTTCAAATGATGTGCAATGCTTCATGACTAGAGAGGATGAATCATGGTTATGGCATAGAAGAATAACACATATAGATATAGACCATTTGAACAAACTTGTTTCTAAAGAATTGGTAATTGGTTTGCCAAAGCTCAAATTTGAAAATAAATTTTGTGATGCATGTCAAAAGGGAAAACAAGTAAGGGCATCTTTTCAAGCTAAAAACGTTGTTTCTACTCAAAGGCCTTTACAACTTTTGCGCATGGATTTGTTTGGACCTTCTAAAATCAAAAGCTTTGGTGGTAACTACTATGGTCTAGTAAATGTTTGATTAAGCCTATTCTAAAGAAAACCCCATATGAACTTTACAAAGGAAGAAAACCCAATATCTCTTATTTTTATATATTTGGATGCAAATGCTTTGTGCTTAACAATGGAAAGGATAATCTAGGAAAGTTTGATGCAAAAGCTGATAAGGCAATCTTTCTTGGATATTCATCATCAAGTAAATCTTATCGAGTATTTAACAAACAAACAAATACTATTTAGGAATCAATTCATGTGAAATTTGATGAAAATAGCCATAACCCTCTAAGAAAGGAAGATGTTGATGATCTTGTAGGTACTCTTCAAGAATTGAACTTGGATGACAAAGAAGAAGATAACAATGAAAAAGACACAACACAAAGAGTGGAAACTCAACAAAAGGAATGGATTACCTCAAAAGACCATCCATTGGACAACATTATAGGTGATATCACAAAAGGTGTAAGTACCAGACGTTCTTTTAATACTTGCAATCATTTAGCATTTGTCTCTCAAATTGAACCTAAAACCATTGATGAAGCTATTATTGATGAACATTGGACATTGGCCATGCAAGAGGAACTAAATCAATTTAAAATAAATAAAGTTTTGGAATTAGTGCCAAGACCCAATGATCACCAAATAATAGGTAGTAAATGGGTATTTAGGAACAAGCTAGATGTAAATGGAATAATCACTAGAAACAAAGCTAGGTTAGTAGCTAAGGGTTACAATCAAGAAGAGGGCATAGATTATGAAGAAACGTATGCACCCGTAGCTAGGCTAGAAGCTATTAGATTATTATTAGCCTTTGCATGTTGTAAAGATTTTAAATTGTACCAAATGGATGTCAAGAGTGATTTCTTAAATGGATACATTCAAGAAGAAGTATATGTTAATCAACCTCCTGGTTTTAAAAATCATCAATTTCCAAATCATGTTTTCAAATTAAGAAAAGCATTATATGGTTTAAAACAAGCTCCAAGAGCTTGGTATGAAAGATTAAGCAAATTTTTTTTGAAAAAAAATTTTGAAAGAGGAAAAGTTCATACAACATTATTCATCAAGCACAAAAAGAATGACATACTATTGGTTCAAGTATACATGGATGATATTATTTTTGGTGCTACTAATGAATTACTTTGCAAGGAGTTTGCTAAGTTAATGCAGGATGAATTTGAGATGTCCATGATGGGAGAACTTATATTCTTCCTTGGGCTACAAATTAAGCAAACCAAAGAAGGTACATTCATTAGTCAATCCAAATACTGCAAGGAGTTGCTTAGGATATTCAACATGGGCAAGGCAAATGAAATTGCCACTCCCATAAGCACATCTTGCTACTTGGACAAAGATGAGAAAGGTAAAGATATTGAAATTACCAAATATCGAGGTATGATTGGATCTTTACTATATCTTACTGCAAGTAGACCGGACATAATGTTTGTCATTTGCATGTGTGCTAGATATCCAGCATGTCCAAAAGAATCACACCTCACTGCTATAAAACGAATAATGAAATACCTTGTTGGCACTCTAAATGTAGGTCTTTGGTATCCTAAAGGTGTTGAATGTACTCTAATAGGATATTCTGATGCTGATTTTGCTGGATGTAAACTTGATAGAAAAAGCATTAGTGGTACATGTCATTTGCTTGGTAGCTCTCTTGTTTCATAGCATAGCAAGAAACAAGTAAGTGTTGCTTTATCAACAGCTGAGGCAGAATATGTTGCAGCTAGAAGTTGCTGTGCTTAAATCCTTTGAATGAGGCAACAACTTCTTGACTTTAGTGTTATATTAGACTATGTGCCTCTTAAATGTGACAATACTAGCGCCATTAACATTTCAAAGAATCCTGTCATGCATTCAAGGACCAAGCATATAGAGATAAGACATCATTTCATTAGAGATCATGTGTTAAAAGGTGACTGCATGCTTGAACACGTTGAAACTTCTAAACAACTAGCTGATATCTTTACCAAACCTCTTGCAAAGGAACAATATATATATATTAGAAGAGAATTAGGAATCCTAGATATTTCAAATTGTGTTTGAATATTGAATGATTTTGATAATTCCTTGCTTTACAGTATGTTTAAAGAGTAAGTGATTGATTGAGGCATGATATATTGAATCTCAAGTGCCTTTGTTTGAAATCTGTATGTTTTGAGTATTTTTGGGCTTCCCTAATCGATTACTAAGCCTTACCTAATCGATTAGAAACCTTATGTTTCGTATATAATCGATTACACTCTGATAGCTAATCGATTACCAGTTTTTTGTTTCATGCCAAATCGATTAGAACTCTATCCAATCGATTACTGACGTTTCATCTTCTTGATAATCAATTACACACTCCTCCTAATCGATTTCTAAGGTTCTATTTTTAACACAAGCGATTACACACCTTACACTAATCAATTACCCCTGTGCAAAAATGTTTCAGATTCCTCAAAAAACACACACTAATCAATTAGCCTATGAGCCTAATCGATTAGCTTCTCACCAGGATTACAGAATTAAATGCTCAATCCTTGTGACAACTTTTCACCCAATCCTAATCCATTCTCCAAACCCTAATCCATGTCCCCTAACCCTATAAATACCCCTTCCCACACCACTTCCATTTCACACCATCACATTACCTATTCTTCAATCTCTCAAACCTCTTAAAGTTCTTCCACTCTCTCTTCTTCATCTTCAATCATGTCTTCCACTAGAACTGTGAAGAGAGCTAGGTCTTCCATGGCCCAAACCAACAACCCCCTTGACTTCTCAAGGTTCTTCTCCACACCAAGAGACCTTCAAAATTTCATCAAGAACTTCTCTGAAAAGGATATAATCTCCCCTAATTTCATCAATGCTGAAGTATTTGACCACCCTAGCTTTACCTTCACCCAATCCCTGCATCACTATAATCTTTTTCCTTTCTTTACTCTTAAGGAAGAATTTACTACCCCAAACTCATGACAGTTTTCTTCTGCAACTTAAGGATTGTTGATGGGTTGCTTGAGGCAAGAGTCAAAAATGTGACTCTTAGGATTACAAATGAGCAACTGGCTGAGATAACCCAACTTCCGATCTCTGATGCTGAATTTGTTGGTGGCAATCCGGAAGATAAGTGGGAATTCAATGCCAATACTGCCCGTCAATCTTTTTGGAAGGCTGACCGCCCCCGAAGCAATCACAAACTGGTAGGCCATCTCACTCTTAATAATCGTCTTCTCCACTTCTTTTTAGTTAAGCTTCTTGTTCCTCGTGGTGGCAACTATGCCTTGGTTGAGGAAGATGACGTCCTCCTAATGTGGGCTATGCACAATGAGAAGGAGATCAACTGGATTTAATTCCTTAAACTACACATGCTCAAAGCCAAGGACCAACAAAAACTACCCTATGCTATCCTCCTCACCAAAATCTTCAAAGCATTTGGTGTTGATCTTACCGGGGAATTTGCTGAGAAGGTACCCCCAAAATCATGCATTGGCACCCATCACCTCACAAAGATGGGCATAATTTTTGTCAATGGGGCTTGGATGTCCAAGATGGAAGGTATTCATACTAACATCCCTTTTGAGGCTCCAGCAAATGATCCTGTTCCTCCTCCTCCTGCCACACAAGCACCTCAAAGCGAACCCTCTTCTCCTATTGATCCCTTCACTTCACTTTATGCATATCTAGATCGGCATTTTGATAGACTTGAGAACACTCTTCAAGAGTTTCAAATGACCGAGCAACAACACTATAAACTCATACAACAGCGTTATGAAGAGCTGTCTCACCAAATTTCTGAATTTTTCTTTTTTAATCTAGATAATTAGATCCTAGTTTATCATGTTTTGTTAGGATATCTTTGATTATGTGTTTCCTTTATGTAAATTTCCTTCATGTACCTTTCCTTTAAATGAATGCAATTTCCTTTCAATTATGTGTCTATTGTCTCATTTATTTTTGATGATTACAAAAGGGGAGAATAATTGAAGTTCATCTAAAGTAATTGAATCTGTTAAAATCTGAATTTGCTAAAAACAACAAGTGGTTAAAACAACAAATGATTATCTTTATTTTTTTTAAATGGCATAAACTCATTTAGATAGGGGGAGATAATTTTTGAGATAACTCTAAAGACAATGATTAAGAGATAACCTTAGAGATACATTTAGAGATAATCATTGGTGATAATTTTATTTGAACTAACACCCTCATGAGATGAACATTGTCAGTCATCATCAAAAAGGGGGAGAATATGTTTGAATATGCATTTCAGGTTGAATAATTTTGATAATGACAAAAGAAATTGAAGACTCAAAGCAAAAGGCTCAAACTACCATGAAAATAGAGAAAACAGCATCAGACCTACAAAAACACAAAAGCTAATCGATTACAAGACTAGAGCTAATCGACTATGAAGCTTCTGTCTGTTACATAATCGATTACAAGATCTCTCCTAATCGATTAGAGAGCTTCTGTTTGTCACGTAATCGATTACACCAAGGAAGCCAATCCATTACCAAGCTGAGAAAATGAATTAAAAGCATCAGGTGCATCTTCTAATCGACTACAAGGCTGCCACAATCGATTACCAGTGTTCTGTAATGTCACTAATCGATTACAACTGAAGAACTAATCGATTACAGAGTTTCTGTTTGATACCCAATCGATTACACATCAGCTACAATCGATTACCATACTGCATAACTAAATTAAATGCATCAGGTGCCACACATAATCGACTACAAGGTCAAGAATAATCGATTAGCAAGGTTCTGTCTCTTAGCTAATCGATTACATGGGAAAGGCTAATCGATTACAAGTCCAATTACACTGAAGAATTCAAAGTGTAATCGATTAAAGCTCGAGGCCTAATCAATTACACTAGTGCCAGAATTTAGGGAAAAGTGTTTTTTTAAGTGGGAAACCAGTTCACTTCTCCATTGTTACTCTAATGCTCATGCTGTGCAACGGCTCTGAAGACTTTAGTGTACCTCTCCAAGGCCTATAAATGCAAGACTCCTTCAAGCTACTCATGTAATCAAATCCATCAAAGGGATATTAAATATTGTGTCTTGTGAGTTCTATTTCTCTGTTTAGTTTCAAGTTCTGAAACTTAAGAGCTTATATTTATGAATCCTCTCTTATTGAGAGTTATAAATTATGAGAGCTTTTCATTTGTATATCAACTCTATTAAGAGAGTATATCGCTTGTAAACAAAAACACCAAACACCAAAGTTTACTCTAGGTTGAGTGGTTACAAAGGTTGGGGTTCAACCTTTGGGATATTGAGAGATTGTGAGATTGGGTGGGTTGCCCTTTGCTTGTGAGAATTAGGTTCTTGAGTGTGGGACACTAAGAGATAATTGCTCAAAGCCTGTATCTCAAATCTTCAATAGTGGAATCCTTCAAGTTGGTTGCATGAAGGCGAGAAATACACCGGGTTGGTGGAACTTGTTAAATTGGTTTGCAAGCTCTTCTCCCTTACTCTCTTGCATTTACATATTGCATCTGGCTTGATTGTTATTATTGATTCTGATTTCCTCTCTTAAACGTGTTTGAATAAATAGTATTAAAGTGCTGCACACCAAGTGTTTGATAAATTGCGTTAGTAACATTTATGCCTTGTCTTGCATTGTTTCTTGAACGGCACTTACTATCTCTTGCATAAACTCTTAATTTATGAAAAAGGAACTAATTTCAAAGTCATTCCAAGAAAAGTTTTAAAACTCAATTCACCCCCCTCTTGAGTATTGAGGCCACTTGAATAACAATTGCTCCATCATGCTTTTTGGCATATGAAACTAATTTCTAAATATTTATCACACTATTTTACCTTGGCCATATTACAACCCTGAAAAGCCCTGTCGATCTATACATGCATTTATGTTGATTATGGAATTGAGAAACTTACCAAATTTATGGGACTGTCTATTTTTCAGGAAATGTTTTGAGAGTATACACAAACCTAAAACACTTAAGAGTTAAGAGTATGTCTTGTGAGGTTTTGTCACTTATGATCTTCTTTTCAGTTTGATTTAATTCTCACATGCCTAAGTCTTTGGATGATTTTTATACATATCTTGATGCTCTGTATCCTGCATATTAAATAACTCTTTTTTCTCTATTCCTAAGATTTTAGGATGAGCATGCCAGTTCTCTATGTTTATTGTTTTCCAACTTAATGTTTTCAAATTGTAAAACTTGTTTTTATTTTGATTTTACCCTAGAATACAAAAGAGTAAGTGCGGGGGTATTTGACATTGCATATTTTATCCTTAATTCCTCATTTAAAATGTGTATAACTTGCCACTACTTATTTTGTAATATATTGCATTTTAACACATTTTCATAATTTGAGCTTTATTTAATATTTGATTTTAAAATGAATTAAGGATTAGTTTTTACGGGAAATAATAAAATCCTGGTTTCTCTTATCTTATAGTGAATAATTGAGCTTGCAATTGGAAAATAATGACCAAGAATCAAGAGGAAGAAGGCACAAGTTGTTACATGTTCAAAAAGGGTCAATAAAGCACAAAATAAGTGAAGAACAGGGCCAGGAATCAATTCCTAGCATCCGGGAATCGATTCCTACGTAAAGAAAAGTCCTAGGAAGTGAAAATGAAGGCCATGAATCGATTCCCCCTGGCATGAATCAAATCATTCATTCCAAATTGCATAATAATTGGAAAATCAGGCCTGGGAATCGATTCATATGCCTTAAGAATCGATTCATGTGTAAGTTTATTCAATTTTGGCCTAGAGGAATTGATTCATGTATCCTTCAGTACTTAGGAACTTGAAATTTAAGGCCCATCAATTCATGCATACAAATCATTAAGTTTTGGCCTAAATGAATCGATTCATATGCTTTTATTAATCAATTCGTTTAGTGGAAACAACAATACGAGATTTACGTAAGTGAAAACAACATTAAATGTTTTCTGAATCCACTACGCTGAAAGGGATCTACTTCTTCCATGATTTACGCTTGTTGTTTCCTTTCCCTCACCTATAAAAGGAAGAAGAATTGAAGCCTTTCACAACCTTCACACCTTCACATATTCACTTCTTCCTTCTCAGCTTCAATTTGGAGCAACAGAGGCACAAGGCCTCTTGAGGAAATTCTCTTCTGGGATTGATCTTTCTTGTTTTTAGTTTGTTTTAATTATGGAGGGCTAAAACCCCTAGAGTGATTTTCTTGGAGATTATTGTAATATGATTTTGAGGTTTCTATTTTTAATATAGTACTTTTTAATTATTGCTGATTTCTTCATAATCTTACTCTGCTTGTTTGAATTATATTCTCTTTAATTAAATTTGTATACTTAATCAGTTTAATTATACAAATGGAATAGAATAAGATTTTCATTAAATGATTAAGGAAGTATGCATGCTTAATGAATATTTTCATAATCACTTTTAATTATTATGGTTTGCCTAATTCCATAATATAAGAATAGATTATGTATGTAGGCGATATTCTTATGTATGCTCAATGATTCCTAGATTTTATGATCTTGACTCCTTTTACTTAATTAGGATGTTTGATTAATATGTTCATTCAATTTGAATGTAAGTAAAGGAATTATGAATTGAAAAAGACGCTTAGTTGATTGATTCAAATTGAGCTAAGAAATCAATAGTAATGATAGTGTACAAATTATCTTTTGTGAACCAAGGATAAATCTAATTATAGTACTCCAAGAAAATCAATCACTTGTTATCTATTTGTTCTTCATCTTATATTTATTCTGTTTTAAATTTTACTGTTAGAACCAAACCAAAACCCCCCAAATACATTTGTATGTTTGTTAAATATTTGTTTGTTAAAATTATTTTAAAACTTGATTTTCCTAAATTTTTTTGTTGATCTTCAAGAGAACAACCTAGGTTTACATCCTAGTACTACATTATTTTTAATGTTTCAATTTGACCGACCGCTACAGTCCATGTCAATAAGCATCTTCAACTTCATCAGAGACATTATCAGTGATCTAACTACGAGTTTTGGCTTTGATGACTGTATACCAGTCTCAGTACCCTCCAAGGAATTCAGTGTAATAAACTTGCTCAACCTTTTGGGCAAAGATGAAGGGATCAAACCCTTTATATCTACCGCTTTTTTCACCTCAACTAATCCGTAATGGTTGTTGACTTTTGTACCCACATCGATTGTGTTGTCGTACCAATTGCAATTAAATAAAACTAAATCTCTTTTATCCCGCCTAGAGGAAGAAACTTGAATGATCTCTTTTAACACACCATAGAAGTCCTTCTCTAAATGTCCAGTTATGCCTTTAACACAAACCTTAAAGTTATGTGTTCACATTCCTACACTCCATTGGAAAACGTTAAACTTAAAGTCATTTACATAGTAAATTGGCCATTTTTAACATTTTTCACATGCCCCCAAGAAAGAGCTTAGAGTAAAGGGTCTTCAATTTGGTTGTTTGGATCTTGAATCTATTCAAGGCATAACATACAACAATGTTAAAACGTATATAAGTATACAAGTTAAAAAAAAAAACATAAAGCGTACGGGCCTTATGTGTTGTGCAAACCAATCAATGAACTTGGATGATACCTCACTGCAAATTTGGTCGTCAGTTATATCATTTTGCTCTTGTCTAAGTATATCTGCATATATACTATTTAAAGAACAATAGCTTAACTACACAAAAATCCTATGTTGAAATCAGAAGAATGTAAAATTAGGTGACTTACTCGAGATATGGTTCAACTTCCTGGCAGTTTAAAAGAATGTACAAGTGGGATGCCTTTCGATGTTTCTCATCAATGTAACATTCTATGACCTTGCCCTAAGGATGACTGGGGTAGTTAAATATTGAGCTTTGTTCATCCACATCAGGGTTTGGTGCCACTGTAAGGTTACGGGGGATTCTAGTCATTCTTGTTTCTATCTCCGTCAAAAATTAGAATGAAGCAAAAATAGTCATTTCTTCCACTAAGTATGCCTCACAAATTGACACCTCAACACATGCCTTGTTTGACACTTTGTCTTTTAAAGAACGTAGGAATCTAGTGAAACATACAGAAATTATTGAGTTATGTATACATTAATTTTTACAACAAATTTTGTAATGGAAGCAAAACTTGTTTTAGCGTCTAACCTTTCAAACGGATACATCCAACGATACTAGATGGGACAACCAATCCTAGCCTCGTATGGGAGATGAATCGGCAAGTGCTCCATAGAATAAAAAAACTAGGGGGAAATATACTTCAGCTTACAAATCAACACCAGAATGATTTCCTCCATCCTCAAAAGAGTCTCCTCTTTTAAGACTATTATTGTCAACTCTTTAAAAAAATGACTCAACTTAACCAACGATTTCCAGCTGCGTTTCGGTAAGGCATGAAATGTGTATGGCAGTAGTCATTGCATAAACACATGACAATCATGACCTTTCATGCCGAACAATCTGCCATCCTTCAGGTTGACACATCTACTTAAATTCGAAGCAAACCCGTTAGGCATGGTCAACCCATTCACCCACACATAGATAGCCATCTGTTAAGCTTTTGTTAATGCATATTGTAACACCCTAAATTTTAAAAGAAAGGATTAATTAAGGAAAGAAATATTAAGTAGTTGAATGCAGGTTATTTAATGTCCCAAAATATTAGAAATAGTTGAATTAATAATTTTGGGGATTACTCATAATTTATTGGAGTCGAATAAGCTGAAATTAAGCCCGATTAAAATATGGGTGTCAAACCGGGTATCTCCGATTAGGATGATATTGTTTAGGGTTTTAAGAATATTATTGGGAGTCCGAATATGTATTCGGAATAATTTTTAGATAAAGTATTGAGCCCAACCCATGATCCTGTTTGTGGTAAAACGATCAAATATTAATGAGAGGATTAAAATTAAACTCAAAAACCCATACTTTCTCTTCTCATTTTCGTTCATATGCTAAAGCTACTTAGAGAAATGCATTTTTCCTTCATCTTCTCCATTTCCTCTCTTCTCTTCTTCTAAAACCCTAGCAAAGGTGGTGCCATTTTCATTCCTTTCATTTTCGTTGGGAAAGCTTGAAGAAGACTTGGAGCATGAAGTTCCCTCTCCCTTCCTCTTCTTATTTTTGTTTGGCCATTCTCCCTCTTTGACTCCATTTTTGTTTTTGGTATGAGGTTAGTTATTCTCACCATTTTTTTGGGTTTATGGCCATGGGTATGAGCCATTGTGCTTTGGGAGAGCAATGTATGTAAAAGGGGTAGTAATGGAGGTCATGAATGCATGAACCCATAGGTGGTGTCATAAATATAAGCTTTAGTGATAATAAATAGGGTAGACACAATTATGGTTAGAAGGTGAGGAAAGTTTATGGGTATTAAATGAATGTGGTTGGGTTTTAGTGAAAACCCTAACTTTTAAGATTTAGGGAAAGTTATAAAGATTGGTTGAGTTTGAGAGCAAATACAAGCCATTGAGAGTATGGGTATTGATTGGTGAGGCATTCTTGTGAATGTTGGGTTATAGTTGTTGGTAGCCTTTAAGTATAATGAGTAAGGTTTGATGGCAAGGAATTGTCGAAACCTAATAAATGAAAGAAATGGTCTTTACGACATATTTTATTCATGTCATAAAGTTGTATAAGTATTAAGTTATGTTTAGAGTCTTGAATCATGTCTTGAATGATTGATTTATTGAGGTTTCCTATATGTGTTAATGTAGGACCCATTCCGAATGATGAGGAGGGAACATCGTATCAATCGAAATTCTTCTCTTAAGGTAGAAGAGGAGTCTGTATGTTCTAAATGCATGAGTTGAACAGTATTTAATTGTCATATATGACAATATGCATGTGCCTTGCTTGTAATGTTATGAAGAATTGTAATGTTATAAAGAATTGTAATGTTATGTATGATGTTGGTGATGTGTCATGGCAACATTCATTGATGCATTTAGAATATTTATGGTGTGCTATATGGTGGTGTCGATTGTTTGACGATGTAGTGTCTTGAATATAGTGTTATACTTATGTCCACCATAAATGTGAAATGATTATAAGTGATGTTTAATTGAGAATGGGTGTGAATAAATGGCATACCTTGATTAATGGTGAAAGATTGATGTTGTTGTGTTTGACGATGGAATTGAATTATGTTTATGAGAATTGTTGAGTATGCCACACGAAAATTTAAACTAATGATAATAACCAACAATAATAAATCCACTAAAAACCTTATGGTGATATTGGTGATGATGATGATGATGATGATTGATGAGTGGCATGAATAGGATACATAGAGTGAAAAATGCATATGATTGGTATTTGCATCCATGGCATAGTGCATAGCCACCAATCTTGGAACGTTAGGGGAGTTCCCTCAGCCGACCCAGTGGGAGGGTGGCTCAGTGCACGAGCAAGATTTTATTTCCCCTGTGACTCGGTGTGTAAGTCACGAAGCCGCCCATGTGTTGCTACGGGGAGCTACATGTGGCCGACCCTTGTGGAGGTGGCTCTAGATGAGAAGGTGACCCCAGTGGTCCATTGGATCACAGCCACCATGAAATAAGTCGTGGCCGGCCCACAACACCATATGTTGAATATGTGTTACCGCAGTCATACTGAAAATGACCAGGTATTGCAAGATGAGCGATGCGGTTTGGTACTAGTAAAAGATTGGTTTACTACTACAGTAGGGTTATGGTTAGATGATCATACTTGAATCCCACAATTGGTGTTTATATTCCCATAGTCAGATCTGCAATTGTTGAATTAATCCGTTGTGCATATGCATTAGCTTAAGAGCATTTGCATATAGCAAGGAAGTATGTAAAGGTGATGAGATGTGATGATGGTTGGGTTATGGGTGAGAAAATGAATTAAGACAACATAAAAGATATGAATACCAAATAATAAATTGAGTAAAATGATGAGATGTGTAATAGTCCAATTTATTGAAGGACTAGATCATATGTATAATTTTATACTAGCTTGATTTACAAAGATGTTTGTATTATATGATGATAGTTGATGATGAAATATGTGTGAATGCAAAGTATACATGTTGTGATACATATGCACATGATCACATGGTACTTATATTCATTCCTTTGGAATATATGACTCACTCTCTCATGTTTTCCACTTTTTAGATTTGTGATACAGGGCACTCATGGGTGGAGTGAATCTTTTGAAGTACATTTTGATGAAGAAGGTAAATAGGTGTAGAGGAAATGCCTTGGCCGACAAATCTAGATTTTTGTATAGCGTATAGAATACATGTATGCTTATTTTGCTATCTAGATTGTAGTTTGATGATTTTGTGGGTCATGTACAAAAATTGGACCTTGGTGTGTATGGCCAATTTTCATTAATGACCTAAATATTGTAAGATGATGAATTATGATACTTGTTGACGATAAATTATATGAATGAATGATGTGTTTCATAACTTGTAGCATTTTATGAAGTTTAAGAGAAAATGATTTCAAATGTTATGCATTAAGTGGGTGAGAATTGATTTTGAAGTGTATAAACAATTGGATGAACTTTTGAATGTATCTAGTGTATTAGCATAGGTTAAAATGGCATGAAATTAGATTGGGTATGCTAAGTGGTGTGAAATTTTAAATGTTTTTGTTGTTTGTGCATAACTCGCTTAAGCGAGTGATAATCTCGCTCAAGCGAGATCTCCCTGTAACAGTAGGGTGGCCTCTGGCCCAAATTCACTCAAGCGAGTGACAATTTCGCTCAAGTAAAATCTCCTTAATCAGAGGTGTGGCTACTGGCCACATTTCGCTCAGGCGGGTAAGGTTTCGCCTGAGTGAGCTTTGGGTAAAATACTACTGGACCATTTTTGCTTGAGCAAATGGTCAATGAACTGGTGGCTCGCTCAACCGAGCGAGGATGGGAATAGTTACTGCAGTTATTTTTCTTAGGCGGGGGTGCCTCACCCAAGCAAATGTGGTTTGATTAGCTATTGGAGTGATCTCGCTCACGCGAGCAAGGCTTCGCTCAAGCGAGATGGGTACCTAATGCTCTTCTCTTCTTTGCTCAAGCATATTTCGTATCTCGCCCAAGCATGACCATGCGAACTCGCTTAAGCGAGTATGGTACTCGCTTGAGCGAGTGGCACCTGATTCCCTAAAAATGTTGTTGAAACAATTACTTTGATTTTCCTTTGCATTAATATTCCATCTTCCATCATCTTAATAATACTTTGAACATATTATGAACCATTAAATTTCATGAAACTTATTCTCTTTAAATCCAATCATACAACATCAATTTAAATGATTATTTCCCTTGTTTTTAACTGAAATTTTCTCATGAATCATTTTTATTCACCCTCTCATATCTCCATATGTGATAGAGGTTTTTCATAGATCCAGGGTGTTGATTAAAAGTTCACCACCTTTTTCCTGTATCGAATAATGATTCATAAAATGCAAAAAATTTACCCCCAATTTTTGGGGTGTCACAACCTGGTATCAGAGCGTTGGTTTCTCTTGAGACAAATATAATTGATGTTGTACAAGTAATTGTTAGTTATGATTGGATCATAAGAGCTATAATTGATTGAGTTAGGGATTTCTTTGATTGTATTGTGGCTGTTTGTCATTGAATTGAGATTGATGTCTATGTTGTTGAGTCCGGTGAAGATTCCTTACACTATTTACCTTCAATAATGAATATGTTATGATTATGTTTTGAGATTAGCATGAGTATGTGATGTGATGCATAAGAGATTTAAGAATGTCAAAACCTTGGATTTATAGGTTGAAAATTAATTGTTTGGTCTAGTACACTCATGTGTGATCCATGTTTTGATTTATAGGCTTGAGATATGGATGGTAGACCTAATCGTGAGGCTGCTGCTATGGCAAATTCCTTGAATCACTTTGCTGACCTCTTGGAAAGACAAGGCCAACTGAATATGGGACAAGGTGCCCAAGGTCTTGATCTATTTCTCAAGAGGAAACCTTCTGAATTTCATGGAGGTTATAAACCAGAGGATGCTTATACATGGATCAATGATTTGGAAAGGATTTATGCTAGCTTCAAGTGTTCCGAAGCATAAAAGGTTGAGTATGCAGTTTTTATGGTCCGTGATGAAGCTGAAGCATGGTGGCGTCTTACTAGGTGGTGCATGACATCTGCTGACATTCCCTTGGTTTGGGAAAACTTCAAGGTTAAGTTCTTGAAGAAAGATTTTCTGGATAGCTACAGAAGCAAGAAAGAGCTTGAGTTCATGGAGCTTAAGCAGGGAAATATGACTGTGGAGGAGTATGCCTCCAAGTTTGATGAGCTTTATGTGTTCTATCCTCCTTATCAACAAGAGGGTACCGAGGCTTTGAAATATGTGAAGTTTGAAAATGGTTTGAGGCCCGAAATCAAGTGTGCTATTCGGCATCAAGAGATAAGAAGCTTTCCGACGCTTGTGAACAAGTGTCATATTTATGAAGAAGATGATATGACTCCTTCAAGTCATGGCAAGCATGAGTCTAAGATGAAGGGGCAATTCTCTTATTTCAAGAGACATGATCAATTCAAGAAGAAGAAATTCTTACGTGGTGGATCCTCAAATATAAGAGGACATGGTGCTTTTAGAGGCGATTATGGAGTTGGTAACCAAGGTCGTGACAATGTCCAAGGCCTTACTTGCTTTAAATGTGGTGCTAACCATTTGGCCTGTGATTTCCTAAGAGATAATATGGTGTTCTATCAATGCAACCAACCCAGGCATATTCATCCTGATTGCCCATTGAATGCAAGGAATGCTAATGTTGATACTCTAATGGTAACCGTGGAGGCCATGGTGGCTTTGGAGGCCGTGGTCGTGGAAACGGTAATGGTCATAATGGTGGCTACAACGGTGGCCGTGGTGGAAACCCTAATGGTGGAAGGAATGGCCATGGTCGAGGCAATGGCCATGGTGGAAGAAATGGTAATCAAAATGGTGGTGATCAACCACAGGCAGCCGAAAGAGTCTTTGCCATTACCAGTGAAGAAGCCGGATAAGTTGAAGATCTTGTTCGTGGTAAGTGTGAAATCCTTGGCACTTCGGTAGATGTTATATTTGATTCTGGTGCTAGGCACTCATTTATTTCCAAGGATTGTGTGATGCACTTGAAAGTGCCTATTTGCATGATGAGAGATTCTATAATGGTGACTACACTGACTGGTACTTGTTTGAGATCGGTGACTCGATGTGAGAATGTCGAGATGACTCTTGAGGGAAGGGAGTTTGTTGTATCCTTCGTGTGCTTACCTATGAAAGACCTGGACATTATTCTAGACATGGATTGGTTGTTTGCCAACAAAGTCTTGGTGGATTGTCACAATAAGACTGTGATCTTCCTGACTTCTAATGCTGAAGACTATGATCTACAAGGCATCTCTCAGCTTCTTGTAATGTTCTGCATGGTTGATGAGAGTGATACTCCCCAATCTGGTGAAATCGTTGTTGTTTCTGAATTTCCCGATGTTTTTCCAGATGAGATTCCTGGTTTGCTTCCTCCACGTGAAGTGGAATTCTCTATTGATCTCATTCCTGGTGCTGAACCTATTTCTAGAGCTCCTTATAGGATGTCTTCTATGGAGTTGGTCGAATTAAAGAAGCAAGTCGAGGAATTACTTGAATGGGAGTTTATCCGCCCAAGTGTGTCTTCTTGGGGTGCTCCTATGTTGTTAGTGAAAAAAAAGGACGGAAGCATGAGATTGTGCATTGATTATCACCAACTCAATAAATTAACTATCAAGAACAAATATCCTCTTCCTCGCATTGATGATCTTTTGGATCAATTGAAGGGCGCTGTCATGTTTTCTAAGATTGACTTACATTTCATATATCACCAAATTCGGGTGAAGACTGAGGATATTCCTAAAACTGCCTTTCGAACGTGATATGGACACTATGAGAATGTAGTGATGCCATTCAGAGTGACAAATGCTCCTCCGATTTTCATGGATTACATGAATCGCATCTTCCATGAATATCTCGATCAATTTGCCGTTGTCTTTATTGATGATGTTTTGTTGTACTCTAAAAGCCATGAAGAGCATGAAATACATCTTCGCCTTGTGTTGTCTATTCTTCGGGAGAAAGAATTGTATGCTAAGCTCTCTAAATATGAAGTTTGGATGAATGAGATTTCTTTTCTTGGTCGTGTGATTTCCGGTGATGGAGTTGTTGTTGATAGATCAAAAGTGGAAGCTATTATGGCTTGGGAAAGACCGACGTCTGTGACGGAAATAAGAAGTCTTCTTAGTCTTGCTGGTTATTATCGAAGGTTTATCGAAGGATTTTCCCGCTTAGCCTTACCATTGACGAAGTTGACTCGTAAGAATCAACCGTTTGTGTGGACTAGTGAATGTGAAGAAAGTTTCTAAGAGTTAAAGTTGAGGCTTACTACCGCACCAGTGTTAGCATTGCCTGATTTGTTGGATGACTTTGTGGTATATTGTGATGCTATTATGCATAGTCTGTGTTGTGTATTGATGCAGTGCGAACGTGTGATAGCCTATGCGTTGAGACAGTTATGACCGCATAAGGTTAATTATCCTAGGCATGATCTTGAATTGGCGGTGGTGGTGTTTGCTTTGAAGTTATGGTGACATTACTTATATGGTTCTAAGTTTATGGTCTTTAGTGATCACAAGAGCCTTAAGTACTTGTTTGATCAAAAAGAACTTAATATGTGCCAACGGCGATGGATGGAGTTTCTGAAGGATTATGAGTTCGAATTGAGGTATCATCCCGGAAAGGCAAATATGGTTGCCGATGCTTTGAGCCGGAAGTCATTGCATGTTTCCACAATGATGGTTAAAGAGATGGAATTAATTGAACAATTTAGAAACTTGAATGTGGGCGTGGAAACATATACTCCAAAGAAAATGTCACTTGAGATGTTGACGGTTGCTAACGTGTTTCTTGAAACAGTGAAATTGCAACAACGGAAAGATGAATACTTGGTCGAAATGAGAAGAACTCAAGAAAAATGGAAGAACTTGTTTCTAGTGGAAGGTCAGGATGGCATTTGGCGTATGAAGGGCCGAATTTATGTTCCCTCGAGTGGTGATTTGAGGAAATCTGTACTTGAGGAAGCTCACAAAAGTGTATTGAGCATTCATCCTGGTTCCACCAAGATGTATCAAGACTTGAAGAAGAATTTTTGGTGGCCTGGTATGAAATGTGATGTGGCGAACCTTGTTGCATCTTGCCTTGTTTGTTAGAAAGCTAAGGTCGAGCATCAAAGACCATCTGGTTATTTGAGACCTTTGGAGATCCCTGTTTGAAAGTGGGATAGCATTGCTATGGACTTTGTTTCTGGACTACCTAGAACTCGTGCTGGAAATGACGCTATATGGGTGATTGTGGATCGATTGACGAAGTGTGCTCACTTCTTGCCCATGAATATAAAGAGTTCATTGGAGAAATTAGCCCAGTTGTACATAAAGAAGATTGTTAGACTGCACAGTGTGCCATCTAGTATTATTTCTGATCGCGATCCCTAATTTACTTCTCGATTTTGGGGAAGTTTACATCATGAGTTGGGCTCTAAGTTGAAACTTAGTTCTGCTTATCATCCTCAAACTAATGGATAATCCGGGAGGACTATCCAAAGCCTTAAAGATTTGTTGAGAGCCTGCGTGTTGGAGCATGGTGGATGTTGGGAGAGATTTCTTCCGTTGATTGAATTCACTTATAACAATAGTTACCACAGTAGTATTGGTATCGCTCCTTATGAGGCACTTTATGGCAAGAAATGTAGAACGCCTCTATGTTGGTTGGAGACTGGTGAGAATTTGGCTTTAGGGCCTGAGATTGTTCAGGAGACTACTGAGCAGATTAAGAAGATATAAGAGAATATGAAGATTGCTCAAGACCGACAGAAGAGTTATTATGATAAGAGGCATAAACCACTTGAATTTTAAGTTGGTGATCACGTATTCCTACGGGTCTCGCATGATAAAGGGATTGGAAGGGCGTTGAAAAGTGGAAAGTTAAGCCCTAGGTTTATTGGACCTTATGAGATTTTGGAGCGGATTGGCGACGTTGCTTACCGAATTACACTCTCTCCACATCTTGCAAATCTACACAATGTATTCCATGTGTCACAGTTGAGGAAATATGTTCATGATCCCTGTTGACGGTGTGGGTGTGCGGGACGACTTGTCTATTCCTCCTGTTTCTATTTGCATTGTTGAGCATCCCGTGAAGAAATTACGGAACAAGTTGGTACCTTTGGTGAAGGTCGCTTGGAAGCATGGAAATGTGGAGGCGTTCAACTGGGAACATGAAGATGATATAAGGGAACGATACCCTGATGCATTCGAATCTGGTATGTTAAGTTTTGAGGACAAAATTTTCTTTTTGGTGGCGTGGATTATAACACCCTAAATTTTAAAAGAAAGGATTAATTAAGGAAATAAATATTAAGTAGTTACATGCTGGTTATTTAATGTCCCAAAATATTGTAAATAGTTGAATTAATATTTTTGGGGACTACTCATAATTTATTGGAGTCGAATAAGCTGAAATTAAGCCCGATTAAAATATGGGTGTCGGACCGGGTATCTCCGATTGGGATGATATTGGTCAGGGCTGTTAAGAATATTATTGGGTATCCAAATATGTATTCAGAATAATTTTTAGATAAAGTATTGAGCCTGAACAGAGATCCTGTTTATGGTAAAATGATGAAATGTTAATGAGAGGATTAAAATTAAAATCAAAAACCTATACTTTCTCTTCTCATTTTCGTTCATATGCTGAAGCTATTTGGAGAAATGCATTTTTCCTTCAACTTCTCCATTTCCTTTCTTCTCTTCTTCTAAAACCCTAGCAAAGGTGGAGCCATTTTCATTCCTTTCATTTTCGTTGGGAAAGCTTGAAGAAGACTTGGAGCTTGAAGTTCCCTCTCCCTTCCTCTTCTTATTTTTGTTTGGCCATTCTCCATCTTTGACTCTATTTTCGCTTTTGGTGTGAGGTAAGTCATTCTCACCATTTTGTTGGGTTTATGGGCATGGGTATGAGTCATTGTGTTTTGGGAAAGCAATGTATGTAAAGGGGGTAGTAATGGAAGTCATGAATGCATGAACCCAGAGGTGGGTGTCATAAATATAAACTTTAATGATAATAAATGGGGTAGATGCAATTATGGTTAGAAGGTGAGGAAAGTTCATGGGTTTTAAATGAATGTGGTTGGGTTTTGGTGAAAACCCTAACTTTTAAGATTTAGGGAAAGTTATAAAGATTGGTTGAATAATGTGTTTGAGAGCAAATACAAGCCATTGAGATGATGGGTATTGATTGGTGAGGTATTTTTGTGAATGTTGGGCTATAGTTGTTGGTAGCCTTTAAGTATAATGAGTAAGGTTTGATGGCAAGGAATTGCCAAAACCTAATAAATGAAAGAAATGGTGTTTATGACATATTTTATTCATGTCATAAAGTTGTATAAGTAGTGAGTTATGTTTAGAGTCTTAAATTCTATCTTGAATGAATGATTTATTGAGGTTTCCTATATGTGTTAATGTAGGACCCATTCCGAACGACGAGGCGGGAACGTCGTATTAGTCGGAATTCTTCTCTTAAGGTAGGAGAGGAGTCTGTATGTTTTAAATGCATGAGTTGAATAGTATTTGATTGTCATATTTGACAATATGCAAGTGCCTTGCTTGTAATGTTATGAAGAATTGTAATGTTATGTATGATGTTGGTGATGTGTCTTGGCAACATGCATTGATGCATTTAGAATAATTATGGTGTGTTATATGGTGGTGTGGATTGTTGACGATGTGGTGTCTTGAATATAATGTTATACTTATGTCCACCATAAATGTGAAATGATTATAAGTGATGTTTAATTGAGAATGTGTGTGAATAAATGGCATACCTTGATTGATGGTGAAAGATTGATGTTGTTGTGTTTGATGATGGAATTGAATTATGTTTATGAGAATTATTGAGTATGCCACACGAAAATTTAAACTAATGATAATAACCAACAATAATAAATCCACTAAAAGCCTTGTGGTGATGTTGGTGATGATGATAATGATGATGATTGATGAGTGGCATGAATAGGATGCATAGAGTGAGAAATGCATATGATTGGCATTTGCATCCATGGCATACTGCATAGCCACCGATCTTGCAACGTTAGGGTAGTTACCTCGGCCGACCCAGTGGGAGGGTGGCTTAGTGCACGAGCAAGATTTTATTTCCCCTGTGACTCGGTGTGTAAGTCATGATGCCGCCCATGTATTGTTACTGGGAGCTATATGTGGTCGATCCTTGTGGAGGGTGGCTCTTGATGTGCAGGTGACCTCGGTGGTCCATTGGATTACAGCCGCCATGAAATGAGTCGTGGCTGGCCCGCAACACCATATGTTGAATATGTGTTACCGTGGTCATGGTAAAAATGACCAGGTGTTGTAAGATAGGCTATGCAGTTTAGTACCAGTAAAAGATTGGTGAAATGCATACAATTTGATGATAAGTGTACACATTTTATTATTGTAGTAGGGGTATGGTTATATGATCATACTTGAATCCCACAATTGGTGTTTATAATCCCACAGTCAGATCTGCAATTGTTGAATTAATCTGTTGTGCATATGCATTAGCTTAAGAGCATTTGCATATAGCAAGGAAGTATGCCAAAGGTGATAAGATGTGATGATGGTTATGTTGTAGGTGAGAAAATGAATTAAGACAACATAAAAGATGTGAATACCAAATAATAAATTGAGTAAAATGATGAGATGTGTAATAGTCTAATTTGTTAAAGGACTAGATCATGTGTATGATTTTATACTAGCTTGATTTACAAAGATGTTTGTATTATATGAGGATAGTTGATGATGAAATATGTGTGAATGCAAAGTATACATGTTGTGATACATATGCACATGATCACATGGTATTCATATTCATTCCTTTGGAATATATGACTCACTCTCCCATGTTGTCCACTTTTTAGAATTGTGATGCAGGGCACTCATGGGTGGAGTGAATCTTTTGAAGTACATTTTGATGAAGGAGGTAAATAGGTGTAGAGAAAAACGCCTTGGCCGGTAAATCTAGATTTTTGTATAGCATATAGAATACATGTATGCTTATTTTTCCATCTAGATGGTAGTTTTATCATTTTGTGGGTCATGTACGAAAATTGGACCTTGCGGTGTATGGCCAATTTTCATTAATGACCTAAATGTTGTAAGATGATGAATTATGATACTTGTTGAAGATAAATTATATGAATGAATGATGTGTTTCATAACTTGTAGCATTTTATGAAGTTTAAGAGAAAATGATTTCAAATGTTATGCATTAGGTGGGTGAGAATTGATTTTGAAGTGTATAAATAATTGGATGAACTTTTGAATGTTTCTAGTGCATTAGTATAGGTTAAAATGGCATGAAATTAGATTGGGTATGCTAAGTGGTGTGAAATTTTGCATGTTTTTGCTGTTTCTGCATAACTCGCTCAAGCGAGTGATAATCTCGCTCAAGCGAGATCTCCCTGTAATAGTGGGGTGGCTTCTGGCCCAAATTCGCTCAAGTAGGTGATAATTTTGCTCAAGCGAAATCTCCTTGAATCAGAGGTGTGGCTACTGGCCACATTTCGCTCAGGCGGGTAAGGTCTCACCTGAGTGAGCTTTGGGTAAAATGCTACTGGACCATTTTTGCTTGAGCGAATGGTCAGTGAACTGGTGGCTCGCTCAAGCGAGCGAGGATGGGAATGGCCACTAGAGTTATGTCACTTAGGCGGGGGTGCCTCGCCCAAGCAAATGTCGTTTGATTAGCTACTGGAGTGATCTCGCTCAAGCGAGCAGGGCTTCGCTCAAGCAAGATGGGTACCTGATGCTCTTCTCCTCTTCGCTCAAGCATATTTTGTATCTCACCCAAGCGTGACCACGCAAACTCGCTTAAGCGAGTGTGGTACTTGCTTGAGCGAGTGGCACCTGATTCCCTTAAAATGTTGTTGAAACAATTACTTTGATTTTCCTTTGCATTAATATTCTGTCTTCCATCACCTTAATAATACTTTGAACAAATTATGAACCATTAAATTTCATGAAACTTATTCTCTTTAAATCCAATCATACAACATTAATTTAAATGATTATTTCCATTGTTTTTAACTAAAATTTTCTCATGAATCATTTTTATTCACCCTCTCATATCTCCATATGTGAGAGAGGTTTTTCATAGATCCAGGGTGTTGATTAAAAGCTCACCACCTTTTTCCTGTATCGAATTATGATTTATAAAACGTGAAAAATTTACCCCTAATTTTTGGGGCGTCACAACCTGGTATCAGAACGTTGGTTGCTCTTTATACAAATATAATTGATGTTGTACAAGTAATTATTACTTATTATTGGATCATAAGAGCTATAATTGATTGTGTTAGGGATATCTTTGATTGAATTGTGGTTGTTTGTCATTGAATTAAGATTGATGTCTATGTTGTTGAGTCCGGTAAAGATTCCTTTCACTATTTACCTTCAATAATGAATATGTTGTGATTATGTTTTGAGAGTAGCATGAGTATGTGATGTGATGCATAAGAGATTTAAGAATGTTGAAACCTTTGATTTATAGGTTGAAAATTAATTTTTCGGTCTAGTATACTCACGTGTGAGCCATGTTTTGAATTATAGACTTAAGATATGGTTGGTAGACCTAATCGTGAGGCTGTTGCTATAGCAAATGCCTTGAATCGCTTTGCTGACCTCTTGGAAAGACAAGGCCAATTGAATGTAGGACAAGGTGCCCAAGGTCTTGATCTATTTCTCAAGAGGAAACCTTTTGAATTTCATGGAGGTTATAAACCGGAGGATGCTTATGCATGGATCAATGACTTGGAAAGGATTTATGCTAGCTTCGAGTATTCTAAAGAACAAAAGGTGGAGTATGCGGTTTTATGGTCTGTGATGAAGCTGAAGCATAGTGGCGTCTTACTAGGGGGCGCATGATATCTGCTGACAATCCCTTTGTTTGGGAAAACTTCAAGGTTGAGTTCTTGAAGAAATATTTTCTGGATAGCTACAGAAGCAAGAAAGAGCTTGAGTTCATGGAGCTTAAGCAGGGAAATATGACTGTGGAGGAGTATGCCTCCAAGTTTGATGAGCTTTATGTGTTCTATCCTCCTTATCAACAAGAGGGTACCGAGGCTTTGAAATGTGTGAAGTTTGAAAATGGTTTGAGGCTGATAAGTGCTTTATAACACAATAAAATAGATCTAGTTTGCTTAGGATTTTAATCATTATACACTGTATTTCCTTTATTTATTGTGATTTTTGCTTTCTTTCCACTGTATTTTACCTGGGTATGTTATTTTGTAGAAATTAAGGTAAAAAAGGGTCAAAAACAAAGGAAAAATGACCATAAAATGATAAAGAAACAAGAAGAACAAGCCCAAAGTAGAAAGAACTCTCTTTTTATGCTGAATTCCGACTCAGAATGCTGAATTCCGACTCAGAATGTTGAAATCCGACTCAGAAATGACCAAATCTGAGTAGGATGACTCAGAAAGGCCTAAATCCAAGTGGAAGGACTCAAAATGGAGCTTTGCCGAGTGGAATACTTTACTGTTGGAGCAGAATCCGAGTGGAAAGTTCCCTGTCAAAGCCATTCCGAGTGATAAATGGCTGACTCTGTTGGAGGTTCAATGCAGAAAAGCAATAAGTCTCGGTTGGAGGTGATTCTGAGTGGAAGCTTCCCCGACTGCGTCCATTCCGAGTGAAAAAAGGGACTGACTTTGAATAGATGTTGTCCAAAGCTATTCTCCGAGTGAAAGGATTGCTGATTGAAGTGAATCCGAGTGGGAGTTTTCTGATTGCAAATAATCCGAGTGAAGAAATGCTGATTGAAACAAGTCTGAACTATTTTTCTGTGCAAAACTGCCTCCGATTGGAAAACTCCCGAGTGGTCAAAATTGTTGTCCGAGCAGAAGAAGCCACTGAAAGAGCAACTGTTGAATAAGGAGGTTTCCGAGTGGTTTCATTCGGAGAAGATGGCATTCTCAAGCGGAACAAGGCATTTCCGAGTAGTGTCTGATTAAGCAAGGAAAAATCCGACCGGAAATGAATCACACTCGGGTAGACTATCAAGTTTCACACTAAGCCCGAGTGAGAAGTCTCCAAGGAAGACATCTGAGTGAGTTAGGACAGAAAGCTGCATTTCCAAGCAAAGCAAGGCTCGGACATGGAAGATTCTATCAGCCAAATTCCAGAGTCTTTCAAGCTCCAATTTTCTGAGTGAAAGGCAAAGCCATCTCCGATTCCTGAATGGATTAATTGACGACTGAAGGCAATTCCGAGTGGAAATCAACTCGGACTTTCGAGTGAAGGTGTCTGATTTTATCATTTGAATAAGTAAAGGAAGGTGTCTGAGTGTATTCCTGAGAAAATCCGAGCAAGGTCTCTCCGAGTGGTTCAATTCCAGAGACATATCCGAGTGAAGCAGTGAAAGAAGACTTCTCGCTTGAGCGAGCCTTTCTCCGCTTGAGCGAGATCATCACAAAATAGTTTCTTTCAATAAACGCTTAAGCGAAATAAATTCTCGCTTGAGCGAAGGATGGACAGTGACCTACTGGAGTGTTTTCGCTTAAGTGAGAAACTCTCGCTCAAGAGAAATGAAGAGAAAATTTAGCATCAGGGGTCCTCACAGCACAACACCGACTCCATCCAACCCCTCAGCTGCAACACCAACCGGTTCTTCTCCGTAACGTCCAGCAACCCAAACACCGGATCAACCCTCCATCCACTCACACCGGCCACAATCAACTCAACACCGGATCAACCCTCAAACCACTCCTTCCAATTCTTCACAGCCAACACCAGATCACTCTACACTGACCCCTCAAACCACAACACCGGATCACTTCAACACTCCTCTCCTTTGAACAGCCACATGCAACAACCCGTCCAACTCCGCACCAACTCAACACCGTCCCCTCTCCTTTCAAAACTGACCAAACTCTCCACAACTCCAAACTCCTCAGCAACACACTCTCCTCACACCGTCCAGCAAGCCACCACACCGCCCATCAACCAACACCAAACAGCAAGCTTTCACTCGGTCTTGGGAATAAACAGCAAGCTTTCACTCGGTTTTGTCGAAAAACAGCACCTTTTCCACTCAGAATTTCTCCACCTGCACCAATCATCACTAAATCCAAGCACCGAATTATCAGAAATATTAAAATACGCAAATTGGAAATAAGTTAGCACAGCTGGAACTCACATGCACCGAAAGTTTCTTCCACTTGCAATTTTAACGCGTTTTCTTAGCTGGATTCCTCTATTCCTTCGCCTATAAAAGCAGGAGCAAGTGAAGCCTTCAGCCATCCATCAGCGAATCCCTTCTCTCCTTTCTCTTTCGTTCTTTTCTTTTTCTTTCTTTTTCCGTCCTTCTCTTTTCTTTCTTTCTTCTTCTTCATTTTTTTCTTCGTTCCTTTTTCTTTCTTTTTCATTTTCTTTTTCTTTATTTTATTTTAAGAGTTGTAAATTGTAAAAGTGAGTATTTAAATTTGTAATTGGTGGAGGAATATTGCAACAAGGAAATACAGTGGTTAATTATTCTGAGCTTTTGGAGAAACCCGTAAGTCTTTATTTTTACCATGTCTTGTATGTTTTATTTTTCCATCATTTATATGAATTTGAATTATTTCATGGGTAACTAAATTAATTATCTTGGGATGAAGGGGGTATGATAATATTTTATATTAATGTTATTTTAACTTTAAATTAAATAAATTTCTGTTTTCCAGTTAGTTCAATTATGCTCAATGCTTTTAGTAATTCCTAACAAGAACCTAAATGATAAAACTGTATACTTGTGGGTATATTAGTAAGTTTAGGTAATAAATAGAATCGAGAGATTTATTTTTACCGGAAAGCTTTGAACTAAACCTAAGATTTTTAAGATGCTTTTTGTGACCTCGGTAAAACCGTGAAAGTAATCAAAATTGTTTTGAGGAAATAAAAGGGATTTTCATAAAATGATAATGGGCCTTTCTGAGGATTAAGCAGCGCTTTCCATAGGTTAGGTACATTAATAGGATTCCGAGAGGAACATATTAATTAGCTTTTGAAAAATTCGCCTTGGAAAACTTCATTTGATTCTTATTTATGAAAAGTTAAAATTCATTAACATAAAATAGAGTCTTGATCCCCCGAAATCCCAAGATACTCTCAACTCTAATTTTTAAGTGTCAAGTAAATTTTATTTTTGTATTTATTCATATTCTGTGCAACTTAATTTTTTGTTTTATTTTACAAAAACCTTAAAAAACAATTGTGTGGATAATTAAATTTTAATATGCCGGTACTTTGAACATAGTCCCTGTGGAGAACGATAATCTTTTATATTACGCAACATAACCCGTGTGCTTGCGGGCCCTGTCAAGTTTTTGGCGCCGTTGTCGGGGACTGTTGTCCCTCAAATATCAGCAATATTGAAATTCAATTAGATCATACTTGTTAATATTTTTATTTTTATTTTTATTTATTTTTATTTTTTGTTTGAAATTTTGTATTTTGTTCTTTATTTTGTGTATCTGTTGTGGTTTTATTTTTGTGATTATTTGTTTTAGTTGTCATTTATTTTTTTATGCGACGAAGCCGTAGTGTCGATCTAAACTTAGAATTTGACCCTGAGATAGAACGTACCCTTAGAGCTTTAAGAAAACAACAAAAACAACAAAAAGAACAAAAAGAAAAAAAATGGCAGACCAATGTTAACCCTTCGGTGGAACCGGGTTTTGTCAATTGGCAAGCGCACCAATCGTTTGTAGTTTTCGAAATTTAGATATCGTTCCACTGGGATTGAAAGTCCAATAACAACAGTAATTTTCTACTTACTATGGTAAATGTGAAGGAAATTATAAACAAAAGAATGATTTATATACAGTTTATACAGTATTCACAAGATAACATGATTGAGTGATTCATAAGATAAAAGAAAATAAAAATCTATCTAAAAAGTTGAGTTGCAATCTAGAATAGGTAAGATACTTGAGATAAACACAGATAAACAAATTATGTTGGAAATTGGATCCCTAATCTAGAATAACAATGAGGAACTCAAGACATGCATATTTAATCATCAAGTTTCATGTCATTGCAGCTTAAAATCATTATAACCGATCCCTCGTGATATAAATTCTAAGAATTCACCGTAAAGTCCGATCCCTCGTGAGCTTTCTCAGTAAAAACTTGCATTAAGACCTGGCCTTATGGCAACAATGGTTAACAACCCCTATAGAATTGAGATACCAAGGGTATTCACACTTTTTACTTTCGTCAAAACTAGTTTCAATACGGCATAAATAATCATTCTCCCGTTTGACATTTACACTAATAAAACCAGTTTTGATACACATGAAAATCATTCTCCCGTTTGACGTTCATATTAATAAAAGGTTGAAATACTAACATGGACTTGAATCATAAACATGCAGAGGTCGAATTCACAACATTATACTCAATAGATTAGTTCACCAATTCCAACATAAACAAATTAGTTACACATGGTAAAAGTAAAGACAACACTTACAGAGTTTGACATTACGAAGACGATGGAAACTTCACGATACAATGATCACAATACACCGAAACACACTCAAGTATCTAGAAAACTATTCTAGAACTACAACTCACAAAAGAAGTACTCAAGGTCGAGCACAAGAGAGAAGAGAAGAGAAGTGTATGGAATGGGATGCTATGAATGGTGTTGGATGGCCCTATTTATAGGGCTGAGCAAGGGTTCTGACGCTACGCGTCCCTGTGACGCTACGCGTCAGACTCCTGACTCAGCCTCCATTAAACACTTGATAATGGCCACTTCCAATAATTAATCTTGATCATGCCTGGCCACTTGGACATGTTTCCACGAGTTTTTGGCCATTTATGCTGATTGGGGTGGCCCTTGGGCTGAGTGGGGTGCCCATTATTGAGTCCAAGTGGAGTGGTTGGCCAAAGTGGGAGTGGAGACCACGCAGCACTGACGCTACGCGTGGCTTTGATGCGTAGCGTCAGCATCAAAAGTAGCTCTTGATGCTACGCGTGGGGTGAGGCTACGCGTCAGCTCCTCCAGTGTAATTTTCTCTTGATTTCTTAACTTTTTCACTGCAAAACTAGAGAAAATTGATCAAGGGCAGATTATTTCCAACAACATCCATTTATTGAATTTAAATCCTAATTTTATAACAAATTAAACTGATTTTTATAATTTTTATGAAATTTTTATTTAAGCTTTTATTGAAAATTTGAGGACTAACAAATACCCCCAACTTGAGACATTGCTCGTCCTCGAGCAAGAGAGAAAAATAAAAAATAAAAATTTGAAATCAAATTTTTAAG
Source organism: Clitoria ternatea (assembly GCA_037962975.1). Taxonomy (NCBI): domain Eukaryota; kingdom Viridiplantae; phylum Streptophyta; class Magnoliopsida; order Fabales; family Fabaceae; genus Clitoria; species Clitoria ternatea. The sequence goes on along the minus strand of CM075671.1, from coordinate 80,281,653 downwards.
TTAGTCCGAAAATTTATCACAAAAAATAATTACAGAATTTCAACTATTTTGTAATAATCAAAAACTGATATCAAATATAACAAAGATTTAATGATAAAATTGTTTATAATATTCTATTAACAACCAAGCAGAATTTCAGGCTTACCTCACAAGTGTTTATCTCTATGCAATTGGTAACCTGTTTCACTCAATCAATCATAAAATCAAACGAATTTAACTTTGTTTGTCATCTAATCAATGGTTATTTATACAGAGTTAATTCGGAAATCACAAGGTCTTTTCATGGGTTGTAATGAGGCTTGGTTTTCAAGAAGTAATGGTTTTTCTTGGAATTCAAAAACCTGAAATCATAAAAGAGCATTTTACAATCCTTAGGCTTTCTCTTGACCCAAACTTCTCATTTTCTTTTATTGATGAAAAATAAATACCCCCAACTTGATTTTTTTCACTATTTTTGACTTTTCTTTTCCATATTTTCTTTTTGAAAAGAATCAAGTTGCTTATTTTCACTCCCCATTTTTGTGAGAACACTCAAAATATTTTTCATTTATTTCAACTGCTCTTTTAATCAATCAAGTATAGGGAATGGTAAAAACAAATTTAGGCTTTAAGGGTACCAAAGAATTTTATTTTAGGCTCAAATTGGCTTGCAAAGGATAAAAGACTTTTTACCAAGGTAAGCTGTTTGGCCCAAGGTTTCGTTTCACCAATAAATATGCCTTGATCATTTTCCCAAATTCTCTGTACAACAACACACATCAGAGATTAAAGCAAAATCAATTCGAATTGAAAATATGCCGATTAAACCCTCAAGTGTTTAAAAAAATCTCTCAACTCACCGGGTTATTGAAATTTGCTTGATGGTTAATAAACTTATTGTAATTAAATTTATCAAAATTCCTAAGTTATAAAGAATCAAATAATTAATTTTACAAAATTGGTTTTATTGTGTAAAAACTCTAAGTGTATAAACTAACTTACTAACAAAAATTTGATTGATTTATTAAAAGAAAATGAATAAAAATAAACACACCACACAATAATAAAATATCATAATATAAAATGTAAATATAAATGTAAATGTAAATCCAAATATAACTAGAAACAAATGTACTCAAAATAAATGAAGATGGCATCCTCAATCCTCCATCTGATCATCATCATCCTCCTCCTCCTCCTCCTCATCATCACCATCAGAGTCATGATGTGCACTAGAAGATCCACCAGTCTCAGGGTAGGTGGGTAAATCTCCGGGCCAAGCTACATGTGCTGCAAACTCGGCTGGGGTAACATAAGGTGCTCCCTCTCCCTGTAACCTGTACTGATAAAATTCATCGTGAAGATGAATATAAGCTCTGTGAGTGGCAGCCATCATCTGCATCATATGCTGATGCTCAAGTGACATCCGGGCAAAGCCCTGTGTAACAGCATCAGCAGATGGAGGCTGCACTGGTGGTCTCCTCCTCCGAGGTCGGGGCTGAGCCTCCTGCTCTAGTGGTGGAAGCTCGCACTGCTGCACAAAATAATCTCTATTTACTAGAACTTTAGGGACTCTCCCTGAAGAACTAGTAAACTCTGGTGAAGGTACAATGACTCCCTGCCTCCTCAGTAAGGCAGATATGATGAGAGGAAAGGGTATGGGGCGATTCACTTTATACCCAAGGGCATAAAAGTGAATCTGCTCGGAGATAAGCTCGGCGATATCAATGGTGTGGCCCTGGAGGATAGAATAAAGGAGGCAACAACGCTCCACTGGAAGGGAAGAAAGATGGGTGACAGGAGTGATATTATGGAGCATGAGGTGGGACCACGCCTGGGCTATGGGGGTAAGCTGGGTCTTGAGGAGGTTAGATGGACTCCTTCCAACCCTACTCAGGTTGAAAAAGATTCCATCCTTGCTCAGAAAATGAGCAACCTCCTCGAGGGAGTATCCTAACTCTCCCTCAGCAAGAATCTTGTTTCTGTTTTCTTTCCAGAAACAAGTATCATCCTCGGGAGTAGGCTCCCAAGGGTTACCCAATAGGGTACTGATGGTCCCGGTCATAAGAGATATGCCGGCCTCTAACCCAACTCGTCCGCTGCTGCCCAAGATTCAGTGCGTCCTGGCGGGTCCTGTAAGCATTTGCGTAAAACTCCATCACTAAGATGGGGTCCCCCTCAGTAGGTAGGGAGAATAGAGGTCCCCATCTTCTCTGCTGCACTCTATCCTGCAGCTCAGGATAGTCTCCTGCACTCAGATCAAGGACCCTCTCCCAGATAAGTCTCTGGCCCTTGATCTGATGAAACCGTGCCCATTTCGCATCCGTGCGAAATCTAGTAGGATCCCTCGGTCCTAACACCTCCTGTCTCTGAGAATCCGGATCCTCAGAAGTGGTGTCAGTGTCTGTGGACTTCCTCTGTCTTTTAGAGGGACCGGCTGTGGGAATGGATTTCTTAGGTGCCATCTGCAAAAAGTAAAAATTTAAAATTAAACACACACTAAATAAATCACATACAAGCAAACAATTATTTGTAAAATATTTTTGGGTTTTCTAAAATTTTTCACAAATAAAAATGCAATTCAACAACATATTTTTGAATTTAAAGAAATTAACATACATATATTCAAATAATATACAAAACAAAATACAATTTATTCAAAATTCATACAAAGTTGCAAGAAAGTATAACAAATATAAACTAAGAAAATTTATTAATTTCAAAAGAAAACAGCAAACAACAAACAAACATCAAGAATTAAAAATAGAGGTTGACGCTACGCGTGGTGTGACGCTACGCATCAGCCAGTTCTTCCACGCTACGCGTCAGTGGGACGCTACGCGTGGGCTTACAGTTCATCCTCACGCTACGCGTCAGTGGGACGCTACGCGTGAGATGCACAGTTTTGAAAAAAATAACAGGGGTTGCACAGCAGCAACCCCTTTCCAAACCACATTATATCCATTCATTTTCTAATTCCTAACAGCAATCAATCCCAATGGTCTTCTAATCCTAATCCTAACCACATTTATTTCTAAAATCGAAAATTAAAACAAAAAGCTAAAGAGGATGGATTAGAGTACTTACTTGTTGTTCCTTGAGCAATTTAGGAATGAAGAGGTTTGGAAGAGAGAAAAGGAGGTTTTTGAAGTTTAGGTTTGAAAACTAAGTGAGGCAGAGAGGAAGTTTTAGGTTTAAAACCCTAAGATGGCCTCTCTGGTTCAGTTTAAAAAAACTGAACGTGGGCTCTGACGCTACGCGTGGGTGGGACGCTACGCATCAGAACCAAAATTCAGAGTCCACGCTACGCGTCACAGGGGCGCTACGCGTGGGCTTCTGTTTTTGATTTTTTCAAAATTTTAATTTCAAAACCTTTTTCTTTTCAAGTTAAAACCCCTTTTTTAAACTGCAAAAAGAATTTTGAGTTTTTTTTTTTCTTTATGTAAAACAACCTTAAAAAAAGAAAAGAATGGGTTGCCTCCCATTGAGCGCTCGGTTTAATGTCTCCAGCCAGACATTACCATCTGATTAATCAGGTGGTTTCCCAATATTCTTTGAGGAATCACCTGTCTTTTTCTTCCTTCTTCTTCTTTTCCGATGCCTAATTACCTGTTTTTCATCATTCAAAGCATCGGTTAATTCAAAACAATTTAATTGATTGGGAAGAGATATACCTGGTTTGTTTGAAGGATAAACTTTTTCCTCATTACTTATCCAGAGGTGTTCATGAGCACTGAAGCTTACTTCTTCTCCATAAACTTTGATTGCAACCATACTTTGATCAACATCTACTTTGATTTTTGCAGTCTTCATGAAAGGTCTTCCTAGGATCAGGGGGATCTCAGTATCCTCCTTCATATCCAGTACCATAAAGTCAACTTTGAAGTGGTACTTGTCAACCTTTACCAATACATCTTCCACAATCCCAAAAGGTTTTTTGACAGAGCGATCCGTAAACTGTAATTCTGTTTTTGCTTCCTTCAACTCATATTAACCAATGCGTTTTATTAAATCTAAGGGCATCAAGTTAATGTTAGCCCCTAAATCTAATAGCGCATTCCTGATGTTGACATTTCCGATTGTTACAGGAATGGTGAAACTCCCCGGATCTTTACATTTTTTCGGGGTTATACAGTTTGTTTCTTGCTCTGTATCTCTTTGCATATCTTTTTCTTTTTCATTTTTTTCTATTTTTTCATTTTCTTTTTCTTCTTCTTCTTTCTTTTTCTCACTCTTTTCTTTACAATCAATTTTTACAACATCAAAAGAAACAGCATTACATTGTTCCCTTGGGTTTTGAGTGTTTGCAGAAAACCCAGAACTCTTTAACTCGGCTATCTCCTTTGCAAGCTGACCCATTTGTATGTCTGATGCTTTTCAGGCAGCTTCATTTGTCTCTACAAACTGCAATAACTGTTGAATAGCTTCCTCTATTCTTGTCAACCTTGCATTGTCAGTTTGTTGTTGCTTGAATTGATTGTTAGGAGGTCTGTTGGAAGGTCCAGTGTCTTGTCTCCAGCCAATATTCTGATTTTGCCAACCCTGTAGGTAATTGTTAGGAAAAGAGTTTCCATGATTGAAAGGATAATTACCTAAGGGTGCTCTTTGATGGTTCATGAAATTGGCTTGCTCTTGCTCATTTCCACAGTAACCACATGGTTGTTCTCCCATGCAGTGCATACATGCTTTAAGTTGAGCAGGGGGTGGTGATGCTACTTGAGCAATTTGAAGTTTTTCCAATTGCTTGCTCATAACTTCAATTTGTTGGGTCAGTAATTTTTGCTGAGCCAACACTACATCATTTACTCCCAATTCGAGCATTCCTGGCTTCCTTTGCATATTACCTCTTTCATGTTTTGCTTGTCGGTCACTAATAGCCATTGATTCCAATATTTCTATGGCTTCCTCCACAGTCTTGTTCATTAAAGAACCACCTGCACAAGCATCTAACATCATCTTGAACTGAGGCAATAAACCATGGTAAACGATTCTTACCTTCTCGGCATCATTTAGGTTGTGGTTTGGGCATTTTCTCAAGAGTGCCTTGAATCGTTCCCATGTTTCTCCTAATGATTCGTCATTATTTTGAGAAAAAGAGTGTATGGCTGTCATTGCTTCAAAATATTTCGAAGGAGAATAAAATCTTTCTAAAAATTTTCTTTCAACATCGGACCAGTTTGCAAAACTACCCGGTGGACAAGATTTAAACCATTCTTTTGCTTTCCCAATCAATGAAAAAGGAAAGAGTCTCATGTAAACAGACTCTTCTTGATTGGGTTCAAAACCAATTGTGCTGCATAACTCATAAAAAACAGTTAAATGTTCATATGGTTCTTCATGATTTAAACCAGCAAATTGGTTGTTTTAAATTATGTTTAAAGTGGCAGGTTTAATTTCCACTGGTAAAACTGGTCCTTGAAACATTCCCGAAACTCGGGGTGGACCATTTATAGCAGCAAATTGTCCCAATGTTCTCCTTTCAGCAGCCATATTTGAATTTTCAAAAATTTTTGAAGTAGAAGAAGAATTAGTTTGTGTTTTAGATTTCAAAGACTTGATTTTCTTTACAAACCTTTCTATCTCAGGATCAAAATAAATTTTACCTGCGGTAGATCGAGTTTGCATACACAAACTAGACAAAGAAAGTTAGTGTAATAATGATAAGAAATAAAAAAAATTATCTAAGGTAAAAATATTTACCACGGTAATTAAAATTTTACTGTTTTACTGAAACAATTCAATCCCCGGTAACGGCGCCAGAAAACTTGTTAACCCTTCGGTGGAACCGGGTTTTGTCAATTGGCAAGCGCACCAATCATTTGTAGTTTTCAAAATTTAGATATCGTTCCACTGGGATTGAAAGTCCAATAACAACAGTAATTTTCTACTTACTATGGTAAATGTGAAGGAAATTATAAACAAAAGAATGATTTATATACAGTTTATACAGTATTCACAAGATAGCATGATTGAGTGATTCATAAGATAAAAGAAAATAAAAATCTATCTAAAAAGTTGAGTTGCAATCTAGAATAGGTAAGATACTTGAGATAAACACAGATAAACAAATTATGTTGGAAATTGGATCCCTAATCTAGAATAACAATGAGGAACTCAAGACATGCATATTTAATCATCAAGTTTCATGTCATTGCAGCTTAAAATCATTATAACCGATCCCTCGTGATATAAATTCTAAGAATTCACCGTAAAGTCCGATCCCTCGTGAGCTTTCTCAGTAAAAACTTGCATTAAGACCTGGCCTTATGGCAACAATGGTTAACAACCCCTATAGAATTGAGATACCAAGGGTATTCCAACTTTTTACTTTCGTCAAAACTAGTTTCAATACGGCATAAATAATCATTCTCCAGTTTGACATTTACACTAATAAAACCAGTTTCGATACACATGAAAATCATTCTCCCGTTTGACGTTCATATTAATAAAAGGTTGAAATACTAACATGGACTTGAATCATAAACATGCAGAGGTCGAATTCACAACATTATACTCAATAGATTAGTTCACCAATTCCAACATAAACAAATTAGTTACACATGGTAAAAGTAAAGACAACACTTACAGAGTTTGACATTACGAAGACGATAGAAACTTCACGATACAATGATCACAATACACCGAAACACACTCAAGTATCTAGAAAACTATTCTAGAACTACAACTCACAAAAGAAGTACTCAAGGTCGAGCACAAGAGAGAAGAGAAGAGAAGTGTATGGAATGGGATGCTATGAATGGTGTTGGATGGCACTATTTATAGGGCTGAGCAAGGGTTCTGACGCTACGCGTCCCTGTGACGCTACGCGTCAGACTCCTGACTCAGCCTCCATTAAACACTTGATAATGGCCACTTCCAATAATTAATCTTGATCATGCCTGGCCACTTGGACATGTTTCCATGAGTTTTTGGCCATTTATGCTGATTGGGGTGGCCCTTGGGCTGAGTGGGGTGCCCATTATTGAGTCCAAGTGGAGTGGTTGGCCAAAGTGGGAGTGGAGACCACGCAGCACTGACGCTACGCGTGGCTTTGATGCGTAGCGTCAGCATCAAAAGTAGCTCTTGATGCTACGCGTGGGGTGAGGCTACGCGTCAGCTCCTCCAGTGTAATTTTCTCTTGATTTCTTAACTTTTTCACTGCAAAACTAGAGAAAATTGATCAAGGGCAGATTATTTCCAACAACATCCATTTATTGAATTTAAATCCTAATTTTATAACAAATTAAACTGATTTTTATAATTTTTATGAAATTTTTATTTAAGCTTTTATTGAAAATTTGAGGACCAACAACCAACAGAGACCCTTAAGAGATTTTGCCACTCCAAGTACAAATGGAAGAGGATCTAGCATCCTCAGACCCACAGTGGAGGCTAATAATTTTGAATTGAAGCCTTCACTACTCTCTATGGTTCAACAGAACCAATTCGGAGGATTACCCTCTAAAGATCCAAATCTTCATCTTCAAATCTTTCTTGAATACTGTGACACCCTAAAGATGAACGGAGCCACCAATGATGCCATTCGCTTAAGACTCTTCCTTTTCTCCTTAAGAGATAAAGCGAGGGCGTGGTTATACTCTCTTCCTAAAGGATCCATCACGACTTGGGAACAATTGTCCAGTGCTTTTATCAATAAATGGTACCCAAGGAACAAGACTGATGTGCTGAGAAAACAAATCATCAATTTTTCACAAAAAGATGATGAATCCTTGTATGAAGCCTGGGAAAGATACAGGGAGATGCTAAGAGAATGTCCTCACCATGGGATAGAAAGATGGTTGATAATCCATATTTTCTATAATGGACTAACTTCCACACAAAAGATCTCTTTAGATGTTGCAGCTGGAGGAGCCTTCATGAGTAAAAATGTTGATGAAACAGAGAACCTGATTGAGGAAATAACTCAAAACACTCACCAGTAGAACTCTGAGAAAGGATTATCTGCTAAAACACCAGGTAAGTACTCTGTTGATGCTCTTTCCTTACTTTTTGCAAAAGTTGAAGCATTAACATTAAAACTTGATAAAATAGGGTCAACAGGTGCTACTAACATTGTTTGTGAAGTTTGTGGTGTTTCAGGACATGGAGCTACAAACTGCCATTTAGCAATGACACCTAATCAAGAACAAGAAATGCATCAGGTGGATGCTATTGGAAACTATGGTGGAAATTATCAAGGTAACTACAGACCTCCACAAGGTCCACCTGGCTTCCAAAATAGGCCACCTCAATTCCCAGGTAATCAAAGTAACTACAACCCTCAACAAGGACCCTACATTCCACAGAAATCAAAACTAGAATCCTTAATGGAGACATTTGTAGCTACTCAATAGAAGTAGAATGATGAGTTCTCCAATGCAATAAAGACCTTAGCTTCAAAAGTGGACTCTCTTGCCACCCATAACAAAATATTAGAGAATCAAATTGCCCAACAAGCCTCCTACTCTCAAAGAGCGCCAGGAACATTTCCTGGGAAACCTGAGGCTGGACCTTCCAACCATGCAATGGCTATCACTCTTAGGAGTGGTACTCAATATGATGGTCTAGTTGGTAAGACTGAAGAGAAAAAGAAATTGGATGAGTCTCCATCTCACCCGATGAATAAGGAAGAAAAACCACAAGAAAAGAAAGAAGAGGTTAAGCCATATCAACCTCCTATTCCATTTCCTCAGCGCCTGGCTAGAGCAAAGTTGGACAAACAATTTGGTAAGTTTCTTGATGTTTTAAAGAAATTGTATGTCAATATTCCCTTCATAGATGTTTTGCAGCAAATGCCTATCTATGCGAAGTTCTTGAAGGATATTTTGTCCAACAAAAGAAAGCTTGAGGAAGATGGAACCATGGCACTCACTGAGGGGTGCAACACTCTAATTTAGAAGAAAATGCCTCCAAAACTTCATGATCCAGGTAGCTTTTCTATTCCTTGTATGATTGGTGGCATAGCTATAGATAGAGCATTGTGTGATTTGGGAGCGAGTGTGAGTTTAATGCCATTATCTGTTGCTGAAAAGTTAGGATTGGGAAAGCCAAAACCTACTAGGATATCTTTACAGTTGGCTGATAGATCTATCAAATATCCTGTAGGAATTTTAGAGGATGTTCCTATTAAGGTAGGAAAATTTTTTATACCTGCTGACTTTGTTGTGCTTGAAATGGACGAAGATTCTTTGATTCCTATTATTTTAAGCAGACCATTTTTAGCAACTGCAGGTACTGTGATCGATGTCAAGAATGGTAAGTTGTCTCTAACTGTTGGAGACCAAAAGGTTGATTTTAACTTGAAAAATGTTTTAAAAAAACCTTTTAATAATGTTTGCTATGGAATTGAAATTGTTGATCAAGTGGTGAAGGATGAAACTCTTCTTAATGACCCACTTGAATCTATGTTTCTGAATAAGTTTGCAGGAACATGAAAAAGCAGTGAAGGTAACATACCACTGAGACATGACACTGAGGTCATGGTGAGCCCAAATGTTGAACTTAAATCTTTACCTGCCATACTAAGGTATGAGTTTCTAGGCCCTAATCGATTCTTGACTGTGATTGAGGGATAGAGTCTGGCTGAAGACGTTAAACTTAGCACTTGTGGGGAGGTAACCCCATGTATTTATTTTTATTTTGAAAACAAAAAAAAACAACAAAAAAAACAAAACAAAAAAAAATCAACTATGCCAGATGCTGGTTTGGGGTTACTACAGGTAAGTTTTCTTATCCTTTTATCATCCATTTTAACATTGAGGACAATGTCAAATTCTGGTTTAGGGTGGTAGGTAAGAAAACTTAACTGTTTTGTTTACGTTGTGTGATTGTTATTATGCATGTGTGTTTTCCTTGTCTTGTTTATAATCTTGTAAATTACCATGATTGCATGATAGATTTACTTTGAACACAACGCTAAAGTATCTAAGGATCCCAAAATTTTGAGTAAAATTTTCAAAATTTGATTGTTTAAATACCAAATCAATGTCTAAATGAATCTTATATGATTAAAATTTTCTTTGAAAAGACTTTCCATGGTAAAACTTGAGCCAAAATGGGTTATTTATCAAACAAATTTTCAAAACCCATATCTTCTTGATTGAGAGAATCTCATAGTCATTAATATTCTAGAACTTGTTTTTCAACCGATTCAAAATGGTTTTTGATTATATGTCTTAGGATGATAGAGGCACAATTAGGTCTTATTCTTAAGCCTCAGAATTTTTGCACAATTTGACCCCTAGTTGCCCCTTTTGAGCCTAAAAGTGAAAATTTTTCCTTGAAACCTTTCATTGACTGATATTCTCTTAATGGTGAAAAAGTTGGAAAATAGTGGAGTAAAGAAATAAAAAAGGACTTAAGAAAAATATGTATTGAATGCAAAGAAAAGCAAGAAAAAGAAAAAAGAAAATCAAAAGGATGATATTGAATGAATTCCAAAAAGTCCATAAAAGTTCAAAAATTTGCTATGTTAAATTTATGATGATAATTTGAATCATTCATGACTATTAAAGCCTTTTTTTATTTCATTTTTCTTGAAATTCCTACCTTAACAATACAACCCAATTCCACGTTACAACCTCTGAAAGACCTTTAGACTTTGACATATTTTCTATCTAAACTGTAGAGTTTCTGGTTTATTAACAAGCTTATGGTAATGTTTTTTTGACTATGATGATTTGAGAGATACACAAACCTTGAAATACTCGAGTGAAAATTATGAGAAGAGTATCTCAAGTCTTGACATTGAAAATTGATTCACATAAATTAAAATTGGCATTTGAATAAATCTTTTTCTCTGTTTTGGATTCCTTAGTTTATTAAGCTTAGTGTTTTCTGTATTTTATCTTGTGAATATGGTGATTGCTTGAGGACAAGCAATGCTTTGGTTTGGGGTATTTTGATAAGTGCTTTATAACACAATAAAATAGATCTAGTTTGCTTAGGATTTTAATCATTATGCACTGTATTTCCTTTATTTATTGTGATTTTTGCTTTCTTTCCACTGTATTCTACTTGGGTATGTTATTTTGTAGAAATTAAGGTAAAAAAGGGTCAAAAACAAAGGAAAAATAACCATAAAATGATAAAGAAACAAGAAGAACAAGCCCAAAGTAGAAAGAACTCTCTTTTTATGCTGAATTTTGACTCAGAATGCTGAATTCCGACTCAGAATGTTGAAATCCGACTCAGAAATGACCAAATCTAAGTAGGATGACTCAGAAAGGCCCAAATCCGAGTGGAAGGACTCAAAATGGAGCTTTGCCGAGTGGAATACTTTACTGTTGGAGCAGAATCCGAGTGGAAAGTTCCCTGTCAAAGCCATTCCGAGTGATAAATGGCTGACTCTGTTGGAGGTTCAATGCTGAAAAGGAATAAGTCTCGGTTGGAGGTGATTCCGAGTGGAAGCTTCCCCGACTGCGTCCATTCCGAGTGAAAAAAGGGACTGACTTTGAATAGATGCTGTCCAAAGCTATTCTCCGAGTGAAAGGATTGTTGATTGAAGTGAATCCAAGTGGGAGTTTTCTGATTGCAAATAATCCGAGTGAAGAAATGCTGATTGAAACAAGTCTGAACTGTTTTTCTGTGCAAAACTGCCTCCGATTGGAAAACTCCCGAGTGGTCAAAATTGTTGTCCGAGCAGAAGAAGCCACTGAAAGAGCAACTGTTGAATAAGGAGGTTTCCGAGTGGTTTCATTCAGAGAAGATGGCATTCTCAAGCGGAACAAGGCATTTCCGAGTAGTGTCTGATTAAGCAAGGAAAAATCCGACCGGAAATGAATCACACTCGGGCAGACTCTCAAGTTTCACACTAAGCCCGAGTGAGAAGTCTCCAAGGAAGACATCCGAGTGAGTTGGGACAGAAAGCTGCATTTCTGAGCAAAGCAAGGCTCGGACATGGAAGATTCTGTCAGCCAAATTTCAGAGTCTTTCAAGCTCCAATTTTCTGAGTGAAAGGCAAAGCCATCTCCGATTCCCGAATGGATTAATTGATGACTGAAGGCAATTCCGAGTGAAGGTGTCTGATTTTATCATTTGAATAAGTAAAGGAAGGTGTCTGAGTGTATTCCTGAGCAAATCCGAGCAAGGTCTCTTCGAGTGGTTCAATTCCAGAGACATATCCGAGTGAAACAGTGAAAGAAGACTTCTTGCTTGAGCGAGCCTTTCTCCACTTGAGCGAGATCATCACAAAATGGTTTCTTTCAACAAACGCTTAAGCGAAATAAATTCTTACTTGAGCGAAGGATGGACAGTGACCTACTGGAGTGTTTTTGCTTAAGCGAGAAACTCTCGCTCAAGCGAAATGAAGAGAAAATTTAGCATCAGGGGTCCTCACAGCACAACACCGACTCCATCCAACCCCTCAGCTGCAACACCGACCGGTTCTTCTCCACAACATCCAGCAACCCAAACATCGGATCAACCCTCCATCCACTCACACCGGCCACAATCAACTCAACATCGGATCAACCCTCAAACCACTCCTTCCAATTCTTCACAGCCAACACCGGATCAACTCCAAACACCGGATCACTCTACACCAACCCCTCAAACCACAACACCGGATCACTTCAACAGTCCTCTCCTTTGAACAGCCACATGCAACAAACCGTCCAACTCCTCACCAACTCAACACCGTCCCCTCTCCTTTCAAAACTGACCAAACTCTCCACAACTCCAAACTCCTCAGCAACACACTCTCCTTATACCATCCAGCAAGCCACCACACCGCCCATCAACCAACACCAAACAGCAAGCTTTCACTCGGTCTTGGGAATAAACAACAAGCTTTCACTCGGTTTGTGGAAAAACAACACCTTTTCCACTCGGAATTTCTCCACCGGCACCAATCATCACTAAATCCAAGCACCGAATTATTGGAAATATTAAAATACGCAAATTGGAAACAAGTTGGCACAGCTGGAACTCACATCCACCGAAAGTTTCTTCCACTTGCAATTTTAACGCGTTTTCTTAGCTAGATTCCTCCATTCCTTCGCCTATAAAAGTAGGAGCAAGTGAAGCCTTCAGCCATCCATCAGCGAATCCCTTCTCTCCTTTCTCTTTCGTTCTTTTCTTTTTCTTTCTTTTCCCGTCCTTCTCTTTTCTTTCTTTCTTTTTCTTCATTTTTTTTCTTCGTTCCTTTTTCTTTCTTTTTCATTTTCTTTCTCTTTTTATTTTCTTTTTCTTTATTTTATTTTAAGAGTTGTGAATTGTAAAAGTGAGTATTTAAATTTGTAATTGGTGGAGGAATATTGCAACAAGGAAATACAGTGGTAAATTATTCTGAGCTTTTGGAGAAACCCGTAAGTCTTTATTTTTACCATGTCTTGTATGTTTTATTTTTCCATCATTTATATGAATTTGAATTATTTCATGAGTAACTAAATTAATTATCTTGGGATGAAGGGGGTATGATAATATTTTATATTAATGTTATTTTAACTTTAAATTAAATAAATTTTTGTTTTCCATTTAATTCAATTATGCTCAATGCTTTTAGAAATTCCTAACAAGAACCTAAATGATAAAACTGTATACTTGCGGGTATATTAGTAAGTTTAGGTAATAAATAGAATCGAGAGATTTATTTTTACCGGAAAGCTTTGAACTAAACCTAAGATTTTTGAGATGCTTTTTGTGACCTCGGTAAAATTGTGAAAGTAATCAAAATTCTTTTGAGGAAATAAAAGAGATTTTCATAAAACGATAATGGGCCTTTCTGAGGATTAAGCAGCGCTTTCCATAGGTTAGGTACATTAATAGGATTCCGAGAGGAACATATTAATTAGCTTTTGGAAAATTCGCCTTGGAAAACTTAATTTGATTCTTATTTATGAAAAGTTAAAATTCATTAACATAAAATAGTGTCTTGATCCCCCGAAATCCCAAGATACTCTCAACTCTGATTTTTAAGTGTCAAGTAAATTTTATTTTTGTATTTATTCATATTCTGTGCAACTTAATTTTGTGTTTTATTTTACAAAAACCTTAAAAAACAATTGTGTGGATAATTAAATTTTAATATGCCGGTACTTTGAACACAGTCCCTGTGGAGAACGATAATCTTTTATATTACGCGACATAACCCGTGCGCATGCGGGCCCTGTCAGAGGCCCAAAATCAAGCGGGCTATTCGACATCAAGAGATAAGAAGCTTTCCGACGCTTGTGAAAAGTGTCGTATTTATGAAGAAGATGATATGACTCCTTCGTGTCATGGCAAGCATGAGTCTAAGTTGAAGTGGCAATTCTCTGATTTCAAGAGACATGGTCAATTCAAGAAGAAGAAATTCTTTCATGGTGGATCCTCAAATGCAAGAGGACGTGGTGTGTTAACCCCCGTGTTACTGTTGGGTTATTAATTGGCAAGCGCACCAATCGTTTGTAGTTTTCAAAATTTAGACATCGTTCCACTGGGATTGAAAGTCCAATAACTAACAGTAATTCTCTAGTTACTATGGTAAACTTAACAAAACTTATATACAAAAGAATGATTTATATACAATTTATACAATATTCACAAGATTGCATAATTAAGTGGTTCATGAGATAAAAAGAAAATAAAATATATCTAAAAGGTTGAGTTATAATTTAGAATAGCTAAGATACTTGAGGTAAACACAGATAAACAAATTATGTTGGAATTTGGATCCCTAATCTAGAATAACAATAAAGGAACTCAAGATATGCATATTTAATCATCAAGTTCATGTCATTGCAGCTTAAAATCATTATAACCGATCCCTCGTGATATAAATTCTAAGTAATTGCCGTAAAGTCTGATCCCTCGTGAGCTTTCTCAGTAAAAACTTGCATTAAGTCCTGGCTTTATTGCAATAATAATTACTAACTCAATCCCTAGTAATTGGTATATTAAGGGCATTTCAACTTTTACTTTCATTGAAATAGATTTTAATATGGCATGAATAATCATTCTCCCGTTTGACATTCACACTAATAAAACAAGTTTCAATACGCATGAAAATCATTCTCCCGTTTGATGTTCATACTAATAAAAGGTTTAAATACTAACATGTACTTGAATCATAAACATGCACAGGTCGAATTCACAACATCATACTCAATAGACTAGTTCACCAATTCTAACATAAACAGATTAGTTACACATGGTGAAAGTAAAAACAACACTTATAGAGATTGACATTACGAAGGCGATGAAAACTTCACGATACAACGATCACAATACTACACAACACTCTCAAGCATCTAGAAAACTATTCTAGAACTACAAACTCATAAAAGAAACACATAAACACGAGTGTATAAGAGAGAAAGAGAACTCAGAGTGTAAGATGGGATACCAAGGATGTGTAGAGAATGGCCCTATTTATAGGGCAGAGGAAGGGTCCTGACGCTACGTATCGGGTCCCTGAGTCAGCTCCTATTAAACAGCTCGAAGTGGCCACTATGGAATTATTTAATCAATCATGCCTTGCCATTTGTCCTTGTCCCCCAATTCGGTGTGTCCATTTGTGCAAAGTGGAGAGGCCATAATGGGTCAAAGGCTGAGTGCTTGGCCACCTGAAAGTGGAGTCCACGTAGCTTCTGACGCTACACGTGGCTGTGATGCGTAGCGTCAACATCAGAAATCCCCACGCTACGTGTGGGGTTGATGCTACGCGTCAGCTCTCCAGATCTTCATTTTTCTCTTTAAATTCTTTACTTTTTCACTGCAAAACTAGAGAAAATTGATCAAGGGCAAATTATTTCCAATAACATCCATTTATTGAATTTAAAACCTAAATATCTAACAAATTAAACTAATTTTTATTATTTTTATAAAATTTTTATTAAGGATTTTATTGTAAATTTGAGGACTAACAAATACCCCTAACTTGAGACATTGCTCGTCCTCGAGCAAGAGAGAAAATAAAAAATAAAAATTTGAAATCAAATTTTTGAGTTAGTCCGAGAATTTATCACAAAAAGTAATTTCACAATTTACCATTTTGAAATAACCAAAAATAGATATCTTATGTAATAAAGGTTTCATGACAAAAATCTTTACAATGTTTTATTAACAAATCAAGCATAATTTTAGGCTTACCTCATAAGTTTTTATCTCTGTGCAAATGGTAACCTGTTTCACTCAATCGATCATAAAATCAAACGAATTTAATTTTGATTTTTATCTAATCAATAGTTAATCATACAGAGTTAATTCAAAAATCACAAGGTCTTTTCAAGGGTTGTAATGAGGCTTAGCTTACAAGAAATGATGGTTTTTCTTGGAATTCAAAAACCTAAAATCATAAAAGAACATTTTGTAATTTTTAGGCTTTCTTTTGGCCCAAATCTCATATCCCTTATTGAAAAATAAATACCCCCAACTTGATTCTTTTCACTATTTTTATTTATTTATATGCACAATTTATTTATTTATTTATTTTATATTTTTTTGAAAAGAATCAAGTTGTTAATTTTCACTCCCCATTTTTGTATAAATGCTCAAAATATTCTTTCCATTTTAATTAATTGCTCTTTTAATCAATCAAGTAAAGGGAATGGTTAAGGGTACCAATGAAATTATTTTTCAGGCTCAAATTGGCTTTCAAAGGATAAAATATTTTTACCATGGTAAGCTTTTTGGCCCAAGGTTTCTTTTACCAAAAATGTGCCTTGATCATTTTCTTGAATTCTCTGTATAAAAACACAAATCACAAATTAAAGCAAAATCAATTCGAATGAAGTTATGTCAAAACCCTCAAGTGTTTAAAAGAACTCTCAGCTTACTGGGTTATTGAAATTAGCTTGATAGTTAATAAAATTATTGTAATTAAATTTATCAAAATTCCTTAATTACAAAAAGAATCGATAATTGATTTTAAAAATGGTTTTATTGTGTAAAAACCTTAAGTGTATAAATTTTCTTATTTTCAAAAATTTGATTTATTTATTAAAAAAATTTATTTTTGATTTTTGATATATGCATAAAATAAAACACACTACATAATAAAAATAAACCATAATATAATCCAAAATCAAATATACCAATATAAATACCAAACTAATGTAAACTAAAATGTATGTAAAAGGTACACAAAATAACACCATCAATCCTCCATGTGATCCTAATCATCTCCCTCCTCATCTGCAACACCCTCTGACTCAGCATGTGCTCCAGATGGTCCACCATTCTCAGGGTAAGTAGGCAAATCACCAGGCCAAGCTATATGTGCTGCGAACTCAGCTGGTGTGACATAAGGTGCTCCCTCTCCCTGTATCCTATACTGATAAAATGCATCATGAAGATGCATATAAGCTTTGTGTGTGGCAGCTATCATCTGTATCATATGCTGATGCTTAAGAGTCATCCTAGCAAATCCATCAGTAATAGCATCAATAGATGGTGGCTGAACTGGTGGTTTCCTCCTCCTGTATCTGGGTTGAGCCTCCTTCTCTAGTAGTGGAAGCTCGCACTGCTGGATGAAATAATCTCTATTCACTACAACCTTGGGAACTCTCCCTGAAGAACTAGTGAACTCAGGCGATGGCACGATAACTCCTTGCCTTCTCAGTAAGGCAGATATGATGAGAGGGAAGGGAATAGGATGGTTCTCCTTATACCTGAGGGCATAAAGGTGAATCTGCTCAGATATTAGCTCAGCAATGTCAATAGTGTGGCCTTGAAGGATAGAATAAAGAAGGCAGCAGTGATCAACTAGAAGAGAGGAAATATGGGTGACAGGAGTGATGTTATGAAGCATCAGGTACATCCATGCCTGAGCTATGGGAGTCAGCTGGGTCTTGAGGAGGTTCGATGGAGTCCTTCCAACCTTACTCAGGTTGAAGAAGATTCCATCCTTGCTCAGGAAATGAGCAACCTGATCCAGGAAATATCCTAGATCACCATCCTCAGTAGCGACCTTGCTTCTATTTTCCTTCCAGAAACAAGTATCACTCTCGTGAGTAGGCTCCTAAGGATTACCCAGTAGGGTACTAATGGTATCCTGGTCATAAGTGATGTGCCGACCCCTCACCAAGCTCGTCCTCTACTGACTGATGTTCGGTGAGTCCAGACGAGTCCTGAAGGCATTCGCATAAAACTCCATAACTAAGATGGGATCCCCCTCAGTAGGCAGGGAAAACAGGGGTCCCCATCTCCTCCTTTGGATCTCATCCTGCAGCTTAGGAAAGTCTCCAGCATTCAGTTCTAAAACTCTCTCCCAAATCAATCTCTGGCCCTTAATCTGGTGAAATCTGGCCCACTTCGTGTCAGTGCGAAATCTAATGGGATCTCTAGGTCCTAGCTGCTCCTCACCCTAAAGATTTGGATCTTCAGAGGTGGTATCAGTGTCTGTGTTCCTCCTCTGTCTTTTCGGACCAGTAATAGGAATAGATTTCCTAGGTGCCATCTGCAAAAAGAAATTTTTACAAAAATCAAACACATATCATACTATATTATAAAACATGCCAAACATCAAAAATTTACAATCATATTTTTGGTTTTTATATTTTATGCAAAACATAAAAACTTATGCAAAATTTAACATAAAATATTTACAAGGCATAAAAATAAAATAAAAATAAAACATGCATATTTTTGGATTTTTTTTAAAAGTACGACATATAATTTCACAAATATATTTACAAAGTTCATTTATTTATTTATTTTTACGCAAGAAAGTATAACAAACATACAATTTAGGAAAATTTATTAAATTTAAAAGGAAAAACGAACAAACAACAACAAAAATTAAACAGGACAGAATTATCAAAAACAGAAAAACAGAAAAATAGAGTATACATTATTAGAAATTAAAACACAAAATTGACAGAATTCAAAAATAGAGGCTGATGTTATACGTGGGTGGGACGCTACGTGTCAGCCCTGTTCTACCCACGCTAGGTGTAAGGGGGACGCTACGTATGGGCTTGCAGGTTCATAAATCACAAAATGGGGGTTGCGCAGTAGCAACCTCTTCAAAACCTCAATCAATCCATCCTACTTCTAACAGTAATCAATTCCCAGTGGTTTTCTACCCTAATCCTATCAACATGTAATTCTAAGAATTGAAACTAAAAATTAGATAGAAAAGGGATTAGAGAAACTTACTTGGGATCTATGACAAAATGTAGGAATGAAGGGGATTAGAGGTTAAGAGAGAAGAGAGTTTTTTGTAAAATAAGGATTTTGAGAGAGTGAATGCAAAGGGAGGCAAAAATAGGTTTAAAAGTTATGGACTTAGGCCTCCCTTTGGTTCAGTTTTAAAAACTGAACGAGGATCCTGATGCTACGCGTGGTAGGGATGCTACCGCCAGGTTGAAAATTTAGAACCCACGCTACGCGTCAATGTGGCGGTACGCGTGGGATTCTATTTTTCATTTTTCAAAATCCAATTTTAAAAACCCTTTCTTTTTAATTTTTAAACCCCTTTTTATTTTCAAAAATCATAATTCTAAAAAACAATTTGAAAAACCCTTATTATTATTATTATTATTATATTTAAAAATAAGTTAAAAATAAAAAGAAAATAATGGGTTGCCTCTCATTGAGTGCCAGGTTTAATGTCTCCAGCCAGACATTACCTCTGATCAATCGGGTGGTTTCTCAATTTTATTTGAGGAATCACCCATCTTTTTCTTCCTTTTTCTCCGATGCTTGATTACCTGTCTTTCATCATATAAGTAATCAGTTAATTTTAAAAAATTTAATTGATTGGGAAGAGATATACCTTGTTCACCTAATTGGTAAACTTTGTCCTCGGCATCTATTTTCAGATATTCTTGAGCATTGAAGTTTACCTCTTCTTCATGAATTCTGACCGTAATCATCCCTTTGTCAACATCAACCATTACCCTTGCAGTCTTCATGAAAGGTCTTCCAAGGATCAAAGGGATCTTAGTATCCTCCTTCATATCCAATACCACAAAATCAACCTTGAAGTGGTACTTGTCATCCTTTACCAGTACATCTTCCACAATCCCAATTGGTTTCTTGGTAGAGCAATCCACAAATTGTAAGTCTCTCTTAGTTTCTTTTAGTTCCAAATCACCAATGCACTTCATCAAACCTAGGGGCATAAGATTGATACTAGCCCCTAAATCCCACAAAGCATTTCTGATGTTGATGTTTCCAATGGAAACAAGAATGGTGAAACTCCCCGGATCGTTAAATTTTTCTGTTGTGTCAAATGGTAAGACTTCCTTACAAATTGTTTCATGTTCTACTTCCACAGGTTCTTGAATATTTTTTTTTCAATTTTTTCTTTTTTAATTTTTTAATTTTTTTCTTTTTTCTCTTCTTCTTTCTCTTGCTCACTTTCTTTTTCTTTTTCTTCTTCGTGTTCCCCATTCTTTTTCTTTTCACAATTTTCTTTACAATCAAGTTTTACAACATTCAAGAAAATAACATTACATTAATCCCTTGGGTTCTGAGTGTTTGCAGTAAAACCAGAACTTTTCAATTCAGCTATTTCCTTAGCTAGCTGACCCATTTGCAAGTCTGATGCTTTCCGAGCAACTTCATTTGTTTCCACAAATTGCAATAACTGTTGGATAGATTCCTCAATCCTTGTCAGTCTTGTATTATCAATTTGTGATTACTGTTGTTGCTTAAACTGATTGTTAGGAGGACGGTTGGAAGGTCTAGTACCAAAGTTCTGATTCTGCCAACCCTGTGGATAATTGTTAGGAAAAGAATTACCATAATTGATAAGAAATTTACCTAATGGTATTCTTTGATGGTTTAGAAAATTGGCTTGCTCTTGCTTATTTCTGTCAGGGGCACAGTAACCACATGGTTGTTCGCCCATGCAATGTATATTTTGTTTTAATTGAGCAGGAGGTGGTGATGATACTTGAGCAATTTGAAGTTTTTCTAATTGTTTGCTCATAGCCTTAATTTGTTGAGTCAACAATTTTTGTTGAGCCAATACTGCATCATTCACTCCCAATTCGAGTATAACTGGCTTCCTTGGTGCATTACCTCTTTCATGTTTTGCTTGTCGGTCACTGATGGACATTGATTCCAATATTTCTATTGCTTCTTCCACAGTTTTGTTCATTGAAGAACCACCTGCACAAGCATCTAACATCATCTTGAACTGAGGTAATAAACCATGATAAACGATCCTTACCTTTTCAGCATCATCCAAATTGTGATTTGGACATTTTCTTAGAAGTACTTTGAATCCTTCCCATGTTTCTCCTAAGGACTCATCATTATTTTGTGAAAAAGAATGAATTACTGTCATGGCTTCAAAATATTTTGAGGGTGAATAAAATCTTTCTAAAACTTTTCTCTCAACATCGGACCAATTTGTAAAACTACCGGGTGGACAAGATTTAAACCATTCTTTAGCTTTCCCAACCAAAGAAAAAGGAAATAATCTCATATAAACAGATTCTTCTTGATTGGGTTTAAAACCAATTGTGCTGCATAATTCATAAAAAATAGTTAGGTGTTCATACGGTTCTTCATGATTTAAACCAGCAAATTGATTATTTTGAATAATGTTTAATGTGGCAGGTTTAATTTCCATCGCAGCAACAGGTCCTTGATACATCCCCGAAACACGAGGTGGTCCATTGATAGCAGCAAACTGTCCTAATGTTCTCCTTTCAGCAGCCATATTTGAATTTTCAAAATTTTTAGAAGTAGAAGAAGAATTAGTTTGTGTTTTAGATTTCAAAGACTTGATTTTCTTAACAAACTTTTCTATCTTAGGATCAAAGTAAATTTTTCTTGTGGTAGATCGGGTTTGCATACACAAACTAGACAAAGAAAGTTAGTACAACAATGATAAGAAAAAGTAAATAAATAAATAACAAAATTAAAAATTTTAACTAAGGTAAGAAAAAATATTTACCACGGTAATTAAAAATTTACTGTTTTACTGAATCAATTCAATCCACAGCGACGGCACCAGAAAACTTGTTAACCCTGTGTTATTATTGGGTTATTAATTGCAAGCGCACCAATCGTTTGTAGTTTTCAAAATTTAGATATCGTTCCACAAGGATTGAAAGTCCAATAACTAACAGTAATTCTCTAGTTACTATGGTAAACTTAACAAAACTTATATACAAAAGAATGATTTATATACAATTTATACAATATTCACAAGATTGCATAATTGAGTGGTTCATGAGATAAAAAGAAAATAAAATCTATCTAAAAAGTTGAGTTGCAATTTAGAATAGCTAAGATACTTAAGGTAAACACAGATAAACAAATTATGTTGGAATTTGGATCCCTAATCTAGAATAACAATGAAGGAACACAAGATATGCATATTTAATCATCAAGTTCATGTCATTGCAACTTAAAATCATTATAACCGATCCCTCGTGATATAAATTCTAAGTAACTACCGTAAAGTCCGATCCCTCATGAGCTTTCTCAGTAAAAACTTGTATTAATCCTGGCCTTATTGCAACAATAATTACCAACTCTATCCCTAGTAATTGGTATATTAAGGGCATTTCAACTTTTACTTTCATTAAAACAAATTTTAATATGGCATGAATAATCATTCTCCCGTTTGACATTCACACTAATAAAATAGGTTTCAATACGCATGAAAATCATTCTCCCGTTTGATGTTCATACTAATAAAAGGTTTAAATACTAACATGTACTTGAATCATAAACATGCACAGGTCGAATTCACAACATCATACTCAATAGACTAGTTCACCAATTCCAACATAAACATATTAGTTACACATGGTGAAAGTAAAAACAACACTTACAGAGATTGACATTACGAAGGTGATGGAAACTTCACGATACAACGATCACAATACTACACAACACTCTCAAGCATCTAGAAAACTATTCTAGAACTACAAACTCACAAAAGAAACACATAAACATGAGTGTATAAGAGAGAAAGAGAACTCAGAATGTAAGATGGGATGCCAAGGATGTGTGGAGAATAGCCCTATTTATAGGGCTGAGGAAGGGTCCTGACGCTACGCGTCGGGTCCCTGAGTCAGCTCCCATTAAATAGCTTGAAATGGCCACTATGGAATTATTTAATCAATCATGCCTTGCTATTTGTCCTTGTCCCCCAATTCGGTGTGTCTATTTGTGTAAAGTGGAGAGGCCATAATGGGTCAAAGGCTGAGTGCTTGGACACCTGGAAGTGGAGTCCATGTAGCTTCTGACGCTACGCGTGGCTGTGACATGTAGCATCAGCATCAGAAATCCCCACGCGTAGCGTGGCGTTGATGCTACGCGTCAGCTCTCCTGATCTTCATTTTTCTCTTTAAATTCTTTACTTTTTCATTACAAAACTAGAGAAAATTGATCAAGGGCAAATTATTTCTAACAATATCCATTTATTAAATTTAAAACCTAAATTTCTAACAAATTAAACTAATTTTTATTATTTATATAAAAGTTTTATTAAGGATTTTATTGTAAATTTGAGGACTAACATGGTGCTTTTAGAGGCGGTTATGGAGTTGGTAACCAAGGTCGTGACAATGTCAAAGGCCTTACTTGCTTTAAATGTGGTGCTAACCATTTGGCCTATGATTGCCTAAGAGATAATGTGGTGTGTTATCAATGCAACCAACCCGGGCATATTCGTCCTGATTGCCTATTGAATGCAAGGAATGCTAATGTTGATACTCTTGTTCGTGTGAACCCTAATGGTAACCGTGGAGGCCATGGTGGCTTTGGAGGCCGTGGTCGTGGAAACGGTAGTGAATAATTCATCATTAACTTTATCATAAATTCTTGCTATTTAGAGATAATGAACCCCCTCATATTTTTAATTGTTAATGTAAATATTTCTGCTCTAGGCTACCACAAACGATAAATGTTAAGAATGAATTATCATTGCTTGAGTAATGCCTATGTTGACATCTTTTCTTATGATGAAGAAACAAAGAGACGTACCTGTTGGGAGTCAACGAAGGAGGTGTGGTCGGAGATGCGACTTCAACAACAACAGATGACTCGGACAAAGGAGAAGGCTTCAACACACAGAGGTACAATCTACTTGGAACCAAAAAGATGTTAAAACATGTTAATAACCTACATAGAACCAAAACCCCAAAAAAATGAGACAATTCAATGGTTCAAGCATTTGTAACTGTTAATTTATATCAAAATAAAATAGATGGCTATTTATTTGTAACTATAGTGTTTAAACCATTAAATAATCCAAAAAGTATTTAGATCATTATAACCAATATTGAATTGAACAGTTAAAAGTTTATGCTTCCATCAAATGATAAACGAAAACCGTTAGATAAAGTTAGGACAAGTTATTAATCTCTAAAATATCATGTAAAAAATTCATATCAAAGTATATAATAAGAACTAGATCTGATTTGAAGCAAAAATGAAAAGTGTAAATTGTCAAATATAGTTAGTTATATAGATGTTATGATGAGTTTAATTTTTATGCATAGTTTTTATATACATGTAAATTGCAGCTGCATAGGATCCAGATCCTTATATTTAAGGTAATTATTACATATATGATATAACTCAACAATTGTTACTTGGATGAAAATTTATGATTGGATAATAATATAAAAAAACCATTATATTGTGATGTAAGTAAATTAAATTTTATAAAAAAAACCTCTATATTGTGATGTAAGTAAATTAAATTCTATATTACAAGCTAGTGTATGTACTTTATGACTATCTTTCACTAGTTGAAAAAATGCTTTTTACACCTATCCTTTTTGGCTTTTTACACCGGTTGTAGGACCAGTGTAGATGGAGCTAGTGAGAAAAGTAGGGACTTTTCATACCGGTTTTAGGACTGGTGAAAAAAATAGATTTTACACCGGGCCTTTGGATAACGACCGGTGTAAAATATAATATTTACACTGGTCCTATTAGTTACAACCGGTGTAAATATTAACTTTTACACTGGTCCTGATGTTACAACCAGTATAAATATGATATTTTACACCAGTCCTATTTGAGACACCTGGTACAAAAATAGTAGACTTTTAACATCGGTTGGCTAGAACAACTGGTGTAAAAAGTTTGTTTTTTTACTTTCTCTTTTGTTTCCTTTATTTCAATCCTGGTCACTTTTAATTTTTGAATTTAATCTCCAACTTCCCACACCTATCATCCTAGTTACTTTCCAATAAAATAAGCGCATGAAGACTTAACCATCACAACAAAAAATACAATTAAATCACTAATTTTATTTTTAAACTATACATTAGATTTTTGTTACACATGCATAACACCGCATCAATTACAAAGAAAGATACCATAGAGTAACACTAATAATAGGTAATAATCTTAGAGAAACACATGTATATAACTAATATTATAATGCAATGACTCCATGGTCTTCATAGCTTCAAATCTTGGCTCTTTGGCCTGGAATTTATGACCGACATAGATAAACTTGGCTTGTCTCATCTTCTTTCACCAAGGCTGGTGCTGGAAAGATCACTGCATCAAATTGAGAACAAAAACAACAAATTCAAGAACACATTTTAAGAGGTTCTTAGGGAAAAAGATGGAGTCAAACCTGGCTTCTCCATGGCCTTGCACATCAGAAAGTTTAGGTCAGCCATGTCTGTAAAGTGTCTGTTTTCTCTCTTAGAGCTTGCAAATACTCCATATGTCTTCTTTGCTAATTCCCATAGGTCTTCCCCTCCTCTCATCTCGTGGGAATTCAGAATTGTAGAGTGGTAAAAACCTGAATATTTGGTGGTCAAACCTTATTATTGATACTCAATGATGTTTTATAAAACAAAATATTGGTCCTCACATGATAGAAAATCAAAGTAAATTTATAAATGGGATTAAATCAATTTTTAAAAGAAAAAGTCATTTGATATTAATCGTAACTAAATTAGTTTAAATGACCTTATAAAACTTATTCAATCAAATCTTATTAGGAGCGGTTTGAACTAAATTGTTTTATTTAGTTCTTAAAATTTAATCTGTTATTTAATAATAAAATAATAAATACACTTTCTACATAAAACATAAATTTGATTATAATACAAAATTTCAAGTACAAACCACAATTCACCTTGTAATAACCTTCTGAGTCCTATGATTATCTAACTTTAGGATTGAACTTTCTCCTCCTAATGCCACATATTTAGCATCATTGGACTATGTTAGTTAATTAAAGTATGGATATTTGTCCCCTAATTACTTACATATAAATCAACCATATATGAAAAGGAAGAACTCTACATATTGTTGATTTAGTGAAATCTTCATATATGAAAAAAGATTTTAGGTTAATGTAAAATGTTATGTTCTTAAGTATTCCCATGCAAGAGTCAATTCAATTTTTATGAAATAATTAGTTAATTAACCAATAGAATATTAAAAAGGTTAAAAAATATTAAATGAAACCAGTAACACATCAACCTAGTCAAGTATAAAGAAAATAAACTAGGCAAGACAAAAGAGTAACAAATCACCTCTCCAATAACTAAGTTGCGATTACATTTCAGGTTTCTTTTAAGGTGTTTTCACTAGTTTTCAATAAAACTACAATGCAAATGTCAAATTGCATTAGCCTCAGAAATACCTAAGCATTAGCCTCAGAAGTAGATCCGGCACCAGATGAATTTGAACATGCTTTCTTGTACCGGTCAATAGCTGCTTTGACACTATAATAAATGATAATATATAATGTCAATTAAAATTAATGTTAAATTGTATACTAAAAGACTAAATGAATAAGCCAGCATTTTATCAAAGATTTGTAAATTAAGTTGTCTTAATTTTAATATCATGTAGTTGTTTAATTTATTAGCATATTTTGCAATCATGGTCAGGTATTAACAAAATTAATTACTACTCATCAATTAGAGTTATTTTTCTTAAAAAGTTTGTCAGGGAGTTATTATATAAGTAACAGCTAGCTAGAAAGTGGAATGATATACTACAAAATAGCAAAAAGAATTTTTCTTGATAATCTTATTAAAATCTTCAAGAGGTTCTTGAGCCTGATAATACATTATTATACCATATTGGCAGATCACATGTACAGCCTAACAATAAGTGAATATTAGGCATCCCCTTCTCCATTGGCTCTTTCACTAACAGAAATGCGAAATTAATCTCATACACACATGAGAAACCAAGCACTCTTAGCTTAGCACATGTTTTACACATCAATCTATTATGGCACAACCACATGGGTAGCTCCACAAGTAAAAATCCTATCATGTATGGTTTACGCAGGTCGATCACAAAGTGGGAAGCTTACCAATTATGACAAAGTATATAAAATTTTGAAAAGAAGAAGAATAACCCAACATTTAGACTTAAGTTCAACTAGGGTCAAAGTGAGGTAGCAAACTAAATTTAAAACAAGTTCAAACTATTGGATTTGGATGCTTTAAAGTAAAAGGTGTAACTTACAGGTTACAGGACAAAGTTATAATCATTGGTTGAAAATTTAACATCATCGTCTGTTATTCATCTGTATGCTACTATGATGTTTCTCAATAATCGGAATCCCAACAACTTACCTTGAAGCATTCAAATACCAAAACATTACCACCTGGTACTACTGAAAACTGTATTTGTATGTTGAAACAGGTTTTGATGAATGACAAACAATTGAAGGATCAAGATATCTAAAGGATGTTACACAAACAATTAATCAAAAATCATCATGAATGATTCGGGACAAGAAATAATTATTCAAGTGCCAAGGAATCAAGAACCATCCAAAACGCATGAAAGTATATCAAAAATGCAAAGAAACGGGTCTAGGAT
Organism: Clitoria ternatea; assembly: GCA_037962975.1. Taxonomy (NCBI): domain Eukaryota; kingdom Viridiplantae; phylum Streptophyta; class Magnoliopsida; order Fabales; family Fabaceae; genus Clitoria; species Clitoria ternatea. The sequence continues at coordinate 80,253,963 of CM075671.1, read as the reverse complement.
TGCAAGGAATCGATTCACATTCATTGAAAAGCTCTAGGAATCGATTCACAAGCAGAGGAATCGATTCACAGCATTAAAGAATCGATTCACAACTGCAGGAATCGATTCATCATGGAAAATTACCTCAAGGAATCGATTCATGGTCAGAAATACATCAAGGAATCGATTCACAACTGCAGGAATCGATTCATCATAGAAAATTACCTCAAGGAATCGATTCAATGACCTCAGGAATCGATTCATGGTCAAAAATACCTCAAGGAATCGATTCAAGGACTGCAAGAATCGATTCATGCTATTGGGAATCGATTCCCCTTGCCAGGAATCGATTCATGTGATGTTTTTAGTGCAAAAATGACCTAGAAGAATCGATTCATAGCTGGAATAATGCGCTGAATCATGGAAATTATCAGTACGCGTCTTCAGAAACTCAACTCCACTGATTCCTCTCTCGAGACTCTCTAATTGAAACGGCGTTGCATTTATTGAGGCAGACAATTACACTTCTCAAGTCAGGAAACATGGATCGCTGGCAAATTAAGTCTTCCAATGCATTGATTAAGGAACCGGTTGCAATTAAGTTTTTGGCAGCATGTACCTTCCTTTGCCTATAAATAGAAAGGAAACTGAAGAGGTAGAACACACCACACAGACAGCAAATGCATTCCTTGCTTTCTCCCTTGTTCTCTCTAAATTCCTTGTCTATTAACTCTCTGACTTATTCTTTTTCTTTGCAATTATTTTTTAGAGTTATATTATGAGAAAAATATTTTCTTGAGTGTTAAAATTTGCATATTCTTTTAAAAGAAAATATTTCTCAAGTGCTTAAATTTGTATATCCACTCTATTGAGAGAGTCACACTTGTAAAATCATATTCACAAATTCTGAGAAATTTTGGGTTGGGATTCAACCTTGTAATTGAGAGATTGTGAGATTGGGTGGGTTGCCCTTTTTGCATGTGAGGATTAAGTTCTTGAGTGTGGGACACTAAGAAGCTGTAATTGCTCAAAGCGTGTATCTCAAATTCTCAATAGTGGAAATCCTCTAAGTGGGTTACTTGGAGGCGAGACGTACACTAGTGTGGTGGAACTCGTATATATCGGTTTGCAAATCTTCTCTTCCCTAATCTATTTAAATTTGTGCATTTAAATTGCTTGCTTAATTTGTTACGCTTAATAACTTTGTTATTTAAACTTATTTATTATTCTCATTTAAGATTAAGTTTATCATTTTCTCTATATATATTTGTCAAAGAACCAATTTCACAAGCATTTCAACAAAAATTTTTAATACTCAATTCACCCCCCCTCTTGAGTAATTGAGGCCACTTGGTTAACAAAAACCAGAAAACACCTACCTCCTTTGTCCCATCTCTGCAAAGGTTTGCTCCTATATAAAATGAAAGCCAAAGAAAAAATCAGTATCCTCATCAATGTGAAACAAAAATATGATCCAAACACGCCAAAACATAACATTACCCAAAGCTATATAATATGGAAATAAATCCAGATTGGAATGTGTGCTTGAGCATATTCTGCACCAACAAAAGCCATAACGACAGTGAATCTTCAATCCAAAATCAAAAGAATTGAATAAAAAAATCATGACAATCATATATCTTCTTATTTGAGAATGTCCAGTTTCTTCCATCTTGCACTGCTATCCTGCAACATTTGTTAATTTATGAAAGCAAGCATTAAATAATATCAGTGTTGGACAAATGAATTTACTGGTGCAAGAAGTTCCACTTAAAAAAGCATCTGATAAAATATCTCAGATAAATATACCAAATGAACTATATGAACAGAAATCAAATCCATAATAAATTATGAAGTAATGCTAAATCTATTAATTTAGACAGGATGTGTACCAAGCGGAATGACTGATACCTTTATCAATTACAGATAAAAATCTCATGTTAACATTTGTCACTATTCACTAGATAGTACTAGCAAATTAAATCAGTTCCTAATATCTAAAGATCATCCTACATTAGTGCAAGAAAATCAAAGAAGACAACTATTTGAGCCAAAATAAAAGTTTTCCATGCAGATTAGAATGACAAATTCTTGAAAATCATTCTCAAACTAACTCACTCCAGAAAGATCCATTACTAGTTTGAGAAAGCTAAAGCTTCATCTTGGCTTTGACTCTTTTAGTTGATGACTAAAGATAATAACCAAAAAAAGGGAATAATCAACCTCAACACTTTTCCCCTTTCTCGTTTCACTCATTTTCCCTCTATCATCCTTCTCCGATCTTTGATGCTTCCAAGGAGAAACATTTTTACTTTTCTGTCTTCCTTTTTCTCTATCCCTATGATGCCTATATCTGTCTCTACTCCTACTTTGCCTCCTTGATTTGTCATCTCTATCTCTGTATCTCTCTCTGCTTCTACTTCTGGTTCTATCGCTGTCCCTCTCATGATAAACCCTAAAATCAGAAGAGGGTTTCTTCTTGAGCTTACTTCTCTGAGTCGGAAGGAGTATAGGCTGAGGCTTTGACGAATTTGGAGAGGAAAAAAGGGGTAGAGGAGGCAAGGGATGAGCTGGGTTTAGGAACGTCGTCATTTTGCATGGAGGCAGAGAAGCTGAGACCTTGCTTGAACCTTGCGGCTCCCTTATTCATTACCCATCCAACGCCAAAGGAACCTCTTGATTGTAGCGAGAATCACCGTAGAGGGAGGCAGGCTTTAAGAATGAGACGGGCTTCGAGAGAGAGGCGGGGCTGAGAGAGATATTCGAGCAGGAGACAGTAGGGAAGGACCAAATGAATAGGTTTGTAACCTTAAAAGATTTCTCACTGGTCTGAAATTGAGACAGGAATAAATATTACCTTTCTCACTGGTTTAAAAGTAGGACAAGTGTAACTAAATCATTTCTCACCAGTCCAACAGGTAGACCGGTATAAAGTTCTAAATTATTTACAAAATTACCACCGTGTTATTTTTTACACCGGCCACATTACAACCGATGTAAAAAGTCCAGTGAGAAAAGCCTTTTTTCTACTAGTGTTTTGCTTGTTATATAAAAACTCTAGTTATAAGGATCAGTTCAATGAGTTTTGCTAATACAAATTGTTAACTCATCCCCATTTTTCTTATTACTTACTCTTTTTAAAACTTATGTGAAGTATTAAATTGAGTATTTTAAGCATGCACACTCATGAGCACCATTTCTATTTCAATGAATTCGATTAAATTTTGCACATATAATATCCATTAAAACGGGAAAAACTTGGCTGAAATTTGAATCAAAGTTCACAAAACAATGCACAAAAATTGATTTCACTAAACCATGACTGCTATATCAAAAATTCACTAAACCAAGATTAGTATATTAACCTCAATTATGAATGTAATTTGAAGACCGATTGGACCAAAAAGTTTTAATTGTACCTTGTGTGTAATACTACTTGATCAACAGATTTCAATTCACCAAATTGACCCAAAATAGAACGACCACAATTAATTCAAATTGCACACAACAATTAGGCATGACACTACTAATTAAACAATTTCAATTGATCAACTTCTAAATCAGATTGAAGCACGAACATAGTAATTGACTACCAAGAAATTTCAATTGCTAATTGACCAAGATTAGGATTTGGATTGGGCACGTATAGAGATTTTAGATTGACCATCAAAAATTGCAATTGCATTGTTAATTTGAAGACGTAAGAACCCAATGAAAGAAATTCACAGCATGCACAGCAATTTGCAAATGACCACAATTAAGTACATACAGAGAATTTTGAAATTATTTATGTAATGTACTATATAAAATTTAAACTAAGGCTATAATGCAAATGTTGAAGTCTATTTTGCCAATTATCATTTCCCCCATGCATTCTAAGAAGAAATATTCATGAGAACATTCTTGTTGTACAAGAAATAGCTCACACTATGTTCAGATTAAAAGGAAGAAAATGATTTTTTACTGTTAAGGTGAATTTAACGAAGGCAGATCAATGTTAAAATAAATGTTGGAAATACTAAAGTTATTTTTTTGGGTTTAGACTTAAGACAGAACCACTCAAATCCAATACAAGGTAGCTAGTAAGTTGGTGCCAGTCAAACTCAATAGCAACCAAATTACAGATCACACAACATATTTAAAATAGCATTTTTTATTCAATTATATTTAAAGGTTTAGATTAAATTTTACTACTCTTATCATATTGTTTAGCATCCAATTGCTAGCATAAGCCTGATTTCAAGAAATCCATAACTTAAAAAAACCTGTCAATAATTATTGATTAGCATTGTTCAATATGTCAAATACAATGGCCTTGGCATAACAAAGGGGATTCATAAAATTAGCATATACATATATTACTATCAGACTATAACCCGTGAAAAATAAGATATCACACTTCCAGGATATATGTTTGCACACTAAAAGTCTTCTAGTGATGGATTATAATTTACTAGACAAATGAAAAATGTTATGCTGTAAATGAGTTCTATTCATGACCAGATCTTTCATAAGGGAAGTGAGATTAAAACATTAAATTATAATTGTTTGCCATTTCTCCAAAATTTTTAAATAATAATTCAGTAATTCATACATAATTTGGCATATTCACAGCAAAAAGGAATTATTTTTCATAAACAAGACAAGGAGGTACCTCTTGAAATTCCTGAAACAAAAGCCACTAATGATGATTGGGGAGGAAGAAGCTAGGATTCACTGAAATATGCTGCCGGAGAAAAGGGTGGGTGGCTCAAATTAGTAACGAAGTGGTACTTGAAATAGAAAATAAGTAAAATACACACAATACAAGGAAAGTTTTTAAACCCAAGATTTAAACATAGAATCTCAAAGTGACTATTCAAACTCTTCACCACTAAGACAACTCTAATAGGTAATGAGTGTTTGTTGGTGATATTATATGATATTTTTTATATGTGTTGTTGGCCGCTTCTCTTATTACCAACATCAACATCATCATGATACATCAAAAACCCAACTTTCTTCTTCCTCTTCAACACCAAAATCTGTTAGGGAAACCCTAGTATATGAGCAGCGAAAATACAAGGATTCCATTGGATTTGCAAAATGCTGTGTTTCAAAGCACAAGAAAAACACATACAAAAAATTTGTTTTAGGATTACCTATTGAAGAACACCGAAGCAGTCGTAGCCTCGTCCTTTAGGAGTCCATACGAGCACTCCCACGAGAATCGTAACACTTGCCAACTGCTAGTTTGACGGCGTGTAGCTCTTGCAACTTTTGCGAATTTGTGTCTCACTTGAATGAACGGCCTATGAGCATCTTATGCTCTACTTATAGGCTTAGGTTTGACCTAATTTGAGACGCCCTGAAAATACGGGGAAATTTTTCGCAATTTTGAAATCATTATTCAATGAAAAGAAATTAAGTGGTGAAGTTTTCAAGTTCGACACCTGGATCTAGAACAGCCATTCCCATATATGAAGATATGAGAGGGTAAATTAAAGGATGATTTTTATAATAAAATTTTTGAATTAAAAATAGCGGAAGAATTAATGAATTTAATTATTGTATGATTGATTTTGAAGGGGAGGATTTCATAGAGTTCAAGATCCCTTAATATTTCCAAAATACCATTTAAATTATGTAAGAAGGGGTTTTAATGCAAAGGAAATGCAATCATTTAAAACAGGACAAAATATGTGCATCAGGGTGCCACTCACTCAAGCGAGTCCCATATTCGCTTGAGCGAGTCAGCGTAGGCACGCTTGGGCGGAAATGAGAAAGACTGAGCGAAGGAAAATTTAAGCATCAGGAGCTTCTCTCGCTTGAGCGAGCCCCATCTCACTTGAGCGAGAATTAAAAGTCACATCTAGGTGAGCCAGCTAAACGCTTGAGCGAGAGAGGGAAGTCTGCATCAGGGGCCAATCTCGCTTAGGTGAGTTCTACCTCGCTTGAGCCAGATTGCTCCAGTACCATTTGAAGCTCTCTGCCCAATTTTTGCTTAGGCGAGACTAGGCATGCCTGAGTGAAAATTGTCCAGTGTCCAAATGCCCTTCCTCTCGCTTGAGCGGTCACCAAGCCAGGGCCATTTCGCTTGAGCGAAAATGGTCCAGAGACCAACCACTGCTTCCAGTTCATTCTCGCTTAAGCGAGAAAGCCATTTGCCTGAGCGAATTTCGGCCAGTGACCAAACACTGATACACACAAGGATCTCGCTTGAGCAAGATTTTCACTCGCTTGAGCGAGTTCTGTAGGGAAACGAAAAATACCAAATTTTTCTTCAACTTAACAGGCCAAAACTCATTCCACCCTAAATCATTCAAATTCAACGTAGTAGGCATATCATACTACACATTTATAACTTGTCTCAATCATCATTATCCTTTAAACACTAATCTAGTTCATGAATTTATATTAATTCAAACACATCCTCTCATGTAATCATCGAAACATAAATTTCTACTTGAACCTTCAATCATACATAGGATTTATCTCCAACACACATCATAGTTCATCAACTTACATCATTTGGGTCATAAATGAAAATTGGCCATACACACCAAGGTCCAATTTTCCTACATGACCCACAACATCATCATCTATATTCTAGATAACAAAATAAGCATACATACATCCTATATACTATACAAAAATCCAGATTTGGCCGGCCAAGACACTTCCTATACCACTATTTACCTCCTCAACCAAAGTGTACTTCAAAATGTCCACTCTCCCCACAATTGCCCTGCATCACAAATCTAAAAATGGACAACATGGGAGAGTGAGTCATACATTCCAAAGGAATGAACATGAATACCATATGATTATGTACATAAGCATTAAAACATGTATACTTTGCACACTCATATCATTCACCATACTCTTTATTAACATAACACCATCATGCATATATCACAAGTAGCATCACAATTTGGACAAAGTACACAAACATGTACATAATCAGGTCCTACAACATCAGACTGTTACACAATACATCATTTTACTCAAAGTATTATTTGGTATTCGTATCTTCATGTTGTCTTAACATATTATGTTAGCTCCAATTCACCCATCATCATAACTCATCTCCTTTGGCATACTTCCTTGCTATATGCAAATGTTCTTAAGATAATGCATATGCATAATGGAATATATCAACAATTGCAGATCTGACTGTGGGAATACAAACACCGAATGTGGGACTTAAGTATGATCATCTAACCATACCCCTACTGCAGTAGTAAAATATGTACATATATTATTAAATTTGCATGCATTTCACCAATTATTTTACTGGTACCAGACCGCATCGCCCATCTTGCAACACTTGGTCATTTTCACCATGACCGCGGTATACAACATATTTAACATATGGTGTTGCGGGCCAACCATGGTTTATATCATGGCAGCTGTGATCCCAAGGATCACTGGGGATACCTGCTCATCAAGAGCCACCCCCCACAAGGGTCAACCACATGTGGCTTCCCATAGCACAACATGGGCAGCTTCGTGACTTACACACCGAGTCACAGGGGAATACAAATTGATCGTGCACAAAGCCGCCCTCCCACTAGGCCAACTGGGGGAATCCCCTAAAATTCCAACACCGGCAGCTATGTAGTATGCCATGGATACAAATGCAAATCATATGCATTTCTCACTCTATACATCCTATACATGCCACTCATCATACATCATCATCAACACCATTACTAACATTTCCACAAGGCTTTTAGTGGATTCATTATGGTTGGTTATTCTCATTAATTTAAACATTTGTGTGGCAATACAATAGTTCTCAATCAACATCATCAACATTCACATTACATTCTTGGTGGATACAAGCATAGCTTTATTTCATTGATCATTCTACACCACTGTATAGCACACCATGAATATTCTAAATGCATCAAAGCATGTCGCCAAACACGTTATTCATACCATACACCACATTATAATTTCTCATATCATTTCAAGCAAGGCTAACATGCATACCAATACATATGGCAATCAATTAACATTCAAATTCATGCATTTAGAACATAAGACTCCTCTTCTACCTCAAGAGAAGAATTTCGATTGATAAGACGCACCCGCCTCGTCGCTCAGAATGGATCCTACATAACCATACATATAGAATCCCAATCAATCAACTATTTAAGACATCATTCATTTCTATTTAATCATAATCGTATCTACAATTTCTTAACATGCACTAGACATGTTATAGACCTCATTTTTATCATTCATTAGGCTTCGAGAATTCCTTCCCATCAAGCCACATTCATTAAATTCAAGGGCCACAAAACAACCATAGCCCCGACCTTCATAAAATACCACAACAATTAATACCCATATACCTAATGGCTTATATTTGCTCTCAATCACACTATCCAACCAATATTCATAACTTTCCCTAAATTCTCAAAAGCTAGGGTTTCTCTAAAACCCAACAACTCTCATTAATGCCTCATCATTCTTAATCTCTTACCATCATAAATGCATATACTACACTTTTCCCTCATTAAAATCTCACATTTATTGCCACCCACCTTAGGGCTCAAGTTTTAAATGCTTCTAATAAATGCCCATCCATATGCATGACTTCCCAAACCTTAAAAACTCATAACTACATCATTATTCCATCCAAAAGTTGGAGAAATGGGCTTACCTCACCCAAAAATGAAATGGGTTTTCAAGGGAGAGGGAAGCCACACAAAAATGAGAAGGAAAAGAGGGGAAGAACTCCAATCTCCAAGCCTTCTTCAACGAAAATGGAGGAGGATAGAGATGGCACCACCTTAGCTTAGGTTTTGAGAGGAAAAGAGATGAAGAGAAATGAGGAAGAAGAAGAAGTGAGGTATCTCTTCAACCCTCAGCATGTTCACGAAAATAATAAGAGGAGAAATGGGTTTTTGATTTACTTTTATTCCCATTCATTAAAATTTCATCGTTTTACCACTAATAGGCTCTTTATTTGGGCTCAATACTTAATCTAAAAATTATTCTGAATATATACTCAGACTCCCAATATTATTCTTAATAGCCCTGACCAATATTATCTCAATCAGAGATACTTGGTCCGATACCCATATCCTAATCGGGCTTATTTTTAGCTTAACCGATCTCAATAAATCACCAACAGTCCCTAAAATTCTTAATTTAATTGTTTTCAATATTTTGGGGCATCAAATAACTTACATTCAATTTGTCAATATTTATTTTCTTAATTTATCCTCTAATTTAAAATTTAGAATGTTACATAATTTATTCTCTCTAAAGAGTGGGCTCCTTACTCATTCTAAATGAGTTAGGCCCAATAGCTTTATTTTAGTCCAACTAAAATAAAACAACATTTTCTGATGGGCTTAGTCTATGTGTGTGAGCCTATAGGTAAAATACCCAGTCATATTAATAATAAATTATTTTATTATTAATATAAAATAAGAGCGGCATCTAGCAATGCATCATTATGTATGAATATTATTTAATGTTAACATAACCTATAAGTGATAATTATTTAATATGTTTGTTCCTTTTGTCACGATATCCTAATTGGGCCCAAGGCAATGTCGCGTCATCCTTGTACGACCCAATTTATTTTACTTGATACCGGAGTAGACGTGATCCGAATAAATATCTAATATTTATTCTTTCTAGCATGACCATGCGTTTTCTTAGTCTTACTCCATCAAGTGGCCTATAGATATCACTCCTGTCACATAGGAGAGACAAATCCCATCTACATCACTCACATCCCTCTGCATAATTTGTTCATTGCCTAATCATAACCTTTATAGTCCTCTTGTTACAGAAGACATTTAATTGTATTAAAACAATAAACTCCTTATGTAGGAATCGTAGTGGCTTCAGGTCGAAGGACTACATATACCATTATCACCTTAAGAATCATTTATGACATTCATGTAACGATCCATGCAATGTTCTCATGGTGGGTCTGTCCAGTACATCATTACTCTTAATGTGTACTCGTGTGAAGACTTGATATCATCAATATCTATGATCTGTGAGATCAGGTCATCAGTACACTCACACACTAGTCTTAATGTATTTACATGTCCCCATGTAAATACTTGACTAGGGACATTTTAGGAATAACTTTTATATGACCTATTAATCTAAGGATAAATATGTTTTAAAACAATTTTAAACTGAAATACTTATTTTATTGATAAGCAGAAAAATGATACAAATGAAAAAGCATAAAAGCTCATAGTGCATACACCAACAATCTCCTACTTGCACTAGAGCCAATCAGATATTTGCCTAATGCCTAATGATCTAGTGTAATCTCCACTCAAATATCTAGATATTCCCTTCTTTAGTATATCCTATAAGACTGGGAATCTCAAGTCTCTATTGCTTCATAGGGGGCAGGAATCAGATTTTAAGTTTGCAATCTTAGAGAAGAATAATGAGGTTCCTTAACATATCTTAAAATGATTACTCCATGATTTTCACAACAAATAGAACCTCAACTTTCAAGCTTGTGGTAGATTCATATCCATTCCAATCTAGTAGTAAGCTTCTAATAGTTTATGACTATAAGAGTGAAGCAGTGGAAGCAATGATTAGTTGGGAAGGCAAAAGAATGGTTTAAATCTTATCCTCCTGGAAATTTTACAAACTGGTTTGATGTCGAAAAAATTTTTTTGGAAAGGTTTTATTCCCCTTCTAAATATTTTGAAGTTATGATAGTCATTCACTCATTTTCACAAAATCATGATGAGTCATTAGGAGAAGCATGGGAACGATTCAAAGCATTGTTAAGAAAGTGTCCAAATCATAATTTGGATGATGAAGGAAAGGTAAGAATCATCTATCATGGTCTATTGCCTTAGTTTAAGATGATGTTAGATGTCTGTGCAGGTGGTTCATTAATGAACAAAACAGCAGATGAGGCAATAGCTATAATAGAGTCCATGTCTACTAGTGACAAATAAGCAAAACATGAAAGATATAATGTTTCCCGAAAGCCAGTATGCTCGAGTTAGGAGTAAATGATGCAATCCTAGCTCGGAAAAATTGTTGACACAACAAATTGAAGCAATGAGCGATCAATTACAAAAGCTATGGATTGCTCAAGTGTCACCACCACCCCCTACTTAGTTAAAACAATGTATACATTCTATGGGTGAACAACCTTGTGGTTCTTGTGCACCTGATGGAATTGAACCTGAGCAAGCTAACTTTTTAAATAACTAGAGACAACCTGTCGATAACTTTCCCTTTTATTCTGGTAATTATTTTCCTAACAATTACTAACAAGGCTGGAAGAATCATAATTTTAGCAGGAAACAAGATGTTAGACCTTCCAACAAACCTCTAATAATTAGTTTCAACAACAACCATAACCTGATCAGAATGCTAGGCTGATAAGGATAGAAGATTCTATCCAACAATTACTGCAATATATGTAAATGAATGAAGCCGCACGAAAAGCATCAGATTTGTAATTGGGACAGCTAGCAAAGGAAGTAGCTGAAATGAAAAGTTCTGGTTTTTCTGCCAATACCCAGAACCCAAGGGAGCAATGTAAAGTTATTTTCATGAGGAGTGGTAAAATTGTAGGGACTAATTGTAAAGAAAGTTGTAAAGAGAGTGAAAAGAAAAGAATTAAGAATAAAAGAAAGAAAAAGAGTGGTGAAAAAGAAAAGAAAGAAAAAGAAATAAAAGAAAATAAGAAAACAAAAACAAAAACAAAAAAATAAAAAATAAAAAATAAAAAATCAGTATTTGGGTCAAACACCTCCAGTCAAGGATCTACCTTATCCTTATGCACCTTCAAGAAAGGATAAGGAAAGAGAGTACAAAAGATTCCTTGAGATTTTTAAGCAGTTACAAATAAACATTCCTTTCTCAAAGGCATTGGAACAAATGCCAACATATGCAAAGTTTATGAAGGAACTGCTCATAAAGAAAATGAGGTATAATGAATAAATTGTGGAGCTCGAAGTAGGTTGTAGCATAATCTTACAATATAACAAGCCGGAAAAGTCAAAGGACCCTGGAAGTTTCACCATTCCTGTTTCCACTGGAAGTGTAAATATTGGGAAGGATTTATTAGACCTAGGGGCTAGCATCAATTTAATGCCCCTAAGTATGATGAAGCGCATTGGTGATCTTGAACCACAAAGGAAAAAGATGACTTTATAATTGGCAGACCGCTCAATCAAATGACCCTATGAAATAGTGGAAGATGTACTTGTAAATGTGGACAAGTTCTACTTCCCTGTTGATTTTGTGGTATTAGACATGGAGGAGGATACTAAAGTCCCCCTAATTCTTGGAAGACCATTCATGAAGACTGCTAAAGTGTTGATTGATGTGGACAATGGAAAACTTGCTGTTAGAGTGCATGATGAAGAGGTAAATTTTGATGTTTTCAAAGCAATTAAACATCCTAACCTAAAATAAGATTGTTTTAGAGTGGATGCCCTTAATGAAGTTTGCCTCTCCATATCTAAACGTATGTCTTATTCGGACCCTCTCAATAAATTATTGATTGACTTTGTTAATTGTTTAAATAAAGAAGAGGGAAGACATATAGATAGGTGCTTGGAATAGTTGGAGAGAGGGAAACAAATTTCCCCTGAAACTGAAAAAATTGAGGAACTCCAGGGGACACATATTGAAGAGATCTAGAAACCTAAGCTAAAAGTATTGCCTTCACACCTCAAGTATATCTTTCTAAAGGAAGGTAATCTTAAACTAGTCATTATTAGTAGTTTATAACTAAAATAGAATAAGCAAGACTGGTGGAGGTACTAAAGAATAATCAAGAAGCCATTGGATGGATGCTAGAAGATTTGAAAGGTATAAGTCCATCTTATTGCATGCACAAGATTTTATTAGAAGATGATTTCAAGCCTATAGCCCAACCTCAAAGATGCCTCAATCCCACAATGAAAGAGGTAACAAAGTTCTAAAACTGTTGAAAGCAGGTATCATCTATCCTATTTCTGATAGTGCATGGGTAAGCCCGGTCTAAGTGGTACCAAAAAAAGGAGGAATAACGGTAATTGTAAATGATAAAAATGAATTAATTCCAACAAAAACTGTCACCAGCTAGAAAATGTGTATAGATTATAGAAAATTGAACCAAACAACTAGAAAAGACAATTTTCTACTGCCTTTTATAGACCAAATGGTTGAAAGATTGTCTAGACAGGCTTATTATTACTTTCTTGATGGTTATTCTGTATATAACCAAATTGCTATTGATCCTCTTGACCAGGAAAAGACTGCTTTTACATGTCCTTTTGGTATCTTTATTTATAGAAAAATGCAATTTGGATTAATCCACCTGCTATTTTTCAAAGATGTATGTTTTCTATTTTTGTATATTTAGTTGAAAAGAGCATAGAAATTTTCATGGATAACTTCTCTGTATTTGGAAATTCCTTTCATACATGTCTATCCAACTTGGACACTGTACTGAAGCAGTGTATTGATACAAATCTGGTTTTGAACTGGGAGAAATGTCACTTCATGGTGACAGAAGGAATTGTGCTTGGTCATAAAATCTCTACAAAAGGTATTGAAGTAGACTAAGCAAAAATTGAGGTAATCTCAAAACTCCCACCCCCTATGAATATGAAAGGGATTAGAAGTTTCTTAGGACATGCTGGGTTTTATCGAAGGTTCATTAAGGATTTTTCAAAAATTTCTAAACCTTTGACAAACCTCTTGAACAAGGATGTTGAATTTATGTTTAATGATGCATGTTTTAAAGCTTTTAATTCTTTGAAAGAAAAACTGATTTTTGCTCCGGTTATTGTTGCTCCTAATTAGAATCTGCCCTTTAAACTTATGTGTGATGCAAGTGATTATACTGTAGGAGCTGTTTTTGGTCAAAGGCATGAAAAGATTTTTAGGGTTATACATTATGCTAGTAAAGTTTTAAATGAAAATCAAGTGAATTATGCAACTACTGAGAAAGAATTACTAGCCATAATGTATGCCTTAGAAAAATTTTGATCATATTTGATTGGCTCAAAAATAATTGTTTTCACTGACCATGCAACTATCAAATATCTTTTAACTAAAACTGACTCTAAGCCTCAGTTAATCCAATAGATTTTACTCCTACAAGAATATGATCTTGAAATCAAAGATAAAAAGGGTTGTGAAAATGTGGTCGCTGACTATTTATCCAGATTAATAAACGATGAGGTCACTGCCAAAGAAAATGAAATTGTGGAAGAATTTCCTGACGAGAAATTATTTGAAATAACAAAACGACCATGGTTTGCTGATATGGCCAATTTTAAAGCAGCAGGAATTCTTCCCTATGATTTAACTTGGCAACAGAGAAATTTTTTTTCACATATGCTAAATATTTTTTCTGGGATGACCCTCATATGTTTAAAATCAGTGTGGATAATTTGTTACGACGTTGTGTGCTTGAATGGGAAATAAATGATGCGTTGTGGCACTACCACAAATCTCCTTATAGAGGCCATTTTAATGGAGAGAGAACAGCTACAAAAATCCTCCAATCAGGTTTGTATTGGCCCTCTATATTTAAAGATGCTCATTCATTTGTACAATCTTGTGACAGTTGCCAAACAACAAGGAATATACCAAGGAGGCAAGAAATGTCTCTCACAAACATACAAGAGGTAGAGGTATTTGATTATTGGGGAATTGACTTCATGGAACCCTTCCCTAACTCTCAATCTAATAAATTTATTCTTTTGGCAGTTGATTATGTTTCCAAATAGGTAGAAGCAGTTACTTCACCTAATGTTGATTCCAAAACTGTGGTGAATTTCTTAAAGAAAAATATTTTTTACAGGTTTGGAACACCAAGGACTTTGATTAGTGATGGAGGTTCATATTTCTGTAACAAAGTTCTTCAAAAGGTATTACAGCATTATAGTGTAAGACACAAGGTGGCCACAATATATCATCCACAAACTAATGGTTAAGCTGAGATTTCAAATCATGAAGTGAAGAGAATTTTGGAAAAGACTTTCTCTTCTTCAAAGAAGGATTGGTCATAAAAACTTGATCAATCCCTCTGAGCATACAGAACTGCATTTAAAACTCCTATTGGCCTTTCCCCTTTTAATATGGTTTATGGAAAAGCTTGTCATCTCATAGTAGAAATAGAACATAAAGCATACTGGGCACTTAAATTCCTCAACTTTGATTAAATTGATACAGCTAAAAAAAAGGAAGTTGTAATTATTTGAGTTGGAGGAAATGTAGAATAATGCTTATGAATCATATAGGTGGTACTGTTAGCCCAGGTGGCCTCTAGTAAACTTGAGAGGGGGGTGAATTGAGTAGTTAAGAACTTTTTCCACTAATGAATTTCTCCTCTAAAAACTCAATATGCAATGATATATGATTTGAATAATAATGCTTAAAACATAAAGAGTTTAAGGGTTAGAGAAGTGCAAACAGAGATTTATACTGGTTCGGCCAACCACTGCCTACATCCAGTCTTCTCAAGACACCCTTGAGGAAATTCACTATAATCAATTCCTTTGATTACACTACAATGGGGACTCACACCCCGATCACAAATGCCTTGGATGCTACACCACACCCAAGCACATCACCATTGGATGCTTCACCACATCCAATAACATCACCCTTGGATGCTACACCACATCCAAGAAGAACCCCCTCAGAGATACACCACTCTGAGTATCAATCTCACTTTTAGAGATAAAGATCTATTACAAGAAAACTCTCTTCAAGAGTATGATAAACAAATTGAGGAACAAGAAAGAGTAATAACTCTATTAAGAGAATATGGCCATTATTGCTCTTAAGAAAAGATTAGAAGTATTTGGTGTTGGTCTTGGTGTTATTGGTGTGTTTTTGCAAATGAAATACCCTCCTATTTATAGGAGAAGAAATGCCTTCAAGAGTTGTGAAATTATTGATTAAAATAATTGGAAAGGTACCTCTTGGATAAAATAATATTTTGTGAAAAGTTATAATGTTTCAACATGATTTTTTGCTTTCTGATCACGTTGTAATCGATTACATAAAATAGGTAATCGATTACAGCCTTTTAAAATCAGTTTTAAAACATAACATTCATATTGTAATCGATTACTTAAACATGGTAATCGATTACATTGCTGAGGTAATTGATTACACTAATGAGGTAATCAATTACACGATGTAATTGATTACACTAATGAGGTAATCAATTACATTCCATCAGAATGTATTCTTATTTTAAAACCTTTTTATATTAATGGCCGTACTTTCTTTTTATAGAGTCTTACTTTAATTATGCCTTGGTCTTGGATCTTCATTCTTAATCTCTGGCATTGGCCTTGTCATTATCAAAATCCTTCATGGTCTTCAGGTACAAGAACAAGGTGAAAGCTTACCATGGTAAGAAATTAAAGAAAAGGATCTTCACACCAGGTCAGCAAGTCTTATTGTTTAATTCAAGATTAAAATTATTTCCTGATAAATTAAAATCTAAGTGGTCAGGCCCATTTGTAATTAAAGAGGTTAAACCAGATGGAGTAGTTGAAATTGAGGATCTAACTTCCAAAAGAAGTTGGATGGTTAATGGACACAGGTTGAAGCCTTATCTGGGTGGTGAAATTAACAGACTCACAACCATTTGTTACTTAACATATTTGTGATTTGCAGGTGATGTCAAGCTAGAGACAGTAAATCAAGCACTCAATGGAAGGCAACCCATTATTTTTACATATTGGTTTATTTTTAACTTTAAATTAAAAATAAAAAATGGTATGTTTTGATTAAATTAATGATTTTTGGAATAAAAAGGGTTTAAAAGGGGCTTAAAGTGAGTTTTTAAAACTAAATTTAAGAGAATAAAAATTTAACATCCACGCGAAGCGCTAGTGTCACCGTAGCGTAGGGTCAAAATTTCAAACCAGACGCGTAGCGTCCCACCAACGCGTAGCATCAGCCCATTACCAGAGAGGCCCAACTTAAAATTTTAAAAGCCTAAATTTGCCTCTTTGTTTTCGGAATCCTAAATTCCCCAAACCCTAAAATCTTTCAACAACCCACATTCTTCATTTCCTCGCTTGTGCATCAATCATCAAATAAGTTCCTTTCTTTTTATTTTCAAATTTTGTTTTTTAATTCTTAGAATGCATGTGGTTAGGTTAGATAGGATATTAGAGACACTTAGGATTAAATTGTTGTTGCTATTTCTGATTAGGAATAAGGGGTTATTGCTACGCAACCCCCAATTTAAAGATCATGACTCTAGACCCTCATACGTAGTGTCCCCCTGATACGTAGCATGAGGAAACAGAGCCGATGCTACACGTCAGACCCCTATTCCAGAATCCCTAATTTTTATGATATATGTTATTGTCTTTGATTTTAAATTTTATCTTTTAAAGTTTTATTTTAATTTCAATTTCGTTAGATCTTTATGAGTTTTATTTTATTCTTTCACTAATTTTGTTAAAAATATGTATTTTCATTAATGTGTGTTTTAAATTAATTTGATCTATTTTGTGAAAGCAATTACTATTTTATTTGCTTTAATATCTTGAATAAAAATAAAAAATATGAATGTGTTGAGTGACTTCTTGATTTGATGCATGTGTGACATATTTTTATAAATTTCGTATGTCTCAATTAATGCATGTGTAACTTGTTGTGAATTATTATGTAAATTACATAAATTGTCTATTGTGTGTTTATTTTACAAATTTTCTATGTAAGTATGCATATTATACTGTCTTGATTTTAATTTATTTTGTAGATGGCACCGAAGAAATCCATTCCTGTTTCTGGTCCAAAGAGGAGGAAGAGGACTGACACTACTTCCTCTGAGGACCTAAATATACTGGAGGAGCATGATGAGCAGCTTAGACCTAGGGATATCACCAGGTTTAAGACAGATGTAAAATGGGCACGTTTCATCAGATCAAGGGCAACAGATTGATCTGGGAGAGGGTCCTTGACTTACGACCTGGCGATTATCCTGAGCTATAGGATGAGATCTGGAGGAGAGGATGCGGACCACTATTCTCTTTACATATGGCAAGAGACCCCATCCCGGTGATGGAGTTCTATACCAATGCTTATAGGACATGACACGATTCATCGAACATTGGACAGAGGAGGAGCAACTGGGTTAGGGGTAGGCATATAGTTTACGATCATGATATGATTAGTACCCTTTAGGGTAATCTTTGGTAGCCCACTCTTGAGGATGATACTTGTTTCTGGCAAGAGAATAGAAACAACGTTGCTACTAAAGATGGTGATTCAGGTTTTTACCTAGAGGACTTTGCTTATTTTTTGAGCAAGGAAGGGATCTATTTTAACCTTAGCAGGGTTAATAGAGCACCTTCTAACCTCCTGAAGATGCAACTGACACCGATTACCCAGGCATGGATGTATCTTATGCTTCATAACATCGTACCAGTGACTCACCTTTCCAGCTTGCCAGTTGAGGGATGCTGCTTGCTATACTCTATCTTGTAGGGCAAGACTATCGATATTGCTGCCCTTATTTCTGAGCAGATTCACCATTATGCCCTTGAGTATCAGGTGAATCGCCTCATACCATTTCCACTGATTATTGAGGAGAGTACAGGTACCTTCTCTAGAGTTCACTAGTTCATCGGGGAGAGTACCCAATGTTCTGGTGAACAGGATTTATTTTGTTTAGCACTACAAGCTTCCGCTAGCTGATAAGGATGTCAGACCCAGACCTAGACATAGAGGACCTCCTCAGACGACTTCTACTGATGTTGTCCTCTAGGAGTTAGCTAGGATGAGGATAGAGTAGCAACATCAGTCTCAGATGATGGCTGCTACCCATAGAGCTTATGTTCACTTACATGATTCCTTTTATCAGTACAGGGTTCAGGGGGCAGATGCACCATATTTGACACCCGCTAAGTTTATAACTCATATGGCCTGGCCAGGAGATCTGCTGACTTATCCTGAGGGAGGCATCATATCTTGGGCTCAGGCTGATACTGAGGGTGATACTGAGGAGGATGATGATGACCAGATGCAGGATGACTGAGGGCCATATTTATTTTCTACATTTTTATGACTATTTTTCCATTCTTGCATTATTACATTAGTTACTTATGATTTTGATTATTCAGTTTGGTATAGTTTGATATTTTATATCGTGTGGTGTGATATTATATTCTTTTGGGATAATTTTCTTAATTAAATAAAAACAAAAATAAGTGTGATTTTCTTAAATAAATCAAACTGAAAATTTACACGCTTGAAGTTTTAAACAATAAGCCATTTTAAATAATCAAATATTGATTCTAATACAAGTAAAGCATTTTTATAAAAAAATTATAATGTTCTTATTAATAATCAAGATAATATCGAGAACCTAGTAAACTAAGAGTTCTTTAAACACTTTGAGGGTATCAACATAATTTCTTTCAAATTGATTTTGCTAAATTCTTTGATCTTTGTTGCCATAAAGAGGATCCAAGAACATGATCAAGGCACACTATTGGTAAATAGATGAACTAGGGCCAAAAAGCTTGCCATGGTAAAAAGTATTTATCCTTTGTTAGCCAATTTTGAGCCTTAAAAATATTTTTCCTTGGCACCTTTCAACCATTCCCTTTCATCTGATTAAGTAAAAGAGCATTACAATAAAAAGTAAAATTCTTTTGAATTGTTATTACAAAATGGGGAGTGAAATTATGAACTTAGTTCCTTTTATAAAAATTATATTAGTCATGCATATATATGAAAAATAAAAGTAAAAAAAGGAAAGAAATATATATGCAAATTCAGAAAAAGAAATAAAAGAACTAAGTTAGGGGTATCTGTCAAAAAGGGAAGTGAGTTTTGGTAAAACAAAAAACACCCTATCCCTACATAAGATGCTCTTTTATGATTCCAAGTGTTTTGTTTTCCTAGAAAAACCATGAATTCTTGTAACCAAGCCTTATTACAACCTTTGAAAAGACCTTGTGATTCTTGTTTGATTCTGTATGAATGACAATTGATAAGATGAAAATCAAAATTAAATTTGTTGATTTTATGATTGATTGAGTTAAACAAAATTACCTTTTTACAGAGAGAAACACTTGAGAGGTAAGCCTTAAAATAAGCTTGATTTATTGACATGACATTATGATAGTTTTATCTCTAAGCTTCTTTTGCACAAGTCATCAATATTGATCATTACAAATAGTAAGTTATGAATTACTTCTTGTGGTAAGTTTTCAATTGTTTCAAAACTTGTGTTCAAAAGATTGGTTCATAGTTTTTAGTTTTGATCGAGGAAAAGCAAATTCCTAAGTTAGGGGTAGTTTGTTAGTCCTCAATTTATAGTTGTTTTTATAAATAAAAAGTGAAAAGAAAAGAAAATAAAAATTAGCTTTAATATAAAGAAAAATAGGTTTTATTGCAAATAAATGGAAGTTATTGAATTTAACCTTGCATGACACATGTTTTCCATTTTCTACCGTGAAAGCTTGAAATTTTAAAAGTGAAAAACATGCAAAACAGAAGGATGACGCGTAGCATCAACCCCATGCTCAGCATCAAGAATTTTGACTCTGACGCTACGCATCAGGCCCACAAGTAGCGTCAGGTGCTACGTGTACCCCACTAATATGTGGAATTTCACTTAGAAAAGTGGCCAAATAATTCTACATAATGGCCAATCAACTGCAGACCAAAGGCATAAACGTAATGGGGAACAAGGATTGAAGCTTATCTATAAATTATTTGTATAATAACGGGAAATAATGGCTAAAATTCAGGAAGATTAATGGAGTCTGAGTCAGAGACCTGACGTACAATGCCACACCCACGTGTAGCATCAGGTCTAAACTTCTCTACTATAAATAGGGCCATTTGCCAAAGGTTTCAGCATCACATAACATCCAATTCAGAGTGTTCTGTGTTATGAGTTGCGAAAATAGCCTCTATATACTTAAGATTTTTGTTTAGGTCTATTTTCTTTTTGTGTTGTGAAGTTCTTTGTCAAGTTCAATTCAGTGTTCATCATGTCCCCACTTGTAAGTTTTGTTTTTACCTTTTCCATGTGTAACTAATCTGTTTATGTTGGAATTGGTGAACTAATCTATGAATATGATGTTGTGATTATGAATTATGCATGTTTATGATTCAAGTTTCATGTTAGTATTTCAACCTTTTATTACTATGAATTTTAAACGGGAGAATGATTTTCATGTGTGTTAAAACTATTTTAATGTAAGTAATAGTTAAAATACCCTTAATATACCAATTACTAGGGATAGAGTTAGTAATTATTGTTATGTTAAGGTCAACATTTAAAGTAAGTTTTTACTGAGAAAACATTTGAAGGATCAGACTTTATGGTAACTATTTAGAATTTATTCACCAAGGAATCGGGTTTAATGATTTTAAGTTGCAATGACATAAACTTGATGATTAAATTGCATGTTTATAATTACTATGTTACATTCTAGTGCGGGAATCCTAAGTCCAACATAGTTTGTCATTTTGTGCTTAAATCTTAAGTATTGGAATTGTTCTAAGGTGATATTTTCATAAATCATTTTCTAGATAATTTCATAATTTATACCATCCATTGTTCAATGTATAAATCAATCTCTAAATCTGTGAATATTGTATAAATTTGTATATGAAACATTCTTTTGTTAATAAGTTTTGATACTTTTACCATAGTAAATAAAAATTATTGCCACTCACTGAAACCAATCAATCCTTGAGGGAACGATATCTAAACTTTCGAAAACTGCAATGATAAATTAGTGCACTTGCCAAAATGTCCAACAACCACCATCACTCAGGTAGAGAAAAGGGAAGTCTTCTTATCTTTTTCTTCTTTTGAGAATTGAATCTGAATTGAAAAAAAAACATAAAAAAAGTGTTAGAAGAAAAATAGGCTAGAAAATTAAATGAAAAGTTTAAGGCTCACACATCCCAATGTGAACAAAGTTTTGTTCTAAGCATGATTAAGTGTGTATAAAATGTTCTATGTTGACTTTCATTTGAAACATCTTTCTATGATTGTCATACCTTGATTGCTAGTGCATTAGTGATGATTTCCTTGACTAAAATAGTTTGAACATTGCCTTGACTGAGTTTAGTGTCACTTTTATGCAAATTTAGGTGAAGTTGTATGTTGAAATCAATTTCAATCTGCTGTTAGAATAATTCTTAATCTTTTCTACTATTTGATTGTTGTATTACTGTTAAAAATCATAAAAATATAAACTAAACTCAAAACCTAAAAATAATGAATTGCTTGTTGTGTAAGGTTCAGATAGTGTCTTCCCTTGGCTGTGGTACTTAACACAATCCCTGTTGGAATGATATAAAATTACTACTTTTAAACAATTGGTACATTTGTGAAAAGAATTCATATCATGATCAGGATAAGATCCTATGTATTAGAGAAGAGACAGGGCAAGAAGTCACTCAAGACATCACACGACAAGTTGAGTGAGTCACACAATGAATCATAAAGCAAGTCATAGAGAAGCCAAGACTAGAGTTTATACATTGGCATCCTTATACCTTTCTTCTCCATTCATAAATAAGCAACTCACAAGGAATCTTCCTTCTAATAAATATGTGAGTACAAGGGGTAATAGTTATGTTTTGGATGATCAAGATATAGTGGAAGAGGATACTATTGATATCCTAGAAGATGGTGTGTTATACATAAAATGTCCTTTCCATTTAGTAGCCTTTGAAAAGGCTTACAACTTGGGAACAACAGTACACCACAAGCAAATAGATGATTTTAACATTAAGGTGGTGGTTGAACAGGTTAATGATGAAAATGCTCATGTCCCTATAGCTACTGAGAAGGTATCAATAATTGGACGGGACCCTAATCATATCATTATGTGGCTAAAAAATCTTGTCAAGTTACTTAGACATAAGGTATTAATTAATACCCTTTATGTCTTTAATGAATACTTTATGTCTTTAATGAATTTATTAATGATTTTCTTTCTCTTTGAAATTTTGTTTGGAATGCGAACTGGAGTACCATAACAAAGGAAAGATTCACTGCAACAAAAGGAAGAAGTTAACTTACTTGAGTGTTTAGGGACACTATGTCACTCCCTCTTAATCTATCTAGGTTAATCCCCGAAGGTCACATACCGAATGTTTAAAATAGGGAAGAATATTTTTTGAGAAACCAGACCCCTAAAGCATTAACCTAGTAATCCGAATAAGCATAAGATTTTAAACAAAAACATAAATGAAACAATGCATAGTGCATGGTAGTAGAAAACATGTGAGAAGGTGTGTAAAAATAGGCCAAGAAACGTAGGGATATACCCTTAAATAAGGAAGCATACATGAGCAAGCAATGGGTAAAAAGACATAAAACTTTCAGCCCCTCGGCAGTGTGTTCCATGGCCTGGCAGTGGTTCCTACCACTGGTCGTAGTTTGCACTTCCAGAAGAATAGGAAAACAAAGCAAATCTAGGTCCCCTAGTAGTAGGTTCCACGGCCTGGCTGTGGTTTTCCCTATTGGTCATGGTTCTTTTTGCCAAAATAGGGAAAATGGCATAATTATTTGGACCTTGAGGCAGTAAACTCCACGACTTGGCCATGGTTCTCCCTATTGGTCTTGGTTCCTTTTGCCAAAACAAGGAAAAAGGCACAATTATTGGGACCTTTAGGCAGTAAACTCCATGACTTGGCCATGGTTCTTCCCACTGGCCGTGGTTCTCACTACCAAGCCCTCTTTCAAGCCTTCAAAATGTCTTGTTTTGGAACATACCACCTATGCATTATCTAGAATATTTTTGGCACACAATTTTGACATGGAAACCAATCCTATAGCATCATGCTTTTGACCTATCAATTTCTCATCTCATCACATATGTTTTGAAGCTTTTTACCATACCATTATGCAAAAAATTGGAAACCATGGCATCTTACCTATACATTATATTCACCATGCCTACATTAGACATAACTAGCATAACCTAATGACATATTATAGTTTCTTGTCACAAATTGGTATTAAACCAAACCACAAAGGCTAGATTCATTTTGACCCACAACAGTTATGTAATACCAATCCATATAAGCATGCCTAATCTTACTTCAAAATTTTACAGCATCAATACATGTGTCATTCAACTTTAAATAGTTAAATTTTCATCATTAATCACCATCTCAATACCATAATGGTCCAACATTCATTATCAAGCAATTACATCACAAGCACAACATGTCATATGCATAATTCAAAATTCTGCAACAAAAATTCTATGGAAAATGTATATATGCATATACTAGATCCATTGAATAACATTACAACTCACGAAGGCAAAATGTCCACAACTTTATATTAACCATCAATTCCATAACCTAATCATACGTTTTCCATATCAAACATGTTGAAGTATATGCATTACTTGCATCATAATTTTCTGCATAATCAATCCCAAGTCACACCATTTCCATATGGTTCTACATCATCATGTAAGTCACCAAACATGAAATCAAGTTCAACATAGCCATTATGGCTCAACCTTAATACAATAACCATTCAAAGTTAACCACATTAAATTCATTACATAATTCACATAATATATCTATATATATAATAAGTCCTTCCCATGGAATTGTGCATCCCATCCGTCGCCAAGCTTACCAAGCGTCGTGATTCCCCTAAAAATTTACTATAAATAATAGTTGGAGAAATGAATACCGCTTCAAGTAGTAAATACCAGTGCAATCACATATTGAGTGTAATTCATCAAAATCACATTATATATATATATATATATATATCAACACATCATAATCCATAAATACATCATTATGCTTTTGTCATTTGTCAAGTTTATAGATCACCAATTATCATCCAAATATCCAATACCTAATACATTCCTACACTCTCAATGCAATTACTCACATGCCATGGACTTTACAAAAATCTCATCATTTTCAATGCTTAAATCATGAAGTGTAGATTCGAATCAGGTTGGCAACAAATAGAAGAGCCAAGCAAACCGAACTGCTTATTAAGGAAAATGGACATAACATAAAAAGGAAGCTATTAGCAACCAAAGTGCTAGACAAACCAAAGTGCCTTAAGAACAGATAACCCAAATATCCATAATAAACTGAAGCGCCATAAAGGTGGATATCCCGGATATCTCTGACGAACCAAAATGCCATAACTATAGATATCCCAAAGCAAACTGAAGCGTTGGGCAAACCGAAGCGCTAGGCAAACCAAAGTAAGGACAAAATTAGTCCTTAGGGATTTAAAGCTCATTCTCAAGAGCAACCCCCACCAAGGCAAGCAATAAGAGACCCTGTAACTTTTGTGACTAAACAGATATGCATATCATGTCATGAACTAAAATGCAATATGCACGAAATTGAACCAAAGCGCTACCTCATAGTATATACATTATAGCCTAGCTCCATTAATCCCAATACTCATCAATTCAATATCCATCATATTATATATACCAAATCAAATTCATGGAGCCATTTAACTTCACAATTAACATAATTATCAAGACATTCATATGGTATCAACAATAATTCTTATCAAATATTAAATATCAATAATTTCTTATCATTATCAAGTATCAACACATCCAAACCAAATATCACAAAACACTATTTTACAACACCATCAACAACACAAGTTATTCATAACCAAGCATTTTCGAGTAAACTTTTCAAGAAACAAATATTTATATATAGATTAAACATAAACTCCTGACTTTCAAATTACGCATACGAATCGCTACTTAAGTGATAAACATTCTTTGTATGTCAATACATACCTCAGTTGATTTTTAAATATTTGAATTTGATTCTGAACTTCAATTTCACTTCAAACGTCCAATTTCCTATATCCAAAAAATTTTAAAAAATTAACAAAATCCATTCTCGTAACTTACAAACCTCTGAATCACAAGAATTGAAGCTAGAATATTTAATCGATGGAGTTTCAAAAGGGTTTTACTTACCAAAATTTATGGAACTCATCATTAAAGCGTCGAAACCACCTTGGAGCTTTAAAAATCCTTCCAAGAACCTTGAATAGTAAACCCAACACTTTTCAACAATTACCCAAAGAAAAACTACAAAAATGAAAGAATGGGTTTAAGATTTCCATCACTGAAGAAGGAATCAAAATTAGTACAAGTTTGCTCATTACCTTAGAGCTTTAAAAATAGGTTTTTAAGAGTATGAGTTTTACCTTCACTCTTCAATGGTGATCAAGCCTAGAGAGAGAAAGAAAGAAAGAAAGATAAGGCCATGAAAACAAAATTAAAATGGGAAATAGGGGAGACAAGGAACATGCACTCACTTACCTTTATGAAATCTAAAACAAGCTTGAGATAGAGAATGGAAGAAGAGAGGGCACGGTCCTTGGTTAGTGATGAGGAAGAGCAAAAATGGTGATGGAGAAAAGAGAACATGTGACGTCCTTGGTTTATTCTAAATTATTTATAAGCGTTTAATTAGAATTTACAATAAATTTTTCGTAAAATAAATAAGTAAATAGCTCAATGATTAGAAAAATGGTTGTTTTCTACATAATGATCCAAAATATAATTTATATGGTGTTTGAGGACCCAAAAATGGCATTTAAAAATGTAAGATCCCAAAATCTGAAACCAGGGCCCTGACGCTACGGGTCAGGCCTACGCCACGCGTGGGGCTCTTAATGCAGCCCTGGCGCATAGCGCCAGGTTGACGCCCAACGTCAACATACTAGAAACAGCATCAGGTGCTGTTATGCATTTACGCTATTCGGCCAACTTCTGACCTACTTAATTGGCCTATTTTAGGTTCGATTGCCATGAAACTTCTTAGGCCAAATGGTCCAAAGCCTATATGCATGGCTTCTAAATGACCTAGAGAACCTATTGGTCCCTTCCGAGGTCCCAACAACTTGTCGGATCACAAATTCACCTATTTGGTTCCTTAATTCCATATAAATCCTTCCTATTCCACTATACGCATGCTTTATCCAATCATCAATACACTAAGCAATACACATAATTCACATCATTCATAATTCACAAACATAAATTAAAGCAATACACCCTACCCATGATATTTATCATACACGCAATCTTGGTACTACGCCAATATTTACTTAAGTCATGCATGAATCACAAACTAAGTTCAATATTATGCATAACGTATGTCTTCATTGAATCAAGACACAATCATACTCACCAAGAATATCATTCACACACCGCAGTATCTGCCAATGTCATGCAATCACGCAATGGCTCTGTGCCATACATCTACTCATACATAACACACTTCCATTCCATATCATCACACATCACAAGCACAATTTAGGCATTAATATCACACCCATACCACTAACATACGCATAACAAATCAACTACCAAAGTGGCTCCACAAGACTTGGTACTTCCACGTAGATAATTACCAATTTAGGTTACAAGCACACAATCACAATTAACATAATTCTGCTTCCTTATAATTAATAAACATGCACCTATATAGATAATCATAACTGGATGATTTCCGCTTCCCCCTGGCCTTATTTAGCGATTGTCTCCGCGGTGTGCAACGCCTAACCTGCCAACAGTCACTAAAACCACAATAAAAGGGGGTGAGTGACTGGAATTAAGAATCAATATAGAAATAAACAACAACATTAGGAAAAGCATAATCTAGCTACCTTCTTAATTACACCTATTAATTACCATTACTCACCTTACACATTATCCATTACTAACATACTGTAGTACAAATAGATTCTAACATACATATCCATCCATTTATTCTCTTAATTCATTATCTAATTCTATCACTATCAAGTCAAATCAATAATATACATCACATAGATCTCCTTAACTCAATCATCACATAATATAGCATCGTCAGAAATATACACATAAGTCAAGGAGTGTAAAACACAACTGACTCTCAAACAAAGAATATGACGCCCTAGTATCCGGATACTAAAAGGATCGACCTTCAGCTAGGGGTCCTACTTGACACCCCATGAACCTTGCTTGGTTCACCGAGTCCTACTTGACTCCCCCTCAACCACTGGGTAGCTCAACTGGGCCTAAAAACCATGGGAGCCAGAAACGAGGGTAACATATATCATCGGTCATCCTCCGCCATATTATCATATAGTCATACAATCAATCACGTACCTTATTTTCTCTACTCAAATGACATCAAACCTCATATCTCAATAATCTGAGGTGGCTGCACAGACCAGGCCCAAATATATATCCACAGGGTGGCCACATAGACCCGGCCCAGGTACAATATCACATATCATCATACATTGTCTCCGCAATAATCAATTATAACCATCGATCTCAATCATCAGATATACACATCACTAATACTACTCATTCACATAATTCCACCTGTGACACCCTTGATTAACTAGGACAAATTCCCATACTGGAACATCCCATATAATTAAATTGGAGTATTTTTTGAATGGTGATCGTTAGTACATAATTTTAAAATAAATATATTACATAGATCGATTCTTTTAACATGAGAGTATTTAAAAGAGCACGGAGCTCACCGACTCCTGACATCTACTGGAAAATAACAACATAACAGAAATAAAACATTGAGTATATAATGATCTCGATGTAAACAGAAAATATACACACAAATGATGCTTTTAACTTGCGTCCTCTACCGTAGGTACTCCAAATCCTGTCCACGCTTGCCCTGTCCTTCAACTGATGATCACAGAAAAGAAAAAATAACACACAACAAAAGGGGTGACTATAAAGCTCTCAACCCATAACATATACATACAAGGGTGGCTTAATAATTTAAATTATAGAGAAGATTACATACAGCATACCTTAGAACAGTAATACAAAACTTCACATACACAAATGTCAACAACAACTAGAGGGTTAGTCATATAATGATGGCATACTATGCATGTGTTAGATTTAATAATTGTAAATCATAATTCATTACCAATATGCAATAGGGCCCAACTTCCATTCCTCAATCTCATATATCAATAACCATGTGCACAATGTGCCACCCTTATCTCCCTTGCCCAACTAGAGCGACCGGAGCTCTCCACGTTCAAGTTTTCACAATTGGGTAGGGACTCACAGTCCCAATTATTAAATGGCCAATCGTATATCACACATCACCACAGAATGGGCACTCCACGGTCATAGAAAATCCCACCTCTTGTCAAAGTATACCAGAGTTTGCTACGGGCTGTCCGGCGACGGGCACGAATCTGATGCCACTTGGAATTCCCGCCTCCAGTGATACTCCCTAGACTGCCCTCAGGTATCGAGACGTGGCAGATTCTTCAGTGTGCCCCTCACTGTACGCTCTAGGGGATTTTTCCCACATCCCTCCTCAACTCCAGATACAAAATGCCATGTACTTATCTCAATTACTTAAGGTACCAGAGTCTAGATAGAACCTAACTCATATAGCGTATTTGTCCTTAAAACTCATAAGTATCTAATCATAATTTCAAGATTCAATACTACTAAAAATTCTTTTCACTAGAAATATCAAGTTATTTTCTAAACGAATCTTATGAGAAAATTCTCTAGTGTAAAACATTTAATTTATTGATAATATGATAAATTAAAAGGAGTAACAAAAATTTCAATTATGTCTCTTATAACTTAAGAAAATCTAACGTTACCTTAAGTGTAAGGTATAAAAGTTTCTCTTGATTTTTCAATTACTAAAGTCGTTTCGTCGCATTTTCTTATAATAAATTAATTAATTAATTTGATTTTATCTTTCTAAAATTTTTCATAAAATAATAGATGAAATGATTCCTTATTTATAATATAATCCTCCTAATGCTATATTGATAATAAATGACTCCTCTTTTTCTAAGGAGAGATACAAAGTAGTAAATTTTCCATTTCTTTGTCCAAAACTTTGTTTTTGTCGTATTTTATGTAGAAAATTCTGATTTGAGTGATTCCAAAGCCAAAAGTGTTTAACTTTGAAAATACTAACTAAATAAAGTAAAAATAAAAATAAAATCTATCCAGAAAATAGCCCCTACATGAAATTTCACCAAATGCCAAAGTTTGTCGTTCCAATATTCGTAAAAATGCGTTTTAAGGACAAATCACGTGTCAAAAATTCATCCAACCAATTTTTCTTCCTTGGGTATTTTTCTCATGCTCAAAATTCATCTCTCATATCACAAAATAATCCTCCAAAACATTTTTACCAATTTCTTTTGTTTGCCCATAAAAATATGTTTTATACCATTTCTGACGTTACGTTCACGCGTAACTCGGGTCCCTTTTTAATTCCTCTATTGTTTACCACATCCATAATATATTTTTATAATCACAAATATTTCTCAAATATATGAATATACAGCAGCCAAAAAAATTAAAAATATTCATCAAGAAATATTTCTAAAACTCATGTAAATCACTTTCTTAATGTCATAAACTTATAGTTTAATTATTACAACTAAAAGTTATTTGCTTTTATTTTTAATAAAAACTCCAGAATTAAAATTTTACATTAAAATTAATTTTTTTCTCATAAAATTCCAAGATCAAGGTAAGTTTCCAAATATTAACCACAAAAATTATTTTTTTCAAGTTATACGTTTAGAATCTAAAATTTCTAAGTTATTCACTAATTTTAAAATTTTCCAGCAGCAACATTAATTCACTTTTCATTATAAAACTCCTTTTTTAAAGATTTTATATTTTCTAAAATGTTACTAACACAACAAACCACCAATCAAACCAATCAACATATAATTAATGATTTATCACATGCATTGTAGAGTTACAATCAAAAATCTACAGCAATAAAATTTCAAGAATTAGTAATCTTTATATGATTAAAAATTTAAAGGATTTAACAAAGATCATGGTGCAGCCACAATTTCTCTTAAAGATCCACATTTCCATAAAGGTTTCTCGAGATTCAAACCATACAAACTTAGATCTTTAAGAGATATTAAAGTATAAGTGTTAATGACACCTATACTTCACCATGCATGCATAATTTTATGGATCTAAACCAAGCAAAGTACCCCCCTTTACCAACAGGATTTTCGTGTTCAAGGGAGAATGGCAAGGCTCCAAAATTTTGCTTCTAGACCACCATGATTTGCTTCATCAAGAGAATAGGAAAATGGATGTATGGATGATGGAGATTAATGTGATTTTGATGGTTAATAGAAAAGAAAGATGTTGGAGTTTGGTGGAGGTGAAGAAGAAATTTTGATGATCAAAGGTAGTATTTTGGATTATGTAAGATAGTAGGATAATTTAGGATGAATGATGATGGTTGTGTGATGGTGTTTTGAATGAAGAAAACATGAAGGAGAGGAGAAGAAGTTGGCTGGATTTTTTTCTTCTAAGCTAAGAGAAAGAAACATCAAGGAGAGCAAAGCAAAGTGACAAATTTTGCATGAGTTCCCTTGGTCTCCAAGGAGTCTCACAGCTGGAGCAAGTAAGTGGGGCAAGTGTCAAGCTTGATTCATGCAAGAAAAAGGTGTCAACAGCAGCTGAAAGTGATGTGGTGAAGGGTTATGCATGGTTGGGACAAGTGGCCAAGTGATGGATCCATGTTATTGGTCCATGGTGCATGTCAGCCTAGGTGTCAAGTGCAAGGCAGTCACTTGCTTGTGGGTTTGAGTGGGTGTATGATATGAATTAGCAAATGGTTTGAACATAAAAGTTGTATAACTTTTTGTTCTCTTTAAATCCATATAAAGCACAAAAAAATCAATTATGAATTGAGTGAGATATGGCCCAAATACTAAAACGGTGCAGGGTTGTGATTGGATTTTTGTCCCTTGCATAAATAATTTTTTTAGGCCAAATGAGTTGCGAATTGGGCTTTGATTTCTTCATCAAAGTTGTGAAGAATTGTGTTAGGAAATGTTTGGTGAAGGCGTCATTCCATTTTATGGCCATATGAGAGAGTTAATGGAAAATATTGCACCTAGTGCAAACTAATGTTGGAAAAACGTAAATTGGTGTAGTTTTTTTATTTTTGGGATTTGTGGGATGCGAACTGGTCTTAGTGGTCAACATAAAAGTTGTAGATAAATTCAATAGGGAGATTTTGGAATAAGAATGACTCAAATCCAATATCAGTAGAATAAATTATGTCCAAAATACGTACAGACACGCATTTTGGCTCATCCGGGTAACTTAATGTTTTTAGCTTGGTTGTTCAAAATTGGGTGTTGGGCTCTTCACGAAAGTTGTTAGGAATAACATGAGGATGTTTTGGGACAAAAATAATTTACTCAAGCCCCTCAGTTAATTTCTGGGCTCAAACCAGGGAGTTATATAGTTTTATTATTTTAAAATAGTTACTTAAATATTTATATTAAATTGCTTAATGTTTTATTTTATAAATTTTCATTACTACAAACCTCCTTAGACATATTATTATAGTTATTCTAATCATCTTAATTTCTCACAAAATTAAAATTAGAATCTCTGCCTCACACTCACAAAATCTTTTTAAAACAGATATATAATCAAGTCAGTCATAGCCCATTCATCAGTGCACATAAAATTCTCACAAAATACAAACAACTGGTCTCAAGGACCTAACACCAAAAACGAGGGCTGTTACACCACCAATTTAATCATTACTCCATATCATACATACACACAGTACATCATCAATACATTATATCATTTATAAGCATCAATTCATCGATAGTTAATCACGTCATTACTAACATTATGCCATTGTACTCATTAGTTCATAAAAAGTCCAATCATGTAAACCACCATACACTTATACATATATCAATCTAAACCTCATCACATGTTTTCATCCCTATCTAATCATCAGTGATTCAGTATAACCATCATTTTCATTAACTTCCTATTAGGCTTATCTAATATAATTCATAACCTCACACCTATCTAATATAGTTATGCATTCCATTTATAATCACTAGTACAAAAATTGGATATAACAACTGGATATAATCACAGGTTAAAGTGGATTAGTGATAAAAACATGTGTGGTGGCATTTTTGAAATTATAAGGTAAACATTATAATCAGGGGAAACTATATATCCACGGTTAACATCATAACTGTGATCGTACCCATCAATATATAATTACGGTTGAGGAGTAAACCGTGGATATATAGTACTTGAAATATATATCCACGGTTGACTACACAACTGTGACTATATATTGATGGGTACGATCACGGCTCTGATGTTATCCGTGAATATATATTGATGGCTATAATCACAGTTGTATGTCCAACCAAGGATATATAGTTCAGGTACTATATATCCACGGTTTACTTCACAAGCGTGGTTATATATTGATGGGTACGATCACGGTTATGATGTTAACCGTGGATATAATGTTGGAATTTAACCAGGGGATTGGTGTAACCGTGATAATAGGGATAATACAATCACGGTTGCAGTGGGAACCATGAATATATGTTTAATTTAAGTCAGGGTTTTGAAGGGTTTAGGTCATTTCCCTGCGTCCCTGACTTTTTTTTCTTCCTCTCGCGCTCTACTTCATCGTCTACGCAGCAGTGGTTGTGTGCTTCATCTTCATCCCTTTTCGTTCAGGTAAGTGTTTCCTCTTCTTCTTCTCTTGTTTTCCCTATGCTGTGTATGACGTTCTCTTCCTCTATTTTTTTATGCAGAGCACAACGTCGTTCTCTGTTCACCGTTATTCTCATCGTGGTTTCTTCTCTATCCACCGTCGTTCTCTTCGTGGTTTCTTCATTTCAGGTAGGTGGCTTCTTCCCTGAACCCATATTGTAGTACACATGTTGTTCCCTGAACCCGATTGTCTGTGTGCTGTTCCCTGAACCCCCATTGTCAGACTACACAAATAATTTCACCTGATTCTGTGAATGATAAAATACCTAAGAAGAAGATGGCTTGCCTTATTTAATGTTGATTTTATTCATGTATGCAGTCAGTTATCATGTTTTATAAGCTGTTACAGACTCAGATTATGCTAGAAATATATTGTTCCTGTTAGACTCTGCATGTTTGTTCATACTATTGTCTAGCCTTGACATGCACTGAGATGTTAATTTCAATGTAAGATTGAAAATCATGATTTTTTATTTTTTGTTTTATTATTATTGAAAACATAATCCATAATCTATAATCCATAATCCATAATCCAGACTTTAAAAGTCTTATAATCCAATACCATAATCCATAATTCATAATCCATAATCCATAAATCCATACTTCTACTTTAAAATAACACAAATTAAAAACATCATACTAATTACTAAATAAAAGTCCAAACTTTAAAAGTCTTATAATCCAATACCATAATCCATAATCCAACACCATACTTCTACTTCAAAATAACACATTTTTAGGTATTATTTGTAATCAAAATATACATTTCACTTATATAATATTATTTCTGTTGTTGTTGGTTGCTCGTATATAGTGTTATTTTTGTTGCTGTTGTAGTGTGTGGTTGTCAATCTTGCAAACTCGTAGGCTCATACTAGTTAACTAGTATAAAAGTTGTTGTGCATCAGTGAACCATAGTTCCCCATTTGAGATTTGACACAAATGCTCATTAAATTAATTAATTTCATCGTTTATGTTAAATCTTGAACTGTTCATTTGGACAGTTTGGGATGAACAATTATTTTTTATACCTTATTAATATGTGCAAGTTAGGAGTTATTTTAAAATTTGATAAAGTTTCGGTAACTTGCATTTTGTGTTGTTCTCTGGGTGCATATTTGGTTATGGTTGAATTTGATTTGACCGCTCTCATTTTGTGTACTTAGAGACCAATGCAAAATGCTACCAAAATTTGATCAAATTTTAAAATAACTTCTAACCTGTATATATCAATGACGTATAAAAACAATTGTCATCCTGAATGGGGTATAGGACCACCACCTTATGTTAGAAAAGTGAGATTGATCACAACATATTGTAAACAATTGGTATGGATCGAAGTTGGATAATTGCATCATGCATAAGTTTAGAGTATGAGGGTAGAGTTGAATCATTTATAGAATTCGTAGTGAGGAATGCTAAGGAGGTGAATGGAAGATATTTTTGCCCTTGTGTTAAATGCTTGAACCTGCATCGGCTAAACTTAGAAGAGGTGTGAGAACATCTATTGTGTGATGGATTTCTTCGTAGTTATACCCGTTTGATATGGCACGGTGAAGATGTGGTGGTCCCAAGTTCCAACTCTTAAACTGAAAACTGAATCTCGATGCATGATACCGATGTCGACATGGATGACCGACTTGAGGATATGATCCATGATGTGGGGGTAGAAGGTTTTAAGAAAGCTCATGTATATACGACTCTGTGTGAGGATTCTGAGAAGCCATTGTATCCAAACTGTGTCAATTTCACAAGATTATCAGCAGTTTTACGGTTGTTTAATTTGAAGGCCATAAACGTGTGGATGGATAAAAGTTTCACTGACTTACTAAACTTGTTGAAAGAAATGCTTTCAGTTGGAAACACCTTGCCGAATCGTAACTATGAGGCCAAAAGGTGTTGTGTCCTATGGGTTTAGAGTATGAGAAAATACATGCATGCCCAAATGATTGTGTATTATTCCAGGGTGAGTATGAAATGCTGCTTCGATGTCCTAGGTGTGGGGTGTCACGGTATAAGAAGAAATAGGCTAATTCTGATAAAGTCTGCACTAAAAGGTATCCTGCAAAGGTGTTGTGGTATCTACCCATAGTTTTAAGACTAAAGCGTCTGTTTACCAATGCAGATGATGCAAAACTTATGAGATGGCATGTTGGTGAAAGGGTTGTTGACGGACTACTTAGGCATCCGGCCGATGGATCGCAGTGGAAGAAAATGGATACGATTTTTTTAGATTTTTCCCATGAACCAAGAAATGTTAAGCTTGCACTAGCCACAGATGGCATGAACCCGTTTGGGTACCTGAGCACAAACCATAGTTCGTGGCCTGTTTTGTTGTTCGTTTACAACTTGCCGCCATGGCTATGCATGAAATGGAAATATGTTATGTTATCAATGATGATTTCAGTTCCACAACAACCGGGGAATGACATTGATGTATATTTGACTCCATTACTTGAAAACCTCAAAGTGTTGTGGGAAGACGGGTTTGATGTGTTTGACGGGTTTGCAAGGCAATCATTCAAATTGCGTGCCGTGCTATTTTGCACGATCAATGACTTTCCAGCGTATGGTAACTTATCTGGGTACAGCGTGAAGGGTCATAAAGCTTGTCCTCTATGTGAGGAAGGAACTAGTTCTATGCGGCTGCACCATGGTAGAAAAAATGTTTATCTTCGACATCGAAGGTTTCTTAAAGTGAATCATCCATTTCGTAGGTTAAAGAAGTCGTTCAACGGAGTGTAAGATTTTGAAATGGCTCCTCCACCACTATCTGGTTGCCAGACATATGAAAAGGTGAAAGACGTCAACATGGTGTTTGGCAAGTGTGAAAGACAATCCATCGCACAGAACTACAGGAAGAAAAAGTTAATATTTTTTGTCCTACTATATTGGAGGGAGCTTGATGTAAGACATTGCATTGATGTAATGCATGTGGAGAAAAATATGTGTGACAGTTTGGTTGGGACACTTTTAAACATACTTGGGAAGACTAAGGATCGCCTAAATTTATGTATGGACTTGGAGTTGATGGATATACATCAGGATTTGCATCCACAATCAAAGGGCAAAAGAACATATTTTCCCCTAGCATGTCATACGTTGCCCAGAAAAGAAAAGCAAAGTCTGTGTTAATCGTTACGTAGTTTGAAAGTTCCGTCTGGTTATGGCTCCAACATCAACTCTTGTGTTTCCATGAAAGATTTAAAGTTAGTTGGGTTGAAGTCTCACGATTGTCATATGTTGATGCAATAGTTTCTACCTATCACCATTCGTGACATCCTTCCTAAAAATATGAGAAATGTCATAACAAGACTGTGTTTGTTTTTCAATGCCATATGTTGCAAAGTAATTGTCCCCGACGAATTGGATGTGTTGGAACAGGAAGCATCACTTATACAATGTCAGCTTGAAATGCATTTCTTGCCTTTTTTTGGCATAATGGTCCACTTAATCATCCATTTGGTGAGAGAGGTCTATTTGTGTGGTCCAGTGTTCCTACGGTGGATGTATCCCGTTGAGCGATATATGAAGATATTGAAAGGATATATGAAGAATCAATGTCGTCCTGAAGCTTCAATTGTGGAAAGGTATATTGCAGAGGAAGTAATTGAGTTTTGCACTGATTGTATATCACATGCTGAAAGCATTGGTATTCCAAAGACTCATCATGATGGGCGATTGGATGGGAAAGGTACGATTGGTAAAAAAATAAAGAGCATGCCACGTGATGATGTCCTTCAAGCGCACTTGTATATTTTGAATAACACGGACAACGTGCAACTGTATCTAACCCCTCACAAAGAGCTAGTCAAGAGAAACAACCCTAGAATGATTAAAAAGTGGGTGTTGAATGAATATAACAAGACATTTATGCAGTGGTTCTAAATGACTGTTTTGAAAGATACATCTGCTTCTGTGACATTACATCGACTGGCATAAGGACCGAACATTGATGTCTTCACATTTTGTGGGTATGACATAAATAACTATTCATTTTATACAAGAACACATGAGTGATATTCTTATAAGTTAAATGCAAATGGGTTAACAATAAAAACGGTGTCAAAACTAATGATTTTGGATTTACATTGGTGGACCTTAATAGGATAGGTCATAAAGAGGAACCATTCATTATGGCAACGTAAGTGAAGCGAGTTTTTTATGTTACTGACCCAGTTGACAAAAGGTGGTCAATTATTATCCAAGGTAGACACAACATTGGAGACCCCAGCCTTGATGTTATGGAAATTTTATCTGCCACAACACGTATTCCGTCATCTGTCATGGAACATGACATAGATGATGTAGTTGCCAGTCGTCATGATAACCATGAAGGCTTGTGAGAAAATATACCATCTTCATAGGCTATGAATGATTGCATTGAATGTTATTTTAATGAATCATCGTATTAAATGTTATATTAATTATTCATTGTATTAATCATGTTACAAGTACTATGTATTGACATTTTGTTTTTCCTTGTTTGGACAGATACTCATGGCTGATCAGGATGATCCTGCTAGGTCTGACTCACAGGCCACAGGTTCCTCTACTCGGAAGAGTAGAGGTGTTACACGTATGTAGGATGTTGCACTCAGGTGTCATCAGGGAGAGAGGTTACGTGTTGACATCGATGTCAACACTGGTAGATTTGGTGGACTACATGGCTCGAAGTTCAACAGTTACTTGGGAGTCGTGGTGCGTATGAAGGTGCCCATTATTATCCCCGACTGGGATAATGTCGAGGAGGTCTGAAGAACGATATCTGGAGTGATATTCTTGTAAGTTAAATATGTTATATTAATTATGTTATATTAATTATTTTAATGTATTGTTTCATATAATTCATATACTAACTATTTCCCCCTTGTAGGACTCTTGGGATATACCAGCACATGACATACTGAGGAGGAAGATCTTCAGTATTATTGCTGAGAGATGGAGGTCATTCAAGTCCTCACTCACCAGGAGGTATGTAAGGACTTTAAATTCTTAATCAACGGTTTACCTATTGTATTCTTAATTTTTACTTCACCTTATTTTAACTATGAATTGTAGGTATATATTCGGGGAGGAGCGAGGATAGTTCCCTAGAGAGAAATATACCTTCATTGATCGGGAGACTTGGGATGCCTTTGTTGCATCTAGGCATACCGACCAGTGGAAGGCACATTGGTCTTTAGCATGATTAAATCATTTATAATTTAAACATAACTCTAACACATTTTCTTTCTTGTTGCAAGACATATGAGATAACGCACAATGCATCAGGAAGCTAAATGACTACCCCCACAGATTGTCGCGGGGGGGTTATCGATTATTGAAGGAGCGCATGGCCCAGGAGAAAGGCAGTCAGTGTCAGACTAGCCAACCTGACACGGGTGTTGTGGATCGCCCTTCCCCACCAGCACGCCATGAGAAATGGAAGCGGGCCAGGGTCAGGAAGAGTGGGGAATACACTTCCTCACACGCTCAAGAGGTCGCCTCACGAATAGTAAGTATCAGCCACATAAAGTTTTCTGATTTTTAGTTTACATGAAACCTTGAACATTAACTTGTTTGGTTTCAAGATTCCTTGGTTGAGCAATCAACACAAGGGTCTTCCGTAGTCCGTGGTAGGTAGGATATTTTGACTACCGCCATCGGCAGGCCAGAGTACCCAGGAAGGGTACGTGCTATTGGTCGAGGTGTAGGTTGTTAGCCAAGGCCTCAATAATACTCAAGAGGGGGTGAATTGAGTATTTTAAATTTTTGCGCGGAGTCACTTTGAAAACAGTTCTTAGTACAGAAATGATACAATATAAAAGAGGTAATAATTATAAAGCACATATCATACTAAAATACTTTGAGGTGAAGAGACAATATTCAAGAATTGATTTTGATAAACAAGGCAAGTTATTAGTTTAGGCAATTCTTGAAACACTTGGTATGCAATAATTAATTCCAATACAAATTTAAGTCAATTTAACTTAAACAATTTCTAACAAATTAATTAAGCATAACTAATTTAATAAATTATTAACAATAATATTCTACTCACTTGTGCAATAATTAAATCCAATAAGATTTAAGTCAATTAATTCAAGGATTTAATTTAAGCAATTTTAACAAACCAATTAGATATAAATATTTTAGCATGCAATTTAAATTCACAATAATAAAGGAGTTTAAGGGAAGAGAGAATTTGCAAACCGATATAACGAGTTCCACCACCCCGGTGTACGTCTTGCCTTCAAGCAACCCACTTGAAGGATTTCCACTATTGAGAATTTAAGATTACAAGCTTTGAGCAATTGCAGCTTCCTAGTGTCCCACACTTAAGAACTCAATCCTCACAAGCAAAGGCAACCCACCCAATCTCATAATCTCTCAATAACCCAAGGTTGAACCCCAACCTTAATCTCTAGGAATTTTGGTGTTTAAGGGTACAAAGATAACTCTCCAATGGAGTGGATATACAAATTAAGCTCTCACAAAATAATTACTCTCACAGAGAGGATATGCAAATTTTAGCTCACTCAAAAATATTTTTCTCTCTTAAAAGATTTCTCTAAAAATTAATTTGCCAATGAAATAAATAGAGAGAATATGAAACGAAGAGGAAGGAAGAAAGAAAATAGAGAAAATACTTCTCTATTCGTTAGTGTGTCTTCACTGCCTCAGCTTCTTCTCCTTTTATAGGCAAAGGCTCAGGTGCTTTAACTCCTCCATTCCTTAATTTATGCCTTTGATTAATGATTTGTCTGCCTTCATGTTTCCAGTTGTGCATGTTTTCTGGCTTGGAGAAAGAGATTGTCTGCCTCAATTAATGCAACACCGTTTTAATTTGAGTCTCCAGAGAATTAGCGCAGTTTAAGGTTCTGAAAATATGAAACACTGTTTTTCATATTTTCCAGGTGATTACTCACTTAGGAATCGATTCCTACAGCATATGAATCGATTCCTGCAGCATAAAAAATATCATGAATCGATTCCTTGTGTAGGTGAATTGATTCCTTGGGTAATTCAAAGGCAATGAATCAATTCCTTAAGCTGTTTCTTATTCCATGAATCGATTCCTCCTATTAATTTTGTAAATTCCAGTCCCTGTCAACGTATGAATCGATTCATATGGCCATGTGTTGCTGTATAAATCGATTCATGTACACCCTTTTTGATATTTGATTAATCGCGACTCCAATTCTTTGATCCTTAGGCATTTTCATGATTATTTTTTCAACTGTTTTAAACCTCTTATAAATGCCTTGAATCATTTCTTTGGAGTTTATCAATTTTTATGCCTTTAATTCTTGATTTCTTGACCCGAAATAGCTTGATCTTCATGATTCTTCATCCTTTCTTTATTGATTCATTATTCTTCAAATTCATTGATATATTTCTTGATTCCTTGAACATTTAGTTTGTCATAATCAAAACCTGTGTCAACAACTAAACACATGGGTAAGTTGTAAATAACTGTATCCTTTCATTTTGTTATCTATTAAACAATTATGGGCTAATCATTCACATTTCATAGGTGTCCAGAGCTATTACGGTGCTTCGGACCCTGCCCCCTCCGTTGAGCAGTTAGTGGAGTAGAAGGTTGAGTCGAGGGTAGCTGTTGTGAAGGCTAAGTATCAGGAGGAGATTACGAAGCTACAATAAGAGATGGCCCAATTCAAGGAGGAGATGAAGGCCTCACTCAGCCACCACTAGGAGACTACTGCACTAGCTACCGACCCACAGGTTAGATTCCTTATACTATATAACTGTTCGTTGTTTGTAATTTGTTTCTTTTATTATTGAATAACTTCTGCTTGGTGTGTAAATATGTAGATACAGAGGGTTATCACTAAAGGGTCGTGTGCTACAGCTGACCCTAACGATGATGGGGTCGAGTATGCGGATACCCATTAGTGTGACCTGTTCATTGATGGGTCGGAGGAGCCAGTTGCCACTGGCATAATCTACAACTTAGGCCCAGTGGTTCACCATTAGTCATTACCTGATGGTATATCCAGGGTCTCTGTTGTGCTCGTCCTCGAGGAGGATGCTGTTGTGGCAGTGGCAACTCCAGAGGTGAAGACCGTCGGTCAGGCGATAGTATATTTTTTTTATGTGCCCCAACAGACTCCTGTTGATTGCTCCTGCACAGGTATAAACCTGAAACACTAACTGATTTTGTTATATTGTCAATTATGGTACAAACTGTGATGGTTTTAATTGTTCAACAGAAAGCAGGACCGGCATTGAAGAAGCCATACCCCATCGACGATCCGATCCAAATGCTATGGCAGGTCGGGGCTGAGCTAGGAGAGGATGCTCTTCAGGTCCCATGGCAGCCACTGGTGTTCGGCCGTCCAAGTTCACTACTGGTTTACATTACATGGAGTGAATTGTGTGAGATTATGATAGGGTCGACGATGCTGAAAATCTCCATTATTCAGTTGTGGGAGCTGTAAGTATATTATTTTATGTCCAATTATTTCATTATACAAGTTATTTGTCACTAACCATGTCTTAACTTGTTTAGGTTTCTGCATAAAATCTGTGTGGACTTGGTTTTCGATGGAACTTATGGTTTCTTAGAGCCCTCTTTCATACAAAGGAAAGGAAACAGCAAGGAGGACACCCAGGCATACATCCAGAATTAGATGTTTGAGTCTAGGAAGGGTGTATACCTAGCCCCGTATCATAAAGGGTAAGATTCTATTCCATAATTATTGTCCATTAATTTTTTCATTTTAAAGTCTCACTTATCACTAGTAACTGCAGCGCTCATTTGACGCTTGTACACAAGACTGTTGCCTTTATACTTTGATTCTGTGCACAGGACTGTTCCACAAGACCTAAAAACAATAGTAGATGCGTAAGTTAATCCCTTAAAAATAAGTACAAATTCGATTACATCATCTTTGGTCTTATACGATTCTAACTTATCTTGTGTTTTATTTTGACGTAGGGCGGTGGTTGGATACAGTCGACTGCATGGAAGTAAGTCCACCGGAAGAAAACTTGTGTGGGTACACCCAAAAGTAAGTCAATCGAATTCATTCAAATCTTTATTATATTTTTAAAACTTGAATTCACTTATTCTATATTTTATGTCCATTGTAGTCTTATAGGCAGAAGGGTAGCTTCGAGTGTGGCTATTACATCATGTACACCATGCTGACCATCGTCCAACAACATTTAGTAGATGGATGGACATATGTAAGTCTTATCACTTGGACTAGTTTTCTACTAATTTCATCAAATTCATGTAATACATATAGCTTTTGTTCTAATTGTTTTGTGCATTGTTTGTAGTACTTTCAGGACCGGTTATACTTCCCAAAGACACTTGTAGATAATGTTAGAAAGCAATGGGCCCCATACTTCATTGAAGTCAGGAAAAGACTTAGCTAGATATAGGATTTTTATTCTCTTATATATGTATCTAGTGTAGGATTTAGGGTTTAGATTTTATTAGCTTACATTCATCTGAATTGTATATAGTTTCATTTTTTAGGTTGTTATGAATTGATAGCAAATTAATGTTATATACATACCATTCTTTTTATATATTATTGCTGGATATGCTGGGATATACTGTATATTATGCTGGTTGTCTGATTGCAGGTTTGGGAAACAATAAAACAGAACCCATATTAAAAAAAACCTCATTATTTAATCACGGTTATGGTAACAACCGTGATTATAGACCCTCTTTATTCACGGTTTCTACCATAACCATGATTATACATAGTCTGTAAATGCAAGTTTTATGACTATTTGTATTCACGGTTATAGTTGACAACCGTGATTAAATAGGTTCTTATTTAATCACGGTTAAAAACAATTGTGATTAGATGTGATTTATAACCACGATTACGAACCGTGGTTAAAGAACCTCATCTACTACCACGGCTGCAACAACCACGGTTCATTAACCGTGATTAAAGGCCAATTTTAACCGTGATTATATCCACTTTTTGCACTAGTGAATTCATCATATTTATTATTATTAACGATATGTCATTTGCTTTTTCTCAGTTCATTAACTTAAACCCATCATCACTTTTAAATTTAATGTTAACTCGTAGCATTTGTTATAGCTTACAACTACACTATTTTATTATGAATTCCACATACATTACTTTCTCATCAAATTATTTGTTATAGTTTATAAGTTCACGTTTTCTCACATGATTTCACTTCCATACTAATGTCATTTATGCCTTATCAATTATAAATCATCCTAATTCCCATTACTAGTCTCACGTTCTCCCATCTTGTATTTATACATTTTTATGAATGCCTCTATCCCACTTAGACTCACTTTCTATTTTATAACCCACCATACCACATTTATAAATATACATATACACCTAAATTCCTTAAATAATATGATATTATTACACTACCTAGCCATTTACCAATCTTATTAGTTATTTCACCTTTTTCACTCTAATATTCTTACCTACTTCCATTTCATATACTTCATAATTCATCATAACTTATTCAGTTTGATTTAAACTAGTTAGAACGACTATCATACACTCTTTTCCTATACGCCACTAGCATAATTATATTTCTATATTAACCTTAACCTAGCACACCCCTTTACCTCGATTCCGAGCTTTCCAAGGCTCCCAATCAATTATTGGGTTCCTCCGAAGTCCATCAAAACTCTAAGATAAAATTTAAATAAGCTCCAATAAATATTATAACTACCAAGCCATAACCC
This sequence comes from Clitoria ternatea, assembly GCA_037962975.1. Lineage (NCBI taxonomy): Eukaryota > Viridiplantae > Streptophyta > Magnoliopsida > Fabales > Fabaceae > Clitoria > Clitoria ternatea. Next base: position 80,209,689 of record CM075671.1, on the reverse strand, counting down.
ATAATCTTAAAATAATCCCGAACCTCAATCTTAGGTTATCGAAACTTACCATTTCTATTTACGATCTTTGTTTCCAAGACCCACCACATCAAACGACCTTCCAAATCCCTAAATCTGAATCTACAAGTGTTGGAATACAAAATTTATTAACTTTTCGCTATACCCATCATCCTAAGACCACTATTTAAACTCTTATCACCATAAAACAAAAAATCATGGCCTCCCATTAGCATACACTCGCAGTTAGAGAGAAAAGGAGGAGAAGGGAAGAAGAAAAATGTGAAATTAAAGGTTCCCAAGCACTTACCTTAACTCCCAAGGCCCAAAATGCAAGCAATTTAGGATCTTAAGCACTTCTTGATCATAACCCGCATGGGAGAAGAAAAGAGGAAGGAAATGGTGCTTCTTGATTCTGTTTTTACATGTCCCATTTAAAATAGATTGAGACACTGACATTATGCGTCAGGTCACTAATTAACACCTGGCACTACGTGTCCATGTCACGCTACGTGTCAGGCCAAATCTCTTAATTCTTGATTAAATTCATTTTAAACTCAATCATTAACTTCATACTCCTTAATTAGTATTATTTTAATTCTAAATGCCCATTTATTTATTTTTCTAATTATTAAAATACCTGGGATGTTACAGAACACATAAGGGAGAAAGAGAATGGCGTGATTGGGAAGGGAAAGCGAGGGCACGTGAGAAAGTGGGGTGTTGTTGAGAGGAAAAGGAAAAGAAAGAAAATTAGTTAGTTTAAGTTGGTTAGGGGTAGTTTGGTCCTTTAACACTTTTGCTTAACCACCAAAACTAAACACCCTTCTATTTAAATCATAAAATTAACCAAACTAACCCTATAATTTAATAAGTTATTTTAAATTTTGACTTATCCACTTTCGAACAATTAATTAATTATCAACTGTTAAATTTAAATCACGTACCCGTTTTAATTTCCTAATTTAATTAAAATTAGGATATTACACATAGACTATGAAAATTGACAAGTCCCTTTTGAAATTAGAAGTGGGAATTGATGATATAGGAAGAATTGTTTCAATCCCATTATATATTACCACGTATGATGTTATGGAGATCACTTGAGGTGATACAACGATGAATGTATCAATCATACAATTTTGGGTTATGTAAGATACTATTGTAGTGTGACATGAAAATTATAATCAATAACTATTTTGGATTTATTAACCATTGTTTTTTATAAATTAGGAATCTACACCACTAGTGCAAGGAGAAGGAAATCACATATACTTATGGATTTATTGATCCTATTCATTTTTGTATTAAATGAAACAAAAGAAATGAGATACAAAACTACATTTAGAGCAAAATAGCAGAAGGAAAAGCATGTTACCTTGGACTGTATTTTATTCTATAAGTAATTTAATCCTTTGGTAATTGTTTAAAAATATTTTTCAAATTATTACATGTTTGATATCAATTTATTTAGGGATCATCGGCAGTTGATAAGAATCACTCTAACACAAAATGTTTGTATTTTTGTGCTTAATAAAGGGTAAACCAAGTAAAGAACTTAAAGAGCTTCTACAAACATAAGTGTTTGCTCTCAATTCTAATTGTGTAATGGAAGATATCATCTCATGCATGCATGTTATTGTAAGCTTCTTAAGTTAACTAGTTTTGTATTAAAATTAACTTTATTATAGACCTATACAAGCATGCTAGTTGTTGCTAGGCAGGCACTCAAAAAGTTTAAAACCTCCTAAAAGGATCACTCTAATTGTAAGTTTGTATATGTAAAAATTTATTTGTTTTCTTGTAATATTTTTTTCTACATATATGTAAAGATTAATTTGGTGTTATTTTTGAATTGTATAGTGCTCGACACAACAACTTAGTAGCATGGAGAATGGATTTTATGTAATGAAACACATGTTGTGTAACGCCCTCTGTTACATCTCAATAGATTCTAAAAAAAATTATAATTTTTTTTACTAAAAATATAGTTGTTAAAAAGAAACTATCGGAATAAATTACATACAATGTTTTTGAAATACCTCATAATATCATTAAAATTATTTATAAAGTAATTTTACATTCCTCCAAAGAAAATAAATATTAAACATTATTAGAAAGAGAGGAAACTCCATGGCCGAAGAGCAATTACTTAATGACATTATTTATTCATTGGACCACAGTATTCATACCGAGCTCCCTTTCTAGAGCGTACTATATTTACTGTCGAGATTCTTCGATCCTTCCCTCTGTACGAATTATCAATTTAAAACATATGAAACAAAAACACGGAGAAAGGAGTGAGAAACAGAATATAATATTCCCAAATGGGGCATAAGAAATAAAGGGTTTTCACAAACTAATATATATTAATATCAATCACAATCACATACACAATCAATTATGAATGCATGAATGTTATGCAATATCTTCATCATAACTTACCTATATATGTGGGCCCTTAAATTTTAATTTGTACTGGGCCAACCAAGAGTTTACACTATTCCACAATTCCAGATAATAATAACATGAACAGCTCAACTGGCATGGAAACACTTAAATTTTAATTTCATTGTGAAAGTACCCGACACTAGGGAGCTACCCCAGGTCCCCTGAAGCACCTTTTCACACCCTCTCATCCTAAGGCTCATAATTAAGCCTCCTCTAATGTATCCTCAGTTTCTATAATCTATCCCTAGACAATATCATTTTGTTTCACTTTAATGATTCATTATGCATAAACTACTCGCGTATTTAGTTGGTTAAGGCTTTTAGAAGCTCAATTATTAAATACCATAAAGGTTTACAACATCATCTCAATAAACTGTACATTTTCTCAATTCTTTGAATTTTTGTCATACAGAAATAAATTTAGTACAGTTTTTAAATTCAATTCTCACCAAAATTGAGTTTCCAAGCCTTAAATATCTTAAAACTTCTCATAGAAAACCTTACATCTTTACATAATCTTTCTCAAATTGAATCTTAACAATTTAGTTATTAGGTTGGAAAAAAAACAAAATAATTTACTTTTGAAAATTTTATTTTACTAAAAGAGAATTTTTTTTAAAATCATTAACCAAAAATATTTAAAACTATAAAATTTTTCTTTAATTCAAGAATTAATTATCTCAATCTTTTTATAAAATAATTTTCATAAAATGGAATCTTTTTGAAATAAATACTATATTTTTTTATTCTAAAGATTAAAAGTAAAATTAATGAAAACAATTTCTAAGAAGCAATAAAACACTAAAAAGATTTAAAAAATAGTTTCTCTTATAATAAAAATTTAAAGAGTAAGGTAGGAAAATTCTTACTGAGTTTTAGCTTTCCGTCATGCTTGCTATATGCTCAACTCCACATCACAAGATCATCAATCAAAATCAAATATTATCAATCAAAATTATATATCATCAATCAAAAATCAAATAATATCAATTATAATCAAATCAAATCAATTAAATGTCACTCATAAATATAATTCAAATTTTAATAGTTATTTAAATTAGTAGAATTGATTTTGAGTCCTTATAGTCCATTCCTCGCACAGGTCTATATAAGTCCATATATATAATCCAGTCTTCGCATAGATATAGTTCAGTCCACAGGTCATAATAGTCCAAGTCCTTGCATAGGTTTAGTCCAGTTCACATAGGTTATACAAGTCCTTGCATAGGTATTTCAGATCAAATTACACAAGATACTCAATTTAAAATTTTTTATAAATTTTAAGTTAAAAAGATATTATTTTCAAATAATAATATTATTAAATTTAAAAGGAGTAGGGGATTCTCCCATTATTCTTATGTCTTTTCATATTATATTCTTATCTCACTCCCTCTTACCTCTTGTATCTTGATTCGTTATGGAAGTCCGTACGTGGCTCGTCTCCGAATTCTAAAATATACCAATTTCATTTTAATATAGTTATAAGATGAAAATTTAGATTACTATTTGAAACAAAAAAGGGTAAAAAGTAATTGTACATAGTAATGGTAAATAGTAAATTTTAAATAGTTACCGTGAATAGTAACAGTAAATAGTAAAATGTGAATAGTAACGGTAAATAGTAAAATGTGAATAGTAATAGTAAATAGTAATTTACTATTTGAATAGTAATTTACTATTCGTAATAGTAATTTACTATTGACATAGTAATTTACAATTCAAAATAGTAACTTAAAATAATATTATATCTAGTATAATAATAGATTTCTAAAACGAAATAAAAATAAACCTAAAAAATATAAAAGAGAGTTATTCTTACCTTATAATTTTGGCAGAACCTTCTTTCAAAAATTTTATTTCTCTCTCTTACTCCCACCACTATCTCTCTAGCACTACTATATTAAGAAAATTTAATAGAAAATATGATTTTTTTCCGCTTTGCTTCCTCCATATTTATAGCAGAAAAATTCACTGTGCATTTGAATATTTTATTATAGAAGTACTGTGCAATTTTGAAAATTTCATTCTTGGTTACTGTGCAACATTTGAAATTTTCGTTCGTGCACAGTATTTTGCATAGTAAATGTCGGCTGAATTATTAAGCCAAATAGTAACCATTCACTCGGTATATTTTAAATATTCAAAATCAGTCCTTTTTGAAATTTAGCGATATTATATCAATCCTCACTAATTTTATAATAAGTAATATAAAGTTTAAATTTTAGAAATCTAAAATTTTCTGTTAATAAAAATTTATTGGTACGTTTCCAATTTTTTTTACGATTGGTAAAAATCAAGATTTTACTCAAACCGATCATTTTTAGATAAGTCTACTTGAAATGGATTTTAGAAAATTTTCTTATAATTTAACTTCACTTTCTTGTAAATATTTTTAATTTTAAGTCACTTTATATGAATTTAAAATTATTAAAAATATATTATTTTATTAAAATATTTCCAAAATTTTCAAAAAATTCCATAAAATCATAAATAATACGTAGATTAAAAAGTTCTAAAGAACCATAACCTAATTCCTTCAAAATTTTAATATAAATTTTTTGTAATGAATTAAAATAAAAATAGGGGTGTTACATGTTGGATATTGTCCTGACAAGCATTATTGATTCATGGGGCAAGGTAATTTTTTAACCATGTTCCTAATAAAAGAGTTTGAGCTTGAGAAGCATATTGAGTGTGTGTTTTTTACAATTGTGTTGCACTTGAGTTATTGTCCTTGAGCTTATTGAGACATTTTTATTAGATATATTTGATTGGATAGAGAAATTATAGGAAAAGCTGAGAAAATAGAATAAATATGTAGTTTTAACTTAAAAACTGACAATTTATTATTGTTATTTTTTCTTATCTTTGTTGTATATATATACATATATATATATATATATATATATGAAGCCCTATGAAAGTATCCCCTTAAATATACTTGTTTTATTTTGTAGTTTGGATTTTGCATTTTGGTGACTTGTTCTACGTTTAATTAAGATTTTAAATTTTAAGCATAAAATTATAAATTTGGTTATTCCATTGTCTTGCTTTTGAGTGAAGAGTCATAGTTTTTAAGAGACAAGTAAATGCTTTTTTTTTCTACCATTGGTTTCTAATGCTTGTTTTGGTTGCATTGACTTACCAACTTTTAAGATGTTGTATATTTGTTCAAGTGGAAGACAATGGTGGCATTTCTAATGCTTACTAGTTGTATGCACCTGATCTTAGTTTGTGTATCATGTTTGTCCCTTAAGTTCTCCAACTTATGCTTCCCCCATATCAAGGAATTCTTTTAGAGAATAGGCCATTAAATTTCATCTAGCATCTACAATATGAACTTCTGGAATGATAGAACATTGTTATTTTAGGATTTGGTGTTGATTCGTGATATGTAAAGTTTAGTTGATTTCTAGCATAAAGCTAACATTGATTTCAATTAAAATTACATTGATTTTAACTTAAAGTTGATTTGTGCTTAAATGTTCACATATATTGTTAATGCATTATTGTGTTTTAGATTTGCCGAGATATATTTGGTCAAGAACCATTCTTTGAGGATGACATTAAAGACATTCAAAAACGATAAGCAAAATTTTTGTTTGAGGTTGCATCAGTATAATTTAGATTTAAGGTTATTTAAATTGTAAATATTTGTTTTAATATAGATAGAGATATTTCATTTATATTATATGAAGATATTTTGGTGCATCATTTATTATGTTTAATTGATATTTTGGTTTAAATTGAATTCTGGATTGACATTCGGAATCAATTTGTGAATTCTGCTTTAATTTTAAATTTGGAAAATACTACAGGCTAAGAAAAATGGGGGGTATAGTTTTCTTATACCGGTTGTAAGAAACAATAGGTGTTAAAAATAACTTTTTTACACCAAATGCCGAAAAAAATTGGTATAAAATGTCATATTTTACACTGATTAGGAAAAGAAAACTGGTGTAATATGTCATATTTTACATCAGGTTTGCAAAAGGAACTAGTGTAGAATCTATTTTTCACATCAGTTATGAACCAGTGTAAAAGGTCATTTTTTATTTACACCCTTGATTCCACACCGGTAAGTAAACAGGTGTAAAATATCAAAATAACATATGTAAGAAGTTATTTTTCACACTAAGTATTCTTTTTCAATATAAGAAATAAGTGCCAATCTAACTAAAATGATAATATTTATAGAATATAATTTAAGCTTATGCAAATAAGATAATAGTGACCAATGATGGATGAAGGAGTTCTTTGAGATCATATTTGATTGCATGTGTATGTTTTGAGATAACAATATCTTCTTTTCCTTTTTTTCAATTTATTAATTGGACATTTTATTGAATTTATGTAAATGGGAATTGGGAATTCACTTTAGAAAGAGTAGAGCAATGTTCAACCATTTTTATCATTTATATTTTCTAATGTATTTATGTAGTAAGATATCAATATATTTTTTGTCTTTACTTTTGAAGATTTTAACAATTGATGAAATCTTTTCTAAGAGACATATGATGTATGACCCTATACTTCTCTTTTAATATTTACTCTATTTCTTAAATGAAAGAATGCCTGTGTTGGAAATTTTTGGTAGAATGATTCACATTGTTTTTAAAGGTTTATGTGTCTAAGACGTGATTATCAGGATTTAACACTCCCTTTTTCCCATAAGCAAGAACCACAACCAGCAATATCTCATTTTATATGTAACACAATTATGATCTATAAGTATTAGAGTCGAGACAATTGAAAAGTTACTATCAAACTAACTTAAATAAGAAATTGTTTATAACGAAAAATTTAGTTCAAAGAAAATAATAATTTTAGGTAATAAAATCATATGATTAGAATTTAATTTGTAATCAACTTAATTAAATCAGTATAAACAATTAAATGAGCACTAAAAGATAACAGGAAAAAAGTTTATTTTTAATGATTATTTTTTAAAATAAATCAAATTTTAAAACTTGAAAAATTCTTTTGAAATATCACAAAATATCTAATGATGCCACTACATATTTTTAAAGAATTTAAGACATTTAAAAGGCAACAAAATTATTGAGTTTACGTCATTAGTGTAAATGCATCAAACCTAGTGTCATCTGAACTATAAACTAGATCATAAACAAATAAACTTAACTTACATTGAGTTGGTGAAGCAAAGATTTTATGAACCAATATCACTTTTGCTTGAGCTAGTAGTTTACCTGTCACATTACACTTCACACCTCTTCTACCATTTTACTGTTTTATATGAATAGGTCATACGCGTTTTTGGTATTTCATGAGTGACCTAGAAATTTTTTCATATAATTTCGTAGGATTGACCTCACTCCGTAAAGGATGTGAAATCGTTAAAAGTTTTAAGCTTAACTCTCGTTCAATGCAGTCTAATCAAAAACCATAGGAAGAGACAAAAATTAGTTGTGCTAGCATCATTAATAAAATGACTTATTACCCGTATGAACCTTCTTCATGGGATCTTTAATCGTAAAGGCTCGGTTCACATCACCATTATAAGTTTCTTTCCCATTAATTTTGACTCATAATTTAGGCTACTTTATAAAATTATAATATATACACAGATCTCTCAAATTTGTATTATAAATAATATCATTTTCTTTTACTTATTAGCAATCACATCATATAACTAATAAGAAGGCTCATTTCTTCCACAAAAGAAATATGTTCAAGAAAATTACTTAGCTAATTGGCCTCAAATGTTACAAGTGAAGCAATAAAACTGACCTCTATTTTTAATTTAGTCTACTCGTCTTGTTGGATGAATTCTAAGCAAGAACGCATTATTTTTCGTGGTCAAATAAATTCACTTAGGAATTTATTTTTGTTAAAATTAAATTACTTAACATTACTATCTCATTATAACACAATGAAAACCTAAATATATATCAAAATTCATGATATCCCACTAAAATAAATTCACTATGAATATTCTTATTTAACTATTGGATTCAATCAACATGACTTATACATTATTGAAATGATTTATACATTTATGTGTAAATATATTTTTAATGTCAAATCTATTAATTATGAATTTTGTATATTTTTAAAACATTTTTACTCCATACTTTAAAATATTTTCAAAATGTATTTTATGAACTATATTAAATATATCAGAGAATTAACAAGTTAAATATTATTTATAAATACATAAAATTTAAATTTTCATATATTTTAATATATTTATGCAATAAACTCTTAAATTATAATAAAATAAAATTGAAATATTAAAATTATCATATATATACACATGTGTTATATGTATTAATTCATAAAAATACATGATTTATATACATATAAATTTATTTAAAATAAAAAATTTTACATTATATAAGTTACAAAAAATTGAGTTTCTTTAAGCAAAGTTTTGATTTGGATCTTAAGTATGGAAAGAATATGAATTAGTTCCATTATATTTTAATTATTCGCGACCCAAATAACATTATCTCCAATGAAAATAGTTGTGCGGAGACCAGGTAAAACATGTTATTTATCTTATATTTTCAAACTTTTATAAAACTAAAATAACATAATAGAATTTTATTATTTTAATTTAATTAATATTCATCTTTAAGAATAAAAAGTTGGATAATTATTTATAGAATAAAATAATTAAAATGTTTCTTCAAAGTACTAAATTATATTATTAATAAAGAGCATGTTATTTAATAATGATTTAGCTTGAAAAGAAACAGAAAAAGAAACACGCATTTTGGTTTGCATAAAAAATATACATGCATGTATATTTTATGAAAAGTAAAGTTAAATTAATGCGAAAAACTATGAAATCGTCATGATTATACTTACAAAAGAAACGGTATGTTATAATATGAATAAAATTAATTTTTAAACAAAATCAAATATCAATTTTCAAATCATTTGTTGATTTTATATTCAACATATTTGAAGAAAAAATTCAAAAACATGAGATTTTTATAAAAATTGTTTATATATGCACACATTATTTTTGGTTAATTATGTAAATGCTTTTAGAAAACAGAGTCTAGTGCCTTTTTATCTATTTTGTTGGGTTAAACAGTGAGAGAATTTAAATCTTACAACAAACATAACAAAAACCAATAGCTAGAAAAAAAAGAAGAAAACCAGAAAATACAAATGCGGAAACAAAAAGAACAGAGAATAGGGAAAGAGAGAAGAAAGACACAATAAGATTAACATGGTTCAACTCAAGGCTTCAAGGGCTATATGTAACAATAAACTCCACTAAGATAGTGAAAAAAGATTACAAAGGTATTATAACTTCTACGTTTGAATAATAGATCCAAGATCTCACTCATGTAACTTCTAACATCTAAGCCAGCTGCATAATTTGAATTTGAGTACCCAACAAGGTAATAGCTTGTGCCAGCTCCATAAATGAGCCCAACATCAGATCTACCTCTCAAGTTATGAAAGATACAGTTTGTAGCTTGCTAATGTTCCTTTCAAGGTTGATTGAGAAATTCGTTTAACATACTAACAACATATGCTAGATCTGGTCATGTGACCATTGCATACATAAGACTTCCAATGGCACTAGCATATAGAACCTTATACATGTACTTAGAATCTAATGTTGTATGAGGTACTAAAACCATAGACAGGCGTGTCTTAGCTGCCAAATGAGTGCTTAACGACTTTGCTTTATTCATTCCAAAATGAGGCAGAATCTTCTAAATGTACTCATTTTGTTATAAGATAATTTTCTTCTACGGAAGATCCATATAGATCTTTATACCAAGAATTTCCTTAGCTTCACCTGTGTCTTTCATAACTCTCCACTTAGAAGAGCTTTCATCCATTCCTAGAATAAGCACATCATCTATATACAAGAGCATATATACCAATGAACCATCCTTCACCTTCTTGTGATAAACACAACAATCATAAGGACTTATGCTACTCATGTTTGACCATGAAACTGTCAAACCTCTTACACCATTACCTGAGAGACTGATTCAACTTATACAAAGATCTCCACAATTCGTAGACATAGTCTTCCTTACCTTGAACAATAAATCCCTTTGGTTGCCTTTTTAAGATATATTCCTCTAGGTCTCCATATAAGAAAGCAATTTTAACATCTAATTGCTCTAGTTTCAAATTATGATTTTCTACCAATACTTGTAGAACACAGATAAAGGTGTGTCTAACAACAGGAGAGAAAAGTCTCATGATAATCAACACATTCTTTCTGACTGTAGACTTTTGCAACTAAACAAGCCTTGTATCTTAATGCTTTAACCCCTAAATTTCCATACTTTTTCTTGAAGATCCATTTGCAGTCAACATGTCTCCCTTTAGTAACCTGACTAGCTTCTAAGCCTAATTCTTATTAGGTAACTTCATCTCCTCACCTATAGCTAAAATCCATTGAGTTAATTCACTACTAGTGATGGCTTGCTTGTAAGTGATTGGTTCCAAAGTATCAACTTATTCTACTATTTGTAAAGCATGAGCAACCTTGTCTTTAAAACCATATCTTGAAGGAGGTCTGATTTATCTATAAGTTCTCTATTCAAATGTAATTTTCGTTAGTGCTTGTTTTGGTACTAACTATTGATGAAAATTTGTTACATTCTGAGGTGTCTGGGTCACTTCAGACACTTTATCAGTGTCATTTGTCTAAGTCTCTTCAAATAACTCTGTATCAGCATGTCCTTCTTCCAGAACTTCAAATGCCTAATCATAAACATAAATTGTTTAAGGGATTTTACCAATTTGCATTCTGTTTGGAGTAATAGCAAACTCCACCTAGTTGGTTACATCATCAACCTTCCTTAGAATCATAGACTTCTTTCTTAGGTGAACCAAATACGCTTCATCAAATATAACATCTCTACTTAGAATAATCTTCTTTTCAGATGGCAACCAAATTATATACCCTTTCACCCTTATCTCTATAACCCAAATAAATCTTTTTCTTAAATCTAGGTTCTAACTTACCCTCACTAACATGATAATAAGTTAGACATCCAAAGATTCTAAGAAGAGAATAATCAGTAGGTTTAGACGACCATACCTTAATGAGAGTTTTATGTTCTATGGCAATACAAGGAGAACGATTGATGAGATAACATGTTGTATTTATTACCTTAACCTAAAAGTTTCTATTTGAGCTAGCATTGGAAAATATACAACAAGCTATTCCTAATAATATTCTATTCAAATACTCAGCAATAACAACATTTTGTTATGGAGTATTTCTCATGGTGTATTGCCTAGCTATGCCTTCTTCCCTATAAAAATCATTTAATTCTACAAAACAACATTCTAAACTATTTTAAGTACAGAGACATTTTACCTTTCTCCCTATTTGATTTTTTGTAAGGATCCTTCATTGCTTGAAGAACTTAAAGGTCTGTTTCTTGTTCTTCATCATGAACACCTAAGACATCCTTGAGTAATCATCTATAATAGAGAGAAAATATCTAGCTACTTCAAGAGACAGAACATGTAAAGGCTCCCAACCGTCAAAATGGATATAATTCAAAGTGGCCTTCATAGTATGCAAAGCCTTTAGAAAGGTTATTCTATATTGCTTCCTAAAAACCCAGTGCTCACAAAACTGAAGTTCCTCCATCTTATGATCTTTGAATAGATGTTGCTTGTTCAGAAAAATCATACATTAATTCTTACTCATGTGACCAAGACAAATATACCATAGACATAAGTGAGTTAGACCAAGTGTTTGAACTAGGCCACCTGTCTGAACTTGACGATGTGTTTAAACTAGACCATGATTTTCAACATGAGAAACTAAAAAAACTAAACATATGACAATAGAACCTTAAAGGATATACAAGTTCCCAATTCTACTTCCTCTCATAATGATGGCGTCCTTAATCCGGTAAATGATATTCATGATGTTATTATTTAGATATTAAAAATAAGGATAAATTTTTCATAATTTTAAACCACTGTTGGAAGAAGAACACCTCAAATAAAAATTTTAACAATTAACCCTAAACCTTTTTAAAGACCTATCTCATATATGATATATGAGAAGGTAAGTAGTTTAAGCAGACGTCTACTTAGGGTAATCAATTACATAAACACCATACAAATGTTTGCGGAGCATATAAGTTAATCAAGAGCAAGAGTTGATATGAGAAATGATTCAAGTAAGCACAAGGTGATTACAAAAATTTGATAAAAATATGTACATTCGTTTATCTAAACATTCAATGATTGGAAGTATATGCATTTGATTAAGGAAAACATGTTAAATGGGTGTACAACAAGTATTCAAGGATAAAGTATTGTAGAACAAGGCATGGAGAATCAAGGGATACAAGACCTTGGCAACAATCACAAGAAAAACACAAGGTAAGTACCCAAAAATAGTGAAAACGCAATTTCAGAACTGACCTAATCGATTGCGCTAATCTGTTACCAGGATGCGAATCAATTACGCTAATTGATTATGCTGACCAACTAACTAATTACCACATTCCAGAATGGTCCTAATCGATTACGCTTATTCAAAATGGTCCTAATCAATTAGCTAATCGGTTAACCATACCAGAATACAGAAATTATGCAGAATTTGGTATTCCAACCAATTTCTGTATGCCATAACTTCTCTAAATGACCTCTAAACACCACCAAACTTTGACACCATCTAAAATACATCATTGGTGATGCATGGCAACCAATCACACTCAAAATTTCCTAAAATTGAATGACTTATGCACAAAAATGTAAAATTGATTGTTTTAGGCCATAAACATGCAACTTACACCTCAACTTACACCTCTAAACATCACTGAACGCTATATAGCCTATCCAGTTCCTCGTTTATGCATGCAATTCACTCACCCATTTCTTTCTAACTATACTTCATCAATTCATAGCCCAATGCACATTTCAATTATATGCAATGCATTATAGTCCCCGCCCATATCATTTATGCAATGCATCATAGGTACTCAACCATATTTCTTGGACATAATGCATCTTATGTACAACATGGGACCATCCATGGTCACCACAACAAAATATCATCATCATCTATAACATCATTACATACATTACCATTACATTATAATTAATATCAACCATTGCTGAGATCATAACCAAAAATTAGCCTTCAAAACACTTAAGGTCTAATTTTCACACATGATGTAAGAGCCCTTGTTTTTATGTGCTATGTCCTTGAGACCATTTGCTTGTATCCTATGATAATTTTATGTGTACTAATGAATGGGATACGGCCGACTTGCTTATATGTCTATTTTAAAGAGATTTTATGAGTATGAGGCAGAGATTTTGGTTTCAATTATGTGAGAAATAGAGATAATTAGGATAACAACAATAATGTGTCTAATAACATTTTTAATAACAAAGATTTATAAAATAAAACATTAGGTGATTTAATATAAATATCTAAGTATTTATTTTAAGTTAGTAAAATTGTGTAACTCCCCGGTTTTGACCCAGAAATTATCCAGGAAACTTGAGTCAATTATTTTTATCCCGAAACATCCCTCAAGTTATTCCTAACAACTTTTATGAAGAGCTCAATACCCAGTTTTAACCAACCAAGCCTAAAAATGTTGATTTTAAGTTACCCGGGTAAGCCAAAATGCGCATCTGTACGTATTTTAGGCGTAATTTCTTCTCCCAAAATTGGATTTGAGTTGTTATTATCCCAAAATCTCAGTATCAAATTTATCTACAACTTTTATGTTGACCATAAAGGCTAATTTTCATCCCATAAATTAAAACCCTACACCAATTCACGTTTTTCCAGCAATAGCTTGCAGTAGGTGCAGTAATTTCCACATATGTCTCTCATATGACCATGAAATTGAATGAGGCCTTCACCAAATTTTTCTTAACTCAATTATCCATAACTTGGATGAAGAACACCAAGCCCAAATCCTTACCAATTTGGCCCAGACAAATAATCTATGCAAGGGACAAAAATCCCATCATAGCCCTATACCCCTTTTGTATTTGGGTCATACCTTTCTCAATTCTTGATGGATTTTTTATGCTTTATATCAAATTAAAAAGAGCAAAACGTTCTATAACTTTTGTGTTCAGCTCATTTCCTAATTCGGCCTAGAAGACCCCTTAAACCCATGAGCAAGCTACTATCCCTGCACTTGACACCTCAGCTTGCATGCACCATGAACCAATCAAGTCACTCCATCACTTGGCCAGTTGTCCCAGCCATGTAAAACTCTTCACCACTTCACCACCAGCTGCAATGGACACCTAGCATTTGCATGGGACACTCTTGACACCTCTCATTCCACATGCATGGCCGTGTGACTCCTAGGGGAAGCAAGGCACCACATGTAAATTTTCCTTTTCATTTTTCTCTTACTTTGTTCTTCTTTCTTCTTCCAACTTAGCAAAATTCCAGTAACTTTGTTCTTTATTTCCTCATGTCTTCTTCCATCTAAACACCACCATCCACCCATCATCATCCGTTCTAAATCACCACATCACACTACAAATTCAAAATACCACCTCTTTATCATCAATTTTTCTTCTTCTCCTCCACCAAGACAGCAACATTTTCTTCATTATTCCACCACCTAATACACATAAACCACCACCCTCCAAGCCTCCATTTTTCTTCTCCTTGATGAGGCAATCCATGGTGATCTAGAAGCAAGCTTTGGAATCCTTGTCACCCTTTCTTGAGCATGAAATTTTGGTGGTAAGGGGGGAGTACCTTGCTTGTTTAAATCCATGAAATAATACATGCATGGTGTAGTATAAGTGTCCCTTAACACTTATACTTTGATGTCTCCTTAAAGATTTTGTATGGTTTAGATCTTGAAAAATCTTTGTGAAAAGTATGGATCTTTAAAGAGACATCATGACTGCACCATAGTTTAATTAATTCTTTAAATTTTGAAATTTTGATGATAAGTCACTAACTTGTGAATTTTATTGCTGCAGATTTTTTTTTTGGTTGTTGTAACTCCATGCATGTGATAACTTGTTAAATTTTGTGGTGCTTGGCTTAATTGGTGGCTTGTGGTGTTAGTGATATTTTAGAAAATATGAAATCTTTTAAAATGAATTTTATAATAAATAATGAACTAATATTGCTATTGGAAAATTTTTGTGGTTAGTAAACAACTTAATAATTTTAGATCCTAACGTATAAACTTGAAAAAATGATTTTTGTGGTTGAAATTTGGTAACATGACTTGATCTTTGAAAATGATGTGATAAAAAAATTTAATATAAAACTTTAATTCTGCAATTTTTATTAAAAATAAGAACAAGTGATTTTTAGTAGTAGCCATTAAATGATACGTTTACGACATTAAGAAAATGAATTACAAGGATTTTAGAAAGTAATTCTTGACAATTATCCGTGATGGTTGGTGCTGCTGTATTTTAATATATTTGGGTATTATTATGATTATAAAAATGTTATGAATGTGGTAAATAATAAAAGAATAAAATGGGACCCGAGTTTAGGCGTGAATGAAATGTTAAAAACGATAAAAAAACATTTTTGGGGGCAAACGAAGGAAATCGGTAAACCTTTTTTGGAGGAATATTTTGTGGCATGAGAAATGAATTTTGAGCATGAGAAAAGTACCCAAAGATGGTTGGGAGAAATTTTGACGTGCGATTTGTCCTGAAATGCATTTTTACGAATGTTAGGAATGACAAAATTTGGCATTAAGGTACTTTTTATGTAGGGGTTGTTTTCTGGACAGTATTCATTTTTAAATTTACTATATTTAATTAGTATTTTTAAAATTAAATACTTTTGACTTTGGAATCACTCAAATCGGAATTTTCTAGATGAAATACGACGAAAACAATGTTTTGGACAAAGAGATAAAAATTTTACTACTTTGTATCTTACTTTAGAAAAAAAAGGATTCTTTTATCTTCAATAGAAATTTGGGATAATTCACTTATCATAATAATATATTTTTATCTAAGGATTTACGAGAAATTTTAGAAGTAAAAATCAATTCTTTATCATAAGTAAATACAAACGACCTTAGTAAGTGATTAAATTTAAAAACATTATACTTGTCTTTTTAGTAGAAAAGCTTAGATTTTCTTAAGTTCACAATTCAAGAGATATAATTGAAACTATGTTATTTTTTTATTAGATATCTATTATATCAATAAATTAAATTTTTTATACTAGAGAATTTCTTATAAGATTCGTTTAGAAAATAACCTTGATATTCTAATGAAAAGAATTTTTGGTAGTATTGAATCTTTGAGACTTAGCCTCTACAACGCGAAAAGTTTTATGGCTTAGATGTTTTACACGCTTTAAGGACAAATACACTATGTGAGTTAGGTTCCGTCTAGACTTCGGGCACCTTAGTACTTGAGACAATACATGGCATTTTGCATTTGGAGTTGAGGAGAGATGTTGGAAAAATCCCCTAGAGTATACAGTGATGGGTACACTGAAGAATCTGTCGCGCCTTGATACCTGAGGGCAGTCTAGGGAGTATAACCCGAGGTGGGAATTCCAAGTGGCATCAGATTCACGCCCGTCGCCGGATATCCCGTAGCAAACTTTGGTGTACTTCGACAAGAGGCGGGATTTTCTATGACCGTGGAGTGCCCATTCTGTGGTGATGTGTAATATATGTGATTGGCCATTTGATGATTGGGACTGTGAATCCCTACCCATTTGTGAAAACCAGAACGAGGAGAGCTCTGGTCGCTCTAGTTGGGCAGGGGAGATAAGGGTGACTGATTGTACACATGATTATTGGTATATGAGACTGAGGAATGGAAGTTGGGCCCCATTGCATATTGGTAATGAATTATGACTTACAGTAATTGATTTTAACACATGCATAGCATGCCATCATTATATGACTAACCCTCTGACTGTTATTGATATTTGTGTATGTAAAGTTTTATATGTCTATTCTAAGGTATGTTGTATGTAAATTTTCTATAGTTTAAAATATTAAGCCACCCTTGTATGTATAATTTATAGGTTGAGAGCTTTGTACTCACTCTTTTTGTTGTTGTGTGTTATTTTTCCTTTTCTATGATCATCAGTAAAAGGACAAGGCGGGCATGGGCAGGACTTGGAATACCTACAATAGAGGACACCAGATAGAAAGCGACGACTGTGTATATCTTCTGTTTGCATTGAGATCATTGTAGACTCGACATTTCTATTATGTTGTTATTTTGCAGTAGTTGTCAGGAGCCGGTGAGCTCCGTACTCTTTTAAGTACTCTCATGTTAAAAGAATCGATCTATATAATATATTTATTTTAAAATAATGTACTGATGATCACCAATAAAAAAAAATACTCCTATTTTTAGTGACTCCTTAATTAAATAGGACGTTCCAGAGTGCGAATTTGTCCTAGTTAATCGAGGGTGTCACACATGACCCTCAAAATCAATATCCAATCACCATCACACATATAAGGCATTAAACAATAGTATAGATATACAAAACAAATACCATATACAACAAGTTCAAAATACATATGTCCAAGTTATTCAATCCAAAAGCATGTCAGTTAAGGCATCAAGACAACTCTTCCTTCACACTTTACCTCATTTCTTCCCAAAAGCATCACTCCATGGTCATGCCCTACAAATTGAGAGCTAAATAGAAAACATGGAGAGTGAGCATACTTTCTTAATGATAATCAATCAAAAAAATTATGACAATATAAACATGTGAATACAACCCAACATATTCTCATATCAAGGAGTTTCAATCCAACAACAATGTCACATTTCATTTCAACTTTCATTGAACATATATATTTATATATAACAAGCAAAAATAACGATAATACTACCAAATAGAACCATGTCACTTGTAACACCCTAATTTTTAATTAAATAAATTAAACCAACAGGGAAATTTTTCCAAATTCTAAAGTTAATAAACCGTACATAATCTGCTCGAATAACAAAACCGGGCGCAACAAGGAAAAAGGAGGGGAAAAAGACAAGGGAAATGGGCAAATGCATAGCGAAAGGGGAAGCGCTTAAGCGAAACTACACTCGACATCCTGTCACTCCACTCAGTATTCTTCCACTCGGATTTCATGCGTATGGTGCGCTCGGGAAGGTCCACTTCTTAATTCACTCGGATTGACTCTAATACATACTAGTTTCATCCAGACAGCCTATCACACTCCGTGGCTTCACTCGATCGGATTATGTATATATATATATTGGCAACCCGAAAATGATCCCCAAAGCCGCTCACTCGGAATCCATGAAGACTTCTCACTCGGAATAACTTTCATGCCCATCACGCCACTCGGGACATTTCACTCACTTTTCACTCAGTGACCATAATATTTCCTACTCTGATTTTCCCACTAAGTCAAGGGGCGCTCGGGTTCTCTAGCTACTTACTAATTTATTACAATGGGCCCACTTAGAGTCTTAGGTGTCGTTCCCTAGTCGGTGAACTCTCACTCGGCGGATTCTCAATCGGAAATCGTTGATTAATCTCCACTCGGGAAAATCTCACAGATATCACTTAAAGAATTCAAACCAATTCCCGCTCCAGGCTATATGACCTCACTCACTCGGTGCTATCCGACTCCTCATCACTCGGAATATCTCCCTATCTCGCTTTCCCCAACAACAACTTAGCTCCGCTTCTACCCATAGTCACACTGACCTCATACGCTCGGAAAGTATACCTGTACACCCATATTTATCACTCGGACATCACTCATAGCGTAGGATAAACACACAATATATATATAAGGATGTATTTAAATAATTACAAATGCATCATCATGTTCTCTCTACCCAAGAGGGTTCAAGTTGTAATGTAAGGGACTAAAACCAAAATACGAGCCGGCCAAGGCTTAACAAGATCTTATATACAATATATACATATACACATATATTCAACAGCGCTCGGATGCTCCGCTCTACACTCAGCTCCTCCTTCATCCTTCATTCCGAGAGATATCCACTGAAAAATGTAGCCACAGTAGGGGTGACTTTTTACATATAAAATGACAGTCAATGACTCGGTATCAGTGTCAGTACGCACACTTACGTTCACTCGGTCGCATTTAGATTAAACTAAGGCCATGCAAATTAGAATAATATTAATAACATACACTCACATACATACTACATAAAGTTCATCCTTATTCACACATACACATGCATCCGCACACTCGGAATTCATTCATAACACCCAACACATGCCACGCGTACTATCCTAATCAACATCATATCTACATGCATGCCTGCGGATCCGACTTAAGTAATGACTTTCAGTTACAGTTTCCCCCTTACTGGCCGCTCGTCCATCAGCTCTTCCCACGTGGTACCGGCCTCCCATTGACGTCTCGAGACTCATCTCTAGCTCCCACGAGCTCTCACAGGATCTAGCCAAGGTCTGTAACTGGAAGCCATTTCTTTGGGGCTCTTGACCTTCCACGGGTCACCCCATTCCTACACATACAACTTATGCATTTTACCAGCAAGCATCGTTACTCAACTGATACCTCCTTCGTAACCACCAAGGTAGAAACCGATTCAATATAGTCCCTATATTTACTTTGTCAATCACACCAGCATGCACAGCAATCAACAGTTCAGAGTAATAACATCGGATGAATCAACTAACAGCCATACATTCATGTCTCACGGTATTAACAGTAATAGAACCGTGCATCACACTCGTCTATATCAGAAAGGCCAACAGACTACATTACCACTATCTTGATTGCATGCAATTATTATATAACTATTAACAAGATACTACTATCATACACATGGAGTCCAAGATCAACAATCATGCATAATACACAGTCGTCACAGACACATGCACACACATAAAGCAGTACATTCATCCGGTACCGTTCGTGGACCATGCATTTGACATGCAAGCGCCCCCTACCTACCGAAGGAACTTAAGAAGCTCTTCTGCTCTCCGACGTTTGGTCTGACGCCCTTTCTGACTCGTCCAGTCCCCCTTCGCACCGTCGTACCCTGTAATCGGCTCAGGGATGGGGAGTTGTTCTTCCTCTGCTTCAGTGATTGTCTTTCACCAGTCGGAGGGGCTATGACCTTTCTCCAGTACTGTCGTCATGATCCCCAGAAACGAAGAATAAAAACAGGGGAAGAAAAGAGGACGAAGACGAAGAAGAAGAAAAGAGAGGATGAAGCAGTAAGGAAGGATGAATATCACGGTGATACAGGGTATATGTATATGCATGCGAAGAGAAGGAAGTGGGATGGGAAAACGTGAATCGCAGTCCACTCACGTGACTCACCAATCACAAGCAGCCATCTCTTACCAACTAAATTAATTTGTCATTATTCCTTAAATTAAATTGATTATAATTAACAATTATCTTCCCACTTTGAAATCAAGGTCTTAATGGTTTATTTCATTCGGTATTTAACTTCAAAATTGGGATGTTACAGTTCTCCCCCTCTCAAAAGAATTTCGTCCTCGAAATTCAGTTGGCAACTCACCTTGGTTAAACAACTCGGGGTACTGCTGCCTCATGGCGTCTTCGCGTTCCCAGGTACAAGAGGTAGTCCCCTTCTATTACCATTCCACTTCAACTAGTTGTACGTCCTTGCTCCTCAAACGCTTTACCGATCGGTCCATAATTCTAATCGGTATAGCTACAGTGGTCAGGTCTTCCTTGATTTCCACTTCCTCATCAGGCATTATGTGATTGGGATCATGTAGATATTTCCTTAGTTGGGACACGTGAAACACGTTATGCAATCGGGATAAGTGAGTCGGTAATGCTATTCGGTATGCTATGGAGCTGACTCGTTCCAACACCTCATAAGGCCCAATGTATCGGGGGCTCAACTTCCCGCCTTTCAAGGCTCGCCCGACTTCTTTACTCGGTGAAGTCTTCAAAAACACTCTGTCTCCGACTGAAAACTCTAATGGTTTGGTTCGTTTGTCATGGTAGCTCTTCTGCCTATCTTGAGACGCCTTCATCCTTTCTCTTATCACTCGGATCTGTTCTGATGTTTGCTTTACAATTTCTGGCCCCAATAGCAGACTCTCACCCGTTTCTGACCAGCAGAGTGGGGTTTGGCATCTTCGACCATAAAGTGCTTCGTAGGGTGCCATACCGATGCTGTTGTGGTGGCTATTGTTGTATGTAAACTCGATAAGGGGAAGGTACTGCTCCCAATTTCCACCGTGCTCCAACACACACGCCCTTAGCAAGTCCTCCAGGCTTTGAATCATTCGCTCGGATTGTCCATCCGATTGGGGGTGGTAAGCGGAACTTAGCCAAAGCTTCGTACCCAATTCCTGGTGCAGGCTGGTCCAAAACCGGGATGTGAACCTAGGATCCCTATCCGATACGATAGAAGTCGGCACTCCATGCAGTCAGACAATTTCGCGTATGTAAATCTGGGCCAACTTATGCATTGGGTATCTCATATTCACAGGTAGGAAGTGTGCACTCTTCGTCAGTCGGTCAACAATGACCCAAATTGCATCATGGCCCGCTCGGTTTTTTGGCAATCCCATGAAAAAGTCCATGGCAATTGAGTCCCATTTCCACACGGGAATCTCCAGGGGTTGCAATGCACCATATGGCTTCTGGTGCTCGACCTTCGATTTCTAACAGGTAATACACCGAGCCACGTATTCTGCCACATTCCTCTTTAATGCGGGCCACCAAAATTATGCTCTTAGATCATGGTACATCTTCGTGGTACCCGGGTGGATACTTAGCAAGCTCTTGTGAGCTTCATCAAGCACCATACTTCTCAATTCTCCTCCACCCGGTACATATATTCTGTTTCTCACTCGGAAGATTCCATCCGATCCCTCGATCAGGGACAAGTCCTTTCCTTTGGCCTGAGTCTTCTTCATCTCAGCCAAGTAGGAATCTGACTGCTACTGTTCGTACACAGATTTCAGGAATTCATTGGCGATTCTCAACGTACCGATTGTTATTTTCTGAGAGGAGGGGATGTCAACATGTAAGTTCATGTCTCGGAAATGTTCCAATAACTCCACTTCCCTTACCATCATCACTGCTATATGGAGAGATTTCCGACTCAACGCGTCGGCAACAACGTTTGCCTTACCCGGATGGTACTTTAGCTCGAAATCATAATCTTTTAAAAATTCCATCCATCTCCTCTGCCTCATATTCAGCTCCTTTTGGTCGAATAAGTATTTGAGGCTCTTGTGATCACTGTATACTTCAAATCTGGACCCGAACAAATAATGCCTCCAGATCTTCAATGCGAAGACTACGGCTGCCAGCTCTAAGTCATGGGTCGGGTAATGTTGTTCGTGAGGTCTCAATTGCCGAGAGGCATACGCTATCACTCGGTATTTCTACATTAACACGCATCCCAATCTGAGTCCTGACACATCACAGTAAACCACGAAGCTCTCTTGCAAGTTAGGTAATGCCAACACTGGAGCAGTCGTCAACTTGTCTTTCAGCTCTCGGAAACTGCTCTCGCACTCGGAACTCTATACGAAGGGAATGTTTTTCCGAGTCAATTTAGTCAGTGGGAAGGCCAACTTAGAAAAACCCTCAATGAATCTTCTATAATAACCAGCCAGGCCCATAAAGCTCCTTATCTCCGAGACCGACTTGGGTCTCTCCCACGCCATTATAGTTGCTACTTTCGAAGGGTCCACCGAGACACCTTCCTCAGAAATCACATGTCCGAGGAAGTGGATCTTATCCATCCAGAAATCGTACTTTGAGAGCTTTGCAAACAACTGCTTCTCCTTCAACACTTGAAGTACTGCTCGGAGGTGTTCTTCATGCTCCTCAGGAGTCTTAGAGTAGATTAGGATATCATCAATGAAAACTACAACAAATCGGTCTAGATATGGGTGGAATATACTGTTCATGTAATTCATGAAGACAGCAGGGGCGTTTGTCACACCGAACGGCATCACTACATACTCGTAGTGGCCATACTGAGTCCTAAAGGCAGTTTTAGGAATGTCCGAGTCCTTCACCCGGATTTGGTGGTATCCTGATCGTAAATTGATCTTGGAGAAGACTGAAGCGCCACGCAGCTGGTCAATTAGATCGTCAATTCTGGGCAATGGGTACCGATTCTTAATTGTGAGTTTGTTTAGCTGTCGGTAATCTATACATAGTCTCATGCTGCCATCCTTCTTCTTAACAAGTAGTACAGGTGCGCCCCATGGTGACACACTCGGCCTAATGAATTATTTTCTGAGTAACTCATCCACTTGCTTCTTCAACTCGGCCAATTCTATTAGGGACATTCTATAAGGTGCACTGGAGATTGGCTCGGCTCCAGGGATCAGGTCTATAGAGAATTCGACTTCTCTATTAGGAGGGACACTCGGTACATCCTCTGGGAACACCTCTGGGAATTCACAGACAGTCGGAATTTCATCCACTCGGGCTTTACTCTCACCCTCGGTTAAACAAAGCATCATAAACAGTTGAGCTATACCTTGTATCGTGTAGTCCTCATTGTGCTGCCTCGGGAAGATTATCCTTCGGTTTCTATAATCCACTAACACCTTGTTGGCTGAAAGCCAATCTACGCCGAGCACGATATCAAGGCCATTCAAAGGCACGCACACAAGATTGAAGGTAAAACTCTGATCATCCAACACAAACGTTACGTCCTTACACATCGTTGATGTCAACACCTTAGGGCCAGTCGGGTTGGCTACTTCCAAAATCCGATCCATATCCACAGTCGGTAATCGCAATCGTCTCACACACTCATCAGCTACGAAGGAATGGGTGGCTCCAGAATCAAAAATTACACTAAGTGTATATTTACCGAGTAGGCACTTACTTTGTACTAAGTCGTTCGCTTGTGCAGCTTCCTCAGCACTGATGGCGTAGACTCTCCCAGCAGCTGGTTGATCGGTGTTTCTCCTCCGATTATTTGGGGCAACCATCATATTTCCTCTGGCTCTGTTGCTTTCGCCCCCCGAGCTTTGACCATTGTTTCCACAGCTCCTCACCTGGAAACCTCCCTGACGCGCATTGGTACTTGTTTGACGGAGTTGGGGGCAGTCAGGGCGAATGTGCCCCTTCTCCTTGCAATGAAAACACTTGACATCTGCACTAACACAATTCTGAGCAAAGTGGTCGCCACCACATTTAAAACACTTGCCATATTTTGGTCGTCCACTCATCTGTCTCCCTTGGTTACTGCGATCTTGATATCTAGTAAAGGGTCCATTTCTTCCCATGTTACCTGGCCTCTTGAAGCGTGACTGTTGAGGCCTCAAGGAGGAACTTGCTCTACTATTCTGGCCTGAGTGGGCCTTGTCATCTTCTTCAAATATTCTACACTTATTCACCAATGCAGGAAAACTCCTAATCTCTTGGTATCTGCAGGCTCTCTTAATATCTGATCTCAATCCATTCTCGAATTTAAGGCACTTGGAGTTCTCCGTCCCCGGTTGTTGGAAGGGTGGGTAGAATAGACACAATTCTTCGAATCTGGCCGCGTATTCTTCCACAGTCATGGAACCCTGTTTCAACTCCATAAACTCCAATTCCTTCCGACTCCTTACTGTGTCGGGGAAGTACTTCTCTAAGAAGCATGTCTTGAAATTGTTCCAGGTCAGCTGAGTATCATCATCAGGAAATCGGTTTCTGGCTATCTTCCACCAGTTCTCCGCCTCGTCTCGCAGCATATACACTGCACATTCTACCTTCTGGGCCTCGGTACAGCGAAGACCCCCAAAAATCCTTTCCAACTCTTGAGTCCATTTAAAAGCTGCCTCAGGGTTACGCCCTCCTTGAAATTCACTCGGCTTCCTTTTCAGGAAGCGGTCCAACACTTGGCCTCCTTCAGCTCGTTGCTGGCCCTGTCTCTCGAACACGTCAACAAAACGTTGGAAGGCCGTGGCTATGGCCTCCATGCTTTGGCGATTCGTCATCCTTTATCCTGAAATTAACACCCCTTCAAGGATAAATATACCAAGTCACTTACTACCGATCGTATCTCAGCCTAATATTCAGTAACTTAGCACATTATGCCATTTCTATATGTTACACAATCAGTCGGACCAGGAGGAACAACCTCCTATCCACAAATCAATATCACAGTATCAATCAGGTTCAACAATATCACAATAATGATGACCATTCGATCATAATACACACAACCGCTCACACTTGGTAAGCATACCTTGGCCTTGGACCTTTCGGTCTGCTCTGATACCAAAATGTAACACCCTAATTTTTAATTAAATAAATTAAACCAACAGGGAAATTTTTCCAAATTCTAAAGTTAATAAACCGTACATAATCTGCTCGAATAACAAAACCGGGCGCAACAAGGAAAAAGGAGGGGAAAAAGACAAGGGAAATAGGCAAATGCACAGCGAAAGGGGAAGCGCTTAAGCAAAACTACACTCGGCATCCTGTCACTCCACTCGGTATTCTCCCACTCGGATTTCATGCGTATGGTGCGCTCGGGAAGGTCCACTTCTTAATTCACTCGGATTGACTCCAATACATACTAGTTTCATCCAGACAGCCTATCACACTCCGTGGCTTCACTCGATCGGATTATGTATATATATATTGGCAACCCGAAAATGATCCCCAAAGCCGCTCACTCGGATTCCATGAAGACTTCTCACTCGGAATAACTTTCATGCCCATCACGCCACTCGGGACATTTCACTCACTTTTCACTCGGTGACCATAATATTTCCTACTCTGATTTTCCCACTAAGTCAAGGCGCGCTCGGGTTCTCTAGCTACTTACTAATTTATTACAATGGGCCCACTTAGAGTCTTAGGTGTCGTTCCCTAGTCGGTGAACTCTCACTCGGCAGATTCTCAATCGGAAATCGTTGATTAATCTCCACTCGGGAAAATCTCACAGATATCACTTAAAGAATTCAAACCAATTCCCGCTCCAGGCTATATGACCTCACTCACTCGGTGCTATCTGACTCCTCATCACTCGGAATATCTCCCTATCTCGCTTTCCCCAACAACAACTTAGCTCCGCTTCTACCCATAGTCACACCGACCTCATACGCTCGGAAAGTATACCTGTACACCCATATTTATCACTCGGACATCACTCATAGTGTAGGATAAACACACAATATATATATAAGGATGTATTTAAATAATTACAAATGCATCATCATGTTCTCTCTACCCAAGAGGGTTCAAGTTCTAATGTAAGGGACTAAAACCAAAATACGAGCCGGCCAAGGCTTAACAAGATCTTATATACAGTATATTCATATACACATATATTCAACAGCGCTCGGATGCTCCACTCTGCACTCAGCTCCTCCTTCATCCTTCATTCCGAGAGATATCCACTGAAAAATGTAGCCACAGTAGGGGTGAGCTTTTACATATAAAATGACAGTCAATTACTCGGTATCAGTGTCAGTACGCACACTTACGTTCACTCGGTCGCATTCAGATTAAACTAAGGCCATGCAAATTAGAATAATATCAATAACATACACTCATATACATACTACATAAAGTTCATCCTTATTCACACATACACATGCATCCGCACACTCGGAATTCATTCATAACACCCAACACTTGCCACGCGTACTATCCTAATCAACATCATATCTACATGCATGCCTGCGGATCCGACTTAAGTAATGACTTTCAGTTACAGTTTCCCCCTTACTAGCCGCTCGTCCATCAACACTTCCCGCGTGGTACCGGCCTCCCATTGACGTCTCGAGACTCATCTCTAGCTCCCAGGGCTACCACGAGCTCTCACAGGATCTAGCCAAGGTCTGTAGCTGGAAGCCATTCCTTCGGGGCTCTTGACCTTCCACGGGTCACCCCATTCCTACACATGCAACTTATGCGTTTTACCAGCAAGCATCGTTACTCAACCGATACCTCCTTCGTAACCACCAAGGTAGAAACCGATTCAATATAGTCCCTATATTTACTTTGTCAATCACACCAGCATGCACAGCAATCAACAGTTCAGAGTAATAACATCGGACGAATCAAGTAACAGCCACACATTTATGTCTCACGGTATTAACAGTAATAGAACCGTGCATCACACTCGTCTATATCAGAAAGGCCAACAGACTACATTACCACCATCTTGATTGCATACAATTATTATATAACTATTAACAAGATACTACTATCATACACATAGAGTCCAAGATCAACAATCATGCATAATACATAATCGTCACAGACACATGCACACACTTAAAGTAGTACATTCATCCGGTACCGTTCGTGGACCATGCATTTGACATGCAAGCGCCCCCTACCTACCGAAGGAACTCAAGAAGCTCTTCTGCTCTCCGACATTTGGTCTGACGCCCTTTCTGACTCGTCCAGTCCCCCTTCGCACCGTCGTACCCTGTAATCGGCTTGGGGATGGGGAGTTGTTCTTCCTCTGCTTCAGTGATCGTCCTTCACCAGTCGGAGGGGCTATGACCTTTCTCCAGTACCGTCGTTGTGATCCCTAGAAACGAAGAATAAAAACAGGGGAAGAAAAGAGGACGAAGACGAAGAAGAAGAAAAGAGAGGATGAAGCAGTAAGGAAGGATGAATAGCACGGTGATACAGGGTATATGTATATGCATGCGAAGAGAAGGAAGTGGGATGGGAAAACATGAATCGCAGTCCACTCACGTGACTCACCAATCACAAGCAGCCATCTCTTACCAACTAAATTAATTTGTCATTATTCCTTAAATTAAATTGATTATAATTAACAATTATCTTCCCACTTTGAAATCAAGGTATTAATGGTTTATTTCATTCGGTATTTAACTTCAAAATTGGGATGTTACATCACTAAACCATAATATTATCACATCTATTTCCACAATCCATAAGCAACATGAAGAGGTGAGACCAACAACAATACACACATAATTAGTTAGTGTCCAAAAGTGGGATTCATCTCTCAATCAACACTCTCAATAGATTACCATTTTTCTTGGTCATCTCCAACTCAAACATCATATTCCTATGGCTAATGCATATGTCATACCATGAAATGCATATGTAACAAATTCAATTTGAAACAATTGTTTGTAACACATGTGTACACAATTTATCAATTAATCATAACCATGCATAGTTAGTTAAATATTTATCCCCCTACAAGGGTCCCATTCACAAGATCCCGCAAGACCTTAATTATTTCCACATGTCAAGTGATCGCAACCACTTATAATGGTTTAAATATTTGTCCCTCGTACAAGCGTCCTTTTGACAAGATCTCGCAAGACCTTAATTATTTCCACATGTCAAGTGATCACAACCACTTATAATCATTTAAATATTTATCCCCCGTGCTAGGGTCATTTTCCCATTGTCAAGTGATCGCAACTACATATAATATGATATGCCATGCATGCTATGAATGCAAGAATGCATTTGCTAGCCTTAGCTTCATAAGGATTTCTAACATTTTAGTTAGTGGCATGTAAAAAATCACATTAATCTCCAAGGCATATAATTTATCATAGAATCATCTAAGGTATCAATTCACATTGCTCATAATATGTTAGCCAAGGAGTCTCATTAATATCAATCCACACATGGGAGTCAAGAGGCATATCAACAAGCACAATCTATATATATATATATATATATATATATATATATGACATCAACATATTTACCAATCCAAAATTAAACCATCAACAAGGTTTAATCTCATACAACTTGTCAATAGGAGGTAGCATATCCATTCAAGGAAAAATATGCAAGTATGCACCAATATATATACATTATCAACACACAATTGATCATGCATTTAGAAATATACTCTCCTCCTACCTCAAGAGAAGTATTCCATCGGGTTAGATGGTCCTGCTTCACTAGAATTGTCAAACCCTACATTAAATAAATGTAGGACCAAATCAATCACCCATTCAAACATCATTCTCAATTCTGGTTATACAAATAATTATATATACACGATTCTCATCATGTTGTAAATATTTATAAGCTTTATTTCCTTATTTTATTAGGTTTCGGGAATTCCTTCTCAGTAACCAAAATCCATTATAATTAAAGAGCTATGACACAACACCTAAGCCATCAACACACACCAAACTTCTTATCCATCATCCTTAATAGATTTTATTATCTCAAACGTATTATACCAATCTCATTCATATTAACACTACAAAATATCACTCTTACCAATTTTACTAACTTAGTATCTTATCATATATTATTGATTTTTCAAATTTCCAACATCAATAATTAATACCAATCATTTCAAAATTTCATTTTCATATGAAAAATCACTTAATGGGAAATGAATCACATTCTCTTCGAAATTTTGTCAACGGCCTTAAACTCCACACTTTAGGGTTTTGACTTAAATTTCCCAACATCAATTCCAATAACTTTTCTTGCATCATTTCAAGCATTCTTAAACCAACAATATCAAATCTCAATCATCAGCAACCAATCAACAAATCCCAATGGTCATCTAGCCTAGGGTTTGGGTTCTACATGCATTTTCTCAACAAAACAACACCTAATCATTCATCATTAATCTTTAATAAGCCCAAAACCACCAAGAAAACCCATTAAAGGTCAAAAACACATGCCTCTTCTCTATACCTTATAATAGAAAACAAAATTGAGAGGGAAAAAGAGAAAGATGACTCAAGCTTGACTCCAATATCCAATACATGCTTCACAAATCCATGCTCAAGTATTGATTTTGCAAGAAAATGGCTGATGCCAAATCTCCGAGTCATTATTTTGATATGTAATTCTCAAAAGATTTACGCCTTGGCAAGCGCACCATTCGTTAAAATTGTATTATATTTGATCGTCCCACAGGGATTGTGGTAAGTACCTCAATCTCAGACTAGTACAAGCTGAACCAATACAAGCACAGAAAGTTCATTCGGTTTTTGTTGTTTTAATGTTTTCTAGTTGTTTTTGTATTTCCAGAAAGAGTGTTAAGATGAAATGTGAAAAAGTGATTAATAGAAAATAGGTCAGGATTGCTTCGGTTCATAAATTCATCAAGAAACATGCAATTAAAGTATAATCAAACTTCATAATCCAGAGGACAATCCGCTTGTGGTTATTCCCTAATTCCTTAGGTGAAAAACACTAATCCTTAAGCATCGAACCTTAATTCCTTAAGTGTTCAATTAACCTAAGAATCTAATGTGAAATTGGAGGTTGAACTTTAACTATTCAACTAAATTGATTAGGCCTGAACTAGTTAGAAAGCTGGAAATTACCTAAGCTTCAACCATGATTCCTCACTAGCGAAGTTCTTCATCAGTTCTGGATTTGTCAATCCAGCAATTCAGATCCACTCCTCAGCTTGTTCGCCTCAGGATCTAGAAGTTGATTTCCTCACTCACAGCTTCAAGATTCCATTGCTAACCTTCGCAATCCTAACCTTAGGAATTTAGAACTCCATCGACTTCGGTTCCATCGAAGGATTGTGGAACGTCATGGAGGAGAGGATTTAGAGAGAGAAAATAAAGTAGTGAGATGTTCGAAGTTTCGAATGAATTGTGTTCGATGTATTCTGTGTGTATCTGTCTCTGTTTTTTTACAGAATATGTACAAGCATATATATATAGGCATCTACCTAACTAACTAACTTAACTAATTACTTAGAAAGCTTAAGTTAATGACTAAGCTAACTAACTAATTACATAATTACAGAATAACTAACTAATTACAGCTCAGCTCTTAACAGATTCCAGTTCCTCATTAGTTAATTTATAGCTCAGCACTTAAATTACTAAGGTACAGAAGTAGGGGAGAAGGCAGCAGGAAACAACACTGGTGCCGAGTGTCTTCTGGAGGGAACAATCAATGTTTTAAATATCAACCTTTACGCTTGAGCGAACTGGGTTCTCACTTGGGCGAGCTTGAAATATGTACTGCAGTATTGCTTTCTCGCTTAAGCGTGATGGAGAAGCTTGGGCGAGAGTGATATTTTGGGGTCACGCTTGAGCGTGAGCTTGCTTGCTTGAACGAATTTGACTCTCGCTTGAGCGAATGGATTATTCAATCAGCATTCTGAAATTGACGCTCGAGTTCTTCTTTTTATCTTCGGTTCCCTGTTCTATTTTGGAGTCAGTATCTTTTGGACTCTTTTCAGTCAGATTTGTGAAGTCTCACTCGGATTTTCCAAATCTCGCTTGGCTTTTTCCTTTCGGCTTGAGCGCTCTTTTTCCTGCACCAATAAACAACTAATTTGCCCAGCGTTTGTTCACTGATTGTCTAGTATTTGTATGCTGGGTTAATGATATTATAAATAAACTCAATTTCTTAACTAATTAATGTTTTTAATCAGCTTCTTACATAAATTAAGCACTTTTGAAATAATTAAATAAATTATAATTTATTAGCAATTAATTAAATAATAAGGCTAAACTAATCATTAAATAATGAATTAAGTCACATAAAAGGCAGAATAATTAAGTCTTTTCAAGACTTATCACATCCCCAAACTTAAAACTTGCTTGTCCTCAAGCAAATATTCAGATTAATTAACTAACAAGCTGTTATTCAACACAATCAACCTTTCCTTAACTTAGTTCATGCTATAATTATTGAATACCGACCATGCTTTCTTTTTGCAATTTCTAAAAGTATAATAACTTACACCTCCTTTGGGAAACAAGCTGTTGATGCTTTCCTTACTGGGTCGGTGTTTCACTCTTCTCTCGGTGTATAGGGTAAATAGAATGCACTCATCACCTGCATACTTGTTAGATAAACATAGGCTTGCAACAGTTCTAAACGCCATGCCATATGCCAACACAATCGGATCAGTAAGGGCTTTTTAAGCTTATAATGGGGCTGGGCTACAGGCTCTATTATTGTTTTTCCGAAATGAGTGTCGGGTTACAAGATGTGTCCACTGATGCCTTGACTCAATTTTAACTTAATTGCCTTTACTTAGCAAGCTCCATTCTTTTCCGAGTGAATGCTAACTTAATAACTTGCGGTGCTGTGCACCTTTTTTTTCCTTTCAGTCCTTCGGACTTTTCTTTTCTTTCTTTCCATCTTTTTCCAATCACATTTTTTTTCAATCGGTGCTTTGCACCTTTTTCCTTGCTGATTTTTTTTCATTTTTCTTCTCGGCTTTTCTATTTCTCCCTTCATTTCTCTATTTATTCATCTATAACCAAGGTCGGAGTGTGTCCTTAATTGATGCTAGGCACACTCTTCATCATCCCCAAACATAGAACTTGCTAGTCCCTAGCAATAAGTAAGACTGAGCAATTCATTAGTGGAACATCCAGGGGTAAATCAGTCGGTTTTTTTTTAGATATATAGGCTTGTAATGTTAGGTGAATAAACAGAATAAAAGGGTCTCAGGCTCAAACATAATTATTGGGTCAAAGGATAATTAAATATATTGGGAAGGCTACTTTTTGGCCCTGGCTAAATTAACAAAGAAGGCCTTCATCATTTCCGATTGGCTGGCATACAATCAATTAGCAAGCACTGAAGCAAATTCTGTCTCACTAACTAGCATGCAAGTTCACTCGGAAAAGAATAAAACAGGCTCAAAAGCTACAAATATAATAGTTAATCAGCCAGTCATGTCCCCAAACTTAATGTAAGGTCATACATTCAGATTACTAACTAGCATGCCGAGTAAACAATTAATTAATAATGAAATAGTTATGGCCAGGGATCATGAGTTAAACAAAGCCGATCAATTAATTTATCCGACTAAAGCCTAAGAATCAGCAAACTTTAACTTATTAAGATGGATTTAAAATTAAACGCAATTAGCATATTTTAGCAATTAAGGAGTCGGAGTAATGGAAGACTTCCCTTTTTACCTGACTGGCAGTGCCTGGAAAGCAATTACTCAGACTGACATGCACGGGTTTTCCGATACAATTAAGAAAAATTAAATAATAACAACAACCTTAATAAAAACATAAAATTCCATTACAACCACAAGAGAATATTCAATGTTCAGAAAACTATTAAAATAAAGTCAAGTCAGTACATAAGAACAACATAAAACATGGAGCAACAACTTAATCATCCTGATCCTCATTCTCTTCATTCTGCTCTGAAGATGATAGGAGATCAGCTGCCAGGGGTACGTCCTCAGAGGAAATAGTGAATCCAATGGAAGCCAACCATGCATCTCTGTCAGGTAGGGCTCCTATTTCTGCTATGTGCTCTACCCTCAATTTGGTGGCAATCTTCCTGAGCATGAGATCGTGGTTCAAGACCCGATCATAGATTCCAAGTTGCATCTTCTTCATGACCTGCAATTCCTGCAACACCATAGAAATGTTAGAAGAAGAAGAACCGGCTCCTGCTGATTGCTTGGGATGCTCAGTCTCTCTGGTCTTAAACTTTATATCATAGTCTTCAGCAGCCTTAGCATCTCTGAACCTGTGCCTGTCAAAACTTTCAACTTTTGGCGATTCGTTCCTCTCAACTGCAGGGGATGCATTCCTTTGAACCGAAGGAGATGCATTCCTTTCAGCTTGACTTTGACTGGGTGCAGGTTCAGAAGAATCAGATATACTTATGGTTGCCACTTCCTTTTCGTTATCTGTTTACTTTTTTCTCACACTTCCTTCTGCAAAATTTGGTCTAGGTTTTTGCAGGAGTCTCTGTGATCTTCTTTTCATGGTTAATGATAAAAAATACTGATAAACAACCTAAATGAAAATAAGTACAGAAATCCAAAACAAACACAGCAAACCAAAAATGTGAGATGCATGGCTATGAACATTGGAAGAATATTAACAAAGAAACAGGAAAATACTAAGCATGTACTTAGAAGTGAACGAAATAAGTGAAATAAGTGGAAAGATGGTACCTTTCTTAGGAATCAGAAGGTGCCTTTTCATCTTCAACCCAAGTTTCAGCGTAGGAATTTAGGGTTTGTACGCTGAAGGGTTTTTATACTGTTGAAGTCACTACCCAAGAAATGCGTAAGTATGCTCCAGCTTTATTTATTACTTTATTATTATTATTATTATTATTATTTTATAGGCACTCTCACTCGGCTCACATACTGAATAGGTGGAAGATCGAGTGAGACTGGGAAGAGATGCCGAGTGGATTCACGAAAGATGAGTGACAGTGATGAAGAAGACGAAAGAATGAACAAACGATAAAAAAGAACGAATGAAAACAAATTCCTAGTAAATGGGACAAGTGAAAGATATACCAACCGGATGAAAGCGATAAGTAAATGAAAGAGTGAGTGGAAGAACAAATGGAAGAACAACACGTGAATGAATACCGGATCCCGAGTGAATGAAAACTGAATGGAAATGATCCTGAGTGAATGAAGGACGAATGGATACAAGAACGAGTAAAAGAATGGATGAATGAAGTAGAGTGCATGTGAGACGAGTGAACAACTGCAGTGAGATGCGAGTAAACAGAAAAGCGAGTGGGAGAAAGAACAATGAAAGCAAGACTGAGTGAAAGAAAGAAAGAGTAAAATAAATGACGATTGGAAGAGTGTATGGAAGAACGAGTGGAAGAATGAATGAGTGGGAGACAGTGAATGGAAGACTGCAGAGGAAGAGACCAAGTGAAAGAGTGAAAAGAGTGAAAAGAAAATGACCGAGTGAATGAAAAATCGAGTGAATATGGAGAAAGATACCGAGTGATGGAGATACTGAGTGGTAAAGGACAAGTGGAAGAGTAAACAAAACAACGAGTGCAGAGAAGGAATGAGTAAATAGAAGAACCGATGAATAAAAGACGAACGGAAAAATGAGAGCAAAGCTGAGTGAATGAAACAACAAATGGAAGAACGAATGGATAAAAGATAGAGTGCGGTAATGAAAGACTGAATGACAGGTGAGGAACAAAAAAGAAAGAATGACCGAGTGAATAAAGACGAGTAGATTGAGGGTGGATGAAAAAAGAAAAATACAGAAAAGTTTATGAGAAAACCGAGAAAGAATTTAGGTGGAATGAAATAACGAGTAAATGAATACCGAGTGGATTATACCGGGTAAGAATGAAAAATGAATGAATGAACAACGAGTGGACGTAAGAACGGAAAAACGAGTGGAAGAGCACGAAAGAATGAATGACTGACCGGGTGAATAAACACGAGTGAAAGATAAAACAAGAAGGAGATAAACTGAGTGGATAAAAGAATAACTACAGGGGAAACTGAGTGAATGAAAATACTGAGTGGATGATGGATTGAGAAAAACACAGACGAAGCATTCATGAAATACTGAGTGAAAAAGATCGGGTGAGGTAGTGACGAGTGGAAGAGTGAAAGAGTGACCGAGTGAATGGAGAACGAGTGAAAGAGATCAGGCAAGGGAATGAGAGACTGAGTGAGAAAGACGAGTGGATGAAAAAGAAAAACGGAAGACCGAGTGAACACAAGACTGACAAGAAAATATACTGAGTGAATAGGAGACTAATTGATACAAAACTGACTGTGATGAGTGATGAATCCGAGTGATAAAAGGCTGACTGAAATAAATCACCCTTCATCATCTGACCCCTTTATTAAATCAACGATCAGAAATCATTTATTAAAGTCTCCCTTTTTATTCACATCAAAATTTGGAATTTATTGAAGAATGACGAGTGAAGTTCAGTCGGGAAAAAGGGTTAAGAATGAGTAACAGTGATCCGAGTGTACTACTCTCGCTCAAGCTCAGTAAACTTTCGCTTAAGCGCGAAACAACAGCAGCAGCTTCTCGCCTAAGCTACAAGTGCTTCGCCTGAGCGAAATGGAAGAATCAGGCTCGGACTCCCTTCTTTAAAACTTCACAAATTTTATTCAAACTTTATTCACTAATTTTTTTGTTTTCTTTTTATTAATTCCGACACAAAGCATAAAATAAAACACTCGGAACGTAGGGCTGCCTCCCTAGAGCGCTTCTTTAAGGTCACTAGCTTGACCTCTTGGCATCTAAGAGGATGCCTACAGTAGCAAGGAGGTTTTCTGCCTATCAAACTCTCCTCCAAAGTAGAGTTTGAGTCGCTGGCCATTTACCTTAAAAATCCGATCGGTGGTCGGGTCTTTCAGCTCAATTGCACAATGAGGAAAAACCTCATTTACAGTAAAAGGCCCCGACCACTTAGATCTAAGCTTTCCAGGAAAGAGTCTCAGTCGGGAATTGAATTAACAAAACCTGATCACCCTTTTGAAACTCCTTCTTATTGATCCACTTATCGTGCCACCTCTTTGTTTTCTCCTTATAAATAGAGGCACTTCGATAAGCGTTGAGTCGGAACTCCTCCAGTTCATGGAGTTTCAAAACTCTTTCTTCCTGGGATTGGTCACATTCCATGTTTAATAGCTTTGTGGCCCACCACGCCTTATGTTCTAACTCCACAGGGAGATGACAAGCCTTATCGTAAACTAATTGATACGGGGACATGCCAATCAGAGTTTTGAAGGCTGTTCTGTAGGCCCATAATGCATCATCTAATTTTACCGACCAATCTTTCCTAGATTTCCTGACCACTTTCTCTAAAATTCTCTTGATTTCTCTATTTGACAGCTCAACTTGTCCACAAGTTTGTGGATGGTAAGGAGTGGATATCTTATGTAAAACCTCATAGTGACGCAGAGCTTTTTCCATTATTTTATTACAAAAATGTGAACCCCCATCACTAATGAGCGCTCTCGGAACTCCAAACCTAGAGAAAATATTCTTCTTTATGAACCTAAGCACCACATGTGCATCATTGGTTCTGGTCGGGATTACCTCCACCCATTTGGAGACATAATCTACAGCAACAAGTATATATTCATTGGAGAACGACTTTGGAAATGGTCCCATAAAGTCGATACCCCAGACGTCAAATAATTCCATAATTAAAATGTTTGTTAAAGGCATGCCAGCTTTAGCAGAGAGACCTCCGCTCCTTTGACATTTATCACACCTTTTGACATACACTTTAGCATCCTGAAAGATAGTCGGCCAATAAAAGCCACTCTGTAAAACCTTTGCTGCTGTATGGGAGGCACCATGATGTCCTCCATAGTAGGAGTCGTGGCAATGCCACAAGAGCCTTTCTTGCTCGGATTCAGGCATACATCGCCTGATCACTCCATCTACTCCTATTTTATACAGAAATGGATCATCCCAAAGGAAGGTTTTACTATCATGAAAGAATTTTTTCTTCATTTGGGATGTCCAGCCGTCAGGTACCACCGAGGCACTTTTGAAGTTGGCCATATCAGCATACCATGGGCCGGTGATAATTGCCATCAACCTCTCATCTGGAAATTCTTCTTTTATTAAAATAGAATCCGATTCACCTTCCAGACGAGACAGTTGATCGGCAACTAAGTTCTCTACTCCTTTTTTGTCTCTTATTTCTAAGTCAAACTCCTGGAGTAACAGAACCCACCTGATCAGTCTCGGCTTAGATTCTTTCTTAGCTAGTAAGTACTTGATTACCGAGTGATCTGTATATACAATGACCTTAGCACCAATCAAGTAAGTACGAAATTTATCAAATGCATACACCACAGCAAGCATTTCTTTTTCAGTAGTGGTGTAATGTATTTGATTTTTGTTCAACACTTTACTAGCATAATAAATTACATGAGTTAACTTTCCTTTTTTCTGACCCAGCACAACTCCGACTGCAAAGTCACTTGCGTCACACATTAATTCAAACGGTAAAGACCAATCGGGTGCTGCAAGGATCGGAGCTGAAGTCAAACTTTGTTTTAATTTTTCAAAAGCCTTGACACAGTTTTTATTAAACACAAACACATGATCTTTTACAAGCAAGTCGGTCAAAGGCTTAGCTATTTTTGAAAAATCTTTTATAAATCTTCTGTAGAAGCCAGCACATCCTAGAAAACTCCTCACTCCTTTCACGTTGATCGGAGGTGGAAGTTTTTCAATGATTTCTATCTTGGCTCTATCCACTTGAATGCCCTCAGCAAAGATTTTGTGGCCAAGGACTATCCCTCCATTAACCATAAAATGACATTTTTCCCAGTTAAGGACGAGGTTAGCCTCCTGGCATCTCACCAGCACCTTAGATAGGTTACTGAGGCATGTATCAAAACTACTACCAAAGACAGAGAAATCGTCCATGAATACTTCAATGAATTTCTCCACCATGTCCCCAAAGATTTCCAGCATACACCTTTGAAAGGTTGTTGGAGCGTTGCACAAACCGAATAGCATGCGCCTATAAGCAAAAATTCCATACGGACAGGTGAATGCTGTCTTCTCTTGATCTTTTGGGTCAACCACAATTTGGTTATAACCTGAGTAACCATCAAGGAAGCAGTAGTATTCATGACCCGACAGTCTCTCAAGCTCTGGTCAACAAACGGTAAGGGAAAGTGGTCTTTCCGAGTGAAGTCATTCAACCTTCTATAGTCTATACACATCCTCCATCCTGTGGTTGGTCTAGTAGCTATGACTTCACCTTTTTCATTTTTAACAGTTGTCATCCCTCCTTTCTTGGGCACCACTTGGACCGGACTGATCCAAGCACTGTCCGAGATAGGATAGATGATTCCTGCATCAAGAAGCTTGACCACCTCTTTCCTGACAGCCTCTTTCATTATGGGGTTCAATCTGCGTTGTGGTTGAACTACAGGGGAATAATCATCCTCCATCAGAATTTTGTGCATACAAAATGATGGACTGATTCCCTTCAAATCAGAAATATTCCAGCCAATCGCAGATTCGTGTGTCTTTAAAACCCCTATTAATTTGTCAACATCCTCTTCTTTTAAGTCAGCATTAATAATGACAGGATGTGTTTCATCCTCTCTCAGGAAAACATATTTCAGATGAGAAGGTAAAGGTTTTAAATCACATCTTTCTTCAGAAACTTCCTTTCCTTTCTCAACTTCAGTAATTTTCAAATCATTTTTCTTTTCTTTTTCAAAATCACCTACTTCCAATACTTCCAGTAGGTTCAGCATTTCCGAGTGAGAGTCATTTAACTCCTCAGTCTCGAAGTCAAAGTCATCCTCCAAAAAGGTTCGTAAGACCTCTTCTTCAGTTTTTAAAAGCATTGGAGTCTGGTAACTTTTAATTTCTTCAATCATTAAACAATCCATCCTTTCAGTCAGATGTTTCATGGAATTGAAGACATTAAAAGTTACCTGCTCCTCCTGAACTCTCAGCATGAGTTCACCCTTTTCTACATCAATCAATGCTCTGCCTGTAGCTAGAAAGGGTCTACCTTAGATCAAAGGAATCTCTCGATCAGCCTCCATATCCAACACTATAAAATCTACTGGGAAGATAAATTTGTCTATCTTAACTAACAGGTCTTCTAGCATCCCCTGGGGATATTTAATGGACCTGTCAGCCAACTGCAAAGACATGCGAGTCGGTTGCAGGTCATTAATTCCCAGTTTTTTCATCAAAGATAGAGGCATCAGATTTATACTAGCTCCTAGGTCACAAAGAGCACTTCCTACATGAATATCCCCAATTGCACATGGTATTGTAAAAGATCCAGGATCTTTTAGCTTTTGAGGAAGTTTCTTTTGAATGATTGCACTGCACTCTTGAGTAAGAGCAATCATTTCATCCCCTTAAGCTTCCTCTTCTTAGACAATAGCTCTTTCAAAAATTTTGCATAGGAAGGCATCTCCTGCAATGCCTCGGCAAAAGGGATATTTATGCGAAGTTTCTTGAATACATCTAAGAACCTAGCAAACTTTTGCTCTTCCATTTGCTTTTTAAACCTGTGTGGAAATGGAGCATTCCTCAGTTTCTCAGGAGTCAGCTTAGAAGCTTCCTCCAGAATCAGATCAACCTTTTTCTTTTTCTTTTGGTGGACTTTATTTTCTTTTTCTTTTTTTGTTTCATTTTCATTTTCAGCTTCATTATTAACCTGCTCAGTTTCTTGTACTATTTCTTTTTCTTTATCTTTTTCTGAGCTTATTTCCTGACTCGAAGATGGAGAAAGAATTTTTCCACTCCTAGTGGTTATAGCCTTGCAATGTTCCCTTGGATTTACCTCGGTATCTCCAGGGAAATTGCTTGCTTGCCTCTCAGCTAATTGCTTAGAAAGCTGTCCGACTTGATTTTCTAGATTTCTTATGGACGCTTCCTAATTTTTAAAACTGGCCTGAGTGGCCTGGATGAACTGAGAAAGTACATTCTCAAGTTCTGACTTTTCTTTAACAGGAGGGTGAGAAGGTTGTTGTGGTATATTTGTGGGTTGATTTTGTGGGATGTTCTGATTCAAATATGGACCTCTCTACCAGGAAAAATTAGGGTGATTCCCTTAGTTAGGATTAAAGGAATTAGAAGGATAATTCCTTTGATATTGTTGCTGCCCCATATAGTCCACTTGCTCAGAAGGCACATTTGGATCACATATTCCATTTTCATGGTCTCCACCATAAAAGTCACAACTTATCATAGAAACTTGACTTAGCTTTTGGAGTTCTGAAATCTGTATGCTTAGTTTCTCTAAAGCCTGAGTCATCAGCTTACTCTGAGCCAGATAAGCATCTTGTGCTTCTAGTTCTAATATCCCTCTCTTAGGGACTTGGCTCCTCTCACTAATCAGACATTTATTAGAAGCCATAACGTCAATCAGCTCTATGGCTTCTTCTACAGTTTTAGTTGTTAATGAGCCTCCAGCCGAGGCATCAATCAGGACCCTAGTAGCTGGCCTGACACCATTATAGAAAATAGTCACCTGTTGCACATCGGAAATCTGATGATGAGGACATCTCCTCAAACTCTCTTTATACCGATCCCATGCTTCCATCAAAGATTCACCTTCTCTTTGTTGGAAACATGTGATTTCATTATGCAACTTCGCATATTTAGAAGGAGGAAAGTATTTAATCAAAAATTTTCTTTGCAAGTCCTCCCAAGTTGAAATACTGCCTCTCGGTTGACTCTGCAACTAGGCTTTAGCTCGGTCCCTTAGAGAAAATGGAAACAATCTCAGTCGGATTGCCTCTTCAGGGACTCCGTTCATTTTTACTGTATCACAAATTTGGAGGAAGGTTGCTAGATGCAAATTTGGATCCTCAACCTCACTTCCTCTGAACTGTTCATTTCTTACCAACTGTAGTAAAGCTGGTTTAAGTTCAAAATTATTTGCTGAAATCGGTGGCCTAAGGATGCTAGATTGTGATCCTTCTTCAGTCGGTCGGGAGTAGTCACCTAATGTAACTCTCCTCTGTTCCATTTCTTTTTGTTCTTTTTGCTTTTTCTCTTTTCTCAGTTTACGTTCTAACAAGTCGATATCAGGATCAAAGAAGAAAGGCTCTCCTCTGCTCCTTGACTGCATACAACAAATGTCAAACAAAAGAACAATACGACTACAGCTATACGAAAACAACAAACTACTACTAATAAAAAAAATTCAAACTACGTATTAAATGCAAACAAAAGTAAACGGTTCAGTCTAGTACCGGTCCAAGGATTGTTGATATTACTTAAGAATCCCCGGCAACGGCGCCATTAACTTGATGCCAAATCTCCGAGTCATTATTTTGATATGTAATTCTCAGAAGATTTACGCCTTGGCAAGCGCACCAATCGTTAAAATTGTATTACATTTGATCGTCCCACAGGGATTGTGGTAAGTACCTCAATCTCAGACTAGTACAAGCTGAACCAACACAAGCACAGAAAGTTCATTCGGTTTTTGTTGTTTTAATGTTTTCTAGTTGTTTTTGTATTTCTAGAAACAGTGTTAAGATGAAATGTGAAAAAGTGATTAATAGAAAATAGGTCAGGATTGCTTCGGTTCACAAATTCATCAAGAAACATGCAATTAAAGTATAATCAAACTTCATAATCCAGAGGACAATCCGCTTGTGGTTATTCCCTAATTCCTTAGGTGAAAAACACTAATCCTTAAGCATCGAACCTTAATTCCTTAAGTGTTCAATTAACCTAAGAATCTAATGCGAAATTGGAGGTTGAACTCTAACTATTCACCTAAATTGATTAGGCCTGAACTACTTAGAAAGTTGGAAGTTACCTAAGCTTCAACCATGATTCCTCACTAGCGAAGTTCTTCATCAGTTCTAGATTTGTCAATCCAGCAATTCAGATCCACTCCTCAGCTTGTTCGCCTCAGGATCTAGAAGTTGATTTCCTCGCTCACAGCTTCAAGATTCCATTGCTAACCTTTGCAATCCTAACCTTAGGAATTTAGAACTCCATCGACTTCGGTTCCATCGAAGGATTGTGGAACGTCATGGAGGAGAGGATTTAGAGAGAGAAAATAAAGTAGTGAGATGTTCGAAGTTTCGAATGAATTGTGTTCGATGTATTCTGTGTGTATCTGTCTCTGTTTTTTACAGAATATGTACAAACATATATATATAGGCATCTACCTAACTAACTAACTTAACTAATAACTTAGAAAGCTTAAGTTAATGACTAAAATAACTAACTAATTACATAATTACAGAATAACTAACTAATTACAGCTCAGCTCTTAACAGATTCCAGTTCCTCATTAGCTAACTTACAGCTCAGCACTTAAATTACTAAGGTACAGAAGTAGGGGAGAAGGCAGCAGGAAACAGCACTGGTGCCGAGTGTCTTCTGGAGGGAACAATCAATGTTTTAAATATAAACCTTTACGCTTAAGCGAACTGGGTTCTCGCTTGGGCGAGCTTGAAATATGTACTGCAGTATTGCTTTCTCGCTTAAGCGTGA
Organism: Clitoria ternatea; assembly: GCA_037962975.1. Classification (NCBI taxonomy): domain Eukaryota; kingdom Viridiplantae; phylum Streptophyta; class Magnoliopsida; order Fabales; family Fabaceae; genus Clitoria; species Clitoria ternatea. The sequence goes on along the minus strand of CM075671.1, from coordinate 80,166,644 downwards.
CGGAGAAGCTTGGGCGAGAGTGATATTTTGGGGTCACGCTTGAGCGTGAGCTTGCTTGCTTGAACGAATTTGACTCTCGCTTGAGCGAATGGATTATTCAATTAGCATTCTGAAATTAACGCTCAGGTTCTTCTTTTTATCTTCAGTTCCCTGTTCTATTTTAGAGTCGGTATCTTTTGGACTCTTTTCAGTCGGATTTGTGAAGTCTCACTCGGATTTTCCAAATCTCGCTCGGCTTTTTCCTTTCGGCTTGAGCGCTCTTTTTCCTGCACCAATAAACAACTAATTTGCCCAACGTTTGTTCACTGATTGTCCAGTATTTGTATGTTGGGTTAATGATATTATAAATAAACTCAATTTCTTAACTAATTAATGTTTTTAATCAGCTTCTTACATAAATTAAGCACTTTTGAAATAATTAAATAAATTATAATTTATTAGCAATTAATTAAATAATAAGGCTAAACTAATCACTAAACAATGAATTAAGTCACATAAAAGGCAGAATAATTAAGTCTTTTCAAGACTTATCAATGGCACAAGGGAGAGGGTACACAGGTTTTGATTCATGGAAAGGAAGAAGAAGATGAAGAAAATGAAGAAAGTAGAGAGGAAGGAGAAACCCATCAAAATGAGAAGGGAGGAGAGAGAAAAAGTGAAAATTTTAGGTTATTACCCAATGATTAATGCATTGCCTCATTTTACTTTTACCTTTGGTCCATAGAGCCCATTTATCCTTTCGTTAATAGAGATTAGATAAATAAGGGGAAATGCTACGGTGATGAGAAGAGAATAAATGGGATTTTAACTTTTCTTTTATTTCCATTCCGCTCATATTTTTGTTATTTATTAGCATACGTTGCGTTCGTATAAGTATCTCCTCAACATCAAAAATTATTTTAATCATACCACCATAACCACAATAAATTCCTCATTCTTATAGACCCATCAAATGCCCAAAATTATTTAATGAGTCCTACACATTCCATTAAATTATCTAGCTTCAGTAAATTTTAGTTTACCGATAATCATAATTAATTCCCAATTAATTTTCCCACATACATTGTGTAACATCCCCAAATTTTATGTAAATGATTAATTGGGAGAAGTAAATATTAAATAATTGCATATAAGTTAATAAATGTCCTAAAATGTTGAAACAAATAAATTTGGATTTATGAAGATCATTCATAATTTATTGAGACTTAATGAGCTGAAATTATACCCGATTGAAATAAGGGTGTCGGACCAAGTGTCTCCGATTGAGGTACTGTTGGTCAGGGCTATTAAGAATATTATTGTTTATTCGAATATGTCTTTGGAACGATTTTTGGATAAAGTATTGAGCCCGAACGGAGATCCTATTTATTATAAAACAGAGAAAATTATTAATGAGAGGCTAAAACTTTAAAACAGACTTTCCTCCTCTCTTATGTTTTCACATGACCTTCTCCATCTCTAAAGGAAAACACTCTCTTTTCCTCCCTCCTTCTCATTCTCTTCATCTTCTTCTCCTTCCTAAACTTATCAAAGGTGGTGTGTCCTTCCCCCTTCTCTTTATTTTCATTTTTTACATGGAACAAAGGAGAAGCTTGTGATTGGAAACCCTCATTTCATCTGCTCTTGCATTTTCATGTTCTTCCTCTCCCTCTTTTGAAGCTTACTCTTTTCTTGGCTTGAGGTAAGTTCCTCTCCATTTCTAATGAGCTTATGCCCTAGGTTTTGGGTTATGGATGTTGGGTGAGTGTTTAATGCATGAGTAATTGAATGAGAGCCATTAATATGGGAAACCCTAAGGTGGGGTGTTATAAATGTGATATTAATGAAGGTTGTTATGGGTACATGAAATTAATTATGTAGATGATGGAAAATGATGATTATTTATGATAGTTGTTAGGTTTTTGGTGAAACCCTAACTCTAAAAATTAGGGAAAACACTAAATGTTGGTTGGAAAATTGATTTAATGAGGAAATATATAATATTGGGAGTATGGGTATCATTAAATGTGTTAGGAGAATGTTTATTGATAATGAGATATGGTATTAATGATAGTGGATGACCATTAATGGTGGTTCATGGCCATTAGGATGAGAACCCATTAATGGATGAATATATAAATACCTAATAATGAACTTAAACACCAAACCCATGGTGGTTGTAGTGGAATAAATGAAAAGGAAAATGGTTTGATAATGATAATGTTATGAACACCAAGTGTTTAATTGAGAATATGTAAATCTTGGAGGTTTAAATAGAAAGTAATGGTGTGGTATATTGTATGGTGTAGGATCTATTCCGAATAACGAGGCAGGAATGTCGAATCGCTCGGACTACTTCTCTTAAGGTAGGAGAGGAGTTTCATATTCTAAATACATGAATTGAGTATTAGTTGATTGTCGTATGTGACAATAAAAATGTTTTCCTTGCATATGTTGTGTTGACAAATTGAGATGTTGAACATGGTGATGTTGATTCTGCTTAGCAATGTGTGGTGTGCATTTATAATATTGATTGTATGCTATATGGTGATGTTATTGTTTGGAAAATGTTATGCCTTGATATCTTAAGGATGGATTTATATTCACCATAAATATGGAATGATTATTATTAATAAGGAATGAGAATGAGTATGGATGTTAAGCATACCTTGAATGTTGATGAAAGATTAATGAATATTGTTGATGATTGTGATGCCATTGTGATTGATGCAAGTATTGACTTGTATGTGTGAGATAAAGTTGTGTTGATGGAAAATATTGTAGATGCTACTTTAAGACTTGAAACAATGGCAATAACTAATGATAACTAAGAATTGTGTGGTGATATTGGTGATGGTGATGATTGGTGAGTGACATGATAGAATACATAGTGTGAGAATGCATATGATTTGCATTTGCATTGCATCCATGGCATATTGCATAGTTGCTATCAAGGGAATGTTAGGGGTTCCTCCGATTGGCCCAGTAGGAGGGCGGCTCTATGCACGAGCATTGTTGATATTACCCTAGTGACTTGGTGTGTGAGTCGTGAAGCTACCTATGTTTAGCTACAGGAGTTGTATATGGTTGACCTTGTGGGGATGGCTCTTTAAGGAGCAAGGATTCCTAGTGGCCCTTTGGATCACAACTTCCATGGTATGATTCATGGTTGGCCCGCAACACCTTTATGTTGTTTGTGTTAGCTACCGCAGTCATGGTGATAATGACCGATGTTGCAAGATGACTGAAGCGGTTTGGTACCAGTAAAATATGGTGATATGCATGCAAATATTATAATAAGTGTACACATTTTACTACTGCAGTAGGGGCATGGTTATGAATTCATGCTTGAACCCACAAATTGGTGTTTTATATTCCCACGGTCGGATCCACGATTGATATTAATCCCGTTATGCATGTGCATTGGCCTAAGAGTATTTTCATATAGCATAGAGATATGCCAAAAGGTGATGAGTTGTAATTGATAGTTGAAATGGGTGAAAGAATACCTAAAGATGACATATAAAGCATGAGTACAAAGAAATTGTCTTGTATGGTGATGTTATGTATGGTAGCCCAATATAGTAAGGGGCAATGATATGTATGTGTATATACTTTGCTATGAATTGGATTGACAAACATGATATATGTGTATGTACTTGAGATGATGGAAGTGTGATGATAATTGATGACTTGATGCGAAATATACATGTTGTTATGATGCATATACATATAATCACAAAAGTATTCATATTCATCACTTGGAATGTATAACTCACTCTCTTATGTTGTCTATTTTTAGCATTATGATGTAGGATATGCATGGGGTGAGAAGCATTATTTGGAAATATATGTTTTGGTGGAAGAAGGTAAATTAGTTGTATAGGAATTCCTTGGCTGGCAAACGATTATTTTGTATAGCATATGATGTAATATATGCTTTATATGTAACTAGATGGAGAATACTTATTTTAAGGGTCATTTGTGAAAATTAGACCTTAGTGTTGAAAGACTAATTTTTGATATGACCTTAACAATAACTGATGACAAGTGTAATATTTGATTTTATTCTAATATGATGAATGAGTAATGTGATTATGGAGTATAGCCATTGATGATGTATAAGTATATAATTTTGTTTGTTGGGATGCTTAAATATATGAATAATGGGAAGTGGATAGGTCATATTTCCATGTAATGTCTAAGACCTTAAGTAAGGGTCACTCTTAGCTCATATTGTATATATGTGACTTGTGTGTATGTGTGCTTGTGGCCAAATAGGCTTATGTTACAAATTGGCATGGGTAGTTAGATCTAAATGCATATAGAATATCATTTATGCATGAATTTATATAGAGTTTGAATCATAGTTTGAAATTGGTTGGAGTAAGTCCTAATTAAGTATATAAAGGTATGCCAAATGATGAATTAGATTAAATATGTAGGAATTGAGTTTTAGTAGGCCATGTAAATTGAAATTTCTAAGTTTTGCTGCAAATACTGATAATCTCGCTTAAGCGAGATACGCGTGCATCAGATGTATGCTCTCTGGAAGTTTTTTGCTCAAGCGAGCTTGCCTTCGCTCGAGCGAGTGCCAGAGGATTTGATTCTGTGATAATCTTGCTCAAGCGAGTGGGATCTTACTCAAACGAGTGTGTATAATAATGATTCCGGAAGATTTTTGCCGAAGCGAGGACGCCTCACGCAAGCAAAAATAGCTTGAAATTAGATACTGGATAAATTTTGCTTAAGCGAGTATGGCTCACTCAAGCGAGTATATGTGAAAAAGGTCTTGGATGTTTTTCGCTTAAGCGGATAAGGACCTGTTTAAGTGAGTTAACATGGAAATGGTTCTGGAGATTTTTTTCTCAAGTGAGTGAGGCTCACTTAAGCGTGAACTTGGGTCTGATGCTTATGTTTCTTTTGCTCAGGTGAGTTTAGGCTCGCTCAGGCGAGTGATTGTGACCTCGCTTAAGTGAGTGATGCTTCGCTTAAGCGAGATGTCCTGAATCCAATTTTTTAATTCTTTTGCTTATTTCTTTGGGCCTTTTCTCATATCTTCATATATGGGACTAGGCGTATGCCCTCTATACATATTTTTTCCACTGCAAACTCAATTATTTTGTATACACGTTGGGGCGATTTATTTATCGATCCATTTTATAAATTCTTAAGATCTCAATCTTTGGTTTTCTATGATTCGGGTCTTGGTGTAATATGGACAAGTTTGGGTTCTTTTAAATGCAAAAAATTTATTCGCATTTTTATTGATTAATTAACTTAATTACATCGAGATTCAGGCCCGAAAAATCGGGGTCGACACATTGGGCCTCAAATAATTAATTATCATCATCTAGTAAATTTATTTTCTCTTAAATTTAGGATGTTACAATTCACCCCACCTAAAAAGAAATATTGTCCTTGAAATTTGACATACCTGATTCAAATATATTTGGATACCGTTTATGCATGTCATCCTCTCGTTCCCAAGTAATAGCATTTTCATTTCCATGTCTCTAAGCCACTTGTACAAATGGAAACAACTTGTTCCGTAATCTCTTGACAGAACGTCCAACAATCTTAGTCGAGACAAGAGGGACAGTCAGATCATCCCTGACTTCCACGTCATCAACGCTGAGTACATGATGGGATCAGGTACATATTTTCTCAATTGAAAAAGCATGGAACACATTATGAAGATTCTCCAAGTGAGGAGGTTAAGCAATGCGATAAGTAACTTCACCAATCCGCTCAAGGATCTCGTAGGGGCCAATAAATCTAGGACTCAACTTTCTGCTCTTCAAAGCCCTACCTACACCTTTATCATGAGAGACCCACAAAAATGCATAGTCATCAACTTGAAATTCAAGTGGCTTCCTCCTCTTATCATAATAACTCTTCTGCCGGTCTTAAGCAATCTTCATTTTCTCTTGGATCATTTTCATTTGTTTAGTGGTCTGCTCAATTATATCAGGCCCTAAAGCCAAATTCTCACCAACCTCAAGCCAACATAAAAGAGTCCTACATTTTCTTCCATACAACGCCTTATATGGTGCCATACCAATACTAGAATGAAAGTTGTTACTATAAGTGAATTCGATCAGAGGTAAATATTTCTCCCATGAACCATCATGCTCCAAGACACATGCACGTAATAAGTCCTCAAGACTCTGAATAATCCTCTCAGATTGCCCATCTTCTGAGGGTGATACACCGAACTCAACTTTAATTTATAACTCACCGCTTCATGCAAGCTTCCCCAAAAATCAGGAGGTAAAACGTGGGTCTCTATCAGGAACAATGCTAGATGGCACTCCATGGAGTCTCATTATATCCTTGATATACAATTGCGCCAGATTCTGCAAGGAACTCTTCATGCTAATCGGTAGGAAATGCGCACTCTTTGTCAAACGATCCACAATCACCCAGATTCCATCACAGTTAGACCTTGTCTTTGGCAAGTCGGACACAAAGTCCATAGCAATAGCATCCCAATTCCAAACGGGGATATCAAGAGGTCTTAAGGTACCCAAAGGTCTCTAATGCTCTACCTTCGCCTTCTGACATACAAGGCATGAAGCCACATAGTTAGCAATATCCCGCTTCATTCTGGGCCACTAGAAGTTCTTTTTTACATCTTGGTCGCACCAGGATGAATACTAAAAATGCTTTTGTGAGCCTCATCGAGCACTGTGCTCCTTAAATCACCAAAGGAAGATGCATATACACTACCTTTCACCCGTCATATGACATCAGCACCCTCAACAAGGAATAGATTCTTCCCATCTTCCTAGGATTTCTTTATCTCATTTAGATAATCATTATTTACTTGTTTCCCCTTCACAAGGTCCAGAAATTCATTGCATATCTTCAGAGTAGCAAAGCACAATTTCTTTGAAGATTGAATTTTGGTCCCGATATCCAAATTACGAAACTCTTCAATCAATTCAAATTCTTTGATCATAATGGCCAACATATGCAAGGATTTCCTACTAATAGTATCCATAACCATATTAGCCTTTCCTAGATGATACTTCAACTCAAAATTATAGTCCTTCAAGAATTTCATCCATCTCCTTTGACGCATATTTAATTTCTTCTGATCAAAGAGATATTTCAAGCTTCTATGCTCACTAAAGACCATAAACCTCGAGCCATAGAGGTAATGGCGCCAAATATTCAAGGCAAATACAACCACTGTCAACTCTAAGTTGTCATACCCCGATTTTCTGGAATCGAATCCCTATGTAGTCAAGATAATAATTAATAAAAATACGAGTAAATTTTTCACGTTCAAAATAATTTCAAAACACTACAATGATTACATCAAGACTTGAACCATAGAAAATTGAAGAGTGAGATTTAATAATTTATAAAGTGGATTGCTAATCAAAATGCCCACACATGTTTACAAAATAATTTGAGTTTACAGCGGAAGTAGAATATGTATACGGGGCACCCGCCTAGTTCCATATATGAAGATATGGAAAAAGGCTCAAACAACCATGCAACCACATCATATAAGCCTAATAGGTCACAACCAAGCAAGCATCCAAATATCATTCATTGCCTATCATGAATTTTAACCTTAGCTTATGTATTATCAATACATCATCCATATACATTGTCATTTATACAATATCATCAAATTGATGGTTATCAACTATCATCTTATACAATTCATTCATCACAACATAATTAATAGTTGTTGCTGGCCAAGGCTTTCTATTACAACTATTTACCTTCCTCGAAAGCTTTAGTTCAAAGAAATGATCTCATCCCATGATAATCCTGCATAACAATGCTAAAAAGGAGACAACATGGGACAGTGAGTTATACATTCAAAATGACGAATATAAATACATTGTGATTATGTGTACATGCATTCAATCAACATGTGTGCTTTGCTATAAATCATCAATTCATTATTAAACCATCATCAAGATATTATCTTAGGCATACAAGCCTTATCATTCACAATTCATGTCATGCATAAGCACAAGCACATACACAATCACATAGCCCTACATCATTATGGGCATTCACAATTATCAACATCAAGTTATTAAATCTTTATTCAATTAACACTCTCTCAAGAGGTTCTCATCTCTTTTTGGTCATCTCCATCTCAAATGCCATGTACCTATGGCTAATGCATATATCAACTGTTTAATGCATATGCAATGGATCCATTTCATTCCATCAGGTGATCACAACCACCATGTCATTTGTTTCACACTGGTTTCCCACCTCGCAAGGGGTACTCTCTTTAGCAGCCTCGCAAGGTGCTTTTCTCGTAATCGTAACCATGTATATCAATTCTCATTACATCAGTTTCTGCCTCGCAAGGGGTACTTACTCCTCGTAATCGCAACCATGGAATATCATAGGACCTCACATTTCAAGTACCAAGTGATCGCAACCACATAATCAATGTTATACCATGCCATGAATGCAACAATGCAATGATGCGTATGCCAATCTTAACCTCGCAAGGATATCTCACCCTCTCACATAGGGATATGTTTTAATTTAGAATTTTCAATCAATAACATATAATTATTTACAAAGCCCCTCAAGGCACATCATTCATATACTTGGCATTTGAATAGCCACAATGTTATTCACAAGTTAATCCATGCATGGAAATTAAGAAGCTTAGCAAGCATCATAGTATGAGTCCACACATGGGAATCAATCAAGGCATGTTCATAAACACATTTCAAATACATAGTATCATATGCTAGCCAATACAATGAAATCTATATGTACAAGATTACACTGGTATCAAACACAATGGCATTGCCATCATTAATAATATAAATCACCATTAAACCAAGGGTATGTTAAACAACAATATCCCCTTTCATCCAACATCGTTAATCATCATTGAATGTGTGTGGCCTTATCTATTTTTGATCATCACTGATACTATTTCAATTTTATTGAGTTATCCTAACTCATTGCCACTCAATTGTCCCCTCATTAATTTCATTGTCATACAAGGTGTGACATATAACCACAATCTTTATTTTTCATTATCAATTATTGTATCACATCAATGGTGGTGCACATTCATGTTTTCATAACGTGATTTAGGCATACACATATCTTACCAAGGCCTTAAGCCATTCCCCAATCACCACTAAGACACACCACACATATACCCCTAACGAATTCTCTCGTTATTACATAATGTAAGGGGTTTTAGATACTAATGAGCTCATGACAAATTTCAACTTCAACATATAAGGAAGGCTTATTTTTAGTCTTAAAAGTAGTGTAACATGTCACAATTGTCACCTATTAGTCCCAATTTGATAACCATAAAAAGTTGGGTTCAAAACCCTCTTAAATTTGAATTTTATGATGTAGTAGGTCCGGTGTTTTACGCCTAATAAGAGTTAGAAAACTCCAATTAAAGTCAGACTAATTCTCACACCTTTGTAACACAATTGTCTACAACTTTCATGAAGAAGTCAAAGGCCAAAAATGTCATTAAGAAGCCCAAACAGGCCAAAAATAGCAAAGGACGCTTATTGAGCAATCTTGTCGTAATCGATTACGATAATCGATTACAACTGAAACAGAATGTTTGTAATCAATTATGATAATCAATGTAATCAATTACGACAATCGATTACACTTGGATCTAATCAATTACGCCTGAAACAGAATGTTCGTAATCGATTACACTAGTCTTTGTAATCGATTACGTCATATCAGAATGTAGAAATTATGCAGGAAAATACGTGATTTTGGACTTCCAACCCCTCTAACTCTTTCATATCAACTCCAAATGCTACCAAATTTTGACACCAACTAAATGGAACCATTTGTGACACGTGGCCACTGGTCTTACTCAAAAATTCCTTAAGATGAGTGACTTATGCATAAAAATGTATTTAGGCTATTTTAAGGTATTTTTATGCAACTCAAGGGTTATTTCTCACTTAAATTGACCCATTACAATTTCCATAAGTTTTAAATCATAGAAGGAAGCTATTAGAACTATCCTAGGTCATCAAAACCACATAAAACTCTATTTGACCCATTCACTTTCATGATTATACATAAAAATGCACATTGTAGTCAACCATCATGGCCAAAACTATTTAAACCACCTCATCTATGTTCTAAACAATGCCAACAAGATTCAAATGCATAATAGAGGTTATGTATCCTACTTCCATGCCTTATAACCTTTTGGATCAAAATATAACCCATCCACTTGCTCAATATCAATACAAATCCACTTGCTCAATATTATACACATAATTGCCAATTATAACATTCATCACATTATCAACCATATCATCATTCCATATAATCATGGCAAGGCAAGCATGAGTACTACGATATAAATAAATCACTAATTATTCTACTCATGCATTTGGAATGTAAATTCCTCTCTTACCTCGAGGGAAGAACCGCAATCCAAATGCACACTCCGAATGCTCCGCCACATTACCCGGAATATCATCTACACCAACATACATACATATGCATACATACAATCATCAAACCATCTCAAGGCACTATCATAATTCTAAACAAATGCTAGCTTATCATAAAGCTTAAAATCAAGTCCTAGACTTGCTAAAACACCAATTCATACCATTATGTTAGGCTTCAGAAATTCCTTTCCCAAAACCAAGATTCTGTAGATCTAAACGGGCTAACCAAACCCAATAACATCATTATCTCTTTCATCATTCAAATTCATCATGAGTCTCCTAGCTCCTTTTTAACCATTATCAATCAATAATTCTAATGGCATAAATCTTGGCCTATCAATTTACCAACCAATATGTATATCTCTTTGATTCCACCATTAATGGTCATCTACCATTTTCACTATCATTCATCATTATTCAAGCCTTCCACAACAATATTATAACTCTTAACACACTTACCAATCTTAGAGCCATTACTCTATTCCCTTGATTTCACAATCCCTCAACATCAACCATCAATAATACTAATTCAAAACTCATTCTCATATATAAAACCACTCCAACATCAATAACTTAAAATTTTCTTAAGGATTTCACAAATCCCCAAAATCCTAATTTCTAGGGTTTTCATCAATAACCCAAAATCATCAATTTTAGCCATTTATATGCATCCATAGACTAGCATCAATGTATCCCATTCATAATTAACAACAACAATAAATCCCTAAGGATTACCCAACCTAGGGTTTTGGTTCTACATACCCTTATTCATCAAAACAACCTCTAATTTCCTATCACAATACCTCAATAACTCAAAAACCATAAACAAAAGCCATGGGTGTTCAAAATCTTACCTCCTTCAAGAGCACCAAGGTGGACACGAAAATAAGAGAAGGGGAAGAAGAGGTGAGCTTCAATCATCAAGGTTTCCTTCATGTCCAATGAGGAAAATGAAATGGAGGGGAAGAAGGGCACACCACTATTCATGGTTTTTAGAGGAGAAGAAGAAAAGAAGAAAAAGAAGAGTGAATGAGAAGTGAAGAAGGCAAGTGTGTTTGCCTTAGAGAACCTAACGTGAAAAGGAGAAAGGGAAATGGGGTTTTGGTTTAAAATTTTTATCTCCTCATTAAAATTTCTCTGTTTTACAATAAACAGGATCTCCATTCGGGCTTAATACTAAGTCCAAAAATTATTCTGAAGACATATTCGGATTCCCAATAATATTCTTAACAGCCCTGACCAATGGCATCTCAATCGGAGATACTTGGTCCGACACCCATATTTCAACCGAGTATAATTTCGGCTCCTTAAATCTCAATAAATTATAAATATCCATAATAAATCTCAATTTAATTATTTCCAAATTTTGGGACATAAATCAACTCATATATAATTATTTGTTATTTATTCTCCTCAATTAATCATTTTTTATAAATTTTAGGATGTTACATAAGTCATAAGTGAGATAATTAACTTCATGAGGTCATAATTGACATGAAGCATAAGCAGTAACAAGTTCCTTATGCATTAAAACACATCCAAGACCATGCTTGGAAGCATCACAATACACCACAAAATCTTCCTGCAAATCAGGAAATGCCAAAATAGGCGCAGAAGTGAGTCTTATCTTTAATTCTTCAAAACTTTTCTCACATTTAACATTTTATACAAAGGGTTGATTCTTTTTAGTCAATTTCATCAAAGGCCTAGCAAGACGAGAAAATCCTTCAATAAATCTCTGGTAATAACTAGCAAGACCAAGAAAACTTTTGATCTCTGTAACAGACATAGGTCTAGACCATGCCATAACTACCTTAACCTTTGAAGGTTCAACAAAAACACCTTTAGATATCACATGTCCAAGAAATTGGACACTCTCCAACCAGAATTTACCTTTAGAGAGCTTAGCATATAACTGCTTCTCCTTAAGAATGTTCAACACTAGTCTTAAATGTTCTTCATGTTCCTTGTGGCTCTTGGAATACTCCAAGATGTCATCAATGAACACCACTACGAATCAGTCAAGGTAATCATGAAAACTATGATTCATGTAATCCATGAATACAGTTGGAGCATTAGTCACTTCGAATGACATCACAACATATTCATAATGGCCATATCGCATTCTAAAAGTGATTTTTAGGATGTCTTTGGTCTTCACCCGGATTTGATAATAACTGTTAGTCAAGTGGCCTCAATACTCAAGAGAGGGGTGAGTTAAGTTTTTAAAACTTTTGCTTAGAAAGCCTTTGAACTTGATTTCTTTTTCACAAAAGATAATTATATTTAAGTATGGTGCAAGAAATGAGATAAAAAAGATGTACAGAATTCACTTTGGTAATATATCAAACACTTGGTGTGCAAGAACTTAACTTAGCTAAATCAATCAATTTTAAGTAATGCCATCACAACCAAATTAATAACCCAGCCAGATGCAAAATGTAAATGCAAGAGAGTAAAGAAGAAAAGCTTACAAACCGATATAACGAGTTCCACCATCCCGGTGTACGTCTCGCCTTTAAGCAACCCACTTGAAGGATTTCCACTATTGAAGTTTAGAGATACAAGCAATAAGCAATTGCAGCTTCCTAGTGTCCCATACTCAAGAACTCAATCCTTACTAGCATAAGGGCACCCCACCTAATCCTTCAAACTGTCAATACCCAAAGGTTGAACCCCAACCTTTGTGACCACTCAAAACTAGAGTGAAGCTTTACATTTGGTGTTTACGTTTACAAGAAAATAACTCTCTCAATAGAGTAGATATACAATTGAAAGCACTCTCAATCTAATGACTCTTTAAGAGAATAGAGAATATGCAAATTCACGCTCAAAGTTTTAGAATAATGAAACTATACACAGAAAACAAACTCACAAGGCATAAGTACAAGCTATGAATGATTTTCCCTTAATGGCATCTAGTAGCTTGAATGAATGGTGCATTTATAAGCCTTGGAGAGGAGATTCAGAAGTTTATAGCCGTTTCACAGCATGGGTACACGATTGGAAAATAGAGAAGTAAGCTGAATCTGCACTTTAAAAACATTTCCCCATATTCTGGCACCTAGGCAATCGATTACGTCTTGATCTGTAATCGATTACGTCTTGATCTGTAATCGATTACGCTTCACTGTATTCCATTAATTTAAGTGTTCAATAGTTGTGTAATCGATTATGTCTTTCCTGTAATCGATTAGTCGTCAAACAAAATCCATGTAATCAATTAGTATATCCTTGTAATCGATTATACATATACCTGATGCATTAAATTCCTGTTACGCAGCACTATAATCGATTATGAGTCAAACAAGACCAATGTAATCGATTATCCTAGCCTTGTAATCGATTAGGCAAAATACCTAATACATTATACCATTTGTTGTAACATTGTAATCGATTATCCTCCTTGCTGTAATCGATTAGGTGCATTCCAGAATCAAGGTAATCGATTATCCCAGTGCTACAATCGATTAGGACATATACTTCATACATTTTATTTTCTATTTCGCAGCTCTGTAATCGATTAGCTTCATCATGTAATCGATTATCTTATGCATAAAGCTCAAGTCTGGTATTTGATTTATTGTAGACTCTTTGTACTTCTTCATTTTAAACTTCCCAAAAGTTTATGCACATGTCTTTGGCATTTTGAGTCTTCATGAACTTTATTTGTCATGTCATGATTCTTCAATTTGTTTACTTTGTCAATATCAAAATCCTGAAACAATTTTCAAACACAATAACTAGAACACAAATTAATTTTCAAGAACACAACAACACCTTTTAACTTATCTAATAGATCATTAATGTGAGGAAAAGGATATTTATTCTTGATCATCATCTTATTTAGTTGGCGGTAATCAACACACAAATGCATGGTTCCATCCTTCTTCTTCACCAATAACACTGGAGCTCCCCAGGGCAATACACTAGGTCTAACAAATTCTTTTTCAAGTAATTCCTCAACTTTCTTTTTCAATTCAGCTAACTCCATAGGGGACATCTTATAAAGAGCCATAGAAATAGGTTCTGCACCAGGAACAAGATCAATAGCAAATTCAACCTCTCAGAGAGGTCATAAACCAAGAACCTCTTTGAGAAATACATCCAAAAATTCAAATACCACTGGAATGCTAAAGGGATCGGGACCATTAGTCCTATCGGTAAGAGATAGTAACATGAAAAGTTAAGTTATACCTTGCACATCAACTTTTCTAACACTTGAAGAAGGAAAGATGATAGTTCTTTGTCGAGGTCAACTATGACCTTATTGGTGAAAAGCCAATCCATGCCAAGTATGATCTCCAATCCCTTCATAGGTAGGCAAATAAGAGAAGTAACAAATTTCCTCCCTTTTAGGAGCATGTCAACATTGTCACAGTGAGTAACCGATCTCAGACAAGCTACAGTTGAAGTAAAAACCACAAGAGCATTTTTCATTATGTTCACTGGTAATTTCAATCGTCGTATACAATCCTCAGATATAAAAGAATGGGTAGTAGCCGAATCATAAATAACATGAATAGAAATATCGAGTATCTCGCACTTACTTTCAATCAAATCACCAGCTTGTGTTGTTTCCTCACCAGTCACAGCAAATACTCTTCCAGGAGCCTATTGATGATTCCCACCATTTCCATTTCCATTGTGAGCACCATCACCGTTTCTACGGCCATTGCCATGTCTTCAACCATTATGTCCACCATGGCCACCATTTCGACTGCCATTGGGTCCATTACCGCGTCCCCGACCACCATCGTGGTCTCTACGGTTCACATGATGGGAGTAGTAGTGTAACATCCCGAATTTTATAAAAATGATTAAATCGGAGGAATAAATATTAAATAATTATAAATGGGTTAATAAGTCTCCTAAAAATATTGAAATAATTAAATTGAGATTTATGAAGATTATTTATAATTTATTAAGGCTTTAAGAACCAAAATTATTCCCGGTTAAAATATAGGTGTCGGACCAAGTATCTCCGATTGAGATGCCGTTGGTCAGGGCTCTTAAGAATATTATAGGAAATCCGAATATGTCTTCGAAATTATTTTTAGATAAAGTGTTGAGCCTGAACTGAGATCCTGTATGTTGTAAAATGGAAAATTTTTAACAGAGGGAATAAAATTAAAACATAAAACCCTACTCTCTCTTCTCCCTTCACGTTGGTTTTTAGCTCCCCTTGGCAAACACTTCTTCCATTTTCTCCTTTCATTCTCTTCATCTTCTTCCTCTCTAAACCTAGCAAAAATGATGGTGCCTCTTCCTCTTCCCTTCATTTTCGTTTTTCCCATGCAGCTTGAAAGAGATGATGTTGATGGAAGCTCCTCCCTCTTCTTCCTCAAATTTTCATCACCCTCTCCCTCTCTTAGAAGCCCATTGTGATTTCTTGGCTTAAGGTGTGTCTCCCTCTATTTTAATGAGCTTGAGCCTTAGGTTTTGATTTTCATATGATTGGGAGAGTGTTATATGTATGGGTTATGGAATGGGAGCCATTTTTATGCAAAACCCTAAGGTGGGGTGTGAGAATATGTGTTTTTGTATGGGTGTGATGTGGGTACACGAAAATGGCACATGATAGAGTAGGAAATGATGAGTATAAGTGGTGGTTATTGAATTTTTATAGAAACCCTAACTTTAGGAATTTGGGGGAAATATGAAATGTGAGTGGGAAGTGTGTTTAATGATGTTAGGGAATGATATTGATGAGGAAGAATGGTCATTGATGATGATTGATGAATATTAATAATGATGATTAAGTTTTGATGAAACCCTAGCCCTAAGAAATTGGGGAAAACATGTAATGTTGGTTTGAGGATTAATTTTAGGTGGAAATATGTGATATTTAGAGTATGGCTATTGTTAATAATGTTGAAAGGATATTTGTTGATGATAAGAGATGACATTAGTCAAGGTAAATGGTTGGTGGAGGTGGTTCAAAGTCATTAGTATGGGAATCCATAGATGAGTATGGCCTTTAAATGAATGATAATGAGTTTGAATACCAAAACCATAATGCATGTCTGGATTGGACATTATGGGTTGATGAGGCCTTAGGCCATGGCATGTGCCATTTGAATTTGTTGATTAATTATGGTATTGGAGGATAGGATAGCTATGTTGAATTTTGAGTGATAATGATGGCAAATGGATCATTTATATGATGATTGGATGTATTATGAATAAGGGATGTGATCTTGTTGCTGTTGGGCATGGTTAGGCCCCTTTGAGATTTAGAGAATCATGGTTTTGGGAAAAAAATTCCCAAAGCATAACACAAGTATATGAATAGGTGTTTTGACAAGTCTAAGACTTGATATTGGACTTTAAGAGATATTGGCAATTGTTTAGATTTATGATGGTGCCTTACAATGGCTCATGAATTGAATACATGCGTATTTATGTATGTTGATAGGAGATTACATTGTGGACAATATGGTGGAACTTTCAGAGCGTGAAAGTCGTTGTGGCTCTTCTCTCGAGGTAGAAGAGGAGTTTACATTTCAATTGCATGAGTTGAATGGTTGAAGATGAATGTATATGATTTATACTCATGCTTGCCTTGCCATGATCATTTTGAATGTTGAGATGATTGATAATGTGATGGATGATAGGCTTGGAAAATTATTAAATGCTTGGGAATTGTATTTATATGATATGATGATGAATGTTTAGTGAACCTTTTGGTGAACATGATTATTTGTTTATAGAAACCTATGAATGGGTGAATTACTCAAAGATGTGAAGTTGTGTTTTATGATTTTTATGCATAATTGAGGAACTCATAGGGTCAAAATGAGTTTTATGAAAAATTGATGGCTCAAGATGGTCATACTAGCATGAATACATGAATTGTGACTTGTAGAAAGTGAAATGGGTCAATTTCATTGAGAATAGACCTTTGAGTTGCATGAAATACCTTAAAACGGGCAAAACACATTTATGCGCATAAGTCCCTCATTTTTAGGAATTTTTGAGTGAGGCCGGTGGCTACACATCATAAATAATATATATAAGTTGGTGTTAGAATTTGGTAGAGTTTGGATTGATATGAAAGAGTTAGGATGCTTAGAAGTTGAAAAATTAAGCAAAATCTGCATAATTACTGTCTTGAATTGATTCAAGGGCCACTGGAAGTGTTTGAATCAATTCACACGAGTTTTGAATTGGTTCAAAGCTCTCTGGAAGTGCTTGAATTGATTCATAGGGCTTGAATCGATTCAAAACCCTGTTATGGCCACTGTTATGTTGTTTTTCCAACTACTCTATTTTCTTTGTTATTTTTGGCCGTTTAGGCATCTTAATGATATTTTTGGCCTCCGACTTCTTCATGAAAGTCGTAGATAATTATGTTACAGAGGTGTGAAAATTAGTCTTGCCTTAATTGAAGTTTTCTAACTCTCACTAGGCGTAAAATACCGGACCCACTACATTGTAAAATTCAAATTTAAAAGGGTTTTGAACCTAACTTTTTATGGTTATCAAATTGGGACTAATAGGTGATATTTGTGACATGTTCCACTATTTTTAAGACTAAAAATAAGTTTTTCTCTTGTATTAATGTTTAAATTTGTCATGAGCTTAATCGTATCCAAAACCCCTTTATTATGTAAAAATAAGAGATTGTATTAGGGGTATGTGATGATGGTGTGACTTGGTGATGTTGATATTGATTAGGACATGTTATGAAAATATGGATGTTCATCACTAATGATATGATATGATATTTGATAATTAAAAGTTAACTGATGTGATTGTATGACACACCCTTGCATAATGATGAAACTAATGAGGGGCCAATTGAATGGCAATATGTTTGTGATAAATTGATGAGTCGAGGATGATTTGTTATTATGAATGATTATTGAATGCCATTGTATGTGATACAAGTGTGATCTTGTATGTGTGGTTTAAAATTATATTGGTGAGTTATTGTGAATGCCACACTAATACATGAAACAATGGTAATGATCAATAAGATGAAAACGCACTAAGAAATATTGGTGCTATTGATGAAAGATTGATGAATGTTGTTGATGATTGTGATGCCATTGTGATTTGTTACAAGTATTGACTTACATGTATGGTATGAAATATGTTGAAATGAAATGCCACACTTAAAACTTGAAATAATGGCTAATACAAACAATGATAAAATCCACTAAAGATTGTATGGTGGTATTGGTGATGATGATGAAATTTGACAAGTGGCATGGTAGGATGCATAGTGTTGGAATGCATTGATTAGCATTGCATTGCATTCATGGTATATCATACGTTGCCAGTGTTGGAATATTAGGGGATTCCCCTGGTTGGCCCAGTGGGAGGGCGGCTCAATGCACAAGCATTCTTGTTGTTTCCCCTGTGACTCAGTGTGTAAGTCATGAAGCTGCCCATGCTAAGCTACGGGGAGCTACATGTGGTTGACCCTTGTGGGGGTGGCTCTTGAGGAGCAGCTGTCCCTGGTGGTCCTATGGATCACAGCTGCCATGGTATGAATCATGGTTGACCCGTAACACCTTATATTATTGATTATGTTGTTTACCACGGTCATGGTGAAAATGAACGGTGTTGCAAAATGGGCGATGCGGTTTGGTACCAGTAAAAATATGGTGATTATGCATGCATTATGAGATATGTGTACACATTATACTACTGCAGTATGGGCATGGTATGTGATCATACTTGAACCCATAATTTGGTATTTATTCCCATAGTCGGATCTGCATGTGTTGATATTTATTCCATTGTGCATATGCATTAGCCTAAGAGCATTTGCATATAGCATAGAGATATGCCAAAAGGTGATGATGATTAATGATGATTGAGATTGAGATGTGATGATGATGAGACGGGTATATCAATTACGTAAAAGATAACATGTAAAATATGAATACAACAAAAACATATTGAATATGATGATGTTGAATGTGATGGCCTAATGTGATGAAAGGCTTGTTTGTCTATGATTAATGACAACGATGTTGGCCCATTGCTGCATTGAGAACTGATGTGTGTATATGATTGCTTTGCTATGACTTGATGGAGGAATACATTATATGTATATTGTTGGAATGAATGAATTATGATGATTATTGATGATTTTAGCAAAGCATACATGATGTTGATATACATATACACATAATCTCAATTGTATTCATATTCGTCATTTGAAATGTATAACTCACTCTCCCATGTTGTCCATTTTTAGCATTGATGCAGGAATATCGTGTGATGAGTATATTTTAAAGTAGAGCTTTGGGAAGGTAAATAGTGGTAATAGAATGCCTTGGCCGGTAGCAATTGTAATTTATTTTATTGTGAATAAAATGTACATTATAGCCTTGATAACCCTTGAAATCGATGGACGTGTTGTAAATGGTAATATAAGTGTATGATGTATTGGTATTTAGGGTATTAGGATTCATACCTATTTAGCGAATATAATGATGTTGGTTATATAATCATTTTAGGGACATATAAGCGTTGATAATACATGATTTTAAGGTTGAATCGAATGTGGTCAATTATGGAATGTCAATAATGGAGATGTATGTTGTATAACCATAATGATGCATGTGTATATATATTTAGGGCAATACATGTTCATGATTTATGTGTTAGGTTGATTATGGCCTATTAGGCTTGTGTTGTATATTTGCATGCTTCGCCGAGCCTTTTCTCATATCTTCATATATATGACTAGGCGTGTGCCCTGTATACATATTCTTCTTCCGCTGTAAACTCTATTATTTTTGTATACAATTATGAGCAATTTATTTTACGATCTAGTTATAAAATATCAAATCTCACTCTTTGGTCTTCTGTGGTTCGAGTCTTGATGTAATCGTTAGGGTATTTCAGAAATATTTCAAACGCAAAACATTTATTCGTATTTTTATTAATTAAGTATCTTGATCACATCGGGATTCGGGTCCGGAGAACTTGGGGTGACAAGCTAGTATCAGAGTGTATTTTGCTCTGAATTGATGTTGCTAATTATTATCGGAGCATGATTTGCACTATATTGAGAGTATTAATTTTGGTAGAGTGTGATTACTTTTCATTGAACTGCTAATATGGATGGTTGGAGCATGATTGCTCAATAGAGAGACAATTATGGTGATTATTGGAGCGTGATTCTCATTATTAAAATATGGATGTTTTATATAGGTTTAAGAATGATAATTATTTTGAGGATGGTATTATTGATAAGGTATTGATTGCCCTATATGGATTATGAATGATTAGTTGTGTGAGAATTATGAGTTTACTATAAGGGCATTGATTTCTCAATGGAAAATTTTTATGAATTATGATTAGTAAGTTACGATTGTCATTTATGGGAATATGATCATTGTCGTCAAGGTTATGTGATGCGTAATTGGAGCATAACTACCCATTGTTGATTATGATTGGTTCATAAGGATGAATGTATATGAATAAATTCCTCAATGTGATTGATATGGTTGTTTGTGTAAGTCTGGCCAAGTTCTGTACACTATTTCCTTCTAATGACGAATACATTGATATTATGCATTTGAATATTGATATATTAAGTATGACTTGAATTGATGATGAATATGTACCATGTATGATCATGGATATGATATATTGAATATGAACTGATTTGATGATGAACCTATGCCGTCTGTTGGCCACGGATAGGAAATGTTGAATATAAATTGATATGGTAATAAACCGTGAAATGTTGAGACCTTGATATGTATGTATATTGAAATTGAATTATTTGCTTAGGTCTCTTATATGAATTATGATATGACTCATAGCCATGGTATGCTCATTGAATATGAAAGGTTCATGTGTTAGAATTGATTGAATAAATGATAGTGAAAGAACTTCCTAATGTGGATATTCATGGGACGAAATGATCGATTATGTTATTGTTGAAAGATAAATTGAAATGATTAATTATGGTAATTTTGAAAGATGTAATTTATATCCTTTAGCACAAAAACCATATATGATATGATGCAAGTAAATTGCAGTGTCTCTCTAGATTGGGAACATGAATATGTGCTAAGACGATTGAATGTGAAATTGTGTTGGCACATGATTGAGGTTATGTCTCGGTTCTATATTTGTAAACCAAGTGAATGATTGATTTAATTATGACCCACTAGGTGTGGTAACTCCGATTGACTTGATGTGATCTTGAAAGATCAAACTTTGTGGATGATTGATTTCATTAGACCCTATAGTGGTCTAGGCTCTATATTATTTGGATGAGCCATGCTTAATGATATTGTGTGTTATGGGAGTATTCCACAATGGGTATTAAATAACCCTTAGACTTTCTATTTTAATGATTGATCAAACCTTATGAATTGTTAAGCCATAGCAAAATGAATTGTGAAATAAGTTGTTGAGGCTAGAGCCGATATGTGATAGAATAAGAATAATGGATGTAAACCCCTAGATTATTGGTGATTAATAATGTTAAGTTTGGGGTATGGTTTGATATTAGCAATGATATATGATTTTATGGTATGGCTTTGGGCTAAATTGTGTGCCCTTGACATTGTAATCATGAAACTAGCTAATGATTATGATATGACATAGAGACGACATGCATGATTGTGAGTCGGTAAATGGAAATTTGAACATGTCATTACCTCCCTTTTAATTTGAAAGGTGTTATATTGACGATAAAAACCATGTAGTAATATGATACAATGTGAATTGTACATCCAGTTTATGGACTTTGGTTGTGATCTGTAAGGAGAATTCCTAATGTGAAAGCTTGTTATATGATTGGGAACCCTATTACAACCTTGATATTACATACTTAATGTAAGTTTGGTGACTCATTTACGCTTGAATTGAATTATGGCCAATGATGTGTGGGTGAAACAAAGGATTAGGCTATTTGATTATGGTTTCTGAATGGATGGAGCCTAGTGATGGGGTATTTACCCTGTGATGATTGGAAATCTATGGTTGATACAGCAATTTATGGTGATGCTAATTAATCTTTGATGATTGGTATGACATGATTTATGTCAAATTATTTGTATAATGACAAGGTGATATGTATATGATGGTTATGGACTGGTGCGAATTGCCACCAAGTCTCTCGTGAATCGGTATTATTTGTGTAAGTATGGTTGATGTGAGCGATGGGAACATGAAGTACTTATCATGATATGACTTTACATGCCATAGGCATTGTAGCAACTTGCACTTATGTGCCGACTTCATGTGTTTGTGCTAACCACTATGGGATAGGGATGCCTTCCTGTATGTCGAATGCAGCAACACTTAGGCCGGGCAAGTAAGGTTGTAACTGCTTATGGTGAATGTTTGAGTCTATCTAGTGGTACTGGATATGAATGTGTGAGTTAAGTCGAATGAGTTAAGAATCGATGAGTTGTAACACGTCTTGAATATATGAGATTTTATGCTTGGAACAAAGGAATGATGATGATCATGTCCTGTGGACCTTGGGAAGTCCAATGCTATTTTATGATAACACTATACCTTGTTGGTGTGCGGCCTGAAGTATGGCCTTATGATATATGTATCGAGGTTAAATTTCGAGGACGAAATTTCTTTTTAGGTGGGGTGGATTGTAACATCCTGGATTTTATAAAAATGATTAAATAGGAGGAATAAATATTAAATAATTATAAATGGGTTAATAAGTGTCCCAAAAATATTGAAATAATTAAATTAAAATTTATAAAGGTTATTTATAATTTATTAAGGCTTTAAGAACTAAAATTATTCCTGGTTAAAATATGGGTGTTAGACCAAGTATCTCCGATTGAGATATCGTTGGTCACGGCTATTAAGAATATTATAGGAAATCCGAATATGTCTTCGGAATAATTTTTAGATAAAGTGTTGAGCCCGAACTGAGATCCTGTATGTTGTAAAATAGAAAATTTTTAATGGAGGGAATAAAATTAAAACATAAAACCCTACTCTCCGTTCTCCCTTCACGTTGGTTTTTAGCTCCCCTTGTCAAACACTTCTTCCATTTTCTTTTCCCATTCTCTTCATCTTCTTCCTCTCTAAACCTAGCAAAAATGATGGCGCCTCTCCCTCCTCCCTTCATTTTCGCTTTTCCCATGGAGCTTGAAGGAGATGATGTTGATGGAAGCTCCTCCCTCTTCTTCCTCAAATTTTTGTCACCCTCTCCCTCTCTTAGAAGCCCATTGTGATTTCTTGGCTTAAGGTATGTCTCCCTCCATTTTAATGAGCTTGAGCCTTATGTTTTGATTTTTATATGATTGGGAGAGTGTTATATGTATGCGTTATGGAATGGGAGCCATTTTTATGCAAAACCCTAAGGTGGGGTGTGAGAATATGTGTTTTTGTGTGGGTGTGATGGGGGTACACGA
This sequence comes from Clitoria ternatea, assembly GCA_037962975.1. NCBI lineage: Eukaryota > Viridiplantae > Streptophyta > Magnoliopsida > Fabales > Fabaceae > Clitoria > Clitoria ternatea. Next base: position 80,142,838 of record CM075671.1, on the reverse strand, counting down.
AAATGGCACATGATGGAGTAGGAAATGATAAGTATAAGTGGTGGTTGTTGAATTTTTATGGAAATCCTAACTTTAGGAATTTGGGGAAAATATGAAATATGAGTGGGAAGTGTGTTTAATGATGTTAGGGAATGATATTGATGAGGAAGAATGGTCATTGATGATGATTGATGAATATTAATAATGGTGATTAAGTTTTGATGAAACCCTAGCCCTAAGAAATTGGGGAAAACATGTAATGTTGGTTTGAGGATTAATTTTAGGTGGAAATGTGTGATATTTAGAGTATGGCTATTGTTAATGATGTTGAAAGGATATTTGTTGATGATGAGAGATGGCATTAGTCAAGGTAAATGGTTAGTGGAGGTGGTTGAAAGTCATTACTATAGGAATCCATAGATGAGTATGGCCTTTAAATGAATGATAATGAGTTTGAACACCAAAACCATAATGGTTGTAATGGATGTGTGGATTGGACATTATGGGTTGATGAGGCCTTAGGCCATGGCATGTGCCATTTGAATTTGTTGATTAATTATGGTTATTGGAGGATAGGATAGCTATGTTGAATTTTGAGTGATAATGATGGCAAATGGATGATTTATATGATGATTAGATGTATTATGAATAAGGGATGTGATCTTGTTCTTGTTGGGTGTGGTTAGGCCCCTTTGAGATTTAGAGAATCATGGTTTTGGGAGAAGAATTCCCAAAGCATAACACAAGTATGTGAATAGGTGTTTTAACAAGTCTAAGACTTGATATTGGACTTTAAGAGATATTGGCAATTGTTTAGATTTTTGATGGTGCCTTACGATGGCTCATGAATTGAATACATGTGTATTTATGTATGTTGATAGGAGATTACATTGCATACAATGTGGTGGAACTTTTGGAGCGTGCGAATCATTACGGCTTTTCTCTCGAGGTAGGAGAGGAGTTTACAGTTCAATTGCATGAGTTGAATGGTTGAAGATGAAGGTATATGATTTATATTCATGCTTGCCTTGCCATGATCATTTTGAATGCTGAGATGATTGATATTATGATGGATGATAGGCTTGGTAAATTATTAAATACTTGGGAATTGCATTTATATAAGATTATAATGAATGTTTAGTGATCCTTTTGGTGAACATGATTATTTGTTTATAGAAACCCATGAATAGGTGAATTACTCAAAGATGTGAAGTTGTGTTTTATGATTTTTATGCATAAATGAGGAACTCATAGGGTCAAAATGAGTTTTATGAAAAATTGATGGCTCAAGATGGTCATACTAGCATGCATACATGAATTGTGACTTGTAGAAATTGAAATGGGTCAATTTCATTGAGAATAGACCCTTGAGTTGCATGAAAATACCTTAAAATTGGCAAAACGCATTTATGCGTATAAGTCCCTCATTTTTGGGAATTTTTGAGTGCGGCCGGTGGCCACACATCATAAATGATATACATAAGTTGGTGTTAAAATTTGGTAGAGTTTAGAGGTTCTATGAAAGGGTTAGGATGCTTAGAGGTTGAAAAATTAAGCAAAATCTGCATAATTGGTGTCTTGAATCGATTCAGAACAGTCTTGAATCGATTTAAGGGCCACTGGAAGTGTTTGAATTGATTCACACAAGTTTTGAATTGGTTCAAAGCTCTTCTGAAGTGCTTGAATAGATTCATACGGGCTTGGATCGATTCAAAACCCTGTTATGGCCACTATTATGTTGTTTTTCCAAGTACTCTGTTTTCTTTGCTATTTTTGGCCCGTTTGGGCATCTTAATGATGTTTTTGGCCTCCGAGTTCTTCATAAAAGTCATAGATAATTATGTTAGAAAGGTTTGAAAATTAGTCTTGCCTTAATTTAAGTTTTCTAACTCTCACTAGGCATAAAATACCGGACCCACTGCATTGTAAAATTCAAATTTAAAAGGGTTTTGAACCCAACTTTTAATGGTTATCAAATTGGGACTAATAGGTGATATTTGTGACATGTCCCACTATTTTTAAGACTAAAAATAAGTTTTTCTCTTGTCTTAATGTTTAAATTTTTCATGAGCTTAATCGTATCCAAAACCCCTTTATTATGTAAAAATAAGAGATTGTATTAGAGGTATGTCATGATGGTGTGACTTGGTGATGTTGATATTGATTAGGACATGTTATGAAAACATGTATGTTCACCACTAATGATATGATATGATGTTTGATAATAAAAAATTAACTGATGTGATTGTATGACGCACCCTTACATAATGATGAAACTAATGAGGGGCCAATTGAATGGCAACATGTTTATGATAAATTGATGAGTCGGGGATGATTTGTTATTATGAATGATTATTGAATGCCATTGTGTGTGATACAAATGTGATCTTGTATGTGCAATTTAAAATTATATTGGTGAGTTATTATGAATGCCACACAAATACATGAAACAATGGTAATGATCAATGAGATGAAAATACACTAAGAAATATGTGGTGATATTGATGAAAGATTGATGAATGTTGTTGACGATTGTGATGCCATTATGATTTGTTGCAAGTATTGACTTGTATGTATGGTATGAAATATGTTGAAATGAAATGCCACACTTAAAACTTGAAATAATAGATATAACCAACAATGATAAAATCCACTAAAGATTATATGTTGGTGTCGGTGATGATGATGATATTTGACGAGTAGCATGGTAGGATGCATAGTGTGAGAATGCATTGATTGGCATTGCATTGCATCCATGGCATATCATACGCTGCCGGTGTTGGAATATTAGGGGATTCCCCCAGTTGGCCCAGTGGGAGGGCGGCTCAGTGCATGAGCATTCTTGTTGTTTCCCCTGTGACTTGGTGTGTAAGTCACGAAGCTGCCCATGCTAAGCTACGGGGAGCTGCATGTGGTTGACCCTTATAGGGGGTGGCTCTTGAGGAGCAGGTGTCCCTGGTAGTCTTATGGATCATAGCTACCATGGTATGAATCATGGTTGACCTGCAACATCTTATGTTATTGATTATGTTGTTTACAGTGGTCATGGTGAAAATGACCGATGTTGCAAAATGGGCGATGCGGTTTGGTACCAGTAAAAATATGGTGAATATGCATGCATTATGAGATATGTGTACACATTATACTACTACAGTAGGGGCATGGTATGTGATCATGCTTGAACCTACAATTTGGTGTTTATTCCCATAGTCCGATCCGTATTTATTAATGTTTGTTCTATTGTGTATATGCATTAGCCTAAGAGCATTTGTATATAGCATGGAGATATGCCAAAAGGTGATGATGATTGATGATGATTGAGATTGAGATGTGATGATGATGAGACAGGTATATGAATTACCTAAAAGACAACATGTAAAATATGAATACAACAAAAATATATTAAATATAATGATGTTATATGTGATGGTCTAATGTGATGAAAGGCTTGTTTGTCTATGATTGATGACAATGATGTTGGCCCATTGTGGCATTGAGAACTGATGTGTATATGTGATTTCTTTGCTATGACTTGATGAGGGAATACATTATATGTATATTGTTGGAATGAATGAAATATGATAATTATTGATGATTTCGGTAAAGCATACATGATGTTGATATACATATGCACATAATCTCAATTGTATTTATATTCGTCATTTGAAATGTATAACTCACCCTCTCATGTTGTCCATTTTTAGCATTGATGCAGGAATATCATGGGATGAGGATATTTTAAAGTAGAGCTTTGGAAAGGTAAATAGTGGTAATGGAATGCCTTGGCTGGCAACAATTGAAATTTATTATATTGTGAATAAAATGTACATTATAGCCTTGATAACCCTAGAAATCGATGGACGTATTGTAAATGATAATATAAGTGTATGATGTATTGGTATTTGGGGTATTGGGATTCATACCTATGTAGCGGATATAATAGTGTTGGTTATATAATCATTTTGGGGACGTATAAGCGTTGATGATACATGATTTTAAGGTTGAATTGAATGTGGTCAATTATGGAATGTCGATAATGGAGATGTATGTTGTATGACCATAATGATGCATATGTATATATATTTAGGGTAATACATGTTCATGATTTATGTGTAAGGTTGATTATGGCCTATTAGGCTTGTGTTGTATATTTGCATGTTTTGTCGAGCCTTTTCTCATATCTTCATATATGGGACTAGGCGTATGCCCTGTATACATATTCTTCTTCTGCTGTAAACTTTATTATTTTTGTATACAATTATGGGCAATTTATTTTACGATCTAGTTATGAAATATCAAATCTTACTCTTTGGTCTTCTGTGGTTTGAGTCCTTATGCAATCGTTGGGGTATTTTTGAAATATTTCAAACGCGAAAAATTTATTCGTATTTTTATTAATTAATTATCTTGATTACATCGAGATTCAGGTCCGGAGAACCAGGGGGTCACAAGCAGCATGAATAGGAGTGTTGGCTTGCACATTAGCCCTCCTTACAAGTAAAGGACATGTAGGACGAATATGTCCTACCTGATCACAGTTAAAGCAAACAACGTCATCTTGGTCAATACACTTTCGAGCATAGTAAGGCCCACCACACTTAGTGCATCTTGGCTCATTGGCATTCGCATTGCCCCAACCAAAAGTGTTACCATGGCCACTGCCCCTACTCTGGGCACTAGAGTGAGCACTTCTTTAGAAACGTCCCTTCTTGAAATTTCCATGTTTCTTAAAGCTAGATGATTGACCCTTCAGCTTAGAGTCAAATTTAAAGTGACGAGGTGAAGCATGTTCTTCATAAATACGACACTTGTTCACAAGTATCGTGAAGCTTCGGATCTCTTAATGACAAATGGCCCTTTGAATATCAGGGCATAGACCATTTTCAAATTTCACACACTTAGAGTTTATGTTCCCTCTTTCTAGTAAGGGTAGAACTCATACAATTCTTCAAATTTGGAAGCATACTCTTCCATTGTCATGTTGTGTTACTTAAGTTCTATGAACTCAAGCTCCTTCTTGCTCTTATAACTCTCTGGAATATATTTTCTCATAAGTTCAAACTTGAAATTCTCCCAAGGGAGTAGGAGCAGCAATCATTTTACTTTTGGTGAGTCTTCATCGAGTCTCAGCTTCATCTCTCAATATAAAAACATCATACTTCACTTTCTGGAGTTCAGTATATTCAAAGTTATCAAAGATCCTCTCAAAATCTCAGACCCAAACATAGGCTTGTTCGGGCCTAAATCCACCATGAAATTCAGTGGGTTTCCGCTTTAAGAATTTATCAAGGCCTTAAGTTCCTTGAGCAACTAGAGTAGTTTTCCTTTTCATATCTTGCCTCTCTCAGTTTTGCAACTCAAGGAGGTTAGCAAAGTAGTTCAAGCTCGAGCTATAGCATAATCACTATCATGGTGACGATGAGACATTTCAGGATCTATAGCCACAATATCAAGGTTAACCAATATTAGTAAACTAGCTCATATACATGCCTATAGTCTTATACTATAGTAATTCATTTCCCAAGTAAACCTTGGTTCCCATCATGGAGTTCAACATCAATCAACTTATAGTAATACCAATCAGAGGCATATCATCACATTATAATGTCATGCGTTTACATATAAGCATGAAAATTCATCATTAAGAGATAATAGTGTGAAGAGAGCTTGGCCGTACTTATTCAATTCAAATATCAATCACAATAAACTCATATAAGATCAAACAACAATGGTGATGATTCACTAAAAGTATGTTATGCTCTGATACCACCCAATGTGGCGCCCTTAATCAAGTAAATGATATTCATGATATTATTATTTAGATATTAAAAATAAGGATAAACTTTTTGCAATTTTAAACAATCGTTGGAAGAACACCACAAATAAAAACTTTAACAATTAACCCTAAACCTTTTTAAAGACCTATCTCATATATGATGATATGAGAAGGTAAGTAGTTTAAGCAGACGTCTACTTAGGGTAGTCAATTACATAAACATCATATAAATGTTTACGAAACATATAAGTTGATTCAAGAGCAAGACTGGATATGAGAAATGATTCAAGTAAGCACAAGGTAGATGCCAAAATTTGACAAAAACGTGTACATTTGTTTATGCAAACATTCCATGATTGAAAGTATATGCATTTGATTAAGGAAAACATGTCAAAGAGGTGTACAACAAGTATTCAAGGATAAATGATTGAAGAACAAGGCATAGAGAATCAAGGGATACAAGACCTTAGCAACAATCACAAGAAAAACACAAGGTAAGTACCCAAAAATAGTGAAAATGCAATTTCAGAACTGACCTAATCGATTATGCTTATCTGTTACCAAGATTCTAATCAATTACGCTAATTGATTACACTGACCAGCTAACAAATTACTATAGTCCAACAGGGCCCTAATAGATTACGTTTATCCAAAATGGTCCTAATCGATTAGCCATACTGGGACGACCCCGGAAAATACGGGTAAATTTTTCATGTTTTATAAATCATTAATTAAGCAAATAATTAGAGTGGTGAAGCTTTCAATTCAAACCCTGGATCTATGAAAAGCCACTCTCATATATGAAGATATGAGAGGGTAAATTAAAATGATTTCAAGAGAGATTCCAAGTTAAAAGCAGCGGAAAGATTAATGAAATTGATGTTACATGATTGAATTTAAGAGAAAGGATTTCATGAGGTTCCATGATTCATAATAAGTCTAAAATACCTTTAAGATGATGCAAGTAAAAGATTTAATGTAAGAGAAATGAAATTTATTTGAAACAAAGCAAATGGGAGCATTAGAGAGCTACTCGCTCAAGCGAGAGTCACACTCGCTTGAGTGAGCTCACGTGGAGACGCTTGAGCGAAACCAGAAAATGTTGAGCGAGGAAAAAGATTGAGCATCAGGGGGTCATCTCGCTTGAGCGAGACCCATCTCGCTTGAGCGAGATTTGAGGACCACACTTGGGCGAGCCAGTGAAACGCTTGAGCGAGAATAAAGATTAGCCTCAGGGGCCAATCTCGCTTGAGCGAGTTCAACCTCGCTTGAGCGAGATTGCTCCAGTGGCATCAGGCACTCACTGCCCAATTTTCGCTTGCGCGAGGCAAGGCTCGCCTGGGCAAAAATCATCCAGTATCCATTTTCCCTTTATCTCGCTTAAGCGATTCCCAAGCCATGACCATTTTGCTTGAGCGAAAATGGTCCAGTGTCCAACCTCTACTTCCAGGCATATCTCGCTTGGGCGAGGACTCCATTTGCTAAAGCGAATTTTGGCCAGTGGCCATACACCTGTTTCACAAGTATCTCGCTCGAGCGAGATTTCCACTCGCTTGAGCGAGTTATGCAAAACTTGTATAGAAACGTGAAATTTGCACAACTTAACATATCAAATCTCATTCCCTACCATTTTAACTTATCCTAATGCATTAGTTGCGCTTCTTCAAGCATTTAAAGGCTCATTCAATGGTTTATACACTTCAAAACAATTCTCACTCACTCAATGCATAGAATTTGAATTACTTCTACATAAACTTCCTGAATTATACAAATTGTGGAATCCATCATTCATTCATGAAATTTAACATCAATACACATCATAATTCATCATATTACATCATTTGGGTCATTAATGAAAATTGGCCATACACACCAAGGTCCAATGTTCCTACATGACCCTCAAAATCACCCCTACAATCTAGATAACAAAATGAGCATACATATACACTATATGCTATACAAAATCTAGATTTACCGACCCAGACACTTCCTATACCCCTATTTACCTCCTTCCACAAAATGTACTTCAAAAGGATTTCACTCCTCCATGAGTGACCTGCATCACAAATCTAAAAAGGGACAACATGGGAGAGTGAGTCATACATTCCAAAAGAATGAATATGAATACCATAAGATCATATGCATATGTACTACAACATGTATACTTGCATTCATACACAACTCATCATTAACTATCATCACAATTACAATCATCTTTGTAAATCAAGCAAGTATAAAACCACACACATGATCTAGACCTCCAACAATTAGGCCATCATACATTTCATCATCTGTCTCATATTATTTTTTGGTGCTCAGATGATTTATGTTGTCTTAATTACATCTCTCCAATCTCAACACAACCATCACCATATATCATCACCTTTGGCATACTTCCTTGCTATATGCAAATGCTCTTAAGCTAATACATATGCACAATGGAATATTTCAAGAATTGGAGATCTGACTGGGAATATAAACACCAAATGTGGGATTCAAGTATGATCATCTAACCATACTCCTACTGCAATAGTAAAATATGTACAATTATTCTTAAATTGCATGCATTTCACCAATTCTTTTACTGGTACCAAACCGCATCGCCCATCTTATAACACCTGGTCATTTCACCATGACCGCAGTATACAACATATTCAAAATATGGTGTTGCGGGCCAACCATGAGTTACATCATGGCAGCTGTGATCCCAAGGACCACCGGGGACACCTGCTCATCAAGAGCCATCCCCCACAAGGGTCAACCACCTGTGGCTCCCCGTAGCACATCATGGGCAGCTTCGTGACTTACACACTGAGTCACAGGGGAAATACAAATCGCTCGCGCACAGAGCCGCCCTCCCACTGGGCCAACCGGGGGAATCCCCTAAAATTCCAACACCGGCAGCTATGCAGTATGCCATGGATGCAAATGTAGATCATATGCATGTCTTACTCTATGCATCCTATACATGCCACTCATCAAGCACCATCATCATCATCATTACCAACACCCCCACATGGTTTTTAGTGGATTTTATTATTGTTGAGTTTTATCATTAGTTTAACTTGTAATGCCCCGGTTTCCCGGACTCAGATCCCGATGTAATCAAGATAATAATTAATAAAAATACGGGTAAATTTTTCGCGTTTAAAATATTTCTAAACACCTCAACGATTACATCAAGACCCAAACCACAGAAAACTGAAGGGTGAGATTTATCAACATATGACTGGATCGATAACTAATTCGCCCATAATGGTATACAAAAATAGTGGAGTTTACAGCAGAAGAAGAATGTGCATACCGGGCTAACGCCTAGTCCCATATATGACGATATGAGAAAAGGCTCGGCAAGCATGCAAATACCTAACATCGACCTATTAGATCATAACCCATTTATCCACTTACCACATACACATGCATTGCCTAAGATAAATATATATATACATATACATCCAGGGTCATGCCCCAACTATTACCACTGCCCATAACTCATATGTACCTATTTATTCACCTAGTGGCATTAATACAAGCATCACCATCGTCAATATACATTATTCAAATTTCAATTCCTCTAGTACTCATCAAATCATCTCTTACATACTAAATATATATATTCATCATTAATGAATACGAAAGATTATCTTACACATATCCAAAATCACTAAATCATCAATATCATTATATACAATTTATTCATTACATTACATATTACAAATGATGCCGGCCAAGGCATTTCCACTACCACTATTTACCTTCCCAAAACTTCAATTTAAAAACCGAACTCATCCCATGGCAACCTGCATGACAATGCTAAAAAGGAGACCACATGGGAGAGTGAGTTATACATTCAAAATGACGAATACACATATATTGTGATTAAGTGTACATGCATTCTTTCATCATGTGTGCTTTGCTATAAAACCATCAATTCATCATTCAATCATCATCACATTGATATAATAGGTATACAAGCCTCATGAAACACAATTCACAATATAAGCAAGCACAAGCACATACACAATCACATTGCCACTTATCAACAAGGGCATTCACAAATTATCATCACGAATTCATTAAATCTTGACTCAATTCCTCCTCGCAAGGGGTTTCTGATTTCTCGTGGTCATCCCATCTCAAATGCCATGCACCTATGGCTAATGCATATGTCAACTGTTTAATGCATATGCAATGGATCCATTTCATTTCATCAGGTGATCGCAACCATCGTATCATTCATTCACCTGGGTTTCCCACCTCGCAAGGGGTACTCCCTCTAGCAGCCTCGCAAGGTGCTTTCTCGTGATCGTAACCACGTTCAACAATTCATAATGGTTTCCCGCCTCGCAAGGGGTACTTCCTCCTCATGGTCGCAACCACGGGCGTCATAGGAACTCGCAAGCCCTTTTTAGTTTCAATAACTAGGTGATCGTAACCACCGGCTCAATATCATATCATCATCAAGTTGGTTTCCCGCCTCGCAAGGGGTACTCCATTTATAGAATCCCGCAGGATCTTTCATCACTGTGATCGCAACCACATTTCAATGTTATGCCATGCCATGAATGCAAAATGCAATAATGCATATGCCAAACAACCTCGCAAGGATATCTCACCCTCTCACATAGGTATATATTTTAATTTGACATTCTCAATCAATAACATACAATTATGTACAAGCCCCTCAAGGCATTCTATTCACATACTTAGCATCTCAATAGCTACAATCTCATTGCATAACAATCCACGCATGGAAGTAAACATAATGTCAATCATCATAATATCCAAGGCATATCATTTGTTCCATAAATAGATGTATGTTTTCAACTTAATATATTTCGCATGTATGTTATATCATATATGCAAATCAACACTTGCGATTAACCTCAATGGTGTTACAACATCTCATAATGTTCATCAACACTGACACACTTTCATTTAGTGGTTTTCATCTCAATGTTCATCAATGTTATCTCATATCTAGAATGGCAATATAACAATCCATCATCACAATCTTAGACCATATATACAGGATCACACTTGTATACATTACAATGACATTTCACAGTTCCTCGATAATAACGTTTGTCCTCATGTACAAGGAATAATCACATCATCGTTTATCGTTGCTTGATACCGATATCATCTCCGATGCACCGGTTTATAACAAACACCTCACCATTTAATCATTCTCACAATGGGTTCGTAATCACCCAAGGGTACATCTCATAACTCATCAGCAAACCCTTATCATCGCTCTCATATATCTCATTCTTGGTGGTTAACATTTATGTTTTCCATTACTTATTACAGGTATAGATGGGTTATCTCGATATTCTAATCATTATCAACGCCACCATATTATATCCTCATATTATACCCTTTATACAATCCTTCAGGTATCTCAAGTTACAAAGGAAAGGGCTTAACACTAGAAAAATAAGGGAAAACCACTTAAATTTTCGTACAAGGCAACTCGCTTGAGCGAGCCCCTCACTCACTTGAGCGAGATTAACATAGCTCGCTTCGGCGAGCTTCCTCGCGCATAAGCGAGGACCTCCCATCAACGTACCCACGCTCCCTCGCTTGAGTGAGGCTCCCCCCTATGCTTGGCCACTCGCTCGAGCGAAATTGTTCCAGTAACCATTTCCACATGCATTCGCTCGAGCGAGGCTCCCTTCAACTAGCCACTCGCTCGAGCGAGAATTGTCCAGTACCTCTCTAAGGTTGGCTTGCTTAAGCGAGGTCCAGTTTTCCTCGTCATTCGCTTAAGTGAAAAACCTCCAGAACCAATTCCTCTCTCGCTCCTCAAGCGCGGCCATGCCCGCTCGAGCGAGATTCATCTAGTGTCTCTTCTCCTTGACCCATACACGTCTCGCTTGAGCGGGACGCTCACTCGCCTGGGCAAGATTGGGCCAGAGGCCATAATACTGGTATAGGGGATTCTCGCTTGAGCGAGATTATCAGGACTTAGCAGCAAACGTAAATCCTCACAACCTAATATATGAAATCCCATTTTGGGCCAACTTGATCACATCCAACATATCATATACATTATATAAGACATGTAAAACTTGCTCACACATTCATACTCATAATTTCTCATTCCAAACTCATTAACCATATTAAAATCATACTTATCATCATCCAACACATATATGTATATACTTCCATAACAATCATCACATACTCTCACACACCGTTCACAATAATCATCAAATTACCATTCATATTATCTCACTAGCTACATGGCAAGGCAAGCATGAGTACTAAACACATACAATAATCACCATCAATCTACTCATGCAATTTGAATGTAAACTCCTCTCCTACCTCGAGGGAAAAGCCGCAACCAAATGCACGCTCTGAATATTCCGCCACATAATCCAGAACACAATCTACATATCACATACACATATGCATTCATATAATCAATAACCATCTCAAGGCATTTCTCATAAATTCTAAATAATGACTTACATATTGTAAGGCTTATGAACAAGTTCTAAACTTATCAAAACACCGACTTATGCAATTTTGTTAGGCTTCGGGAATTCCTTTCCCAAAACCAAGATTCTCTAGATCTTAAAGGGCCAACTACACTCATTAACAACAACATCATGTCCTTCGTAATGCACTCAATCGTCCTATGAATCATCCATTTGCCATCATTATCACTCAAGATTCAACATGGCTCTCTTATCCTCCAATAACCACAATTAATGAATCAGATTCAAATGACATACCAAAATGGCTTAGAACTTCAAAAAACCATAATCTTATCACACCAATCCCTCATATTCCATATTCATACTAACATCTATCTATAGGCTTCACCATCAATGATCCTTTATCATTTTAAGCAACATTCAACCTTAAATATCATATATCCATATTCAATTAACCTCCCAAGCTACAATATATCCACTTTCCCTAAATTCTTAGGGCTAGGGTTTCATGAGAACCTAACAACCATTATTAATATTCATCAACCATCATCAATGGCTATCTCTCATCATTAACATTATTCCCTAACATCATTAAACATACATTCTACTCATATTTTACACTTCCCCCAATTTATTAAAATTAGGGTTTCACTAAAAACCATCACCTTCATAAATGCTCATCAATTTTCCATCACCTTTCAACATTAATTTTGGGTACCACATTAAATGCTTATAAAAGCTTGCATTTAAGCCATCCCACCTTAGGGTTTGCATATTAATGAATTTATCCCATGCCCCATTTGCATTAAACATTCACCCAACAACCAAAACCCAAAACCTATGGCATAAGCTCACGAAAAATAATGAGGAACTTACCTCAACCAAGAAACAACCATGAGCTTCCAAGAGAGGGAGACGGTCACACAAAAATAGAGTGGGAGAAGGAGAGCTCCAAGACACCATTATCATCTCCTCCAAGCTTGAAGCACAATAAAGATGGAAGGAGAAAGGATGCACACCATTTTTCTTTCTTAGGTTTTGAAAGGAAGAGGAAGAAGATGAATAAAGAAGATAGAAGAAGAAGAAGCAAGTATGTATTGCCAAAGGGGCCAGAAAACTCACGTGAATTGGGGAGGGGAAATGGGGTTTTGTTTTAAGTTTTATTCCGTTCATTAGTAATTCCACCGTTTTATGACAAACAGGATCTCCGTTTGGGCTCAATACTAACTCCAAAAATTATTCCGAAGATATATTCGGATTTCCAATAATATTCTTAATAGCCCTGACCAACGACATCTCAATCGGAGACACTTGGTCCAACACACATATTTTAACCGGGTAAAATTTTAACTCCTTAAATCTCAATAAATTATAAATATCCATAATAAATCCCAACTTAATTATTTCAATGTTTTTGGGACATAACTCAACTCATATACAATTATCTATTATTTATTCTCCTGAATTAATCATTTTTATAAAATTCAGGATGTTACATAACTTGTGTGGCATTTTCAATAGTTTTCATTCACATCATTCAATTCCACCATCAACACAATGATATCAATCTTTCACTATCATACCAGGCATGCTATTCATTCACACCCATTCTCAATCAAACATCATCAACACACATTTCACATTTATGGTGGACATGAATATAACATCATATTATCAAACCATTCACCCTATGATATAGCACACCATGATTATTCTAAATACACCAAAGCATGTTGCCAAAACACATCACCAACATCATACACAACATTACAATTTCTCATAGTAATTCAAGCAAGGCAACATGCATGTCAACACATATGGCAATCAAATACAATTCAAATTCATGCATTTAGAACATAAGGACTCCTCTCCTACCTTAAGAGAAGAATTCTGATTGATAAGACGCGTCCGCCTCGTCGTTCGGAATGGATCCTACATAATCATACATGTAAAATCCTAATTAATCTTCCATTCAAGACACAATTTCAACTCTAATTAACATCATTATATCTACCATTTCATAACATGTACAAGACATGCTATAGACCTCATTTTCATTATTTGTTAGGCTTTGGGAATTCCTTCCCATCAAGCCACATTTGTTAAATTCAAGGGCTACCAACAACAATAGTCCAACATCCATGACATGCCTCTCATACCAACACTCATACCTTCAATATTATGCATTCCCTCTCAATACATTATCTAACCAACATTCTCTATTTTCCCTAATTCTTAAAGGTTAGGGTTTTCACCAAACCCAACCACATCATAAATGACCATCAATCTTTCCTCTTTCCAACCATAAATGCATCTACCATATTTATCCCTCATTAAAACCTCATATTTATAGTCACCGACCTTAGGGCTCATGCATTAAATGTCCCTAATAAATACCCATTCACATGCATTGCTCCCCTAAATCATAATAACTCATACCCTTAGCCAAAAAACTCAACAAAATGGTAAGTATGACTTACCTCACACCCAAAAACGAAATGGGTTCAAGAAAGGAGAAGATACAACACAAAAATAGAGAAGAAAAGGAAGAAGATTTCAGCTCCAATGGCCTCCTTCTAGGCTCCAATGAAAACAAATTAGAAGGGGAAATATGTCACCTTTGAGTTAGGGTTTTAGAAGGAGAAGAAGGAGAAGAAGAGAAGGATTGAAGGAAAAGTAGAGAGAAGGAAGAAGTAGAATGTGTTTTCCAAGGGAGTCCATAAGCCAACATGAATTGAAGAGGGGAATTGGGCTTTTGTGTTTTAATTTAACCTTCACATTAAAGATTCATCATTTTAAGACAAACAGGACCTCTGTTTGGGCTCAATACTTTATTTGAAAATTATTTCGAGTACATATTCGGACTCCCAATATTATCCTCAACGGCCCTGACCAATATCATCTCAATCAGAGATACTTGGTACAACACTCATATCTCAACTGGGCCTATTTTTAGCTTATCCGGTCTCAATAAATCACTAACAATCCCCACAAATCTTAATTTAATCATTTCCAATATTTTGGGACACCAAATAATTTACATGTAATTATTCAATATTAATTTTCTTAATTTAATCCTTTATTTCAAAATTTTGGGATGTTACACATACCAGAATGCAAAAATTATGTAGAATTTGGTATTCCAACCAACTTCTACATGCCATAACTTCTCCAAATGACCTCCAAACACCACCAAACTTTGATACCACCTAAAATAAATCAGTGGTCACGCATGGCAATAGATCATACTCAAAAATTCCTAAAATTGAATGATTTATGCGTAAAAATGCAAAATTGACAGTTCTAGGCCATAAACATACAACTCACACCTCAATTCTCAATGAATTTGGTCCATTCCAAATCACCTAGGCTCTAAATCACCTATATGGCCTATTGAAACCATCCCATGATATCTAAACATCACTGAACGCTATATGGCCTATCCAATTCCTCATTTATGCATGTTATTCACTTAAAACCATTTCTTTCTAACTATGCTTCATCAATTCATAGTCCAATACATATTTCAATTATATGCAATGGATTATAGTCCCTGCCCATATCATTTATGCAATGCATCATAGGTACTCAACCATATTTCCTGGACATAATGCATCTCATGCACAACATGGGACCATCCATGTCACTACAATAAAATATCATCGTCATCTATATTATCATTACATACATACCATTACATTATAATTAATATCAACCATTATCAAGGTCATAACAAAAAATTAGCCTTCAAAACACTTAAGATCTAATTTTCACACATGACCCTCAAAATCAATATCCAATCACAATCCTATTTATAAGGCATTAAACAATAGTATAGCTATACAAAACAAATGCCATATACAACAAGTTTAAAAGACATATGTCCAAGTCATTCAATCCAAAAACATGTCGGCCAAGGCATTAAGTCAATTCTTCCTTCACACTATACCTCATCTATTCCCAAAAGCATCACTCCATGGTCATGCCCTACGACTCGAGAGCTAAATAGACAACATGGAGAGTGAGCATATTTTCTCAATGATAATCAATCAAATAAAATTATGATAATATAAATATGTGAATGCTACCAGATATATTCTTCTATCAAGAAGTTTCAATCCAACAACAATGTCATATTTCATTTCAACTTCCATTTAGCATATATATTTATATATAACAAGCTCTAATAATGATGATACTACCAAATAGAACCATGTCACTAAACCACAATATTATCACATCTATTGCCACAATCCATAATCAACACCAAACCAACAACAGTACATAATTAGTTAGTTTCCAAAAGTAGGATTTATCTCTCAATTAACACTCCAAATCATCACATCAAGAGGCGACACCAACAACATTACATAATTAGTTAATGCGTATATCATATCATGAAATACATATGTAACGGATCTGATATGAAACAATTATTTGTAACACATGTGTACACAATTTATCACTTAATCATAACCACGCACAGTTGCTTAAATATTTGTCCCCCCCTCAAGGGTCCCATTCACAAGATCCTGCAAGACCTCAATTATTTCCATATGTCAAGTGATCGCAACCACTTACAATCTTTTGAAATATTTGTCCCCCGTGCAAGGGTCCTTTTCATAAGATCCCGCAAGACCTTAATTATTTCCACATGTCAAGTGATCACAATCACTTATAATCATTTAAATATTTGTCCCCCGTGCAAGGGTCCTTTTCACAAGATCCCGCAAGACCTTAATTATTTCCACATCTCAAGTGATCGCAACCACATATAATATGATATTCATAAGAATTTCTAACATTTTGATTAGTGGCATGCAACAAATCACATTACTTTCCAAGCCATACAATTCATCACAGAATCATCTACGGTATCAATTCACATTGTTCATAATATATTAACCAAGGAGTCTTATTAATATCAATCCACACATGGAAGTCAACAGGCATATCAACAAGCATGCTCTAAATATATATATATGACATCAGCACATTTACCAATCCAAAATTAAACCATCAACAAGGTTTAATCTCATACAACTTCTCAATAGGAGATAGCACATCCATTCAAGGAAAAACATGCAAGTATGCACCAATGTATATACATTACCAACACACAATTGATCATGCATATAGAAATATACTCCTCTCCTACCTCAAGAGAAGTATTCTATAACACCCCTGATTTTCTGTACTCGAATCCCGATATGATCATCATAATTAATAAAAATATGAGTAAATTTTTCACGTTTAAAAACATTTCCAAGACACCACCATGATCACATCAAGACCCAAATCACAGAAAACCAAAGAGTGAGATTATATAACCTAAAGCTGGATCGATAGAAAATTGCCCAAAACGGTATACGAAAATAATAGATTTCACAGCGGAAGAATGTGTATACCGGGCACATGCCTAGTCCCATATATGACGATATGAGAAAAGGCTCGGTAAAGCATGCAATGGCATATCATAAGCCTAATAGACAACCATCATCATTTTACATGATTACATGAGCATACAATGCCTAAGATATAACTAATTTTATATATATTCGGGAATATACTCCCGACTATCTCAATCATCAATGAACATCATTCAATTTTAATCCTTCTAATACACATCAAATCATCTCTTACATCCTACATATATATATTCATCATCCATCAATTCAAAGGATTATCTTATACATACTCAAAATCTCTAAATCATCTATATCATCATATACAATTTATTCATTACACAAGAATCCATAAATGATGCCGGCCAAGGCACTTCCTCTACCGCTATTTACCTTCACCCAAGCTTTAATTAAAATCCGAACTCATCCCATGGCAACCTGCATCACAATGCTAAAAAGGAGACCACATGGGAGAGTGAGTTATACATTGAAAATGACGAATAATATATATATATATTGTGATCATGTGTATATGCATACAAACATCATGTGTGCTTTGCTATCAAATCATCAAATTATCATTCATATATCATCTCATTATTATAATAGGCATACAAGCCTCATGAATCGCAATTCACATCATAAATAAGCACAACATATACACAATCACATACATAATCTCTTTGCCACTTATCAATAAGGGCACTCATAATCATTATCGTCATTAATTCATTAAGGTTTCACTCAAATACCTCCTCGCAAGGGGTTTCTCAATACTCGTGGTCATCCCATCTCAAATGCCATGCTTTTATGGCTAATGCACATGTCAACTATTTAATGCATATACAACGGATCCGATTTCATATCACGGGTGATCGCAACCACCATAATCAATCATTCATAATCATTGGTTTCCCGCCTCGTAAGAGGTACTCCCTATAGCAGCCTCGCAAGGTGCTTCTCGTGATCGCAACCACGTTCAATAATTCACATAGGTTTCCCACCTCGCAAGGGGTACTCCCGCCTCATGATCGCAACCATGGGCATCATAGGTGCTTGCAAGCCCTTTATCATATCAAATACCAAGTGATCGCAACCACTGGCTCATCATCATACAATGGTCCCCGCAGGGCCTTTCACATTTCACAACCAGGTGATCGCAACCACTGGCACAATATCATATCATCATCATATTGGTTTCCCGCCTCGCAAGGGGTACTCCCTTCATAGAATCCCGCAGGATCTTTCATCACTGTGATCACAACCATAAAGTATCAATGCTATGCCATGCCATGAATGCAATGCAATAATGCATATGCTCAACAACAACCTCGCAAGGATATCTCACCCTCTCAATTAGGGGTATATTATATATTTTAGTTTTATCATCAATGGCATATAAACATTCACAAGGCCCCTCAAGGCATAACATACATATAATAGGCACTTCAATGGCCATAACATCATTCATGACAATCCACACATGGATATCAAAAGCATAGCAACCAATCATAGTATTTATCCATACATAAAATTATTCGAAGCATATTCATCATTCCACATAAGGCAATCACATTTATGCCCAACACAATCATGTTCTTAGACATGCATTTCATAATTTATCATCAAGCCCTTAACATTGCTTTCGCATGATCATTCTTGGTGGTTAAGATTTTATGTTTCTCATTATATGTATTATGGGCATAATCAAGTCATCTCAAGATTTTAATCACTATCCAACACCACCATATCATTGTCTTAAATATATATCCCTTTACATCCCTTTAAGCATCATACAATATAAGGGAAGAAGGCCCTAAGCCATCAGAACCGAGAAAAGAAGGGAAAATTCCATCAGGGGGGTCACTCGCTCAAGCGAGGCCCACATTCGCTTGAGCGAGACAGCCCATCCCGCTTGAGCGTCTCAGTTCGCTCCAGCGAAACCATTCCAGTAAGCATTTCCAGGTACATTCGCTCGAGCGAGGCTCCATTCAACTAGCCACACGCTCGGGCGAAATTGCTCCAGTAAGGAATCCCACACTCACTCGCTTGAGCGAGGTATCCACACGCTTAAGCGGAATCCGACCAGAGGTCGTCCTTCCCATCACTCGGTTTTGCACTCGGGGAATTTATTCCAGAACCGATTCCTCTCATTCGGTCCCTCACTCGGCAATTTACATTAAAACCGACTTATCACTCAATCGATCATTCACTCGGTAATTCACCCTCACACCGACTCATCTTGCTTAGTTTTTGACTCGGCAAAATCAATCAAAGCCGACTCGTCTCTCACTTGGCCTTTCACTCGACAATATATTCTAAATTTGGGTCATCTCTCAATCAGTCTTTCACTCGGCAACTTCACTCCAAGTCCGAGTCATCTCAATCAGTTTTTCACTCGGCAACTTCGTTCCAAGTCCGAACCATCTCTGATGGTCCTTACTCGGTTAAATCATTCCAGACCGACCCCACACTCGCTCGGTCTTCCACTCGGTTAAATCATTCCAGACCTAGTCTTTTCTCACTCGGTAATTTATTTCAAAAACCAACTTCCTTTTCATTTTCTCACGAGTGAAGTTATTCCAGAATACTTCTGGACAAACACACCATGTATCCCCAATCGGTGTCATCCTCACTCGGAATTACACACACGGAGGGACTCCACTCGGAACGAGTTACTTTGAACTCAGAAATTTCCACTCGGAACTCCACTACCCGGGGTATCATATTGGGAGACCCTTCACTCAGAATTATACGCACTTCCTCACTCGGACATAGCCCACTCGGAATTTCACTCGAAAATTCACTACATCATAGAATTATTTTCTAAGGTTCCCACTCAAGTGGAATTTCATCCAGAGTCCCACTTACTCACCATACACTCGTCACACTCGGTCATAACATAACCATACCAGTCACACACTTGAGTGAGCACCATCCCAGCATCAGACTTCACACTTTCGCTCAAGCCACTTACATACGCTTGGGCGAAAAATGTCCAGTAACCATTTCCTCACTAGCTCGCTCAAGCGCGGCCATGCCCGCTTGAGCGGATTCGTCCAGTAACTCCCCTGATTGCATAATATGCCGCTCGCTTGAGCGGAAACCTCACCCACCTGGGCGAAATTGGTCCAGAGACTATTATACCAATACAGGGGATTCTCGCTTGAGCGAGATCCCTTCTCGCTTGAGCGAGAATATCAGGATATACGCAAGAAACATAAGAAACTCACAACCAACCATACCAAAACTTATACAAGCCAAAATCCATCAAGTCTAATATAGCAATTGCTTCATACTAGGCATTTAAAACCTATCCCAGACCTTTACACTCATTAACATTCAATTCAATCTATCAATCATGTCAAATTCAAACTTGTTATCATCTTATATGAATATACATTTTCATATCAATTCAACACATAATTCTCACACATCATCCTCATTAATCATTAACTTGCCATTTCAATTAATTCAATACATATACATGGCAAGGCAAGCATGAGTATTCATCACATACAATAATCACTCTCAATTTACTCATACAATTTGAATGTAAACTCTTCTCCTACCTCGAGGGAAGAGCCGAACGGTTCCAATGCTTTGAATGCTCTATTGCATCACCCGGAATACAATCTACATACCATATGCAAGTATATTCACATAATTAATAACCATCATAATTTTAAATACTTGCTAGCTTATCATAAAGCTCATCCCCAAGTCCTAAACTTGCTAAACACCAATATATACAGTTGTGTTAGGCTTCGGGAATTCCTTTCCCAAAGCCAAGATCCTCTAGATCATAAAAGGCCAACTAAACCCAACAACATCACCATCACATTGTTACTCAATATTCAACTTAGCTCTCATATCCTTCAATAACCACAATGGTTTAGAACCTCATCAAGTCACAATCTTTTCACACCAATCCCTCACATTCCACATTCATAACAACACTCATCATTAAATATCATTCTCCAACATCATTAAACCTACATTCTACACACATTTCATACTTTCCCCAATTTATTAGAGTTAGGGTTTCACTAAAACCCAACAACACCATAAATTCTCATTAATTTTCCACTCATCCAAGTATTAATTTTATGCACCTATAACAACCCACCATTAATGCCATAATAACAACACCCCACCTTAGGGTTTCCTCATTAATGCTCCCAACAACCCATATGCCATAAATACTCCCCCAAGCCATAAAACTCATAATAATGATATTAACTTCATCAAAGATGGTGAGAAGAGCTTACCTCACCATAAAACGAAAATGGAGTCAAGGAAGGGAGAGAGGGAGCACAAAATAGAGTGGGAGAAGGAGGGCTTCTAATCGCCATTGTCACCACATCCAAGCTTGAAGGAAAACGAAATGGAGAAGGAGAAGGCACACCACCATGCTTAGGATTTTTAGGAGAGGAAGAAGAAGGTGGAAGAAGAAGAAGTGTAGAAAGAAGAGGGAGAAAGTGACGTGAAAAGGAGAAGAGAAAGTGGAAGTTTATATTTTTATTATTTGGCTTCACATTAAAATCTCACCGTTTTATAACCAACAGGCTCTCAGTTCGGGCTCAATACTAATCCTAAAAATTATTCCGAATATAGATTTGGGTTCCTAATAATATTCTTAACAGCCCTGACCAATGACATCTCAATCGGAGATACTTGGTCCGATACCCATATTCTATTCGGGTATAATTTTAACTCCTTAAATCTCAGTAAATCATAAATATCCATAATAAATCCCAATTTAATCATTCCCATACTTTTGGGACACAAATAACTCACATACAATTATTTATTATTTATTCTCATCAATTATTCATTTTTATAAAATTCAGGATGTTACAATCCACCCCACCTAAAAAGAATTTTGTCCTCGAAATTCAACATTGATATACATATCACAAGGCCATACCTCAAGTCACACGCCAACAAGGTTCAACGACACCATAAAATAACATTGGACTTCCCAAAGTCCATCAAGACATGTTCATCATAACTTCATCATTTTTTAACATAAAATGTCCACATCAAGTGTGTCATATATCATCAATTACAACTCCCCCAACAGAGCTCACATGTTCATACTCAGTATAACCAGATAGGTTTAATACATTCACCATAAGCAGTTACAATCCCTACACCTGCCCGGCTTATGTGTTGCTGCATCCGACATACAGGAAGGCGTCCCAATCCCGTAGTGGTTACCACAAGCACATAAAGTCGGCGCATGAGTGCATGTTGCCACAATGCCTATGGTATGTAAGACCATATCGGGACCAGTACTTTGTATTCCCATTGCTCATATCGGTCCCACATATTCAAGCGATACCAGTCCATATAAGACTCGGTGACAATCCTCACCAGTCCACAACTAACATACTCGTATCCGACCGTCATTCTACAACTAAATTGGCATCCATCATGCCATATCAATCGTCAAATCTTAATTAATTGTACCATCAATCGGTGTACCAATCATATATTTTCAATCATCACAAAGTAAATACCCCATCCTTGGGTTTCATCCATCTAATACCATGGTCAAATAGCCTAAAATTCTTGTCTCACATATTTGTTGGCTGTAAGTCAATTCGAGCCTTAAAAGATTTACCAAACTCTTATCAAGTAGTCTACTTAATCGTATAATAAGCTTCCACATTAGGCATTCTCCTCACAGATCACAACTAAAGTCCATGAATTGGACCTACACCTCATACAATACAACATCACTATGTGCTTTCCATCATCAATATAGCACCCTTCAAATAAAATAAGGGGGTATGCACATGATCAAATTTCTATTCACTGACTCACAATCACATATGCCATCCCTAAATCACATCATCATCCCTAATTAATCCAATGATCATAATCCCAAGGGCACACAATTTAGCCCAAGGTCACTTCACAAAATCATATACCATAATAAATTCCAATTATACCCCAAATTCAACATTATTTTTCATCAATCACCAAGGGTTACATTCATCATTCATATCCCATCACATATCAGCTCTAGCTTCAACAACGTATTTCACAACTAATTTCGTTATGGCTCAGCCATTCATAAGGTTCCATCAATCAATAGACTTAGGAAGTCTAAGGGTTACCCGGTACCCATTGTGGAATTCTCATATACCACACAACATCATTAGATATGGCTCACAAAACAACATAGAGCCTAGACCGCCATAGGGCCTAATTAAATCAATTTTCTACAATAATTGATCATACAAGATCATGCCAAACAATGGGGTCACCACACCTAGTGGCTTACATCAAATTAATCATCCACTCGGTTTTCACACAAAAAAACCGAGACATAACCCTGATCATGCGCCAATATAGTTTCACATTCATAATCTTGTCACACATCCATGTCCCAATCTAGGGTAATACGACAAATCACTTATATCATATAGCATATAGGGTTCTTGTGCCAAAGGATATAAAATCCATCCTTCACAAATGGCACAACCAATCATTTAAATTCAAACATACCCATTGTGAACACCTATTTCAGTCCGATTGATATCCACAAGTGAAAAAAATTCAAAAGAAAGAAAAAAAAGAAGCTCAAAAAAAAATCTCTGACTCGGAAATGATCATTTCCGAGTGAAAAGGACTCGGAATGATCATTTCCGAGTAAAGAGTCTCCGAGTGAGACGTAGCAGGGTGCTATTCCAATAGGCTTCAAGAAATTTCTAAAGAGGAAGAAAAAGCTTCAAGAAAAAACATAGGGAAGGACATTCTGAGCGAAGTGGGATTATCCGAGTGAAAATTGCCAAATTTCCAAGTTCTGAGTGAAAAGAAGGCAGTTTCTGAGTGAAAATGCCCAAGTTTCCAAGTTCTGGTGAAGCAAAGAAGGCTATTTCCGAGTGAAAATGGTCAAATTCCAATTTCTGAGTGGAAAGAAGGCTGGATCCGAGTGAAAGTTGCCAAGTTTCCAAGTTCTGAGTGAGAAGAAGGATTACCCGAGTGAAAATGTCTAAATTCCAAGATCTGAGTGAGAAGAAGGTCGGTTCCGAGAGAATATGTCCAAGTTCTAAGTGCTGATTGAAAACAAAGCCGACTCCGAGTTGATTGGTGTTTGAAACCCTTTTGATTAAAAAACAAAGCTGACTCCGAATGAACACATCCGAGTGAGTAGGGTCGGTTTTCGAGTGAGAAGAAGGTAATTCTGAGTGAGAAGCCAGTCGGAGCTGAGTGCCAAATTTTGAGTGAGAAGCCAATCGGATTTCTGAGTGAAGAAAGAGTCTACTGAATGACTCCCAAGTAAATCCGAACAAGTTTTTCCGAGTGATTAAATTCCCTTCACGTTGCCGAGTGAAATATTTTAGGAGGTGCCGAGTGAGTTACTCTCTTCAGTCAGCACCGAGCCACTCTTTCAGTCAGCACCGAGTGAGTTACTCTTTCAGTCATCACCGAGTGAATCCTTTCACCCAATTCCAAGCCATACTTAAACCATTTCTGAGTCATCCTTTTTAGCCATTTCCGAGCCATTTTTAGCCAATTCTGAGCCAT
Organism: Clitoria ternatea; assembly: GCA_037962975.1. Classification (NCBI taxonomy): domain Eukaryota; kingdom Viridiplantae; phylum Streptophyta; class Magnoliopsida; order Fabales; family Fabaceae; genus Clitoria; species Clitoria ternatea. The sequence continues at coordinate 80,117,687 of CM075671.1, read as the reverse complement.
CCTTTCACCCAATTCCGAGCCATACTTAAACCATTTTTGAGTCATCCTTTTTAGCCATTTCCGAGCCATTCTTTTAGCCAATTCTGAGTCATCTTTCACCCAATTTCGAGTCATACTCCAACCATTTCAGTCAGTTCCGAGTCATTCTTCACTCGGTTTTTGTATAAACAGCACCTTTTCCACTCGGTCTTGTGCACAAAAGACGTCTTTTCCACTCAGATTGTGAAGAGAAGGTGAAATCTGACCCATATTCCCACCGAGTGCCCTTGCTGACTTGGATTTCCATTATTCAAGTGGATCTTTGACTTGTGGGGGGTGGCTGACAAAGTGACAAAGGACTAGCCGCCATCCCCTATAGCTGTCTAGGTGCAAGCTGTGTCCACCAACTCCATCCAGGCTGTATCCAACGCTGATCAAGTGGGGCGGTTGACTTCAGGACAAAAGGAGAAGCCCCACTTGCCACTGCTGGTGGGCGTCCAGGACCTCTATAAGTAGAAAGCATCCTGAAGCCTTCAAAAAAAAAAAAGAGGCCTTCATTAGAGAAAAACTTCACACCGTCCTTCTTCCCTCTCCTTCCAACCGTCCCTCTCTCTTTTCCCACCTGACAGCCCCCTCAAATTACCGTCCCTCTCTTCTTCTCTCCACTGTCCCTCTCCCTTTTTCAACCCAACAGCCTCTCCTCCTAAATCCTCACCAACACCGTGCAGTCCTCTAACTCCATAACTGTCCTCTCTCCAACCAACACCATACAGCCCCCCCCAACTCCATACCGTCCTCCCTCAAATACCCACAAACCGTCCCCATTTTTTCACACAGCACCGTCCCAACTTCCTCCTAAATCCTCACCACACTATTCGGCCCCATAATTCAACAGAAGCTCCAATACCAGCACTCTTACTCTCTTACTCCGTCACTCGGTATCCCACTTTTTCACTCGGTATTCCACTTTTTCACTCGGTTTCTTCCATTTTTCACTCGGTTTTTCCATTTTTCACTCGGTATTCCATTTTTTTCACTCGGTATTCCATTTTCCCACTTAAATAAATTTCTGTTATTTTCTTTTCTTTTCTTTTTTACCCCTTCCTAGGTTTGTAATAAATATATAACAAAAAATGAGTGCTTCATACATTCTATTTGGACTAGCATAAAGGTTGTAATGATTATTATTATTCTCATTATTATTGCAATTTTTATTTTTCTATTTAAAAAAAAGAGGAGAAACGAGTTTAACTTGGACGAGACGTCCTGTTCATCTCATGTAAATATTCCGTGTTTATTTTTGTTTATTTTTGTACATCTTGTCATCTCGTATACTTTCTTTTCATGAATAAGTTAAAATAATTATTGGGTTAATTATAATGCGCGCTATCATATTGAGGTAACCGTTTTTATAACGGACAATTGTGAGGTGCTAATACCTTCCTCACCTGTAATTAGACTCCCGAACATGGAATTTCATTTTTATAACCAGTGCTTTAACGAAAGGTTTTCCCGGTATTTTATCCTAAAAAATATTGGTGGCGACTCCCTATTTTTCTTTTCGAACCAAACTAAAAATTATTTTGAGGGTCGGCCGTGCCGCCGCGATCCCGGTCGCGACAGATGGCGACTCTGCTGGGGACTTAGAGAGTCAAGCCAGTCAATTTGATAGTGCATGTTTTAATTAGCATATTAATTATTTAACTTCTTCCTTTATTTTCTGTCAATGTTTGTATATGGTTTCTATTTTATTTTGTATTTTATCATTTATGTTTTGTCAATATCTGTGTGATTATTGAACCCTAGGTTAGACGACTTTGTATATTTGTTTTGTGTTTGTTCTTTGTGCAGAATGGGGTAAGGTAAAAGGTATTGAATGCCCTTCCACACACTACACTCACAATTACTTACACACACCTATGAGTGGTTCCCTATACTCGGGCCCCAAATGAAGCTTAAGTTAGGATGGGTTGGTAACGGAATCATATGGGATGTACTTCCTATCCGGTGTTCGTGAGAACCTCAACCAGAGTTCGACCTCTCATGATATACGCACTTAGTGGATTCCCCACTGTTTACGTCCCTGTCATGGGTAGAGTCTTGGCTCTGGTGACCTTCTAGATGTCTAGTGGAAGCCACCCGGTGTGGAGAGTCACTTTTAGACAAGCCATAGGGCCTAGAAAAAACTTTCAACAAAACCCAACCTAGGCCACAAAAGGGCAGACTTTACTTTACCTTATGTCATTTTCACTCTCCCTTTTAAATCCAAATGAATGAATTATCTATCCATTGAGGGTACTATATTTCAAAATCAATGATTCATTTCCAAAACACCCAGTACACTTCCAGTGGATGGATAATTCTCTTTTGATCATGTACCTCCAAGTCCTGAGTTGTAGATTTTCCTGGTCGTCAAAACAAGAAAATCAAAAGAAACAATTTTGGGTCCCTTTAACTTGGGCATCAATGACGATTAAGAAAATCTATGGCTTTTGCAACTTAGACTCGCATGAGTTTTGGAAATCAATGTTTCCCAAAAAAAAAACAAAAACAAAAACAAATTTTTTTACATCACATCTTTGGGGAAAACATGAATTTCAAAACATAACAATAACTGATTCCTTTTCTTTGTTTCGATTTCGCAGGAAACGATTCAGAAATTGGCAGTATCTCTGAGCAAGTATGGAAATTAACATGAAACATGACAATTATGGTACAGATGTGACAGAGTTGAAGAAAATATTACATCTCAAAGCTAAGAAAGTTGATACAGTTAGTCTGTAAGCACTGGGGAAAAGATTAAGTCTGATTCAGAAGATGGCCCTTACCAGGAAATATGGGAAGATCTTAAAACTATTGGAGGTGGAAGTCCCAACCGAAGCAATTACAGCCTTGGCATAATTTTATGACCCACCCCTCCGTTGTTTCACATTTAGAGATTTTCAATTGGCTCAGTCAATAGAAGAATTTGAACAGATATTGGGGATACAAGTGGAAGGGCAAATTCCCTATCGCCATCTTGACCATCACGCAACAACCGCTTCAATCTCCCGTGTTTTGAGAATCTCTCCCGAGGCATTAAGGAATGTGTAAATGAACAGAAATCAAGTTCCTGGGTTCACCCAAGAATTTCTTGAGAAGCACATGCAGATCCTGGCTGATAAAGAGGAATGGGAGGCTTTCATGGATACTTTAGCCCTCACTATTTACGGGGTTGTCTTGTTCCCTAATTTAGACAACTACGTAGATTATGATGTCGTTGCTGTCTTCCTGGCTCGTAAGCATCGGCTCGAGAATCCTGTCACAGCCATTTTGGCTAATGTGTATTGCACCATGGATTTCTGCCACACGCAAGGGGGAAAGAGGATCATTTGTTGTTTACCCGTTTTATACATATGGCTCACATCTCATATCTTCCATCAAATATGTAAAGCCGAGTGTCCGGTTTCTGATTTGAAATTGTGTCAATTGGCCATGAAGAGTGGGCGTGAATGGGCTAATCACCTCGTAAGCCTTACAGCTGAAAAAGTCAGGTGGTATCCTCAATGGCTAATGGTTGAGTCAATCATCTATAGTTGCGGAGGTTATCCGAATGTTCCTCTTATGGGCACGCAGGGATGCATCAACTACAACCTTGTTATTGCAAAGCGTCAGTTGGCTTATCCTCTACTCGGGCCACCGAATGAAAAACTGCTCACTCCTTTCATTTTGTACTATGCAAAAGGGAATTACACATCCGCTGTTCGGGATGTAGCCAATGCGTGGAAGAAGATCCATAGAATGGGAAAAGAATTAGGGGCACGAAGCCATGCTGTAGGGGCCGAATATTTTGAATGGGTCCTAAACAGGGCCTCCATTGTGAAACTGCCCTTCAAAAGCCCTTCATACCAATCCGCGAATAATTTCCCTTCGCCAGCCATCATGGAAGACACGGTCACCATGGCTCTGAAGGCATAAATAGAAGAGTTGACAGCAAAGAATCAAAAGCTAGAAGAAGATCTTTTGAAATGTCAACAAGAGTGCTCCCTTCAGAGGAAGGAGAATTCCGAAGGGAAACATGCTATGGATGAAATGCGAAAGAAGAGGAAGATTGACGAAGACTACAGTGTGAAACAGGACCATTGCCTTCGTGCGGCTAATTCCCAGCTTAAAACAAAAGGCCAACAGAGTGACGCCATATTGGCCGAAAAACAAGTCCTGAAAAACATGCTGACACTATCCAAAGAAAAAGAAAAAGAGACCTCGGTGCAAAAGGAAATGCTGCAAACCCAGGTCCACAAATTGGAGCAACAGCTTGATGAAACAATGAGGGCTTATGAGCAAGAAATACATGATGAACAGAAAAAAGCCTGTGATGCTGAGCAACGCTGCCAAAAGGCCACACGAGCTTTGGGGACTGAGTTAGCTCAACGGGACGAGGTCGTTCATTTATGGATGGACCGTTTCGCCAAGTTGGCATACATAGGTAATGGAATCTTGCAAGATTTTCCCTCAATGTTGAAGCAGGCCGAAGGCATGGTCAATCCTTTATCCACCCCAAAAGAGATATCATCATTTCTGAATTATTGCCAGGAAGGACTTTGTAAAATGAGGGCCATGATTGCTCGGGCCAGGGATGGTTAAAATGTTGTAATCAAAACTTTCAAGTAATATTGTACCTCTACAGAAGAATAGAATGATGAATTAATCTGCTTTCACAATTGTTTCATGTTAATTTCCACTTTACTGCTTTACCTAGTACTTTTGAACGGGACGTTCTGAGGAACGGTCGGAGAATATGCGCTAAATTCAGAATCGCATTCTGTGTAACATCATTTGTTTTTCTTTTCCTTTTTTCTTTATCTGTTTACTTTTATTTTCCTAACAAAATGTAGTGGTTTCCATACATAACGGGTAGACATCCTTACGCGACTAGGCTCAATACAAAACTCATGGCTGAAATAGAACAAGAAAATGAGAGCTTGAGAGCTGAAGTCAATCAGCTGAAAGAACAAATGGCTGAGATGGCCAAGCTTCTTGAAAGGAGAGTCACAGAAGGGGATTCTTCAGCAGGCGTTGAAGACGCAAGACAACGACCATCCACTCCCCGACACACTCAAGGTCCTGCTGGAGGGCCAAGTTCAAACCCCGTTGCGCCTCCCCTAACTATTCGTGTTAGGAAATCAAACCCTGCTGACACCCAACAGCCTATCTACATAGACAAGGAAGGTAATGCCATACCCTTTCCACAATATGGACTACCACAGGATTATTTCCCACCTCTTCAAGAAGAGCCTGATTATCAAGAAACGATCCTTCATATGGCTCAACCAAACGTCCTGCCCGTCCAGGATCCTCAAACAATTCCGATTCATACACAAGCCACACAACCATAAGTTGCCCAAGCAACAGCCAGACCCCACACCTCAATGCCGAATGCAAACCCGGCATGTGTCGACCAGCCAATCAGAAGTACTAGTCATTATGTCACTGCAGGTCCAAGTGCTACTGCCGCTACCCAGGAGGGAAGGCTAGAATTCCTGGAAAGGCGATTCAGAGAAATGGAAAGAATGAACAGGTTTGGAATGGGCAGTGCTGCACAACTCTGTCTAATTCCCAATGTTGTTATTCCTCTTAAGTTTAAAATGCCTGAATTTGATAAGTATCGAGGGTTAACCTGTCTGAAGAACCATTTTACCATGTACTGCCGGAAGATGGCTTCTCATGCTTCCAATGACCCTCTGCTCATTCATTGTTTCCAAGATAGTCTGGCTGGAGCACCTCTGACTTGGTACAATCATCTTGAACGATCTCGTATACGCTGTTGGGAAGATCTGGCAGATGCTTTCATGCAACAGTACAAGTATAATCTGGACATGGCTCCAGATAGAGTACAGTTGCAAAACATGACTAAAAAGGATAGCGAGACGTTTAAAAAGTACGCCCAACGATGGCGAGAGGTAGCAGCTCAGGTTGACCCGCCTCTATCAGAGAAGGAGGTAATTTCCACATTTATTGATACACTCCAGTCACCTTTCTATGATAAGATGATTGGAAGCATTTCCTCCCATTTCTCCAACATCGTCACTATCGGAGAAAGAATAGAGAATGGCCTAAGGACTGGGAAGATTACTCGAGGCCCGCCTGGGGTTGGTGCAGCAAGAAAACCTTCACTTGGAGAAGGTAAGAGAAGAGAAGGAGAGACTAACCTGGTCTCTCACAATCAAAGAAGGAACCAGCCCAGACCACCTACCCCCGTCACCTTTCCTTCGACTTATCATAATACACCACACCCATATGTGGCTGCAATTCCAAATTCGAACCCACCACATTTCCGACCACCTGTTATGCGCCCACCTGCACCACCGCAAGTACCATACCAACCACCACAAATGAACCCACCGAATCCAAACCTGAGAAGACAGAATAATGACCGCACTCAAGTGCAATTTGATCCAATTCCCATGACCTACACTGAGCTTCTCCCCCATCTTATTGAAAATACGCTGGTAGCGCCTTGCCCTCTAAAGCCACTTCAGCCACCTTATCCCAGAGGGTATGACCCGAATGCGCGGTGCGATTACCATGCCAGTGCACCGGGGCATTCCACCGAGAATTGCCTGGCACTGAAGTTTAAGGTAAGAAATTTAATCAGAGCTGATTGGATAAGCTTCAAAGAAGGAAGCCCAAATGTGACCACCAATCCTCTGCCTAACCACGGGAGAAAGGTGTTAACACTGTGGAAAGAGATGAGGAATGTATTTCCAAGGTTGAGGACATCCAAATGCCGTTGGAAACGATTCACTCCCATATGCTTAAGATGGGATTGATAGAAGAATCATGGGATGAAGAGTGCAATGACCTCCAGTCCGCAAAGCGAAGGGACTTCCAAAAAACCCTTCAGGGACTTATGGACAGTCATGTCATAGAAGTTTGCCGGCATCGTGAAGGCAGAATAAATATGATACAAGAGCAAAGCCGAGTTCGGGCCCCAAAGCCTCTAGTCATATTTTACAACAAAAATGCACCAGTGGCTCCGACTCCTGCTAAAACTGTCATCACGATGAACGCGCCAACCCCGTTCCCTTACAAGGATTCACAAGCCGTGCCGTGGAAGTATGGCACTAATGTGGTTGTTACTAGTTCTGAGGCAGTTGAGCCTACGCCATCATCCCCTGTCATGAATATTGCTGGAATTGGGGGCGTCACCTAGAGTGGAAGAGTATATGCTCCCCCAGAAACAAAACTTGACAAAGCTACAGGGGATGTTAGACCTGGGAAGGGAGAATCCTCTGGTGAAGCAAAGAAGGCTGTAACTGAAGAGGAAGCCCAAGAATTTCTAAGATTCATTCGCATAGTGATTACCAGGTGTTGGACCAACTAAACCACACCCCAGCAAAAATTTCTCTGTTGTCCTTACTAATGAGTTTCGAACCGCACCGGAACACGCTGATGAAGGTTTTGAGTGAGGCACATGTGAAGCATGATTTTCCCGTAGATAAGTTCAAGGGCATAGTGGGACATATAGTGGCCAACAATTATCTAGCTTTTACGGACGACGAGACACCGGTGAAAGGAAGAGGGCACAACAAAGCCCTTCATATCTCCGTGAAATGTCAAGATCATATCATGGCAAAGGTGCTTGTTGACAATGGGTCATCCCTAAATGTAATGCCGAAATCTACATTGGCAAAGTTGCCTTTTGATGGGACACATATGAGACCTAGTTCTATCGTAGTCTGAGCTTTTGATGGAACCCGCCGAGAGGTTATGGGAGAAATTGAACTGCCTATACAAGTTGGGCCATGTACCTTTCAAATCCTTTTTCAAGTCATGGATATTACGCCCGCTTACAGTTGTTTGCTGGGACGGCCGCGGATCCATTCGGCTGGGATAGTTCCTTCCACTCTACACCAGAAGTTGAAATTCATCATTGACAACAAGTTGGTGATTATCTCTAGAGAAGAGGACTTGTTGGTCAGCAAACCTACCAACACCCCATACATTGAAGTGACCGAGGAAGCCCTCAAAACCTTATTTTAGGCTTTAGAGGTGGCCAATGCAACAAGCATTACAAAGACATCCTTCCCAAACGTGCCTCTAATGGTTGCAAAAATAATATTGAGAGAAGGATACAAGCTGGGGAGAGGTTTAGGACGAGAACTGGAAGGAAGAACTCAACCTATATGCCTCCCAGAAAATAAGGATAGATACGGTCTGGGGTACAAGCCCACAGCAGCAGACAGAAAAAGTGTAGGAGAAGAAAGAAGGGAGAGAAGGATTGCTCGCCTCACCGGTCAAGAATTCGACACTGCTAGAATCCCTATCTGTGACCTCTATCAAAGCTTCAGGAGCGCTGGGATTATATATCCGGGACAGGTGGCCATGGTTGGAGACGGGCCCAGCTATGATATGGAATTGGTGCATGCTTGCTCACCCGGTCAAGAACTGGACAACTGGGAAATCATGGAGTTCCCCATAACTATCAATCCTCAGTCAAAGTAATTGTTGTTTTCAAAACTTGTCGATCCCTTTGCTATGCCTAAGGCTTTGGGATCTATTTTGTAATAAGGGCAAAAAACTTGTTTGCTTATTAAATTAAATGAACGCAGTCCAATTTCATACCTCATCTTTGTTCAATCTCTTTCTTTTAAACCTTCCACTTGTTTGTCTTTCTTTGTTTTCATTCATTATAATATAACCCAAATGCAGATCTGAAAGCAATTCTTCTAAGAGTAATGAGAACTCGGTTCTATTTCATGACTCTAATAATCTGAATGATTACGCCTATGAGGGGAGTGAGGAAGACTTTGAGCCTTCACCCGAATTGACAAGATTAATGGAACAAGAAGATAAGGAAATTCAACCTCATCAGGAAAGGATTGAGACCATTAACCTGGGAGATGAAGAGGAAAATAAAGAAGTCAAGATAGGCACCCTCTTGAGTGAACAACGGCAGAGTGAATTGATTAAACTGCTCCGGGAATTTTGAGACATTTTTGCATGGTCGTATCAAGATATGTCGGGTCTGGATAATAACATTGTGGAACACAAGTTTCCTTTAAAGCCGGAATGTCCACCGATCAAGCAACAGTTACGACGAATGAAACCAGAAATGCTTCTTAAGATCAAAGAAGAAGTCAAGAAACAATTCAATGATGGTTTCTTAGCCGTAGCTAAGTATCCGCAATGGGTAGCCAACATAGTTCCCATTCCAAAGAAAGATGGGAAAGTAAGAATGTGTGTGGACTACCGAGACTTGAATCGGGCGAGTCCTAAGGATGATTTTCCTTTACCTCAGATTGACGTACTGGTTGATAACACAGCTCAGCATTCCATCTTCTCATTTATGGATGGATTTTCGGGATATAACCAGATCAAGATGGCACCAGAAGATATGGAAAAGACCACGTTCATCACTCTGTGGGGTACCTTTTGTTATAAAGTAATGTCCTTTGGATTGAAGAATGCAGGAGCCACCTATCAAAGGGCAATGGTGACTCTCTTCCATGACATAATGCACAAGGAAATAGAAGTCTATATGGATGACATAATTGCCAAGTCCAGATCTGAAGAAGAACACATTGCTGACCTGAGAAAACTTTTCGAAAGGTTAAGGAAATTCAAGCTTAGATTGAATCCCGCCAAGTGCACTTTTGGCGCAAGATCCAGCAAATTGTTAGGATTCATTGTGAATGAGAGAGGGATAGAAGTTGATCCTGACAAAGTCAAGGCAATTTTGGAAATGCCTCCTCCTCGTACTGAAAAAGAAGTCCAAGGATTCCTGGGAAGATTGAATTACATCGCCCGATTCATTTCCCGAATGACAGCAACCTGTGAGCCGATTTTCAAATTGCTCCGAAAGAATCAGCCTGGGCAGTGGAATGAAGATTGCCAGATTGCATTTGAAAAAATAAAGCAATACTTATTGGAGCCACCAGTCTTGGTGCCACCTGTTCATGGGAGACCACTAATCCTATACCTGACCGTGCTGAATGAATCCATGGGGTGTGTATTAGGTTAACATGATGAGACTGGAAGAAAGGAATGCGCCATCTACTACTTGAGCAAGAGATTTACTGAATGCGAGATGAGGTATTCATCTCTTGAAAGAACATGTTGTGCATTGGCTTGGGCTGCCCGACGCTTACGGCAATACATGCTTAATCATACTACTTTGCTAGTGTCTAAGATGGATCCCATCAAGTATATCTTTAAAAAACCTGCTTTGACTGGAAGGATTGCCCGTTAGTAAGTGTTACTGACGGAATACGACATAACATATGTCACCCAAAAGGCAATTAAAGGGAGTGCGCTAGAAGATTACTTGGCACACCAACCCATTGAGGCTTACCAACCAATGCGGCATGATTTCCCAGATGAGGATATCTTGGCTCTTTCCAAAGAAGAAGATGGTCTGGAAACCAGATGGATCATGAGATTCGACGGGGCTTCCAACGCGCTGGGACATGGAATTGGGGTTATCCTGATCTCACCTGATAAAGAATTCATCCCTATTTACGCTCGGTTGTGTTTTGATTGCACCGACAATGTTGCGGAATATGAAGCATGTTCTCTAGGAATGCAAGCAGCTCTGAACATGGGAATAAAAATCCTGGAAGTTTATGGAGATTCTGCTTTGGTTATCCATCAACTAAAGGATGAGTGGGAAACTAGAGACAGTAAACTAGTTCCCTATCATGCTCACATCAAGGAGATGATCAAAAGATTCGATGAAGTTACCTTCCATCATGTTCCATGGGAAGACAACCAAATGGCAGATGCTTTAGCCACCCTAGCCGCTATGTTCGAAGTCAGCAGTGATTACGAAGTGCCTCTCATTGAGGTAAAGAAATGACAAGAACCTGCCCATTGCCAGGTCATAAAAGAAGAGCCAGATGGTAAACCTTGGTATCATGACATCAAAAGATACCTCCAATGCCAAGAATACCCTGAGGGCATCACGGATAATGACAAACGAACTTTGAGAAGGCTAGCTATGGGATACCTATTGAGTGGTAACGTACTATACAAGAGGAACTACGATTCCGTTCTCCTCCGGTGTGTTGATACCGTTGAGGCAAACCAGATCATGAAAGATATCCACGAAGGATCTTTCAGAACTCATACGAATGGGCACGCTATGTCAAGAAAAATCTTGAGAGCCGGGTATTATTGGATGACTATGGAAGCAGATTGTTTTGCTTACGTACGGAGATGTCACAAATGTCAGATTTATGCCGATCACATTCATGCACCGCCTTCATCCCTAAATGTCTTGGCAGCACCATGGCCTTTTTCAATGTGGGGTATGGATGTAATTGGGCCCATTGAGCCAAAAGCCTCAAACGGTCATCGTTTCATTCTAGTTGCACTAGTGGAAAAAATGGATATAATCACAGTTAAAAAAGGCCTTTATTCACGGTTAAAGAACCGTGGTTGTTGCATCCGTGGTAGTAGATGATGGTCTTTAACCACGGTTAACAACCGTGGTAATAAATCACATCTAACCACGGTTAAGAACAACTGTGAATATAACTTACTATTTATATTCACGGTTATCGAGCACAACCGTGAATATAAGAACTGAAAGGTTTACTTATATTCACGGTTATGATGGACAACCATGGATATAGATACATTTTATCCACGGTTGTCCATCATAACCGTGAATATAAGTATTAAAAGGTGACTACTTATATTCACGGTTATTATGGACAACCGTGGATAAAATGTATCTATATCCACGGTTGTCCATCATAACTGTGAATATAAGTAGTTTGTAACTGAAACCTTTTAATACTTATATTCACGGTTATGATGGACAACCGTGGATAAAATATATCTATATCCACGGTTATGGTAGTAACCGTGGATAAATATAGTCTATATTCACGGTTGTTGCCATAACCGTGAATAAATACTGAGGTTTTTTTTTTAAAATGGATTCTGTTTTATCGTTTCCCAACCCTGCATTCAGACAACCAGTACAGTATACAGTATGCCACAGCAACACTATATCAAAAGAATGGTATGTATATATATAACAATTTATTTTCTATATCAATTCATAACAACCTAAAAAATGAAAGTATATACAATTAAGTTGAATGTAATCTAATAAAAGTAAACCCTAAATCCTACTAGATACATATATAAAAGAATAAAGATCCTATATCTAGCTTTGCCTAACTTCAATGAAGTGTGAGGCCCATTGCCTTCTAACATCATCTACAAGTTCCTTTGGGAAAAATGACCGGTCATTAAAGTACTGCAAACAATGCACAAAACAATTAGAACAAAAGCTTTATTTATTACATGAAATTGATGAAATTGGTAGAAAAGTAGTCCAAATGATGAGACTTACCTCTGTCCATCCATCTACTAAATGATGTTGGACAATGGTCAGCATAGTGTGCATGACGAAATAGCCACACTCGTAGGTACCCTTCTGCCTATAAGACTACAATGGACATATAGTATAGAATAAGTGAATTCGCAACTTAAAAAATATGTACTGAAGATTTGAATGAATACGATTGACTTACTTTTGGGTCACCCATACAACTGTTTTTCCTTTGGGCTTGTTTCCAATCAGTAGATTGTATCCAACCACCGCCCTACGTCAAACAAAACACAAGATAAGTTAGAATTGTATAGTTCTAAAAATGATGTAATCGAATTTGTGGTTATTTTTTAGGGATGAACTTACCGGTCTACTATATCTTTCAGGTCTTGTGGAGCTGTCCGATGCAAACTATCAAAGTACAGAGCAAGATAGTCCTTCGGACAGATCACCAGAAGCGTCCAGTGAGCCCTGCAGTTACCAGTGATAAGTGAGATTTCAAAATGCAAAAATTCATGACAATAATTATGGAATAGAATATTACCCTTTATGATAGGGGCCCATGTATATAGGCTTCCCAGACTCAAACATCCAATTCTGGATGTATGTCTGGGTGTTCTGTGAGGTGTTTCCTTGCCTCTATATGAGAGAGGGCTCTAAGAAACCGTAAGTTCCTTGGAAACCCAAGTCCACACAGAGTTTTGCCAGAAACCTAAACAAGTTAAGACATGGTTAGCGACAAATAACTTGTATAATGAAAAAATTGGACAAAACAAGGATATACTTACAGCTCCCATAACTGAAAGATAGAGCCGTTCAGCATCGACGTCCCCGAAATAATGTCACACATGTCAGAATTTGTAACGTAAACTGGAAAATCACTGGGACGGCCGAACACTAGTGGCTGCCATGGGACCTGAACAGTGTCGTCTGCTTGCTCATACCCGATGCGCCATAGCATCCGGATGGGATCCTCGGCCGGGTCTGGCTTCTTCAATGTCTGTTCCTGTTGAACAATTGACAACCATCACATTTTGTACCATAATTGACAAGGAAATAAAGCTAGTTAGTGTTTAGGGTTTTTACCTGTCCAGGGGCAATCACCAGAAGTCTGTTGGGCCACATCAGAAAGTGGCCCACCGCCTGACCGACGGTCTTCACCTCCTGAGTTGCCACTGGCACAGCAGCATCCTCCTCGAGGACGAGCACAACCGAGACCCTGGACATACCATCAGGTAATGTCTGATGGTGAACCATAGGGCCTAAGTTGTACACCATACCAGTGGCAACTGGCTCCTCCGACCCGTCAATGAACAGGTCACATTGACGGGTGTCTGGTGGCTCGACCCCGTCATCGTCAGGGTCAGCCGCAGCGCACGACCCCTTAGTGCTAACCTTCCATACCTACATATTTACACATCAAGCAGAAGTTATTCAACAATGAAATAAAGTGATTACAAACAATAAAATTAAGGAAATTAAATAAAGAATCTAACCTGTGGGTCGCTAGCTGGTGCAGTAGTCTCCTGGTGGTGGCTGAGTAAGGCCTTCATCTCCTCCCTGAATCGGGCCATCTCCTGGTGGAGCCTAGATATCTCCTCCTGGTACTCAGCCTTCACAACAGCCACCTTCTGCTCCACCATTTGCTCAAAGGATAGGGCAGGGTCGGGAGCACCGTAATAGGCGCGAAGGCCTGTGAAATGTGAATGATTAGCCCATAATTGTTTAACAGATAACAAAATGATAGCATAGAGTTAGTTAGCACTTACCTACACCTCGACCAATAGCACGCACTCTTCCCGGGTGCTCTGGCCTGCCGATAGCGGTAGTCAAAATATCCTCCCGTCCATGGGCTACGAAAGACCCTTGGGTTGATTGCTCAACCAAGGAATCCTGAAACCAAACAAGTTAGTATTCACTTCCTTCACGTAAACTGAAAAACAGACACTGATATAAAGGGGAATACTTACTATCCGTGAGGAAACCTCCTGAGCCTGTGAGGAAGTGTATTCCCCACTCTTCTTGATCCTAGCCCGCTTCCATTTGTCGTGGCGTGCAGGTGGGGAAGGGGGATCCATAATACCAGTGTCAGTCTGACACTGACTCAGCCTCTCCTGTGCCAGCCGCTCCTCCAACCTACGGTAACCCCCACGTGACAGTGTGTGTGGGCAGTCATTTAGCTTCCTAGTCTCCTTGGCTTTCTTTCTGGTCTCCTACAACAAGAAAAAAAATATTCACAGTTAGCCGTATAAATTATACATAATTTAATCATCTAAAAACTAATGTACCTGAAACTCGGCAGAATGTCTAGATGCAACAAAAGTATCCCAGGTCTCCTGATCGATGAATGGATATTTCTCTCCAGGGAACTTTCCTTGGTCGTCCCCGAATACATACCTACAATGAAAGGTACATTAAAACTAAGGATTGGTACAATTTGGTGAACCGTTGATTAAGAATTTAAAGTTCAATATACCTCGTGGTGAGTATGGATTTGAACGACCTCCATCGCTCAGCCATGATACCGAGGACCTTCCTCCTCGCTATGTCGGAAGATGGTATGTCAAAAGAATCCTACATGAAAGGAGTTAGTCCATAAAGGAGTCCTTATTAAGAGTTACATGAAATAATACACTAAAATAAAACTTAAATAATATCTAAGTTACCAGAACATCACTCCATAGCTGGTTCTTCACCACCTCCTCAACACTATCCCAGTCGGGGATAATGACGGACACCTTCGACCGTACCACAACCCCTAGATAACTACTAAACTTCATGGCATGCGGTCCACTGAATCTACCGGTGTTGACATCCATCTCAACAACTAGCCTCTCTCCCCGGTGACGCCTACGTGCGACGTCTGGCATCCGGGTAACACCTCTACTCTTCCGAGCAGAGGAACCACTGGCCTATGAGTCGGACCTGGATCGTCCATCCTGGTCAGCCATGAGTATCTGTCCAAACAAGGAAAAAAACTGTCAAATATTTAATATAGCATTTAAAACAACGAATAACTAATATAACATGTAATTCAATGAATCACCAACAAGATTAATACCCTATTTAGATGAAATATTTTCCCACAAGCCCTCATGGTGGTCATGACGACTGGCAACTACATCATCTATGTCATGTTCCACGATAGATGTTGGAATACGTGTTGTAGTTGATGGAATGTCCACAATATCAAGATTGAGGTCTCCAATGTGTCTACCTTGGATAACAATTGACCACCGTTTGTCAGCTGGGTCAGCCACATAAAAAACTTGCTTCACCTGCGTTGCCATTATGAATGGTTCATCCTTATGCCCTATCTTGTTGAGGTCCACCAACGTAACTCCTAAATCATTAGTTGTGACACCGTTCTTATTGTCAACCCATTTGCATTTAAACACAGGAACGGTGAAGGGACCGTAATCAACTTCCCATATATCTTCAATCACACCAAAGTAGCATGACTCGGCCATCACAGGGTTGTTGTCCTTTGCAGTTGAGAAATACATTGACTGAGCCACAACCATCACTCCACTGTTTTGATTTGTACTCTTTTCATCCTGTGTCCTTGTATAAAATGAATAGTTGTTTATGTCATACCCACAAAAGGTGAGGACATCAAAGTTCGGGCCCTGTGCTAGTCGATGTAATGTCGAGGATGCAGATGCATCTTTCAGGACGGTCTTTTGGAACCACTGCATGAAACTCTTGTTGTGTTCATTTAACAACCACTTTTCAGTCATTTTAGGGTTGGTTTTCTTGACTAGCTCCTTGTGTGTGGCTAGATACGGTTGCACGTCGTCCGTGTTGTTTAAAATATACAAGTGTGCCTGAAGGACATCAGCACGTGGCATGCTCTTCACTTTTTTTCCAATCGTTCCTTTCCCATTCAATCTCCCTTCATGACGAGTCATTGGAATACCAATGCTTGCAGCATGTGACATGTATTCAGTGCAAAACTCAATTGCTTCCTCTGCAATATATCTTTCCACAATTGAAGCTTCGGGACGACGTTGGTTCTTCATATACCCTTTCAATATCTTCATATATCGCTCAACGGGATACATCCACCGTAAGAACACTGGACCACACCAACGGACCTCTCTCACCAAATGGATGATTAAGTGGACCATTATGTCAAAAAAAGAGGGCGGGAAATACATTTCAAGCTAACATAATATAAGTGATGCTTCCTGTTCCAACACATCCAATTTGCCGGGCACGATTACCTTGCAACATATGGAATTGAAAAACATACACAACCTTGTTATGACATTTCTCACATTTTTAGGAAGAATGTCACGAATGGCGATAGGCAGAAACTGCTGCATCAACATGTGACAATTGTGAGACTTCAACCCAACTAACTTCAAATCTTTCATGGAAACACAAGACTTGATGTTGGAGCCATAACCAGACGGAACTTTCACACTTCGTAACGATTCACACAGACTTTGCTTTTCTTTTCTGGATAACGTATGACATGCTGGAGGCAAATATGTTCTTTTGCCCTTTGATTGTGGATGCAAATCCTGACGTATACCCATCAACTCTAAGTCCATACGCGAGTTTAGGCCATCCTTAGTCTTCCCGGGTATGTTTAAGAGTGTACCAACTAAACTGTCGCACACATTCTTCTCCACATGCATTACATCAATGCAGTGTCTTACATCAAGCTCCCTCCAATATGGCAGGTCAAAAAACACTGACCTTTTCTTCCAGTTGTTTTGTGTCGGGTGCTATTTTTCACACTTACCAAATTGCACGTTGACGTCCTTCACCTTTTCATATGCCTGGCAACCAGATAGTGGTGGAGGAGCCATTTCAAAATCTTGGGCACCGTTAAACGACTTCTTAAACCTTCGAAACGGATGATTCGCTTTAAGAAACCTTCAATGTCGAAGATAAAAATTTTTCCTGCCATGATTCAACCGCACAGAACTAGTCCCCTCCTCACACACTGGACAAGCTTTATGACCCTTCACACTGTACCCAGATAAGTTACCATACGCTGGAAAGTCATTGATTGTGCAAAATAGCATGGCACGCAATTTGAATGATCGCCCGGTAAACCCATCAAACACTTCAACCCCGTCTTCCCACAACCTTTTGAGGTCTTCAACCAATGGAGTTAAATATACATCAATGTCGTTCCCTGGTTGTCGTGGACCAGAAATCATCATTGATAACATCACATATTTTCACTTCATGCACAACCATGGCGGCAAGTTGTAAACAAACAACAAAACAGGCCACGAACTATGGTTTGTGCTCAGGTTCCCAAACGGGTTCATGCCGTCTGTGGCTAGTGCAAGCCTAACATTTCTTGGTTCATTGGCAAATTCTGGAAAAATCCTATCCATTTTCTTCCATTGCGACCCATTGGCCGGATGCCTAAGTAGTCCATCAACAACCCTCTCATCAGCATGCCATCTCATAAGTTTTGCATCATCTGCATTGGCAAACAGACGCTTTAGTCTTGGAACTATAGGTAGATACCACAACACCTTTGCAGGAGACCCTTTAGTGCATACCTCATCAGAATCCGCCTCTTTCTTCTTATACCGTGACACCCCACATCTAGGACATCGATGCAGCATTTCTAACTCACCCCGGAATAATACACAATCATTTGGGCATGCATGTATTTTCTCATACTCCAAACCCATAGGACACAACACCTTTTTGGCCTCATAGTTACGATTCGGCAAGGTGTTTCCAGCTGGGAGTATTTCTTTCAACAACTTCAATAAGTCAGTGAAACTTTTATCCGTCCACCCGTTTATGGCCTTCAAATTAAACAATCGCAAAACTGCTGATAACCTCGTGAAATTGAGGCAGTTTGGATACAACGGCTGCTCAGAGTCCTCACACAGAGTTGTATATACATGAGCTTTCTTAAAACCTTCTACCCCTACATCACGGATCATATCCTCGAGTCGGTCATCCATGTCGACATCGTTGTCATGCATCGAGCTTCGATTTTTAGTCTGAGAGCTGTTACTTGGCACCACCACATCTTCACCATGCCATATCCAACGCGTATAACTACGTAGAAAACCGTCACACAGTAGATGTTCTCGCACCTCTTCCAAGTCTACCCGACGCAGGTTGAAGCATTTAACACAAGGGCAAAAATACTTTCCATTCACCCCCACTACATTCCTCGCTACGAATTCTATAAATGATTCAACTCCCCCCTCGTACTCTAGACTTAGGCGTGATGCAGTTATCCAACTCCGATCCATACCAACTGTTTACAAGGTGTTATGATCAACCTCACTTTTTATACGAAGGTGGTGGTCCTATACCCATTCAGCATGACAATTGTTTTTATACGTCATTCATATATACAGGTTAGGACTTATTTTAAAATTTGATGAAATTTCGGCAGCATTTCGCATTGGTCTCTAAGTACACAAAATGAGAGTGGTCAAATCAAATTCAACCACAACCAAATATGCACCCAGAGAACAACACAAAATGCGAGTTACCGAAATTTTATCAAATTTTAAAATAACTCCTAACTTGTACATACTAACAATGACATATAAAAAATAATTGTTCATCCCAAACTGTCCAAACGGACAATTCAAGATTCAACACAAACGATGACATTAATTGATTTAATGACCATTTGTGTCGAATCTCAAACGGGGAACTACGGTTCACTCATGCACAACAACTTTCATACTAGATAACAACCACACACATACAACAGCAATAAACATAACATATAAGAGCAACCAACAATAACAGAAATAAAATGGATAATAATTTAGTTAACTTTTTTCCTAAATTTTGAAGTAGAAGTATGGTGTTGGAGTATGGATTATGGATTATGGATTATGATGTTGGTTTATAATGCAGGTTCAAACTTTAGACTTTTATTTAGTAATTAATATGATATTTTTAAATTCTATTATTTTCAAGTAGAACTATGGTGTTAGATGATGGATTATGGATTATGAGAATTGAGATTTGTACTTTTATTTTATGGATTACGGCTTATGGACATGGTGTTGAATTTGGTTAAATTCTACTTAAGAAGAACAATATAAGTTTTAGGAGAACAGTAATCTCAACCATTTAGAACTTTTCAATTTAGGGAGTACATTTTAACCAAAAGAGGTATCTTATAATATTTCTAAAGTTCATACACCCAATTTAAACTTACAACTACAAATCAATAGGTTGGTTCATCCAAAGATTGTTAATGTAACTAGTTATCCTATGAATATAAGGCTTCCATCTTAATTTTCTAGAATATATAGGTGATAAATTTTCACTGTTGCAAAATCGATTATCTGTGATATATAAACAAAGTTTAAACCTGGTAATTTTCTCTATAACTTAAGCTTTTGAACCAATAACTATCGTGTCACAGGAAACAAGGAATCAAATTATTATGTACCAACAGAGAAAGAATCAATAATTGAACAATGAAATTATTATGTACTTACGACCTAACAAAACAGGACCATTCATAAACAACACAAAATAACAAACAGAGGAAGAAGAAGTGTTCATCGCTGCTCCTACGCCGGGTGACCTCCGTGCAGGCCATCCAACAAATATAGATACAGAGGTAACATTAACAATGAAAAGACACACACAGAGGCAACATTGGTTCAGCTTCTACTACATACGCATTTTAATGGGGGGTTCAGGGAACAGAGGGTTCTCAACAGCAAGTGACCGAATGACAAACACGCATGACAATGGGGGTTCAGGGAACCTACCTGAATGAAGAAAGGAAGAAGATGCTAAACAGAGAGAAGGGCACGAAGCTCAGGGAACGAAGCTCAGAGAGAATGGAGAAGACGACAACCAACGCGCAGAAGAAGAGAAAGTGAAAAAAAAGTGAAAGGCGCGGCTTTTGAAGTTTCAGAAAGGATGTATATTCACGGTTCCCCTTGAAACCGTGAATATATTACACATATATTCACGGTTTAACAAACAACCGTGGATAAATGTTAACTATATATCCACGGTTATGATCCCAACCGTGGATATATATTGAAATCTATAATCACAGTTATAGAAACAACCGTGGACATACAGTACCCAGTGATTAAACCCTAAAACCTGAACTATATATCCACGGTTGGAAATACAACCGTGATTATAGATTTCAATATATATCCACGGTTCACATCATAACCGTGATCGTACCCATGAATATATATTCACGGTTGTGAACACAACCGTCGATATATATTTCAGGTACTATATATCCACGGTTGACTCCTCAACCGTGAATATATATTGATGGGTACGTTCATGGTTATGATGTTAACCGTGGATATATAGTTTTCTCTGATTAAAACGTTCACCTTATAATTTCAAAAATGCCACCGCGCATGTTTTTATCACTGATTCTCTTCAACCCGTGAATATATCCCCGTTGTTATATCCAATTTTTGCACTAGTGTTGCCATCGATTATTTCACCAAGTGGGTGGAGGCAGCTTCATACACCAATGTGACAAAAACTGTTGTGGTCAAATTCGTCAAGCGTGAACTGATATGCCGGTATGGCCTACCAAACCAAATCATTACGGACAATGGTACAAATTTAAACAACAAAATGATGAAGGAGCTTTGCGAGAACTTTAAAATCTCCCACCACAACTCCTCTCCGTACCGTCCAAAGATGAATGGAGCAGTCAAGGCAGCTAATAAAAATATCAAGAAAATAGTGCAAAAGATGGTAGTAACCTACAAAGACTGGCATGAAATGCTCCCTTTCACGCTGCACGGATACCGAACCTCAGTGCGAACTTCAACTGGGGCAACACTATTTTCTTTGGTCTACGGAATGGAAGCTGTACTGCCATTTGAAGTGGAAATTCCATCCCTTAGGGTGATCATGGAAGCCAAACTGGAAGAAGCTGAATGGGTCTAGGCCAAATATGACCAATTGAATCTGATTGACGGGAAAAGGTTAACCGCCCTTTGCCAGGGACGATTGTATCAAAGACGCATGAAAAGGGCATACGAAAAGAAAGTGCGCCCCCGACAGTTCCAAGAAGGTGATTTGGTCCTCAAGAAGATTTTGCCAATCCAAAAAGACGTCCAAGGGAAATGGACACCTAATTATAAAGGACCATATGTTATAAAGAAGGCTTTTTCTGGAGGAGCTCTCATACTCACCAACATGGATGGAGACGACCCGCCAATGCCTGTCAATACCGATGTAGTGAAGAAATACTTTTCATAATATAGAAATAAAAAGAAAAAGCTCGCTAGGTTGAAAACCTGAAAAAGCGGCCTAGGCAAAAGTTAGAGCAGCAAGATGAGCCGAAAACCTGAAAAGGAGGTTCAGACTAAATTACAAACTCGACTCTGCAACATAAACCCTTCAAGCGAAAGACAAAGAAAGTCAAAACAGGTATTAAGGGTCATTGTCAAATTACGCCCGCAGAAGCAAAATCAGAGGACGAACACAAAGTCGTGATAAAGGGTCAAGTTTCTCATTGCTCTCAGAAGATCACTAGAGGATATATGAGCCTTCCCCTTTTCACTTGCCTTCCATTCTTTATATCTTGTCACATCTCTGTGTTTAATATTATTTTTATCACCACTGTACATACCTTGATGTTTATAAGTAAAAGTCTCCCTTCTTCCTACATGTGTTCATGACTAAATTTTATGAATAAACAAGTTTTTGCCTAAAAGAAATTTTTGAAATTAGAAACGACAGAGCGTAAAGTTTTGGGGAACGAAATGCATCCTAGCACCAGAATTCGCTTGGTATAAGCGTAACTATCTCTGCTAAATACGCTCGCCAAAAGTCGGAAGATGTTTCTATTTCATCCATGAGTTATCTTAAAAAGCCAGTCGCCAGGGAAGATTTACCTGTAAGTCTTTTTAAACTAACTCACTCTTTTAGGGACACCAAATCCATCATCCAAAAGCAGGTATTCGCCAAAGTTTTCTCTCAGCAAGACCTATTGTTCGTACTTCAGTAGAACATAGACTGAAGATCTCTCCTGAGGAAAACCGCAAAATGGACTCAGCTCCCTCAACCAGGACATTTCTTTGATCAGGCTTAAGAGGACTTATCCTTCCCTAGTGAGTTTACCATTACCAAACTAGCACCCATCATGCTCCTCTCACTAAAAAGCTCAAACTGGGGCATCTCCCAAGATCTCTCTTCCAAACTAGGGCATCTCCCCAGATCTCTCTTCCAAACTAGGGGCATCACCCCGAGCTTTTAGGTACAGAGAGTTAATTCGGATGGGACGTCCTGTTAACCCCCAGAGCTCTTTTCCAAAATTGGGGCATCACCCCAAAGCTCTAGATCCTGGTTAATTTGGACGGGACGTCCTTTTAACCCCCAGATCACTCTTCCAGTAAAAGGGCAAACTCCCAAAATTCCTTCGAGTTTTCCAAAATTGGGGCATCACCCCAAAGCTCTAGATCCTGGTTAATTTGGACGGGACATCCTGTTGACCCCCAGATCACTTTTTCCAAAACTGGGGTATCACCCCAGGCCTCCTCCTTTCAAACAAAGGGCAATACCCCAAGATTCTTTCGAACCATCTCAAACTGGGGCATCACCCCAGATTTATTCTCTTTCAGTCAAAGGCTTCAGTCATGGCAAGCCGGGGCATCACCCCGACCTTTTAGGTACAGAGAGTTAATTCGGACGAGACGTCCTGTTAGCTCCCCCAATTTTTACCTTTTACTTTCCAGTCAACCGGGAGGCAACACCCTCACCCTTTACCTTCCTGTCGCCGATCAAATGGCACCCTTTTACTTTCCAGTCGTCGATCAAATGGCACCCCTTTACCTTCCTGTCGCCGATCAAATGGCACCCATTTTTCTTTCCAGTCGCCAAACAAATGGCACCCTTTATCTTCCTGTCACCGATCAAATGGCACCCCTTTACTTTCCAGTCGCCAATCAAATGGCACCCCTTTACCTTCCTGTCGCCGATCAAATGACACCCCTTTACCTTCCTGTCGCCGATCAAATGGCACCCCTTTTTCTTTTCTGTCGCCGATCAAATGGCACCCCCTTTTCTTTCCAGTCGCCGAACAAATGGCACCCTTTACCTTCCTGTCGCCGATCAAATGGCACCCCTTTACCTTCCTGTCGCCGATCAAATGGCACCCCTTTACTTTCCAGTTGCCGATCAAATGGCACCCTTTACTTTTCCTGTAAACTGAGAGGCAACACCCTCACCTTTTTCTTTTCCTGTCAACTGAGAGGCAACACCCTCACCTTTAGTTTTGTTGTTCACTGAGGGGCGATACCCACGCCATTTACTTTCTAGTCATAGATTTAGAAATCCCCTGCCTAGACAATTTCCAAGCACACCCCAATTCATTCATTTTTCTCCAAAGCTTCGGATTCCCATTTCTAGGCTGCTCGAGATACTAGGGTAATCCTTAATATCCTAAAAAAAAAGAGAGAAAGAAAAGAAGAAAAGATTCAAGTGTCAATTCCTGGGTTTTCCCCTCATCTGGTATTCCTGGTTATTTCGACAATGGTGTTCACGTCTTTAATCCCTTTCCATTTCAAAAGCAAGAAGAAACTTCATGCTTTTCTCATGAAAAAGAAGTAAAGAGGGGCATCTGTGAACACCTATTTCAGTCCAATTGATATCCACAAGTGAAAAGAATTCAAAAGAAAGAAAAAAAAAGAAGTCCCAAAAAAAAATCTCTGACTCGGAAATGATCATTTCCGAGTGAAAAGGACTCGGAATGATCATTTCCGAGTAAAGAGTCTCCGAGTGAGACGTAGCAGGGTGCTATTCCAATAGGCTTCAAGAAATTTCTAAAGAGGAAGAAAAAGCTTCAAGAAAAAACACAGGGAAGGACATTCTGAGCGAAGTGGGATTATCCGAGTGAAAATTGCCAAATTTCCAAGTTCTGAGTGAGAAGAAGGCAGTTTCCGAGTGAAAATGCCCAAGTTTCCAAGTTCTGGTGAAGCAAAGAAGGCTATTTCTGAGTGAAAATGGTCAAATTCCAATTTCTGAGTGGAAAGAAGGCCGGATCCGAGTGAAAGTTGCCAAGTTTCCAAGTTCTGAGTGAGAAGAAGGATTACCCGAGTGATAATGTCTAAATTCCAAGATCTGAGTGAGAAGAAGGTCGGTTCCGAGTGAATATGTCCAAGTTCTAAGTGCTGATTGAAAACAAAGCCGACTCCGAGTTGATTGGTGGTTGAAACCCTTCTGATTAAAAAACAAAGCTGACTCTGAATGAACACATCCGAGTGAGTAGGGTCGGTTTTTGAGTGAGAAGAAGGCAATTCTGAGTGAGAAGCCAGTCGGAGCTGAGTGCCAAATTTTGAGTGAGAAGCCAGTCGGATTTCTGAGTGAAGAAAGAGTCTACTGAATGACTCCCAAGCAAATCTGAACAAGTTTTTTCGAGTGATTAAATTCCCTTCACGTTGCCGAGTGAAACATTTTAGGAGGTGCCGAGTGAGTTACTCTCTTCAGTCAGCACCGAGCCACTCTTTCAGTCAGCACTGAGTGAGTTACTCTTTCAGTCATCACCGAGTGAATCCTTTCACCCAATTCCAAGCCATACTTAAACCATTTTCGAGTCATCCTTTTTAGCCATTTCTGAGCCATTTTTAGCCAATTTCGAGCCATCCTTTCACCCAATTCTGAGCCATACTTAAACCATTTCCAAGTCATCCTTTTTAGCCATTTCCGAGCCATTCTTTTAGCCAATTCTGAGTCATCTTTCACCCAATTCCGAGTCGTACTCCAACCATTTCAGTCGGTTCCGAGTCATTCTTCACTCAGTTTTTGTATGAACAGCACCTTTTCCACTCGGTCTTGTGCACAAAAGGTATCTTTTCCACTCAGATTGTGGAGAGAAGGTGAAATCCGACCCATATTCACACCGAGTGCCCTTGCTGACTTGGATTTCCACTATCCAAGTGGATCTTTGACTTGTGGGGGCGGCTGACAAAGTGACAAAGGACTAGCCGCCATCCCCTATAGCTGTCTAGGTGCAAGCTATGTCCACCAACTCCATCCAGGCTGTATCCAACGCTGATCAAGTGGGGCGGCTGACTTCAGGACAAAAGGAGAAGCCCCACTTGCCACTGCTGGTGGGCGTCCAGGACCTCTATAAGTAGAGAGGATCCTGAAGCCTTCAAAAAAAAAGAGGCCTTCATTAGAGAAAAACTTCACACCGTCCTTCTTCCCTCTCCTTCCAACCGTCCCTCTCTCTTTTCCCACCTGACAGCCCCCTCAAATTACCGTCCCTCTCTTCTTCTCTCCACTGTCCCTCTCCCTTTTTCAACCCAACAGCCTCTCCTCCTAAATCCTCACCAACACCGTGTAGTCCTCCAACTCCATAACTGTCCTCTCTCCAACCAACACCATACAGCCCCCCCAACTCCACACTGTCCTCCCTCAAATACCCACAAACCGTCCCCATTTTTTCATACAGCACCGTCCCAACTTCCTCCTAAATCCTCACCACACCATTCAGCCCCATAATTCAACAGAAGCTCCAATACCAGCACTCTTACTCTCTTACTCCGTCACTCGGTATCCCACGTTTTCACTCGGTTTTCCACTTTTTCACTCAGTATTCCACTTTTTCACTCAGGTTTTTCCATTTTTCACTCGGTTTTTCCATTTTTCACTCGGTATTCTATTTTTTCACTCGGTATTCCATTTCCCCACTTAAATAAATTTCTATTATTTTCTTTTCTTTTCTTTTTTACCCCTTCCTAGGTTTGTAATAAATATATAACAAAAAATGAGTGCTTCATATATTCTATTTGGACTAGCATAAAGGTTGTAATGATTATTATTATTCTTATTATTATTGCAATTTTTATTTTTCTATTTAAAAAAAAAGAGGAGAAGCGAGTTTAACTTGGACGAGACGTCCTGTTCATCTCATGTAAATATTCCGTGTTTATTTTTGTTTATTTTTGTACATCTTGTCATCTCGTATACTTTCTTTTCATGAATAAGTTAAAATAATTATTGGGTTAATTATAATGCGCGCTATCATATTGAGGTAACCGTTTTTATAACGGACAGTTGTGAGGTGCTAATACCTTCCTCACCTGTAATTAGACTCCCGAACATGGAATTTCATTTTTATAACCAGTGCTTTAACGAAAGGTTTTCCTGGTATTTTATCCTAAAAAATATTGGTGGCGACTCCCTGTTTTTCTTTTCGAACCAAACTAAAAATTATTTTGAGGGTCGGCCGTGCCGCCGCGATCCCGGTCACAACACCCATATTAGGGAATTATTCAATATCATCCATCTAATCAACTCAAACATGAGTTCCATTTTCATTTAACAAGCATTCCTTGGCTAGACGCCACAGGCATAATGCATATAAGAGACCTAACCAACAATTTATATTCAAGGTGTATATGCACATCAAGGACTCAACATATATGGTCTACCACCATATCAATTTCTTTCTCAATACCTCCTATCCGTAATCAATATACGGCATAGGTCTATCATTAAATCAATACGTAATTAACATATCATATCCATGATCACACATCGTACAAATTCATCATCATATCGATTCTTATCTCGTATTTCATATTCATAACTCAATATTTCATTTCCATGATTAACATCTAACATGGATCTATCACCAAATCAATTTGCATTATATATATCAACATCAATGCACAATAACAATATATTCGTCCTTTGAAGGTAATAGGGTAAGGAACTTGGCCGGACTTACACAAATAAATACATCAATCATATATTGAGGAAATTCATTCACTCATATTTAATCTCATAATTCATTCATGATTATCAATGAGCAACTAGGCTCCACAAGCACATCATACAACCTCAATGAAAAAGGCTATACTCCCAATAGACAGCAACCACATCTTATGAATCAAAATCTCATAAAAATCCCCATTGAGCATCCATTCCAACTTAACATTAATGACTCACAATAATTCCTCAACAAACAATAATGCCCTCATAATCGATCCACAATTCTTAGTCAACTAATCATTCACATTTCTATATAGGGCAATCAATACCTTAACATATCATCATCCTCTAAATAATTATCATTTTCAAATCTATACAAACAACCATATCCCAATAATGAGCATCCCGCTCCAAAGATCACCATAAGTATCTCACCATTGAGCAATCATGCTCCAATCATCCATAATATCAAATCCTCACAGAGCAGCCATGCTCTGGTAGTAACCAATAACTCCAATTCAGAGCAAAATACGCTCTGATACCAGATTATAACACCCCTGATTTTCTGTACTCGAATCCCAATGTGATCGTCATAATTAATAAAAATACGAGTAAATTTTTCGCGTTTGAAAACATTTCCAAGACACCACCATGATCACATCAAGACCCAAATCACAGAAAACCAAAGAGTGAGATTATATAACCTAAAGCTGGATCGATAGATAAATTGCCCACAACGGTATACGAAAATAATAGAGTTCACAGTGGAAGAATGTGTATACCGGGCACATGCCTAGTCCCATATATGACGATATGAGAAAAGGTTCGGCAAAGCATGCAATGGCATATCATAAGCCTAATAGACAACCATCATCATTTTACATGATTACATGAGCATACAATGCCTAAGATATAACTAATTTTATATATATTCGGGAATATACTCCTGACTATCTCAATCATCAATGAACATTATTCAATTTCAATCCTTCTAATACACATCAAATCATCTCTTACATCCTACATATATATATTCATCATCCATCAATTTAAAGGATTATCTTATACATACTCAAAATCTCTAACTCATCTATATCATCATATACAATTTATTCATTACACAAGAATCTATAAATAATGCCGGCCAAGGCACTTCCTCTACCGCTATTTACCTTCACCTAAGCTTTAATTAAAATCCAAACTCATCCCATGGTAACCTGCATCACAATGCTAAAAAGGAGACCACATGGGAGAGTGAGTTATACATTCAAAATGACGAATAATATATATATATTATGATCATGTCTATATGCATACAAACATCATGTGTGCTTTGCTATCAAATCATCAAATTATCATTCATATATCATCTCATTATTATAATAGGCATACAAGCCTCATGAATCGCAATTCACATCATAAATAAGCACAACATATACACAATCACATACATAATCTCTTTGCCACTTATCAACAAGGGCACTCATAATCATTATCGTCATTAATTCATTAAGGTTTCACTCAAATACCGCCTCGCAAGGGGTTTCTCAACACTCGTGGTCATCCCATCTCAAATGCCATGCTCTTATGGCTAATGCACATGTCAACTATTTAATGCATATGCAACGGATCCGATTTCACATCACGGGTGATCGCAACCACCATAATCAATCATTGATAATCATTGGTTTCCCGCCTCGCAAGGGGTACTCCCTATAGCAGCCTCGCAAGGTGCTTCTCGTGATCGCAACCACGTTCAACAATTCACATAGGTTTCCCGCCTCGCAAGGGGTACTCCCGCCTCATGATCGTAACCATGGGCATCATAGGTGCTCGCAAGCCCGTTATCATATCAAATACCAAGTGATCGCAACCACTGGCTCATCATCATACAATGGTCCCTGTAAGGCCTTTCACATTTCACAACCAGGTGATCGCAACCACCGGCACAATATCATATCATCATCACATTGGTTTCTCGCCTCGCAAAGGGTACTCCCTTCATAGAATCCCGCAGGATCTTTCATCACTGTGATCGCAACCACAAAGTATCAATGTTATGCCATGCCATGAATGCAATGTAATAATGTATATGCTCAACAACAACCTCGCAAGGATATCGCACCCTCTCAATGAAGGGTATATTGTATATTTTAGTTTTATCATCAATGGCATATAAACATTCACAAGACCCCTCAAGGCATAACATACATATAATAGGCACTTCAATGGCCACAACATCATTCATGATAATCCACACATGGATATCAAAAGCATAGCAACCAATCATAGTATTTATCCATACATAAAATTATTTGAAGCATATTCATCATTCCACATAAGGCAATCACATTTATGCCCAACATAATCATGTTCTTAGACATGCATTTCATAATTCATCATCAAGCCCTTAACATTGCTTTCGCATGATCATCCTTGGTGGTTAAGATTTTAGGTTTCTCATTATATGTATTATGGGCATAATCAAGTCATCTCAAGATTTTAATCACTATCCAACACCACCATATTATTGTCTTAAATATATATCCCTTTACATCCCCTTAAGCATCATACAATATAAGGGAAGAAGGCCCCAAGCCATCAGAACCGAGAAAAGAAGGGAAAATTCCATCAGGGGGGTCACTCGCTCAAGCGAGGCCCACATTCGCTTGAGCGAGACAGCCCATCCCGCTTAAGCGTCTCAGTTCGCTCTAGCGAAACCATTCCAGTAAGCATTTCCAGGTACATTCGCTCGAGCGAGGCTCCCTTCAACTGGCCACACGCTCGGGCGAAATTGCTCCAGTAAGGAATCCCATATTCACTCGCTTGAGCGAGGTATCCACACGCTTAAGCGGAATCCGACCAGAGGTCGTCCTTCCCATCACTCGATTTTGCACTCGGGGAAGTTATTCCAGAACCGATTCCTCTCATTCGGTCCCTCACTCAGCAATTTACATTAAAACTGACTTATCACTCGATCGATCATTCACTCGGTAATTCACCCTCACACCGACTCATCTTGCTTGGTTTTCGACTCGGCAAAATCAATCAAAGCCGACTCGTCTCTCACTTGGCCTTTCACTCGGCAATATATTCCAAATCTGGGTCATCTCTCAATCAGTCTTTCACTCGGCAACTTCACTCCAAGTCCGAGTCATCTCAATCAGTTTTTCACTCGGCAACTTCGTTCCAAGTCCGAACCATCTCTGATGGTCCTCACTCGGTTAAATCATTCCAGACCGACCCCACACTCGCTCAGTCTTCCACTCGGTTAAATCATTCCAGACCTAGTCTTTTCTCACTCGGTAATTTATTTCAAAAACCGACTTCCTTTTCATTTTCTCACGAGTGAAGTTATTCCAGAATACTTCTGGACAAACACACCATGTATCCCCAATCGGTGTCATCCTCACTCGGAATTACACACACGGAGGGACTCCACTCGGAACGAGTTACTTTGAACTCGAAAATTTCCACTCGGAACTCCACTACCCGGGGTATCATATTGGGAGACCCTTCACTCAGAATTATACGCACTTCCTCACTCGGACATAGCCCACTCGGAATTTCACTCAAAAATTCACTACATCATAGAATTATTTTCTAAGGTTCCCACTCAAGTGGAATTTCGTCTAGAGTCCCACTTACTCACCATACACTCGTCACACTCGGTCATAACATAACCATACCAGTCACACACTTGAGTGAGCACCATCCCAGCATCAGACTTCACACTTTCGCTCAAGCCACTTACACAAGCTTGGGCGAAAAATATCCAGTAACCATTTCCTCACTAGCTCGCTCGAGCACGGCCATGCCCGCTTGAGCGAGATTCATCTAGTAACTCCCCTGAGCAAAATTGGTCCAGAGACCATTATACCAATACAGGGGATTCTCGCCTGAGTGAGATCCCTTCTCGCTTGAGCGAGAATATCAGGATATGCGCAAGAAACATAAAAAACTCACAACCAACCATACCAAAACTTATACCAGCCAAAATCCATCAAGTTTAATATAGCAATTGCTTCACACTAGGCATTTAAAACCTATCCCATACCTTTACACTCATTAACATTCAATTCAATCTATCAATCATGTCAAATTCAAACTTGTTATCATCTTATATGAATATACATTTTCATATCAATTCAACACATAATTCTCACACATCATCCTCATTAATCATCAACTTGCCATTTCAATTAATTCAATACATATACATGGCAAGGCAAGCATGAGTATTCATCACATACAACAATCACTCTCAATTTATTCATGCAATTTGAATGTAAACTCCTCTCCTACCTCGAGGGAAGAGTCGAACGGTTCCAATGCTCCGAATGCTCTATTGCATCACCCGGAATACAATCTACATACCATATGCAAGTATATTCACATAATTAATAACCATCATAATTTTAAATACTTGCTAGCTTATCAAAAAGCTCATCCCCAAGTCCTAAACTTACTAAACACCAACATATGCAGTTGTGTTAGGCTTCGGGAATTCCTTTCCCAAAGCCAAGATCCTCTAGATCATAAAAGGCCAACTAAACCCAACAACATCACCATCACATTGTTACTCAATATTCAACTTAGCTCTCATATCCTTCAATAACCACAATGGTTTAGAACATCATCAAGTCACAATCTTTTCACACCAATCCCTCACATTCCACATTCATAACAATACTCATCATTAAATATCATTCTCCAACATCATTAAACCTACATTCTACATACATTTCATACTTTCCCCAATTTATTAGAGTTAGGGTTTCACTAAAACCCAACAACACCATAAATGCTCACTAATTTTCCACTCATCCAAGTATTAATTTCATGCACCTATAACAACCCACCATTAATGCCATAATAACAACACCCCACCTTAGGGTTTCCTCATTAATGCTCTCCCAACAACCCATATGCCATAAATACTCCCCCAAGCCATAAAACTCATAATAATGATATTAACTTCATCAAAGATGGTGAGAAGAGCTTACCTCACCATAAAACGAAAATGGAGTCAAGGAAGGGAGAGAGGGAGCACAAAATAGAGTGGGAGAAGGAGGGCTTCTAATCGCCATTGTCACCACATCCAAGCTTGAAGGAAAACGAAATGGAGAAGGAGAAGGCACACCACCATGCTTAGGTTTTTTAGGAGAGGAAGAAGAAGGTGGAAGAAGAAGAAGTGTAGAAAGGAGAGGGAGAAAGTGACGTGAAAAGGAGAAGAGAAAGTGGAAGTTTATATTTTTATTATTTGGCTTCACATTAAAATCTCACCGTTTTATAACCAACAGGCTCTTAGTTCGGGCTCAATACTAATTCCAAAAATTATTCCGAATATAGATTCGAATTCCTAATAATATTCTTAACAGCCCTGACCAATGGCATCTCAATCAGAGATACTTGGTCCGACACCCATATTCTATTCGGGTTTAATTTTAACTCCTTAAATCTCAGTAAATCATAAATATCCATAATAAATCCCAATTTAATCATTCTCATACTTTTGGGACACAAATAACTCACATACAATTATTTATTATTTATTCTCATCAATTATTCATTTTTATAAAATTCGGGATGTTACATATTCCACCAGGTTAGATGGTCCCGCTTAACTAGAATTGTCAAACCCTACATTAAATAAATGTAGAACCAAATCAATCACCCATTCAAACATCATTCTCAATTCTTGTTATACAAATAATTTTTTATACATGATTCTCATCATGTTGTAAATATTTATAATCTTTATTTCTTTATTTTATTAGGTTTCATGAATTCCTTCCCATTAACCAAAATTCATTATCATTAAAAGGCTGTGAACAACACCTAAGCCACCAACACACACCAGACTTCTTATCTATCATCCTTCAAGGGTTTTATTATCTCAAACACATTATACCAATCCAATTCATACAAACACTACCAAATATCACTTTTACCAATTCTATCAACTTAGTGTCTTATCATATATTCTTGATTTCTCAAATTCCCAACATTAATAATTAATACCAATCATTCCAAAATTTCATTTTCATATGAAAAATCACTTAATTGATAATTAATCACATTCTCTTCAAAATTTTGTCAATAGCCCTAAACTCCACACTTTAGGGTTTTGACTTAAATTTCCCAACATCAATTCCAATAACTTTTCTTGCATCATCTCAAGTATTCTTAAACTAATAATATCAAATCTCAATCATCAACAACCAATCAATAAACCCCAATGGTCATCTAGCCTAGGTTTGGGTTCCACATGCATTTTCTCAACAAAACAACACCCAATCATTCATTATTAAGCTTCAATAACCCCAAAACCACCAAGAAAACCCATTAAAAGTCAAAAATAGATGCCTCTTCTCCAAGCCCTAATAGAAAACAAAATTAAGAGGGAAAAAGAGGAAGATGTCTCAAGCTTGGCTCTAATATCCAATACATGCTTAACAAATCTAAGCTCAAGTATAGATTTTGCAAGAAAATGGCACAAGAGAGAGGGTACACAGTTTTTGATTCCTGTAGAGGAAGAAGAAGGTGAAGAAAATGAAGAAAGTGGAGAGGAAGGAGAAACCCATCGAAAATGAGAAGGGATGAGAGAGGAAAAGTGAAAATTTTTTGTTATTAACCAATGGTTAATGCATTGCCTCATTTTACTTTTACCTTTGGTCCATAGAGCCCATTTATCCTTTAGTTAATAGAGATTAGAGAAAGAGGGGGGAAATGCTAAGGTGATGAGAAGAGAATAAATAAGATTTTACCTTTTCTTTTATTTCCATTCTGCTCTTATTTTTGTTGTTTATTAGCATACGCCACGTCTGTGTAAGTATCTCCTCAACATCAAAAATTATTTTAATCATACCACCATAACCACAATAAATTCCTCATTATTCTAGACCCATCAAATGCCCAAAATTATTTAATGGGTCTCGCACCTTCCGTTAAATTGTCTGGCTTCAGTAATTTTTAGTTTACCAATAATCATAATTAATTCCCAATTAATTTTCCCACATACATTGGCCCTCAAATAATTAATTATCATCATCTAGTAAATTTATTTTCTCTTAAATTTAGGATGTTACAATAATTACACAAGAACCTTTTCTAATTTCTATCATTCCACCTTCAATACTACACTTGAGCCCCTTAGAATCCACTCATACATATCAAATTCTTCAAATCTGGAACATAACAAACTTTGGTAGTGTTCTAACAACTTCATCATGCATTCTGATTTGAATTGAACCAACATCAACTGCCTGGCATAGTGCATTACTACCCATTAAGACCTTTCCTCTAAACTTCTTCTCATATGAATTAAACCAACTTCTATATGGACACATATGATAAGAACAACCAAAATCAAGCACCCACTATTCTTTAGAATATTGGTTGTTATCAATAACAGAGAGTACTAATTCACTTTCAGCTGAGGATCCTTCTTGCATAGTTGCAGCGATTAGTTTTATCTTTTTTATCTTGGGATAATCTTTATTTCAATGCCCTGGTTCCTTGCAATAATTACAAATATCCTTCAGGTTTGCCTTAGACTTCTTCTTGCCTTTATTTTTCTTCCTTTTTAATTCTCAGAAGAATTTTTATCACCGAACCCGCACTAAAGTTTCCTTCACCATTTTCAAACACCTAATGATAAAGCTCCTTCAAGTGAAAAATTGGCTCAACCTCTTTCAACATAATGTTATTTTTTCCAATGCTAAGAGAACTGATGAAATTCTCATACGAAGGGGTAGAGACACTAACAAAATCATCACAACATCTTCATCCTTGATTTTAACCTTGATATCTTGAAGTTCCATGAAGATTGAATTAAAATCGTCCAAACGGCCTTTCAAGGATTCACATTCTTTCATCTGAAGACCAAACAAATGTTGTTTTAAAAGTAGCTTGTTACAAATGGACTTAGTCATAAACAATTTCTCCAATTTCAGCCATAAGCCCATAGCCTAGGCATGGCAACAGGGTGGTTCGAGGACAGGTTTCACCCCTACCATCCTCATCCCCGTTATCCTAGACCCTAACCGTCCTCATCCCCGATCCCCGTCGGGCGAGATAAAATGACTCCCACCCCCGCCCCCGATCAAGATCAGGGAAACCCATCCCCACCCCTGTCCCCATTTATCCATCCATTATTGTTTTATAATGATGGAAAAACCCGTGCCCGCTCCAAACAAAACCATCCCCGACCCTGCCCTATCCCCGTTTTTATAAATATTTTTCCTTATCAAATATTTTTAAAGTTTGTATCTACAAAATTATTAAATATTTTACATACAATAATAAAAATAGTAATAAACCATTTTAGACATAATTATTAAACATTGTCTAATAAATCATCTGGCAATATATATATATATTAAGGGTATTTAAGTAATTTAAGTATATCGGGGCGAGGACAGGGGCGAGGTGGATACTAGTTTTACCATCCTTACCCCCGCCTCGTGTAACACCCCGAATTTTATAAAAACGAATAATTGATGGAAATGAATAATAAATAATTGTAGGTGAGTTGATTTGTGTCCCAAAAATATGGGAATAATGAAATTGGGATTTATTATGGATATTTATAATTTATTGAGTTTATGTGAGATAAAATTTTACCCGATTAGGATATGGGTGTCGGACCAGGTATCTCCGATTGAGATGCCATTGGTCAGGGCTATTAAGAATATTATTGGGAATCCGAATATGTCTTTGAAATAATTTTTAGATGTAGTATTAAGCCCGGACTGAGAGCCTGTTGGTGGAAAAATGATGAAATCACTAATTAGAAGATAAAATTTTAAACCAAACCCCCCTATTTCCCTTCTCCTTTTCACGTTGGGGGATTCTCTAAGGCAAACACACTTGCCTTCTTCACTCTTCATTCACTCTTCCTCTTTTCTTCTTCCTCTTCATCTCCCTCCTCATATTTTTCTTTCTAAAAACCTAGACAAGAGTGGAATCTATCTCCCCCACCATTTTCATTTCATGGAAGCTTAAAGTCTTTTCTTCCTCCTCTTCC
Source organism: Clitoria ternatea (assembly GCA_037962975.1). Classification (NCBI taxonomy): domain Eukaryota; kingdom Viridiplantae; phylum Streptophyta; class Magnoliopsida; order Fabales; family Fabaceae; genus Clitoria; species Clitoria ternatea. The sequence continues at coordinate 80,081,673 of CM075671.1, read as the reverse complement.
TCATTTTCGTGTAGATCTCTCTCTTCCTTGGAAGCTCATGGATGTCTCTTGGTTGAGGTAAGTTCCTCATCATCTTTCATGAGCTTATGCCATAGGTTTTGGGTTTTGGGTGTTGGGAGAGTGGTTTATGTATGTGGGTTATTGGTAGAAGCTATTATTATGGAAAACCCTAAGGTAGGGTGGTTTTAAATGCAAGTTTTATGAGCCTTTATGGGGTACACGAAATTAGTGATTTGAATGGTGAAAAATGATGATGATACATGGTGTTATTGAATTTTTATGGAAACCCTAACTTTAGGAATTTGGGGAAAATATGAAATATGAATGGGAAATATATTTAATGATGATAGTGAGTGATATTGATATGGGAGAATGGCCATTGATGATGGTTGATGAATATTGATAATGGTCATTGAGTTTTAGTGAAACCCTAAGTGTTGGTGATTTGGGCTTTAAGCATAGAAGGTGAAATTAACGATGGGGTTGTTATGAGGATGGTTTTGTGGATGGAGATAATGTTTGGAAATGTTTGGTAGGATGATTGAATTGAGTAGATTTTAATGAGGACCCAATCTTGAGGTTTGGAAGATATGAACATGTGTATATGGTTGAGTAAAGGAATTGATTTTGAAAATGAATATATGATGTTCAATGTGAGGGGTTAGTGAGATAAGCATGTATCTTAAGAAGGTCTTAGACCATTGGGTATGCCATATGAAATTGTTGATGGATAATGGTTTGATTGGAGCTAAGAGGCTCATGATGAGCTTGAATGGAAAATGGATGGTTTGAGTAATGATGAATGCATTATGAATGATGAGGGTGATATTGTTGTTGGTGGGTGTAGTTGGCCTTTTAAGATCTAGAGGATCTTGGTTTTGGGAAAGGAATTCCCGAAGCCTAACATAATGGTATGAATTGGTGTTTAGCAAGTTTAGGACTTGATGTTGAGCTTTATGATAAGCTAGCAAATGTTTAGAATTAAGAGGAATGCCTTGAGATGGCTTATTAATTGTATGAATGCATATGTATGTTGTGTAGATTGTGTTCCGGACTATGTGGCGGAGCATTCGGAGCGTGCATTGGATTATGATTCTTCCCTCGAGGTAGGAGAGGAGTTTACATTCAAATTGCATGAGTTATATAATTGATGATTATTGTATGGCTTGATACTCATGCTTGCCTTGCCATGTTTATAGTGACATGATATGAATGGCAAATTGTTAGCTATTGATGATAATGTATGTGTATATATGATGATGAATAACCCATGAGGGGTTGAAATATATACATGTTAATGAACCATCCTTGAGGGGATGAAGTATGTGTTTTGTGAATTGAGAATTTATGTGGATGATTGGCATTGAATGTGATAGCCATTGTGATGGTATTAGTGATAAGTTTGAGGTTTATACATAATTAAGGAGCTCATAGAGCCAAATAGAGTTTTATGTGGTTTTGATGGCATGCGGTAGTTCCAATAGCCTATATATGTAGTTTATGACTTGTAGGAATTGGAATGGGCCAATTCCATTGAGAATAGGCCCTTGAGTTGCATAAAAGTGCCTCTAAATGGGTAAAACGTATTTATGCGCATAAGTCCCTCAATTTTGAGAATTTCTGAGTGAGGCCGGTGGCCAAATGTCATAAATAATATATTTTAGCTTGTGACAAATTTTGATGGTCATTGGATTTGAATTGAATGAGATTGGGTGATTGGAAGTTGAAATTTTGGTGTTGTTCTGCATAAAAACAACAGCAGGACTGTCTTGAATCGATTCAAGACCCTTTGAATCGATTCAAGAAGTGCTGTTTTCATTGTTTTGGGCTCCAGGGGCGTTTGAATCGATTCAGAGCCCTCTGTTTGTCAAATTTTAAGATTTTGGGATGCTTGAATCGATTCATACGAGTTTGAATCGATTCAAGGCCCTCTGTTTGTCAAATTGAGATTTTGGGATGCTTGAATCGATTCACACGAGCCTGAATCGATTCAGAGCCCTGTTATGGCCACTGTTGTGCTGTTTTTCCAACTGGTCTATTTTCTTTGCTTTTTTGGCCCGTTTGGGCATCTTAATGACATTTTTGGCCTCCGAGTTCTTCATGAAAGTTGTCGATAATTATGTTGTGGAGGTGTGAGAATCGGTCTCACATTAATTGGAGTTTTCTAACTCTCATTAGACATAAAACACCAGACCTACTGCGTCATAAAATTCAAATTTAAGAGGGTTTTGAACCCAACTTTTTATGGTGGCCAAATTGGGACTAATAGGTGATATTTGTGACATGTCCCACTATTTTTAAGACTAAAAGTAAGATTTCCTCATGCCTTAGTGCTGAAATTTATCATGGGCTCATTATTGCCCAAAACCCCTTTTATTATGTAACAACAAGCGATTTCATTAGGGGTCCAAGTATAATGTGTTTTAGTGGTGATTGAGGAATGGCTTAAGGCCTTGGAGAGGTATGTGTATGCCTATGCTATGTTATGAATATATGTATGCTTCACCACTATGGATATATTGTGAATCATGATGGACAGTAAGTGATATTGTTACATGACACACCTTGTGTAATGAAGAAATTAATGAGAGGGAAATTGAATGGCAATGAGTGTATAAGTCAATGGATTTGAAATAGTGTCGATGATGATTAAAAGTTAAGGATGCCACATATATTGAATGATAAATGATATTGTTGAATGAAAAGGGGCGTTGTTGTTGAACATGCCCTTGAATAAGCAGTGTTTGCTATTTTGGATGAGTGTGGTGCTAATATGATTAATGCAAGTATTAACTTGTACGTATGAGATGCAATGATGATTGCTGAATGTATATTTTGAAATAACTTGATGGCTTCCATGCGTGGATAAATGTTATGATGATTGATATGCTATGATTGCCATGTGTGGATTTATGAACATGTAAATGTTGAGCCTTGAGGGGCCTTGTGGTTGATTGTATGCCAATGATAATAAAAACCAAATATATAATATACCCCTAATTGAGAGGGTGAGATATCCTTGCGAGGTTGTTGTTGAGCATATGCATTATTGCATTGCATTCATGGCATGGCATAGCATTGATACTTTGTGGTTGCGATCACAGTGATGAAAGATCTTGCGGGATTCTATGAAGGGAGTACCCCTTGCGAGGCGGGAAACCAACTTGGTTATGATATGATATTGTGCCGGTGGTTGCGATCACCTGGTTGTGAAATATGAAAGGCCCTGCAGGGACCATTGTATGATGATGAGCCAGTGGTTGCGATCACTTGGTAATTGATATGATAAAGGGCTTGCGAGCACCTATGATGCCCATGGTTGCGATCATGAGGCGGGAGTACCCCTTACGAGGTGGGAAACCTATGTGAATTATTGAAACGTGGTTACGATCACAAGATGCACCTTGCGAGGCTGCTATAGGGAGTACCCCTTGCGAGGCGGGAAATCAATGATTATGAATGATTGATTATGGTGGTTGCGATCAGCCATGATATGAAATCGGATCTGTTGCATATGCATTAAATAGTTGACATATGCATTAGCTTTAAGACCATGGCATTTGAAATGGGATGACCACAAGTGATGAGAAACCCCTTGCGAGGAGGTATTTGAGTGAAACCTTAATGAATTAATGATGGTAATGATTATGAATGCCCTTGTTGATAAGTGGTAAAGTGATGGTGTTTGTGATTGTGTATATGTTGTGCTTATTTATGATATGAATTGCGATTCATGAGGCTTGTATGCCTATTGTGATAATGAGATAATGAATGAATGATAATTTGATGTTTAGATAGCAAAGCACACATGATGTTTGTATGCATATACACATGATCACAATATATATATTATTCGTCATTTTGAATGTATAACTCACTCTCCCATGTGGTCTCCTTTTTAGCATTGTGATGTAGGTTGCCATGGGATGAGTTCGGATTTTAATTATAGCTTGGGTAAAGGTAAATAGTGGTAGAGGAAGTGCCTTGGCCGGCATCATTTATGAGTTCTTATGTAATAATGAATTGATTATGAGAATGAAAATGATTTAGAGATTTTGAGTATGTATAAGATAATCCCTTGAATTGATGGATGATGAATATATATATATGTAATTGTGTAAAATGATGATGGTTGTCTATTAGGCGTATGATATGCCATTGCGTGCTTTATCGAGCCTTTTCTCATATCGTCATATATAGGACTAGGCGTGTGCCCGGTATACACATTCTTCCGCTGTAAACTCTATTATTTTCGTATACCATTATGGGCAATTTAACTATCGATCCAGCTTAGGGTTAATTAATCTCACTCTTTGGTTTTCTGTGATTTGGGTCTTGATGTGATCATGGTGATGTCTTGGAAATATTTTCAAACGCGAAAATTTTATTCGCATTTTCATTAATTATGACGATCACATCGAGATTCGAGTATAGAAAATCAGGGGTGTTATACCTCGACTTTTACCTATCGAGTAAAAACCGTCCCCGCCCCCAAAACCAAAAAAAAAAGGGAAAACCCATTCAAACGGGGGCGGTGTAATGCGGTTACCCGCGGGGACGCATATTTTTATCATGCCTATCTATTCTTCAACGATCTCATAAAGAACCTCATCAAAAAGGGACAACAGAATCAACAAATAAGCCTTATCTTCTTATTCTGCAAGATCCTCCTTAATGACATTTATAGGTTTCAATGATAAAGGTACCAATACTTTTTGCTCCTTCAATAAAGCATGTATCTTGATATGACAAAGATTAAAACTATTTTTCCATTAAACTTTTCAATCTTGGTGTTGTTCATCATCTTTTGTGATAGACCCATACACCAATTCTAAATCTTAAATGCTTTTGATACTAGTTTGTTGAGTAAAACAATGAGAGAACTTAAATCCGGCAGCAAATACAACAAAAACCAACAACCAGAAAAGAAAAGAAAACCAAAAAACACATCCAAAAACAAACACAAAAAGAAGAGAAAAATAGAGAAAAAAGACACAACAATGTGGTTCACCCCAAGGCTTCAAGGGCTACATCCACGGGTAGCAACAAACTCCACTGAGATGGTGAAAACATATTACAGAGCGGTCACATCTTCTGCATTCAAATAAAAAATCCAAGATCTCACTAATGCAACTTCAATGGCTCATTGGTGCAACTTAGACAGCCCAACTCCAGATCTCAGACACGTATACATAACTCTCTCTAACATTTTTAATAAAAACTCTACACGTTTTCTCTTACTTTTACAGACTTTACAATAATACACATTACTCTAAGACGATCGGTATAAAAGTTTTCTCAAAGACCACTCCTAAGAGCTATGAGAACCCCTATTAAAGAGTTATCCAAAAGCATAAAGATAACAACTTTATAGCAGGAGTAACAGAAATTGTTACACTTTGAAAACATAAAGGTTCAAAGACACTTCTATACATTTACATCAATGTTAATATAATTTTGATATTTCCTTCATTCCTTCTTTCATTACATTAATTATTATTATTATTAAATAATATAAATGTAAATAAAATATTTGACAAAAAAAGTAAAAAGTAAAAAATTATTTTAATTTATTTTTTACTTGATATAATTATTATCTAATCTAATTTTTAGGAATTCTAAATCACAGAAATTTTAAAATGTTATCAATTTATTCAATAATAACATATCATTTTGATTTTACAAAATGAATATAGATAAATCAATATTTTATCATAGTCACATTATCCGAAGAGAAAATATAAAATTACTTAATTATAAGTCTCTTAACATATGTTTAATTTCTATTAAAAATTTAAGTAGTGAAAAATTTTATTTAAAAATATTATTAAGATTTATTAACTCTAATTTCTAAGCAGTCTCTTATAATTTTAAATAAAAAATAGAAATTCTACTGATGCTCTTAATTAGATCATTAGGCGTTTCTTATTGGCTGTTGCGTGCACCGACACTCACCATTTGTTGTGATGTTATCCATCTTGTCTGTAAAGCCTGCTGGCACTAACAATAGCAGCCTTTTCTTATCCCCAAACAGAGTACTGGTTCCACCACACAAACGCTGCCTCTCGATGTGCTTCCATTCCTGTATACATTTCGTTTCAACGAAGAAATGAAATAAGATTAAAAAAAATGGGTAAAAATAAATAAAAGAGAAAAATAGATAAAAATATTTTTTATTAATATTTATCTAACAACAATTTTACTTTATTTTTACTCATATTCTCCCATCTTAAAAAAAGAAAACATTTTCATCGAGCCTAATTTTTTTTTTCTTTCTTTCTCATCTCTTTTCTTTCTGGATTCTTTTGTGAACTGTATAGTGAGAAGTAAAACCAACAGAGGAAGGTAATTTACTTACCACTGCCTCGTAGGAGTATAGAACAAATAGAAGTATAGAATATCATTGCCTCTTAGTAGTGCATATACTACAAAATACACACGTTCGCATAGGAAACAAATAGAAGTATAGAATATCCAAAAACATTAGAAGTATTACAAATCGTAAAACAGAAATTGCGCGACCTGTTGTGAAGAACACAACAATGTTTCATGTCCGGAATGTTTATGTTTTTAAAATCTCGACAATCATATTTTTTGGAAAAAATTTTCTATGAATTATAATTATTGAGAATATTAAATATGTTTGGTATGTTTAAAAATTTTTCTGAAATATTATTTAAATATAACTTAAATATGTTAAAACCTTATAAAATATAATCAAAATAACTCTATTCAAGAATCTTAATTACCTTGATAATATTTTATAGAAAATATCAAAATACATAACGGGAATCTAAAAACGTTCGCATACCATACCAAGGACAATGGCGAAAATTTAAACAGAAAATTCTAAATTCTAAATTTGTTTAAATAGTATATCAAATAAAAATATATATTAAATCCTGATTTATTCTTTCACAACACTTATATCATTCAACCATCAAAATCTCAAAATAATCAATTTTATATATTTTTTGAATGATATCAATAACTTCATTTATATTAATAAAAATAAACCAATCAACACCCCCAATAAGTTGTGGCTAAGATAACAAAATAGTTGAGATTATGAGAAAAAAGTTTGTTCAATCATTGTCAAACACACTTTTTAAAAAAGGTGTTTATATGTGGTTTAAAAGATAACATTTGACAATACAAGGTCATCTATCATTTTATTTTTATTAAGTAATTAATTGTTTGTTTAACTTCAATTTATTTTATCTTATCTTATGAATATAAAATATAAATATTAAATAATGAAGATTTTAAATATATATATATATATATATATATATATATATATATATATATATAAAGCAAACGTATGATGACAACTTTTGTTATTTCAATTTCATTTTTCAAAAAGCATTTTCCTTATTATATATTTTAGGCTAAATTTAGTCCTTTATATTTTTTTAGTTAGGTCTTTTATATTTAAAAGCAATTATTCAATCATTAAACTACAATGACATTTATGTATATAAGTAACAACTATTATATATATTGAATTAAAAATATATTTAAATATATTGTGATTATTATATTTAAAAATATATGATATGAAACTATATTTTATCATATACACTTACTATTCCATATTGTATATAAACTAACAAAAAGTTGTTTCATGTACAATGGTTGAATAGTTGCTTCATGTATTAGGTTTTGGATTCAAATCTTACCAAAAGTATTTTTTTCAAATTTTAGTTTTACTTATTATTAACCAATTAACCAATGGACAAGGCCAATGGAGTAGCAACGTCAAGATGACCTAATTGAACCTGTTTTTAAACATAGGGGATCTAATTGACCAAAAAAAGAACTTAGTGTCTAACGTGAAATAAATAGATATTTATCTGTGAGTAAACACCTCAGTTAGTCTCTGACTCCAGTAGCGTCAGACACTTAGGTCCTCCAATTAGTAAGTTAGTCCTCCACACCCATCATCATCGGACACATAGATCCCTGCCGTTAATAGAGTGTAAATGTCCATCAGAATCAGCTGACGTGGCTCGTTAAATCCCAACAGGGATGCCCTTTGATCAAAACGATGTTGTTTTTGTCTCTGAAAGCCAACGCACACTTATTAAACTAATGTGATGCCGTTTTGGGAAAACCCTAAGTATTTTCGTCCTTTTCCTTCTTCTTCTCATCGTTAAGTGCTGCTTCTTCTCCTTCTTTGGTGTTTTATTCATCTTCTCTCACTGTCTTCTCCTCTTGTCTCTGGTTTGCTTCATTGTTGGTCTCCTGCCATGAACCTCCCTGTGATTGTGGAGGTTGAGGCAAACCCATCATGGAAGGTAGGAGTCAAGGATCGTCGTCCTCATTTTCCAGCCAACCTCGACGTCGGCTTCATTGTCGTTGTGGCGACCCACCATCCCTACTGTGTCCAACACAGTGAATAACCTGAACTGTCAGTTCTAGACATGCGCACGACTTCAAGGAGGACAATGTGATTTCTTTTCTTAGGTCTAAGATGGGGATTTAGTTATTCATGAGGAAGAATGGAGGAATGTGCTGATTTGTAAGCTACAGAGATGGAGTTTGTCATTACAGGGCACAAATCTGATGTTCATAGGGATATTTGTGAAGCCATGACCCAAGTTATACGGAATGAAGAAGGTAAATGACATATGCACATGGAATCCCTGGTGAAAGGAGGCTTGGAAACCCAGCAAGAACTGCGAAAGTTCAAAATGGTTTTGATTAGTCAAAGTGTTATATTTTTGTTTTTTTTAATGGGGCTGTTGGTTATGATCATGAAAGTGTAATTGGGCTGTTGTTTTGTTATTAGTATTAGAATCGTATTATGTAGCCAAGGTACCAGGTTATTGACAAAAAAGATTCAAAAATTTCTTTTTGTCCTAGTTACTTCTCTTTAGGGGCTAAAATGTATGATCCAGAATTATAAAATGGTTATGTTTGATTTAACAAATTATTTTCCGTTTCCTTCTCATGAGTTGTTAATGGTTATGTTATATAAAGGTTAAAGCTAAAAGAATTATAAAATGGTTATGTTTGTTTCAACAAATTATTTTCTGTTTCCTTCTCATGTTTTTACTAATAACAAAACAACAACAAATGCCACGTCATTTTTACACTTCCTTCCTAGTTTGAAGGATTTATATTGACAATGGTGGAATAAGTTGGCACCTTTTGTAATTAAATTAAAATGAAATGGAAATAGATAAAATTTTGCTGAATTGAAATAGACCCTTAGTTTTACAGGTAGGTTGATCAATTTGTGGTGGAAAGACCCTGAATTTAGCACTTCAAACAAAGCACATTAGGTTGATCAACAGTATAATTCATCTATTTTGATTTTTAACAAGATGTGATAATAATCAATTAGAGGAGAGTAAAGGAAAGACAGTGGTTGGGAATTGGGAATGTAGAATGTCAATTGAATGATATGTTCTCAAAATGAAAGAAATCCTTATTTTCAAACTTCTTAAGTGCAACGATTGAACAATAATGTTGCCAATAAATTCAATTTGGTAACACCCATTTGGTAGCATCAAAATGATCATAACATCAACACATAAACCTGAACATACACATAAATTAAGTATCCATCATGTAAATTAAGTAAACTTGAACATCCATATATTAAATTGTTCACACTCAGTCAACTTCGACATACACAGAACAGGAGTACAATCTCCTTTCAGCATTGTCAATTCAAAAACAGGAGTATAATGTTCTTTCCATTGTCAATTCAAAAATAGAAATACAATCTCATTTCAATTGTGATGGTTTCATGATGGGCAACTTCCTTCTCAAATTATTCATCTTGTTGGGTGGTGAGGTTGTGGTTGTGGTAGGTTATGGAGATATGACAGAGGTGTCCAACCTGAGACTCCTTCTCACGGGAGTGGTAGATTCAGTTTGAGACAGTGGCTGGTGTTTGGCCCTAAAATAATGTTGGGTCTTTTTATTGGCAAGCGCACCAATTTATCAGTTGTAGTTTTCAAAAAGATATCGTTCCCTCAAGGATTGAATGTTCTTGTAATTCACAAAAATTCTTATTTACTATGGTAAATTTATCAAAACTTATTAACAAAAGAATGATTTATAAACAACTTATACAATATTCACAGAATTTGATGATTGATTTGTTCATGTGGTAAAAAGATGGTAAATATAAAATCTATCTAAAAAGTTGAGATGTAATTCAGAATAGGTCAGATACTTGAGGTAAAAACACAGATTGACAAATTACGTTGGAATTAGGATCCTCGCACTAAAACATAATGAAATAATTACAAACATACATATTTAATTATCAAGTTCATGTTATTGCAGCTTAAAGTCATTATAACCGATCCCTCGTGATATAAATTCTAAATAATTACCTTAAAGTCTGATCCCCCAGATGTTTTCTCAGTAAAAACTTGTATTAAGTCCTGGCCTTATAGCAACAAAAATCACTAATTCTATCCCTAGTAACTGGCATATTAAGGGTATTTCAACTTTTACTTTTATTAAAATAGATTTTAATATGGTATGAATAATCATTCTCCCGTTTGACATTCATACTAATAAAACAAGTTTCAATAAGCATGGAAATCATTCTCCCGTTTGATGTTCACACTAATAAAAGATTGAAATATTAACATGGCACTTGAATCATAAATATGTAGAGGTTGTAATCATAACATCATATAATAGATTGATTCACCAAATTCTAACATAAATAATTTAGTTACACATGGTAGAAGGGAAAATAACACTTATAGAGGTTACGAACAATTGCAACTCTTCACGATACAAAAGCTCACAATACTACACAACACTCTCAAGTATCTAGAACTACTTTAGATTTACAAAATCACAAAAGAACACTTAAACTCGAGTGAAAAAAGAGGAAAGAATTTTTGAATGCAGAATGGGATGCCTTGAATTCTTTGAGAATGGCCTATTTATAGGGCTGAGAAAGGGTCCTGACGCTACGCGTCAGGTTCCTGACTCAGCTTCTGTTAAACATGTGATTAAGGGCCATGATTAAGCAATTTTTAATTACATAATGCCCAGACAATGATTCCACTTGTCTCCTAATTCAGCTTGACAGCTTGCATGGGTAGATTGGCCATTACTTGGCCTTTTTGGTTGAGTGCTTGACCAGCTGGAAGTGGAGTCCACGTAGCTTCTGACGCTACGTATGGCTGTGACGCATAGCCTTAGCATTAAAAGTTCTCAAGCTACGCGTGGTGTTGATTCTAAGCGTCAGTTCTCCAGTTCTTCAGTTTTCTCTTGAATTTCTTTAATTTTTCACTGCAAAACTAGAGAAAATTGATCAAGGTAGATAATTTCCAATAACTTCCATGCATTACAATTAAAACCTAAATTTCTTAAAAATTAAACTAAATTTTATTATTTTTTAGCATAATTTTATTAAGAAATTTATTATAAATTTGAGGACTAACAGCTGGGAGACAGTAATGTCAATCACTTCCTAGGTTGTTGAGGTATGGGGTTGCTTGGGTTGTCCGCCTCAACTAGATTCTAAGCCTGAGCCTTTCTCCTTTCTTCTTTGGCAACTGGGCATGACAGCTTCCTGTGTCCTACCTGACCACACTCACCACACTTTCCAGGTTGCAGCTTCCTTTTTATCTTCTTTGTTAGGTTGTTTTTGTCATCTGCAGTTGAGTCCATAGTCTTGTCACCTATCTTCTTTCTCTATTTTTTGTGTCTCCCAACAGTCCTTTATATGGTAGGTGGCACTGGTGAGATATAGGTTGTCTTTTCCCAAAATTCTGACCCGGGGACTGATTCAATGTGGTGTTCATAAGTTGCATGCCAAGCTGCCATGGTGAGCCCAACATGACAATGATCCTCTACTATTTCTCCTTTATGTGTTATGGCTGCACATGCATGTTTACATGGCATATCTGTCATGAAACAATGAACCATTACAAGTTTAGGGTAATATACTTTAACCACTTAAATAGTAAATAGTAAACACAAAATCATACCTGTTAGCTGCCATACTCTGCAAGTGCACTGTTGGGTTCCTAAGTTAACAGACAGCTTGTCTGGAAAACAACTAACTTCATACTCTTCAACACTACCATCACCTAGTCAGAAAACATAAATATAGTTAGATACATTACATGGGAAAAAAAATAATCATAACCTTATAAGAATATAATAAATTACCTATCTACACTACTGTCCAGTTATTGCTTACAGGCTTTTGTTTCTCCAATATACTCTGTTGAGTTGGGGGTAACTTTCCAAGGTGGCCTGATAATTGCAGCTTATGATTACCCATGGTGATCATAAGATATGTCCTAACCTCTTCCAGCATTGTCACAATTGGCTTGCACCTGGCATGCATGAGTTTGGAGTACAAGACTTCATAATTGTTGTTTATGATATTTTCTACCTTGCAGTCTTCATCAAAAAATATGTTGAAAAAAAAGTCTGGAAAATGTCAAATCATTTTAACCAAAACTCATGAGATTTGTTGATAACTAACATTAAGAATTCTAACTTAAATGAAGACATTTGTTATCACTTGATATGGGTATTTAAGTGTTTCAGGAAAAGGCTTAAGCTACAAAAAAAAGAGGGAGCCTACACAAGCTTACGCATCAAAAGTCTGGAAGACGTAATCGGAACGTGAACTCTTCAAACCAAGAAGAATCTAAAGGTCTGGCATTACACTTCAAAAGTAATTCTCTCATCAGAGTAACTCACCAGACCAAGACTTAAACAACACCATCTCAAGCTTTAGAAAATACGAAAGCATCAGACCCTGTCACCTCCCTTCAGACCTTTAGAAGCGGTCTGATACATGAAGCATCAAGGGTCAAAAATCATCTTCAAAAGTGCTTTAAGGCAAAGGTTAAGAATGACAAAGCAAGGCAGATTATGCTCTAACAGCGTCAAGTCTTTCACCGGTACCTTATAGATTCAGAGATTCTCTGAATAAAAGCTTTCTCCTTGGTGAAACTTACGCTACCTCTACCCTGCCTATGATCACACACATCTCAAAGCTTTCTATCCTACAATTACATGCTCAGAACGTCTCTCTCTGACAAAATAAATCTTGTTGTCAGTTGTGTAATATCCTTCTCATTGGGTATATTATATCTCAACAGACTTATATCAGATATATTCTCTCCTCAGGCTCTTTAGAAAAATTCTCTATAAATAGAACCAATCTCTTCAAAAGAAATAAGAAAAAAGTGTGCAAGAAAAGACTTAGAAAAGAACAAAAATATACAGATCACAAAATGTAAAATAGAAAAAGAGAGAGAGCTCACTAAAGAAAAGGAAGATTGGCAAAACATACTAAGAAAAGTGTGGATAAAGAGAAGAAAGAATGAACGAGTACCAGACGTTCATCTCCAAAAGTCCAAGAAAAAAATGAAATGGCAATCTGCCCCAAAAGAAGAATTCAGACCAAGAAGAATCGCCATGAAGACAATGAAAGCTTGCTATGTGCATTACTTCTCCCCCGAAAGCCATAGTAACCAGAGATATACAACCAGCTCATATCTCTCTGCTCTTTGAAGAGCATTTCATCTCTGGTCATGCTTTCAGACTCAATACCTCTTGTTCTCTTATTTCATATTTCACAGGTATTGAGTCTAAAGAATGAATAAGTCCTTCTCTTTCTTCACGAACCAACTCATGTAGTTAATCACTAGGCTTAGCTAAGTTAGAAGGCTTATTCATTCAAATTGAGAAAATTCTTCCAATCCTCTGGTAGTACAGGTCTGGTGTGTTGCCAAACTCTGTTAGTATGGAAAACATTATCAGCCTGAAGAGGCTATAGAAAGAATACTTGGGGTTCGAGCCTGGAGTGGCTCATGAAAGAATACTTGGGTCTGCCCCAAGAGTGGGTGTTGCAAAATAATACTCATAGGAATCGAGAGGGGCCAGGAGTGTTAAAGCATGGGCTATGCTTAGGCCAGGAGTGCTCAGAGTCAAGAATACTCAGGGCCAAAAGTGGTGAGTGTCAAGAATAATTGGGGCCAGGAGTGGCCGGTGTCAAGAATACTTGAAGCACGGGTTATGCTTAAGCCAGGAGTGGCTGGATTCAAAAATACTCAAGCATTGGGTTGTGCTTAAGCCAGGAGTGGTTGGAGTCAATAATACTCTGATGTAAAACATTTTTACATAGTGGAAATCCTTTAGATTTGAAGGTACTGGATGTAGTCTCCGAGTTGGAGGTGAACTAGTATAAATCGCCTGTGTATTGTCTCTTTCTCTCTCACTCTTTACTATCAAAAGTCTGGGGCATTATTATTGTTATACTCGATAGTAAAAGTCTGACAAAAATACGCTCGTTCAATTAAAGTATCACACTCTCCGTCTCTTGAAAGTCTGGTCCGCTATGCGTAATGCAATAACATTTAAATATCACTTTTTGGTTTGAAAAAATGAACAGACTTATTCAACCCCTCTCTTCTAAGTCTGTTCTCTGGACCATCAATTGGTATCAGAGCATGGTGTGACGCCCCAAAAATAGGGGTAAATTTTTTTTACGTTTTGCAAGAATTAATTCCACGAAGAAATGTGATGGAGAGCTTTGATAGATACCCTAGATCTATGCGACCTACCTCATATATGAAGATATGAGGAAGTATCAGAGTGCGTAATATATGTTCAAACAATACCATTTCGTTCTCTGAATAGTATAATCGACTATCCCTTGCATAATCAAGGCTTTAAAGGACTGGGGATAATCGATTATAATGTCCTAATGGATTACCAAGCAAAGAGTAATCGATTACAGACTTCCTGGAAATGGTACATTGAATCAGAGGCTTCACCTAACCGATTACAGCACTCAAACTAATCGATTACAAGATTTTTGTTGGATCCACAATCAATTACAATGTCACCCATAATCGATTAGTAAGCTGCTGGAATTCATGTACTGCATCAGGTATTTCCTCTAATCGATTACCACTCAGAACACAATCGATTACGTTTATTCTAGATGGTCTATAATCGATTACAGCCTGATTCATAATCAATGAGATGAAGGACAGAGGCCTGGTAATCGATTATACCCTAGAGGCTAATCGATTACGCCCTATCATTCTATAGAAATTATGCAGGTTTTGCACCAAAACTGAACTTCTCAACTACCAAAACCCATGCAAACGATATCGGAATGTCACCAAATTTTTACACAGGCTAAAGCACATTATTTGTGACGTGTGGCAACTGGCCGCACTCAAAAACTCCTAAAAACAAGTAATTGATGCGCATAGACGTGTTTATCTCATTTTAAGGCATTTTGAGGTAACCAAGGGTTCTACTTTTGGCAAAATGGATCCATTCCATTTCCCACAAACCACAATTAGCGTACTTAAGTTGTTACATTCCTCTCATCGCATCAAAACCTCATAAATCATCATTTGACCATGCTAGTTCCTAGCTCATGCATAAAACAATTATGCAAAATCTCAACCACACCTCATAAAGGACTATAATTCATAATTCTCAACATTCATTCATCAAATTGACTGAGATTCAAACTTCCCAATTTGCATTATACCTTACCAAAGGTCATTAATGAAAATGAGCCATACACGCAAGGTCTCATTTTCCTACACGACCCCAAAATCATCAATGTTTACACATCATCCATACAAGTACCTATACCAATTCATAGCTATACAAAATAATGAATACATCCATTTACATAACCAGGTCTACATCAAAGCTATTAATTCAAACATTAGCCGGCCAAGGCATTCTTTACCCAAAATAGGCTTCCTTCACACCACCTTTCCACACAAGAGCTCCATAGGCAGCCCTACAACATAAGAGCTAAAAAGATATACCACATGGAGAGTGATTATACTTTCTCAATGATGAAAATCTAACAATCATGATAAAATATACATGAATGCAATATTAAACATCTTCCTCCCAAGAGAAGTTTGAATAGCACAGAACCAATCATTCATCTAATTTAGTAAACACATGTATCCATCAAAATTCACAAGATCACACCAATCATTAACACAATTACAGTTAGTAATTAAAAAGGGGTTCCACCTACTCCTCATACAATCTCCTCAACAGGATACCACTCTATGCCATGCTTCTATGGCTAATGCACATGCTAGTGTTTAAGATGTGTATGCACGGATCCGATTTTCATTCCAACGGGTGATCGCAACCACCATAATCATTTATCCATTTTCATTGGCTTCCCGCCTCGCAAGGTGTACTCCCTCTAGCAGCCTCGCAAGGTGCTTTCTCGTGATCATGTTAGGAATCCCTAGTGTATGAGCAGCGGAAATACAAGGATTCCCATAGGATTTGCAAAGCGTCGTGTTTCAAAGCATAAGACAAACACACAAAAATTGTGTTTTAGGATTACCTCTTGAAGAATATCGAAGCAATCGTAGCCTCGTCCTTTAGGAGTCCACACGAGTACTCCCACCAGAAATGCTACACCTTCCAAATGCTAGTTTGACGGCGTGTAGCTTTTGCAACTTTTGCGTATTTTTGTGTCTCTTTAGGTAGCCGCCTATGAGCATCTTATGCTTTATTTATAGGCTTAAGTTTGTCCTAATTTGCTCTCTAAAGAGTAGGCTCCTTACTCATTCTAAATGAGTTAGGCCCAATAGTCTTATTTTAGTCCAACTAAAATAAAAACCTATTTTCTGATGGGCTTACTCTATGTGTGTGACCCTATAGGTAAAATACTCGGTTATATTAATAATAAACTATTTTATTATTAATATAAAATAAGAGCGGCATCTAGCAATGCATCATTATGTCCGAATATTATTTATTAACAACATAACCTATAAGTGATAATTATTTTATATGTTTGTTCCTTTTGTCACGATATCCTAATTGGGCCCAAGGCATGGTCGTGTCATCCTTGTACGGTCCAATTTATTTTACTTGATACCGGAGTAGACTTTATCCGAATAAATATCCAATATTTATTCTTTCTAGCATGGCCATGCATTTCCTTAGTCTCACTCCATCAAGTGGCCTATAGATATCACTCCTGTCACATAGGAGAGACAAATCCAATCTACATCACCCACATCCCTCTGCATAATTTGTACATTGCCTAACCACAACCTCTATAGTCCTCTTATTACAGAAGACGTTTGATTGTATTAAAACAATAAACTCCTTATGTAGGAATCGTAGTGACTTCAGGTCAAAGGACTACATATACCATTATCACATTGAGAATCGTTTATGACATTCATGTAATGATCCATGCAACGTTCTCATGGTGGGTCTGTCCAGTACATCATTACTCTTAATGTGTACCCGTGTGAAGACTTGATATCATTTTTATCCATGATTTGTGAGATCAGATCATTAGTACATTCACACACTAGTCCTAATGTATTTACATGTCCCCACGTAAATACTTGACTAGGGACATTTTAGGAATAACTCTCATATGACCTATTACTCCAAGGATATGTAAAAGTTGTTAAACTATTTAACAAAAAATGACTTATTAAAGATGATGCGAACCTATATAGGCTTTAGTGCATATTTCTAACAATCTCCCACTTGCACTTAGAGCCGATAAGGTTAATGCCCAACGACGTCTACAATGCCCTTATGCTTTTACTACGTAAGCGGTTTTACTAGTGGGTTCCCAACAATTTTGTTGGTATGCACATTGCATATTTTCACATCTTCCAAAGATGGAACTATTTAAGTATATGCTTGAATTAATCCACTTCCTTATATTGTTCTATGGTTCCATTGTCATCACAGTGGAAACTCATAGGATACAAAACATTTGGAATGATTAAATGTAAATTGACTTCTTTTGTAATTTAACATAGCAAAATACTTAGATTTGTTAGTAGAACCAATGATTGTTTCTTGCTTTGAACCTTTCAAGCATACATCGCAACCATCTTGACAACACATATATTTTGATTGCAATCTTAAGTCTTTCAAATTACTCAAAAATTGACATCGATGTAACCTTTACAACGAGCTCATCTTCCATTTATCAAGATTAAATCCTTAGTCCTTCTTAAGTGTTTAAGGATACTCTTGACTATAGAATGAGAATATTATTAGTTCTAGAAGAAGCATGTCTTCTGCATGTAATACTAGAACTATAATTGTGCAGTTACTAACCCTTTTATAGTCACAAGATTTATCTTCATTCTTTAATGAAGATTCTAGCTTCTAAAAGCTTGCTTTAGTCCATAAATAGAACATTTGCAGTTCACATACCTTCCTAGATGTTTTAGGGATAAAAGGCCTTTAGGTTGTGTCACATACACATCCTCAAGATGATTTCCATCTTGACATCTATCTACCATATCTCATAATGGTGGTATACTGCTACAATAAGCAGGATCTAAATGGTTTTTAAGCTAATTGAATTTTGTCAATCTTGCTTTTAAAGGTACTTTTATTACCATCCATGTTTAGTTTTCCTTTTGAAAACCCACTTGCATCCTATAGGTTTTACCCTTTAGGTGCGTCAACCAAGGTTCATACCTTGTTAATATACATGGAACCCATTTCAAATCCTATGGTCTTATGCCATGTCTTAGAATCTAAACTTGCATTGGCCTCTTCATAAGAAGCTTGGCCATTTAGCAATATTCCTCCTTCCTGATTTATAAGATATCCATATCTTTCAGGTTTGGTGACATATCCTATTTGATCTTACACAAGTCTTGTGCTACCGGAGCTAAGGATTTCACAACACTTTGTGATTTCTGCTCCAAGTCCATCCTTGACTTTTAAATGCTTTGTGATACTTGAATTTCTTCAAGTTCTACCATCCTCCCACTGATTCTTTAAGGGATGTACTCTTATTCAAGAATACAACATTCTAAGCAACAAGCCTTTTATTCTCAGATGGATTGTAGAATTGATAACCCTTAGCTTTCTTTGGGTATCTCACAGAAGACATTTATCTAATTTGGATCCGACCTTGTCAGAGTTGGATGTTATATAGAAGCATCATAGTTCTAAATTATTAGTAAAGACATACTAGGTTTCTTCCTAGTCCATATCATATATGGTTTCTTTAAGAAAGTCTAAGATGGAACATGGTTAAGTATGGAAATTTTGTTAATAAAGAAACATTGAAGGAGTTAGAGATGTTTGATAATAATCAATAATCAAACTATGTCCAACAAGGCTTGACTTTTCCCTGTAGAGATGCTATTAAGGCATTCTATGAGGAATGAGTTAAGAGGTAATCTCTCACTCTATTAGATAGTTATCAAACTTATAACTCAAATTATTTGCTATCTTGATCTAATCAAGAGCTTTAATTGTCTTGTCAATTTAGTTTTTCACTTCATTATGAATTCTTTGAACTTTTCAAAGACTTTCTAACTTATGTTACATAAATCCATACTCATTGACTTTTCAATTAGTATGTTGAAGTATTGAAAAACATATCTAGTTATTGTTCCAATAGGCCCACATACATCGCTATATATTAGATAATAGATTACTCATCTTTTCAATGAATGAGGTCTCAATTATCTCTCCAATAAATAAGATTTACATGTCTCCATTGATTCCAAAATAAAAAAGAGTCCATATGACCACATTAATGGTATTTAGAAAATGTGTTTCTTATCCATTTGCCTTAGGAGACAATACTATGTAAGTAAGGTTCAAAATCACTTATTTTAACCTACTTTGGCAGTTGTTATAAATGGGTGTTTTGAGATTTAGGATGTGGAATCCATTACTCAATTGTGCATCAACTTCTATTTGAAGAAATAAAGTTATTTTATAATAAGAAAAACATTTCTTGTCTAACAAGAAATAATATGCACAATGTCTAGTTCCCTAACTAGCCCAATAGGTAAAGATCTTATCTTTATTGTAGCAACTTTTGCTCAATTTTATTCAGATTTCTCCACCCTTAACAAGTGATCTACTTCCTTGATCTTTCAAAATTTGAGATCTACTACTAGTATCTGATACTAATGTTAGTGAAGTAAAATAACTTGACTTCTATAACATGACCTGTAGTGGAAGTCTTACTTCCCTTTCTTTTGAACTCCTTCAAGTTCTTTAGACAAATTATTTCAATGTCTTATTTTGGCTAAAACTGGAAACAATTTCCTTTCTTGATCACCTTATAGACTTCCATACTAACTTGGCCTTAATAAAGTCTATATACAATCATATCGTATATCTCCCATATATTCATATTGCCTTTTATAGCTCAGAGTTTATGCAGACTCCATAGGGTATTCAAGACCCAACCATAGATGATATATAAGCCAAACATCACACACTGCCGCTTCATCTTTAATGAAGATAATTCTCAAGTCTCAATACCTATCTAGGCATTTTTTTATAGATAAAGTGTCCTTCCAAAGGACAGATTACAACAAAACAATATTTGGTATATCATGGTTATTCTAAAACAAATTACATGTAAATTTATCACTTCTATTTAAAACATATTTAAATTTTGGTCATTAAATAAATATGTTGTCTCCCACTATTTTGATTCAAAACAAATACCCTCACTGAATCATAAAAAAAATCCCATTGGAAGATTTTTCTAGTGGGCCAAGATCCATATTTGAAACTAATGTTGAGTTAGCTTTGGCTGATCACCCAACCCTTGGTTATTTAGGTAGGAAACACATTTCCAATTGCATCTCATGCAACTCTTGGATGATTGAGTGAGTAACTCTTTACCCTTATTCATCTTATGAATTTAAGCTTAATCCTTACGCCTCTAAGTTATTTTCAATCCAATTGAAAAACTTAGTTAAGTTTAGGCCTAATAAAAATAATTTGGATATTACAATTATCCCATCGTGCCTTACTAATATAAATGATAGCACCCTGCTTTGGCAGGCCCACTATTTATTGACATTAGTCTCGACAAGTATTACTTATTAGAAGGCGTTTAAACTTAATATTAACGCTTCTAGGTTCTTCAATCTGATTAAAGTTACCTAGATAAGTCTAATAACAAATAATTGGATAATCCAATTATCCATCATCCTTTACTAATATCAATAAAAGCATCCTGCTTTGGCAGAACCTACACTTTATTGAAACTAGCATTGGTGACTATTGTTTATTAGAACGCGTTTTAGACTGTTCATACCTTTAGGCTTTTCCAATCCAATTGAAAAAAAGTCTATTTGAATAAAACTTAATAATTCTTGGATAATCCAATTATCCAATCATGTCCTACTAAACATAAATAAAGGCACCCAACTATGACGTGACCTGCACTTTATTTATATCAAGTTAGACGTTATTACTTATTGGAAGGTATGATTGTCGGGCTTGAGGGATTTCAATTTTCTTATTGTTCATTACCAACTTTCATTAAACGCTTTAATGCAAAATAAAACCCCAAAACATGCAATCAAAAATTGTGAGATGGTTATGGTCTTCCTAGAAAATAAAATAAAGTAAAATAAACCTAAAGGAACTATGGTGTCTTGACTTCATGAAGTCCTACTTCTTGAAACCACCATCCTCCTAGAGTCACCACTCCTTTGTTCCTTTCAAGGTCATATCCATCACCACTCTAGGTTTCTTCTAGGTCTCCACCTTGTTGGCTTTTCCAAGATTACAATGTAATAAAGAAAACTCGTTTTACATACGAGTGAAGGGTTGAGAGAAGAAATTTAAGAATAGAGTAAGGCACAACACACAGGCTGTATTTAAAATTAAATAAAAAAATCTAAGACCATAACCATTCACCGCTGGACGTGTTAATTAATCAATTAATAGAGTAATCAATTGTATTTAAAATAAAATAAATTTTAAAACACATAATTGAACACGCGGGGTCATAAAAGGAAAACTACACAAGGAAGTGTTGCTGTATGCACTACGAGCTATTAATGTATCAATTTTAACTTATTAATAACATTAGTATTTTCAGTTTTAGACAAATGCTATTTATCCTGGAATAATAGGTCATATGAGAGTTATTCCTAAAACGTCCCTAATCAAGTATTTACATGGGGACATGTAAATACATTAAGATTAGTGTGTGAATGTACTGATGATTTGATCTCACAAATCATGGATATATGATATCAAGTCTTTACACGGGTACACATTAAGAGTAATGTTGTACTGGACAGACCCACCATGAGAACGTTGCATGGATCGTTACATGAGTGTCATAAACGATTCTCAATGTGATAATGGTATGTAGTCCTTCGACCTGAAGTCACTACGATTCCTACATAAGGAGTTTATTGTTTTAATACAATCAAACGTTATCTATAATAAGATGACCATAAAGATTGTGATTAGGCAATAGATAAATTATGCAGAGGGATGTGAGTGATGTAGATGGAATTTGTCTCTCCTATGTGACAGGAGTGATATCTATGGGCCACTTGATGGAGTGAGACTAATGAAATGCATAGCCATGCTAGGATGAATAAATATTAGATATTTATTCTATAAAGTCTACTTTGGTATCAAGTAAAATGAATTGGGCCATACAAGGATGACGACGACCATGCCTTGGGCCCAATTAGATATCGTGACAAAAGGAATAGATATATAAAATAATTATCACTTATAGGTCATGTCGATGATAAATAATATTCGGACATAATGATGTATTGCTAGATACCGCTCTTATTTTATATTAATAATAAAATAGTTTATTATTAATATAACCGAATATTTTACCTATAGGGTCACACACATAGAGTAAGCCCACCAGAGGATAGTTTTATTTTAGTTGGACTGAAAATAAAACTATTTGGGCCTAACTCATTTAGAATGAGTCAGGAGCCCAATGTTTAATGAGAGCTCAGGTCAAGACCTAAGCCTATATATAGAGCATGAGATGCTCATAGGCTGGGCTCAGAAATTAGATTACACTAAAATTCCGTACTAGCATTCGGATCGTTAGTTTTCTGGTGGGAGTGCTCGTGTGGACTCCTAAGGGCGAAGCTACAATTGCTTCGATCGAGGATCTTGTTCTGCGTCTACAAGAGGTAAACCCTAATTAAAATTTTAATTTAGCATAATGCTTTGAGACATACGTGTTTGCAATTCATTCTTGGGAATCCTTTGTGTTTCCGCTGCCTGACCCTAATAGGATTCCTAACAGTGGTATCAGAGCCTGATTGCAAAGCTATGTTTTGGGCATTTGTTTACGTTTCATGATGGCATGTTTTTCATTCTGCAAAAGCTTTTAAAAATTTTGATTTATGAAATCGTTTTCTTGTTATAAGCTTTATGTTCTGTTTTGCGAAATTGTTTGCAAAACTTGTTTTGAAATATATTCAAGCATGTTATGTATGATATAATATCATGATTCGTATGCTCATATGTTTTCTGTAAATTGTATGAGATACTGTTTATAGGCTTTCTCATTTGAAGTATGCGTTTATGTTATTTTAGAGGCTTGTATGATATTTGCGTTTTTAATTTTCGTATGTGATACATGTGTTGAATTCGTTAATATTCTTTGTTGTCATACAAACTGTGTTTTGATAATGCGTTCATCTCCGAGCATGAAAAGTTCATGTTGTGGGGCGTCAAGTGATAAGGTTTAAGTGTTAAACCTTGGCCGTTCCTTAACCTAGGGTTCAAACGTTGAAACCTAGGCAGCCGTCATGAGAAAGGTGCAATTTGAATTCTAGGTTTTGAAACCCTAGATGGCGCTGCCTACATGTGCCTTGACGGCTGCGTTGTGAAGTGTTCGCAACAAGGAATTAGGGTTTTAAAGTGGTTGAAACCCTAGCGGGACCCCCGTACATTCTCTGCGTAGCGCCTTATTACCGACCCACGTGTTTAATGGCTCGTTTAAAAATTTATTTTTTTTTTAAATTCTTTCAAATGGGTTATAATTAATTAATTAACACGTTGCATGGTGAATGGTTATGGTCTTAGTTATTTTATTTAAATACAGCCTGCGTGCTGTGCCTCTCTTCATTCTGTTGTATTTCTTTTCTCAACCCTTCACTCGTATGTAAAGCGAGTTTCTTTAAAAATCTTGTAATCTTGATCGAGGCAACAAAGTAGAGATCTAGAAGAAAACTAGAGTGGTGACTCTAAGCGCTTTTGTCTTTGAAAGGAACCAAGGAGTGGTGACTCCAAGAGGATGGTGGGTTCAAGAAGTAGGACTTCATGAAGCCTTGGCATATAGTTCCTTTAGGTTTATTTATTTATTCTTCTAGGAAGACCATAACCATCTCACAATTTTGTTTGCATGCTTTGGGGATAATTTTATTGCGTTAAAGCGTTTAACAAAGACGGTAATTTAAAATAAATTAAAATCCCTCAAAATAATAAGTTACAAACGCCTTCCAATAAGTACACTCGTCAATACTAATGTCAATGAATAGTGGGTCTGCCAAAGCAGGGTACTATCATTTATATTAGTAAGACGCGATGGGATAATTGTAATATCCAAAATGTTTTATTGGGTTTTAACTTACTAAGTTGTCAATTGGATTGAATAAACTTAGAGGCGTATACATTGGGCTAAACTTTCATAAGATGAATGATCGGTAATGGTTACCTAACCCAATGTCTAAGAGTTGTATAAGATACAATTGGAAAGGAGTTTCCTACCTAAATAACCAAATGTTAAGTGATCAGCCAAAGCTGACTTAACATTAGGCCAAATATGGATCTTTGCCCACTAGAAAATCTTCCAACGGGATTTTCTGATTCGTAGAGGGTAATTTTATTTTGAATCAAAATAGTGGGAGACGTGTTTAATTTTAAGACCAAAAATTAAATATGTTTTTAATTGATACTTCTACATATCTTTCTATTTTAGATAACCATGACATCAAACACGCCTTCAAACCTTTCATTGTGATCGATCCTAGACAAAGAAAAATTGTTTGGACCTAACTTTCTAGACTGGTATAGGAATTTGAGGATTGTCCTCAAACAAGAGAAAAAGCAGTATGTCCTGGAAAATCTGATTCCGGAACCACCCGCGAACAATGCCTCTAAAGTTGACAAGGATGCTTACAAGAAGCATCACGATGACGCTTTAGATGTCCAATGCCTTATGCTGGCAACCATGTCTCCTGAGCTTCAGAAGCAACATGAGCATATGGAGGCTTTCGATATGATCGAAAACCTAAGGAAACTATATCAAGGTCAAGCTGACCAAGAAAGATATGAAGTTTCTTCAGTCCTATTTAGCTGCAGACTTGAAGAGGGAGGTTTTGTAGGACCTCATGTACTCAAAATGATTGGGTACCTGGAGAATCTAGCTAGGCTAGGATTCCCCTTCCCTCAAAAGTTAGCTACTGATCTCATTTTGAAGTCATTACCTGACAGTTTTAAGTCAGTCATCATGAATTATAACATGAATGCATTGGATAAAACATTGCCAGAGCTACTCAATATGTTGAGGACTGCTGAGCCCAATATTTCTAAAGGAAAGGGCAAGGCCATACTGATGGTCAATTCTGGCAAAGGTAAAGGAAAGGGCATATATAAAGGCAAAGGAAAGGCTGTTATGGGAAAGGCAAGACAATTTGGAAAGGCAAGGATAAGCCAAGTACATCAGCCTTAAAACCTGTGGGTGGGGTGGCTAAGGAAGGAAATTGTCACCATTGTGGACAGAAGGGACACTGGAAGAGAAACTGTCCAAAGTACCTGGAAGAGCTTAAGAAGAAGGGAAGTAAGACTTCCACTTTAGGTATTTTTGTTATAGAAATTAACTTGTCAACTTCAACATCATGGGTATTAGATATTGGATATGGATCTCACATTTGTCTTAATGTGTAGGATCTAAAAAGGAGTAGGCAGTTGATGAAGGGCGAGGTGGACCTACGCGTTGGAAATGGAGCAAGAGTTGTTGCATTAGCTGTAGGGACTTATTTTTTATCCTTGCCCTCAGGGCTTGTTCTTGAACTAGAAAATTGTTTTTATGTTCCGGCAATAAGAAGAAACATTATTTTTGTTTCTTGTCTAGATAGGAAAGGGTTTTCCTTCATAATAAAGAACAATAGTTGTTCTGTTTATTTGAATGACATGTTTTATTGCTGTGCAAATTTGAGTAATGGACTTTATGTTCTTGATCTCGAAACCCCTATCTATAACGTTAATACTAAAAGGGTTAAACCAAATGATTTAAACCCAACTTATCTTTGGCATTTTCGCCTAGGACATATAAATGAGAAACGTATTTCTAAACTCCATAAAGATGGATATTTAGACTCTTTTGATTTTGAATCAATAGATACATGCGAGTCTTGTTTATTAGGGAAGATGACTAAGACCCCATTTACTAGAATGGGTGAAAGGGCGAGTGATCTTCTAAGCTTGATACATAGTGATGTATGTGGGCCAATAGGGACAATGGCTAGGGGAGGTTTTAGCTACTTTATCACTTTTACTGATGATTTCAGTAGATATGGATTTGTGTTTCTAATGAAGCATAAATCAGAATCCTTTGAAAAGTTCAAAGAATTCAAACATGAAGTAGAGAACCAACTTGGCAAGAAAATTAAAGTACTTCGATCTGATCGAGGTGGCGAATACTTAAGCCTGGAGTTTGATTAATATCTTAAAGAATGTGGGATTGTCTCTCAACTCACTCCTCCTGGAACACCACAATGGAATGGTGTTTCTGAGCGGAGAAATAGAACCTTGTTAGACATGGTTCGATCAATGATGAGTCAAACTGACCTCCCTAACTCCTTCTGGGGACATGCTTTGATGACAGCAGCTTTCACACTTAACCGTGTTCCATCTAAGGCTGTCATAAAGACACCATATGAGATATGGACTGGGAAACGACCCAGTATGTCTTTTCTTAAGATTTGGGGCTGTGAAGCTTATGTAAAGCGTCAGATTTCTGACAAACTTGGACCCAAATCAGATAAATGTCTTTTGTGGGATACCCAAAGGAAACTAAGGGTTATTACTTCTACAATCCTACTGAGGGCAAAGTGTTTGTCGCTCGAAATGCTGTATTCTTAGAAAGGGAATTCATCTCTAAAAGAATCAGTGGGAGGAAAGTAGAACTTGAAGAAGTTCAACACCTACAAGGCATTGAAGAGCCAATGGTGGAAATGGAGCCGGAACCACAAAATGTTGTGATAACTCCAACTCCAGTAGAACAAGACTTGTGTAGATCAGGTAGAATACGTCAACAACCTGAAAGATATGGATTTCTTGTAACTCAGGAAGGAGATGTGTTGCTAATGGATCAAAATGAGCCAACATCTTATGAAGAGGCCATTGCAAGTCCAGAATCTGAGAAATGGCTTGAAGCCATGGAATCTGAAATGGACTCCATGTACACTAATCAAGTTTGGTCTTTGGTTGATGCACCCGAAGGGGTAAAACCTATAGGATGCAAGTGGATTTTCAAAAAGAAAACTGACATGGATGGAAATATAAATACCTATAAGGCAAGATTGGTAGCGAAAGGTTTCAAGCAAATTCATGGTATAGACTATGATGAAACCTTTTCTCCAATTGCTATGCTAAAGTCTGTTCGGATTCTGCTTGCTATTGCTGCATACCATGATTATGAGATATGGCAAATGGATGTCAAGACTGCTTTCCTTAATGGAAATCTTCTTAAGGAAGTGTACATGACACAACCCGAAGGCTTTGTTAAGCCTGAAGCATCCAGGAAGATGTGCAAACTACAACGTTCCATATATGGACTTAAGCAAGCTTCCAGAAGCTGGAATCTTTCGTTTTGATGAAGCCGTTAAACAATTTGGCTTTACTAAAAATGAGGATGAACCTTGTGCCTACAAGAAGGTTAGTGACTGCATAATTGTTTTTCTGGTCCTGTATGTTGATGACATACTACTCATTAGAAATGACATTCCTACCCTTCAGTCTGTGAAGACTGGGTTGGGAAGCTGTTTTTCTATGAAGGACTTAGGTGAAGCAACCTATGTGTTGGGAATTAAGATCTATAAAGATACATCAAGAAAACTTCTTGGCCTAAGTCAGAATACATACATAGAGAAAGTGTTAAAAAGGTTTAACATGCAAGATTCCAAAAAGGGAACTTTGCCTATGGCTCATGGCATAAGCCTATCAAAGGCTCAATCTCCTTCCACTAAAGAAGAGAGAGAACGGATGAATAAGATTCCATATGCATCTGCTATTGGATCAATCATGTATGCCATGATATGTACCCGACTAGATGTCTCGTATGCTTTAAGCATGACGAGCAGATACCAGTCTGATCCCGGTGAAAGTCACTGGACTGCTGTCAAGAATATCCTAAAGTACTTGAGAAAAACTAAAGATTCATTCTTGATATATGGAGGGGAAGAAGAGCTCATTGTAAAGGGTTACACTGATGCTAGCTTCCAAACTGATAACGATGACTCAAGATCGCAATCAGGGTATGTGTTTTGATTAAATAGTGGCGCTGTAAGCTGGAAAAGTTCAAAGCAAGAGACAGTTGCTGATTCTACTACAGAATCTGAGTATATTGCTGCCTCAAATGCTGCAAAAGAGGCAGTATGGATCAAGAAGTTCATAACAGAACTTGAGGTAGTTCCTAGCATTGTGGACCCTATAAGTCTCTACTGTGACAATAGTGGAGCAATTGTATAAGCCAAGGAACCTAGGTCACATCAGCGATCCAAGCATATACTTAGGCGTTATCATCTCATCCGAGAAATACTTGAACGAGGAGATGTTAAGATATGTAAAGTGCACACTGATGAGAACATTGCTGACCCACTCACCAAACCTCTTGCACATCAAAAACATGAGGGACACACTAGATCATTAGGCATTAGGCAAATGTCTGATTGGCTCTAGTGCAAGTGGGAGATTGTTAGTGTATGCACTACGAGCTATTAATGTATCAATTTTAACTTAAATAACATTAGTATTTTCAGTTTTAGACAAATGCTATTTATCCTGGAATAATAGGTCATATGAGAATTATTCCTAAAACGTCCCTAATCAAGTATTTACATGGGGACATGTAAATACATTAAGATTAGTGTATGAATGTACTGATGATTTGATCTCACAAATCATGGATATATGATATCAAGTCTTTACACGGGTACACATTAAGAGTAATGTTGTACTGGACAGACCCACCATGAGAACGTTGCATGGATCGTTACATGAGTTTCATAAACGGTTCTCAATGTGATAATGGTATGTAGTCCTTCGACCTGAAGTCACTACGATTCCTACATAAGGAGTTTATTGTTTTAATACAATCAAACGTTATCTGTAATAAGATGACCATAAAGATTGTGATTAGGCAATAGATAAATTATGCAGAGGGATGTGAGTGATGTAGATGGAATTTGTCTCTCCTATGTGACAGGAGTGATATCTATGGGCCACTTGATGGAGTGAGACTAATGAAATGCATGGCCATGCTAGGACGAATAAATATTAGATATTTATTCTATAAAGTCTACTCTGGTATCAAGTAAAATGAATTGAGCCATACAAGGATGACGACGACCATGCCTTGGGCCCAATTAGATATCGTGACAAAAGGAATAGATATATAAAATAATTATCACTTATAGGTCATGTCGATGATAAATAATATTCGGACATAATGATGTATTGCTAGATACCGCTCTTATTTTATATTAATAATAAAATAGTTTATTATTAATATAACCGAATATTTTACCTATAGGGTCACACACATAGAGTAAGCCCACCAGAGGATAGTTTTATTTTAGTTGGACTGAAAATAAAACTATTTGGGCCTAACTCATTTAGAATGAGTCAGGAGCCCAATGTTTAATGAGAGCTCAGGTCAAGACCTAAGCCTATATATAGAGCATGAGATGCTCATAGGCTGGGCTCAGAAATTAGATTACACTAAAATTTCGTACTAGCATTCGGATCGTTAGTTTTCTGGTGGGAGTGCTCGTGTGGACTCCTAAGGGCGAAGCTACAATTGCTTCGATCGAGGATCTTGTTCTGCGTCTACAAGAGGTAAACCCTAATTAAAATTTTAATTTAGCATAATGCTTTGAGACATACGTGTTTGCAATTCATTCTTGGGAATCCTTTGTGTTTCCGCTGCCTGACCCTAATAGGATTCCTAACAGGAAGTTTGGCGGCTCTGTTGACCGTTCAACAGACAGGGTCAAGGGGTGTTCCAACCCAAATATTTAGTACTGTAATCATGTTAGTTCCCAGGAAAGAGAGGTGGGTCCGGAGTGACCGCTTAAGTACCAAGTCTTTCCTAGCCAGAATGTCCCACTGACCATTAACAGCTCAAAATATTCGGTTATGATTTCAAACAATTTGAAATCTTTAATTTTGAAACGGCCAAGATTTAACTTTTAAACCTTATCTTTTGACCCTTATAATTATCCTAAAATAGGAATAGTCAAAGTTTAACTTTTAAACCTTATCTCTAGAGTCTCAACAATCATCCTAATTTTTAGGAACGATCAAGGTTTAAATTTTAGACCTTATCTCTAGAGTTCAAGATATTTTATTTTGAATCCTATTAAATTTGATAAAGATCTTATCTTTTATTTGTAACTTTTACAAATCCTATCAAATTTATTAAGGATTAAATATTTGATTTTAAAATTATTAAATTTAATAAAGATCTTATCTTCTATTTGTAACAATTACAAATCATATTAAATTTAATAAATATGAATCAATTTGTAACTCCTACAAATCACATTAATTTTAAAAAGATCACATATGATGCAAATCCTATTAAAATTAATAAGAATAAATTATTTAAATTTGTAACTCTTATAAATCACATTAATTTTAAAAGGATCACAAACAATGCAAATCCTATTAAAATTAATAAGAATAAATTATTTAAATTTGTAACTCTTACAAACTTTAATTTTAACAAATAATTAAAAATTTGATTTGTAACTTTTACAAATCGAATTTAAAATATAATATTAAAATCAAATATTTTATTTATAACATTTACAAATAAATAAATACCATTACGGCTAGGTTTCAACTTTTGAATCTTAGTTTTCATTACGGCTAGGGTTTAACTCTTAAGCTTTCTAAACACAATCTCACATGAACAATTCATATTAGAAAAGAGAAAGCATATAGACGTCATTGCATACAACCCTTGATTTCAATTTAATTAAATAAACATAAAACATGCCTTATAATTAGAACACATATAAAACAATCACCATTGCAACATACAACATGTTCATATAATAAAGCACATCCTAAAAACATGTTCTTTAATTAAAATGTTGAGAAAAGAAATCAATATACATAAAGCAAAATATATTGATATTAGCTTTCAAAAGGTGCAACCTTTGCAACATATCTCATAAAAATGCAACCTTTACATAATATCTCATTAAAAATGCAACCTTTGCAACAGGATTCAACCTTTACAATTCTTTTCATAAAAGAAATTTTAATTTTATTTTTACATGTTCTTTAAACAAATGTTTGCCCAAAACACGGTTTTGCAACCTGGCTCTGATACCACTGTTAGGAATCCCTAGTGTATAAGCAGCGGAAATACAAGGATTCCCATAGGATTTGCAAAGCGCCGTGTTTCAAAGCATAAGACAAACACACAAAAATTGCGTTTTAGGATTACCTCTTGAAGAATATCGAAGCAATCGTAGCCTCGTCCTTTAGGAGTCCACACGAGTACTCCCACCAGAAATGCTACACCTTCCAAATGCTAGTTTGACGGCGTGTAGCTTTTGTAACTTTTCCGTATTTTTGTGTCTCTTTAGGTAGCCGCCTATGAGCATCTTATGCTCTATTTATAGGCTTAGGTTTGTCCTAATTTGCTCTCTAAAGAGTAGGCTTCTTACTCATTCTAAATGAGTTAGACCCAATAGTCTTATTTTAGTCCAACTAAAATAAAAACCTATTTTCTGATGGGCTTACTCTATGTGTGTGACCCTATAGGTAAAATACTCGGTTATATTAATAATAAACTATTTTATTATTAATATAAAATAAGAGCGGCATCTAGCAATGCATCATCATGTCTGAATATTATTTATTAACAACATTACCTATAAGTGATAATTATTTTATATGTTTGTTCCTTTTGTCACGATATCCTAATTGGGCCCAAGGCATGGTCGTGTCATCCTTGTACGGTCCAATTTATTTTACTTGATACCGAAGTAGACTTTATCCGAATAAATATCCAATATTTATTCTTTCTAGCATGGCCATGCATTTCCTTAGTCTCACTCCATCAAGTGGCCTATGGATATCACTCCTGTCACATAGGAGAGACAAATCCCATCTACATCACCCACATCCCTCTGCATAATTTGTACATTGCCTAACCACAACCTTTATAGTCCTCTTATTACAGAAGACGTTTGATTGTATTAAAACAATAAACTCCTTATGTAGGAATCGTAGTGACTTCAGGTCAAAGGACTACATATACCATTATCACATTGAGAATCGTTTATGACATTCATGTAACGATCCATGCAACGTTCTCATGGTGGGTCTGTCCAGTACATCATTACTCTTAATGTGTACCCGTGTGAAGACTTGATATCATTTATATCCATGATCTGTGAGATCAGATCATCAGTACATTCACACACTAGTCCTAATGTATTTACATGTCCCCACGTAAATACTTGACTAGGTACATTTTAGGAATAACTCTCATATGACCTATTACTCCAAGGATATGTAAAAGTTGTTAAACTATTTAACAAAAAATGACTTATTAAAGATGATGCGAACCTATATAGGCTTTTAGTGCATATTTCCAACAGATCACAACCACGTTCAACAATTCATAATGGTTTCCCGCCTCACAAGGGGTACTCCCGCCTCATGATCGCAACCACAGGCATTCAATCTCATTGGTCCCACAGGGCCTTTCAATTTAAATACCAGGTGATCGCAACCACCGGTCCAATAATCACAGGAACTCACAAGCCCTTTTATATTCCAACATCAAGTGATCACAACCACTTATCAATCATCATCATGATATGCATGCCATGCTATATGTGCAACAATGCTCATGCATGTCTCAACTTTGTATGGTCATCTCACCCTCTCAGCTAGGGTACACTCATACTCAATTACAATCTTAATTCTCCATAGTCAACATATATATATATATACATATCTCAGTCATAATACTCAAGAATCCTTATGGTCACAAATTTCAAGCATTCATCAAGCCACACAAGGAATCCATAACATGTCATCACACAATATACCAAACATAACCTCAATAAGGTCTTATCCATAATCAATCATTATAAGAGTCTTACTCAATTTCATATCACATACATATGATACTACATCCATTCAAGGAAGCATGCCACATTACAGTAATACATATATTATCATCATTCAAGTTCTCATACATTTAGAAAATACACCCCTCTCCTACCTCAAGAGAAGTAAACTTTCGGGTTTGATGTTCCCGCCTCACAAGTATTACCAAGCCCTATATCAATCAATTATAGGGCCACATCAATCATTCATTCAAACACCATCTCAATATACATATACATATGTGTACTCATGATTTTTATCATGTAAAAGCTATTTATAGATTTCATTCATTTGCTCATTTAGGCTTCAGGAATTCCTTCCCTTAAATCACCATTCATTATTACCAAGGAAACAACCTAATTAATTAGGTCACCTCATACATTAATTTTTCACCAACACCTTGGTGAGTTTCCCATTTATTGTGACTTCAAATCAATGTTATAAATCATTATTAAATGCTACTACCTCATCATTTATAACATTTCCCTCATCAATAAATGTCAACCCCATCAACCTTACACATTTCCCCTAAAATTATAAATTAGGGTTTCATTCAAATTCATCAACATTCAAAATAGTCATACACTCTCATCTCTTTCCAACCATGATGTATCTACCCCATTAATACCCTCTTTAAAGCTTATATTTATGACACCCATTTTAGGGTTTCCACATTTAATGCTTCTCCTAATAACCTACATACATTAAATGCTTTCTTTACATTGAAGACACATAGTAATAGGTTTATATACTTGAAAAATAACTAGAACCCTACCTCAAATGAAGAAATGGAGAAGTTCCAAGAGTGGGGGATGAAGACCACAAAATGGGAGGGGAGGAAGGGAGTTCAAACTCCAAGCTTCTCCTTCTTGCTCCAGGGAAACGAAAATAAGAGAGGGAAATAGGTATTACTCCTTTGATTAGGGTTTTTAGAAGAAGAATGTGAATGGAGAAATGATAGAAAGAAGGAGAGGTAAGTGTGCTTGCATAAAAGAAGGGAGAGTCACAGAAATGAGAGTGAAAAGAGTGAGGATTTTTGTTTTAATTTTTAATCTTTCACTAAACTCTTCCGTTTTTAAATAAACAGGCTCTTCGTTCGGGCTCAATACTTATTCTAAAAATTATTCCGAATACATATTCGGATTCCCAATAATGTTATCTACAGCCCTGACCAACGGCATCTCAATCGGAGATACTTGGTCTGACACCTATATTTTATCCAGGTCAGTTTTCAGCTTATCCGGTCACAATAACTCACTAACAGTCTCCGAAAATCTTAATTAAATTATTTCTAGTATTTTGGAATATTAATTAGTCCATATTTAATTATTCAATATCTATTTTCTTAATTTAACTTTCTATTTTTAAAAAATTCAGGGTGTTACAATCCACCCCACCTTAAAAGAAATTTCGTCCCCAAAATTTGACATACCGGATTCGAATGCGTGAGGATACCGTTCACGAATATTATCCTCGTATTCCCAAGTAAGGGTCTCAACGTTCCTATGCTTCCATGCTACCTTCACCAAAGGTACCATTTTATTCCGCAGTCTCTTCACGGAATACTCGACAATACGAACCGAAACGGGAGGAACGGACAAGTCGTCCAGCACATCAACATCATCAATAGAGATCACGTGCAAAGGATCGTAAACATACTTCCGTAACTGCGATACGTGGAACACGTTATGTAGGTTTACAAGATGTGGAGGGAGCGCAATCCAATAAGCAACATCTCCAATCCGCTCCAAGATCTCATAAGGTCCGATGAATTTAGGGCTTAATTTTCAGCTCTTCAAAGCTCTTCCAATACCCTTGTCACGGGAGACTCTTAAGAGCGCATGATCGCCAACTTGAAATTCAAGTGGCTTCCTCCTTTTGTCATAACAGCTCTTCTGCCGGTCTTGAGCGATTTTCATCTTCTCTCAGATCATCTTAATCTGTTCAGTGGTTTCCTCAACAATCTCAGGTCCTAAGGCCAAGTTCTCACCAACTTCAAGCCAACATAAAGGGGTTCGACACCTCCTTCCATATAATGCCTCGTATGGTGCCATGCCGATACTAGAATGAAAACTGTTATTGTAGGTGAATTCGATCAGAGGCAAATATTTCTCCCACGAACTGTCGTGCTCCAACACACAAGCACGTAATAAATCCTCTAGACTCTTAATAGTCCTCTCAGATTGTCCGTCAGTCTGAGGATGGTACGCCGAGCTTAGCTTCAATTTTGAACCCATCGCTTCATGTAAGCTTCCCCAAAACCGGGAAGTGAATCGGGGATCACGATCAGAGACAATACTTAATGGTACACCATGCAACCTCAAAATCTCCTGAATGTATAACTATGCCAAATCCTACAAGGAACTCTTCATACTGACCGACAGGAAATGTGCACTCTTTGTCAAACGATCCACTATCACCCAGATTCCATCACATCTGGACCTCGTCCTTGGCAATCCGGACACAAAGTCCATGGTAATTGCATCCCACTTCCAAACGGGGATATCGAGTAGTCTCAAAGTACCCAAAGGTCTCTGATGCTCTACTTTCGCCTTTTGACAAGTAAGGCACGAAGTTACAAAATTGGCAACATCACGCTTCATTCCGGGCCACCAGAAATTCTTATTTACATCTTGGTACATCTTGGTTGCATCAGGGTGAATGCTAAAAATGCTTTTGTGTGCTTCCTTAAGCACTGTGTGTCTCAAACCTCCAAATAAAGGCACATACACACGATCTTTTACTTGCCATAAGCCATCAACACCTTCTACAAGAAATAGATTTTTCCCTTCGCCTTGAGATCTCCTCATCTCCTGTAAATAATCATCATCTCCTTGTTTCTCCTTTACAAGCTCTAAAAACTCATTACATATCTTCAAGGTAGCAAAACATAGCTTCTTGGGAGATTAAATCTCGGCCTCAACATTTAAATTCTGAAATTCCTCAATCAATTCAAATTCTTTGACCATCATGGCCGACACACGTAAGGACTTCTGACTAAGAGCATCGACAACAATGTTAGCTTTCCCTGGATGGTACATCAATTTAAAATCATAGTCCTTCAGGAATTCCATCCATCTCCTCTAGCGCATATTTAATTCCTTTTGATCAAAGAGGTATCTCAAGCTTTTGTGATCACTAAAGACCATGAACCTCGACCCATAAAGATAATGACGCCAAATCTTCAAGGCGTACACAACCGCCGCCAATTCCAAGTCGTGAGTCAGGTAATTAACTTCATGAGGTCGTAACTGGCATGAAGCATAAGCTATAACACATTCCTTCTGCATCAAAACACACCCAAGTCCATGCTTAGAAGCATCGCAGTAGACCACAAAGTCTTCTTGTAAATCAGGCAATGCCAAAATAGGCGCAGAAGTCAGCCTCATCTTTAACTCTTCAAAGCATCTCTCACATTTAACCGTCCATACAAAAGGTTGGTTCTTCCTTGTCAAATTTGTTAAAGGTTTAGAAAGACGAGAAAAACCTTCGATAAACCTCCGATAATATCCGCCAAGTCCAAGGAAACTCCAGATTTCTGTAACCGATGTAGGTCTAGGCCATGCCGTAACGGCTTTAACCTTGGAAGGATCCACCGAAACATCTCCTTCAGATATCACATGACCAAGAAACTGGACGCTCGACAACCAGAATTCGCATTTAGAGAGCTTAGCATACAACTGATTCTCTCTTAGAATATTTAACACAACCTTCAAATGTTCCTCGTGTTCCTCGCGGCTCTTAGAATACACTAGGATATCATCGATGAATACCACAACAAAGCGATCTAAGTATTCATGAAAGATATGGTTCATGTAGCTCATGAACACCGCTGGAGCATTAGTCACTCCGAATGGCATTACAACATAATCATAATGGCCATATCACGTCCTAAAGGCAGTCTTCGGAATGTCTTCAGTTCTCACCCGAATTTGATGGTAACCAGAGCGTAAATCAATCTTCGAAAACACCACAGCACCTCTTAATTGATCCAGCAGGTCATCAATATGAGGTAAAGGATACCTATTCTTTATGGTCAGCTTGTTCAATTGGCGGTAGTCAACACACAACCGCATGGTTGCATTCTTTTTCTTGACCAGTAAAACAGGAGCCCCCCAGGGTGACACATTGGGTCGAACAAACTCCTTCTCAAGTAGCTCCTCAACTTGCTTCTTAAATTCAGCCAACTCCATAGGAGACATCCTATAAGGAGCGATAGACACTGGTTTTGCACCAGGTACAAGATCGATAGCAAATTCAACCTTTCGTGGAGGCGGTAAACCGGGTATCTCCTCGGGAAACACATCCAAAAACTCTGACACTACTGGGATATTAAGGGGATCGGAACCATTCGTCCCATCGGCAAGAGATAGTAATATGCAAAGTTGAGCTATACCTTGCACATCGAATTGTCCGACATCAGAAGAAGGGAAAATAACGGTCCGCTACTGACAATCAACCAAAACCTTATTGGCAGAGAGCCAATCCATACCAAGTATAATATCTAATCCCTTCATAGGTAAGCAAATGAAAGACACAACAAATCTCTTCCCTTCTAGGAGCATATCGACATTATCACACCGGTTAACCGATCTAAGACAAGTACCGGTTGGGGTAGTAACCACTAGGGCATTTTTCATTAAACATACCAGCAATCTCAATCTCTGAACACAATCCTCGGATATAAAAGAGTGAGTTACACCCAAATCATAAATAACATGAACAAAATGTCCAAGTATTTCACACTTACTTTCAGCTAAATTATCTGCTTGTGCTGCTTCCTCACCGGTCACAGCAAACACTCTTCCGGCATTGGGTTGAAGATTTCCACTATTCCTGTTTCCATCACGAGCACCATTGCCATTACCTCGACCGTTGCCATACCTCCCACCATTATAGCCACTACGGCCACCATTTCGGCCACCATTGTTTCCATTACCACGGCCCTGACCACCATTGTGGCCTCCGCGGTTCATGTGAGCGGGTACATTAGCACGGTTGGGAGTGTTAGTTTGCATCGGAGTCGGTCTTGCAAGCATAGGGCATTGTTAGTTAATCCCTAAGCATGAGTAGCGGAAAAATAAAAGGGATTCCATAGGATTTGCAAGGTTCTGTGTTTCAAAGCACAAAAACAATTTCAAAATTTATTTTGGATTACCTCTTGAAGAACTCCGAAGCAGTCATAGCCTCGTCCTTTAGGAGTCCACACGAGCACTCCCACCAGAAACGCAACACTTGCCAACTGCTAGTTTGACGGCGTGTAACTCTTGCAACTTTTGCGAATTTGTGTCTCACTTGAGTGAACGGCCTATGAGCATCTTATGCTCTATTTATAGGCTTAGGTTTGACCTAATTTGTTCTCTCTAAAAGTGAGCTCCTTACTCATTCCAAATGAGTTAGGCCCAATAGCTTTATTTTAGTCCAACTAAAATAAGACAACATTTTCTGATGGGCTTACTCTATGTGTGTGACCCTATAGGTAAAATACCCGGTCATATTAATAATAAACTATTTTATTATTAATATAAAATAAGAGCGGCATCTAGCAATGCATCATTATGTCTGAATATTATCAACATAACCTATAAGTGACAATTATTTAATATGTTTATTCCTTTTGTCACGATATCCTAATTGGGCCCAAGGCATGGTCGCGTCATCCTTTTACGGCCCAATTTATTTTACTTGATACCGGAGTAGACTGGATCCGAATAAATATCTAATATTTATTCTTTCTAGCATGGCCATGCGTTTTCTTAGTCTTACTCCATCAAGTGGCCTATGGATATCACTCCTGTCACATAGGAGAGACAAATCCCATCTACATCACTCACATCCCTCTGCATAATTTGTTCATTGCCTAATCACAACCTTTATAGTCTTCTTGTTACAGAAGACGTTTAATTGTATTAAAACAATAAACTCCTCATGTATGAATCGTAGTGACTTCAGGTCGAAGGACTACATATACCATTATCACATTGAGAATCGTTTATGACAATCATGTAACGATCCATGCAACGTTCTCATGGTGGGTCTGTCCAGTACATCATTACTCTTAATGTGTACCTGTGTGAAGACTCGATATCATCTATATCTATGATCTGTGAGATCAGGTCATCAGTACACTCACACACTAGTCTCAGTGTATTTACATGTCCCCATGTAAATACTTGACTAGGGACATTTTAGGAATAATTTTTGTATGACCTATTACTCCAAGGATAAATATGTTTTAAAACAATTTTAAACTGAAATATTTATTCTATTGATACGTAGAAAAATGATACAAATGAAAAAGCATAAAAGCTGATAGTGCATACACCAACAATCTCCCACTTGCACTAGAGCCAATCAGACATTTGCCTAATGCCTAATGATCTAGTGTGCCCCTCATGTTTTTGTTGTGTAAGAGGTTTTGTGAGTGGGTCAGCAATATTCTCATCAGTATGCACCTTACATATCTTTACATCTCCTCGGTCAAGGATCTCTCGAATGAGATGAAATCGCCTAAGTATATGCTTGGATCGTTGATGTGATCTAGGTTCCTTAGCTTGTGCGATTGCTCCACTATTGTCACAGTAGAGACTTATAGGGTCCACAATGCTAGGAACAATCCCAAGTTCTGTTATGAACTTCTTGATCCATACTGCCTCTTTTACAGCATTTGAGGCAGCAATATACTCAGACTCTGTAGTAGAATCAGCAACTGTCTCTTGCTTTGAACTCTTCCAGCTTACAGCGCCACCATTTAGACAAAACACGTACCCAGATTGCGATCTTGAGTCATCCTTATCAGTTTGGAAGCTAGCATCAGTGTAACCTTTTACAATGAGCTCTTCTTCCCCTCCATATATCAAGAGTGAATCCTTAGTTTTTCTTAAGTACTTCAAGATATTCTTGACAGCAGTCCAGTGACTTTCACCGGGATCAGACTGGTATCTGCTCGTCATGCTTAAAGCGTACGAGACATCTGGTCGGGTACATATCATGGCATACATAATTGATCCAATAGCAGATGCATATGGAATCTTATTCATCCGTTCTCTTTCTTCTTTAGTGGAAGGAGATTGAGCTTTTGATAAGCTTATGCCATGAGCCATAGGCAAAATAACTTTCTTGGAATCTTGCATGTTAAACCTTTTTAACACTTTGTCTATGTATGTATTCTGACTTAGGCCAAGAAGTTTTCTTGATCTATCTCTATAGATCTTAATTCCCAACACGTAGGTTGCTTCACCTAAGTCTTTCATAGAAAAATAGCTTCCCAACCAACTCTTCACAGACTGAAGAGTAGGAACGTCATTTCCAATAAGTAGTATGTCATCAACATACAGGACCAGAAAAACAATTGTGCAGTCACTAACCTTCTTGTAGACACAAGGTTCATCCTCATTTTTAGTAAAGCCAAATTGTTTAACAGCTTCATCAAAACGAAGATTCCAGCTTCTGGAAGCCTGCTTAAGTCCATATATAGAACGTTGTAGCTTGCACACCTTCCTGGATGCTTCAGGCTTAACAAAGCCTTCAGGTTGTGTCATGTACACTTCCTCAAGAAGATTTCCATTAAGGAAAGAAGTCTTGACATCCATTTGCCATATCTCATAATCATGGTATGCAGCAATAGCAAGCAGAATCCGAACAGACTTTAGCATAGCAACTGGGGAAAAAGTTTCATCATAGTCTATACCATGTATTTGCTTGAAACCTTTAGCCACCAACCTTGCTTTAAAGGTACTTATATTACCATCCATGTCAGTTTTCTTTTTGAAAACCCACTTGCATCCTATAGGTTTTACCCCTTCAGGTGCATCAACCAACTTCCAAACTTGATTAGTGTACATGGAGTCCATTTCAGATTCCATGGCTTCTAGCCATTTCTCAGATTCTGAACTTGCAATGGCCTCTTCATAAGATGTTGGCTCATTTTGATCCATTAGGAATACATCTCCTTCCTGAGTTACAAGAAATCCATATCTTTCAGGTTGTTGACGTATTCTACCTGATCTACGCAAGTCTTGTGCTACTGGAGCTGGTGTTATCACAACATTTTGTGGGTCCTGCTCCACTTCCACCATTGGCTCTTCATTGCCTTGTGAGTCTTGAATTTCTTCAAGTTCTACTTTCCTCCCACTGATTCTTGTAGAGATGAATTCCTTTTTTAAGAATACAGCATTCCGAGCAACAAACACTTTGCCCTCAGTAGGATTGTAAAAATAATAACCCTTAGTTTCTTTTGGGTATCCCACAAAAAGACATTTATCTGACTTGGGCCCAAGTTTATCAGAACTTTGGCGTTTAACATAAGCTTCACAGCCCCAAATCTTAAGAAAAGACATACTAGGTCGTTTCCCAGTCCATATCTCATATGGTGTCTTTATGACAGCCTTTGATAGAACACGGTTAAGTGTGAAAGTTGCTGTCAACAAAGCATGTCCCCAGAATGAGTTAGGGAGGTCAGTTTGACTCATCATTGATCGAACCATGTCCAACAAGGTTCTATTTCTCCGCTCAGAAACCCCATTCCATTCTGGTGTTCCAGGGGGAGTAAGTTGAGATATAATCTCACACTCTTTAAGATATTCATCAAACTCTAGGCTTAAATATTCACCACCTCGATCGGATCGAAGTGCTTTAATTGTCTTGCCAAGTTGGTTCTCTACTTCATGTTTAAACTCCTTGAACTTTTCAAAGGATT
The DNA here is from genome assembly GCA_037962975.1 of Clitoria ternatea. Taxonomy (NCBI): domain Eukaryota; kingdom Viridiplantae; phylum Streptophyta; class Magnoliopsida; order Fabales; family Fabaceae; genus Clitoria; species Clitoria ternatea. The sequence continues at coordinate 80,039,789 of CM075671.1, read as the reverse complement.
CTGATTTATGTTTCATGAGAAACACAAATCCATATCTACTGAAATCATCAGTAAAAGTGATGAAGTAACTAAAACCTCCCCTAGCCATTGTCCCTATGGGCCCACATACATCACTATGTATCAAGCCAAGAAGATCACTCGCCCTTTCACCTTTTCCGGTAAAAGGGGTCTTGGTCATCTTCCCTAATAAACAAGATTCACATGTATCTATTGATTCAAAATCAAAAGATTCTAAATATCCATCTTGATGGAGTTTAGAAATACGTTTCTCATTTATATGTCCTAGGCGACAATGCCAAAGATAAGTTGGGTTTAAATCATTTGTTTTAACCCTTTTAGTATTAATGTTATAGATAGGGGTTTCGAGATCTAGAACATAAAGTCCATTACTCAAATTTGCACAACAATAAAACATGTCTTTTAAATAAATAGAACAACTATTGTTCTTTATTGTAAAGGAAAACTCTTTCTTATCAAGACAAGAAACAGAAATAATATTTCTCCTTATTGCAGGAACAAAATAACAATTGTCCAATTCAAGGACTAACCCTGAGGGCAAGGATAAAAAATAAGTCCCTACAGCTAATGCAGCAACTCTTGCTCCATTTCCAACGCGTAGGTCTACCTCGCCCTTCATCAACTGCCTACTCCTTCTTAGATCCTGCACATTAAGACAAATGTGAGATCCACATCCAGTATCTAATACCCATGATGTTGAAGTTGACATGTTAATTTCTATAACAAAAATACCTGAAGTGGAAGTCTCACTTCCCTTCTTCTTAAGCTCTTCTAGGTACTTTGGACAGTTTCTCTTCCAGTGTCCCTTTTGTCCACAATGGTGACATTTACCTTCCTTAGCCACCCCGCCCACAGGTTTTAAGGCTGTTGTACTTGGCTTATCCTTGCCTTTCCAAATCTTCTTACCATTTCCTACAATAGCCTTTCCTTTGCCTTTATACATGCCCTTTCCTTTACCTTTGCCAGAATTGACCATCATTATGGCCTTGCCCTTTCCTTTAGATATATTGGGCTCAGCAGTCCTCAACATATTGAGTAGCTCTGGCAATGTTTTGTCCAATGCATTCATGTTGTAATTCATGATGACTGGCTTAAAACTGTCAGGTAATGATTTCAAAATGAGATTGGTAGCCAACTTCTGAGGGAAGGGGAATCCTAGCCTAGCTAGATTCTCCAAGTACCCAATCATTTTGAGCACATGAGGTCCTACAGAACCTCCCTCTTCAAGTCTGCAGCTAAATAGGGCTGAAGAAACTTCATATCTTTCTTGGTCAGCTTGATCTTGATATAGTTTCCTTAGGTTTTCGATCATATCGAAAGCCTCCATATGCTCATGTTGCTTCTGAAGCTCAGGAGACATGGTTGCCAGCATAAGGCATTGGACATCTAAAGCGTCATCCTGATGCTTCTTGTAAGCATCCTTGTCAGCTTTAGAGGCATTGTTCGCGGGTGGTTCCGGAATCGGACCTTCCAGGACATACTGCTTTTTCTCTTGTTTGAGGACAATCCTCAAGTTTCTATACCAGTCAAGGAAGTTAGAACCAGACAATTTTTCTTTGTCTAGGATTGATCGCAACAAAAGGTTTGAAGGTGTGTTTGACGTCATGGTTATCTAAAACAGAAAATATGTAGTAAGTATCATTTTCAAAACATATTTAAATTATGGTCATTTAAATTAAATATGTCTCCCACTATTTCAATTCAAAACAAAATACCCTCCACGAATCAGAAAATCCCGTTGGAAGATTTTCTAGTGGGCTAAGATCCATATTTTGCCAAGCGTTAAGTCAGCTTTGGCTGATCACCTAATACTTGGTTATTTAGGTAGGAAACTTTTTCCAATTGTATCTTTATACAACTCTTAGTCATTGGGTTAAGTAACCATTACTAATTATTCATCTTATGAATATTTAGCCCAATGTTTACGCCTCTAAGTTATATTCAATCCAATTGAAAACTTAGTTAAGTTAAAGCCCAATAAAACAGTTTGGATATTACCATTATCTCATCGCGTCTTACTAATATAAATAATAATGCCCTGCTTTGGCAGACCCACTATTTATTGACATTAGTGTTGACGAGTGTACTTATTGGAAGGCGTTTATAACTTAATATTATTTTGAGGGATTTTAATTTATTTTAAAATTACCGTCTTTGTTAAACGCTTTAACGTAATAAAATTATCCTCAAAACATGTAAACGAAATTGTGAGATGGTTATGGTCTTCCTAGAAGAAAAATAAATAAATAAATAAATAAACCTAAAGGAACTATATGCCAAGGCTTCATGAAGTCCTACTTCTTGAACCCACCATCCTCTTGGAGTCACCACTCCTTGGTTCCTTTCAAAGACAAAAGCGCTTAGAGTCACCACTCTAGTTTTCTTCTAGATCTCTACTTTGTTGCCTCGATCAAGATTACAAGATTTTTAAAGAAACTCGCTTTACATAAGAGTGAAGGGTTGAAAAAAGAAATACAACAGAATGAAGAAAGGCACAGCACGCAGGCTGTATTTAAATAAAATAACTAAGACCATAACCATTCACCATGCAACGTGTTAATTAATTAATTATAACCCATTTGAAAGAATTTAAAAAAAAATAAATTTTTAAACGGGCCATTAAACATGTGGGTCGGTAATAAGGCGCTACGCAGAGAATGTACGGGGGTCCCGCTAGGGTTTCAACCACTTTGAAACCCTAATTCCTTGTTGCGAACACTTCACAACGCAGCCGTCAAGGCACATGTAGGCAACGCCGTCTAGGGTTTCAAAACCTAGAATTCAAATTGCATCTTTCTCATGACGGCTGCCTAGGTTTCAACGTTTGAACCCTAGGTTAAGGAACGGCCAAGGTTTAACACTTAAACCTTATCACTTGACGCCCCAGAACATGAACTTTTCATGCTCGGAGATGAACGCATTATCAAAACACAGTTTGTATGACAACAAAGAATATTAACGAATTCAACACATGTATCACATACGAAAATTGAAAACGCAAATATCATACAAGCCTCTAAAATAACATAAACGCATACTTCAAATGAGAAAGCCTATAAACAGTATCTCATACAATTTACAGAAAACATATGAGCATACGAATCATGATATTATATCATACATAACATGCTTGAATGTTTTTCAAAACAAGTTTCGCAAACAATTTCGCAAAACAGAACATAAAGCTTATAACAAGAAAACGATTTCATAAATCGAAATTTTTAAAAGCTTTTGCAGAATGAAAAACATGCCATCATGAAACGTAAACAAATGCCCAAAACATAGCTTTGCAATCAGGCTCTGATACCACTGTTAGGAATCCTATTAGGGTCAGGCAGCGGAAACACAAAGGATTCCCAAGAATGAATTGCAAACACGTATGTCTCAAAGCATTATGCTAAATTAAAATTTTAATTAGGATTTACCTCTTGTAGACGCAGAACAAGATCCTCGATCGAAGCAATTGTAGCTTCGCCCTTAGGAGTCCACACGAGCACTCCCACCAGAAAACTAACGATCCGAATGCTAGTACGGAATTTTAGTGTAATCTAATTTCTGAGCCCAGCCTATGAGCATCTCATGCTCTATATATAGGCTTAGGTCTTGACCTGAGCTCTCATTAAACATTGGGCTCCTGACTCATTCTAAATGAGTTAGGCCCAAATAGTTTTATTTTCAGTCCAACTAAAATAAAACTTTCCTCTGGTGGGCTTACTCTATGTGTGTGACCCTATAGGTAAAATATTCGGTTATATTAATAATAAACTATTTTATTATTAATATAAAATAAGAGCAGTATCTAGCAATACATCATTATGTCCGAATATTATTTATCATCGACATGACCTATAAGTGATAATTATTTTATATATCTATTCCTTTTGTCACGATATCTAATTGGGCCCAAGGCATGGTCGTCGTCATCCTTGTATGGCCCAATTCATTTTACTTGATACCAGAGTAGACTTTATAGAATAAATATCTAATATTTATTTGTCCTAGCATGGCTATGCATTTCATTAGTCTCACTCCATCAAGTGGCCCATAGATATCACTCCTGTCACATAGGAGAGACAAATTCCATCTACATCACTCACATCCCTCTGCATAATTTATGTATTGCCTAATCACAATCTTTATGGTCATCTTATTATAGATAACGTTTGATTGTATTAAAACAATAAACTCCTTATGTAGGAATCGTAGTGACTTCAGGTCGAAGGACTACATACCATTATCACATTGAGAACCGTTTATGACACTCATGTAACGATCCATGCAACGTTCTCATGGTGGGTCTGTCCAGTACAACATTACTCTTAATGTGTACCCGTGTAAAGACTTGATATCATATATCCATGATTTGTGAGATCAAATCATCAGTACATTCACACACTAATCTTAATGTATTTACATGTCCCCATGTAAATACTTGATTAGGGATGTTTTTGGAATAATTCTCATATGACCTATTATTCCAGGATAAATAGCATTTGTCTAAAACTGAAAATACTAATGTTATTAATAAGTTAAAATTGATACATTAATAGCTCGTAGTGCATACAGCAACACTTCCTTGCGTAGTTTTCCTTTTATGACCCCGCATGTTCAATTATGTGTTTTAAAATTTATTTTATTTTAAATACAATTGATTACTCTATTAATTGATTAATTAACACGTCCAGCGGTGAATGGTTATGGTCTTAGATTTTTTTTATTTAATTTTAAATACAGCCTGCGTGCTGTGCCTTTCTCTATTCTTAAATTTCTTCTCTCAACCCTTCACTCGTATGTAAAACGAGTTTTCTTTATTACATTGTAATCTTGGAAAAGCCAACAAGGTGGAGACCTAGAAGAAACCTAGAGTGGTGATGGATATGACCTTGAAAGGAACAAAGGAGTGGTGACTCTAGGAGGATGGTGGTTTCAAGAAGTAGGACTTCATGAAGTCAAGACACCATAGTTCCTTTAGGTTTATTTTACTTTATTTTATTTTCTAGGAAGACCATAACCATCTCACAATTTTTGATTGCATGTTTTGGGGTTTTATTTTGCGTTAAAGCGTTTAATGAAAGTTGGTAATGAACAATAAGAAAATTGAAATCCCTCATGCCCGACAATCATACCTTCCAATAAATAATAACGTCTAACTTGATATAAATAAAGTGCAGGTCACGTCATAGTTGGGTGCCTTTATTTATGTTTAATAGGACATGATTGGATAATTGGATTATCCAAGAATTATTAAGTTTTATTCAAATAGACTTTTTTTCAATTGGATTGGAAAAGCCTAAATGTATGAACAGTCTAAAACGCGTTCTAATAAACAACAGTCACCAATGCTAGTTTCAATAAAGTGTAGGTTCTGCCAAAGCAGGATGCTTTTATTGATATTAGTAAAGGATGATGGATAATTGGATTATCCAATTATTTGTTATTGGACTTATCTAGGTAACTTTAATCAGATTGAAGAACCTAGAAGCGTTAATATTAAGTTTAAACGCCTTCTAATAAGTAATACTCGTCGAGACTAATGTCAATAAATAGTGGGCCTGCCAAAGCAGGGTGCTATCATTTATATTAGTAAGGCACGATGGGATAATTGTAATATCCAAATTATTTTTATTAGGCCTAAACTTAACTAAGTTTTTCAATTGGATTGAAAATAACTTAGAGGCGTAAGGATTGAGCTTAAGTACTGTAGTCAGGTTGGTTCCCAGGAAAGAGAGGTGGGTCCGGTGTGACCGCTTAAGTACCAAATCTTTCCTAGCGAGAACGTCCCACTGACCATTAACAGCTCTAAAATTTCGGCTAGGGTTTCAACCACTTTGAAACCCTAATTCCTTATTGCGAACACTTCACAACGCAGCCGTCAAGGCACATGGAGGCAGCGCCGTCTAGGGTTTCAAAACCTAGATTCAATTTGCGCTAATGCCAACATGCAACGCCTTTCCATGACGGCCGTCTAGGTTTCAACTCTTGAACCCTAGATTAAGGAACGGCCATGGTTTAACACTTAAACCTTATCACTTAACGCCCCATAACATGAACCATTCATGTTCGAAGATCAACTCGATTGATTCAAAGTTTGTACGATGACTATCATATGAGTAAAACACATATCAAATATAAAAATTGCATAAACTCATACATCATACAAATTTAAACGGCAACAACATACATACTAAAATTGAGAAACTCTATAACATGCATCATATACAATTTATAAAGAATAACTCAAAATTATATGTATCATGCCAAAACAGAGGTCATACCATATACATGATTAATCATTGTAATAATATGCATCATATGCGATAACTCAAAATAGCAACATAATCATGCATGTTCATTTTCGAATCCTAGTTTCACAAAACATTTTCGCAAAACAAAATTGCAAAGCTTTAAACAACGAAACGATTTCACAAATCATATTTTCCAAAAGCTCTTGCAAACGAAAACATATCATCATAAAATATAAACAAATGCCCAAAACACGGTTTTGCAACCTAGGCTCTGATACCACTGTTAGTTAATCCCTAAGCATGAGCAGCGGAAAAATAAAAGGGATTCCATAGGATTTGCAAGGTTCCGTGTTTCAAAGCACAAAAACAATTTCGAAATTCATTTTGGATTACCTCTTGAAGAACTCCGAAGCAGTCGTAGCCTTGTCCTTTAGGAGTCCACACGAGCACTCCCACCAGAATCGCAACACTTGCCAACTGCTAGTTTGACGGTGTGTAGCTCTTACAACTTTTGCGAATTTGTGTCTCACTTGAGTGAACGGCCTATGAGCATCTTATGCTCTATTTATAGGCTTAGGTTTGACCTAATTTGTTCTCTCTAAAAGTGGGCTCCTTACTCATTCCAAATGAGTTAGGCCCAATAGCTTTATTTTAGTCCAACTAAAATAAGACAACATTTTCTGATGGGCTTACTCTATGTGTGTGACCCTATAGGTAAAATACCTGGTCATATTAATAATAAACTATTTTATTATTAATATAAAATAAGAGCGGCATCTAGCAATGCATCATTATGTCCGAATATTATCAACATAACCTATAAGTGACAATTATTTAATATGTTTATTCCTTTTGTCACGATATCCTAATTGGGCCCAAGGCATGGTCGCGTCATCCTTGTACGGCCCAATTTATTTTACTTGATACCGGAGTAGACTGGATCCGAATAAATATCTAATATTTATTCTTTCTAGCATGGCCATGCGTTTTCTTAGTCTTACTCCATCAAGTGACCTATGGATATCACTCCTGTCACATAGGAGAGACAAATCCCATCTACGTCACTCACATCCCTCTGCATAATTTGTTCATTGCCTAATCACAACCTTTATAGTCTTCTTGTTACAGAAGATGTTTAATTGTATTAAAACAATAAACTCCTCATGTAGGAATCGTAGTGACTTCAGGTCGAAGGACTACATATACCATTATCACATTGAGAATCGTTTATGACAATCATGTAACGATCCATGCAACGTTCTCATGGTGGGTCTGTCCAGTACATCATTACTCTTAATGTGTACCTGTGTGAAGACTCGATATCATCTATATCTATGATCTGTGAGATCAGGTCATCAGTACACTCACACACTAGTCTCAGTGTATTTACATGTCCCCATGTAAATACTTGACTAGGGACATTTTAGGAATAATTTTTATATGACCTATTACTCCAAGGATAAATATGTTTTAAAACAATTTTAAACTGAAATATTTATTCTATTGATAAGTAGAAAAATGATACAAATGAAAAAGCATAAAAGCTCATAGTGCATACACCAACAGGCATGCAGGGCGGATATGTCCCACCTGATCACAATTAAAGCATACCACGTCCTCACGGTGCACACATTCGTGAACATAGTATGGACCACCACACCTATAGTATCTTAGTCCATTGGCATTTACATTGCCCCGGCCAAAGGTGTTACCATGTCCACCGCCTCTAGCTTGGACATTAGAATGAGCACCTCTCTGAAAACGTCCCCTTCTGAAATTTCCTTGTCTCTTGAAACTGGAAGATTGACCTTTTAACTTAGAATCAAATTTACATTGATGAGGCGGAGCATGTTCCTCATAAATGTAGCACTTATTCACAAGTATCGTGAAGCTTCGGATCTCTTGATGACAAATGGCCCTTTGAATATCAGGGCATAGACCGTTCTCAAACTTTACACATTTAGAGGCTTTGGTTCCCTCTTGTTGATAAGGAGGGTAGAATTCACAAAGTTCCTCAAATTTGGAAGCATACTCTTCCACCGCCATTGTGCCTTGTTTGAGTTCCATGAACTCAAGTTCCTTCTTACTCTTGTAGCTTTCGGGCACATACTTTCTCGTGAGTTCAAGTTTAAAGTTTTCCCAGGTCAAGGGAATAGCAGCAGTAATCATTCTACTATTGGTGAGTCTCCACCAAGTCTCAGCTTTATCTCTCATCATAAAAATAGCATACTCCACTTTCTGGAGCTCATTGCATTCGAAACTATCAAAGATCCGCTCAACATCTCGGATCCAAACATAGGCTTGTTTGGGTCTAAATCCACAATGAAACTCAGATAGTTTCCGCTTCAAGAACATGTCAAGGCCTTGAGTACCTTGAAAAGTAGGAGCAGGTTGTCTTTTCGCTTCTTGTCTATCGCGGTTTTGCGACTCAAGGAGATCCGCAAAACGATTCAAAGCTCTAGCTATAGTGTCATCGTTATCTTGACGACGACGGACCATCTCAATATCTATAATCATAACATGAGATTTAACTATCATCAGTAAACTCGTTCATAAACCCCTCTATAGTTTCATACTATAGTACTTCATCATAAAAATTAAGTTATGGCCCTCCATCATGGAGTCCAACATCAACCAACTCATATTAAAGCTCATAAAAGCATATCATTATATCATAGTGTCATATGCATTCACAAAAACATAGAATTCATCATTGAGGGAGAATAATGTGAAGAAAGCTTGGCCGGACTTATAGTAATCTCATTTTATCCAAAGACAATCCATACAAGGTCAAGCAATAATGGCAATCATTCATTAAATGTATGTCATACTCTAAGAATCATAATTGTTCACAGTAGTAAGAGCAATTAATGCTCTGATACCAGGTTGTGTTGCCCCAAAAATAGGGGTAAACTTTTTTCACGTTTTGCAAGAATTAATTCCATGAAGAAATGTGATGGAGAGCTTTCATCAATACCCTGGATCTATGCGACCTATCTCATATATGAAGATATAAGGAGGTATCAGAGTGCGTAATATATGTTCAAACAATACTATTTCATTGTCTGAATAGTATAATCAACTATCCCTTGCATAATCAAGGCTTTAAAGCACTGGGGATAATCGATTATAATGTCCTAATCGATTACCAAGCAAAGAGTAATCGATTACAGACTTCCTGGAAATGGTACATTGAATCAGAGGCTTCACCTAATCGATTGCAGCACTCGAACTAATCGATTACAAGATTTCTGTTGGGTCCATAATCGATTAAAATGTCACCCATAATCGATTAGTAAGCTGCTGGAATTCATGTACTGTATCAGGTATTTCCTCTAATCGATTACCACTCAGAACACAATCGATTACGTTGGTTCTGGATGGTCCATAATCGATTACAGCCTGATTCATAATCGATGAGATGAAGGGCAGAGGCCTGGTAATCGATTATACCCTAGAGGCTAATCGATTACGCCCTATCATTCTGCAGAAATTATGTAGGTTTTGCACCAAAAATGAACTTCTCAACTACCAAAACCTATGCAAACGATATCGGAATGTCACCAAATTTTTACACAGGCTAAAGCACATTATTTGTGACGTGTGGCAACTGGCTGAACTCAAAAATTTATAAAAACAAGTAATTGATGCGCATAGACGCGTTTATCTCATTTTAAGGCATTTTGAGGTAACCAAGGGTTCTACTTTTGGCAAAATGGATCCATTCCATTTCCCACAAACCACAATTAGCGTACTTAAGTTGTTGCATTCCTCTCATCGCATCAAAACCTCATAAATCATCATTTGACCATGCTAGTTCCTAGCTCATGCATAAAACAATTATGCAAAATCTCAACCACACCTCATAAAGGACTATAATTCATAATTCTCAACATTCATTCATCAAATTGACTGAGATTCAAACTTCCCAATTTGCATTATACCTTACCAAAGGTCATTAATGAAAATGAGCCATACACGCAAGGTCTCATTTTCCTACACGACCCCAAAATCATCAATGTTTACACATCATCCATACAAGTACCTATACCAATTCATAGCTAGACAAAATAACGAATACATCCATTTACATAACCAGGTCTACATCAAAGCTATTAATTCAAACATTAGTCGGCCAAGGTATTCTTTACCCAAAATAGGCTTCCTTCACACCACCTTTCCACACAAGAGCTCCATAGGCAGCCCTACAACACAAGAGCTAAAAAGATATACCACATGGAGAGTGAGTATACTTTCTCAATGATGAAAATCTAACAATCATCATAATATATACATGAATGCAATATTAAACATCTTCCTCCCAAGAGAAGTTTGAATAGCACAGAACCAATCATTCATCTAATTTAGTAAACACATGTATCCATTAAAATTCACAAGATCACACCAATCATTAACACAATTACAGTTAGTAATTAAAAAGGGGTTCCACCTACTCCTCATACAATCTCCTCAACAGGATACCACTCTATGCCATGCTTCTATGGCTAATGCACATGCTAGTGTTTAAGATGTGTATGCACGGATCCGATTTTCATTCCAACGGGTGATCGCAACCACCATAATCATTTATCCATTTTCATTGGCTTCCTGCCTCGCAAGGGGTACTCCCTCTAGCAGCCTCGCAAGGTGCTTTCTCGTGATCGCAACCACGTTCAACAATTCATAATGGTTTCCCACCTCACAAGCGGTACTCCCGCCTCATGATCGTAACCACGGGCATTCAATCTCATTGGTCCCACAGGGCCTTTCAATTTAAATACCAGGTGATTGCAACCACCGGTCCAATAATCACAGGAACTCACAAGCCCTTTTATATTCCAACATCAAGTGATCGCAACCACTTATCAATCATTATCATGATATGCATATCATGCTATGTGTGCAACAATGCTCATGCATGTCTCAACTTTGTATGGCTATCTCACCCTCTCAGCTAGGGTACACTCATACTCAATTACAATCTTAATTCCCCATAGTCAACATATATATATACATATCTCAGTCATAATACTCAGGAATCCTTATGGTCACAAATTTCAAGCATTCATCAAGCCACACAAGGAATCCATAACATGTCATCACACAATATACCAAACATAACCTCAATAAGGTCTTATCCATAATCAATCATTATAAGAGTCTTACTCAATTTCATATCACATACATATGATACTACATCCATTCAAGGAAGCATGCCACATTACAGTAATACATATATTATCATCATTCAAGTTCTCATACATTTAGAAAATACACCCCTCTCCTACCTCAAGAGAAGTAAACTTCCGGGTTTGATGTTCCCGCCTCACAAGTATTACCAAGCCCTATATCAATCAATTATAGGGCCACATCAATCATTCATTCAAACACCATCTCAATATACATATACATATGTGTACTCATGATTTTTATCATGTAAAAGCTATTTATAGATTTCATTCATTTGCTCACTTAGGCTTCGGGAATTCCTTCCCTTAAATCACCATTCATTATTACCAAGGCAACAACCTAATTAATTAGGTCACCTCATACATTAATTTTCCACCAAGACCTTGGTGAGTTTCCCATTTATTGTGACTTCAAATCAACGTTATAAATCATTATTAAATGCTACTACCTCATCATTTATAACATTTCCCTCATCAATAAATGTCAACCCCATCAACCTTACATATTTCCCCCAAAATTATAAATTAGGGTTTCATTCAAATTCATCAACATTCAAAATAGTCATACACTCTCATCTCTTTCCAACCATGATGTATCTACCCCATTAATACCCTCTTTAGAGCTTGTATTTATGACACCCATTTTAGGGTTTCCATATTTAATGCTTCTCCTAATAACCTACATACATTAAATGTTTTCTTTACATTAAAGACACATAGTAATAGGTTTATATACTTGAAAAATAACTAGAACCCTACATCAAATGAAGAAATGGATAAGTTCCAAGAGTGGGGGATGAAGACCACGAAATGGGAGGGGAGGAAGGGAGTTCAAACTCCAAGCTTCTCCTTCTTGCTCCAGGGAAACGAAAATGAGAGAGGGAAATAGGTATTACTCCTTTGATTAGGGTTTTTAGAAGAAGAATGTGAATGGAGAAGTGATAGAAAGAAGGAGAGGTAAGTGTGCTTGCATAAAAGAAGGGAGAGTCACGGAAATGAGTGTGAAAAGAGTGAGGATTTTTGTTTTAATTTTTAATCTTTCACTAAACTCTTCCATTTTTAAATAAACAGGCTCTCCGTTCGGGCTTAATACTTATTCTAAAAATTATTCCGAATACATATTCGGATTCCCAATAATGTTATCTACAACCCTGACCAATGGCATCTCAATCGGAGATACTTGGTCCGACAACCATATTTTATCCGGGTCAGTTTTCAGCTTATCCAGTCACAATAACTCACTAACAGTCTCCGAAAATCTTAATTAAATTATTTCCAGTATTTTGGAATATTAATTAGTCCATATTTAATTATTCAATATCTATTTTCTTAATTTAACTTTCTATTTTTAAAAAATTCGGGGTGTTACACATGGCCTCTTGGGGTTGAACACTCTAATGAGTATAGAGGAAGAAAATCCATGTTCTTCATTGACCCATTTATAATTATTTAATATTTATCCCTCTCAATTAATTATTTTTATAAATTTTGGGATGTTACAATAGATATCCTCTGCAAGGATTAATGACTTGATGGACCAACTGCGTGGTGCCACACTATTCTCCAAAATTGATTTGAGGTCTGGATACCATTATATAAGGGTGAAGAAAGAAGATGTATCGAAAACTGCTTTTAGAGCACGTTATGGCCATTACGAATATCTAGTGATGCCTTTTGGTGTAACTAATCCATCAGCCGTATTCATGGATTACATGAATCAGATTTTTCATCCATATCTAGATAAATTTGTAGTGGTGTTCATTGATGATATACTAGTGTACTCTAAAAGTAGAGAAGAACATGCTGAACACTTGAAGGTTGTGTTGGAAATCCTGAAAAAAAAACAATTATATGCAAAGCTGTCGAAGTATGAATTCTGGTTGGAAGAGGTGAACTTTTTAGGACATGTAATTAGTCAAGGATGAATAGCTATAGACCCTTCCAAGGTGGAAGAAGTTTTGAAATGGGAGAAACCCACCACAATCACTGAGATCAGAAGTTTCTTGGGCTTGGTTGGATACTATAGGAGATTCATCGAAGGATTTTCAAAGTTAGCATACCCACTGACCAAGCTAACACGGAAAGGACAACCTTTTGTGTGGACGATACAATGCGAGAATAGTTTCCAAGAGCTGAAAGATCGACTTACTTTTACGCCGGTGTTAGTACTCCCTGATCCACATCGAAGTTTTAAAGTTTACTATGATGTGTCTAAACAAGGATTAGGAAGTGTACTCATGCAAGACAAGAAGGTTGTAGCCTATACATCGCGCCAATTAAAGCAACATGAGATTAACTATCCTACCTATGACTTAGAGTTAGCTGCTGTAGTTTTTACCTTAAATATTTACGATGTAACATTTGATGTGTTTAGCGATCATAAGAGTCTCGGGTATTTATTCGAGCAAAAGGAGTTAAACATGAGACAACAGAGATGGATGGAGTTCTTAAAAGACTATGACTTTGAGTTGCAATACCATCCTGGAAAAGTAAACGTAGTAGCTGATGCTTTAAGTCGAAAGTCTCTACATGCGTCCACAATGATGATTAAAGAGCTAGAATTGACAGAGAACTTCAGAGATCTTAACCTAGTAGTAAAGGTTAATGCTAACAGCTATAGATTAGGAGCGTTGCAAGTGACAAGTGAATTCCTGAGGCAAGTTTTAGAGGCTCAATGAGAGGATGAATTCCTACAAGAGAAGAAAGAACTCTTGAAACAAGGAAAAGAAGTCGAGTTCAATATGGGAAATGACGAATTACTGAGGTATAAGGATCGAGTGTGTATCCCTGACCAAGAGGAGTTGAGGAAAGTAATTTTGGAAGAAGGCCACAAAAGTTATATAAGCATTCATCCCGGAGCTACTAAAATGTATCAAGATTTGAAGAAGTTGTTTTGGTGGCCTGGAATAAAGAAAGCGGTGGCAGAGTACGTGGCTGCATGTCTAATTTGCAAGAAAGTTAAAGTGGAACACTAAAAACCCCCTGGAATGCTACAATCAATAGAAATACTAGAATGGAAATGGGATAGCATTACCATGGATTTTGTGACTTCTTTACCCAAAACTCTATTAGGACATGATTCAATATGGGTAATAGTTGATAGATCAACCAAGTTTGCCCACTTTATTCCCATCAATATTCGTTACCCTATGGAGAAGCTGGCAAAATTATACATTGAGGAGATTATGAGATTACATGAAATTCCTTCAAGTATCATTTCTGATCGGGACCCTTGTTTTACATCGCAATTCTGGAAGAGCTTACACAAGGCTTTGGGAACAAGACTACGTCTGAGTTCAGCATATCATCTTCAGACGGATGGATAATCAAAAAGAACAATTCAATCTTTAGAGGACTTGTTACGAGCTTGTGTTTTAGAGCATAAAGGAAGATGGAATCAATTCTTACCACATGTGGACTTCACCTATAACAACAGGTTCCATGCTAGCATTGGCATGGCACCTTTTAAAGCATTATATGGAAGAAAATATAGGACTCCGCTATGTTGGTTTGAGAATAGTGAAAACTTGAAGCTAGGACTAAAGTTGGTACAACAAACCATGGATAAAATCAAAATGGTTCAGGAAAAGATGAAGGCAGCACAAAGCAGGCAAAAAAGTTACTATGACAAAAGAAGGAAGCTGCTTGAATTTCAAGAAGGCGATCATGTATTCTTGAAAGTCACACCTATGACTAGGGTCAGTCGAGCAATGAAATCTCGAAAACTAACTCCTAGATTTATTGGTCCATATCAAATAATTCAGAAAGTTAGTCCTCTTTCTCACCAAATAGCATTACCATCTTTTCTTTCTAATATCCATAACATTTTTCATGTGTCAAATTTACAAAAGTATGTATCTGACCCTACACACGTTATTAAACCTGATGTCATACAAGTTAAAGATAATCTTACATATGATGTACCACCTGTCAAAATAGCTAACAGAAGAATAAAAAAGCTAAGGGACAAAGCAATTCCACTCGTAAAGGCCATTTGGAGCGAAACGAGAGGAGAAGATGCTACATGGGAACTAGAAACTGAGAT
The DNA here is from genome assembly GCA_037962975.1 of Clitoria ternatea. NCBI lineage: Eukaryota > Viridiplantae > Streptophyta > Magnoliopsida > Fabales > Fabaceae > Clitoria > Clitoria ternatea. Next base: position 80,024,292 of record CM075671.1, on the reverse strand, counting down.
GAAAGACTTTAATCCCCATTTGTTTTATTGAAGAGTGTAAATTCTTGAAATTTTTTTAAGGGGAGTAGAGTTGTAACACCCCTATTTTTATTTTAATTCATTACAGAAAATTTTATATTAAAATCTAGATGGAATTTGACCATAGACCTTTAAAATTTTTTGATCAGTATATTATTTTAGAATTTATAAAAAAATTATAAAAAACAATTATTAAAAAAATGAAAAATTTCTTTTTGCACCCCCTAAATTACTATTCGCACCACCCCTCATAATTTCAGCCGCCTTCACGAGAAAACTTACTGTGCAATTTTGAAATTTTAAAACTTTACACAGTAATCTATATGAAATTTTTGATTCTTACATAGTACTTTTATAATAAAATATTCAAATACACAGTAAGTTTTTTGCCTATAAATACCGAGGTTCTTAACGAGGAAAATCACAATTTCAGATTAAACTTTCTTAATATAGTAGTGTTAGAGAGATAGTGGTGGGAGTAAAAGAGAGAAATAATTTTTTTGGAAGAAGGTTCTGCCGAAATTATAAGGTAAGAGTAACTCGCTTTTATATTTTTTTAGGTTTATTTTCATATCGTTTTAAAAATCTATAATTATACTGGATATAATATTATTTTAAGTTACTATTCTGAATAGTAAGTTACTATGTCAATAGTAAATTACTATTACGAATAGTAAATTACTATTTATTATTACTATTTACCTTTACTATTCACATTTTACTACTTACCATTACTATTCATATTTTACTATTTACTATTAGTATTCATGATTTACTATTTATCGTTACTATTCACAATTTACTATTTACCGTTACTGTTCACAATTTACTATTTACTATTACTATTCCTATTCACGGTAACTATTTAAAAATTTTCTATTTACTATTGCTATGTATAATTACTATTTACCTTTCCTGTTTCAAATAGTAATCTAAATTTTCATCTTATAACTATTTTAAAATGAAATTGGTATGTTTTGGAACTCGGAGATGAGACACGTACGGACTTTCTATAACGAATCAAGATACAAGAGGTAAGGGAAAGTGAGATAAGAATATAATATGGGAAAACATAACAATAATGGGAGGAGTCCCCTACTCCTTTTAACTATGAATAATTATATATTTTAAAATAATACTTATTATCATCTTAAGTAAATAAATAAATAAAATTTATTCAAAAGTTTAAAATATTTGGATGAATCATATTGATTAGACTAACATAAAGTTTAAAATATTTGGATGATTTATTAATCTAACATACCGTATCATTAAGATTTGGACTATTATGGACTATTATGGATTGTTATGGACTTATATGGACTGAATTATACCTTTGCACTGATTAGACTATGACGGACCCATATGACTATTGGACTATTTTGGACTTGATATGGACCAACTAACATCATGACTGGACTAATACGACTTAAAATGAACTTTAATAATTAAGACAACTTGAATAAATTGTGTTGATTTTGTATAATGATTGTGTTATTTTTATTTGATTGATTTGTGAATGATTATTCTGTATTTTTATGGAGAATGAGCATGTAGCAATTGTGATGGAAAGTTAAAACTCTATAAGAATTTACTTATCTCTTACTTCTTTATTTATTTATTTACTTATTTATTTTTATTCAAATTACTTTTAAGAAATTTCTTAGTTTTCAATGAAACTACATAAATTTTTGAAAATCTCTTTTATCTTAAAAAATAAATATTTATTAAAATTAAGATTTCTAGTTAGTTTATCAGAAAGAAAAAGAAAGAGAAATTATTTTATAAAAATAATTTTTTATACATGTATACATATATAAACACATTTAAATCTTAAATGAAAAGAATATCTTTCACTAATATTTTACTTTAAACTCTTAAAGTATATATATATATATATATATATATATATATAATCCTATGTATAAAAATATTATACTAAATTTTCAAGTACTATGGTTTTAAAGATTGATAATTCAAGTTTTTAGTAATTGATCTTGAATTAACCTATAAATTTTCTAAGGAAGGTTGTGAAATATATTTAAGGCTTTGAAACTCAAATTACGATGAGATTTGATTTGTGATTGGAAAAGGAACTGTACTAATATTTTATATGTGTAATAGAATTTATACGAGAATTTGAAAAAGTACAGGCTATGTCACGATTCGTAGGCCCCGATAATATAATTGAGTTTCTAAAAGTCTTAACCAACTAAATATGCGAGTAGTTCATGCATCATGAATCATCAAAGAGAAACAAAATGCTATTGTCTGGGGACGGATTACAAAAATCGAGGATACATTAGAGGAGGCTTAATTTCGAGTGTTGGGATAAGAGGGTGTGGAAAGGTGCTTCAGGGGATATGGGGTCGCTCCCTAGTGTCGGGTACTTTCACAATAAAAACCTTCTCAGTCTGACTAGTCTCTAAGTGTTTCCATGTCAGTTGAGCTGTTCATGTGATTATTATCCGGAATTATGAAACAGTGTAAACTCCTGGTTGGCCCTGTGCAAATTAAAAATTTAAAGGCCCGCATATATAGATAAGTTAAGATGAAGATATTGCGTAACATTCATACGTTCATAATTGATTGTGTATGTGATTGTGATTGATATTATTATATTAGTTTGTGAAAACCCTTTATTTCTTATGTTCCACTTAGGAATATTATATTCTGTGTCTCACTCTTTTCTCTGTGTTTTTGTTTTATATGTTTTAATTGATGGTTCATACAAAGGGAAGGATCGAAGAATCCAGGTAGTAAATATAGCACGTTCTAGAAAGGGAGCTCGGTATGAATACCGTGGTCTAATGAATAAATAATGTCATTAAGTAACTGCTCTTGGGCCATGGAGTTTCCTCTCTTTCTAATAGTGTTTAATATTTATTTTCTTTGGAGGAATGTAAAATTACTTTATAAATTTTTAATGATATTCATGAGGTATTTTAAAAGTGTTGTATGTAATTTATTTTGATAGTTTCTTTTAACAATTATATTTTTTGTAAAAAAATCTTACAAATTTTTTTAGAATTTATTGAGATGTAACAAAGGGTGTTACAACTATAACCACTGCCCACATTATCGTTGCATGCGGTTGTCCTGATAAAGGAACCATGTTCTCTAAAGATCATATTGGCTTCTTCATTTCTGAAGAAAAAGATAATCTCCGCTTATATGGGTCTGAATCACCTCCAACCCTTTGATAGGTGTTTTGCTTATATTGAGTTTGCTGAAAGAGAATCAAGTTTGTATAATATGAACTCAATGAAATGAATGTGCCAAGTTTAAACACAGAAGTTGTAATACAGTATAGTTGTCGTTCCACTGAGGAGGTGCTAGAATGAAGACTTTAGTTTGAATTGACTTGGCAGAAAGTTTTTGTTTGGGTTTGTTGTGAATGTTGTTGAATGAAAAACAGTAAGTAACAGAATAATAGAGAATAATATTGTGCAAAAGATGACAGTAAATGAGGTTGGAAAAATCAGTTTTGTAAAACAGGGATTGGCTTCATCACATCTTCACTTCTGTAAGCTGCATAAGTTTCCATATAAGTAAATCGAAAAGATAAGTTCTACGTCACAATCAAAGTCATTTGCATCGATCCCTCGACTACAAAATTCATAAGAATGATTTCCAAACCGCTGATCCCTCAGTCACTTTGAAAACCATTCCAGCATTATCGATCGATTGTTTTGACGTTTGTTGCGTTAGACGCCATCCCTGGCTACCTACTCACAACAAGCATTTCTTTCAGGGTCTGCTTTCAAAAGTCACTTCCCAGCATACTCAAGAAAACTTAGAACAAGAAAATAGTGATCAAGTACTTTCAGGCATTAAACGCAGAAGGAAATACAGAAACTTTATCAAATCTCATTACTCAATGAAAACTTACGACAGCATTACTTCAGTGTTGAATGGATTACAGCCAATCCCATAAGGGAAATTAGTTACTCATGCCTTGCATTTTCACCATCAAAGAAATAAATACAGAAAATGGAAAGTGTGAAATGAAAAATACAGAGGATGAAATGATGTATGATGTTAGGAGATTGATCCATTTGTGCTCTGTTTGCAGCTTGATTTATAGGAGTTTTGACTCAGCTTCTCTTGCCCCACTTACGTAGAACCCATGCGGCATCTTTCAGAGACTGGTGGAAACAGAAGAAAGTGGGCGAGTTGGCATCGCATTATTGGTGAATAAAGAATGAAGAAACCCATGCTGTGTGAGTCACGCTTGAGCTTGATGGTCACGCTCAAGCGTGAAGGGCTCTGATGCTTTTTGATTGCCTTGCGCTTGAGCTTCCTTGACCACGCTTAAGCGTGGCTCCTTTGTTTAACATATGCTTGATCCTTCGCTTCAAGCTGGGCCTGTTACGCTTTAAGCGAGCTCCTCTATCCTCACAGATATGTTCCACGCTCAAGCTACGCTCAAGCGGGATCGAGGTCACGCCCAAGCGGCTCCTTATCACGCTTGAGCGTGAGATGCCCCTGATCCTGTTCCTTAATTCAATTCAGTCACGCTTTAAGCTCCATGGTTCCACGCTTGAGCGCCAGGCATGCATGAAATCACGCTCACGCTCACGCTTGATCCTTTTCAGCCGCGCTCAAGCGCTCTTGTGGTCACGCTCGAGCGTCCCCTTCTCACGCTCAAGCGTGGGTAAGTCTGATGCTGCCTTTTGTCTTTCAATCCACGCTCAGGGTCACGCTTGCTCCTCGCTTGGGCGTTTTAGGACTCACGCTCAAGCGACGCATTCTCCCGCTTGAGCGTGAGAGGTTCCTGAAACTCTCTGTTTTCTTTAGTCCTTCAACAAGGCTGCGCTCAAGCGTGCTTGATGTTAACCCTTAAGCGTGGGGTTCTGATGATGCTGAATCCTCTTGAATTTCTATCAAGCTTTTGGAACCTGTCCTCAATATTTTTCAGAGCAAGCTTATTTACTTATTTATGGTAAAGATCATGCTCAATTTTATCAATTTAGTTAAGTATTTCGGGAAATGGATCCAATTGAGTCATAAATTTAATCACAAAATAAGCACTTATCACCCTTCTGGTCAAGGGTCTGCTCCCTAAGGCAAAGTTCCTTCATACCTTAATTTGGCAGGTCTTCTGTCCCAGAAAGAGTCCACGTGATGTGGTAACAAAGTTGTATAAATTTTGTATGATGAAGATGATGAAGCGAGAGGAAGCTAGTCTGCCGGATGTAATCATGTACTATCTAATAAATTCAATTTATAAGAGACAGAAGAAGATCCCTTATCCAAGTGTTCTCTCCAAAATCTTTGAACGGTATGGGATAGCGGTTCGATGTTCTCCTGATCTAAAAATATGTGATGGACTAGTCACCAAAGTCCTCACCTTCTCTGAAATCATCACTCCTCCGGGAGTTCCTCAACAAGATCATCGTGATATCTCTCTAAAGGATGAACATGAATCTTTAAGTGATAATTCCTCATCTGATTCAGATCAATCTCTGTCTAGTCCCCAGATGAAGAAGGCAAAAACTAGTGTAAGCTCCTCATCCGAACTGCAAGAGTCTGGTTCCCTTTGAAAAATAACCAAAAGCATGACAAGAAAGGGGGAAGCTAGATCCTGCTCCATGAATTCAGAACAGAAATGACATCTCTTTCTCTTGATTTGTTGATATCAAAAGGGGGAGAAAATCAGGAAAATAGAAGTCTGAAAGACTTAGCTGAAAATTTTTAGTTGGTTTAATATTTTTTGTTAATTATTAAAAATGCTATTTATATTAATGAAGTTCAACAAATTTTATTTTAGCATCCATATGTTGTTATTTTAAATGCTTTCTGAGTTATTATGTCTATTTAGCTTAGGGGGAGTCAATACATTAAATTGCAAGAACTTTATTTAAGTTAAAAATAATTGATGTTTGTTATCAACAAATAGGGGGAGATTGTTGAAGAAAAGTCTGGAAAATGTCGAATCATTTTAACCATAACTCATGAGATTTTTTGATAACTAACATTAGGAATTCTAACTTAAATGAAGACGTTTGTTATCACTTGATGTGGGTATTTAAGTGTTTCAGGAAAAGGCTTAAGCTACAAAAGAAAGAGGGAGCCTACGCAAGCTTACGCATTAAAAGTCTGGAAGACTTAATCAGAACATGAACTCTTCAATCCAAGAAGAATTTAAAGGTTTGGCATTACACTTCAAAAGTAATTCTCTCATCAGAGTAACCCACCAGACCCAGACTCAAACAGCATCATCTCAAGCTTCAGAAAATACGAAAGCATCAAACCCTGTCATCTTTCTTCAGACCTTTAGAGGCGGCCTGATACATGAAGCATCAACGGTCAGAAAGCATCTTCAAAAGTGCTTTAAAGTAAAGATTCGTGAAAAGAAGAATGACAAAGCAAGGCAGATTATGCTTTAACAGCGTCAAGTCTTTCACCCGTGTCTTATAGATTCAGAGATTCTCTGAATAAAAACTTCCTCCTAGGTAAAACTTACACTACCTTTACCCTACCTATGATCACACATCTCAAAGCTTTCTATCCTACAATTATGTGCTCAGAACGTCTGTGACGACCCGTGTCAATTTACCCTTTAATACAATCGTTTAATCATTTCTCGAACTAATTTTTCGCGTTTAATAAAAATCTAGGCCTTAATATAAAATAATGTTTACTTTTCTTAAACATACCGAAAATAATAACCGATCAGAAATGATTCAGCTCGGTCTTAATATAAAATAGTATTCACTTAAGTACATTCAGAATAATAAGAGTGTACACAAAATAGTATCCGATCGGAAATAAATACATTAATAAGATCGAGTTGATTAGAAACAACGGAAGAGAAACGAAGGCATGAGGGTCATTCGCCTGAGCGGGACCCTGAAGCGCTTAGGCGAAATCCGAGGAAGTCGCTTAAGCGAGTTCCGAATCGCTTAAGTGAATGCTACCTGGGCAAACCAGACTTACCAGGAAAACTCACAAGTCGGGGTTTCACTTGGCAAAGGGTCCACTCGGTCTTCTCTCCCTCGGTAACAGCTTAACCTCACATCACACAGAAAAGGTTCACTCGGAAAACTCGTAACTTTCATTCACTCGGGTATACCACACTTGACTCATTCCTAACCATTACTCAGGAATAGTTCGCTCGGCCATAGCTCACTCAGAATAATCTAACCTTCCTTCACTCGGAAAGGGTTCCCTCGGGCATCCTCACTCGGAAAATACTCTAACTTTACTTTACTCAGAAGAGGCTCTCCCGGGCATAAGTCACTCGGAAACATTCTCACCTTCACTCGGAAGAACTCTACTCTATCTTCAGTCGGAACATTGCACTCGTTCCTCGCTCGGACAAGAATAAATCAGCTCGGGCAAGATTCGCCCGGTAATAGACTCTGCTACAGCAAGCACTCGTGAAAATTAATACCATTCATATAACAACATAAATTCACATCCAATTAATCAGCATACCAATTCACACTTAGTTCAACACACAACATGTAGCATCGCACACTCGGAAAACTCATTATACACATATATATTATACTTTATTCAAAATCACTCGGGCCTTGGCATCGATCCTCCGCTTGGCGCACCTCCAGGGCTCCGACCTCTTCCCTGTCACTGGTTACTAAATTGAAAACCACAGCAAGGGTGAGTGTTTGGCATCATAATTAATCTAGAACGGAAATTAACAAAATGCTTGTATATAAATTCCGTCCGACTACTTCATCCATAAATTACAAACCACGCTCGGCAATATAGCAGTTCTCACTCGATAATTATAGAAATTCTTACTCGAAAAATACAGTAATTTTCACTCAGCAAATATAACCAATTGCACTCGGCAACTATATTAAATCATACTCAGCAAATATTTCCAATTGAACTCGGTAAATATATTAAATCATACTCAGCAAATATATCAATTTGCACTCGACAAATATATCAACTCACTCAGCAAATATATCAATTTCACTCGGCAAACATATCAACTCATATCAGCAAATATATCAATTTGCACTCGACACATATATCAACTCACTCAGCAAATATATTAGTTTCACTCGGCAATTATATCAACTCATACTCAGCAAATATATCAATTTCGCTCGGCAAATATATCAGTTTCACTCGGCAATTATATCAACTCATACTCAGCAAATATATCAATTTGCACTTGACAAATATATCAACTCACTCAGCAAATATATCAGTTTCACTCGGCAATTATATCAACTCATACTCAGCAAATATATCAATTTAGCTCGGCAAATATATCAGTTTCACTCGACAATTATATCAACTCATACTCAGCAAATATATCAATTTGCACTCGATAAATATATCAACTCACTCAGCAAATATATCAGTTTCACTCGGTAAACATATCAACTCATACTCAGCAAATATATCAATTTCACTCGGCAATTATAACAATTTACACATGGTAAATTTAACAAATTGCACCCGGCAATATAATCAATCATACTCGATAAATATAATAATTCTCGTTCGGTAATTTTAGCAAATCACTCAGTGAATATAGCCATCACACTCGGTAATTATAATAGTTCACATTAGGCAATTATAACAATTTACACTCGGCAATTATACACATCACAACCAATAATTCATCAATTGTCACAACTAACTCTCACATAAAATTGACGCCTAGTATCCGGATACTCATAGGGTCGGCCTTCAGCTGGGTGTCCGACTTGACATCCCGTGAACCCGACTTGGTTCACCGAGCCCGACTTGGCTCCCCCTCAACCACTGGGTCATAGACCTCTGGGTAGCTTAACTGAGTCTGACTTGACCACAGAAGCCAAAAACAGGGTAATACATACCGTCGACCGTCCCATACCACATAATCACATATCATATCTCAATCATTACATATCATCAACAAACAACAGATGCAACTACCAGAAACTGGCATGTGCTCACAATACAGGGCGACTGACTTGTCAAGCCCATCCATCACACAGTCAATCACATAACATAATCATACCATCCTTTTACTGGAAGCCTGTCAGGAGCCGCTCCTTGCTCGTGCAACGCATCGGCGACCACTCCCCGCCCTCAACAGTATACAGAGTATCTCATGCACAATATATATAACTCAATATAATTAAAACGTTATCAATCTCATGCACAAATGTTAGAACTGACATATGATCACCAGTCGGGCGGCCTACTTGCCAACCCATCAACATAAGCCACTATATACTTCAATTTATCTCAACATGTATTTCAAACTCAATCAAGCCACACACGATCCTCAACCGATCGGTGTCCATACTCACATGCATACACATACACATACCATTTTCGTTCAGTAATATCTTCTTACCATTTTCACAATCAATTTAATGACTCGGACTCACAGCATGTCCTATTCTAATTAATTATAACCCGAACACCCCCCTTACCTCGGTTCCAAGCTTCGACAATCTACTCCTGGTGCCGATTACGTCCTCTGAGCACTGGGTTCATTGTTTCTCTTCTGAATCCAGCACTAGCTCCGTCAATCAGCCTTTCAGTGTTCGATCTGCTACCTACGGGGTCAGAATGCAAAACCCGTTAGCTTTACACCATCCTCAGATCTAAGGACCACTTTCGAGCTCGCACTCACCAGAGGAGTAGAGAACAGACCCGAACACAGCCATGCATAGCCACTCGGTTAACAAAGAAAACGAAAGGGGCAAGGTAACACAAATGTAAACAGATCAATGGACTCACCTTGAGACCACGGTCACGGAAATGGGCTTATCACATGGTTTTAATGCGACAGGACCTCCCCTCAGAACATGCAAGTCTCAACGACGGAGAAAGAAGAAGAAGAACAGAAACTGAAGTAGGAAGAAGAAGAAGAAGAAGAAGAAGAAGTGGTTCGCGTGAATGTGAGTGAATGAGGGAAGAGAGAGAAACCACATTTATTCAAGACTCAGGGGCAATCGGTAACTTCCCCAACCGGCCAGTTCCCCATTCCCATTACCATTTCATTAAACATTTTAATTAAACCTTTCTCTTCTTCTAATCACACCTCATTTATAATTAACCAATCAAATAAATTTATTTATATTCATAATATTTAATCATTTATAATTGTCCAATAATATAAAAATATCAAATAAATTCCTAAAAATACCCAATAAATCTCTAAAATATTTATTAATAATTTCTGCTACACATAATTTTTTCTAAAATATCCGGGATGTTACAACGTCTCTCTTTCAAACAAAAGAAATCTTGTTATCCATTGTGTAATATCCTTCCCATTGAGTATATTATATCTCAACAGACTTATATCAGATATATTCTGTCCTCAGGTTCTTTGGAAAAATTCTCTATAAATAGAATCAATCTCTTTAAAAGAAATAAGAAAAAAGTGTGCAAGAAAAGACTCAGAAAAGAACAAAAATATAGAGAACACAAAATGGAAAATATAAAAAAAGAGAGAGCTCGCTAAAGAAAAGGAAGATGGGCAAAACACACTAAGAAAAGTGTGGATGAAGAAAAGAAAGAATGAACGAGCACCAAACGTTCATCTCCAAAAGCCCAAGAAAAAAAATGAAATGGCAATCTGCCTAAAAAGAAGAATTCAGACAAAGAAGAATCGCCATGAAGACAATGAAAGCTCGCTATGTGCATTCCTTCTCTCCTGAAAGTCATAGCAACCAGAGATATGCAACCAGCTCATATCTCTCTGCTCTTTGAAGAGCATTTCATCTCTGGTCATGCTTTCAGACTCAGTACCTCTTGTTCTCTTATTTCATATTACACAGGTACTGAGTCTAAAGATTGAATAAGTCTTTCCTTTTCTTCACGAACCAACTCATGATGTTGATCGCTTAGCCTAGCTAAGTTAGAAGGCTTATTCATTAAAATTGAGCAAATTCTTCAAATCCTCTTGTAGTACAGGTCTGGTGTATTGCCAGACTCTGTTAGTATGGAAAACACTGTCGCCCTGTATGGAAAACACTGTTGCCCTGGAGAGGCTTTGGAAAGAATACTCGGGGTTCGAGCCAGGAATGACTCATGAAAGAATACTTGGGTCTGCCCCAGGAGTGGGTGTTACAAAATAATACTCATAGGAATCCAGAGGGGTTTGGTGTGTTAAAGCACGGGTTGTGCTTAGGCCAGGAGTGGCCGGAGTCAAGAATACTTAAGGCCAGAAGTGGCCAGTGTCAAGAATACTTGGGGTTGGGAGTGGCCGATGTCAAGAATACTTGAAGCACGGGTTGTGCTTAAGCCAGGAGTGGCTGGATACAAAAATACTCAGAAGCCCTGGGTTGTGCTTAAGCCAGGAGTGGCTGGAGTCAATAATGATCTGATGTAAAACATTTTTACATAGTGGAAATCCTTCAGATTTGAAGGTTCTGGATGTAGTCTCCGAGTTGGAGGTGAACTAATATAAATCGTTTGTGTATTATCTCTTTCTCTCTCACTCTTTACTATCAAAAGTTTGGTGCATTATTATTGTTATACTCGAAAGTAAAAGTCTAAAAAAAATACGCTCGTTCAATTAAAGTATCACGCTCTCCATCTCTCAAAAGTTTGGTCCGCTGTGCGTAATGCAATAACATTTAAATATCACTTTTTGGTTTGAAAAAGTGCACAGACTTATTCAAGCCCCCTTTTCTAAGTCTGTTCTCCAAACCATCAAAATGGCTTGCTCCAAGACTCCTTCGGGAACTTACACAAATAGGCCTATGCCTTGTCATTTACCATCCTTATTTTCACCATGCTTCTTTCAAACTCATTTAGTGTTGTTGATCTGGCCGCCAGCCACAAAAGGGCCCTGAGCTCCTTCCCCCTCCACTGTTTTGAAAAGTTTTGTCATAGGTTCCACACACAGAATTTGTGTGGTACACCGGGCATCACTTCCTACAAGAAACAAAAAACAAATGTCAACATGGAAGTAAAAGTGGGGGTTAACTATGAAAAACAAAAAACAAAGCAAATCAACAATAGTGTATATACCTTTTGCATGCCACTCATGAAAGTGAGCCTCCTCTCCTTACAGTCACCTACATCTGCATGTAGCAACTCTAGAAACCACTTCCAATTCTCCTTGTTCTCAACCTAACAAACATCATAGGCAATAGGCCAAATGTAGTTGTTTGCATCTTGACTCACAGTAGTCAAAAGTTTCCCTCTGTAGTAACCTTTCAAAAAACATCCATCAAGACACACCAGTGATCTTTTACTTTGCAAGAAACCAACTTTGCATCCCTATAAACAAATATACAGCCTACGGAATTCTGGTGGGTCTTCTGGTTGTGGTTCACACTTCATCTTAACTATTGATCCAGGGTTCCTCTTAAGTAGCTCTCCACAATAGTCTCATAACATATCAAATTGTTGTTTCTCACTCCTTTCAATTACCTCCCTTGACTTCTTCATTGACCTGTATATCATCTTGTCCTCCAGCTTCACCTTATACCTTTCCCTAAAGAGCTTATACACTCCAGAATGTGTGATATTGTGGTGTCTTCTCATATACTTATCTAGTTTCCCCACAACCCATTATTGGTCACATGTTGAATTTTTAAACACTCTTACACATGAATGTTGATCATTGAAAGTCTTAACCTGATATGATTGCCTAACTAGGTTAAGACTACAAAAAATCTCCCATGCACAATTCTTATCCTTACACTTTGCTCTTTCCCTGATCTTGTCATTTTTTACCCATCTAAACTCCCTGCCCAGATGAATATTATAATCCTTCACAACATGTTTAAATAGTGCCAGTGAAGAGAACTCCATCTCACACTCCAACACTACATGACCAAATATGGCTACTTCATTGTACTGAGGATAAACCTCTCTTGACTCACCCTCATCCTCATCTTGAACATTCAAGAGTTTTTAATTCTTCTAAAGCCTAAGAGTCTTCAGAACCTCCCTATACCCCACACACACCATCACCAACTTTATTTTCTTCCTCTGACTCAGTCTCAAATATAGTGGGAATGGATGACCTCCTAGTCTCTTTCACCTTCCTTTTCTATTTTTTCTTTTTCTTACTCCTTATATCAGTATTTTTCCTTTCCTTTTTCTACCACAATCTTCTGAACGTTCATCTTCACCTATCTCATAACTGCCTCTTTCACTTTCACTTGTCCTTATACTCTCCCATGCACTTTCATTTGTCCTTAAAGCTCCCCTGTACCTCCATCACCTGTCCTACAACTCCCACATAGACCTTCACCTTTGGTCCTACAACTGCCCCCAACATCCATCGTGGTGTCCATCTCACCACCCTCATTAGTCATAGTGTCATCCTCCACCCTGACAAACACCCTGACACTACCAGATTCGGTCCCATCAACATCCTTCCCAAGACACTCATCATCTGGATGTTGAAAATACACATCCATATACCCCTGATTCTGCCTTGCACAACTAACCATCTTTATTATATCACCGTCACACTTTAACACACTTAACCCTTTATTTGAATTACACCTAGGGTCATGCCAAAAGATATTATACAACCTATAATACCCACGGTTCTCGACAAACCTCACGAATGCAAAAAAAATCTAGGTAATCAGGGTCCAGTTCATCCCACTCTTCAACTTTACCCAAATTTTACTCTTTTCTTCCATTTGTATCAATCACAAATCTTCCCCCTATATGAAGCCTAATCTGAACATCCTATATGTCCATCCCAGTACATTACATTACAAAATAGAAAGTTAATTTCAGAATTATCCTATATGAAGCCTAATCTGAACAACATAAATATAAGCAATACATATATCCAGACAGTTAATTTCAGCATTTTCACAATTGGCATACACACAGGCAAACACACAGGCAATCCATATATTTGTTGAAAATTTTGACAATCTTCCCATGTGCAATATATTTCTTCCATATTTCAAGTTTTAAGAGTCCAACTAATATAAGCAAATCAAATATAAATTTCCTTACATTTCTACATTTGAATTTTAGGGAATATAAATATCAAAAATGCAAGTTACAGATGATAAGATTTTGTTTGTTATCAAAAGAAGGAAACTGAAGTTTCATTAGTCTCTGAACTGTAATTTCATTTTACGGTACATAAAAAGAAAAACAAGGAAAGAGTGGATAATGCCTTAAGCATTGTTGAACTTTACAGTAACATAACCTATTAAGAAATTTTAATAGAGCATGCTAAAATTCATAGAAAATAGATGATTTATAAAAAGAAAGTAAAAAAATGACTTTTAGGAATGGTGACTGAACACTTGACAATATGCATACCCAATTACAGAACCCTAAACCCGTAATTACAAAACCCCAAACCCAATTACAGAACCCTAATTAATAGAACCTTAAACCCCTAATTACAAAACCCTCACTAACAAAACCCTAACCCCCAATTACAGACCCCTAAACCCCCAATTACAGACCCTAATTAATGAAACCCTAAAGCTCCAATTACAGAACCCCAATTAGCAAAACCCTAACCCCTAATTACAGAAGCCAAAAAGCCCCAATTACAGACCCTAATTAGCAAAACCCTAAAGCCCCGATTATAAACCCTAATTAGCAAAACCCTAAAGCCCTAATTACAAAACCCTAATTAACAGAACCCTAAACCCCAATTACACAATCGTAACCCTAGACCCCCATTACAAGAACCGAAAAAACTACACTCACGTTACAAGAACCAATCGAAGAACACGAGAACAACAAAAGAACATGAACTACCATCAACGATTACTAACCTGCTTGGGGTCTCCCATCACTATTGTCCACACTAACGTACACCTTCAACGTTGTCGCGGGTCACAAGTCGTAGGTGCACCTCCAACACAGAATGCCACGCCGAGGAAATGGGGTTTTTCGGTTGGGAGGTTTTGGGTTGGGAGGGAGAAAGGTCAAACCAGGTCGCAGGCCTGTGAGTGTTGTGGGTTGGGAGGGAGAAAGATGAATGCAACAAAAAATTAAACCCTAAATGAACAAGTTACCCCCAATTTCAGAAATCTAAACGACGTAGTTTCATGTTTCGTTTAATGAGAGCAAAACGACATCGTGTTTTGATGGAAACGTGGCATGCCTGTTGGAATTTAATGAGCCACGTCAGCTGACTCTGACGGACGTTTATACTATATTAACGGCAGGGAT